>CAJQUW010012112.1:0-1463637 GCA_907163375.1 Prostheceraeus crozeri | reverse complement strand
CCGCGTAATACCACCCGGTTTTTAGGATACCGGGGGCGTATTTATCCTGCAATGAAACGGACGTTTGGCGACTATCGCCGACAGTCCCAGACATGTTTGTGTATAAGGACCCAACTCTAGAGCTCCCCGAAACTACTAATAAGCTGGGGGGACCCCGGGATTATTGTTAACTCCATTGAAGCCTGGCTTCAGATATAAAATAATAGGTTCGTAATCACCAGCTCTGCATCTTTAATACAAGTACTGAAACATTTTTAAAGATATAAATAGCTCTATGCGATAGTAGAACCTACTAGCATAACTAAAATTGAAAACAAGCGAATGCTTTAATTCGTTAAAACCTGTCACAGCGTATTAAAAGAAATCTGTATTTGAACACCTCGTTAGCTTCTGGAAGCCATGCAGCTTCGTTCTATTTTTAAAATAAAAGATACAAAAATAAGACTGGACGATGACGAGGTATCCAGCTGAAACCCATTGCATCAAGCATTGGTACCCCAACGGCAAAAAATCGATTGGATAGTCACTAAAATATTGGTCAATTGGGTGGGAGTTCATCCCATACTAATATAAAGAATTCTATGGTCTTAATTGAAAATTTAAAACAATTGAACATAGCAGATAGCTGTCGCACGTTCATCTCTTTGGACGTTTATTAATTTGTATCCTCGCATTCAATAAAACACGGCATTCAAATTGGGTCAAACTTCTAAAAGAAACACTGGGACAAAAATCGACACTTTTCCCTTTACTTATGATGACGTACATAACTTCTCTGAAATTCCTCTCTTATATTTATCAATAAAATTCAATAACTTAACCTAAGTCAAAAAAAGGTTGCCCGATGGGAGCTCGATTCTCGCCACCATTCCGGCCATAATCTATATGTACCACTAGAACAAAAGGCTCTTGAAATTCTAAAAAATGTTTTCAGCTTGAATTCCCCAATATTACGGTTAGATACATAGAAGACCTAATCACGGGGCCCATTTAAAACGAGCGATGCTCCACAGTATCAAACATTATCAACACCGTATTTCAACTCGGTGTCCACAGACATAGAATTTCGATAGAAGTCCCTAACGAGGCTGTTTTGAATCTTTTTAGATGTTAGCATTGGGGATAAGCAATAATAGCATCGAATATAAATGGTACGTAAAAAACATGCACTCCGGCATATCTCTCAATAAAGACAGCTGGTTGCCTCACCATGTCAAAACCAACTATATTAAAATTATAGCCAAAATGATTGCCGCCAGGAAATGCTCCCCCGACCAAAGCAAAAAAGACGAAGCTCTCTCCAAAACTTAATCATAGAGTTCAAAAAGACGGCTTTCGCTAATCGTGAGATAGCCACTAATCGTGTAATAAAAACTAAAATAAGTAACAATGACTTTGTGTCACTGTAAGATAAATTGTATAATTGATGGTGTAATCGCAAACTAAATAAAATTGATAAAACAGTGTGAATTACGATCAATACTCATTAGTAAACCTGCTCCCATTCTTCAATCAGTTGTTTAAAAAATAAAAAGAAAATAATAAGCATAGTCGACACTGTCGCCTTGTGCGTGAACTTCCGCATAATTTCGCTTGCTCGGACCGGTTTCTAAACTATAGATTTAAATGTAATTTTATGCAGCGATTTTTACATGGTCAGGACTAACCGTCCGTTTTCTAAAAGGTACAACGAACACAGGCGTTGTTTGATTTTTTTTTAGATAATAAGAATAAAAGAAATTGCACTTTATGAACATGGTTTGAGAATCACGAAATCTGTTGACATAACATGTCTAATTTTGTCTTGATATTATTGCAGAAGTAAAAGTGCTATCGATTGCAGGTTGACTGAAGCTCGTCTCATAAAGACACTTCGACCTCCATTAACCGGAAATTAATGAGCTCCCACAGTTTTAACAGCATTCAAGAATTCCACTTCATTGCCATGTCATTGAAACACGCTGTGTCATACTGCCAATTTTAGTCTTGGCCCTTAGAAGTGTCCGTGGCACGAAGCGCCGGCCGTTTGCGAAACGTGGATTGTAAATTTATTTTATTTTATTTCGGTCTCATTATAAAAGAAGGAGAGAAACTCAAAAATTGTTTTCACAATGTCTCTGGATGCCTACATGCCGCGCAGAATTCTCCATGCTTCTATGAGTACGAATGGATTCGGTAGGAACATTGCTACAAGTTCAACATTTTTCACAAATGCCATTGGCCTGTTCAAGCAATGTACTGTACCTACGTATGCCAGGAAGAAATGCTCTCCGCCATGTTCCATTTAGGACATGCCAATAACAGGAAGAAGAAATTTACAAAGTTAATTTCCTTTTCAATTCGTCTCCTGAGAAAGACTGTATCATTAGAACATGTATTTAGACTTAGCAACCGAAAAGCATCGAATGACAGCCACGAGCAAGCCAAAAAGGAATTAAATTGCTCGTGGGGATGCAGGCAGGAAACACTCGTAATATGACCAGAAAATGTGACCCGTAACTTATGAGTATTCGTTTTTTGCGATACTGCCTATTCATATCACCCACCAGGAGTGCAGGTAAGTCGGGATGTGGTCAAAGCAGTTTCATGAAGCAACGCCATTGACTTCGGACGTGACACTGACGATGACTTTACCGCTGGGAATTAATATAATCGAAAAAAAAAAAATAGATTAGTGATTTCTAGCTAGGCGTATTTCCGCCGTGATTTTGAGTGTGGCACCTGTTTGCTTTTTACTGCAATTTTTTCACTCGATATCATTCCCAATAATTATTACTTTAGATTTGTGTGTTTCACTTATCTCAGTTGCAATGTAACAAATTTCGATGTGAAAATAATGTATATTGTAGAAACTCGAAACTGGAAGGTTTTTGCTTCAACATGAATAATTACCCGACTTGATCCATTTGTCGTTTGCGATCAAAATGCAATCAATTCGACTAGCTTTCATGGTTGCAGGGATTTTGAATCTTCAGTTCCTCTACGAAAAAAAATAACGGTAGAAAAAATTAGAACTCACCCTTATCATTTGGGGATCAACTCTGAAGAGTGGTCAATAATTGCCCTTGATTCATGATGTGACTTTTGGTACTAGAAATAGTATTCATCATGCTAGAGGCGTGACAATTCTGGAAATGAAAATTTCGAGTTAACTATACACGTAGTGTTATGCATGGTAAAATTGACCCATCTCATCAAATTTGCTTAAAAAACGACAAATTTCTTCATTGCACAAGGCCACATTCAGTATTATGATATTAATATTGAACAAGCATTTCAGTCTCGCAAAAATGGTCAGATGAACCAATCAAGCTAAAAGAAAGAAAACTAAAATCAGAGTGTATCCACTTCTAGAGAATATCGAGGGGGGTGGGCCAATTGGTGCACAGCCTACTTTTCCCCACAATTAAAACATGCCATTTTTTGGGCAATTACGGAAATATTCTTCTTACAACGAATTACCATTTGTCGGGATCTACCTTTAACTTGTTAGTACAAAAGCCGATCTTGTATTATCGTTAACCCTTTGACTGCGGATGTCAGGCATTAAGTAATGATAATTTCCTCTGTGTGCGGCGTCGGAATATTCACCCATCTTCTGAATGCGGGGGCAGATTTCCGATCATCTTGATTCAGAGAGCCTTTCATTTAATAGTGATATGTGTAAATATTGTCGGACTTGTTAACGCCAGAACTCCCAGAAAAATGTTTACTTCAAACTACCACTCCAACTTGACCGGTATAAACTATGTGATTGATGCATCTATAATTTATGATACATATTGTTTATAAGGTTTTCAGTATTAACCTGTTCAATTGACAGTCGATTTTCTATTCCACTATATGTAGTGGAGTTCATAGGCCAATACTTGCTTAAATACGAATACTCGTAACGTGCAGTCTATCTAGGCCTATTGACCGACAGACGGAACGATTTTAGTTGACTGATAGTCGGTTCTATAATCTCCCTAATGTTCTTTATAAAGAATCACATGAAATTGATCAGATACGGCTTTATAGCTGATCACTCATATTACTTTTTAGTAGATTTGCTGAATAGACCTTTAGGTGTCATTATTTTAAATCTCAACAATCTCAGATATAAACAACTTTTTCTGAAAGAATATGTGCTATAGGCAATGCTTATGATCAATGTGATTTAAATCCTAATGATAATCTCGATGACTCTTATGAACTTTTTACCCTTTCAATATGGATGAATCTTTTTGCATGTATGTACGTATTATAGGCCTATTATATGGTTACTAACATTGTATTTTATTGACCCATTAGTCTATGTGGTAGATAACATAAAGATGTTCTCGTCAATTTGAATTTAATAATTCATTTTCCCATGCATGTTCATACTTTAACTCCACATCGCTATGTAAAATGCACACCTTATTTGAGGGATAACACAAATCTGTGACCTTAAGTGACACAATTTTTTTGGTACCAGAGCGTAGAAGGCTTATAAGGACAGCGCATCTGTGTTTTTGCTCTGCTAGAGATGACACCGTCGAAAGTTGTCGCACTAATAGTTTTCCTACCAATGACTTGATATTTTTGAGTGGATATAAGAACGACTCTCGTCTCTACTTGTGATTCCCGGCACAGTATGTTGCATGGATAATGATTAAGAAATGCACGGCGCGAAGAAGTGAACCACTGTGTATCACTGACTTTTAATGTAAAGCATGCACTATATGACCCAAAGTAAACGAAACTCCGTTAAGTGATTAAAATTGATGGTGGCAACGGGAAGTTCTTCATTTCAAGTTTTGTTTCAGAAAAAATTAAAACTGCGCTCCCTTTCTTTTTTAAGCGAAGTTATATTTATTGATTTAAAATACAGATGCGAGGCGTCGACCGGTTTCTGCCCTCAGTGCCGTTCTAAGACCCAACTTTAAAAATTGCAATGGATCATGCATTTAACATTTAAATACGACCGACATGATCTCTCTCACTCAGTTCTCTTTCCGATTGATTTTAGGCTTCAATTTGCGTATCAATTTCACTTCTCAGCTAACCGAGTTAGTTTTTATTGGATTATCTGTATATCTATGAATGACAAAGTGAAGGCCATCTATGGAAGAAGTATTGGTGTGGTCAAAGTGTACGAAGAACATATGAACCGAATGAGCACTTTTTACTATCTCTATTGTCAATGCTATCGTCAATGTTCTTGGGGAAACGTTATCTTAAAATGGACGGTTTGTAGAACTATGTAGAAGTTCTCCACACAAAGAACACGAGATCTTTATAAATAACATACCGTTTCTCACAAGCATGATCATTATTTAAAGATTCGCAGATTTTACAGCTACAAAATAATAGAAGAATGTTAGGAGAATTGAACTTATGAAAGTGCTTCGTTATTTGTTTCTCCAGGTTTTTGAACTATTCTTAAAGGGACGTCCTATTTATTCACTAACTTATTTAGTGTTCTGTGTGTTAGCGTCATTTATAAAATCCAGTCTGTTGGATGCTATTTGTATGATTTTCGTCCCGTGCTCTGTTGCTTAGGGCGTTTTTCTTGAACATTTAACACAAATTATTTTTTTCTTAGTTTTTTCTTAAGTCGTTTACATGACGCCCAACATCATCGCTATCGAGCACGAACACCTATGATATTTATCGTGTTTTTAAATGAAGTTTTGCTTAACGAAATCTGGAACATTGCTAAATTTATCGAGACATATTATCCCGATTGATTTTCTTTATTTGTAACGGCTGGAAGTAAACTTCCCTTTCTATTGATATAGATAAATCCAGAAAATTTAAGAAGCCATTTTCTGGTGGCTTCTTTGGTAAATTTTAGGTCTGGTGTGAATAGAATTAAAAATTTCTAATTTGCTATTGAAATTTTTTTTAAACCAAAGACGGTTCATGTGGCAAACGGGCAAAATTATGTATAATATATCTACGGTATAATTTGGGTTTTATGTCATTAGTCTCTAGTTTTTTCAAAGCCAATTCTTCTATGTTTTTTCCATAATAATACTCGCAAAATGGTGGGCCCACAAGTGCGAACCCAATCAGGACAACCTTTCTTTTTTGAAGATATGCAATAGTGTTAATTCAATCTCGTAAATTCAAGAGCTACCAGTAGTATTAGGGTATAGGATACGGCGCATCGCTTCGCTCAGCACCGAATCCCACACCTAGGTAGTTACAAAAAATGAAAAAAATACAAAAAAATAGGGTCCTCCTGAAATTTATAAAAACAACAGACAAAATAGATACAAAAAAAATGTGAAAAAAAAAATACACAAAAAATAGGGTCCTCCTGAAATTTATAAAAAAACAGCTAAAAATAGATGCGAAATGGGAAAAATACAAGTTTTATTGACCCATGAACAAAAATATTCATTTAAAAAATGGGAAGATGAAAAAAACAAATGAAACCATCAGCCCCCTTATATCCTTCATTATCATATGACATAAAACCTTCGGTTCCCAATGAAATGGGATATAGCACAAACACAAAGATAGAGTCAGGTTACATGAAAGATAAGGAAGCCCAATTATTAACTTAAAACTAGAACATTATAATAAATTAAGAAAGTGATGGACCATTAGCTAAGAATGTGATGTAACCACAATTCCGCTGAAAACCCAAAAGTGAAATGAAAGGCCGAAAACCCTGTTCAGCTACACTATCAGCCCCTTTTATAAACCGTTATGTAAAATCAACCATTTTTGCATCAAAATTGTTTTCTTATTCCAACAAAATTGACGCCAAATTACAGATACAATATTTTGCACATTTTTCATCAAACCGAAATTTACAAAAATGTCAAGAAGAATGTCTCCCTCGAAAGGAGACATTTTACTCTGTTAATTAAATTTGAAACGTCTCCTGTCACAGGAGACATTTTACATTACATTACGTATATAATGATATAAGTAGTGTAATGAATTGACACACTCTACAAAATGTCAAGAAAATTGTCTCCTTTCGAGGAGACATTTTACTCTGTAATTAAAATTTGAAAAGTCTCCTGTCAAAGGAAGAACATTTATATTACTATTATAGGTTGATATAAGTAGTGCGTTGCTGAAATTGACGCACTTACAAAATGTCAAGAAATAGTCTCCTCGAAAGGAGACAGAGAAGCAAAAAACATAAAAAACAAAAAATTAAAAATAAAAAACATAATAGAAAAAACAAAAAAGCCATAAAAAAAAGAACCTGGTGAGAATGTTACATTTTGAGACTAATCAGAACTCCATTGGGCTTTTCCCATTCTTGGGACTCATTTCCATTCTTGGGGTTTTCCATTCTTGGGGTTTGCGATTGATTTCTTCAAACTGTTTTTCGGCGTCCGTCCATTTTTGATGTGGCGATGAAATTATACGAAAATTTGATTTTAAAGAATGTTGCGGATTCATGAGAATCGGCGGATGAACGGATATATGTAAATAAAAAGTTTATAAAGTCTTCTTAAAAACGTCGACCATAACTCCGGGAATATTGGTGTGTGAAGGGCTGGAAAAGAAAAAAAAAAAAAAAAAAAAAAGAAAAAAAAAATAAAATTAAAAAACCATAAATAGTCACTAAATGTATTTCCCAGCACAGTAGAATTTCTGAATGCAACGCCCCTTCAAGGATAGCTAGTTTCAAACTCACTGTATCCGCATGGATGATTTTCGTAGTTTTCAATTTTCTTTGTTAAAGAAACCACGTAGACGTCGGGCAGATCACAAGATGCAGTTAAAGATGCTTCAAAAGTTTTCTATAATTCCTCCATTCTTTGTGATAAATAATCTTCCTCTTCTTTTGTCTTAATATTCCTCCTTCTTACTCATTGGAAAACTTCTTCATTAAAAAATTATGCATCCTCATAATTGTTGGAATTTCAGTAAGTCGAGACATAATTATTACACTTTTGCAGGAAGGATGCAATCGTGAAAGACACAGTCACGTAGGAAACACTCACAGATGAGAAGGGGGGGGGGGGTGGGAGAAGAAAAATTGATTATTATATACGTGGCAGCATTCAGTTTCCCTAATGGCAACCGCTACTGCTTGTGGCAGACAATGGTGTCAATGCATAATGCGCAAATCAGGTTGCGTTGTAGAGAACAATGAAATGGTCGCCAACGTGGAACAATAGGCAAACTTAATTATCAGCAAGCCTAGCCCACAGCACAGTCACCCGCTAGAGGTAACAATAAGCCCTGAGTCATACAGATATGTGCAATTCTTTTTGTGTCATTTCTGAAATTTTGAATTTTATCTCTTGTAAAATGACTAACCTGATCGAGTTTTTATAAATTATATGGAACGCAAACTACGACCAAATTTCGACCTAAAGAAAATTGCTAATCAATTAGGGAATAAAGACAACTTTCATGTTTTAATGATGAGACGAATTACAATTGATCAAAAAATAAGCCAAACATGTAAAATATCATCAATAACGAATCTTCACACTTCAGACCAAAAACGGCGTACATTGGTCAGCAGAGCGTTTAAAAATCATCAGCAGAAACTATTATTTTGACTTCATACGGACTTCCACCCTACGAATGACAGTAAGAGAAATACTTGGAAATGGTATTTATAAATACATTTCAAATTCAAAAACCAGGAACTACTTATACTGTGGGCAATTATGTTTATACGATTTTTGTACAAATTACAAAAAGGAGTACCATCTTCTAGATATAATGTAATGTTAGAGTTAACGATTAAGGTTAAACGATAAAGGTTTTAAAACGATAAAGGTCAAAGCTCGGTTTTCTGTAATTCGTTTTCATAGAATCGGACCTTTGATATCCTCATTAAATCTAAATCTATAAATTTCATAAGTAATCGGAAGAGTTTGATTTATTTATAGAAACTTCAAATATCTCTCTTCGTCCAGTATCCGACGAAGCCCTTTTCAAATTTGATTCTCTATATGTAAATATTCGTACCCTATCCCCAATTTTAAATTTCGGCTTACGTTTCCTGTTAAATTCGGATTACTCTCATTTCGAATAATTATTTTCGAGTAATATTTTCTTTCGTATTAAATCAGGGTCGTCAGAAGCATTTCTTTGGAGTTTCTTCAATACTGAATGAATCTTTATTGTTATACTCTTCTACAACATCTGGTAATATCTTCAACCATTTCTGATTTCCTTGCTCAGTAAATTTCTAAAGATCTTACTTTTTAGCGTTCTAGTTAAAGCGCTCTATTACTACAGCCCTTTCCTGCATTTTCTGTTGAATAAACAGTTTCAAATAGTGTATTTACATTTCGGTTATAAAATTCCGACCCTTTATCAACGAATATCTTTTTTGGCTTTCTAAAACTTTCTTTAAATATTTCTTCAAACGCATATTTAACTGACAGACCACTTTTGTTTTTTAAAGGCTTTATACCCAAGGCGTATCGTGTAATATAAATCTAATAACGGTCAATGCGTACTTAATACCCTCTTCATTAGGCATATTAATTAGATCAGCACTCCAAATATCATCTTTATTAAATACTTTTACCTTCAATAGATATTTCGGCTTTTCCTATATTCCTAATGAATTTCAGACGCATAGCGGCTTGGGTCTATTCGAACATTTGGACGCGTAGGTTCTGAGCGTCTGCTCTCAGACAGCTTTAGCTGTCGATTTCATTCAACGAAGTTGACGGAACTAAAGTTTTATCTATCCCCTGGCCAAAAAGCATTTTTGCTTTGTAAAGCTTTCTTAACAAACATTCTTTCAATTTTTTTTCCTCTAAATGTAGGATTTTGAATACTATCTAATTCTTAGTATCATTTTCTTATCTGCTTCATGTCGAGAACTTTGGTAATGATTTCGATAAGCTAAATCATGTTTATAAGCGGCGGCATCTACTCTATTTATTGGTTTACTATTTTTCTCTAGGTGTGTCATCAATCGCTTAAATCTTAAATCTAATCTTGTGCCGGGGCCAGTAAAATTATGCCCAGGTAGATGTTTCTCTTTCGAATATTTACTCTCAAATAAAGCCAGGAAAGTTTTCTAATGCTTTTTGTATATCACCACCGACAGTGGTGTGGAACTTTGTTATTGGTCACCTTTTAAGAGATAATCCATTAGATCTAGATTTGAAATCCTTAAGTTATTCTAAATTCATTTTTAAAGATTTAAATCTTATCGCACTCATACTAGGATTTAGATATATGCCAGATCCGTCTTTTGTTTCTTTTATTTGAATCAAATCATCAATATTGTGTAGGACATTTTTAAGAACTCGTTTCCCTTCATCAACTAAATTTAATTTGCTAATGAAAATTATCTACTATTCCGATCACCTCTAGCAGCTTTCTCTAACTCCCTATTATGACGTTTGTTGCTCTTCTAATGCTCGCCGTTCTCTGCTTTATTTTTATTTACTGCCTGGACAATACCAGCTTGTCCCACCTGCAACACTTCCTGCTGCTGCTATACCACCTATGATTAGCGGAATTAATGGGAGAATTCCGCCATTCTTTTCTTCTTGTAATTTGATATTCTCATATCATTGGTTTACTTATGATAATACATTCTTTTTGTTAATCGTAATAGTTTTAGGTGTATTTTTGTCACATGATGTTACGTTTAGTTTTAATTCAACCGTTTTATTATTCACATTGCGACCATTTTTTAAATAAAAAAATTTTTATAGTCTATGGGTTTTTCTAACCAATCGGAGCGAAGCTTCCTCATGGCTTTAGCCGATCCTAAAACCATCTTTCCATTAATAATTTTCAATAGAATATTCGGTGTCTTCTAGCATATAAACCATAAGCCCATCAATGATGTTGTGGAATTTGCCTTTTCAATATTAAATGTCACATCACAACCGGACATGATAATATCTTCAGATTGTGCACTTAAATCAAAACAGAAAACAGGATATAAATTCTTCCAATCTACAGGATTTAATTTTGATTCAACTCCAAATACTCGTCAAAAATTTCTATAAGCATCCATATCTTCATAAATGGCTTATTTGCGTTATCAAATCTCAATGGATCTAATAGGATAATCGTGTTTGATTTAATGAAAATTTGTTAAACTTCGAATTGAATTAATATGGAAAAGATTATTGTTCTTCTCAAACTAGGCGTTTCATTCTTTTGAAAAGTGAGCAAAACATATTTGGAGTATTTGATGTCCTTGTGAATGCCAGTTTTTTAAATCTTTGTTCAGTAAAAGTGACAGAGCTCGCGGTACGCTTCATAAACTTACTGAATTGGTTTTTATTCGTATCTAATCGTTTGTACTAGTATTAATTCAAACTCTAAACTAGGTGTAATGTGCTTAATTCCACCATTCTAGGCTATCAATTTTTAGGTATGCTTTTTCCCAGCTTTCCATAAAACATTGATTTCATTATTTACAGTTGCGTGAAACTATGAGTTTGAATTTCAATTGACATGAGTAGTAAGCAAATGACAAACACTCGACCGGCGCCCCCCCCCCCCTCTGGAACGGCAGAGTGTCGTGGTCGGCCGCCGTGGTGCTTCGGGTCTGAGTCCCCCCCCCCCCCTCTGGAACGATAGAGTGTCGTGGTGGACTTGGGCGACCGCCAGGATTAGTGTTGAGGCTATAGTGTGTGATGTTTTTGGTGCAATCTGCTGAATGTTGGGTTGTAAATGGGTTGTTTCGAGTGGAAGGAGTGTTCGGATGAGAAAACGGAGTCCATATTCGGAATCTACGTGAAATTTTGGGTTAGGAAGGATGTTTCCAGCGAAATCGGAGAGAAAAAATTTTCGGCTGACGTCCCCCCCCCCCCTACACAGCTTGCTTCGATTTTGGCTTCTAGTGGACGGATTTTGTCGTGCGATAGCTCGTTTGAAAGCTAAGAGTGAGACAAATTCAGTGAAAGAATCGGCTTGTTCCTATCTGTCTTCGTTTAGATGTGAGACGCCATTTAAGATTTTGGGACATTGGTGAAAAACGACAGAGTTAGAATTTGGGACGTTTTGGGCTGTAGCTTCAAAACGAAGCATCGGATTGGAAAACGGATTTCAGATTTGGAATCAGCGTGAAATTCTTTATCTGTATAGTGAGTTTCAAGTCAATCGGCGAGAAAAAATTTTCAACATTTTTCGAAAAAACGACAGAGTTAGAATTTGGGATGTTTTGGTGTGTAGCGCCCAAACGAAGCATCGGATGAGAAAACGGAGGCCAGATTCGGAATCTACGTGAAATTTTGGGTTAGGAAGGATGTTTCCAGCGAAATCGGAGAGAAAAAATTTTCACTGACGTCCCCCCCCCTCTGGACAGCTTGCTTCGATTTTGGCTTCCAGTGGACGGATTTTGTCGTGCGATAGCTCGTTTGAAAGCTAAGAGTGAGACAAATTCAGTGAAACAATCGGCTTGTTCCTATCTGTCTTCGTTTAGATGTGAGACGCCATTTAAGATTTTGGGACATTGGCGAAAAACGACAGAGTTAGAATTTGGGACGTTTTGGACTCTAGCTTCAAAACGAAGCATCGGATTGGAAAACAGAGACCAGATTTGGAATCAGCTTGATGTTATTGTCCAATGAGGATCATCATCCAATGAGAATCAAGCATTTCTTTATAAATAGCGAGCCTTCCACAGTGAGAATCATTCCATCGTTGAATCACACGAGTGACGGACGCACATTTTCTCTCTCTCTAGTTCCCTGTTCTATTACCCAACTAAAATGGTAAGTCGCTACTTCCCTCCCTCTCCTCCCTTGAACGTAAACTTAATACAATCTTTTTTCATTTTCAGGCATCTACTCCATCTGCTGCACTAGTAGGACAAAATGGCGGTCAAACGTTACAAGGTTCGCTACGGTCAGATCATCTACAACTGAGGCCAGTGGAAGAAACATCCAAGGTACATAATCCTACACCGCTACAGCGTAAATTTAAACAAGCCTTGCGTTATGATGATCATAGCGTAGTACTCCAAACGGGAATGCTCCCTTCCACGGATGTCAAGATAATGCACAATCAGTATGGGACTACATACTGATCCCCGTGAGTCCGTACATTCGCCACCAACTTGATATTATTGAGGAGTACGTGACATTAAATATGGACATTCCTACTCCTCTTGCTCAAGAGTGGAAGGCGAGAGATGACAAGGATACTCCCTATAGAAAGATTTGGGATGGTAATCACATTTGCCTACCGGTATCACATTGGTGTACTTACTATAAGAAGGATGGAGATCATTCAATACCCATCAGATGTGATGAGCTCGGAGAAGGTACTTGGGATATCCTTTTCAAAGTGAATGGGCTATATTATGGTCGACACAAGGATAATAAAATAGCCTCTCTCTCCATGCATATGGAATCCATTTTATATATTCCGAAACCACCCAACGTGGACGACATAATTGATCAAATCCTTAACAGCAGTGGTACGAAGCGCAAGTCGGAGAAGAATGCTACATCAAAACGCAAATCAAAGAAGGAGAATTACTAGTCCTTTCCTAACTCTACCCTATGACAATTCGCTTATGTGCTTTGAGTGTCGTAGACGTGGTCTTATTAGATACATTTTACTTCTTCGTTGCCATCATATCATTTGTGTATTTTGTCGTGAAAAGCATCGATGTAATTCTTCATTTTGTAATATGTTATAGAACGCTTCCTTAGATGTGTAAATTTCCGTTTTAGGCTTCTATCATCATTTTTATGGATTGTGAGGGTGAACCTGTACAGGAGCTCAGTGCTATTGCTATGAACAATTGGACATATCAGATTGTTAGTGTCTATCATCAACATGCCAACTGTGATCCCAATGTTGATCAATGGGCGAGAAAACACATTCATGGACTTAATCTGAAATATTTGCAAGACTATGGCTTTTCTTGTGAGAGTGCTCTTCTTATTGACTTTAAACGATGGTTAGCTGCTTTCAATGTTATACGCATCTTTTGTAATAATCCTGGTAAGGAGAGGAAAGTATTTCCCAATCTAATCATTGATGATATTTTGCTCCCGCCTTGGGATAGTAGAGTGAATCAACATTATCATGAAGTCACGAAACGTTTTAAGGATTTGTGTGTTCCTATTTTGTCTGTTCGTTGTAGTAGCTACGTTCATAACCAATGCTTCTTTCCTCCTTACCTCAACACTGCCAAAGTCCTGTATGGTTATCATTGCTCGCTGTATGATAGTTATCAGCTGTATCTATTTTATCTCTTTCAAACCATTGATTTATAATGCATGCTTGTTACCGTTATTCAATAAATGTTACTATGAGAAGAGTTGTTGTTTTCATGCAATGGATGGGTTAGTTAAAGGGCGATCATGTCTTTCTCAAACGACTGCGGAACATTACGTTTTCATAGGCAAAGTTTAAAAGGAGCTGTTCAAGATTATGTGATAAATTTTCATAAAGATGAGACCGACATCGAAGCAGTGGTAGATGATGCTAGCACTCTATTTCTAGAGTTAATGAATACATTCTCTGATAGCATTGTCATGGCGCGATTAGTTGCGAAAATTAAGTTTAGTCATTTTGGAAAGGAAGAGGTGGAAAGTCGCTCTTTCCATTTTGCTTCTTATTCAATGGAAGTGGTAGATCACCCCGAAGAATTTTTTAAAAGACATATGATAAAAATTGCTGAACGTCTTAACGCATTTAACCATCATGGTAGCAGTCTAGTGATTGAAGCGATTTCAGATATTCACATTCAACTTTCCATAAAGAAAAATTGAAAATGCAGTGGTACTTGATTGTAGCACAACTGGTTTTCGAGCTATGTCTGCTCACTCTCGAAGTATATTCCTTCTGTACATGCGTCTATTATTTAGAAAAGGCTAGCAAATTCATATCTTCAAAAAGACTTGCTATAGACATCAGTAACGGTGAAACTATGTGTTGCGATGTATGTAAGCGAAAGGATGGAAATGAAAAGCGCATCTTCAAGAGATGTAAGCATGCTTTTTGTCAACGCTGTTTCATACGTAATTGCATTCAACTTTGCCAATGTAACCACTGTGACATTGCTCATTTCGAGTGTCACTTATGTCGCAATAGTTAGTACCTATGCAAATGTGGTAAAGATAGGTTTTAGCAAAGACTAACACGGAAAATGGCGAAACGTAAAATGACGAAACGTAAAAGTCAAAAGTTTTCTTCAGCCATTCAAGCTCTCCGACGAATGAAAGCAAATCAGCGATACAATGCTATACGACATGCTAACGATAAATTCATTTGTGAAATTATTTCTCATGTGAGGAAGTTGAGGACGAAGAAATTAGCACCAAAACAACGAAAGTTACTTAAGCGATATGCTACGAAATTGCGTTTCATCTCCAATCCTAAAGTCGCCCTTCAAAGAAAGAGGAAAACTCTAACACAAAAGGGCGGTTTCCTTTCAGCAATACTTCCAATGATAGCTCCTGCCGTGGGCAACCTATTGGGAAATATCTTTGGCTCTAAGCGTTAATTATGCAAATGTTGAGTCTCAAAGTAATAAAATGGATTTCAGACTTCAATGTGATAAAGTTCTGACTGTATCAGGTCCATCTCATGCAGGTAAAACTGTTTTCACGCTGAATTTATTGGATAAAAGAAGGGAGTTGTTTAAGGAACCTATCAATCGAGTGATTTGGTGTTATGGTATTTATCAACCGTCGCTGTTTCAGGAATTGCAAAGTCGCAACTTTATTCGACATGAAGGAATTATTCCAGTGGATAAACTTCAGTCTAATGATGTTGTTGTATTGGATGATTTATTAAAAGAAAGTAAGAATTCAAAAGATGTTACAGATATGTTCACTCGCGCAGCACACCATAAAAGGTGTTTTATCATCTATATTACACAAAATTTGTTTCCTGATGGAAAAGAAGCTCGTACACGAAACCTGAATACACACTATTATGCTATTTTCAAGAATCCGCGAGATAAAAGTCAATTTGAAATTTTAGCGCGACAAGTTGCACCCAGAGGATCAAAAGCCTTAATTGAAATTTTTCAAGCAGCTACTGAAAAACCATACGGTTACTTATTCATTGACTTTACGCAAGAGTGTCCGGAAGAATTTAGATTTCGAAGTGATATTTTGAAAACTCCCATGATTATCTACAAACTATGAGTTCTTATTCTCGCATGATTGTTATTCCTCAGGATGAATATGTACAATTGACTGCCATGCAGCAAGTAAAGCAACCTCTTGCAAATCAAATGTATAGGAAAGAAATAGATTATCAGCAAAATGTTCACATCAAAGATCCACATCGTGCTGTATTATTACAATCGGAAACTGTTGAGCAATTGAAAAACTTGAAGAATAAGATGCGTGACTCTGTATCGACTGCTACACCTTTAGCATCTCGCGCACATGCCATATCTCTTTTCAACAGTATTGAACCCCATCTCAATGTAAATGATAGAGGAGAAATCATTACAGATGAAAATAAAGTGATTGATGCTTCACGTTATGAAGACTTGATTCAGTATGCGACACGTAGAAAGCGCCGTCAGGGCTATGTTCCACCTGGTTGGTCATACTTTCTTAAACTATTGAAAAAGCATAATGTGCCAAAATTTGCTTTAAATAATGAGACATTGAAAGAACTTGATTCAACAGTGGCTACTACTCCAATGCTTCAGGCGATGAAAATGCCAACAAATTGGTTTAAGACGTCACCTGCTACATCCCCTCCCACACTCACTAAGCAAACAAGAGGAAGAACTCGACGTAGATCTACATCGCCACTAAAACTGGTAAAAGGAAAACGTAAAACAGCTCCTCCTAGGAAATACATGTTCTCAGACTATTAATATGAAGCAGATGTGTTGCTTGCCATGTAATGAGCCGCCAGAGGTGAATGTCGTTGTCACTTGCACTTGCTGCGCCAGCTCTCATAATGAAACCCCTAAGCAATGTGAACACGATCGCAAAACCGCTAAAGCTAAATGCTGCAGTTGTTGTAAATGTAGAAAGGCAAGAAAGAAAAAAGATGAGAAGGAGGAAAAAGAGTCAGCCGTCATCGACTGAACGTTTGAAGTCAATCTATTATGATGTAAAACATCCGGCAGGATTTGCATCTATCAAGAAATTATCAAAAGCGAGTGGTCTTCCACAATCACAAGTGAAACGATGGTTAAAGGGTCAGGCTACCTATACACTCCACAAACAAGCGAAAAAGAAGTACCGCACCCGCCATTATATTGTTCATGACATCGATGAACAGTGGCAAGCAGATTTGTGCGATGTTGCCTCCATTTCAAAACATAACTCGGGCAATAATTTTATTTTAACCGTCATTGATATTTTCTCGCGTTATGCGTGGGCTCAACCTTTAAAAACTAAAGAAGGGAAAGGAGTAGCAAAAGCATTCCAAACAATTTTTCGAGAAGGTCGCATTCCAAAAAGAATTCAGAGTGATCAAGGAAAAGAGTTTGAAAATCAGCATGTGACAAGATTATTTGAGAGGCATGACATTGAGTTGTTTAGTGTAAAGAGCGCTTATAAAGCTGCACTCGTTGAACGTTTTAATCGCACATTAAAAAATCGCTTGTGGCGACATTTTACTGCCAACTTGACACAAAATTGGACAAAGGTTCTACAAGATACACTCCATGCCTACAATCACTCTATCCATCGTTCTATTGGACTCAGACCAGTAGATGTAAATGCTGACAATGTAGATAAAGTGCGCGAATCATTCCAACGTAAACGCACTCATGTGAAAAGTGATGTGAAAATTGGCGATAAAGTTCGTATCTCAAAAGTGAAAAGTGTTTTTGCTAAAGGGTACCTTCCGAATTGGACAGAGGAGGTATTTACAGTATCAAGGATTAATCAAAAAGACTCTCCGACCACCTACAAGTTGAAAGATTACGATAATGAAGAAATTGAGGGTAGCTTTTACCGCGATGAGATTGAGGTAGTCACTGAAAGTGAAACATATTTGGTAGAGAAAATCATTCGATGTAAAAAACGGCAAGGTGAAGAATGGTGTCTTGTTAAATGGGCTGGTTATCCTTCAAGTATGAACTCTTGGATGCGTCGTGCCGACATCTTTCATCTAAGTGATCGACAGTGATTCATGCAAAGTTGTAACTAACAATGTTTAGGGTTTGAGCTATGAATCCAACTGCCTCATTTTATTCACGACCCTCCTATGTAAGTGGCGGAGGACAAATTTACATCGGTGCTCGCCGCCAACGTGGAGGTAGCATACTTGGTGCACTGAAATCTGTTGTAGCACCTCTCATATCCAATGTCGGTAGATCTTTAAAACGAAATGTTTTAAGTAATGCCGTTGGCTTTGCTGGTGATGTTGCTAGTGATCTTTCCAGAGGTAGAAGTTTCAAGAGCAGTTTGTTGAATCGTGGGAAGGAACGCGGTTTAAAAACATTGAAGCAGACCATTGCTGGTGTTACTCAAGGAAAGAAATCACCTAAACGAATGAATAAAGGAAGGAGGAAACATCGCGGAGCTGGTAAGGTGCGATCTTCAGTCAAAAGGCATTCACGCAAACGTCGCAGAGGCTCTAATCATTCATCAGGCGCTAAACGACGACGCTGCTATAACTTCTAATCATGGAGTGTAAAACTTCCGGTTTTTGTTTGTTCGATCAACAAGCCATACAGACAGATATTCTTAGTTCAAGTATTGTAGATTATCATCCTCGAACAGCTGAGAATGCTGGCCCCATTGAATTTGTTATTCCTGGTGGTAGTGATGACTACATAGATTTGAGTTATGCGATGCTTGATTTGAGGTTTAGAATTCAGCAAGCAGATGGAACTGCTATTGACGATGCACATAAAGTTGGACTGAACAATTTACCATTGACTACATTACTTCGTGATGTTTCTCTAACGATTGGAGAGCAGCAAGTGGAAGGTGGTCAAAGCGATTATCCCTATAAATCATATTTCAATCATGTATCACAGTTTCATCCAGCAGCACAAAAAAGTCATATGGAAGCCATGGGATGGTACAGAGATGAAGCAGGAAAATTTGATGTTGAAACAAACAGTGGCTTTGTAAAGCGATCTGCTATGATTAAAGATAGTAGAGTATGTCAGCTATATGGTCCGCTGAATTTAGACTTCTTTAGACAGTCAAAGTTTTTACTGTGTAATACCAGCATGCGACTCAAGCTGACATTGAATAAGCCTGAATTTGCGCTGAATGCATTTGCTAAAGTTGACAATTTTAGAATTCATGTGGAAGATATTGCACTTTACATTCGTCGAGTAGTACCGAATCCAAGTGTCATTAGAGGGCATGCTGAAGGCCTTAACCGCCAAAATGCCATTTACCCCATTCAGCATACAAAGCTTCTCACCTTTACAATTCCGAAAGATCAAAAGAGTTTCATGAAAGATGGCCTCTTTCCATCGGAAGCACCGAAGCTCCTCATGGTGGCAATGGTTGAAAATGATGCATTTAATGGTAATATAAAGAAGAATCCTTTCAATTTTAAACACAATCAGTTAAGTGAAATTGCTTTACGTGTAAATGGTGTGAGTCATCCTGGTCCACCCTACAAACCAGATTTTGCTTCAGATCAATTTATGCGCAGTTATGTTGATTTTATGGATGTCTTTGGCTTTTACAATACGGATGACACCAACGGACTTACTATGAAAGAGTTTAAGAGTGGATATACTATTTATGCATTTGATTTAACTGCTGACAGCGATATTAGTGCACCCTATCGTCAAGCGAACGTGCCTCATAATATTCGTTTGGATTTGACGTTCAAAAGAACACTACCTGAGACGATCAATGTATTAATTTATGCAGTCTTCGATTCAAATATTGAAATTACAAAGTATCGTGACGTGATTCTTCAGTATAATCGTTAATGAGTTGGTTGACTGCTGACGATATTAAGACTAAAGTGCAGCGTAATGCAGACGAAGCGACGTTGAAAGCTTTCGATAATGTCTATTCACTCGATACCTTACCACCTGCAGTAAATCACTATCCCATCTTTATTGTGCTAAACACTCATTCACAGAATTTAGGCGGTGAGCATTGGAAAGCGATCTTTATTGGAGAAGACCGACGTGGTGAACTATTTGACTCTCTTGCTCAACCTCCAAATATACCAACACAGCAGTGGTTGAGAAAACATACGCGTCAATATCAGCGAAATGAACGCATACTACAACATCCACTTTCATCAACGTGTGGTGCTTTTGTACTGTACTTCATCTTAAAACGTTTACATGTATCTCGATTTGCATCTATTATTCAAAACTTTTCATGTAATCCATCCTCTAATGAAAAAATGATTTGTAAGTTCTATCATGATTTGAAATAAAAACATCATGTTGGAAAAAATTGTTTTTTATTTTACAATCCGCTGGGTACGTACATACTCAATGAGATAGTCTAGGATCATATTTGCTTGTTCATGAGATTTTAGTCCAGTAATGATCACTTTACTATTATGAAAGATTGCCACATGCACAGGCAACCAACAACTAATGAGAGCTGCAGGAAAAAGTTCGGGTTCATAACACAAACTGTAACTGCTGGTACGAATCTTCAAAAATGATAGACTGTCACTCAATTGAGTAGAGATCACCATATTGTCCACAGTCAGATTCGACATCACACACCTCTCCCTCTTCCATATCCGACGTAGTAGTCTTTGTAGCTCTAAGCGCATTGACTGCGCCGATGAATGAGAAAGGGCGCCGAGAATCTGTACAGTCCCATTTGGGAAGAGTTGAAGATTCCGTGAATTGTTCATCTTCACCACTAACATTTGAGGACGGCCCGGGTAATACTTGCTGTTTGGAAGCTGTTGGCGTAATGTTGTGAGATCGATTTTGGTGTAGAGTCTGAAGCGACGGAGAATGTTGACGATGGTGTAGCGATGGCGCTTCATGATGAAAGAATGAGTAAATTGAGCGATGTACCTTCCTTTTATACTTTTCCCAACTACCTTGATGAAATGTGAAGTTAGTATGAAGTTGGGAATGATAGAGTTGAATTCGCCGATTGTTGACGCGCAGCCAGATGCGATTTCCAATACGTGAATGTCTTTTCATATAGAAGTATTTCAAGTCCTTCATGATATGATGTAGAGATTGAAAATGACGATAAGATAAAGCAAACTCTCTTCTCACATTTCCAGTTGAATCTTTGAAATAGACGTTTCGATCATGATCCGTTTCAATACGTTGTAGGGAATCTAATTTCCAACTCATGGTGCGTGGTAATCATATCTGATTAAGATTTGCATAGTAGGGCGATGAACTCACGACGAATAAATGTCATGATGGAGCGATGTATGTATCTTCTATACTTCTCCCAATTGTATTTGCGAAATGAGAAACAGTTTGCGGAATGAGAATGGTAGATTTGAATTTCATTTCTGTAATGTTGAAGCCAAACTTGATCACCCAAGGAGATGAATCTTAATGTTTCAAAATATTCCAAATCCCTCATGATATCATTGAGGTTGACAAATTGTCGCCATGTTAATGTAATACCTCTTGATGTATGACCATGAGAATTTTTGAAATGTACGTTTCCATCACGATCAACTCTGATATATTGTAGAGAGTCCAAAATCCAAGTCTTCATGATGTTATGCAAAGTTGCAGATTAGCAATATAAAAATGTCGTTTTATCATATTTTGCTTAGCAATGCGGCTACAAAGAGATTTACTAGTAATCGAGCCGCACTCTTTTCTACTCCCATTGATCATGCACAACAGCTAAATGGGAATTGGGAAGTGGGTGTCACTCAACTTGTTTATAGCAACTGTGTCTATACTTTTGATCATGAGGTGATGACTATTAATATGAGGCGTACAGCTGCTTATCAATGTGAAAAGGGGTGCCGAGTATACATTCCACAGTGGTCAAAGAAAGATCTCTTATCATGTAAAAAGTTTATATATGATTTCTTGAATAAAGCGTGTAAACATATTGTCCAATTTACTCCGCACAATGATGATTATAATTATGTACATCATGTAGTTGAGAAAGATTGGATTGTTGGTTTAAGTCCAAGTTTAAGAAATGATTTAGGCTACCTCGCTAGCGCCTTAACAAGCTATGATAATTTTAACGTTAATTACCACATAAGTGGTCATAAACAGTTAATATATCGAGAGGAAGCTTATTATGTAGATCTTATTCCAAGAAATGAGAAGACGTTGGTGAAGAAGATTGTGATTAAGCCAAGAAAGACAAACATGACTCCTGAAACATTATTGAAGAAATTTAATTATCTCCTTCGAGTTGATGGTAAACAAGTGGCAACATTGACTTATATCAAATCATCTAATCATATTGCAATAAGCAAATTAAATGATGATGATCTAGTATTAGTTTGTTCAAAAGATTTTCATCAGTTCTTACGACATCGTTCTGCAGCTGTTCATGGAAAATCTGATATGCAACATTTACCATGTGAAAGGCCAAATCAATTTGATACAGAATGGGCCGTATCTTTATACAGAAAGTGTGTAGAGCCTTTTGGTGGTTTCTTACATGAAACAAGAGTGTTGATGCCTCGCATTATTACTTCGGTTAAATTGGTTGTAGATTATTTAAATGAAGTGATTAATGAGCAACATATTTCATTTTCTGAAAAAGAAGGTACTTTGTCTCTCACTATAAGTGGAAAAGGTATTGAACTAATTATGGATAAAACTCTAATGGACATTTTGGGTTTTGACCAAAATATCTTTAAAAGTGGTACTGTAACCAAAGCTAGCGCAGACATGTCGCTATCGCGTCGTATTAACTATTTTCAGATATATTCCAATATTGGTGAAGATGTACGTGTGGGAGATGTTGAAGCTCCATTGCTAGCAATGATACCATACCAGCCAAAGAGCTGCAGTATTTTATCTGAGCATACTTTCAAGAAAGTGCATTATACAAAGCTGAAATCAAACTACATCCCACAAATTGATATTGCCATTTATGACGATGCTGGTGCGTTGATTCCTTTTCATAAAGATGCTGTGACAAGTATCACACTCCATTTCCGAATGAAGAGTTAATGCAAACGTATGCTAATATATTTTTCCAATGTGAATAATATGGAAAGTGAAAATAAGGACTCGTTTCTAATCTACTTGCCCAGTAATGCTTCTATGAATAAATTTCCCAAAAATAAACCATCAGACTATCGAGTAGAATTAAATCGCCCACTGCATTTAGAAGGTGAATGGGAGGTTGGCGTTTCTAGTATTTGCTATGATAGCAATATTCAGAATGTGAATGATTTGGAAGAAATGATATTGACTCCTCGCACCCATGATGGAATAACGATGAATAATGCATTTCAGTTCCCATACAATTTAACATCAGATGGAAAGTGGAACTATGAATGGATTCAGATAAAATCAGATTCTTATGAGCCATTTGGGAATGAGAAAATTATTAAGGCATTCAACAGTGGTAATACTTCCATCATGAAGAATAAAAATCAGAAAGCTTATGAGTTTACTATCTATCATTGGAGTGGGAGACAGTTCCTCCGCTTTCATTCTTTTACTAAAGGTCTTACGCTGAGGTTGGATAGTGAATTCTATCCGCATCTCGGTTTTGGTCATGGACTACATCTAACGTCAATTGCTACTGCAAATGTTAGAAAAGTTTATTCAAATCGAATCAACAAATTTCATTATAGATTTAAAATATTTGATGAAGATGTTGTAGAATGCGAAGAACGCATCATTTTGAAAAAGCGTGGTGTTCAACCTTTATCACTTATTGAGTTAGTAAAACGATGGAATGAGACTGTGGGTAAGAAGTATGGAGAGAAAATTATGGCGGACAAAAATAAGTTGGTTATTCAGAAATATAATGACAAACTTACAGTTTATTTCTCTCCAACCTTGCGTCATTTTGTAAGACATTATACACCTATTATTGGAAGCGGTGTGGTGTATGCTTCTCATGAATATCACACTAAAGCTGATTCAGTTAATGATGAATGGTGGGTGGACATCTATGGCGATCGCATCAAGAAAATTTACCAGTCTTATGAAGAATCTAAAGTTGCTATCAATATAATGCCGCGTCTATATCATACAGTTGAAAGCTTCATTCATGTAGTAAATCCTTATATACAACAGAAGTTGAAGCATGTGATGAAAAGTAAATATGATGTAAAGACACACCACATTTCGTTTTCAATTGAAAATCAACGCGTTGTTCTGAAACTGGGTGATGACATTCAATGTCAATTGAGTAAAAATTTGAAAAAACTCTTTGGTTTTTCAATGCTACAAACTGTGTTTGCTGCTGCGCATACGATTGGTATAGAAACACCAATGACACTTGATAAACATGAACAGCACCTTTACATTCAAAGTGATTTGATTCTACCTATTTCTGTTGGTGAGAAAAAAGAATACATTTTACGTGATTTCATTCATGATAAAGACGCTTCATATGGAATAGTCGAGAAGATGTTTGAATCTATTTTCTATCATCCCGTCGTCAAACAAACTATACCCTCTATTGCTATCAAAATTACCAATGGTTTACAAGAGTGCATCCATGTGAAAGATACTAAATCCCTCATAACGTTAGTGTTTCGGAAAACAAAGTGAAGTCATTGTGATATGTTTATTGAAATATGTACATGAATGTGAAGGAATAGACTTTATACAACATCCACTGAAAATATATACATGAGCGCACTTCAATAAACATTGTTATATACAAAAAGTCTTTTTACTTCGTGAAGGGTGGAAATATACAGGGATAGGAAAAATGTCTTTCAGTGGAAAAGTCATCACATGGGGAATGTACAGATGTGGACACATATTCACAAGGAAAAAACAATCTCATGCGATACATAAAACAACAATGTTTATCTACAGAAATCAACATCAAAATACTAAGTTAAGGATGATTATGCTAAGACGTCTCCTGAATGTGGTAGTGTGAGTTTAATTCTTTTGGGTGGTGGTATGTTTGTGTCAGGATGTCCATGTGGAAGAGATATGTTGTGTTCTAACCAGCACCTCTTATCCTCCCATGCTGAAAGCGCCCGTTTCCTAAAAGTATGAGTTTTGATCTCATGCGACTTAGATTTTAAGATTGTCATATTGACAAACGTTATATTTTTATTTCTATAGGCTTTCCTGAAATTCTTATGTTTCATGTTAGAGACCAATGATCTTGATATGCCTTTAGCACGCTTAATACTATCGTCGCTATCCTTTAATTTCATAGAATACATTTTTGGACGGAGGAGAATCATTTCATCTATTTCCTTCCCTGCTGTCTCATCCTTAAAGCAGCCAAGTTTTGCCTTATTTTTGATGGAGTAGAGTGGATGATCAGCAGGATAATTTGATGTATCAAAATATCTTTCTAAAGATTTTCCTACTTCATTGAAATTTAAATCTTTTTGAGTGGTAATACCTAAAAAGAAACTATCTGTATCACCACCCAACAAACGAACCTCTTTTACGAGAGGACACGGTTTTAGTATTTTATAGAAGAGTTGATACATTTCAAGCTTGGAGTAATCTAGAACAGCTTGACCAATATAGATGGGTTTGCACAACTCAACTTCAGATTTTATCATTTTAATACCTACAAGATCCTCATCGATTATGTCTCTATCGATGAATAGAGGTGATGAGGTCAATTTGTGATACTTTTGATCATCATTAACTAGTTTGTAGTTTACGCGCTTTCTAACATCCTCCATCGTCTTACCAAATAGACTGTTGTTCTTATATTTATAGAAATCTTTTTCAAAGTTATTTTGGGCTAGTGCACGTTTCTGGCTGTTGCTATCAATATATGGCTTGAGGAAGGCTTTCTGTCTAAATTTAATAATGCGGTGAACTCTTTTTAAAATCATGCCCATTTCTAAATAAAATTTTAAGATGCTAAAGTGGACTAGATAGTTTTCTTTATCATATTGAGTGAGCAAAAGTTTGCGGCAAGGCTTATAGTCGGGTTGTCCACATGATTCTAAATCTTTATGAAATTGTTTCATAAAGTCGGAAAACATATCTTTGCTCACTTCACCTGATTCGGGTGCGAGTGGAAAATCTACGGTTTTATGTTTAATATTATTTGGATAGATTAGATCTATCTCAAAATAATATCCCCAATCACCTTCATCTGGAATTGCTAGTATGTTAGAAGGGTTGGAGAAATGTTGAATATCACTATCATCTAACCAGCTAAACTCAGAGTGAGGTAGCGGTTTGGATAATGAACTACCATACAAATTATTTTGGTCATAATACTTCAGATGGGTATGATCATTACCTACTGTTTCAGATTTTAACCTATGTTTATTTACAAATGTGAGACCACCGCGAATTCCTCGCTCAAATAAATTATACATCTCTGGATCTTGTAAGAGATGAATGGTCTCACCAGTCATTTTAAAAGCAGACTTAAATGACATGGCTGGTAGACTGACAAAGTGGACGGGATCTAACTTATCTTCTTCTAATGCCACTCGTCGAAACTCCTGAAATACATCAGCCAGCAAAAATACATCTAACTTAAGGTAGGCAATCATATATTCACCAAATGTATGGCAGTCAAATTTTATCCATGCATCTTGTGCATGATCATAATCTTCGGTCTTACATTCTGCGCCGGTCAAATCATTTTTAAATTTATCTATGGGCGGAAGAGAAGTCTCGCCGAGTTTACTAATCGCATCAAAATATGCATATGGAAAGACTCCTTTCCGTGTGATGACTTCATCGGTTAGATTTGGGTATTGTTTCTTAAGATTTTGTGTTAGTGGAAGAGACTTTAGATTTTGCACGAGAGAGGCCAGTGATGCAGTCATAAATTGGTAGGAATCTAAAAATTTTATATCAAAATAGACCGTCTTATTTTCTTTAGTTTTATCGACAGGCACTTTTGCTGTCATGGCCATAAACTTCTCTCTCGTTTGCGCTATTACATCAAGCTTCCACTCTTTCATTTGACCTAAACCTCCTTTTATTATCATATGGCTGTCGTAGCCCTTGAAATTGTGGAAAATGACGGGTAATGTACGCCGCTTCATCCTCAGCGAAAAATTACATTTTGAACAGAGTGCGTTTCTAAATTTAGCAGTGATGTGATCATGGTCGCGCACTTTCTTAATCTTATCATCGTCAAATGTTTTCCTACATTTGGGGCAAACGTTGCAACTATCAAATTTTGCTTGATCATCTGCTGTCATATGCAATGATCTGCGATAGAGTTCACCATCATGTTTTTGTTGAAATTTTACAGCCTGTTCGAGGAATTGTAGGAATTGGTAAATACAATCCTCACCTTGCCAGACGCGCATTTTATTTTGCCTACCCCTAAAGTGATCATGCCATACTTCATAGCAGGAAATGGCTGCTGGTCGATGGATGTTATCATCGATATAACATTCGATGTCAGCATAGATGACACGAAGAGGACTTAGTTCATCACCATTCTCTCTATATGAAAACTCCTTATCTTTGGGCATGCGCTCCATTTGCAGTTTACCTCGCTTACACCATTCGTAATGAGTTTCAAATTTAGTTTTCCTCCTAAAGTGGCGAATACATCTGTCGCAGTAATATAACTCTCTACTAGAGTTTTCTAAGTGGTGGTATAAGCGAGAGATTTTGGGAATACCACAGTAGTGCCATTCCTCACTATCATCCTGTTTTACTAATAACAGTTTTATTGTACGTTCATAACAACTCGAACGCGAGTTGTAGCGCACACCCTTCAATCCCTTTTCCCAAACATGGAGAACTATTTTGATGTTGTTCAATTTTTCAAATTTTTCTATATCTTTAATTTTCATATCGTCACTATTACAGTCATCGAAGTTTAATTCATTCTCCCACTGTTGATACTTACTCTTGCGGTATCGACTATTCTGCACATCATTATAGTGGAGAATGGAGAGGACGGCATACTTAAAACATTGCGATTCGCAATCTACAGAAATGACTGCTGCTTTATTTCTTAAATTTTTCGGAAGTTTAAAGGAGCCTCGACCACTATGATTTCCTAATAAACTGATTTTGATCATAGCGGTCTCAATACCATCAAAAACGAGTCCACTATCACGCTCGTTAAATTTATCTATATTTAATTTTAACCCTTGGATATGAAAATTTATCCAAGACTCACAGTCTACAACTTCGGTTGCAGGAGAGGAGGGTATGTGAAACTCCAACCTCTCTATTATTTGTCCAGTATGGTGGTCGATTTTTACATATTTTATTTTAAGATAGATGAGCGCCTTCATTCTAAAATTGTCTAAATTGTTGAAGAGCGCTTCTATCAATGATGAATTTTGATGAAACCATTCCTCAAAGTTAGCAATGGTTTCTGAGGAGTCCATCTGGTAGTTCCTCACTAAATTATTTATGGACACCTCAGTGAGTCGGATAGAGGAGGTACCGTTGGTGTAGGTATCGTTCGTGTGTGTATGTTGAAGTCTGTGCGAAGATAGTTCAAAACGTGTCTCGAAAGACTGAATGCATAAATCGCAAGAAAAGGAGACATCGTTAACAGAATCATCCCTACCTTCGGAGATTGATGCCGGCTTAGGTCTACAAACACCTCGCTTGATGTGTCGGATGAGATCACGCTTCCTCGTGAAGATGTGTCCACAGTCAGCACATTGCCGATCGTCGCATTCCCGCGACAATGTTGAGATGGACTCGCACGAGATGGAACTGGTATCACCTGAAAGAGAAATCATTCTTTCATCTCTGTTCAAGTCTCAGTGTATTGTTACAACCTACCTTGACTCAACAACTCTAAACTTTCCTCGAGAAGGGAGGGCGTTGGTGATGAAGTTGATGCCTGAAATTGAGGAAGATGCTATTAGCTACACGTTTGAGGGAGATGAGAGAGGAAATTTTCAACTTACCATTTGAACGAAATTATGTTTAAGCTTGATACTTCAACAAGATAGAGACTTCACTCAAATTTGAAATTCACTAAAGAGCAGTTCACTTGTACGCCTCAAATACAGAATTCGTCAGAGAACAGTTCAATTATGCGTCTCAAAGACAGAGTGAAATGATACGGATATCACTTTGCTTATATACTTTCATTCTCTTCATTCATTGGATGTTCATTCTGATTGGCTGCTTGTGTATACTTAAGAATTAGAAAACATTTCAAAGTCATTATTCACAGTCAACATGACAAGCCCTCCAACAACACCAAATACCGCATTGGAGTTCTCCTCTCCATGCTCAACACCAAAGGCGCTCGTTACACCAAATGCACCAAGAAAAGGCGAAGGTGGAGAAGGTGTACCGACTGGACAATATACGAAAGTTATCATTACCAGCGGACGAGGAAGAGGAGAGTGTATGTGAGAAGGAGTGTCCCGACTTAACAGGCGTGAGGTGGAAGTATCTCCAGTACGATACTGACGATGTGATGGAGATGACCAGCAAGTCGCAGTTGCATCAAATATGGGAGTGGTACACCCCTAACTCCCAACCGCGAACCGTGGCGGAGTGGGCGTACATTGACAACGTGAGGACGCTGCAGAAGAACGTTTTAAAGCAGCTCCACTGTTTTTGTGATCTATGTGAAGTCAGACTCTGGGACGATATTGACGATGAAGACCTTTTGAAATACATGCCATAATAAATGTTTATTTCGTATTATCTTTGCTTTCATACTGACTTACTTGAATGGGGCTTTAGTGAATAATTTAACCATGTATACTTTTTCATTTGGAAATAGTAGCACGCTTAGTCTAACTTGCAAATCTTATAACATTTCATATGGGTGATAATGGTAGATGAAATAGTGTCAAATAAAATTAAGATAGCTTACACTTCTGATACAGGGATAGCAATCGACTGCGATCCATGTGTAAAGAGCTTGTTAGACTACGGATGGGGTTAAGTGGATGATTTAACCATGTATACATTTTCATTGGGAAATAGTAGCACGCTTAGTCTAACTTGTAAATCTTAAAACATTTCATATGGACGATGATGATAGATGAAATAGTGTCAAATAAAATTAAGATAGCTTACACTTCTGATACAGGGATAGCAATCGACTGCGATCCATGTGTAAAGAGCTTGTTAGACTACGGATGGGGTTAAGTGGATGATTTAACAATGTATACATTTTCATTGGGAAATAGTAGCACGCTTAGTCTAACTTGTAAATCTTAAAACATTTCATATGGACGATGATGATAGATGAAATAGTGTCAAATAAAATTAAGATCGCTTACACTTCTGATACAGGGATAGCAATCGACTGCGATCCATGTGTAAAGAGCTTGTTAGACTACGGATGGGCTTAAGTGGATGATTTAACCATGTATACATTTTCATTGGGAAATTGTAGCACGCTTAGTCTAACTTGTAAATCTTAAAACATTTCATATGGACGATGATGATAGATGAAATAGTGTCAAATAAAATTAAGATAGCTTACACTTCTGATACAGGGATAGCAATCGACTGCGATCCATGTGTAAAGAGCTTGTTAGACTACGGTAGAGAGAAGTGTGTTATGTTGCGTGTGGCGCGTGAGTGTCCTCCCATTTCATTCCATTCATTATTTTTCTTCCCCTCTGCATTCCATATCCGAGGATGATGTGGCGGGCTTGTGTGACCGCCTTGTTTTAGCTGCATTTAGAAGGTTGGCCCTCTTAAAAGAGCCCATGGGTCGTTCTCCGTCCACCGGACACTCCTCTCCACTTCTGCAAAAACTCTGAAAGAAAAAAGAATAGGAGAATTAGTGAGCTTAACAAAAATGATTCATGTTAGAGGAAGGCTGTACTGGGAACTTTCTTCCGAACTTTTGGACGACGATCGAAGTTTCCGAGCTGACCGGTAAACGTCCATGTTTGTGGAGACTGCGGACTCCGTCGCCCGCGCCATAACATAGGGCGGGTTACGGGGGGAGCATCCGTGAGGGTTGGGGCGTCGCCTATATGATTGTTCTCAAATGGGGATGATGAGACGGCATTACACTCGGCGGGTGCGTACTCGTCAATACGCGCAGGCCAGGCGCGCCTCGGCTCCGGCTACCGCGGAGGAAGGTCCCGGCTCCTCAGCCTGCGCCGGCACAACGGGGCACCCGCGCGACGCGCGGCATCCGGCCGCGTACTCTACGCGCCCGCTTACGACGCCTCCTAACCGGGCCTTCCGCTGTAACGCGCTCCTTTTACGCCATGCACATGGCGGCGCACGGCACGGGCGCTTGAGAGACATTCGGAGGACCGGGGGGCCCGGAGGGCCGCAACGCGCGCCCGAAAGCAAGGATCTGAGGTGCGTGCGTTTCGGCCACCACACCAGTCCCGTGTAACAGCGGAGGCCGTGGACCTACACCGTCGGGGGACAGAAGGTGGACCGGGCGGAGTTCATCTCACGGGACCGGTGCAAGAGTACTGGCGCGGGCCGCACAAGTACGGGCGGAAAGGGCCCCCAACGCCAGGAAGGGTGAGAGAAATACAGGGACGAGGGTGGGGGGGGGGGTGGTGGGGAGGAGGGAAACGTAAAAGGATAGGTGCGGCGGGGGATTCGGTACGGGGGGTACGACGAGACCGAATCCCTGGGTGGGGGGAAAAAGGAGACCAAGGACACTGTGGATACGAGACCACCCCAGCAAGACTGACACGGTAGGCGGAGGTGCGGCAGTGTAACGGGGTACCCGCGGGGGGAGGCCCGTGGGCCCGGAGTCCCTTGGTGCCCGGCAGTTACGCGCCGGATCCCGGTGGTGGCCCCCTGGGCGTCCGCCCCCGGTACCGCCCCCTCACGCCAGGTGTGGCCTGCCGGGGTGCCCATCGCGGGTGGTCAGTCCGGTGGCCAAGCCAACGCCCAGGCCCCCGTTGACACGGGCACGTTGTGGGCCACGAAACCCCCTCCGGTGATAGGCCCCCTCCCCCCCGGGGCCCGCGAGGCCCCAAGGGGGGCGTCGGGGGGGCCCGGCCCCCCCCCGAGGGCCACCAGGGGGGCGGGTGTCATCGCGGGCCGCCGGGCAGCGCCGGCGGGCGCCTTCCCCCCGCCCCATCCCCTGCGCCCCTCTCCCTTTCCCTGCCCCCTCCCACCCTCACTGGAGCTCTGTGTACCTCATGGCGGTTGGATGTTACGTCTGGCTTTCTCTCCTCTCTTCTTCCCATTACCCTTGCCGCCCCCCCGCCCTCCTATGCCCTCTCCTCCCCGTTTCTATGCCCTCCCCCCCCCTCCCCCCTATACCCATCTACCTTCACCTTCAAGCCAGCATTCTCCTTCAAAACCTTTCTATTGGTTACTTGCCAAGCCATCACACGATCCATGCATTCTCACAAAGACCGCCGTGTCATTACGCCCCTTGCTGCCGTGGCGATGACGCTGCCATCTGGCTTAGCCACTGCTCCCCCCTCCCACTCTTCCTTCAATCCGTTCCGCTTTGTCTCCCCAAAAATTATCCCTTCACCGATCCAAATCTACATCATCCTTTCTTATTCGTCAAATTCGCTCTCAATTTAATCTTATCACTCGAACCTCCATCACTCGTACTCCCTCACTCGCATTCCTCACCACTTTCTCCCCAATCACGTCTCTGAATCGTGGCCACCGCCTTTCTCACCTCTTCCCTTTCCAACAAACTCTCCCTCCAATCCATGCCTTGAACCCGCGTGTTTTCTATTCTCTCCGATGTTCCCACTCTCACACTGCATATGCGCCTTCATAAATTCCTTCTAATCCCCATCACAATTTTCCGACAAGGAACACACACAACCTCAACATCCTTTTCCTCTCATGGCCCATGTACCCTCTTTTTCTTTAAGTGTTTCTTTCAGTTCGTACCTCTAGCAATCTTTCCCAGCTACAACTTGCCCACCAACATCTGGCATTATCGTTTTTGTCATGATAATTCTGTAAAAGATAGAGTAAAATTTGATCAGCAAGTGTTTATAGGATACATACTTGCTGATATGCATTGAAAGACTAGTCACCAAACTGTGATAGCACGTCAGCAAAAACCGTTTGGGGTTTTAAGCTCTTGTATCCGTTTACAGGCGGTTACTCAGAGGGGATCTTATCCCAAGCTCCAAGGCCTCGACCCACAAATCCAACCTACGATTCGGACCAGAAGCGTGGTCATATCACCTGTGTTGGTATCGGGGCCCCATTTTTGACATGAAACCCGGTGTAGTTATTTACAAGAGTAAACGACCCAAGTCACAGTGACTCATAAACGACTGCTTTTTATTCAAAAACTTTATTTATTATCATTAAATATGACTTTAAATTTTTAAGTATTTTGTATACTCATAAAACGTTTATAAGTTGTCTGTCACCTTCCAGCAAGCCAAACGCTGTCGAATGTTTTTTGAATCAAGTCTTAAAAGGACTTGTAGAAGGCAACGTTATAGCCGTTTGAAGATTTCGGTGCCCTACTTATCATCAATTGGTCAGTCATGTATACTTGACTAACCTATATGTCTGACACCTTAGTGATATCAGAATGTAAAGTCAGAATGTCCGATATCGGACCTCAAGAGACACGTCCTTACATGTAGTCAGTTTCTCAACTTAGGGAAATTCCTGCTCCCGATTCCCGTTTCTTATATACCATGTGATAATGCAATCGATAAGAGGGGGGGGGGGGACGTCATGTGAAAATTTCAAACTTTGAGGAAAATGTTTGGTGACGGTCCAGGTCGAAATTCCACACTTTGGAAAATTTTCAAATTTTTACCCATACAAAGCCACTCTGACACTTAGGATTTTTTCAGGTGAGCGAGCTCCGACCTAAAATCTTGTAACCGCTCTAACTTTTGAACGAAGACAGATAGGAACAAGCCGATGGTTTCACTGAATTTGTCTCACTCTTAGCTTTCAAACGAGCTATCGCACGACAAAATCCGTCCACTGGAAGCCAAAATCGAAGCAAGCTGTCCAGAGGGGGGGGGGACGTCAGTGAAATTTCAAAATTTGATGAAAAATGTTTTGGTGACGGTCCCAGGTCGAAATTCCACACTTTGGAAAATTTTCAAAATTTTACCCATACAAAGTCACTCTGACACTTAGGATTTTTTCAGGTGAGCGAGCTCCGACCTAAAATCATGTAACCGCTCTAACTTTTGAACGAAGACAGATAGGAACAAGCCGTTTGTTTCACTGAATTTGTCTCACTCTTAGCTTTCAAACGAGCTATCGCACGACAAAATCCGTCCACTGGAAGCCAAAATCGAAGCAAGCTGTCCAGAGGGGGGGGGGACGTCAGTGAAATTTCAAAATTTGATGAAAAATGTTTTGGTGACGGTCCCAGGTCGAAATTCCACAATTTGGAAAATTTTCAAATTTTTACCCATACAAAGTAACTCTGACACTTAGGATTTTTTCAGGTAAGCGAGCTCCGACCTAAAATCTTGTAACCGCTCTAACTTTTGAACGAAGACAGATAGGAACAAGCCGATTCTTTCACTGAATTTGTCTCACTCTTAGCTTTCTAACGAGCTATCGCACGTCAAAATCCGTCCACTGGAAGCCAAAATCGAAGCAAGCTGTCCAGAGGGGGGGGGACGTCAGTGAAATTTCAAAATTTGATGAAAAATGTTTTGGTGACGGTCCCAGGTCGAAATTCCACACTTTGGAAAATTTTCAAAATTTTTACCTACATTGTCACTCTGACAGTAGGATTTTTTCAGGTAAGCGAGCTCCGACCTAAAATCTTGTAACCGCTCTAACTTTTGAACGAAGACAGATAGGAACAAGCCGATTCTTTCACTGAATTTGTCTTACTATTAGCTTTCAAACGAGCTATGGCACGACAAAATCCGTCCACTGGAAGCCAAAATCGAAGCGAGCTGTCCAGAGGGGTGGGGGGGAGAAGGGAGAGAGACTCATAGAGACGAGGATAGAGAGGACGATGAGTCGGGAGAGGCCGTGAGAACTCAGAGGATGAGACATCCGGAAGTGTTGGGAGGAATACAGAGGAAGGGGGATGGGATGGAGGGAGGTGGAGGATGTTGGAGGTGCTGACTGGCGAGCCGAAGAAGCCGTGAGTGATGACTGACGGAACCGAGAGACCGGGAAGGCGAGGACTGAGATTAGATTGATGACGGGGATGCTATGGAGACGAGGAGAGGACGATAGGGAGTGGGAGAGGAGTTGAGGTTCAAAGAGGACGGGTGAGTCGGGAGAGGAGGATCAGTGGAGAGGACGGGAGTGGAAGACGTCAGGGGTGACGGGATTGGAGGAAGGAAGAGGGGAGCTGAAGACATGATATAGGGAGAGAGAGGCGAGACTGGAAGAGGAGAGGACGGAGGGATCGGAGAAAGAAGAGGACAGGAGGAGATTAGGGGAGTCTCGAGATCGATTGGGAGGATAGAGGGATGTGGGACGTCAGTGAAATTTCAAAATTTGATGAAAAATGTTTTGGTGACGGTCCCAGGTCGAAATTCCACACTTTGGAAAATTTTCAAAATTTTACCCATACAAAGTCACTCTGACACTTAGGATTTTTTCTGGTAAGCGAGCTCCGACCTAAAATCTTGTAACCGCTCTAACTTTTGAACGAAGACAGATAGGAACAAGCCGATTCTTTCACTGAATTTGTCTCACTCTTAGATTTCAAACGAGCTATCGCACGACAAAATCCGTCCACTGGAAGCCAAAATCGAAGCAAGCTGTCCAGAGGGGGGAGAGGGGGGGGACGTCAGTGAAATTTCAAAATTTGATGAAAAATGTTTTGGTGACGGTCCCAGGTCGAAATTCCACACTTTGGAAAATTTTCAAATTTTTACCCATACAAAGTCACTCTGACACTTAGGATTTTTTCAGGTGAGCGAGCTCCGACCTAAAATCTTGTAACCGCTCTAACTTTTGAACGAAGACAGATAGGAACAAGCGATTCTTTCACTGAATTTGTCTCACTCTTAGCTTTCAAACGAGCTATCGCACGACAAAATCCGTCCACTGGAAGCCAAAATCGAAGCAAGCTGTCCAGAGGGGGGGGGGGACGTCAGTGAAATTTCAAAATTTGATGAAAAATGTTTTGGTGACGGTCCCAGGTCGAAATTCCACACTTTGGAAAATTTTCAAATTTTTACCCATACAAAGTCACTCTGACACTTAGGATTTTTTCAGGTAAGCGAGCTCCGACCTAAAATCTTGTAACCGCTCTAACTTTTGAACGAAGACAGATAGGAACAAGCCGATGTTTCACTGAATTTGTCTCACTCTTAGCTTTCAAACGAGCTATCGCACGACAAAATCCGTCCACTGGAAGCCAAAATCGAAGCAAGCTGTCCAGAGGGGGGGGGGGGGGGACGTCAGTGAATTTCAAAATTGATGAAAATGTTTTGGTGACGGTCCCAGGTCGAAATTCCACACTTTGGAAATTTTCAAATTTTTACCATACAAAGTCACTCTGACACTTAGGATTTTTTCAGGTAAGAGCGAGCTCCGACCTAAAATCTTGTAACCGCTCTAACTTTTGAACGAAGACAGATAGGAACAAGCCGATTCTTTCACTGAATTTGTCTCACTCTTAGCTTTCAAACGAGCTATCGCACGACAAAATCCGTCCACTGGAAGCCAAAATCGAAGCAAGCTGTCCAGAGGGGGGGGGGGACGTCAGTGAAATTTCAAAATTTGATGAAAAATGTTTTGGTGACGGTCCCAGGTCGAAATTCACACTTTGGAAAATTTTCAAATTTTTACCCATACAAAGTCACTCTGACACTTAGGATTTTTTCAGGTAAGCGAGCTCCGACCTAAAATCTTGTAACCGCTCTAACTTTTGAACGAAGACAGATAGGAACAAGCGATTGTTTTCACTGAATTTGTCTCACTCTTAGCTTTCAAACGAGCTATCGCACGACAAAATCCGTCCACTGGAAGCCAAAATCGAAGCAAGCTGTCCAGAGGGGGGGGGACGTCAGTGAAATTTCAAAATTTGATGAAAAATGTTTTGGTGACGGTCCCAGGTCGAAATTCCACACTTTGGAAAATTTTCAAAATTTTACCCATACAAAGTCACTCTGACACTTAGGATTTTTTCAGGTAAGCGAGCTCCGACCTAAAATCTTGTAACCGCTCTAACTTTTGAACGAAGACAGATAGGAACAAGCCGATTGTTTCACTGAATTTGTCTCACTCTTAGCTTTCAAACGAGCTATCGCACGACAAAATCCGTCCACTGGAAGCCAAAATCGAAGCAAGCTGTCCAGAGGGGTGGGGACGTCAGCCGAAAATTTTTTCTCTCCGATTTCGCTGGAAACATCCTTCCTAACCCAAATTTTCACGTAGATTCCGAATCTGGCCTCCGTTTTCTCATCCGATGCTTCGTTTGGGCGCTACACACCAAAACGTCCCAAATTCTAACTCTGTCGTTTTTTCGAAAAATGTTGAAAATTTTTTCTCGCCGATTGCCTTGAAACTCACTATACAGATAAAGAATTTCACGCTGATTCCAAATCTGAAATCCGTTTTCCAATCCGATGCTTCGTTTTGAAGCTACAGCCCAAAACGTCCCAAATTCTAACTCTGTCGTTTTTCACCAATGTCCCAAAATCTTAAATGGCGTCTCACATCTAAACGAAGACAGATAGGAACAAGCCGATTCTTTCACTGAAATTGTCTCACTCTTAGCTTTCAAACGAGCTATCGCACGACAAAATCCGTCCACTGGAAGCCAAAATCGAAGCAAGCTGTCCAGAGGGGGGGGGACGTCAGCCGAAAATTTTTTCTCTCCGATTTCGCTGGAAACATCCTTCCTAACCCAATATTTCACGTAGATTCCGAATCTGGCCTCCGTTTTCTCATCCGATGCTTCGTTTGGACGCTACACACCAAAAACATCAAACACTATAGCCTCAAGACTAATCCTGGCGGTCGCCCAAGTCCACCACGACACTCTATCGTTCCAGAGGGGGGGGGGACTCAGAACCGAAGCACCACGGCGGCCGACCACGACACTCCTGCCGTTCCAGAGGGGGGGGGGCGCCGGGACGAGTGTTTGTCATTTGCTTACTACTGACATGTATTTAGTGTAATCTAAGATACCCGAATAATGGAGACAATCCCGACCACTCAACAGTTTGTTTACTTTTTTGTTAACATTCACGTCGTTCTTTATATGCATCATTATTTGTTTTATTTAAAATTTTTTGCAATATTTTCGACATCTTTCACAATTCCTGCTGTATCTATTCCAGTGGAGTTAAATCATCTTAAGTATGCCGGTATGGTTATCAGCGTAACCATCTTCGATTTCATGCATTTTAGTATTTTACCTATTTGTTACAAATCGAAAGCATTGAATCAATAATGCCAGGTGAATCACTTGATGGTTTCCTATATTTTGTAGTTTGCAACTCTAAAGCATTTGTAGTGAAATATCTTGCGGAAGAAATTGTTTTCTAATGTAATATTTCCGTTGCCGGTAATGGTTGTTGTAAAAAATCGCATCAGAATAGAGAGATAACCACAGTGTAAAATGAATTCGGGTAAAATATAAATTAAAACAACAAAACCTTTTGGATTTTGGATTGTCAACTTCAAAATTAAATCGCCTCCTGATATTCACTCTAACGAAGATCGGGGTTCATAGCTATTCTTATATAGTCATCTTTTTTTGATTGTAACTGGTGAAAAACGGGGGATCATACTAATTTAAATTTATTTGTCAATCAGATGTTGCCATTATATTTTTTTTATTAGAATAAAATCAGTGTGGTTTACGAGTATTTTGCTAATCCATTTCCTCTCATTTTCTTCAATTGTTTTTTCATCATGTTGTACTTTCCATCTTCGCTAATTAAGCAATTTGTGTTTGTTGTTTCCTCTGGAGACGCTTTTTGTGTCTTTTTGCATTTCTTTGGCGTCATGTACTAAGTTTGCGTATAGCTTCTATTGCTTTCTTAATTCGTTTTCGTGAGCTTAACAGCATTCGATATTGCAGCTTAAGCTGTACTACCTATAGCAGCTGCTCCTTTTGCAGCAGATGAAATCAAATCTTTATTAATTTTAATCAAGTTATCGATACTGCCGATACCAGAAAAAATGCCAGCTCCTTCTTTTTGGACGGGCCGCCTGCAGTGCCTTGGAACTTTGTTGTTTCAACAGTTTCTACACTATCATAATGGTACACAGAGTCATTCTGGTTCATGAGCATTTTTAGTGATTTGAAGCAAAATGCTTAAGATTGTGTTTATAAATTATAAGCAGTTTTTTTAAGCTTAAATGGTGACTTTTGGTCCGAGCGGCTCTAATTTCTATAGGTTAGTAACCTGAGGAACTTTGGATCCTGGTCGGCTAAAGCCTCGAACAAAGTTCGATTAAGATTTTACGGTTTTGTGTATGGACAACTACTTCACAACTATTCCGTACCTTTATTAATTTGCCTGTTGCACTATTGATCTATTGCGTCAAGCAGCGTGTGATTGTAACTTTAATTTCTTTTTCATATTACTTTCTATTTTTTTCTCACTTTTCTTTACGTCGTTTTTTAAGATGTGGCCAATTGAACCTTTAATATTATCGAAAATTCGTTTTTTTTAAGGGTCTTCAAGTCACTAACCTTTTGTTTAAGGTGCTTTAACTTCATTTATCATTCTGTTCATATTGCTTTACTTGTTGTGTGATGCGGCTACATAAATTCATCAACACACACTTTTTTGGAATTGTGGAGATTTGCAGCTGTTTGTAAGTGTTGTAATAAATTTTCGATTCTTTCGCGCTTACTGTTTTCTCTAACTCTTCTTTCAGGTTGTTTATTTTGATTTGTATTCTTTGCCGATGGCAGGACTTTAAATTTAGTGATAACAGGGGATTCAACACGTTTTGAATGTTTCGTTATTTTTTTTAATGAAGTTTTACTATAATCTGCTTCTATATTTTCCATGGTTTGCAACTTAGGTCTGTAGCTTTTCCTTGCAGTCTTCAGTCAGTCTGCGTTAGAAGCTTGGTTCTTTCATTAGAGGATACAGACAGGGACACAATTTCTATCGAAACTGTTTTATCAACATATTCTTTATTTGCTAACTCAGTACTTTGGTTGTGAAGAATAAAAAGCTGTAACGGGCCTGTTATAAATGGCTCCCTGTTTCATGATATAGTTGTTCGATTCTATTTCTGATTCTTGATTATGTCGGTGTGTCAGCACACCCGCCAACATTTGTTATCATCATTTTGTTGTTTATTTAAAAATATGTTATCCAACAATTCATCATTTAAATAAACATCATGAGAACCTATGTAGTGATTGTGGAAAAAGTGTAACAACCTAAGAACTTTATGCGTCACCAAAAAACAGTGTCCAATCACCATCACAACCAAGAAGTAAAAGATAGGACAATCGTCCGAATTTGTAATAAAGTTTTTTAGAACTAGTCTAAGGTTTCTTGAATCATTCTAAGTCATGTGTATTAGTACACGAAAATGCATAAATTGACAAATTGTTAAGCTCAAAAACAGAATTTTATGATAGTTAATACCCGATGTAAAAGAATGTTTAAAACACAAGTGAGATGTAACAAGTGCAATAAAGTTCTGTTGGAGAGAAACTTCTCACGGACATGCAGCAATTTGCATGATTTCAATTATTTGTTTTATCCGTAGGTAGTCCGACACTCACCTGAGCCTCCGTAATAGTCCGGTGCTCTTTTGAAGTGGTTCCCTTCATTTGAGCCCCGGATCAATAGTCCGTTAGTCGTCCGGAAGTCCTACAGAGGTTTAAACACTCAAGTGAGCACCGATGGTGTGGAGGGGGGGGTGGGGGGGGGTGGGGGGTTGGGACGGAGGGGTGGGGGGGGGGGGGGGGGGGGGGGGCCGTGGGGTTTGGGGGGGGGGGGGTTGTATTGCACAGGGTTCTTTATCTGTCAACCACGGAGCGTACGTCTGTCACGTGAGCGGACGTTGTGTTTATCAGTACACAGCAAGCTCGATTGGTAGCTGTGGACGTCATCATGCTATCTTTTGACATGAATCTGAGGCAACTTACTAACATGGGGGTGGGGAGTCGTGGGAGGGGCGTCCGGGAGCCTGAGGGTGGTGGTGGGGGGGGGGGGGTGGTAAAGGGTGGTGGGGGGGCTGGATTGGGGAGGGGGGGAGTTGGGATTGGGGGGGGTGGGATTTGGGGGGGGTGGATTGGGTCGTGGGGGTGGGAGTAGGGGGGGTGGGGGGGGGGTTGAAAGGGGGGGGGGTGGTGGTATGGCGTTGGGGGGGGGGGGTTGGGGGGGGGGGGGGGGGGGTGGGGGTAGGGAGGGTCGTGAGGGTGGGGGGGTGGGGATGGGAATGTGGGGGGGGGGGGCGGGGTAGGGGGTGGGGGAGTGGGCGGTGGGGTAGGAGGGGGTGGGTAGAAGGGGGAGGGGGGGGGGTGTTGGGGGGGTTGGGGGTCAGTGGGGGTGGGGGGTCTGCGGGGGGGGGAGTGGGGGGGGTGGGGGGGGGGGGGGGGGGGGTTGGGGGGGGGGGGGGGTAAGGGGGGGGGGGGGGGGGGGGGGGCGGGGTGGAAGGGGGGGGTGGGGGGGGTGGTTAATGGGGGGTCGGGGGTGGGGGAGGGGGCGGGGGGGACTTTCTTGGGGGGGGGTGTGGGGGGATTGGGTAGGGTGGGGGGGGGGTGTAGAATGGGGGATGGGTGTGGGGGGGGGGGGGGGGGGGGGGGGGGGCGGGGGGCGGGGTGGGGGGGGGGACAATGGGGGTGTCGAAGGGGGGGGGGAGGGGGGGAGGAGAGAGGTAGGGGTGGTGGGGAGGGAGGGGTGGTACTGGGGGGGGGGGGGGTGGGGGGGTGTAGGGGGGGGAGAGGGGGAGGTGGGGGGGGAGGGGGGGGGGTGGGGGGGGGGGGAGGGGGGGGGGTGGGTGGGGGGGGTAGGAGTCTAAGTGGGGGGGGGGGGGGGGGGGGGGGGGGGGTGATCGGGGGGGTGTGGGGGTGGATGGTGTGTTCGGGGGTAGGGGGGTGGGTAAGGGGGGGGGGGGGGGGGGCGGGGTGGGGGGGGGGGGGGGGTGTGGGGTGGGGCCAGCGGGGGAGGGGGGGGGAAGGGGGGGGGGCCGCCGTCTCCAATGATCTGCTTGGCTCCATCATCCCCTGTGCGTCTTCCCTCGCCGGTATCTCCTCCGAACCCATTACCGACGCCAGGTGCAGCTCCTTCCTCTCCAGTACTACTTCCCGCAACACCTCCCCCAGTTGCAGCTCTACCAACGTCGGATACTATTGTGACGGCTCCTCTCCCAGTGCGGGATTATAACGTCGACTTGGATACAACCTCGACAGAAGAGGATATGCAAAGCAAGTTGCGTCTCTGCCAGGAGCGCCTACAGCAGGCAGAGGAGCGGGAGAAGAAAATGAAGGAGGAGAACAGAGGCTTAATTGAATCTGTGAGGAACCTCACACAATCCAATCTCCTGTTGGCCTCCCAGGTTTCAAATAGCCGTATCCACGAAAAGGAAACTTTAATTCACATCGAGTGTATGAACAATGGAATAAGAAAAGTGAGACTGACTCACATGAACGACTTCAGCGTCTGCACAAAAGGATGCAGTCATCTGAAGCTGAATCACAGCGGCATAGTAAAGTGTGCCAAACTTTAACTTTTATCTTTCTTCATTTAGGAAAAAATGAAATATCAAGGATTTATGTTTTCTCTTTGCATCAGATGAAAACATAAGCTATTGGCTAGTGATAACGCTGACGTCATAGGATGATAGATGTATATAAAGGCTTGTTAATTTGTTATCCTCATCAATAATCATGATTGTCTGTACCAAGTGTGGAAAAGTATTTGCTCTCATGGGCAATTTGCAACGTCATGAAAAATTTTGTAAGTTAGGAAAAGCTTATCAATGTAGCAAGTGTCCATATAAGACGAATAGGTTAGATAATCTTAAGAGACATAAACTTGTGTGTATAGATAAACCGAATGATAACATAATAGAGACAAATTCAAATAATCAAAGTATATGTGCTTCCAAGCCAACAACCTGCGCTTCAACTAATAAGCGAAGCTTTATGCAATACTGCTCTCGGTTTGGCAATGACCATTCTGTTCACGTTGCAGAGTTGGGTTACTTTCCCTACTTATGTTGACAAATCATTGCTAAATGCAGATAGGACAGTTTTGAACAATGTGACATGAAACTTGCAATGCTTGGAATTTGAACTTTCATGCTTATGTCATATTCAACTAAGTGTTGTCATTCTCTAACGTACCCACGTGTTCCCAGTCATCATTATCTTGCATGAATCATAATAGGAATATTGCCACACTCGGACGCTAGCGCGTCCTCGTATTACTATCCTCTGAACTACGAGTACATATATATTCCATACAATTTCGTTTCAGGGATTGATATCATTATTGATTTCTGTCATAAACCATCGGTTTCCAAATGTCTAGTGATTTCGAAGTATTGGAGGTCATTGAGGGGCTTATAAACAATTTCAATTTTCTACGTGAAGGAGTACAAATTGACACGAACGAGGCATGAATCGAAAGATTGTGCCAATGAATTTTAGATATCAATTTTAGTTATTCACCATTTGTGAGATAATACGTGAGTCAGGGCCGTATGCACCAACAGTAGCTTAGCCACAGATTTAACCTGTGGTTTGTTAACCTGATGGCTATATTTAAAACGCAGGCGATATGCACCAAGCTGTCGATGGTTAGTAAACCATCGATGGTTAATTTATCCATCATGAAGTGTGACGTTTTAGCGTAATAGTTCTATTTATAGTAATTACGCTATCATTCTACGTCAGCTCAGAGGATGAAAAGTGAAGTCTCCCTCAGAAAGACAATAGGACAGCATGACTCGACAACGGACGAGGAACTTCACTCCGGATGAGGCAGCAGCACTTATGGAGATCATCGATGGATGACCGAACCAAAGTTATAGAGGACAAAACCACTTCAAGACCCATGGTTCTTAAGAAGAAAGAGTATTGGAAACAAATTTGGACCGAGTTTAATGCTCTGGGCTTTTGAAGTCGCACTTTAGTTCAGCTAAAGGAGTACTGGGGACGTAAGAAAAAGGTACTGAAGAAAGCGATCTGTGAAAATCATCGAGAAATAAGGAAGACTGGAGGAGGATTGAGAAATTCAGTAATGGGACCAGAACTACAGAGAATGTCTCAAATTATTCCCCAAGAAACATTGAATCCTCCCTCTGAGCTTACAAACACTTATGATTCAGATGCATTGGTACTCGCAGTGGATTTTCCGCGTACATCCGGATTGGGATCAATGTTGAATAGTGCTCTATCCGATGATAGACCTACTGATGGTAGCGATATTGATGATGAGACCCAGTCACAGCAACATTCACCGAACCCATCTGCTTCAGGAGACGAAGTACCGGTAAATATTGGTCCAACAACTGTGTCCGTGCACCAAGGGAATAAAAGTCAGCGCCAACCACCAAAGAGTGAATTTCAAAAGCGCCAACGACAAATGAGTGAATTTCAAAGTCGGCTGTTAGAAATGACAGAGGAAGAACATCAAACAAGGATGGAGATTTTGAATTTGAAAGTGAAATATTGGAACGATAAAGCTAATAATGCTTCCTCTTCTTAAATGGACGTATTTCATGTTTCTATCTGACGTTTTGCTTTTTTATGATTTATGAAATTAGATGCTGTATTGTGCTGGTGCATTCTATAGTTTCGTATATAATTGATGTGTTGTAGCTACATGAGTTTTTTGTCAATTTAAGATCAATAAATTCAATTTTACGTTTTATTGTTTTAACAATTTCTAGATGACTTTTAGAGTTATGTTATTTGAACTCATCATAACTTAATCTCATCAATATACGGGTATTTTGACAACGAAGTAAAACAGTTCCTATTGAATAGTGATTAGATTGTTCAGAAAAGATCACATCATTAAATTATACTAATATAGCCTACAGCAGTATCAGAAAAATAGTTTTCAATCAGATAATAACATTCTTGTTGTATAACACGATCGATTTGAGAGAAACATCCATATATATTTTTAGCATACACGCATAAGGAATATATCCCTTATAGAGTAGGCTAGATTATCTGAATACTGGTAAAATAGTAGCCTTAGTGTGACATAAGAAAATGATAGCATCTTTTGATCATAACCACTAGCATGCTTGCCAATATGAAGGAATAGTAGTAACAAGGAAAAGTCTCATACAAACCCCCGACCTCGGGAGAGATAGTCTTGGTCGACCGTCCAGGTTGACTTGGGCGGCCGACCAGGTTGTCGTGGTAGAGTGAGATTCAGATTTTGGAAATGGGTGAAAAACGGCAAAGTTAAAATTTACCAAAAATGGCTCTAGCGTGCGAACGAATGTTCAGATGGGAAAACGGAGGGCAGATTCGGATTCAGCGCCAAATTCTGCAGCGGTATGGTGAATTTGAAGGCCGTCGGAGAGAAAAAATCTTGACTCCCCCCCTCGGCAGCGTTTCTTCCAACTTTGGTTCTAGAGATTGTAGAAAGTCGTGCAATAGCTCGTTTGAATGCTAAGAGTGAGACAAATTCATTGGGAAGCACAGTTTGGCCCTATCTTTCATTGCTGAGGCTTGAGAGTGACATTGAGACTTTTGGTCATGTTGGAGAGCCGTCAGAGGTTGAGTTTTGTGTTTTGGGCTCCAGTGGGCGAACGAAGCATCGGACGAGAAAACTAAGACCAGATTTGGAATCAGTTTGATGTCATTGGCCAATGAGGAGCACATACAATGAGAATCCAGCATTTCTCTATAAATGATGAGGTTTTCAGAGTGACAATCATTCTATCTTTGAGTCGCACAATTGTCGGACGCACGTTCTCCCTCAACATTCCTATTATATCATCCATCTGAAATGGTAAGTCGGTACCTTCCTTCCTCTCCTTCGTTGAGTGCTAACTTGATAGCATCTCTTTTAATTTTAGGCATCTACTACATTTACAGGAAAAGATAATGTTCAGACGTTACAAGGATCTCTACAGTCAGATCATCTTATGTTGAGGCCAGTACAAGAGACAACAAGGGTACATGATCCTACCCCAGTACAGCGTAAATTTAGAGAAGCCATACGTTATTACGATCATAGTATGGTATTGCAAACGGGAATTATTCTTTCCACTGAAGTGAAGATATTGAACAATCAGTATGGCGACTGCGTAGTCATTCCTGTGAATCCATACATTCGTCGCCAACTCGATATTATTGAAGAGTTTGTAACATTAAATATGGACATCCCTACTCCCCTTAGCAAGGAATGGAAGGCGAGAGACGACAATGATACTCCATATAGAAAGATATGGGATGGTAAAAAGCTTTCTTTACCACTATCGCATTGGTGCTCATACTATAAAAAGGAAGGAGATGAAGTGACACCCATCAGATGTGAAGACCTCGCAGAAGGCACTTGGAATATTGTTTTTGCTGTCAGTGGAATATATTATGGTTATCATATGGATACTGAATTTGCCTCTATAACAATGCATACTCAATCCATCCTATATATACCGAAGCAGCCAGATGTTAATAACATTATTGATCAAATCCTCAACGAGAGCGGTGGGAAGCACAAGTCAGAGAAGAATGTTACCGGAAAACGCAAATCAAAGAAAGAGAATCCCTAATCCTTTCCTATCTCTACCTTATGACAATTCGCTTATGTGCTTTGAGTGTCGTACACGTGGACTTATCAGATACATTTTACTTCTTCGCTGTCATCATGTTATTGGTGTATTTTGTCGTGAACAGTATCGTTGCACTTCTTCATATTGTAATATGTTATAGGACTCTTCATCAGATGAGTAAAAATTTGTCATTTTCTTTTTAGTCATCCACCATCATTTTTATAGATTGTGAGGGTGAACCTGTGCAGGAGCTCAGTGCTATTGCCATGGACAATTGCTCATATCAGATTGTTAGTGTCTATCATCATCATGCCAAGTGTGATCCCAAAGCTGATGGATGGGCGAGAAAACATATTCATGGACTTAATCAACAATACTTGCAAGACTATGGCTTTTCTAATGAATGTGCTCTTCTTATTGACTTCAAAAGATGGTTAGCAGCTTTTAATGTTGTATGTATCTTTTGCAATGATCCTACTAAGGAGAAGAAACTATTTCCAAATCTAATCATCAATGATATTCTACTTCCACCTTCGGATAGTGGAGTTAATCAACAGTATCATGAAGTCACTAAACGTTTTAAGGAATTGAGTGTTCCTATTTTAAATGTTCGTTGTAGTCGCTACATTCATAATCCATGCTTTTCTCCTCCATTTCTCAACACTGCTAAAGTAATGTTTGGTCATCATTGCTCTTTATATGATAGCTACCAACTGTATCTATTTTATCTGTTTCAAACCCGAAATTTGTAATGCATGCTTGTCAAAGTCGCTTAATAAATGCTTTATGAAGAGATTTGTTATTTTCATGCAACGGTTGGGATAGATGCAGGATGATAATGTCTTTCTCAAATGATTGTGGAACATTTAAGTTTTCATAGACAAAGCTTAAAGGGAACTATTCAAGATTCTGTGATAACTTTTCATAAAGATGAGATCAACATCAAATCAGTTATTGGGGATACTAGCACTCTATTTTTGAAGTTAATGGATGCATTTTCTGATAGCATTGTCATGGCGCGATTAGTTGCGAAAATTAAGTTTAGTCATTTTGGAAAGGAAGAGGTGGAAAGTCGCTCTTTCCATTTTGCTTCTTATTCGATGGAAGTTGTAGATAATCCTGAAAAATTTTTTGAAAGACATATGGGAAAAATTGCTCAACGTCTTGATGCATTTAACCATCATGGTAGCTGTTTAGTGATTGAAGCGATTTCACATATTCACATTCAACTTTGTATAAAAGAAACTTAAAGATGCAATGGTACTTGATCGTGGCACAATTGGTTTTCGAGTTGTGTCTGCTTACTCTAGAAGTATATTCCTTCTGCACATGTGTCTATGATTTAGAAAAGGCTAGCAAGTTCATGTCTTCAAAAAGACTTGCTTTAGAAGTTGTTAGCAAGAGTGAAAATATGTGCGATGTATGTAAGCGAAAGGATGGAAGTGAAAAACGCATCTTTAAGAGATGTAGGCATACTTTCTGCCAGCGCTGCTTCATACGATACTGTATTCAACTTTGTCAATGCAGTCACTGTGATGTAGCTCATTTTGAGTGTCACTTCTGTCATTTGAAGTTAGCACCTATGCAAATGTGTAAAAATCAAGTTGTAACAATGGTTAAGAGAAAAATGGCGAAACGCAAAAGTCGAAAGTCTTCAAAATTTTCTGAGGCCATTCGAGCTCATAGACATCGGATAACATTATGAGGACTAGACCGGACAGCGCCTGTTTAATACACTATCAGCTGATGGCCACAAGCGGATGTCGCTACCGAGTGGCTTTAATTCTGAAAAATTGTTTTACTATGCTATTTGTGTAAACAAATGGTAGCGCAATTTTTAAATTAGCGAAATTTTTATTAAATTTCTTCTGGCTGTAGAATGCTTTCTTTTGAAAATCCAAGATAATGTGCCTTGAAATTACTCCAATCTTGAAAAGATAGATCGAAAATGAAATCGAGAAAAGTGTGACACTACCAAACCTTTTGCTTGTGTTTGTACGACTGGATTGTAAGAGGATAAATTCATTACCAACCTTAAAGATTCCAGCAAAAATTTTTATAGATGTTCTTAAGCCGAACTAAGAAATAAGCAGAAAGACATTAACATGGCAGTAAGATAAATGAAACATTTTCAGAAATGGACTTCATAATCGGTTTGGTATTACTCCTGACTCTATCACTTATACAGATTTTTCACCAGAACTGAGATATGGCGTCTCATTAATCATTTTGTGAACTTCGAGCGTCCCGGCTAAAGATAAGCAGCACCCGGAATAACTGGGATTTTTCCTGGCCACTTCGGGCAAAAAGCACTATTTTACACCATTTCTTGTGAGCGCGAAGGGCGAGTTTTCCCGAGCACAATGAAAAAAGATTTATTACAACAGTGTGTACATAAAAAATTTTATTATCAAGAGATTAAAGATAGGCTGTTCATTTGCAATTACCTGTGAAATGAAGTGTCTTCTGCTGTTGGCAATTCGGAGTATTTAAGTCTGCAATTATGGACGATGCAATATCTCCTCATCTCTGCTCTCTCTCAGCTGATAAGAGACACGTGGTTATCGAAATTTTAAATTCTCTCGTTGTCATAATTGTTTTATACAAACAATATTTCCATGTCGCTACCGAACGGCTTAAAAGGCCACGGGAAATCACCTGTGTCCAGTCTAGTCCTAATAATGTTATTCGATGTTTATGTTCGAGCTCTTCAACGAATGAAGGGAAATCAGCGATATAGTGCTATACGACATGCTAATGATAAATTTATTCGAGGAATTGTTTCTCATGTGAGAAGTTTGAGGACAAAGAAATTATCGCCACAACAACGAAAGTTACTTAAGCGACATACTACGAAATTGCGATTCATCTCCAATCCTAAAGTTACCCTTCAAAGAAAGAGGAAAACTCTAACACAAAAGGGCGGTTTCCTTTCAGTGTTACTTCCGATGTTAGCTCCTGTAGTAGGTAACCTATTGGGTAGGATCTTTAATCCTAAGCGTTAATTAGGCAAATATTGAATCCCAAAATATTAAAGTGGATTTCAGACTACAATGTGACAAAGTTCTGACTGTATCAGGTCCATCCCATGCAGGTAAAACTGTTTTCACTCTGAATTTGCTAGATAAAAGAAAAGAGTTGTTTACGGAACCTATCAATCGAGTGATTTGGTGCTATGGTATTTATCAACCGTCACTCTTTCAGGAATTGCAAAGTCGTAACTTTATTCGAAATGAAGGAATTTTTCCAGTGGATAAGATTCAGTCCAATGATGTCGTTGTATTGGATGATCTATTAAAAGAAAGCAAGAATTCTAAAGATGTTACAGATATGTTCACTCGCGCAGCACATCACAAAAGATGCTTTATAATCTATATCACGCAAAATTTGTTTCATGATAGGAAAGAAGCCCGCACACGAAACCTAAATACATACTATTACGCTATTTTTAAGAATCCACGAGATAGAAGTCGATTTGAAATTTTAGCGCGACAAGTTGCGCCAAGAGGTTCAAAAGCCTTAATTGAAATTTTTCGAGCAGCAACTGAAAAACCGCACGGTGATATTTTGAAGTGATATTTTGAAAGAGGCTATGATTATCTACAAACTATGAGTACTTATTCTCGCATGGTTGTTATTCCTCAGGATGAATATGTGCAATTGACTGCCATGCAACAAGTAAGACAACCTCTCGCAAATCAAATTGATAAGAATTAATTAAATGATTAGGAAAAAGCGCATATCAAAGAACCACATCGTGCTGTATTATTACAATCGGAAACTGTCGAAGAATTAAAAAGTTTGAAGAATAAGATGCGTGACTCTGTTTCGCCTGCTACACCTTTAGCATCTCGTGCACATGCAATGTCCCTTTTCAACAGCATTGAACCATATCTCACTGTGAATGATAGAGGTGAAATCATTTCAGATGAAAATGAAATCATTTACGCTTCACGTTATGAAGATGTTCACGTTCAGTATGCAACACACAGAAAGCGCCGTCAAGGCTATGTCCCACCTGGTTGGTCTTACTTTCCTAAACCATTGAAAAAGCACAATGTTCCAAAATTTGCTTTGAATAATGAAACATTGAAAGAACTTGATTCTATTTCAGCAGTTGATGCTACTTCATCTACTTTACCGGTTAAGAGTAAAATGAAAATGCCAAGGAATTGGTTCAAGAGATCACCTTCTAAATCCCCTCCCACACCCATCAAGCAAACAAGGGGAAGAGAAAGACGTAGAAGAACTCCTCCAAAGAAATACACGTTCTCAGACTTAATGTAAAGCAGATATGCTGCTTACCATGTAATGAGCCGCCGGAAGTAAATGCAACTGTAACTTCTACTTGCTGTGCCAGCTCTCACAATGAGACTCCTAAGCAATGTAAACGTAAATCCCATAAATCCCGTGGTTGCTGTAAATGCAAAAAGGTAAGAAAGCAAGAACATGAGAAGAAGGAGAAAGAGTCAGTCGTCATCGGATGAACTTTTGAAGTCAATATATTATGATGTAAAACATCCTGCAGGATTTGCATCTATAAAGAAATTGTCAAAAGCGAGCGGTCTTCCACACTCACAAGTTAAACAATGGTTAAAGGGTCAAGCTACATATACACTCCACAAACAAGCGAAAAAGAGGTACCGTACCCGTTATTATATTTCTCATGACATCGATGAACAGTGGCAAGCTGATTTGTGTGGCGTTGGCGCTATTTCAAAACATAACTCGGGACACAATTTTATCTTAACCGCAACTGATATTTTCTCGCGTTATGCGTGGGCTCAACCTTTAAAAACTAAAGAAGGTAAAAGAGTAGCAAAGGCATTCCAGTTAATTTTCCGAGAGGGTCGTATTCCAAAGAGAATTCAGAGTGATCAAGGAAAAGAGTTCGAAAATCAGCATGTGGGAAGATTATTTGAGAGATATGATATTGAGCTGTTTAGTGTAAAGAGTGCTTATAAGGCTGTATTAGTTCAACGTCCTAATCGCACATTAAAAAATCGCTTGTGGCGACATTTCACTGCCAACTTAACACGAAATTGGACAAAGGTTCTTCAAGATACGCTTATGCCTACAATCACTCTATTCATCGTTCTATTGGACTCAGACCAGCGGATGTGAATGCTGACAGCGTAGATAGAGTGCGTGAAACATTCCAACGCAAGCGTTATAATGCAAAAAGTGATGTGAAAATAGGTGGTAAAGTTCGCATATCAAAAGTTAAGAGTGTTTTTGCCAAAGGTTATCACCCGAATTTGACAGAAGAAATTTTCACAGTTTCAAGTATCAATAAAAGAAGACTCCCCAACAACTTACAAGTTGAAAGATTACGATAATGAAGAAATTGATGGTAGCTTTTCTCGTGATGAGATTGAGTTGGTCACTGAAAGTGAAACATATTTAGTAGAGAAACCATTCGAGGTAGGAAACGACAAGGTGAAAAATGGTGTCTTGTTAAATGGGTCGGTTATCCTTTAAGTATGAACTCTTGGTTGCGTCGTGCAGACATCTTTCATCTACGCGATTGTCAGTGATTTATGCAAAGATATAGCTTGTAATGCCAAGGTCTAAGTTATGAATCCAACTGCATCGTTTTATTCACGCCCCTCCTATCTGAGTGGCGTGGGTGCAATTTACAGCGGTACCCGCCGTCAACGTGGAGGTAGCATATTGGTGCGCCGAAATCTGTTGCAGCACCTCTCTTATATACTGTTGGAAGATCTTTAAAACGAACTGTTTTCAATAATACTGTTGGCTTTGCTGGTGATGTTGTCAATGCTATTACCAGTGGTAAAAATGTAAAGAGTACTTTACTAAATCGTGGGAAGGAACGCGGTTTAAGAACATTACAACAAGCTTTTAATGCTACTCAACAAAAGAAAGCACCTAAACGAATGAATGTTAGAAGAAAAATAAAACAGGGTGGAGGTGGTAAGAAGCGAGCTTCAAACAAAACTAATTCACGCAGTCGTCGCGCGCGCTGTAATCTTTCATCAAGTGCTAAACGACGACGCTGTCATAACTTCTAATCATGGAGTGCAAAACTTCAAGCTTTTGTTTGTTTGATCAACAAGCAATACAGACAGATATTCTTAGTTCAAGTATTGTAGATTATCATCCTCGTACAGCTGAGAATACTGGTCCTATTGAATTTGTTATTCCTGACGCTAGCGATGGTAACATTGATTTGAGTTATGCGATGGTTGATGTGAGGTTTACAATTCAACAAGAAGATGGAACTAAAATTGAAGATGCACAAAAAGTTTGTCTGAACAATTTACCGCTGGCTACATTATTTCGCGATGTTTCTCTAACGATTGGAGAGCAACAGGTGGAAGGTGGTCAAAGCGATTATCCCTATATAGCATATTTGAATGCCCTATCACAGTTTCATCCGTCAGCTCAAAAGAGTCATATGGAAGCAATGGGATGGTATAGTGATGAAGCAGCACTATTTGATAGTGAGACAAACACTGGTTTTGTAAATGTAAAGAGGACATGCTGAGGGTCTTAATGACTGCTGAGGCAACAATGCTATTTATCCCATTCAACATACAAAGCTTCTCACATTTACTATTCCTAAAGATCAAAAGAGTTTCATGAAAGATGGCCTCTTTCCATCGGAAGCGCCAAAGCTCCTCATGGTAGCAATGGTTGAAAATGATGCATTCATTGATAATGTCAAGAAGAATCCTTTCAACTTCAAACACAACAATTTAAGTGAAATTGCTTTGCGTGTAAATGGTGGTAGTCATCCTGGTCCGCCCTATAAACCAGACTTCTCTTCTCATCAATTTCTGCGTAGTTATGTTGATTATATGAATGTCCTTGGCTTTTACAACACAGACGATACCAACGGACTCACAATGAAAGAGTTTAAAAATGGATATACTATTTATGCATTTGATTTGACTGCCGACAGTGATATTAGTGCACCTTATCGTCAAGCTAACGCTCCTATTCGCTTGGATCTGGAGTTCAAAACAACGCTAACGAAGACGATCAATGTATTAATTTATGCAGTCTTTGATTCAATATTGAAATAACTAAGTATCGTGACGTGACTCTTCACTATAATCGCTAATTAGTTGGTTGAATGCTGACGATATAAAGACTAAAGTGCAGCGTAATGCAGATGAAGCTACGTTGAAAGCTTTTGATAATGTCTATTCGCTAGATACCTTACCGACTACTGTAAAACAGTATCCCATCTTTATCGTATTGAACACTCACTCACAGAATTTAGAAGGTGAGCATTGGAAAGCTATCTTTATTGGAAAAAAACAGACGTGGTGAACTATTTGACTCTCTTGCTCAACCTCCGAATATACCAACACAGCACTGGTTGAGAAGGCATACTCGTCAATATCAACAAAATGAGCGCATACTGCAACATCCACTTTCGTCAACTTGTGGTGCTTTCGTATTGTACTTCATTTTAAAACGTTTACATGTACACCAATTTAAATCTGTTATTCAAAAGTTTTCATGTAATCCATCTTCTAATGAAAAGATGATTTGTATGTTATATAACGATTTGAAATAAAAAGCATCATGTTGGAATAAAAATTGTTTTTATTTTACAATCCGTTGGTTATGTACATACTCGATTAGATAGTCTAGGATCGTATCTGCTTGCATTTCAGATTTCAGTCCAGTAATGATAACTTAACTATTATGAAAGATTGCAATATGTACAGGTATCCAGCAACTAATGAGAGCCGCGGGAAAAAGTTCTGGTTCATGACACAAATTGAAACTGCTGGTATGAATCTTTAAAAACGATACATTTTCACTCAATTGAGTAGAGATCACCATATTGTCCACAGTCAGATTCGACATCACACACTTCTCCCTCTTCCATATCCGTCGTAGTAGTTTCTGCAGCTCTAAGCGCATTAACCGCGCTGATGAATGAGAAAGGGCGCCGAGAATCTGAATAGTTCCATTTGGGAAGAGTTGAAGATTCCGTGAATTGTTCATCTTCACCACTAACATTTGAGGTCGGCCCGGGTAATACTTGCTGTTTGGAAGGTGTTGGTGTAATGTTGTGAGATCGATTTTGGTGTAGAGTCTGATGCGGCGGAGAATGTTGACGACGTTTCATGATGAAGAAATGAGTAAATTGAGCGATGTATCTTCCTTTTATACTTTTCCCAACTGCCTTGATGAAATGTGAAGTAGATAGAAAGTTGGGAATGATAGATTTGAATTTGCTGTTTGTTGAGTCGCAACCATATGCGATTTCCTATACGTGAATGTTTTTTCATATAGAAGTATTTTAAGTCCTTCATAATATGATTTAGAAACTGAAAATGTCGATATGATAAAGCAAATACTCTTCTTACATTTCCAGTATAATCTTTGAAACATACGTTTCGTTCATGATCAATCTCAACATATTGTAGGAAATCCAATTACCAAGTCTTCATGATGGAGCGTGACATTATGTTGAAGATGGTGTCTGATTCAGATTTGCGTAGCAATGTGATGAACTCGGGTCGAATGAATGACATAATGGAGCGATGTACACATCTTTTATATTTTTCCGAATTACATTTGCGAAATGAGAAATAGATGGAGAGATGAGAATGACAGATTTGAATTTCATTTCTGTGATGTTGAAGCCAAACTTGATTACCCAAAGAGATGAATTTCAACGTTTTGAAATATTCCAAATCCTTCATGATATCATTAAGATTGAAAAATTGTCGCCATGTTAATGTAATTCCTTTCGATATATTTCCATAAGAATTCTTGAAATGAACGTTTCCATCGCGATCAACTTTAATATATATTGTAGAGAGTCCAAAATCCAAGTCTTCATGATGTTATGCAAATTAGTAATGTATAGATAACCGAAATGAAAATGTCATTCTATCATGTTTTGCTGAGCAATGTGGCAACAAATAGATTTGTTGGCAATCGAGCTGCTATCTTTTCTACTCCCATTGATAATACACAACAGCTGAATGGGAAGTGGGAAGTAGGCGTCACCCAAGTTGTTCACAGTAACTATGTCTATACTTTTGATCATGAAGTGATGACTATTAATATAAGACGTACAGATGCCTATCAGTGTGAAGAGGGATGTCGAGTTTACATTCCGAAATAGCCGAGGAAAGATTTCTCAACATGTAAAAAACTCGTATTTGATTTCCTGAATAAAGCATGTAGACACATTGTCGAGTTTACTCCCCACAATGTTGAATATGATCATATGTATCATGCAGTTGACAAAGATTGGATTGTTGCTTTGAGTCCGAGTTTAAGAAATGATTTAGGTTACTTTGCTAGCGCCTTGACAAGCTATGATAATTATAAAGCTAATTACTATCCAAGAGGTTAAAAAAATGTAATTTATAAAGAGAAAGCCTATTATGTGGATCTTATTCCGAAAAATGAAAAGACGTTGGTGAAGAAGATTGTGATTAAGACAAGAAAGACGAACATGACTCCTGAAGCATTATTGAAGAAATTTAATTATCTCCTTCGAGTAGATGGTGAACAACTGGCAACATTGACTTACGACAAAGGGTCTAATAATATCGTAATCAATAAACTAAAGGATGATGATCTAGTATTGGTTTGTTCAGAAGATTTTCAACAGTTCTTGCGACATCGTTCTGCAGCTCTTCATGGAAAATTTAATATGTGCTATCTACAGAATGGTCCGTATCTTCTTGATACAGAAAGTGTATAGATCCTTTAGGTGGTATCTTACATAAAACAAGAGTGTTGACACCTCGCATTATCACTCCAGTGAAATTGGCTATAAATTATTTGAATGAAGTGATGAATGAACAGCATATTTCTTTTTCTGAAAAAGAAGGTGTTCTGTCTCTTAGTTGAAGTGGGAAAAATATTGAGCTGATTATGGACAATACCCTAATGGAGATTTTGGGATTTGATCAAAATACTTTTAAAAGTGGTACTGTATCAAAAGCTAGCGCAAGCATATCGTTATCGCGTCGTATTAACTATTTTCAGATATATTCCAATATTGGTGAAGATGTACGTGTGGGAGATGTTGAAGCCCCATTGCTAGCAATGATACCCTACCAAACAAAAAGCAATAGTATTCTATCTGAGCATACTTTTAAGAAAGTGCATTATACAAACTTGAAATCAAACTATATACCACAAATTCATATTGCAATTTATGACGATGCTGGTGCGTTGATTCCTTTTCATAAAGATGCTGTGACAAGTATCACACTCCATTTTCGAATGAAGAATTAATGCAAAAGTTTGGAAATATATGTTACCAATGTGAATGATATGGGAAGTGAAAACAAGGATTCGTTTCTAATTTGCTTACCCAGTAATGCTTCTATGAATAAATTTCCCAATAATAAACCATCAGACTATCGAGTAGAACTAAATTGTCCATTACTTCTAGAAGGTGAATGGGAAATAGGTGTTTCCAGCATTTGTTATGATAGTAATATTCAGAATGTGAATGAATTGGAAGAAATGATATTGACTCCTCGCACCCATGATGGAATGACGACGAATAATGCATTCAAGTTTCCATACAATTTAACATCAGATGGAAAGTGGAATTATGAATGGAATCAGTTAGAACCAGATTATTATGGATCATCAGATGAAGATAAAATCATTAAGGTATTCAATGGTGGCAATGCTTCTATTATAAAAAATAAGGGTCAGATAGTTTATGAGTACTATCTATGAATGGCACGGGAGACACTTTTATCGTTTTCACTCTTTTACTAAAGGTCTTACATTGAGGTTGGATAATGAATTCTATCCACATCTCGGTTTTGGGTACAGTCTGCATCTGACATCAATGGCTATTGCAAATGTTACAAAAATCTATTCAAACCGAATAAACAAATTTCATTATAAATTTAAAATATTTGATGAAGATGTTGTAGAATGTGACGAACGCATCATTTTGAAAAAGCGTGGTGTCAAGCCTTTGACACTTATTGAGTTAGTAAAACGATGGAATGAGACTGCGGGTAAGAAGTATGGAGAGAAAGTCTTGGCTCGGAAGGGTAAGTTGGTTATTCAGAAATATAATGACAGACTTACAATTTATTTCTCTCCAACCTTGCGTCATTTTGCAAGACATGTATCGCCTATTATTGGAAGCGGTTTGGTCTATGCTTCTCATGAATAGAATACCACACTAAAGCTGATTCAGTTAATGATGAATGGTGAGTGGACATCTATGGCGATCGCATCAAGAAAATTTACCAGTCTTATGAAGAATCTAAAGTTAGTATCAATACAATGCCGCGTCTATACAATGCAGTTGAAAACTTTATTCGTGTCATAAATCCATATATACAACATAAGTTGAAGCAAGTGTTGAAAAGTAGATATGATGCAAAGGCACATCACATTTCGTTTTCAATTAAAAATCAAAGTGCTGTTCTGAAGCTGGGTGATCACATTCAATGTCAATTGAGTATTAATGTGAAAAAACTCTTTGTCTTTTGATTGCTACAAGATAATTTTCCTACTTCATACACGATTGGTGTAGGAATACCAATGACAATTGATAAACATGAACAATATATCTATATTCAAAGTGATCTGATTTCACCTATTTCTGTTGGTGAGAAAAAAGAATACATTTTACGTAATTTCATTCATGATAAAGACGCTTCCTATGGAATCGTTGAAAAGATGTTTAAACCTATTTTCTACCATTCTGTTATGAAACAAACTATCCCGTCTATTTCTCTCAAAATTACAAATGGTTTGCATGAGTGCATCCATGTGAAAGATACTAAATCACTCATAACTTTAGTGTTTCGGAAAACAAAGTAAAGTCATTGTAAAATTTTATTGAAATAAAAAGATATGTATGAAAAAGTGTTTTGAAGAAGTGTTGACAAAGTGGGAAAGTCTTTTCACAGATATAGTGGGAATGAACTGACTGTAGGCATATATTCACAATAAAGTGAAAGCTAATGCGATGCATAAAGCAACAATGAATATCAACAAAAAAACATCATCAAAATACTGATTTAAGAATGAATCTATTTACACATCTCCTGAATGTGGTAGTGTGAGTTTAATTCTATTGGATAGTGATATGGTTGTATCAGGATGTCCATGTGGAAGAGATATGTTATGCCCTATCCAACACCTCTTATCCTCCCACGCTGAAAGTGCTCGCTTTCTAAATGCATGAGTTTTTACTTCATGCGTCTTTGATTTTAAGATGGTCATGTTGACAAACGTTACACACTTATTTTCATAGGCCTTCTTATAGGCCCTATGTTTCATATTTACAACAATCGACTTAGATATGCCTTTTGCGCGCTTAATACTGCCACTGGAGTCTTTTGGTTTCATAGAATACATTTTAGGACAAAGAAGAATCATTTCCTTAATTTCTTTTCCTGCCATTTCATCTTTGAAGCATCCTAATTTTGCTTTATTTTTTGTAGGGTATAGTGGGTAATCTGTAGGATAATTTGACGTATCAAAATAATTTTCTAAAGATTTTCCTATTTCATTGAAGTTCAACTCTTTCTGAGCAGCGATACTTTAAAAGAAACTGTCTGTATCACCACTCAGCAAGCGCACGTCTTTAATTAGAGGACATGGTTTTAATATTCTATAGAAGAGTTGATACATTTCAAGCTTGGAATAATCTAATACAGCTTGTCCAATGTAGATGGGCTTGCAGAGCTCTAATTCTGACTTTATCATTTTAACACCAACCAACTCATCATCTATAATATCTCTATCAATAAAGAGAGGTGATGCCGCTAACTTTTGAAATTTATCATTATGGTTCACAAGTTTATAGTTTATACGTTTTCTAACATCCTCCATCGTCTTACGAAAAAGACTATTATTCTTATATTTATAAAAATCCTTTTCAAAATTATTTTGGGCTAGTGCACGTTTCTGGCTGTTACTATCAGTATAGGGTTTCAGAAAGGCTTTCTGTCTAAATTTGATAATGCGGTGAACTGTTTTTAAAATCATACCCATTTCTAAATAAAATTTTAAGATGGAAAAGTGGACTAGATAATTTTCTTTATCAAATTGGGTAAGTAAAAGTTTACGACAAGGCTTATACTTGGGCTGTCCACTCCCTTCTAAATCTTTATGAAATTGTTTCATAAAGTCCGAAAACATATCTTCAGTCACTTCACCTGATTCGAGCGCAAGTGGAAAATCCAGTTTTATTTCTAATACTATTTGAATAGATAAGATCTACCTCAAGATAATATCCCCAATCACCATTGTCTGGAATAGCTAGCATGTTTGAAGGGTTGGAGAAATGTTGAATTTCACTATCACTTAGCCAGCTAAACTCAGAGTGAGGTAGAGGTTTAGATAGTGAGCTACCATATAAATTATTTTGGTCATAATACTTAAGATGAGTCTGATCATTGCCTACTATTTTTGATTTTATTTGATGCCTATTTACAAATGTGAGACCACCGCGAATTCCTCGCTCAAATAAATTATACATCTCTGGATCTTGCAAAAGATGGATGGTCTCTCCAGTCAGTTTAAAAGCAGACTGGCATGACATGGCTGGAAGACTGACAAAGTGGATAGGATCTAATTTATCTTCTTCTAATGCCACTCGTCGAAACTCCTGAAATACATCAGCCAGCAAAAATACATCTAATTTTAGATAGGCGATCATATAATCGCTAAACGTTTGACAGTCAAATTTTGTCCATACAACTTGAGCATGATTGTTATCTTCTACCTTATATTCTATACCAGTCAAATCATTTTTAAATTTATCTATTGATGGAAGAGAATTCTCACTAAGTTTAGAAATGTTGTCAGAGTATGCATATGGAAACACTCCTTTGTGTGTGATGACTTCATCTGTCAAGTTAGGATATTGTTTCTTCAAATTTTGAGTTAGTGGAAGAGACTTAAGATTTTGAACGAGAGATGCTAGTGATGAAGTCATGAATTGATAAGAATCTAAAAATTTTATATCAAAGTAGACTGTCTTATTTTCTTTAGTCTTATCAACTGGTACTTTTGCTGTCATGGACATAAACTTTTCTCTCGTTTGAGCTATAACATTCATCAACCACCCCTTCATTTTCCCTAACCCCCTTTTATTATCATATGGCTGTCATAGCCTTTGAAGTTATGAAAAATAACGGATAGAGTGCGCCGTTTCATTCTTATAGAAAAATCGCATCTGGAACACAGTGCGTTTCTAAATTTACCAGTGATGTGATCATGGTCGCGCGCTTTCTTAATTTTATCCTCATCAAACGTTTTATTACATTTTGCGAAGACTTTACAACTTTCAAATTTTACCTGATCATCTGCTGTCATATTTAATGATCTGTGATAGAGTTCACTATCATATTTTTGTTGAAATTTACTAGCACTTTCCAGGAATTGCAAGAATTTGTGTATACAATCCTCACCTTGCCAGACGTGCATTTTATTATTTTTATTTTGGAAATGATTATGCCATACCTCATACCAGGATATGGCTGCTGGCTTATGGATGTTGCCATCAATAAAGCATTCGATGTCAGCATACCGTAGATGACACGAAGAGGACTTAATTCACTACCATTCTCTCTATATGAAAAGATTTTATCTTTGGGCATGCGTTCCATCTGCAATTTACTTCCCTTGCACCATTCATAATGTGTTTGAAATTTATCTTTTGATCAGAAGGATCGCATACAACGATCGCATCTGAAAATTTCACCTTTTTGCGATTTTTGTAGATGGTTATAAAGTCGATGAATAGTTGGAATACTGCAGTAATGCCATTGTTGACTGTTATCCTCATATACCAAGAAGAGGTTGACAACACGATCATAAGTTGATGAACGTTTGTTGTAGCGTACACCTTTAAGTCCTTTTTACCAGACGTGATAAACTACTTTAATTTCATTTAATTTTTTAAATTTCTCTATATCTTTCAATTTCATGTCTTCACTATAACAGTCATTAAATTTCAATTCATTCTCCCATTGATGATATTTGCTTGTACGGTACCGATGATTTTCTACATCATTGTAGTGGAGGATGGATAACACTGCATACTTAAAACATTGCGATTCGCAATCTACAGAAATGACTGCTTTCTTATCTTTTAACGTTTTTGGGAGAATGAAGGAGCCTCGTCTACTGCAATTTTCTAATAGAGTAATTTTAAACATGGCAGATCCTACATCATCAAAAATCAGACCACTAACGCGCTCGTTAAATTTATCAATATTTGGTTTTAGCCCTTGAATGTGAAAATTTTACCATACTTCTTTATCTACTACCTCTGTAGCAGGAGAGGAGGGTATGTGAAACTCCAACCTCTGTACTATTTCACCAGTATGATGGTCAACTTTAACATATTTTATTTTAAGATAGATGAGCGCTTTTATTCTAAAGTTGTCTAAATTTTTAAAGAGCGCATCTATCAATATTGAATTTTGATGAAACCACTCCAGAAAATGAGCAATGTTTTCTGAGAATTCCATATGGTAATTTCTCACTACATTATTGAGTGACACTTCAGTGAGGCGAAGAGAGGAGGTGCTGTTGCTATAACTATCATTTGTATGCGTGTGACGAAGTCTATGTGAATCAAAACGTGTTTCAAAAGATTGAGTGCAAAAGTCGCAAGTAAAGGAGACATGTTGAATAGAATCATCCTCACCTCGGGAGATTGATGATGGCTTGGGTTGACATACACGTTGTCTGATGTGTCGGGTGAGATCACGCTTCCTCGTAAAGATGTGACCACAATCAGCACATTCCCGCTCATTAGATTCCCGCGACTGGCCGCTTCAGCTGGAACTAGCATCACATGAAAGAGTAATAATTCTATCATCTCTATTAAAGTTATAGTTTATTGTTACAACTTACCTTAACTTATTAGGTCTAAAGCTTCCTCGAGAAGGGAGCGTTTTGGTCATGAAGTAGATGCCTGTAATTGAGAAAGATGCTATTAGACAAACGTTTGAGGGAAATAAGTGAGGAAATCTTCAACTTACCATTTCAACGAAATCAAGTTTAAGTATGATACTTCAAAGTCAGAAAATTGTGTAGTTTATCAAAATAGGGACTTCACTTGTTCTCAACACGTCTCAAATATAGAATGAAAATAAGTCTGTTTCCTCCCCTTTTTTACTCTCATACTCATCATTCATTGGCTGTTCATTTTATTGGCTGCTTGCTAGTAGTTAAGCACTAAGAATCAAGCTTATGGTATACAATTTGAAGTCATGAATTCACCAAATTCACCAACAGCAACTCTCTCCGTGAACACACCAACTTGCCCTCCCGCTCCGAAAAAGGTAAAGGTGGAGAAGGAGAGAAATCCAGATGACATTCCAAAGTTGGAATTACCATCTCTCACAGAACAAGAAGAACTGGAGATGATCTATGTGTGGTGGAAATACCTAATGTATAATAAGGAAGATGTGTCGAAGGAGGATGACATCAGCCTTCTCCATGACATACGGAGATGGTACAGCCCATCGTCCCAACCCAGAAACGAAGTGGAATGGAAATACGTCTTTGGCTGCAGTGGAGGAAAGACTGCGACAACTGAAATGTGACTGTAGTAACTGTGAATCGCTGTGGGACAATATCAGTACTGAAGAACTTTTAAACTACTTGTAATTTTCCAATAAATGTTTTATTTGTTATATCTGTCTGTTTTCACTTATTTCTGGGTAATGTAGTCATCAACATCATAGTGAAAATCTAATTATTTGACAGCTCAGTATAAATCATAGCAGCTGATGCTAGACACCATCAGTTTTCCTAAATACTACCTCAATCACTGAGGGTAAATATCAAAAAGTAGTGACATGTGGTTCTTTAGATTTATTTAAAATCAAAGCATACTTGATCGTTTGGGAGCATCTGACACTCTTCTCTCACGAGTTGTTTTTGGTGTCCACTCTTCGTCTGTCCAGATAATTCTTACAGTTTTGTTACCACTCTCCTGACTACTCATGCCTTCATCGCACTCATTGACGATCACAAAGTTGTCATTTTAGCTGAGATTGACACATCTTGCAATCTTCTGACTTAAGCAGTCTTTATCTAAATTAGAGTGATTCTGATTGGCTGTTGAGGAAAGTATTGTTGAATATCCTATATAAATCAGAAGATGGCAGCACTTCTCATTCACATCATACGATCAAACAGTCTAGTATGGCAAATTCTTCTGAAGGCTTGAATATTTTCTACAAAATTTTCGAAGTTGTTGATGAATCGGACGAGGATGTGGGCAGTGACAATAAACCCAAAATCGCCAATGTCGAGGAGAAGAGTGGTAACAAAAGTGACATCACCCAAGTTGTATGGAGTGAGGGCGACTTCACGCCAAAGACGACGCGACTCAGAAGAGTGCCGGATGCTCCAAAGCGAGTATACTAAAGAACTACATGTCTTTGTTTTGCAATGTATTGATCTAGAAATGGAAATAAAGGGAAGAATTTAGATATGAGGTTAATTGTATACATGGTTGTGAATATCATCACATTTATTATCGGTCTACTTTTCTATCAAAAGAGATCGTATCATTAGTAAAGAGAGAAGATGTATATGTTTGCGTGTGGCGCAAGAGTGCCCTCCCATTTCATCCGTTCATCATTTAGCCTCAATGATAGAGGCAGTTCTTAAGAGAACTCATGATTCATTCTCAGATAACGTATGCAATGGAGAATTTAAAAAGTAACCTGCGGCAGATAGCCAAGACTCAACCGATTGGCGCTCAAAGTGCTACGTTGAGCGAAGAGACCACGACGACCGTTGGAAAGTCGGATTAATGAAGTCTCAAGCCCTTGCCACACTCATCACTACGATATCATCTGCTGTCTCAAGAGAGATCGCCTACCAACAGGAAGAATTATACCCAAATTCTCCGTGCCATGCAATGTTAAAGTTCTCTGATAACAGATACAACTTTATGATTATATTTTTACATTTGTGTGATAGATTCGGTCAGACCGAAGTCTGTCCAGAGCAAACCACGAGGAGGTACTATCACTTTTTGCCCCATGTGGCTCTTAAAAGAGCCGTTTGTAGCGTTCTCGTATGCGAATGCATACCTAGATTTGGCCGATTCCGCTGAGGGAGACTTTTAATCTTTCTATGTCAGTGGCATCGACCTCCTCTACAACCATCCGATTGTCAGAGGGCGGTATATATCCCCATTCCGTTGAATCGGCATCATCGGTAGCTGATGAGCCAATTCGAGCAAGATTATTGAATACTCGCTCTTGCTCCTCCATCTGCAGAAACATATGAAATAAATTTCTCGGCTTTAGCCGAGGCTTGTCAGGAGAGCTGACTAACGTGTTTGGTGTCTGTATGATGGAGTTTAAAATGAAAATGAAAGAGAGGCAATGGTTTATATACCTCTGTGAGACAAAGAGATGATTATATTTCTTTTATTTGTGTGATAGATTCAGTTAGACCGAAGTCCGTCCAGAGCAAACCACGTGGAGGTACTATCACTTTTTGCTCCATGGTGGTCTCTTAAAGACCGTTGGTTCGTTCACGTCGCATCTGAAAAATGGAAAGAAAATAGATGAAATTATATTCAAGTGATAGAAGTGAATATTAACTTACCATAAGAGAAATTTAGATGGTGGTGGGTGAGGCAAGTATTTGGCCGGCAGCTTCCTCTTCTGGTGGCGCAGCTCCATTATTTCGCCATCATGTTTGATGGAGACATGGAGACAGCGCATCTCCGCCATTGCTCCCTCGTGGCATTCGAACGTCCTCTCGACGTCTTCACTTTGCGGCAGAATGTCATCAACAATCCTGCTGTCGATAACTGGTAGGTGGAGTGTTGTCCTTCTCTCCTTATGCTGCTCGTTCTCAGCGATTCTCATTTTAAGTTGCTCAATCTTGAGCTTAAGCACCCCCTCTTGCGACTTTAAATTTTTGATGTTGGCTGCCTGCTCTTCAACTCGTTTTTCACTTTGTGGTGCCCCATCCCGAAAAGCCTCCAAATTTATAACCTGTGACTTGAGGTTCTTGATTTCCTCGACATGAGCTTTTAGGTTAAAAGTTTCACCTCTCAGAGTCTCGCATTCGGTTCTAAAGCGACTCAGGTCATCTTTTAATTTATTGAGCGCAAACTCGTGGCTAACTTTGGCAGCCTGATCGTCCTTATTCCAGGCTAAAGTTTGGGTTTTAATCCCCTTTGATTTTTTTCGGGGAAGATTGGGTGATTGGTTTCGCTATTTCTACCCCTTTAATTGGCACACAACCTCCTCATAGTCGAACTCGTCTGAGGTGTCCGAATCGCTGCTTGGAGGATTTCCTGTAGTCGGAACAGCAGGATCGGCTATTATTGCAATTGCATTCTGCAATTCTTCATTTCCTGTAGTCGGAACAGGAGGATCTATGATAACTGCAATTGCATTCTGCAATTCTTGATCCAAATCGACCAATTCAAAATAGGGGGCTATGATTTTGCCTATGTCCGAAGTTGTATAATTTGGGAACTTCATAAATGGACAGTTCTGATGCCTCTCATAAAATTGTTTGTGTTGCTTGCCTCTTAAAAACTTTTGGCAATGTGTACAGCCGGAAACAACACCCTTCTCAACATGAATGTGAGGCGTGTTTTTATACTTATTCACGTGGCGTTTAAACTCGCCACCTCTCTTCACTTCACCACAAGAGCACTTTTTAAATAGAAACTTTGAGTTGCCTCCCATATTCTGTAGAACGAAAGATGAAATAGAATTACTGACAAGCAACATTGACAATAATTTTAAAAATCCAACTAATATGTCATTCAATACTTGAGGATAGACAAGCTAGGCTGATGAATCCGTTACAGGCATTACTAAGAGGGGATCTTATCCCGACTCCAAGGTCTCAGCCCTCAAATCCAACCTCCCGCGGACAGAGCGTGCGTCATATCACTGTGTTGGTATTCGGACCCCGATTTTGACATGAAAACCGGTGAAGTTATTTACATCAGGAAGCAAGTCTCGAGCCGAAGCTCGCCTCTGACAACTTTATAAAGGTCTTTATTAAATTTAGAAGGTTTGAAAACCCCCAAAAATCGCCAAAAAATAGCAAATTTAAATTTTGCAGCATTTAGTACTACTTATGAAATTTTATAAGGTCTGATCAATAGCTATCAAACCCTTTCTGAATCAACTCAATCGGTGCGCTAGAAGCGAAGATACACCGTTTATAAGTATTGGACCTACTTGATCAAAATGATCACAAGCCATAGTCTGGCTAACCTATAAGTCTGACACCTTAGCTGATATCAGCAATGAAATTTTCTAAGTTTGGAATTTCCGATGCCATCATCGGAGCTCCGGAGAGACGACCTACCTTTCACAATCTCTTTCGTCTTAATGAAATCTCTCAGTCGGTTCCCAGCTTAACTAGTTTGTGGCGATCAGCTGATGACGTAATCTCAATCATCCAAAACTTTAAATGCTTCTATCTCCTATTCTAGAGGTCCGATTGAGCTGGAAATCACCCTACCAATGCAGAATTTGACGCTGATTCCAAATCTGGTCTCAGATCTGCCATTGAAGCTGTCATTTAGCCGCTAGAGCCCAAACACCAATCTCAAATTCACCGTTAACTCTGTCGTTTTTTCGCCAATTTCCAATACTTCCCAAATCATAAATGGCGTCTCCAATCTAAACGAAAGCAGATATAGACAAGCCGTTTCTTCCACTGAATTTGTCTCACTCTTAGCTTACAAACGAGCTATTGCACGACTTTCTACAATCTCTAGAACCAAAGTTGGAAGAAACGCTGCCGAGGGGGGGGGACGTCCTGAAAATTTTTTCTCTCCGATGGCTTTCAAATTCACCATACCGATGCAGAATTTAACGCTGAATCCGAATCTGCCCTCCGTTTTCTCGTCCGATGCTTCGTTTTGGTTCTACAACCTAAAACATCCCAAATTTTACCAAATTTTAAGTTTTTTCGGAAAAATTTTGAAGAAAATTTTTTTCTCTCCGATGGCTTTCAAATTCACCATACCGATGCAGAATGTCACGCTGAATCCGAATCTGCCCTCCGATTTCCCATCCGAACCTTCGTTCGCCCGCTAGGGACATTTTTACAAATTCTAACTTTGCCGTTTTTCACCCATTTCAAAAAATCTGAATCTCACTCTACCACGACAACCTGGTCGGCCGCTGAAGTCAACCTGGACGGTCAGCCAAGACTATCTCTCCCGAGGTGGGGGGCGCTGGCTGTGTATGAGACTTTTCCTAACTACTAATAGTGATGACTTCAGACTGATAGATGCTAGAATAATGCATTGAATTATTGACCCGACAAAACGTTTTATAATAGAATGACTATGTTAAGAAAAAAATTAGAATAATTATGTTTTCCGAGAATAATTAGACTAGTTCAAATAAAATGAAAAACAATCTATACTTCCGGATCGACATGATTTTAATTAGTGAGAGCTGAAATAGTTCATGACAACAGCATTGCGGACTGCATTTCCTCTTCTCTCATCAGGATATTCAACAGATGACACATTGTTCTCCTGGTGTTCATTAGATGTTGATTGCTCATCTTCAAACTCACTCTCATTATGCATTACTGCAATATTGTGCAATACCGCGGTGGCGACAATTATTCTTGGACAGTTTTCTGTTTTAACTCGAAGATGTTTCAATACAGAAAAGCGACGCTTCCACACTCCTATACATCGTTCGACATTGCACCTTGCTCTTTTCTGACTCCTGTTATATGATTCTTGTCCAGTACTTGTTGGACAGAGGAACGGTGTTAGCAGTCCACTTGAACAGCCATAACCAGAATCTCCAAGAATCCAGTAGCCTTCAGGTAAGGCCTCAGTGAAGTCACGTACAATTGATTCGTTAAAAATACGCGAGTCATGAGCAGAACCATACCAGCAACATACGATGTTTCTTATTCGTAAAGTATTATCGCATACAACCTGTACGTTGATCGAAAAATAGTCTTTTCTGTTGCGATAAAGCTCCGATACAGATGTTGTTGGGGCGTCTATTTTCGCATGAGTGCCATCCACAACTCCGACAACTCCAGGAAATGTGCTTTTGGAAAAAATCGGCGGCAATTTCTTGGCGCTCTTGTACAGATGGGAGTTGAATAAACCGACGAGCAGCAAGAGCAATAACATTAGACACACGATGAACTATTCTGTAAGCTGTAGTTTGGTTCACACCAAAAGTGTCACCATCAACAATTTGAAGTGTGTTGGCAGCAAAAAATCGTAGGGTAAGAAGCAATTGGATTTCAGGAGATACTGGATTATTTCGCTTGCTATCAACTCTTAATTCTTCCCCAAATAGTTGAACCAGATAACAAAAAGTCGCTTTAGCAAAACGAAATCGTTGTTTAAATTCCTCTTCGCCAAACGAATCCAATATTCTATCGGGACGAGTTTTGCAGGTTCTCTCTGAGCGCGTTCCAATTTGTGAAAGGTGGTTAAGATAATCATAATGCTCAAATGGATCCATTTTCATTTGCATGCATATAATGGTGAGTCTATAGCTTTATCGGTGAATGATCGAAACACTGCTGTCTGACTGAAGTTCTAAGGATTTTTCGTTCATTTCATGTCAACGTCAGACAATTATCATATTCTACTTCAGTGATTGGTCGATACAAACAATGTCCGTCTTATCCACAGCTTTAACCCACCCCCTCAGCGTGGTTATATTTCGCTGGTTAAGTTTGCAGTTAACTGCGCGGTTATCCTGATGGATAAGTTGGTGCATACGAAACATTAACCTGAAGGATAAAGTCAGAGTTAACCATAGTTATTTGTTGGTGCATACCACCGGTGATTAGATTAAAAGTTAACCGTGCGATTAGTGTATTAACCGCGCGGTTATCTGGTGGTGCATACGGCCCTCAGAGGCTACCCGATTAACCAAATTCAATGGCACTCTATGGTATTCTATGAAACGCAATGGGAGTGCCATAGCACACCTCACCATTCAATCGAAGTCAATTGGATCCAATTGCACTGGAAGTGGGAAAATATGAGTGTCATAGAAGCTATCCAAAAGAAGCAAACGCGCAGCGACAGTTTTGACTCCGTAATCTGACTTTGTCCAATGATATTGCAACATTTGCATGTTCAGTATAATTTCAGATGCCTTTGGCATGTGCAACAGTCATTGTTAATCACATCCTTTGGTCGTGTCTCAGTGTCTCGTATTTTTATGAAAATCCGTCGTTTGCTGAATCAATCATCTTATCCGGTTTGTCTCAATCATCACACCAATGGAGTAAGTTCAGATGAAACTTCAGTTGTTCAGTATCATTTGTATAGTCCATCAGTCAAATCATCAAGTCCTCATTGTTCCAGCAATTCATTCACGCACTGTTTTATTGAATTATGCAATTATTTAGATTTTCGAGGTAGGAATTAGAACTACTGTAATATAAGATTTATGTAGACAGTCTTATCTATTCCTCGTTCAATTGTCGTATGTGTAAAGTAGCCATTTCAACAATACGTCCAAGTGCTATGCGATGTGCGTTATCATAGCACAAAAATTATTGTAAATTTGAATATTTTAATTAGATTCAGGATATTTAATTCAGGAATTCAGGGAATTTTAATTCAGGGAATTTAATTCAGGATATTAATTTGAAAATCGTAAACCTTTCTCAGTGAAGACCTACGCATAGATTTATGCTATAAGTTTTGAAGATAAGCTGTAATCACTTAAATGATGCAGCAGTTAGTTACATCGAAATTGGAACAGAATTTTCTTATATCAGATACCGGGTGTATCTTTTGATTCCGCTTGTTTCATAGCTTTCTAACTGGCCCAAGCATATTATGTTTTAAATTTCAGTTCGGGATAATCGAGTTCTTTCAACGAGTCTGCTGCGTCATCTGAGAAATCCACGTTTGGTGAAATCCTCGAATCGGTGTTTTAAGCCATGAAGTAAGTTATCAAGTCCTCGGTGTTCCAACAATTTATACACTACTATCTGATTGAATTATAGCCCAATTAATTTTGGTCTTTTAGTTATCACTTAGAAAACCGTTCTTTAATTTCACTTTCAAAACCTTTAATAGGTGTGCCATCAGGTTGAGTCCACTGTTTCACAAGTGGTTGGAAAGATCAACTCGAGAAAATGAGAAATCGAACACAAATTTTCTTCAACCAATTAAGAGAAAATATTAAATTTCTTTTCTGTGTAACGTTTTGCTTTCTGCTTCTGCTGGTACAATCATAAAAATAAAAGGAACTTTAAAATCACATTGAACGAATTGTACTAGAGTCTGATACATGGGAGATGCTTTCTCTTGTTCCCACAGGCCGACGAATTTCTATGTTCTTTGCTGAGGTGCATAGTTGACCATTGAATCACTTTCATAGAAGGATTGGCACTGTATGCAATTAGCAGTTGATAGACATGTGATATAGGGACAGTCACATGAACTCACACTCTAGATCTTATTGTGCGAGCCGATTCTCCAACATATGTCGATGTGCAACCTGTACATTCAATGAGACATATACGAAACTTTAGCAATCTGTCATATGGCATGATAAATTAAATCATGCTTGATTTGTTTATCTGTATTGTAAATGTTGCATGTCTGTGTGAAGATGTTTTGAAAAATTACAGAACACTTTCTAACCGTGAAAACGGCACGCTTGTTTTTTTATTTACCTCGTAAAGGTCTTCTCCTAAGTCACAACATAAATGGCGACTGGGGATTAGCGAACGCACAGAAGTCTGTCTTCGTAAAGTAATATTTACAGCACCTTTATAAACTTACATATTTTGGTGCATAGGCTATATAACTTATTAAGCAATAAGTTAGGTTTAGCAGACAGACATGGCCGCGTCTTCTACACCGAATGTCATAACAGGCATACCTGCACCATCGCCTTTCTTAACTTCTTCAGGTGAACCTACCATCCCGTGGAATACGTGGATCAGAACTTTTGAGAACTACTTGTTGGCCGTAGGTTTGGACGCGAAGGTAGAGGAGGATAGGTGTAGGGTGTTATTGATCTCATGCCTTGGTAGTGAATGACAGCGCATAGTGTACACGTTTGATAGCAGTGCTATTTCGTCTCTGAGTAAGCTCCAAGACAGTCTGCAGACGTATTTCGTGGGTTACACTTCAAAGTGGACACACAGAGTAAAGTTCCGAGAACGCAGCAGAAGTCAAGCGAGTCCATAGAGAGTTTCACGGCAGATTTACGCCAAATCGCTTCACGGTGCGAATTTACAAAGATGACAGATCCACTACACGAGGAATTGCTAGGGCAATTTATCATGGGCATTAAGGACGGCCGAGTTAGGGAGAAACTTCTACTGGAGGACGATGCGAAACTGAATTTCCAAAGAGCAGTGGAGATCGCTAAGGAATACGAAAGAGTGACAAAAGACAGCAACTTGATAAATCAGAAGACTAACCAGAGTCCAAATGCCAGTAGTTCAGTGTACCAAATGTCGTACAACAGAGGTCGTGATGGGAACCGCAGTCTAACACAGAAGCGAAACACAAGTAGGCCAAGTCAGGTTAGAAGTTCTAGCAGAGGCAATGTGAAGTGTTATAGGTGTGGTAGCGGCAACCATATAGGATCAGACCCGAATTGTACAGCACGAGACAAACGATGCAACTTCTGCAAAAAGATAGGACACTACTCCAAAGTATGTCAGACGAAAAACCAAGAATCCAACTCAGGTGACAGGCATAGGCCTAGCCAAAGAAATCCAGACGGGAGGTCATCAGGAAAAACTGTCGTTAACGAGGTTAGTTCGACCGAAGACAGTGACCCCACAATTTTTCATGTGACTGTGTATGGAACTGAAAGAGAAACAGACGAGAAATTGAGATCCACTTTGTACTTAGATGGAAATGAACTGATGGGTGTGATTGACACAGGTGCCACAGTGAGCATTTTGCCAAGACATATTTTGCGTAACTTTTGGTCCAGTGAGAGAATACAGAAAAATCTGACGGTTTGCAGGTCACAAGTCACGACATACACAGGGGACAAACTGAAAATTTTAGGTAGGATTCAAGTTGATTGCTCTTCTCCAGACGGTTCGGAAAATCACAAGGTGAAATTTATTGTTGTTGAGGATAGAAAGGTGGTTCTTTTCGTTTTGGATATCATAAAGCTTTTCCACAGCATTGGCAGAGACATCGTTAGGATTTACGGCAGAGACATAGAAAGGATTTACTCTGAAACAGTCAATGAGCTGAGTGAAACGAGTGAAGTCAATGCATATCCAGAAGGCACGATAGGTGCAATTAAGAATTTTGTTCACCAGGTCCGCATCAACAAAGACGTGAAACCCGTAAGACAACCAATGAGACAGATACCTTTCGCCCTGAGGAGTAGAGTATCAGAAGAAATGCAAAGACTTTTGGATGAAGACATCATCGAGAGAATTGATGCGTCAGAGTGGGTGTCCAATCTAGTGCTTGTTCAGAAAGCTGATGGTAGGCTACGCGTTTGTGTTGACCTTAGAGCGGCGAATGAAGCGGTTGTGACAGGCGGTTACCCCATTCCAAGGATCTCGGAATTACTGTATACCATGAAGGATGCAGTCATGTACACATAGCTTGATCTATCAGAAGCATACCTTCAGTTACCACTTCACGAGGAGAGTAGGGACCTCACTGCGTTTGTAGTGCCAGATGGTCTTTTTCGATTCAAACGTTGTCCCTTCGGTCTAGCCTCGTGTCCTTCAGCGTTTCAGGCGGTAATGAGCAAAATTTTAGCAGGTCTGGAAGGTGTAGCTTGTTATCTTGACGAAGTTTTCTAATTTCTGGTCCAACACCGGAGTTGCATAATGCTAGACTTCAGGAAGCGTTGAAGCGACTTGCAGAACACAATGTGAAATTGAACAAGAAGAAGTGCATTTTTGGAGCTAGAAGCATATCATATCTTGGTCATCAGGTTGATGAGACAGGCATTCGACCATCCAAAGAGAAGGTCAAGGCACTTGTGGAAGCACCAGCACCAAAAAGTTTGACGGAACTTAGGACAGTGCTAGGCGCATTCGGATTCTATTCCCGACACATACCGAATTTTGCCACTTTAGTCGAGCCCTTGCGCAGATTGTTGAATGAGCAGAATTTTGAGTGGACATTAGCGGCTCAGAATGCTTTTTCCAATATGAAGTCAAGTATTAGGAATAGCTCCGCTCTCGCCCCATTCGACGTCGCACTCCCAGTTGTAGTGTCCACAGATGCGTCCAACATAGGACTAGGTGCCACATTATCCGTAACCGACCCTGTCTTAGGAAAGCGCACAGTTGAGCTTGCCTCTAGAAAATTGACAGATACCGAGCGAAAGTTTTCGACTACGGAAAAGGAAGCCCTGGCGTTGGTGTGGGCATGTGAAAAATGGAGAGCCTACTTAATCGGACGTAGATTTGTATTGGAAACTGATCATGAACCATTGCGGTTAATATTTTCAAAAAAAGGCTTCGACAGAATGAGTTTGAGGTTGGCGAGATGGGCGACACGGTTAATGGCATTTAATTTCGAAGTCCGTTACAAACGTGGTATTGAGAACGTGATTCCAGATTTCTGTTCCCGATTTCCGGTTGAGGATGCATTGTATTGTTTAGATGCTGATGATGAAGAGGACACTGTCCTAGTCGACTCCTCAGACATTTCCAACTTCCATGAAGAATCTGAATTATGCACAGAATTACAACAACTTCGTAGTTTCATGAGAACTAGCTGGCCAAAGAAAGACAAAATTCCCGCTGATTTGAGGCCATATTGCCAAGTCAAGGATGAGTTGTCGATTCACAATCGACATGTCTTGAGAGGCCGTAGGCTGACTGTTCCAGTTTCACTGAGAAGTCATGTTATTAGTCTCGCACATGAGAGTCATCAAGGAATGCAGAGGACCAAGGCTAGGATTCGTTCGAGTTACTGGTGGCCAGGACTAGACAAGGATGTAGAGGAGGCTATCCGTTTGTGTCATTCATGCTCAGAAGCCACCAAGACATTTAAAGCTGGTCCAGCTCCAAGTACTGAACAGTTGCCTTTGCCGAATGGCCCTTGGACCGAATTGCAATAGACATAAAAGGACCGATGAATCATCTGAGTCAAGATCAACGATTTGCAATAGTCGTAGTAGATTTATACAGCAAATGGACAGAGGTTGCATTTTCACCGAGCGTAGAAGCGTCGAAGATTATCCAAGTTCTCAAACAGGTTATGAGTCGTGAAGGAGTTCCCAGGCAGATTTTGTCAGATAACGGAGTGCAGTTTACCTCGAAAGAGTTTCAGAGTTTTCTGAAGGAAAATTATATAGAGCACATCCGAACGCCACTGTATAACCCCGAGTCCAACGCTGTGGTAGAAAGATTCAACAGAACACTTGCTGAGCAGATTGAGATAGCTGATAGAGAACGAACTTCAGTGAAACCGTACATCCAGGCATTCCTGCAGAATTATAGATCGACACAACATGCAGTTACCCACACTTCTCCTAGCTTACTGTTGCATGGCAGGGAAATGAGGACGAAACTTGAGTTGTTGAGTCAAGACCACTGTGTTAGAAAGAAGAAAGTGACGTTCGAAGAGAATCAGTTTAAGGTGGAAGACAGAGTCTGCATTAAGCATCCAAGAACTGGGAAAGTGCACAGAAACCATGTTGTGAGGAAGCTAGTAGGATCTAAGTCGGTTGTTCTAGATAATGGAGAAAAATGGCACTCTCGCAACATCTCGCGAGATTATTCTGAAGGTCGAGAGAGGACGGTCTCGGAACCAGATGATCTTCCAAGAATTGAGGACGAACGTAAAGTGACGAGAGGAGGAGAAGATTACGACTACACGATGATCCAGGTTCGGACAAGGATCGAGAAGTGGAGAATCACCCCGAGTCAACCAGTGTACAGAACCGGCCCGAGCGAGCCAGGAGGGAGATTCGATCTGCGAGGCCCGAGCGAGCCACGAGGGAGAACCGATTGGCAGGATCCGTGGACGACGATTGGCCGGAGCCAATTGCAGCAGCATCTCCGAGTCAGACCAGAAGCGGAAGAAGTGTAGTGCAGCGGCACGATCCGGACTACTATTACTATTGACTGAACTGAGTGAAGCGGAAATGAGTGCAATTATCATTCCGTCAATTGTTTCATGAATTCACACATCCTTTGAATGAATAACAGTGAATTGCTTCATGAAATCACACATCCTTTGAGTGAATAGCAATGACGTTTCCTTGACGTGTGATGCTCAATTAAGCGATTGTCTTAAAGTGAATTCGGAATAAGGACAATCGTTGCTTTTTCATATGGTTAGACGTTTACATTTGCATTTACGTTTTTACACTGAGTGGTGTTACTCCCCAGAGCTTTAAAACTTTTAGAGGGAGGAGTGTCATATGGCATGATAAATTAAATCATGTTTGATTTGTTTATCTGCATTGTAAATGTTGCATGTCTGTGTGAAGATGTTTTGAAAAATTACAGAACACTTTCTAACCGTGAAAACGGTACGCTTGTTTTTTATTTACCTCGTAAAGGTCTTCTCCTAAGTCACAACACAATCACACTTCAGATTTGTAAGACTGTGTACAGTATACACAGTTAGCTATCATGTATACACTCCTGTTGTGACATGGGTAGTAAAATATGAGATAGAGGTTTATTAGGGAAACAGACATTCAATGAGGTGGCAAGCTACATTTGTACCATATTCTTTTTATTTCTCTTGAATTCTCAATTCATTGCTATTTGGTAATGATGACCATAACTTTTCTCTTTCACCTCTTTCTCACTCGATATACTCACTTGCTTCATGGCATGTCTGATAACTTTCTTTGGACAATCGCTCTTGTATTGCCGTTTGGAATTTGTGTTACATTCATGTCATTTTCCTTCAAAGCATCATTTTTTCACATTTCTTGAAGTTCACCTAAGTTCAATTATCAATGGATTGACGAGGATATATAAAAAATGGCATTAGTGTATATGTGATAGCTAACTGTGTATACTGTACACAGTCTTACAAATCTGAAGTGTGATTGCTAAAGTTTCGTATATGTCTCTTTGAATGTACAGGTTGCACATCGACATATGTTGGAGAATCGGCTCGCACAATAAGATCTAGAGTGTGAGTTCATGTGACTGTCCCTATATCACATGTCTATCAACTGCTAATTGCATACAGTGCCAATCCTTCTATGAAAGTGTTTCAATGGTCAACTATGCACCTCAGCAAAGAACATAGAAATTCGTCGGCCTGTGGGAACAAGAGAAAGCATCTCCCATGTATCAGACTCTAGTACAATTCGTTCAATGTGATTTTAAAGTTCCCTTTATTTTTATGATTGTACCAGCAGAAGCAGAAAGCAAAACGTTACACAGAAAAGACATTTAATATTTTCTCTTAATTGGTTGAAGAAAATTTGTGTTTGATTTTTCATTTTCTCGAGCTGATTATTCAATGCTAGCGATTATAACAAAGTGTTATTGCGCTTTATAAGAGTTGTACTACAGTAGTGCTACACTTGTTTATTACATTCGTGATGCACCGTGCGCAATATTCTGCGTAATAATGTGTTATAATGCTGTTCTTCTTGAAAATTAAGTAACCTTAATAAGTGTACCACGGCACTCTAACACGAAAAATTAATACACACACACGCAAGCATAATCGTAAAAGAAAATAATTCTATGGAAGTCGTCATTAATATTCAATTCGGTTGCCTTAAACTCATACTTCAAATTATAAGTTAGAATATTAAAGTCTAAACCAAAAATTGAATGGACTAAGATGCACTGTATAATTTCCTTTATTCTATAGATTGACGATGTTTCCCAAATACATGTGGTAATAACTTTAGATAGTCTAGGTAGCAAGGATTCCATTCCAATACGTTTCTTTAGTCACTCAGCTTTGTAGCCGCTGCACAACTTTCCCGCTTGTCTATAACGCCTACCTTGTGTGATTCATTCATTGCGCTAGGTACATGGGCAGCATGTAACCAATACGTTGTCTGACCCCTATGTGCAAGCAATCTTAGTACAAACTAACAGGTTTGTCAAGTGATCGTATTGAAATAGAACAGTGAAACTCATGTTTACATTATGGATTATTTCCTCGAAACTTTGCAGACTTGCCTGCCAGATTCATCAAATATAAGCTAATCATCTCAACATGCAGTCTGACCAAATGGATTTCGGGTTTTAGTCATTGTTCCATTATGCATTTCCTGTTCAAAATCCCGCTGGGCGCACAGATGTGGACGTCACTCGACAAATGTTCATCATATTTCAAGCGATTATCTTCAGCGATTATCTATTAATTTTCATCCAATGCATAATTTGCATTCTTGCTTTTGCTAATAATCCTTGCAAAGCGCAAAGAGAAATATAAAAACTGCTGATTGCGGCAACTGATTGCGGACCTTTTCTTCTCTCTTATGCAGGTCTGTTATATCGCGGAAGTTGATACCATTTATCGCTACTTGACAAGTAAATCAGTTAAATAAATTAACTATTGGTTGTTGAAATTTTAGACGGCCGCCTTAAATAAAGGAATGTAAATTCCGACATTTAGTTATTCTGATAGGAAATAGATCAAGCAGCGTTTATGATAAGAAAATGACGCTTTGCATCTAAGAATTTTTAAATGATAAAAAAGATTAATAGTTTATTTGAAATTCTCTCAGAAGGAAGGAAATAATTACAAGAAAGTATTCATCTTTCGAATATAGTAAATAAGTGATGCTTCCTGTATTTGTCTTTATGCATGTATGTTATTAAGTATGCGTGATCCGCTAATGTATTATTGATGTACTAGCCATGATTCCCCATTCTATGTTAATCTCATGCTACAACTCCCATGAAACTGAGGTTTTCAGTTTTCAATGCCGAAATTTTCGACCGACTTTTCAAAGAAATAAAGAAGAGAATCTATTCATAAGGATGATAAGTTCCTCTCTAAATAAACATGTATGGACCAAATGTAATGACAGAAGTCTAATATCACGCCACCACAGTATATTAATTATCTATGAAGCTTGAATCCATGGTCCATAATTTTTGAAATTATTATATTTTTTATTAAAATTAAAATTCATATTTGAATTTTAATACAAACATGATGATCACCCTAATAAGCTTAACCTATGTCGTTTCATCTGGTGCGGTTTTAGTAGGTGAAAGCTCAGGAGCATAAATCTTATCAATAATAGCAGTGCTTTTAATTCTAAAATTCTACCAGTATCGCAAGATGCTTACAAAAAGTTAGAAAAGACAATAACTTTGCATGCATGCACCTTGAATACGCGCATGCATGCATGGAAACCAATATAATGTTCCATAAAGTTCATTCTACTTACTTATTGTCAAAAGTGCGTTTCGTCTTCTCTCAGTAGGAGTGATACGCAGAATGAATCAAACTGATTGAAACATGATTCCTGCTAGAATATCGATCAAGCAATGGACAGTTACTGGACAAGCAATCACGAAGTGAATAAGTAGTAGCTAAAAAGTGCATATACAGAAAAATTACTAATAGGAGAAGAAGTGCATCGACAACTTGAATAAAAAGAAAGGACCATTGTTTGATCGATATTCTAGCAGGAATCATGTTTCAATCACTTTGATTCATTCTGCGTGTCACACCTACTGAGAGCAGACGAAACCCGGTTGTGACAATAAGCAAGTAAAATGAAACTTATGGCGTATTTTTCATCTGCAAGATCACAGCGGGGCGCAATTGCTTTATTATGCTATAATCCTATATGAATAATATAAATCTCCAATACAAGAAACATAGCAATTATCTAACATTCTTCAATTGCAATATTTTGCATCATTTTTCACTTAAATGAAGTTTATCTGCCTATATGCAGAACGTCTATGTTCTATCATCAACTAATCATTTATCGCATATTTATCATCTATTTCCCGTTTGTTGCAGATCAACTTCAACTACATTTCCCAATGGAAGAGAAAGAAATATGGAGAATGATTTCTGAGAAACTTTTCATCGAAGCAAGTGTTCAAAAGACTAAAAAAAGAAAATATTAAAAATCATTGGCTGTTTTTTGAATTAATGGCGTTTTGTGAATTATCATGAAATTAGTAAAAAAAATAATGCTCCATAGTGTGATTGATTCTCAAACTATTTTTTTTGAAATCTGGGCTAGACTTTTACCGACATGTCAAGGGGATCGAAAGTAAAAAGTGCAAATATCTCATGCATGTTGTTGTCTTTATATTGACATTATCACAATTGCTAAACTAAACTGATTATTCTTTACAATCATGATCACATAAAGCGTCAGTATGTCGCGGAGAGGGTTAGACACGCTGTAGCATTAGGAGATGCCATGAACGCTGAATTTCCCAAAATTCTATGGGACAGGATTTCCAGAAGATCGATAAGACAGGATTTCCCGAAATTCGATAGGACAGGATTTCCCACAAGTCTATGGGACAAATTAGTCCCAGAGGCAATAGGATCAAAGTTCCCCAAAATTCAATGGGACAAAACTTTCCAACATTGCCATAGAATAGAGTTCCATAGCAATAGCACTACCCGCTATAGGAAAATTACAATAATTCCGTAGGACGTTTCCTATAGGAGTGCCATAGATTTTGGTTAATCGGGTAATTAGTAGACAAACTCCAATGTTGAAACGCGATGAGAATTTTGTAAAATTATTGGACATTTACAATCGAAGAAGTGCATTTTGGCTGAAGCATTGTGCCAATTTAGTGCTCTCTAATATGCTTAATTCAGTACTGCTCTAAATGTACTTATGAACTGAACCCCTAATTGAATGGTACTCGTTAATAAGGGGGTAGGCTACCCATTAAGGGCCGTATGCACCAGCAGTTAACCGCGCGGTTAATACACTAATCGCACGGTTAACTTTTAATCTAACCACCGGTGGTATTCACCAATAAATAACTAGGGTTAACTCTAACTTTATCCCTCAGGTTAATGTTTCGTATGCACCAACTTATCCATCAGGATAACCGCGCAGTTAACTGCAAACTTAACCAGCGAAATATAGCCACGCTGAGGGGTGGGTTAAAGCTGTGGATAAGACGGACATTGTTTGTATCGACCAATCACTGAAGTAGGGCAGAGCAACTTCCTTATTTAAATTCGTCTTCCTGAAGTGTGATTTGCTCCGATAACTTTGAGAAGCGGTTTAATCGAAAGAGCGTACTGTAGACTTTTGTTAACAATGAAATTTGATCTCCCTACACCCTAACAGCATAACACAGCTGCAGTCAAAACACTCCCTCCGAACACATCAGACGCTGAAATGCGCATTATGATCAAAACAATGAAACTTGATCTCCCTACACCCTAACAGCATAACACAGCTGCAGTCAAAACGCTCACTCAAAGTGAAACCCGACACCATCACGGCATGTGTGTGCGGTAAAATTCGCATTAATCGGCGCCTCAAGGGACAAGCCATAAATGTTAGTCTCAGATTATTTCTTTTCCTTTGCAATAGTCATGGAATGGACGAACGCCGAACGTGCTTTTGCGGTTGAGGCATACGGTATTTACTCTTTTTGAAGCCGAGCCTCTAATAGTAGCCGGCCTCCAATAGAAGCCGGGTATAAATAGAAAAGTTTTATTCATTGTAATGCAGTATGCAGTATGCAGTCGCAGGTCGTAACATGGATACTGTCGTCAACTTGATTAACTGATGACTCATTTGTTCTCATGTCTTGCCTTACGAATGGGATGGGCATCATTTCATTCTGGACAGTAAGAGGTGACAGTGATGTCAGCAAAGCGAAGACAGTACACGATCTGTGAGAAAATTGCAGCTATAGATTTTGTTAAGCATCATAGTGTTAAAGAGACTGCAAGAACTTTTAAAGTTGATGGAAAACAAATAAGAGAATGGAGAAAACAAGAAAACGATATTCGGAAGGTGGCGTCTGATCAAAAAGGCAATCAAAAACGAAAGCGTTTGACAGGGGCTGGTCGACGAATACAATCTGATCTTTTGGAAGAAAAATTGCGCGCTTGGATAGTGGAGCAAAGAGACAGACGACTTAGAGTCTCCAGAAAAAATGTTCAGAAGATGGCGCAAACCTTATCAGTTGAATTGTCGTTACCCACGAACTTCAAGGCAAGTAATGGTTGGCTTAGCAAATTTCTATCGCAAAATCAATTTGTCATGAGGTCAAGGACTACTCGTACTATATGTCAGAAAGTTCCTGCTGATCATCAAACTAAACTGGTTCAATTTGTTCTATATATTCGACAAATGAGAATGAAAAATGACTATCCTCTGGAAAGCATATACGCCATGGATGAGACCCCGGTATGGCTGGAAAGTTGCGGATCAAGAACGATCGCAAAGAAGGGATCTTCAGATGTACCATTGAAAAGTGCAGGTCATGAAAAAGTAAGGGTTACGGTAATTCTGACTGGACGTGGTGATGGAGTCAAACTGAAACCATCCATCGTTATCCCTAGAAAAAGACCTATAGCGGAGTTGAATAATATGAGCTATGTTGTCATTCAATACAACACAAAAAGTTGGATGAACGATTGTCTTACAGCAGAATATTTGAAACGAGTGGTTGGAGAATTTTCCTTTACCAAGCGATTAATGGTGTGGGATGCTTTCAGATGTCATATTTCACAAACAACTCAGTCTGTTCTTCGGAGATTAAGAATACAAACAGCTGTGATTCCTGGAGGGTGCACGGGATTTATTCAGCCAGCTGATGTAAGCTGGAATCGATCACTGAAATCACGAATTCAAAATAAGTATGATCAATGGCAAAATATCGGAGAACATTCATTTACCAAGAATGGGAATATGCGACCACCTTCATTCTATCAATTGGTTGATTGGGTACGAGAATCGTGGAATGCGATACCTAATTCTCAAATATCTGACTCAATGAAACAATGCGGTATCACGAACTCTTTGGATGGTTCGGAAGATTCACAAATATCTTGCTTTACACCTGGCCGAGGTTGTGAGGATGGTTTGACTCAACTGGCTTCCTCGATGAGTGAACTCAATGTAGCTGAAAATGAAGTTGAAAGTGACTGTGAAGAAGATCTCCTGGCGATCGATTGTAGTGACGATGACAATATTTCATGGTGCGACAGTGATGAATCCAATTGACACGGTAAGCTTCGTTAATCACTAAAATAAAGAATTTTACATCATAGTTATAGAGTTCTTATCATAGTTATGTCGATTAAAAAAATAGAAGCCGGGCCTCTAATAGAAGCCGATCTCTAATTGAAGCCGGGGTAAATTTAACTTTAAAAAATAGAAGCCGGGGGCTTCAATTAGAGAAAATACGGTATTTTTCATGTGGGGAGTCAGTCATCGCCGCACAGCGTGCATTTCGTCGGCACTTTAATGTTGCACCTCGTGCCCGTGTTACAGAACGAAGGTCAATCGTTTTGTGGGTGAAAAACTTTAGAGAAACTGGAAATTTGAAGAAGAAGAAGCCTGGCCTTCCAAGGACTGTAAGGTCTCCGCAGAACATCGAAGTGGTGCGGGATTCCATCTTGAGATCTCCCCGACGATCTGCCCGTAAGCATGCATCGTCGGCTCCTGGGATATCAACTCGTTCTGTAAGACGGATCCTTCATGAGGAATTGAAATTCCATCCATACAAGCTAGCGGTCGTCCAGAAACTGCGTAAGTTTAGAGACTATTTCAAGTTGTTATCTTCCCAGTGAATCAGTCAGCGCAAAACAAAACTCGTCACGTGCAAGTTGTATTGTGACTTTGTGAAACTATTTATCTGAATGTTTACAAAGCGGAATTGAATAATAAGTACAACGGTTAAACAAGTAGTGAAATATGTTTTACATAAATTTTGAAATACGCACTTAACATATATTAGATTAAATCAAAATACGAGGATGCTACAATACTCCGGGGCAAAATATGCGGAGCAAATCAAGAACCATAAGGAAGGCGGAGAGACTAATAATGCAGGGTGGCGCACGTAAACCGCCGGATTTTAAACTTTTATTACTCCTCAAATATTCATCCGATTGTCATGAAATTTCGACTCATACTAGTTTGGAGTATAGGATTTATGATGATTATACCTGTTGTACTGAGAATTGTCAGAAAATTCTGATTCTATTGACCGAATGACATGTAGTAAAATTGACATGCCAACAATGTATCTTAACATGTAAAATTTAATGATAAACTTTAGTAAACTGTAGTAAAATTGACATATTAACAATGTATCTTAATATGTAAAATTTAATGATAAACTTTTCCCTTTATTTCCCCCACGTCTTTATCAATAATGACCAAAGCGAATTAAGGTAAATGTCATAGAAAACATTTATTAAATGAAAAACATAAGAAAAAAGTGTTAGTAGTCATCGAACTTCAACGTGTCCTCCTCCATTCTCGAGGACAGATTCGAGTCGCTTTTGGTAGGCCAGAGCAGTTTCTCGACACATCTCAGTTGTCACTTCTTGAAATGCTTGTATGATGCGGTCTTTCAGGTCTTGCATGGATGTTGGCCGTGTATGGTAGACCTTGGACTTGACAAAACCCCACAAGAAGAAATCGCAAGGCGTCAGGTCAGGTGAACGCGGTGGCCAGGGCATGTTAGGAGATCCACGTCCCATCCATCTGTTAGGCATCTTCTTGTTCAACCACTCACGCACAGGAAGTCCCCAGTGTGGAGGTGCACTGTCCTGCATGAATATGATGCTCCTGCCTCTTCTGTCCGACTGCACCGCTGGCCAAAATTCCTCCTGTAGCATCTTGAGATACCGATCATTGTTGACGGAGGTGTCGAAGAAGAACGGTCCGTAGATACCTGATTGGCTGATTGCCGCCCAGACGGTGGTGCGTGGCGAGTGCATAAACTCTTGCTTGATCCAGTGAGGGTTCTGGTTGGCCCAATAACGACAATTGTGGCGATTCACACCACCATCCAGATGGAAGTGAGCTTCATCGGACCAGGTTAGTTCCACTAAATGGCTCGGGTTGGCTTGGATGCGCTGTAGCTCCTGTTCTGCGAACTCCATTCGGTTTTCCAGATCTTCTTCGTGTAATAGCTGCACCACCTGGACCTTGTACGGATGCCATCCATAGTCATGGAGGATGCACTGGATAGTGCGGCGACTCACTTGGAGAGCATTAGACGGGTAGATGTGTTTGGGTCCTCCTCGAAGTGCTGCACAACTCGTTCCACATTCTGCTCCGTTCGTTCAGAAGATGACCGGTCACGCTTGACAGTCACCACACTACCACTGGTCAACAGGTTTGTGTGCCACCGCTTTATGGTACGGGCATCCGGTGCTCTCGCGTTCTTGCCATACTTTGAATGATGAAGCCTTTGTACCTCCATTGGACTCTTGAGCCATTCGTACCAAGCCGCGCATTTTGCTCGTTCTGCAACTGAATAATCATCCATTCTTCTATGTTCGATTCTTTTCAGATAGTGATTTAATCGTCGAGTGGTATTTTGTATGACATGGAAGTAACTGAACAAAGTTCACTTCAAGACTGCGCACAATTCGTTGTGCAGAATACGATTCATGATAAGTTAATTAACTTGATCTAGATTTTCGATGTCAACAGAATGAGTACATGTCATTCGGTCAATAGAATCAGAATTTTCTGACAATTCTCAGTACAACAGGTATAATCATCATAAATCCTACACTCCAAACTAGTATGAGTCGAAATTTCATGACGATCGGATGAATATTTGAGGAGTAATAAAAGTTTAAAATCCGGCGGTTTACGTGCGCCACCCTGTATATCAACTCGGGATTACCCGCAAAACGTACAACACGACCAGACCGAGTCGTGGGAGGGGGGCTCGCTACCGGGGAAGGAAGGCTAGGTGAGGGAGGAGGAATAACAGGAGTGTCAGAAACGTCACTGAGTGGAGGTGGCTTGTGATTTCGATCTGAATGTTGTGGTCGCATATTAGCTCGTTTTAGGCGATCCACCGACACCACCTGTTGTTCTAGATTGACGAGAATAGTGGCTGTTTTGTTGTTAAGCTTCATAAGTTGAAAAGGGCCTTGGTAGGGTGCTTCCAATGGCTTTCGTACTCTGTCTACCCGCAACCAGACATGCGTGGCGTTCTGCAGCTCCTGTGGCGGTTCCAATACCGAGGGTGGTGTTGATGGAAAAAGTTTCTGATTGTCTAGCAGATTTCTTTCGATTGTAGTTTTCAATCGAGACAGGAAAACGTCGTCTACCGGTAGTGAATGGGGCTGAGGTAATGGCATCATCGCGTGGGTACCTGTAACAGCTTGAAAAGGCGAAATCCCTGTGCCAGACGGTAACAGACGAATTGCCATAAGTATAGAGGGAAGGTACTCAGTCCATGTGTTAGGAAGACCACGCAATGCTTGTTTGAGGATACGGTGCTGACGCTCGATCATGCCGTTGGTTTGAGGACGACACGCACAGGAACGGAGTCGAAAGAAACCAATTTGCTTTCCAATACGATTGAAAAGTTCTGATTCAAATTGGACGCCGCGGTCGGTTACCACGTGGAGAGGGACACCAAACCGACTGACCCAAGACTCGATAAATTGTGATGCGATTGTGTCAGCTGTAATATCACATAAGGGAGCAGCCTCCAGCCACCGGGTCTCTCTATCTATCACCGTTAACAAGTATCAAGCACAATGTGTCCCACTAGGAGATAATGGACCGACGATGTCTGCATGGACAGTTTGGAAACGTGACGATGGAAGTTGAAAATGTATCTTCTGGCTTTTAATGTACGTTGCAACCTTGTTCCGTTGGCATACTTCACAAACTTTGCAAAATGCTTTGATTGTCTTATCCATGTCAGGCCAACAGTATCTGGCTTTAACCAATGTAGCAGTTCTTTTCCAACTCGGGTGACATAGGTTGTGAAATTCCTGTATGATGGCGGTTCGTTGAGTGGTATCACTAAGCCATGGACGAGGATATGGGGTAGAGATATCACACCAGAAATTGAGGTTTGGACCAAGACTGTGAGACTGGAATCGAGGAGGTGATTTATTACGTAGAGAGATAAGTGCGTCGTCGTGGATTTGAGACTCCGCGATTGCGGGCAGATCAGTAACCGAAACGGTGACAGCTGAAGCAGGACGCGATAGAGTGTCCGCCACAATGTTACTAGAGCCAGCGATGAAAACCAGATCGTCACAGGTTTCTAGGAGGAAGGCGAATTGACGGTCGCGACGAGAAGTCGAATTCTTCAGGGCCTGCTTGGCGGCAAATGCAGAAACAATAGGTTTATGATCAGTGAAGACAGTGACGTGCTGGCCGGCGATATAGGGCTGAAAGTGTTTGAGAGCACGGAAAATTCCCAGGAATTCTCTGTCAAAAGTCGGGTATCTCTGTTCAGTTGGCGAAAGCTTCGCAGAGAAAAAGGCGATGGGTTGAGAGTTGTCACCAACAGTTTGATGGAGTGAGGCCCCAATAGCATGTAAAGATGCATCAGTAGTTACTGTGAATGAGTGCGAGTTGGGAACGGGAAAAACCAGGGTGATACTGTTCGGTAGCGCTGACTTAACTGCGTCGAATGCTTGCTGGTGATGATCATCCCACAACCAGGGGGAGGGCTTGCCACGACCAACAGGTTGTGTGATTGTCAGCAGTTGTTGAAGAGGATGAACTACAGAGGAAAAATGGGGTACAAATCGTCTATAAAAATTGAAGAATCCAACATAGCGACGCAATTCAGAATACGAACTAGGAGGTTGTAAGCTGAGAATAAGGGAGGCTCGATCAGGAGGAATGCATATGCCACTTTGCGATACAGAATGACCTAAAAATGTTATATCAGATTTACCAAACGTACATTTATCGAAAGAAACACAGACTGCAGTATCACGCAGTATTGATAAAACTTGTGGAACATGCATCAAGTGTTCACTCAGACATGTAGATGAGATCAAAATATCATCAATGTAACATTGTACAAAAGGTAAAGAGCCGAAAAGCCTGTCCATTAACCTTTGAAATGTCTGCGCTGCATTTTTCAGTCCGTATGGCATACGTGCGAACTCAAATAGGCCGAAATGGACTGAAATGGCAGTCTTTTCGATGTCGTTAACATGCATAGGTATTTGATAAAATGCTTTAACGAGGTCTAACTTAGTAAATATACATGCACCATGTAAAGAAGCGAGAAGATTTTGTAAGTGAGGCACTGGATATCGATCTGGTGTAGAAATCTGATTGAGACTTCGATAGTCTCCACACGGTCTCCAGGAGTCAGATGCTGCTTTCGGGACCATATGAAGGGGACTTGACCAATGACCATGGGCTGGAAAATCGACGAATTATTCCTTGAGACAACATTGTGTCGAACTCTTTCTTGACCACCGCAAGCTTTGCGGGAGGAAAGGGGCGAGGACGACAGAAAACGGGTAGACCGGTAGTTAAAATTCGATGAGACACACCGTGAGTTGCCACATGAGAATAATCGGGGAAACCAAATACGCTAGAAAATTCGTTGATCAGATCATCCCACTTGCTGTCATCGCTGCGAATTTTCACTGAGTGCACTGACGAATTCGTCGTGGGAATTAGGTTGCACGTCAGGCCGTTCTATCGGTCCACCAGTCGCTTCAGGCCGACGTCGATTAAGAGCGAGATCTTGGATAAAAAGTCAGCTCCCAAGATGGCCTGATCAACGTCGGCAATCACGAAGGACCACTTGAACACTCGCCGCATCAATGCGAACTCAACCAGGCGGCGTCCTAGGACTGGTATTGGAGAACCATTTGCAGCACGGAGTGGTAGAGTGCATGGCAGTAGACTGGATGCAAAAATTCGAGGGAGGATGCTTACCACTGAACCGGTATCCACAAGAAGCGACACTTGCTTGTTGGGGCAAGGATTCAGGAGTAGGATTCGCACGTAGAAAAGAGGAGTGGCCGCATCGGGAGTACCCATCGCGGCGTCAGCAGATGTGGTCGTTAGTTTGGCTGCTCGGCAGACGGGCTAGGAGCTCGGCTGGGCTGGGACCGATTCGAAGTCTGCGCGTGCGGTTTCGGGCCTGGCCATTGGCACCAGCGCCTACAGGAACGAGCCTTATCACCGTAGAACACATGAGTGCAGCAGATTACCTGGCGCTGACCAGGACGAAATGGTGTAAGTCCAAAATGCTTCTTACTGGGCGACGGATGGTTGGATGAAATGGCGGCAGTAGTGACGACATTTTCCGGAGCTTGAGGTCGAAGAGTCAGCATCTGGTCGACGAGTTCGCCAAGTTGGGTTGCGGTTAGATGAGCAGATTGACTCACGAGAACCGCAGCAACTTCTGCTGGTTGCGATGAAACAAGACGATGCTTTAAAAGGTCTTCGTGATCCGTCAATTTTAGCGATTCGGCGGTCCGTCGCATTTCCTTCACATATTGTGACGGTTTTCCTATTGGCACACTGTCGAGTAAGTGATGGAATAGTTTGGGCTTAGTACGCTCAACTTCTTTGATAACGGCGGCCTTCAGGTCGGCGTAAGAGGAAGACGAGAACATAGTCGGGTCAATCCTTCCAATAAGATCTGGCGGCAATGACGCGAGAGCGTGGTAAAATTTCGTCGAGGCCACTGTTATGCCTGAGAGGATGAATTGCGCGTCGAGTATGGCAAACCAGGTGGTTGCATTGTCTGAGTCCCACTTCGGAGCTTTGATTGATACCGACGCGACACTGCTGGATACTGACGTGGGTGGAGTAGCCATGAGTCCAGTCAACGTAGGAGCGTAGTCAGAGTCGGGCTCACCAATTGTAAGTTTAGAGACTATTTCAAGTTGTTATCTTCCCAGTGAATCAGTCAGCGCAAAACAAAACTCGTCACGTGCAAGTTGTATTGTGACTTTGTGAAACTATTTATCTGAATGTTTACAAAGCGGAATTGAATAATAAGTACAACGGTTAAACAAGTAGTGAAATATGTTTTACATAAATATTGAAATACGCACTTAACATATATTAGATTAAATCAAAATACGAGGATGCTACAACTGTTTCCTCGGGACTTCGATGCTCGCGAGGCTGCGTGTAGGGCACTTCTCGACTTACCTGATGACACGCTTGTGTTCTTCAGCGATGAGGTACATTTTCATCTTTCTGGGGCTGTAAACAAGCAGAATATGCGATATTGGAGCGCTGAAAACCCAAGAGAGCTTCATCAACGACCTCTACACTCTCAACGTGTGACTGTTTGGTGTGCAGTATCCCGAGTTGGAATAATCGGTCCCTGGTTCTTCGAAGAAAAGGAGATAACTGTTTCGGTGACATCTCAGCGTTACGTGAAGATGTTAAAGGAGTTTTTCTTGCCAGAAGTGAACGAGATGGGATTGGACGATGTTTGGTTCCAGCAAGATGGTGCAACTGCGCATACATCATGTGCGTCCATGCCTTTTTTGAATGAAGCCTTTCCTGAGCACGTGATTTCTTTGAGGGGCGATCTTCAGTGGCCTGCCAGGTCCCCTGATCTTGCGCCTTATGATTATTTTTTGTGGGGATATTTGAAGTCCATCGTGTACCAAGACAGACCAAACAACCTGAACCATCTCAAGAGTAACATTCGTGAAGCTGTCGCCAACATTCCTATTGAGATGCTGGAAAGAGTCGACACCAATTTCCGGAAACGATTGTCACAACGTATTGACAATAGCGGACGTCATCTGCCTGATATCATCTTTTGAACAGGAAAGTTGTAAAATTTACTTCTTCTTGATCATACTACTACAAAATTCATTTCTATTTGTTCATTACTTTTGTTATAATATATGTTTCAAATAAGGAAGTTGCTCTGCCCCACCCTGTAGAATATGATAATTGTCTGACGTTGACATGAAATGAACGAAAAATCCTTAGAACTTCAGTCAGACAGCAGTGTTTCGATCAGAGCTGGAAGAATTCCACTGAAATGTTTTAATTCCAATTCCAATTCCAGAGCAGAAATTTCAATTCCAATTTCAATGCCAATTCCAGTGGAAACAGTTCAATTCAATTCCAATTCCATAATGAGATTCAATTCCGATAATTGCATGACGCGTATATGTTAATGTATCTGAAGTTTCCTCGCTTCAATCTAACCCATGTGCCCGTATCCTATCCTCGTTATTCCTGTGGGCCGTTCTCTGCGTTGTTCCTATGTGCGTTCTCATGTTCATAGTTCATATTTCTTGCGTACATGTACATGTATATATGTAGCCGGTCAGCCTACGCCATTTTCTTTTCGTAAACGAGATATTCAACATCCTGTGAAAAAGAGAAAGGAAAGTTAACGGTCAGCAAAGAATCAAACGCTGAGAGAGAGAGCATAGAAATTAACAGTACCATAGAAAGTCCTAGAATGGAAATTGCATGAAAATTATGGCACACGCCGGGGGAACTAAGTTGGGGTAAAACGCAAATTGTGCGAGCTGGTTCCCATGTTTTCTTATTTGTATTTATATTTATCAAGCCAAATTGTGATCTGGATTGCTGCCCCTTGTCCAAAGATCATACACAAAAGCAATAGTGAATTTACAAATACTGCGGCGACAGGATGACAAAGAAAGAAATCCTTTAAAACGTTCTGTACGTTCATCATTTTGAAATATCGCTCCTATAATCTATCAAGAGCATTATCAGTCACATATGCAACTTGCAATGTCAATTTACAGAACATACATTGCTCCAGCTTGAAATCAGAGGTCAAGAAATCTCAGAGTATTCATTTTACTTGAGAGGGCTCCCCTGTTCACTATATTTGAACAATTTTCAAAATCTTTACATGCTTTCGAATATCAGCTTCCAAAATATCATCACACTATATCACATGTGTCATTTAATGATTAATTGAAAAGTTCCAGCGACTATTCACTTATCTGAGAAATTATTGTCGGTGAAGAAGCTTTCAATGTGTTTATTCGACAAATGCGCTGGGTTTCTTAACCGTATGAAGCAGAAATCATCCTATAATTAGAATTTTTTCTATTGAATTCTTGAGATATTGTTACAACCAGTGCACCGCCCACTTTCAATTATGACTTTGTGGACCAATTTTTAATTCGAATTTTGAAAAATAGTTGTTAATGACTGCTGCAACTCGACACAATATACCAACCCAGGGAATAGTAGGCCATACCACATGAAACAATGCCACCATCTCACTTAATATTATCTTAAATTTTAATAATGAAAGCAACACAATTGACTTCATGTGTTTAATACCCGAGCGCTTTCGTGGCCTCTTGTCAAGGGTGGACGGCCAAGTGTGAACATGTACAGAGATGGCTGAGAAACATTCAATGATAACTGCCGCCAGTGACACCAACCAATCAGTGCCAAGGTAAAGACAATGAATAAAGGAACTCTTTATGTACACATAAAACAGGTCGCCTCGCAGCTATGTACACTGCTTCCAATACAGGCAAAGAAAAACGATATTTACAATATGATAAAATAGAAAAATATGTACAAAGTGGACGATACTGAAAAGAGTCACATTCAAGTATGTGTCGAGCGATACAACTTTGAGGGGATTTTCAATGTGACTGTGGACACAGTTACATCGGACGTACCGAGAGGACTTTGCGGGTCCGAATGAGAGAACATGTTCCTAGGTGGCTTGAGGATAGAAAGACAAGACCGCGATCTAGAACAGCACCTCAAAGTTCTATCGCTCGACACATACTTGAATGTGACTCTTTTCAGTATCGTCCACTTTGTACATATTTTTCTATTTTATCATATTGTAAATATCGTTTTTCTTTGCCTGTATTGGAAGCAGTGTACATAGCTGCGAGGCGAACTGTTTTATGTGTACATAAAGAGTTCCTTTATTCATTGTCTTTACCTTGGCACTGATTGGTTGGTGTCACTGGCGGCAGTTATCATTGAATGTTTCTCAGCCATCTCTGTACATGTTCACACTTGGCCGTCCACCCTTGACAAGAGGCCACGAAAGCGCTCGGGTATTAAACACATGAAGTCAATTGTGTTGCTTTCATTATTAAAACCTATTGGAAATCGGCATTGCTTTACAACATTAATATTATCTTCATAAAAATCCTGCATTAATTTACTGCCAACAACTTCCACAACCAACTTGGCAAATTGTTTGACTATGAATCAATGTTTTAGATCGAATCTGATCTACAAACCATAGATTTTTCCATGTGCCATCATTGTACATAGGCAAGATATCAAACTTCCATTCTAGTGTACTATTATCTACTTCTATGAGAGAGAGAGAGATGCGAATAAATCTATTAATAAACTGACAGAAGAAAGAAATTCAATGTGCGAATAACGTGATTGTTGATGGAAGAAAAAACGACGATAAAAATGATATCATGAAAACTGATTAATGGTCCATGTTAGTTGGAGAGTCTAGCCCCTTTCACCAGCATTTGCACTTAAGTACATGCCCTGCTCTGTCGTCGGAGCACACGCCCACGCATCAGAGCACGGGTAGCGAAGAGGACAGGAAACGGAGCACACGCCCACACATCGGCGCACTTGGGGTAAGAGCACGGAGCACCAATCGGAGCACGCGGCGCCGAGCACGTGTGATGAGTCACAGCAAGGTATATAAGGAAGGCGCTGTCAGAGAAATTCATTCTCATTCTAACCATGCAGTACGCGTGTGAATTCTGCCGTCAGTCCTTCTCTCGCTTTCAAGACTGTATTGCTCATGGAGCAGCGGAGACGGGTCGCAACTATTGTTGGACATGCTGTAAATGGTATGGAAACGAACACGATTGCCGCGCGTTTAATTATGGCGACGACAATGACTTGCTGTGTTTGGATTGCGACGGAAGTTTCGACGTGGAGGCGTACCATAAGCATGCGTGTGTGGGACGGTGTCGCTACTGTGATGCAGTGGTGAATGCTGAAGCGGAAGGATGGGATGAAGATTTGTGTCCCTACCTGTTTGAGTTCATACAAGAGGGCGGTGCAGCTGTGGAAGAAGAACGTAGCATGGACGGTCGCGGGCATAATTATCGATTTACCCCTCATCAAGCCACGAATGAATGGAAGGTATATTTGAATTCAATGTATGCGGACTTGTATCGTGTCATTGTGCAACAACACCCCCACGAGGATGTGAAAGTGTTTGTGAGTATGAGACTCAGGTTTGCCAATATGAATATGTCGACGGGCGAAGAGGAAGTGAGAGACATCACCACACCCTCATACATTCACGAAGGCGTCCAAGCACGTAACTTTGATACATGGTTCCGTGACATGGTGTCAAAGTTTGAAGAATTTATTGAAGACTATCAAGAAGACGGATCAGGATTTGCGGTGAAGGAAGTGTTGGAGTTACTAGTTCAAACAAGTTCCTTCCCTAATTTTCGCATGGGCGCACCGATTCCTATCCACCGAGATATCAAGCTCTCCAAAGGTATATGTGTGTTTCAGCGCAACACGTATACATCACATTGTTTTCAAGACAGTGTCCTTTATGCACTTGCCTACCAAGACAATCGCATTCCTCGACGTGAACGTGTTGATTCCCGCACCAAGACATCCTATAACACTTATCAGATTGAGCTTCCTGCAGTGCGCAAGTTGAATTTGAATCAATATCATCATCTAGACTTTTCCATGATGACGTCAGAGGGGTTGATGAATACACGGGATATTCAGGAGTTCGAAAAGAAGAACAATGTCATTCTTCGTATCCACGTACATGACAGTAAAGGATTTGTGGGCCAATTATACCCGGTCCGTCAAGCTGTGAAGGAGAACACACGCATCGTTCATCTGGTGATGGTGACGCGGTACGATATGGAGGATCAGTCTGGACATTTTCTTCCAGTGACGGATTTTCAGAAATGTGCTCGCATGTGGTATCGGAACATGAGCCAAACGCAAGTGAAACGATTTGAAACATGCGAGTTATGTAGTTTACGATTCAATTTCTACGAGAAGGGTATAAAGTTTGGAAAGACAAAGGATATGGCGCACAAATAACGTCTGGAACATCAAGCCAAATGCGATGGAGGATTTTTTCAGATGGAAGCGACCCCGGAAGATACGAAACCGCACGAATTTATCGACCACGCGAAAACCACTCAACCCCTCGCTGTGATGTATGCAGTAATTGAGAGCATGATTGATTCCGTGTCCAAGAAGCATACGGCAGCGTACGTGGGATCCTATGTGGTGTGGCATCCGGCCCTGGACATGAAAGAATCGGTGATGATCCATAAGGGGAATGAGTGCATTCCAGTCTTTATTACACACATCAGACAGGTGAGCATGTCGATGTTTAATCACATGGAAGAGACGAAGCATAACATGACGCTGACGGAGGATGATATGCGGGACTATGAACAGACAGCTCAATGTAACATGTGCGGATGTGATGTAAAACCTCAGAAGCAAGGTGAAAAGAATGGGCCTACGACAAAGGTGCGAGACCACGATCATATCACGGGCAAATATCTACAAACCCTGTGCAATGCATGTAACCTGCGACGACGTCAATCCCGGACCACATTAAACATCTTGTTTCACAATTGGAAAGGATATGACAGTCACCAGGTGATTGTACAAGGGTTTACCAAGTTGGATCACAAGTATAGGATCGAGCCCATTTATGTGTCAGGAGACAAGACGTTGGGAGTGACCATCTTTCTTCCCATGCCATCCAATACCATATATAAACTCCGATTCATCGATTCATGTCAGTTTTTGAAAGACTCTCTAAACAATTTGTCAACGACCATCAGTGACTTTCCTCACTCAAATCACATATTGAGCAACGTCTATCCGAATTGCGATCACACATCTATTCGGAAAGGATATTTTCCCTATACATATTTTGGATCGTATCCACGAGACTCAATTGCCTCCGAAGGAAGCATTTTACAATGATTTGAGTGAGAAGGAGTTGGAAGAGGATAAGTATGCTGTGGCACAAAAGGCGTGGACTGAGACGGGGTGCAGCACGTTTGAAGATTATATCCACTATTATTTGACAGTGGATGTAGCCTTGCTCGCAGACATCTTCGAACACTTTCGAAGTGAAATACGCGACGTGTCTGCATTGGACCCCATTCACTATTTCGGCACACCTGGCTTGACCTATTCATTTTTCTTTAAAAAGACACAGGTCAAGTTGGAGAAATTGCATGACGTGGATATGTACCGCGTGTTTGAAGCAGGGATTCGTGGAGGGATGACATTTGTGAATCAGCACCGCGCGCAAGCAGAAGAAGGTACTCACCTGTTTTATATAGATGCGAACAATTTATACGGTGCGGCCATGATGGGACCTTTGCCGAATGATTGTTTTGCCTGGGTAGGACCGGAGGTCTTGGTGGACATCAACGACGAATGGGTGAGACGATACAATGTCAATGGCACCACGGGTCATGTACTGTGCGTCGATTTGGAGTATCCCCCACACGTCCAAGATGCCACGGAAGATTTACCATTGGCTCCTTTCCGCGGGACGGCGAAATGGGAGGACATGTCTCCCTATATGCAAGAGCTATGGCAAGAGTTGAACGGGAACCGACCCTTTCACTCAGCCAACAAGTTAATGATGACGCACGAAAATCGCAAAGAGTATGTGGTACATATCGCTGCTCTCAAGTATTATGTGGAGAAGGGCTTACATATCACCAAGGTTCATTACGGGATCTCCTTCAACCAAGAACCGTATATTCGCCCCTATGTTCAATACCATACGCAAGAACGCGCCAAGGCAACAACGAAAATGCGCCGCAATCTCCACAAGTTGATGGTGAACGCACTGTACGGCAAGACGATGGAGAATGTGCGGAAATATGGGAAGCACTATTTTGTACGATCACCGAATGTGTTTAGCAAATGGACACGTCATCCCTATTTCCAATCTTTCTTCAACATCAGCGACAAAGCCGTGGTGGTGAATGTGCGCAAGACCAAGGTAGATTTGAACAAGCCCATTTATATCGGGCAATGCATCCTGGACAACAGCAAGATTATTATGTACAAGCTGTTTGACCAGTGGAAAGCCAACAAGACGTGCACCTCAGTGGAACTCATTGGTGGGGACACAGACTCCTTCTTCCTCAAAGTCCGCAGCCGGTATACACGCGAAGAAGTGCTGCGTTCGTTTGACAACATCCCAAATTTTATTGATACGGAGGCGAAAGGTGTTCTCGATACCTGAAATTATCCCGTGAATCATCCAGAGAGACGTACCGAGAATGCGAATCGTTTGGGATGTTTCAAGGATGAGTGTGTGGGGGATAGGGTGAAGGAGTTTGTATGTTTGAGTGGCAAGATGTACTCTTACATTGTCCTCAAAGGCAATGAGGAAGAAATCCACGACTGTCGCATGAAGGGGGTGTGTCAAGCAAAGAAGCGACAAGTGAAACATCAGAATTATGTGGACGCATTTGAAAAACATTCAATTACCACAGTGTTACAAACCCTCCTCCAATCCCATCACCACGAGATGAGAACGGTGACGCAAGTGAAGAAGGCCTTAAGTATCTGGGAGGACAAGCGGTGTTGGTATTTACCCAATCAGAGTCTTCCATACGGTAACCATCGCCTATATGAAGAAGGGCATCTACACCCCGCTCTCAAAAATGTCAAGGATCTGCAACCGCATGGTGGAGCTCAGAGCATCGTCCGCAATACCACTGCAGACATTGTTACCGCAACTCCCTCTGGCCACATACCGAGCATCACGCCCTTGTCGAGTCTGTTGGAAATAAAACTTTTCGGTCGCTGTACAGATTTTTCCACGGGGGTATATCCAAATTTTGGGCAACCACTCTCTGCAAACCTACGATCGTATTTGTAAAGAGATGCGCCAATTACTCGCCCCCTACGGATTGGACGTGAGCGACCCAATCACAAAATCCTGCACCGTTCAATGTCAATGGAACTATACAAAAGACCGCATGCAAACCATTCAACAGTTGCCATCGACATCAGTGATTTCCAATGAGCGCGAGCTGTTTCCCGGAACGTTAATACGCAAAGGTAATTTACACTGTTCCTTCTTTTCCAACGGAAGTGTGATTGTGACGGGTGTTTTATCGATTGCAGAAGCGGAATCGTTGGTGGAAGACATTCTCAAATCCCTATTCGAAGGAGATTCCCTCAATGAATCGGACAGCAACTAGTATCCCAACGTCGTGGGTTGTCGCAAGAGACCTTGGATATTCATTCAAAGCGATAGAAACTGTAACACATCTCAATGAAACGATCACTGCTGGTGAATTAGTGGATCGACTCATGGATCTCGATGAGCATGCTATGAATCACCATTTGGAGCGTAGGTGGATAGAGGATTTCTCCCTGCCACACTGCAATACAATGACATCGGCGCGATCTGGAATGAAAAAAGTGAAAAAAGTGAGATTTGCAACGGATGTGTTAGATAACTCTTCCCATAAAAGTGACTTTAGAAAGAAATTAGAAGAAGAGACATTTCAATTATTATGTGAACGGAACTGTGTTACATGTTTTAAACAGGAACGATCCCTTCTCTTTTTACCATGTTCTCATAATGTTATGTGTTCTACATGTTATAATCCCTTTGAAACGTTATCTTGTCCCCTTTGTGATCAAGACATTGCTTCAACAGTGACTGTCTATCGTGCATGATGTACGGAAAAACTCTGTGAATAGTGTATAGTGTATAGTGTACTATCACGAGTGACTGAACCTTGTACAAAACCTTGTAGTATTATCCTCTGTCTGAAATAAAAATACAATCATTGAAATGATTCATTTCTTTATTGACTTCAAAACATGGGATAATGTAGAATACAAATAGGAATAGACAATTTTATCATTGAAGGACAAGTAGGTTTGAATGAGTTCTTGATCTTTCTCGTAAGCATCCAATGTTCGAAAGAAGGTCAGTGTTTTTTCCATAGACGTGTTAAAAGGGCGTTGGTTTAAAAAGTAAATACAGTAAGCACCACAATAGGCTTTAGGTCCTTGTATACGCAGAGGGCGACGATAGTTTAGAGGATAAGGTGTTGTCGATAACCATTCGGTAACATGTGGATAGTGAGATGGAGTGAGTCCATAAGAGTCAAAGAATTCGCACACGCGTTGATCCGCATTTTGATAAAAGGCCAACCAATGCTTGCCAGGTTGATGAGAGCGATCGCTATTGACAATAAGTGTCTTTGATTCCGGGGAATGAGCAGGAAGTAGATCAGCAGGAAACACACCTTGGAAGGGAACGTAAGAAGATTGGAGCAGGCGATGAGCAAACGTTTGACAACTACACTGAATAGCACAGAGAAAATCATCTTCGCACATGCAGGCATTGAGTAAATGTTTCTCTTGTAATTGATTCATACCCTGCATGATTCCTTCGATTTCCGTGTTGCTTAACCAGTCTCCCATTCAGCCAACGCTGAGCTTTAATGAGACGATGTTGATAAAGAGATGTCCAAGCGATAGGAGGAACGTGATACTCGGGCTCCTTCACCATATCTTATGAGAATGTCCATGCGCACCAACACTTAAATAGCGGGAGGGATATACGCACTGGAGATGACAGCATTCTCCGGTGTGACGGAGAATTGTTCGTCATGAATGACAAACATTAATAAATCCATATTTTGCGTGGTCGTATTCTCAAATTGCAATTCCAGTCCATATTGACGTGTATTGGTGGGTTGAACACTATCGATTTGTTTATCCAAGGTACAGTCAAAGGCAATAAAGTAACAGTATTTGGTAAAACTCTCCAAATCAATACCACATGATTCATTCGTGTTATAGACTTGAATCGCACGATTGAATTGACTGTAGGCAATCACGTCATCTTTGCAATTGATGGTGCCTCCTGTCATGATGGCTCCATTGGTGGTCATGGTGACTTGAGAGAGTCCATGCCTTTCAAAATAGAGTTTACGACTTCCTGGATCAAACCAAGAGTTACTGGGAACAACCGCGAAAAAGATGAGTTTAGGACTCAATAGAGCGGCCACATTGGAAAACGTCTTCTTTTGTATTCCACGTTCAATCGTTTGTCGTTGGACGGTCATGCCATTGTAGCGATAATAAATGGCTTCTGTCTTGCGTCGATTCGCAGTTTTCAATTGCAGTTCTGCATTCGGTGTGAGCATGGGCATATACAATTGGAAAGAGGTGATTTTGAACCTGTACTTTGTAGAGGTCGCCCCTGCAGCATGTGCCATATCATAAATGGCATATTCCGGTTTATTCAAGGTGAAAAGGAGATCCAGTTGCATGCCTGGGGGCAGAGCAATCACTTGTTGGAACAAATTACATTTCAGGGGAAAGTCAAAGGTACGTTTAAATTTGTGGTCTGACCATTGTTTGAGAATGGCTTGATTGAGTGCATTCTCTTTATCTGTAAACTCTACCGCCTTAGTCTTTATTGTCTTCGTCCCTGCATCATACTCCGTGTCATACATCACTTGAGGAACAGTAAATCCTTGTGTGACCATGTGTGTATTCTTCACATCATTGGTATATTGTAAAAGATTGCTAAGGTAAGCTCTCAAATAATACAAGTCATTGCCTCCTTCAATGGTGCGTTCATTCAAGCGGATAGTAATGTCGGAAAAGAGGGAGTGAGCCGTATTGTTGATAATAATTGCCTTGTCTGACGACTCACATGGCACGTCTGCTCCTTTAGCCGAATCATGTTTCATGAGTTGTACTTCCACGCGAAAATAGGCATTGCATACATCCATCCAATGAATGGCTAGTCTAGGGACCGTGAATTGAATGGTACCGGGATTTTCCAATCTATTGACTGGCGTCAGAACGCTCGTATGCTGAGAAGTACTCGAGACATCGACTTTATCACTTTGGAATACATCGTAACGCGCATCCAATAATGCAGGGGTTTCCGCCATGCTTCATGGGACGGATGTTCTAAGATTGCTTAGTTCTTAAAAGAGCATGCGTTGTTTAGCACCTCCGCGATAACACCCCATCAAACTTCCTTTTCCCCATTTCGTATGATGGGCAATGGCCACATGACCACGACGACGTTTAGGAGCAGGTGCTTCCACCCGATCTCCTTCTTCATCCATGAAGACGCGTTTCCGACTCACTTTATTTTGAATAGCTTCTACAACACGTTCGGGAGCAGTCTGTAAAGTGCGTTTGGCGAGTGCTTTCACACCCTTTTTGAGATGGTGAACTCCTTCTTGTGCGGTAGAGCTGACAGCATCCGTGACAGCTTGTTTCGCAGAATTGAGAAACTCCGTCGAACGTAACGATTTTCCCAATGTTTTCTGTACCGTATGTACAAGTCCCTTTTGCGAAGGTTTTCGCGATGCTTTTCGAGAGGGTTTTCGAATTGTTTTTCGAGATGGTTTTCTGGGAACACTCTTTTTGAGTGATTTGGGCAGACGGATGGATGGTTTCTTGACACCAGTGACACGGGGTCTAATCATGCGTGTTTTCTGTCCAATCACTTTATTCCATCCACCGCGTTGCATAAATGAACCTCTTCCAAACAATCGTCCAGAGGAATGTGTTCGGTTACGGATTAAAAAGAGATTCATCATCGCGTCTTGATGTGCTTGGGAAAAGACAATTACTTAATTGCGCGACGTCGAAGATGCATTTTTACATAGGATCGTCCGTCTGTCATAGGGATGGGATGACCATCATCCGACATGAGTTTGATTTCAATATCTTGCACATGTTGACTTTTCACAGGGAGATAGGTGACATTCTGGAATTCATGATGAATACTATCTCCATAATCTTTCCCCGTGTAGGGAATCACACACATACAGTTTGTTTTCATACCTCCTACATAATGATAGCCTACAATATTACAATACAGGAGAATATTGTAGGTGAAGGCATTCAAATTCAAAGGGGCAGTCGCTTGCTGTGAGGAAGTGAGTAAGTCTGTTTTAAACCCAAGAAAGTCTTTGAGCAAAGGATGGAGTTTCATACTTTAGTGTGGGGGTACGACCACTGAGACAACATGGACATGAGGCGCCAATGTAGTGATAGAAAAGTGGAAATTGTGACCATGCTGTCGATTTTGATTCAAACACTGCATCAATGTCTTCTCCGAATAAATACCGCGTGGAATGTTGAAGCGTGTAAACATGCCTTGTTCTCCCTGTTTGCCTTGATTACCTTGCTTGTCTTGTTTATCTTGTTTGTCTTGTTTGCCTTGTTCACCCTGTTTGCCTTGTTTGCCTTGCTCTCCTCGCGGTGAATCCGTTTTGACAGGAAGGATAGAAGATGTAAAGACGGTTGAAATCGTCTCAGGATGATCCTTCAATGTCCCCACACTAAAGCTGACATCCACGGGTATTGTCTGAAGGGTATTGATGAAATTGACAACGGAGATACCGGCTTCCCATTGATCCCCATGGACCATGGGGATGGAAGGAACCAAGCGAATTTTGAAATGATTGGCTCTATTTTCAGGAAACAAATTGGGCTGAGCATTACTCAACAAGTGAATCGTTTCCTCATGCATGGTTGAGTGTCACTCTGTCCATAATTACCTAGTCTCCTTACGGCGGAGATGGAGTTTGAAATAGGATCGTCCTTCATGAATCGGAATAAATTCGCCATCATCACCACGCAACTGAATTTCAATCTCATCAATAGCTGATGTAAAAATGGGGTAATAATCAATATTGGACACTTCATACGACACCATTTCCCCCAAACGTTGTTTCTCTTCAATGGGGTGAATTTTCAAGATTTGTTCACGTTGTCCTCCCACAATACTTTCCGCCACAATATTACAATAGACGATAATGTTGAAGGAATTGGGAGTCATGCTGAGGGGAGAGAGTTATGTCATCTGTGTATTGGGTCCATAATAGGATTGGGGTAGACCTATACGATAACTCAACGCTTCTCCAAAATCAATAAAGGCATGTTCCGCGGTTTTCACCGTCAAATAATGATCTTTCGAGAGAGAGAGGGATACATCCGTCCACGCCTGTAAATTCACTTGGAGTTTGGAAAAGAGTCCTTCCAAGGTATAACTCCCTTTGGGAATGCGGACACGATGAAACGAGGTAGAAATGTCCAGGGTGGGGTTGATGTAACCTTGCCGAATCATGTGGTCATAGAGGTGCAACGGTTTCATGGTCTTGCTATAGAGATGAAGAAAAGGGCGAGGTGTGGGATGTGTATTCACCATCACCGATTGAATATCTTGTTTTCCCACATCCACTCCCAACACCATACCATCCACTAGATAAAACATGTTTTCTTGCCAGCGTTCCATCATGGTCGTCATGAGCTTTTGCATATCCTCACTGAACCATCCAATAAAGGAAGTCAATCTATCTTTGCAGACTTTCAGGGTGGATCCTTCTTGATACGCGACAGCGGGTGAATACAATGTCTTCTTATCAGAGAGTCTATCTCCAAACCAGTAGGATTGTAAACACGTATTGGCCAACAGCTCTTTCGATTCGTAAGCATAAGGGAAATAGGATTTCTGAAACAAGCGATCCAATTCCTTCCCTTTCCATGGGAAGAGGGTGTTGAGGGTGTGGTTCCATCCTTTGGCATAATTAAAGGTATATTCCGGTAAACCATAGATGTGTGATGTCATCCCATGGGTAACATGTTTTGGACGTTGTTGATACCGACGGTAACTTGCAGAACAATGTTCCGGCGTTTCCGAGTGTATACAGGTTTGTTCATGATAGGTGAACATACCATATTCATAACTATGATTCAACATGTGTTGCCAGAGTTGTGGGGGATTGATTTTCAACCCATACCCTTCCGCGATTTTAAAGTGAAGCACGTGAAAGACGCCCACTGTTGTATACGTCACCCACACCATATCAGGCAGGGGGATGGCTTGATTGAAAGCTTGCACAAAAGATTGGAGGGTATAGTATTTCGTGGGTAAATTGAATCGTAATGGACTAGGGAGATGAGATAGGGTATGAAAAATCTCAAAATAGTCGCCATGTTTGATGTTGAGAATATTGGGATGCTTCTTATCCTCGGTCTTATACTGTTGTGTCGGTTTTCCGTTTCGAAGCAAGACATGGGTCCCACTCAATGCATAGGGGACACTCTTCTTTTCAAAGAGAGTGTCCAATTCCATGGTTTGATTCTGAAGGAGAAAGGAGGGAACATGAATCGTGCTGAGGGGGAATTCCAAGATCCATTCGTCCCACACGTAGGTAGCTACTTCTTCTGCTTTGAAAATCTCATAGGCTTTAGATTGCCGATCCATCTTGATTTCCATATCGTCCGTGCAATCGATGGTCAGTTCATAATGATAGGACATGGATGTAATGGTCCATGTCATGGGGTGGGGAAGATGGTATTCAAATAGGTTTCCAACGAATAATAACCTGTGGGGACGATAGATCTCCATGTCTTATCACTCTCTAAATTCTTGTAATAAAACGATTCAGGTCTAGACACATAAAATAACAGTTTGTTCTCCTTGATTAATTGACAAAGATCCGATGTCAACACAGTCACTTCTGCATTCACCCTATCTCGTTCACGAACGATCTCGTCAAGATTGTCAGTTCCTGCAGTGGGTTTGAATTCTTTCACCCTCCTTCTTAACGTTGCCAACCGTTCCTGTTTCACTTCAAAATCATGGAGAATAGTCCCATACAACTCCATCAAATCCACCAAATTATGATAGGCAAATACATTATACGTGTTGTAGATATGATACTTTTCCGTAGGTGTGAAGGGAAGGGCATGTTGCCCCGTTTCATGCTGCATATCCGCACCACTGGCCAATACATTTTCTTTCCCATCTTTAGGATGGGAATGAACTAAATGATGAATAATAGGCCGTTTTGTACCTTGTTCCTTTTGAATCGATTTTCGAAAATTATTCAATAAGACAGTATCAAACAATCGCTTCTTGGCTCCGAATCGTTTAGAGACTAAAACACCTTCCATCTTGTGTTGACGTAGGTTTCGCATCATGTTGCGGTACTTTGCATTCAGTGTGTTGATATAGGTAGGCAAGAAACGGGTGGTGACTAAATCAGGAGCATCGGCTATATGGAGGGTAGGATCGATTTTGTGTAACTGTATATCAATCTTGTCATACAATTGATCAATACGGTTTCTGAACCATGACACATGTTTTTTCTTGGGATGTGGATACTTCTTTTCACGTTCTTTTGGGGTGAGTGGATTGAGGAACTCCACTGGGAAAATCATTTGATTTTTCGTGGTGCGTGTTGGTAAAGCAATCCATTTTTTAGAGGCCAAATGTTGCAATCGGAAAAAGGTGTGTTGGTACATTCTCACGGCTTTCATCAACGCTCTCAGTTTAGGACGAAGGGTGCGAAGATTATGAAACAGGCCTATATGCCATCTGGGAATAGGAGGTGCCTTTGCATTGCGTTTGAGAGAACTCACAAAGGTATCCGTCCACATCCACATAGCACGTGTCGTATCATCACTCAGGGGTTGTATATCCTTATAGGTCACTGGGGGTGCCATGGTAACAGTGGCTATTTTCTGCAATTCGGAGAGGATTCCATAATCCATCGCAGACAATGTATAATTGGAAGCATGATTTACATGAAAGGACAAACTGCTGGACGAATGAAACACTAATTTCCCCACACCAAACCATTCTAATTCTTTGAATAAATTGAGCACTGAGATTTCATTTCCCATCAACCTTTCAATCCCATGTTTGGCAAAATGGCAGCGGTGTAAGGGTATATAGGGTAATGGCAGCGGTGTATTTCTTTACATCACATTCCTTTCGATGAATGGAGAGACGTGTATGGATCCGAACGACATCCTTCAACGATAAATGATAGACACATTTGTCCAATAAGAGTGAGGCCGCCAAATGAGGGGAAAACACAAGGACGTAATGAAAGGCGGAGAATTCCTTGATTTGAAATAGGGAAAATGTGACAATGTCAATCACATAGACATCTGCTTCCTCTATGCCATTGCATCCATAATACAAGTAGGATGGATGTGTCGTGACAGTCATCATGCTGGAAATGGTGCGGCGTGTATATAATTCCAACGCTGCGATCATGGGGACTCTTTTCACTTCCTCATCGGATTCAAAAATGGTGTGACGACGGACCACATTGGTCCCTTCCATCGTATAATAAGGCAAATAGGTCTTCAAATCTTTCGTATCCACCATTTTCCCCACGGTAATATAACAATCTTCGGGAATCGTATCCACATTATTCACATACCCAAACTCTTTCAAGCCTACTTCCCATGTTTCTCCTTTAGGAATAAAAAGTGGATTTTCCAGTCGTGTAAGGAAATGATTGGCTTTATTGTCATACAAATGGGGTTGAGTATTGCTCAACAAGTACACATGTTGTTCCTAATGCAGTTCCTGCATGATTACAAATCAATAGCGGCGTACATTACCTAGAGGTTCTAAGTCTGTCACCCATGAGTTCATCGAGGCCGGATATCCTTGCCAGTGCACAAAATATTCTGGTCGTCCATTCCGACGTCGGGTCTTGAGCACTTTGTCCACTTGATAGACTTCTTCCTCCCGATGAATCACTTGTAATTCCTGAGCATAAAAGGATCCTTTGATCTCTTCTCCACTCAAGTCTTTGATCTTGTACATTTTGGTACCATGGGGGTTCTTGAGAATGTTGGAGACAATGAACTCTTCCGTCGACCAATTCGCTTCATACCCTCGTCCAAACGTTCCTTTATCACGTGAAATACGTACCCGTGCTCCCACAGGGATAGTCTTCCCCGGGACTGCAAGCTTTTTATAGTTTTGTCGGAGACGTTTCGCATTGTTTCTTTTCACTTCCTCGGCATTGGAGGCATTCACATCCATCGGGGTGAAACCTGTGGATGAATGGCTGCTGTGATTGTATGCATACATGACATCTGCGATATAATCCACCCAATTCTTGTGATTGGTGGCTGTAAAGATACGTTCCAATTTATTCTTGACAGTACGGTTCAATCGTTCGACATGAGCACATTTATAGGGACTGTAGATGGAAAACAATTCAATAGCGTGCTTGTCCAAGACGTCTTTCACCGGTCGGTTATAAAATTCACGACCTTGATCCGTTTGTAGCCGTTGCGGGGTGGGAATGTTTGCGAAAATGGCTTCTAAAATCCCCGACACTTCTTTGGCACTCTTGGTCTTGAGAGGGAATGCCCAGGCTTTGCGTGTAAAGATGTCCATCACCACGAGAATATACTTGTAGCCACGATTATGCTGTGCATACATGTACTTTTGATAATCGACAATATCCGCTTGAAATTGAATTTGCGGACCGCGTACACGATACGGGTGCAAGGGCTTAATACGATGCAATCGAGATTTGTGAAGGGTGTAGGTCGGTTGACGCATTAACCATTGTTTGACTTTTGTTTTTGAATAATGTGAAGCAGCAGCAAGTGAATTGACGCTTCCGCAGCCAGCGGGATGTTTGGGATTGTAATAAATCTTGTACAACACGTCCTCCATCGACACAATCTGCTTGGCATTGACGTGGGGGTTGAATATAGGCGGTATTCCCGTTGGAACAACAATTAAAGCTCGCCGTGATGGTGTACTGTGTCTCTGCGCTGTCGTCTGCGTTGCCTTGGCCGCAACAACGTCCAAAGATACGCGATAAGAATGAGGAGGCAATTGGCGCGGCTGCCGTTGCCATTACCTGAATGGTGAGCCATAGGATCCCAATTCAAGAACTCCTTTTTTACTTAAACGAGTATTGATGGATGATTTCAATGGAGAACGCTTCGTCTTGGGAGAGGTGACAACAGAAGGTTTGACGACTTTCCCTTTAGATCTCTTGAGGAGGGGTGGATCTGCGACGTGAGTGAGCGGAGGTTTTGCGGCGTGCGTGAGCGAAGGTTTAGCGATGTGCGTGAGCAGAGGTTTTTCCATTCGCTTCCCATGATCATTGTCCAAATTGAAAAATTGGCGACGAAATTTATCGAACAAATACAACCGGGCGTTCCATGCAGCGATATCATTGGCGGAAGGATGGTGACGCACAATCTCTCGTGCAATACGGTCAAGATGGGCTTGTTGAGGAGTCATCATCATGGTTCTCACCCTCTGATCTTCCGCTTGACGTTGCAACATGGTCGACATCAGTTGGCTACTGTCACCACCTCCGCCCATTTGCTGTCCGCCACCGGTGTGTTCATTCATGTCAGATTTGGGAACCACCACTAATTCACTTAAGTCCATTTTCGTTTTATTGGGTCTTTTGCTTAACTTAAACACAATCATAGGTGGATTAAATAAGTTGGTGCGAAATCGGTACTCAAACGGACAATTTGTAGTGAAATCAATAAAGAGGTAGGCATAATTCCCATACTTTTGAACCAATGTCGTTAAAATATCATGTACGACGCTCATATTGCCTTTCGGGAGCATTTTCCCCATGAATTGAGCCAATTGTTGTTGATTTCTCGGATTATGAAACGCGACCAAATAATGGGCATTGCCATTACGCATACGTTGTTCTTTATCAACATACAAATACTGTGTGATTTGCACTGCGAAAAACCGTTTATGATGAGATCCTCTTAAAAATAATCCCGTCACAGTTTCATTGTTTTGAGATTCCTGTTGTAAATCATCGAGAATAATTAAATCATTTTCTTGCAATTGATCAAAATCATCTTGGGTAGGGACACCCATTTTCAAGATCACATCTTGTAACTCTTTATGAAATGGACTTTCTATCCCATAATACCACCAGACTTTACGAATGGGTTTTTTAAATAAAGTATGCCGATTCTTGATCATATTCGCCACAAACGTGGACTTTCCCGATTTACTAGGACCCGAGACAATCATGGATGAGTCATTCTCTAAACGGAAATCCATCTTGTCAAATCATAAAAGTCAGACATATATTCCATGCATCATGTATTAAACATAACTTAAAATTGTTTCCAGAACATAGAATCATTTCCAGAATAAAGAAGAGGTGGAATAAAACGTTCACGTGTACATGTCTTAAAGAGTGAGTTTTCAAGAGCAGTCACCATTTCACTCATCAATGTCCTTTCCATGTCATTGGTAAGAGGATTCATATTGTACCGTGCAAATGCTTCCTTCAACATGTTGGGAAAGGTGCGACGATGGATTTCGTAGGCACTACGAACAATGAAATAATGTTCAATATAGTTCAACACAGACCACTTCTCATTGACACACTGTCCTGCTTTGTACCATGAGGATGACACATACCACTGGCTCTCCTGGTTATGTTCCACCATATCCTTGAACATTTCGAGGAATCGATTGATCCATTTCTCGGCTTGTATTTGATCACCGTCAAAGATATGCAGCGCGTGTGACTCTTCCCGGATGCGAATGTATACACTGAGTGCGTGCGCCTTGGCATAATCCGTCCGCATCATCTTCCAATCCTCCTCCTCCGTGGGTTGAGCACTCCACCTCTGAGAAAGCATGTTTGTCATCTCATCCTCCTTTTGTTTCATAAGTGCAGTGCTGTCCTCTGATTGGGAGAGATGATCGAGATCATCTATAAAGTGTTTGAGCTCCTCCCAATCAATGTCCTGTTTAGGTTGCACCATGTGTATCAGATTAAATAAACCACTGGAGGGAATGTGTGCCTTCTTTATATCGAGTGTCAGCTTTGTCTTCTTTTTCTTCTTCTTTTCCTCCACCGCTGTGCTCTGACATTCCTCCACCTGTTTGATACGGATTTGGATTTGATCCACAGTAAAACACAGTTTCACAGTCTTTGTCTGTGGATTACAGTATATGCCTGTGGCGCGGAAGATGGTATTTGCTTGAAGGAAGGTATTCACCTTGAGATTGGCAAGAAGATAATCCATATTGTCCACACTAAACTTCTTGTTCTTTCCATTCTCCTTCATCAGGAAGATGGGTGTGTCCTGCTTCACCTTCATAAAGACATTGTCGTAGACCGATTTCTTGTGTACATAACCGAGACAGGAGAGGAAGTTGTAGGTAGATTCGGGTTGGACTTGTTTGTAGAGGGATTGTATCGCATCTTCCAACGTCTCCAAATCGCGTGAGACGGCTTGAGAAATGGTGAAGAGGGGGGGAGAGTAGATCAGTACCGTGCCAAGGGTGAAAGTACATTTTTCCACTCCATTCATAAAATCCTGTGGCAAACACAAGTTTTGAGATGTCTCGTCGTGATTGCCAATCCATCGCATTCATCGTCTCATTCTCTCCGCGAATGGGATAATATCCAGTGTTACCCCATTGTTTGCACAATACCAGACGTGTGATGGGCAGAGGCTCCAACTGTGGATGTGCCTTGGTAAGGTAGTTCTTCTCGGCTTTCCCATTCGTATGGAAATAGGGTTCCGTCGCTTCAACAAAGACTGACTTCGATGTCGGTGTATCTGACGAATATGTGACTTTCGCCTTCTTCGCGAGAGGAGCTTCCAACGTGTTCGTACGTTTACCCATGACTGAATGAAAATGATTGAAATGGCTCAGTTTATATAGAGTTGAGCGTGGGAAAATTTCTTCTCATTGGTTGACGCCCACGCATACAATTGCTCTGATTGGTGCTCCGTCAAACTCACGATGAATCATTCATTTTTGGTGGTGTACGGGGCTTGTCCCTTTTTGTAGGTCAAATTCACGAGATATCGCTTGATTTCATGGGAATTTGCTGAGTCATTTTACGATAACATCAGTCGATTTGGTGTGGAAAAGTACCTCAGAATTCTCGATAAATCACCTGATTTTACGAGGATTTGTAACAGAGTGTGTTCTTCAAAGTCACAGTGAATCGATTGATATCATGGGAAAATAACACATCAAATCCGTAGTATTTTTAACGATGTCATGGGAAAATCAACCTTTAAATCTTCGGTATATCGTTTGATTTCATAGGAATTTTACTGTGTGAACGTGACTTATTCACACTCTTCGGTAAATCGTTCGATTTCATGGGAATTTCATTGTGCGGTTTGGTGGGATTGAGTATAGGTGTTTTGGACATATCATAATTGACGACTTCCACATCGAGTAAGGGTTTTCCACTATCTTTACGTTTTTTGATATCTTTCATCATTTTTCGACCAGATAAGAGGGTAACCAAAATGAATATGACGAGTGTAAAGAATTGTGATAGGGTTTCTTTGAATGAACCAATGAGTGAACATTTTAAATCTCCTCCGTTGGCTGTTGAAAGTGTGTTCACTATGGATTGAACAGTGTCCATGATGATATTGTTGATGACGTGGGTATGGTTTACTTAGTGTTTGGAGCCGATCGATGCATGTAAGGCTTGTTTGAAAGCTGCTGGATTATCGTGATATGCCATGGCATAGGCTTGTGCGAAGGGAGTTTGTTTCTTGTTAAATTTCCGTTTTTGACCCAAGTATTTGCGAGTTTGAGGGGGTGGTTTCAGAAAAATTTCCGGAGAATTCCTTTGTAAGATTGAATAAACTCGTGCTGTAAAGGTGTTAATTTCCCTGGATTCTCTCGCATTCTGCTCATGAGTGCTTGCATATCCTTGACATATTCCTCAGGCAATTGATCGAGATGACGGTTAATTTTCTTTTTCGAGCATCCTATCCCTGAACTTAGGGATTTCAGTACATTGGTAAAGTCCTGTCGTCGACTTGAACATGATTCACACTGACACGTCATTCTTGTCTATCATCCTCTATCCCACATAACTTAGTTTACATGGCGTTCACCAAATTCATGTAGCGTGCGTGGACAACTGCATTTTGGTTGGTTAAGTGGGCAATAAACTCTTCCTTTTGAGTCAGCAAGTCACGCATGCTTTCCAATGTCTCATCCAAATAGTCTCCATTGCCATCTGTACAATTGGGTTCATGAATGTGTTGATTAAATGCCTCTTCCAACACGTGCAAGATGCGTTTGCGGACTGCCAACACACTTCAAATTGTTGATGGTGACACTTTTGGTGTGCACCAAACTACAGCTTACAGAATAGTTCATCGTGTGTCTAATGTTATTGCTCTTGCTGCTCGTCGGTTTATTCAACTCCCATCTGTACAAGAGCGCCAAGAAATTGCCGCCGATTTTTTCCAAAAGCACATTTCCTGGAGTTGTCGGAGTTGTGGATGGCACTCATGCGAAAATAGACGCCCCAACAATATCTGTATCGGAGCTTTATCGCAACAGAAAAGACTATTTTTCGATCAACGTACAGGTTGTATGCGATAATACTTTACGAATAAGAAACATCGTATGTTGCTGGTATGGTTCTGCTCATGACTCGCGTATTTTTAACGAATCAATTGTACGTGACTTCACTGAGGCCTTACCTGAAGGCTACTGGATTCTTGGAGATTCTGGTTATGGCTGTTCAAGTGGACTGCTAACACCGTTCCTCTGTCCAACAAGTACTGGACAAGAATCATATAACAGGAGTCAGAAAAGAGCAAGGTGCAATGTCGAACGATGTATAGGAGTGTGGAAGCGTCGCTTTTCTGTATTGAAACATCTTCGAGTTAAAACAGAAAACTGTCCAAGAATAATTGTCGCCACCGCGGTATTGCACAATATTGCAGTAATGCATAATGAGAGTGAGTTTGAAGATGAGCAATCAACATCTAATGAACACCAGGAGAACAATGTGTCATCTGTTGAATATCCTGATGAGAAAAGAGGAAATGCAGTCCGCAATGCTGTTGTCATGAACTATTTCAGCTCTCACTAATTAAAATCATGTCGATCCGGAAGTATAGATTGTTTTTCATTTTATTTGAACTAGTCTAATTATTCTCGGAAAACATAATTATTCTAATTTTTTTCTTAACATAGTCATTCTATTATAAAACGTTTTGTCGGGTCAATAATTCAATGCAATATTCTAGCATCTATCAGTCTGAAGTCATCACTATTCCTTCATATTAGCAAGTATGCTAATGGTTATGATCAAAAGATGCTATCATTTTCTTATGTCACATTAAGGCTACTCTTTTACCAGTATTCAAATAATCTGGCCTACTCTATGAGGGATATATTCCTTATGATAAACAGATATGATAACCCACAAATTTCAGTGTGTGTTAAAAATATATATGGATGTTTCTCTTAAATCGATCGTGTTGTACAACAAGAATGTTATTATCTGATTGAAAATTATTTTTCTGATACTGCTGTAGGCTATATTAGTATAATTTAATGATGTGATCTTTTCTGAACAATCTAATCACTATTCAATAGGAACTGTTTTACTTCGTTGTCAAAATACCCGTATATTGATGAGATTAAGTTATGATGAGTTCAAATAACATAACTCTAAAAGTCATCTAGAAATTGTTAAAACAATAAAACGTAAAATTGAATTTATTGATCTTAAATTGACAAAAAACTCATGTAGCTACAACACATCAATTATATACGAAACTATAGAATGCACCAGCACAATACAGCATCTAATTTCATAAATCATAAAAAAGCAAAACGTCAGATAGAAACATGAAATACGTCCATTTAAGAAGAGGAAGCATTATTAGCTTTATCGTTCCAATATTTCACTTTCAAATTCAAAATCTCCATCCTTGTTTGATGTTCTTCCTCTGTCATTTCTAACAGCCGACTTTGAAATTCACTCATTTGTCGTTGGCGCTTTTGAAATTCACTCTTTGGTGGTTGGCGCTGACTTTTATTCCCTTGGTGCACGGACACAGTTGTTGGACCAATATTTACCGGTACTTCGTCTCCTGAAGCAGATGGGTTCGGTGAATGTTGCTGTGACTGGGTCTCATCATCAATATCGCTACCATCAGTAGGTCTATCATCGGATAGAGCACTATTCAACATTGATCCCAATCCGGATGTACGCGGAAAATCCGCTGCGAGTACCAATGCATCTGAATCATAAGTGTTTGTAAGCTCAGAGGGAGGAGGATTCAATGTTTCTTGGGGAATAATTTGAGACATTCTCTGTAGTTCTGGTCCCATTACTGAATTTCTCAATCCTCCTCCAGTCTTCCTTATTTCTCGACGATTTTCACAGATCGCTTTCTTCAGTACCTTTTTCTTACGTCTCCAGTACTCCTAGCTGAACTAAAGTGCGACTTCAAAAGCCCAGAGCATTAAACTCGGTCCAAATTTGTTTCCAATACTCTTTCTTCTTAAGAACCATGGGTCTTGAAGTGGTTTTGTCCTCTATAACTTTGGTTCGGTCATCCATCGATGATCTCCATAAGTGCTGCTGCCTCATCCGGAGTGAAGTTCCTCGTCCGTTGTCGAGTCATGCTGTCCTATTGTCTGTCTGAGGGAGACTTCACTTTTCATCCTCTGAGCTGACGTAGAATGATAGCGTAATTACTATAAATAGAACTATTACGCTAAAACGTCACACTTCATGATGGATAAATTAACCATCGATGGTTTACTAACCATCGACAGCTTGGTGCATATCGCCTGCGTTTTAAATATAGCCATCAGGTTAACAAACCACAGGTTAAATCTGTGGCTAAGCTATTGTTAGTCCAGGAGCTAGCGTGAAGTTGTGCAGGGAACGAGGTAGTACATAAAACTTTCACATAGCATAGTACACCTCTAACCTACTGCAAAACTTCGCGTCTGCCGGATCAGATCATTTGCTTTTCAGAAATAGAGATGATAACAAAATCCTATGTATTTCCAGTGGTGAAATTGTGACATCTGAGGTGTTGACTCCATTTTTTCGAGTTTTTGCTCATAAAAGTTACACAAATTGGTATTTTGTTGAACTGGTTATTATAGAAATCATCTACAGATCTACAGATCTTTCAAATGAGCTATCATTCAGTGACAGAGGATGAAGTAAAGTGTACAAACAAACACATTTCGTTGGTGTAACTGCAAATTTTAACATAGAAATTTCAGGAAAATTGTTGATATACTTTAACGAAAAGTGTCTGTTTGTACACTTTACTTCATCCTCTGTCACTGAATGATAACTCATTTGAAAGATCATGATCTGTAGATGATTTCTATAATAACCAGTTCAACAAAATACCAATTTGTGTAACTTTTATGAGCAAAAAGTCAACACCTTAAATGTCACAATTTTACCATTGGAAATACATAGGATTGTGTTATCTTCTCTATTTCTGAAAAGCAAATGATCTGATCCGGCAGACGCGAAGTTTTGCAGTAGGTTAGAGGTGTACTATGCTATGTGAAAGTTTTATGTACTACCTCGTTCCCTGCACAACTTCACGCTAGCTCCTGGACTATGTTGATGCATACGGCCTTAAATGTCATGAAATTGTTTTTCCAGCAAGAGTAGCACTTAAAATACAGAGTGAGTCAAAATAATCCGTGAACTAAAAAGGCAAGATTTTCGTCAATGTTAAACAATATTCTTGTCAAATTAGTCGACATCATAAAAACCAGGGTCGCACCAGGCTGATTTATCAAGTACGTTGCGTGATTCGGCGCTTTAAAAAAATATAAACTGCTCCTACAGACATTATTCGTCATCGGCTTTTTTTAGTGAGACACAGATGGACTATCAAAAACTTAAGAACGAGGTACCATTATACGGCATAAATAATTGCCGCTGCCGGTTATTGCTCTATGGATGAATATAGACGAAGATTTCGAAGAGTCATTGGATTTCATAAAGAGCCATAACATCGTTCAACGACTGGAAAAATCCTGGAAACAGGTTCTCTTAAGCACTTAACTTAAGACTTGGACCAGGAAAACCAGGATCTGCAAGAGCTAAGAAAAATAAAGAGTGGGTTTAGTAAACAAAGATCGTACAACATCAACACGTCGTTGGATTAAAGAGTAAGAATTGCTCCAGTGTTGAATATTAAAAGAAAAATCAAATCCTTCGTTTCCAACTCTTGTATTGATTTTGATGGAGACTAATGACAGGCGCCTGTTTTATGAGGCAGGCAGTTTAGCTAAATAACTAGCAGGTTAGTTAATGATGAAGCATTTGTGAAGAAGCTTAGTCGGAAGAATGTGTCTTTCACCCAATGGACATCAATAAACGCAATAATTGCTTCTAATTTACCGAAAGTACAAATTTTGTTTCACAAGTTCTGGACTATGGCACCGTCTGCCTGTATTTCTTTCAGTAGAATTAATTGTTGCCTTTGATTGATACCCGTGTCCTGAAATGTGACTTGTTCGAAGACTAGGACACCGCCACTTTGTTTAAGTCGCCTTTCGCAATATCAACACTGAAATTGCTCATGGATACTTTTTGAGAATGCAGATATCAAAATTGACAATAAATAGCAGACTATATAGGCCTACTCCTCTGTACACGGCCAATTTTTACTTACCCTGTATATTTTGAAGCTTTGAAATCTTAATATGCTACATATCTAGCATGCATTTTATCTTCATTTGAGTTTTAATGTCTTTTTTAGTTACAGCTGCTTCGCAAATGGCAGTCAAGATTCATTGTGGATGAATTGATTTTGTCACTTGCTCAGTTTCTTGATGTAAATTTTAAATTCCGGCACTGAATTGCCAGCATTTCAGTAACGGTCCGATATTGGTCACAATTTGGAAAATCGAGGCACACGTGCAATGTCTGACAACTGTGTTGTGTAACTTGCATGAATCCCTCGATTGATGACACACAAATGCAGACCTTTGAATAGGTCCAGTTATTAACATCAAAGTACGTTCCGATATGCCAGGTACTTGTCGTGGTAGCGGTCAGAAGGCTACGACTTCAAACAATAAGGTGAACGTCTTTTGAAACAGCAGTAGGCCCCTATTCGAGCGCCAGAAATATCCGTTGTGATGTAACTTGTATTTCAATTTTCTGCTATTTATTCGTTAACATGCATATAGAGGCTGTGATTTTCAAAGCTAATCACCGAGCAATGACCGAGTTACGAATTCAGTCATTGGTCATTCAGAATTTCTGAACTTAAATTAATTGCACATGAATCTGTTAAAATGATGACACGCATTTAAGTGGGCGTGTTCGATTACATCAGCGTCATTGCTAAGATATTATCATGATATTGCGCAACACAGTTTTCTTACAATAGATCTTAAGTTTCGACGGCTTGGTAGGAATTAAGTTGGATTTTGAAAACCATATGCATACTTATATTAAATCTTTCACAGTAGCAAAGGCTGCTGCATAATTATTCTCTTCCTGAAATTACTTTCACAAATAAGGTTTCTGTTGCCCCGCCGTACGCTTTTCATGTTGTTTCAGAAAGCTGGGCAAGTTGTTACAAACGCGAGAATAATGATGTCATATGATAATCATTAATACACTGACATATTCATGTGTCACATGCGATCATTCACTACACAAATGTCATTGAATATTGATTGCTGGCTTAGCTGCCTAAAAAAACTAATTCTGGTACAATCAATAGCAACTGTTAGAGCGTTTTATTTTGCACGTTTAACTTCTCTGCACAACTGACTATACTTCTTTTTCTTCTTCAAGCACCTTCCTCTAGTCGAGGGTTGGTGGAGCTCCTGACAAATAACTGTCTCCAAACTCTTATGTCCATAGCCAATCTAGACAGTTCATTGAGGGTGTGTCCAGTCCATTCTTTACAATTGGACATCCAACTACTTTTTGGGCGACCTAGAATTCGCGATCCTGGCATCATGCCAGTTATTATTGTCTTTTCTAATACTCTTTCTCTTCTTAACACATGCCCCAGATACTGCAGCTTCTTTTTCTTGATGTTACTTGACATCGAAGAACATCTTCATTTCTTATGTGTGAGGACCAGTGAATCCTCATCACCTCCGAAGAGTCTTCATTTCAAAAGCTTCAATCCATAGACATCGGATTACATTATTAGGACTAGACCGGACAGCGCCTATCTAATACACTATCAGCTGATGGCCACAAGCGAATGTTGCTACCGAATGGCTCTAATTCTGAAAATTGTTTTACTATGCTATTTGTGTATACAAACAGTAGCGCAATTTTTATTAGATTTCTTCTTGCCGTAGGATGCTATCTTTTGAATATTCAAGAGAATATGCCTTGAAATGACGCCAATCTTGAAAAGATAGATCGAAAATGAATTTACTCCTGGCGTGAATGAAATTGTTCGAGTAGATTTCGCATAATCTTCAGAGTACAGTTTCCATGCCACTAAGTGGTGGCCACATGCCATAGGTACCATTTAAATATTTTTGTAATAAGCACTATCACAAGTGTTTTGATTAGTGAGTCGTTGACTCTTAATCCAGAATTCATACAATTCACGTCCGATAATGTAGTTGGCCATTTTGTAGTGTGCTATATGAGTCACGCATGCTCCATGCAGTGAATATAATTGAATTGATTGATTGATGCGTGATCCACACAGTCCAACAACCTATCATTGCGAGTAATGTTAACGATGCAGGGCCTAAATTTATGCACGTGGGTAGTGTAGTTTCTTGTTATAAATTTGTTGAAAAATATAAAATACGTGTATGTTGATAGGCAGGCGATAATCCTACGTATTTTGGCAGAAATTGGTATCTGGCTGTTGACACAGTTTAGGAGAAAAAACCAAATCATCTTCTTTATGCATGATCCAACCCTCACAGCCATAAGTAACCAGTGGCTAAAAGAGTGCTTCGACCAATTTCCTTTTTAGTTTTTAGCGATGTTGAGACTGTGTGCGACCTCCATATTTTCAGCAGGCTTCCGAATGCAGTGGATGTTTTGGCAAATGTTATGCGGATTTCGTTGGAGCATCGTGCGTCGTTAGTGATGCGACTTCCAGGATACGGAAAGCATTAAAATATTGATGACAAAATATTGACATTCTTCAGCATTGTTCCCTCAGAGATGATATTTGCCACGGTCCCTTCAGTAAACATAACTACCATTTTGCCGGTGTTGAGAAGCAGTCCGCACTTTTTCCTTTCTACTGACACCCTTGTCGTTAAGTCCTGCAACTCCTCTGACTTATATATCAGGACCACATCATCTGCATACCGCAGGTTCGTTGTTGTAGTACCACCAATGGCTCCATAGCTTCTCGCATGATCACTTCATGAACCATCGTGGACAAAACTGGTGAGATGTTACATCCTTGTCGGACTCCACGCTTTACTTCGAACCAGTCAGAAAACTCGTTTGCTACTTTCACTGTAGCCTTTTGCGTTTCGTGAAGATTCTTTACTGATGTAATTAGATGTCTTGGAACCCTCAGTGTTGTCAGTGCATTCCATAAAGTGACATGATTTATAGAGTCGAATGCTTTCCAGTAATCCAAGAAACACAGATAGAGTTGCTGCTGCTTTTCGTGCACCTTTTCCATTATAATGCGCAAATTGCATAAATGATCACGGGTATCTCTTTCTGATCTAAAACCGGCTTGTTTGTCTGCAACTTCCGCACACACAATGCTCTTTATTTTATTTAAAATTATCTGCTCGTATGTGAAACCAGTGCAATTGTTCTGTGATTGTCACACTTCACTTGATCACCCTTTTTCGGTATCGGGATAAACACTGTTTTTGTCCACTCAGTTGGCCACGTGCCTGTTTCCCAGATTCGCAGGCATAGTTGATGCAGGCGCCTTTTCAACCCTTCTCCACCAGTTTTTAACAGCTCTACCGGGATTTCGTCCCAACCAGGTGATTTTTCATTTAGACAATTCTTCATCGACCAAGCAACTTCCTCTAGAAGTGGAGGAGGTTCCCTCATCTGCATTTCCACTGAGCTAGCGCCATCCTCATGATTCAACAGACTTCTTTCATCATAAAATTGTTCACAAAATTCTTTCCACCTCTCTGCAATTTTACAGGGCTGCTATATCTTTCTACCATTTGCATCCTGAATTCAATGACTCTTAGGCTTATAGGGAGTTGTGAGTTTCTTAACTATACTTGAAATACCTTCCTCCTGTTACCTCTCTTTTCTGCTACAACCATGTCGTTAAATATACTTTCCAGATAATTCCTCTTATCTAGTCGCACCTTCCTTTGAACTTCTCTTTTAAGTCGTCTATATTCATCAATATCCGTCGATTTCGCTTTCCTTTTCTTCTCGATCAAGTCGTAAGTCTCATCTGAGATCCAAGTCTTTCAACGCTCTTTTCGCGCAGTCCCTAGTACCGAGCGAGCTGACCCAACCATTATTTCTCTAACCTCTTTCATTTCACTCCAGTGTTGGTCTGGTGGCTTTTCTTCTTGGTAGATTTCGTCTAAAGCTTCAACTGTTGACCTCAATTGCATGAGCTGTGCTGAGTTTACCTTTAAGATCAGTTAGAAAAAAATTTTTTCGGAGCCTTTGTCCTTTCATGCTCTGAAATTCCTCCGAACTGTTGCAACTAGCAAGTTGTGGTCCGTGTCAATATCGGCACCAGTATAATTCATACACTTCTTTATCCATTCTTTCGCTTGCTTTCTCACCATTATGAAGTCAATCTGGTTTCTGGTTAGTTGGTCAGGGGACATCCAAGCATATAGACGTCTTGGATGTTGGTAAAATTATGTGTTAGTTATCCATAATACATTATAAATCGCAAAGTCTCAAATTTCTTCCTAATTCATTCTTTTCACCAAGACCATATGGACCGGTTGCATCATCCCCTCCAAGTCCGACCTTCACGTTGAAGTCCCCATCAGCATCATCTGATCTTTAGCTTTAACAGCATGGATCCGACCTTCACGTTGAAGTCCCCATAAGCATCATCTGATCTTTAGCTTTAACAGCATGGATCGTTCTAGACAGTTCTTCGTAGAAAGATACGACCATTTCTTGAGTAGATGCCGATGTTGGTGCATACATAAGCTTGAATAGTGGTTAAATTCTTGGGTTTCGAGTTGAAACTAGTTGCGATTATGCGGTCATTGACTGCTTCACATCCAATCAATGAAGCTTTTACCTTTTTGCTTGTCCAGATCGCTGCCCCTCGCTGCCCTCCTCCAGCGAATGCAATAACGTTGCCGTTATCGGTAAAGAAATGCCCCTGATCAGCCCACTTAGCCTCACACAGCTTCTCTCTATCTGATAGTTGGACTTTTCGGTCCTGCAACATTGTACGAACATTCCATGTTCCTACACGCAGCTGCTTTCGTAGCTGCAACAGCTTACTATAGATCTTGCTCCGTACTGCAGATACGTTGACTACGTCTGCATAATGTATTAATTTTGATTAATCTTGTAAAGAAAATTTGAATAGATATGAAAAGTGTGATAAATAATATGATCAAAATATATTACTTATAGGCTACAACAAAATATCGCATAGTATTTTATAAAGACATTGAGGATCATGTAACTATTGGTATCTTAAATTATAGGCTAGCAATGCAATGGATTTTCCCCAAACAAATCGGCGATGTTAAACGCAACTTCAAAACTTCCTAAATGTAAAAGAAACAGCCATGTCCGTTCAAACTTATTAAAAAAACTCAAGATAAATCAAATTTCGCAATCAGATATTGAAGACTTAATAGGTATATTGATAAAATTTGGTTTTCTAGAAAGCCGGAAGGTATTTTCTACAACACTAAGTCAGGTCTAGAAAACTAATTTGGCTTTTGAAAAACCAAGTGATTGAACCAACTTGTTGGAAAACTATTGGAAAACCGATGTTTTAGAGTGTGCACGAAAAAACGTAGCCTAAACTTGTAGCCTAGCATTGAGAGTTAACAAGTAGCCTATAATATCCACATCTCACAGTATATTAAGAATGCCGCAATGATGGCTCGAGCAAACGCAATTATTTTAGACAGTGTCAAAAGGATAGTCAATGACATCTAGATATATAGCCAATGATAGTTTAGAAGTAAGCGAGTCAGGATGGGCTGCGATGGAAGTGGGGTAGCCCATGGGTAGATGCTCCTCTTGAAAAACAATTCGAAAAATTGCTCTCAACGCCTCGGCCTAGCAGTGGAAAATCCAAGCAGGTGAAAGTAATAGTCCGGGAGCTAGCGTGAAGTTGTGCAGGGAACGAGGTAGTACATAAAACTTTCACATAGCATAGTACACCTCTAACCTACTGCAAAACTTCGCGTCTGCCGGATCAGATCATTTGCTTTTCAGAAATAGAGAGGATAACACAATCCTATGTATTTCCAATGGTAAAATTGTGACATTTAAGGTGTTGACTCCATTTTTTCGAATTTTTGCTCATAAAAGTTACACAAATTGTTATTTTGTTGAACTGGTTATTATAGAAATCATCTACAGATCATGATCTTTCAAATGAGTTATCATTCAGTGACAGAGGATGAAGTAAAGTGTACAAACAGACACTTTTCGTTGGTGTAACTGCAAATTTTAACATTCAGGAAAATTTCAGGAAAATTGTTGATATACTTTAACGAAAAGTGTCTGTTTGTACACTTTACTTCATCCTCTGTCACTGAATGATAACTCATTTGAAAGATCATGATCTGTAGATGATTTCTATAATAACCAGTTCAACAAAATACCAATTTGTGTAACTTTTATGAGCAAAAAGTCAACACCTTAAATGTCACAAGTGTAAACACATTTTTTTTCATTAGTATATATAAAATTTTTTCCTGAAATTTCTATGTTAATTTGCAGTTACACACCAACGAAATGTGTGTTGTTGTACACTTTACTTCACATCTTTGTCACTGAATGATAACTCTCATTTGAAAATATGAATGATGTAGGATGATTTCTATAATAACCAGTTCAACAAAATAACAATTTGTGTAACTTTTATGAGCAAAAATTCGAAAAGATGGAGTCAACACCTTAAATGTCACAATTTTACCACTGGAAATACATAGGATTGTGTTATCCTCTCTATTTCTGAAAAGCAAATGATCTGATCCGGCAGACGCGAAGTTTTGCAGTAGGTTATAGGTGTACTATGCTATGTGAAAGTTTTATGTACTACCTCGTTCCCTGCACAACTTCACGCTAGCTCCCGGACTATAAGGCATAAAATCCATAAAATGCGTTGAAAGATGGAGCAAGCATCATCACATCAGTACATCAGTGATTTAAGGAAAGGGGAAAGCAGGTATTGTAGGTTCTTATAACACGTCTGAGTAATTTTCATTGGATTCTATGGATTCTGTGCAAATTGGTGTCGAAAACTTGCCTATTTCGCAAATTATGAGAATATTATTATAAACACATCAAATATGCTCTCTATGCTAATGTCTTTAATCTTTTAAATGCCACATACCTATATGCTCAATTAAGCTTTTTCTATTAACATGTTTAAGTCCGAGCCCTTATCGTTATAATATCGAGAAAGCACGTAAAATATCAAAATACATTAGTATAGAAAAAGGCGAAAAAATAAGATGCTTATGGATTTTACAAAACGCAAGATATTACGAAAACTGCAAAGTCCATGATAGATTTATTAACTTTCGCAAATGGTGAATATGCAATTTAAAGCTGGACTCATCCTTTTCATTGCACTTTGACAGAGCAGCCCACTCACATATAACGTATTATTCACATTTTAACCACGATTCCGCACGGAAAGAATTTTGTCTCTTGACTTGAACCTTAAAAACCTTCCATTCTGTTGCAACAACTTGGCATTATGGCATGCGCAAATAGGAGAAATAACAATTTGCGAAACTTTGTCAAGTATAATTTTAAATGCCAAAGAGAACAACACATTTAGGACGATATCCCAAGTAGCAGATTTAGATGAGGATTTAGATCAGGATTTAAATGAAGAAGCATCTACGATTGCTCGAAATTTAGATTGCCAATTACACTACGATATATACCGTTATGAATTTTTTTTGTGTCTCAGACATCGAAAGGTAACATGGATACAACCGTTGGGATGGTTGCTCATTCATTTTGGCATCATATTAGATGATATCAAAAATCGCATTTGCAAAAAAGCATTGGCAACCACTGGTGGATCGGAGTGGTCGCATATATGCAACCAGTGAAGTTCAGAGATCGACCAGTGGTCGCATGTTCAACCATCATTTTATTAACCAACTTGTAAGTATTGATGGCAAATAGGTGATGGGGATAACAGTAACTTTTCACTAGCAAATGATGCGCTCACTTAATCCAGTATGACCATCACAACATCATATTTCAATGATATATTGTACATAAACTTTCCATTTGTAATCATTAGGATATGAATGTTTTAGCAAGATGAGCATATTCTTGACCTATTCCTACGTGTATAGGCATGCATTGTATGTAGCGGTTTCGTGATTAGTGATGAAGAAGGAAGAACTTGAAGAAGATATATCATGTTTATTGACTGGACAAAAGGACTGATGCAGAGATTTTGTACATGACGTAGCCTGTCGCTGGGAAAATGCGGTTGGTGCTCATAAGTAGTAAGTAAAACTCCACCACTGGACCGCGCAAGATGGCCGCCATCGAAAAATGGTCGCTGACGTCCCCCCCTCCGGAACGACAGAGTGTCGTGGTGGTCTTGGGCGACCGCCAGGTTTTGTCTTGAGGCTATAGTGTGTGATGTTTTTCGTGCAATCTAATGAATGTTGGGTTGTAAAATGGGCTGTTTCGAGTGGAAGCAGTGCTCGGATGTGAAAACGGAGGCCAGATTTGGATTCAGCGTGAAATTCTGCATCGGTATGGTGAATTTGAAAGCAATCGGAGAGAAAAAATTTTCGCTGACGTCCCCCCCCCTCGGGAGAGCTAGCTTCGATTTTGGCTTCCAGTGGACGGATTTTGTCGTGCAATAGCTCGTTTGAAAGCTAAGAGTGAGACAGATTCAGTGAAAGAATCGGCTTGTTCCTATCTGTCTTCGTTTAGATGTGAGACGCCATTTAAGATTTTGGGACATTGGTGAAAAACGACAGAGTTAGAATTTGGGACGTTTTGGGCTGTAGCTTCAAAACGAAGCATCGGATGGGAAAACGGATTTCAGATTTGGAATCAGCGTGAAATTCTCTATCTGTATGGTGAGTTTCAAGTCAATCGGAGAGAAAAATTTTCTCTGACGTCCCCCCCCCTCTGGACAGCTCGCTTCGATTTTGGCTTCCAGTGGACGGATTTTGTCGTGCCATAGCTCGTTTGAAAGCTAAGAGTGAGACAAATTCACTGAAAGAAACGACTTGTTCATATCTGTCTTCGTTTAGATGTGAGACGCCATTTAAGATTTTGGGAGATTGACGAAAAACGACAGAGTTAGAATTTCCCAAGAAACAGCTCCAGCGGGCGAATGAAGGCTCGGATTGGTAAACGGAGGCCAGATTTGGAATCAGCTTGATGTTATTGTCCAATGAGGATCATCATCCAATGAGAATCAAGCATTTCTATATAAATAGCGAGCCTTCCACAGTGAGAATCATTCCATCGTTGAATCACACGAGTGACGGACGCACATTTTCTCTCTCTCTATTCTATTATCCAACTAAAATGGTAAGTCGCTACTTTCCTCCCTCTCCTCCCTTGACCGTAAACTTAATACAATCTTTTTCATTTTCAGGCATCTACTCCATCTGCTGCACTAGTAGGACAAAATGGCGGTCAAACGTTACAAGGTTCGCTACGATCAGATCATCTACAACTGAGGCCAGTGGAAGAAACAACCAAGGTACATAATCCTACACCGCTACAGCGTAAATTTAAACAAGTCTTGCGTTATGACGATCATAGCGTAGTACTCCAAACGGGAATGCTCCCTTCCACGGATGTCAAGATAATGCACAATCAGTATGGGGACTACATACTGATCCCCGTGAGTCCGTACATTCGCCACGAACTTGATATTATTGAGGAGTACGTGACATTAAATATGGACATTCCTACTTCTCTTGCTCAAGAGTGGAAGGCGAGAGATGACAAGGATACTCCCTATAGAAAGATTTGGGATGGTAATCAAATTTGCCTACCGGTATCACATTGGTGCACTTACTATAAGAAGGAGGGAGATCATTCAACACCCATCACATGCGACGAGCTCGGAGAAGGTACTTGGGATATCCTTTTCAAAGTGAATGGGCTATATTATGGTCGGCACAACGATAATAAAATAGCCTCTCTCTCCATGCATATGGAATCCATCCTATATATTCCAAAACCACCCAACGTGGACGACATAATTGATCAAATCCTTAACAGCAGTGGTACGAAGCGCAAGTCGGAGAAGAATGCTGCCTCAAAACGCAAATCAAAGAAGGAGAATTACTAGTCCTTTCCTAACTCTACCCTATGACAATTCGCTTATGTGCTTTGAGTGTCGTAGACGTGGTCTTATTAGATACATTTTACTTCTTCGTTGTCATCATATCATTTGTGTATTTTGTCGTGAAAAGCATCGATGTAATTCTTCATTTTGTAATATGTTATAGAACGTTTCCTTAGATGTGTAAATTTCCGTTTTAGGCTTCTATCATCATTTTTATGGATTGTGAGAGTGAACCTGTACAGGAGCTCAGTGCTATTGCTATGAACAATTGGACATATCAGATTGTTAGTGTCTATCATCAACATGCCAACTGCGATCCCAATGTTGATCAATGGGCGAGAAAACACATTCATGGACTTAATCTGAAATATTTGCAAGACTATGGCTTTTCTTGTGAGAGTGCTCTTCTTATTGACTTTAAACGATGGTTAGCTGCTTTCAATGTTATACGCATCTTTTGTAATAATCCTGGTAAGGAGAGGAAAGTATTTCCCAATCTAATCATTGATGACATTTTGCTCCCACCTTGGGATAGTAGAGTGAATCAACACTACCATGAAGTCACGAAACGTTTTAAGGATTTGTGTGTTCCTATTTTGTCTGTTCGTTGTAGTAGCTACGTTCATAACCAATGCTTCTTTCCTCTTTACCTCAACACTGCCAAAGTCCTGTATGGTCATCATTGCTCGCTGTATGATAGTTACCAGCTGTATCTATTTTATCTCTTTCAAACCATTGATTTATAATGCATGCTTGTTACTATTATTCAATAAATGTTACTATGAGAAGAGTTGTTTTCATGCAATGGATGGGTTAGATAAAGGGCGATCATGTCTTTCTCAAACGACTGCGGAACATTACATTTTCATAGGCAAAGTTTAAAAGGAGCTGTTCAAGATTATGTGATAAATTTTCATGAAGATGAGACCGACATCGAAGCAGTGGTCGATGATGCTAGCACTCTATTTCTAGAGTTAATGAATACATTCTCTGATAGCATTGTCATGGCGCGATTAGTTGCGAAAATTAAGTTTAGTCATTTTGGAAAGGAAGAGGTGGAAAGTCGCTCTTTCCATTTTGCGTCTTATTCAATGGAAGTGGTAGATCACCCCGAAGAATTTTTTAAAAGACATATGATAAAAATTGCTGAACGTCTTAACGCATTTAACCATCATGGCAGCAGTCTAGTGATTGAAGCGATTTCAGATATTCACATTCAACTTTCTATAAAGAAAAATTGAAAATGCAGTGGTACTTGATTGTAGCACAACTGGTTTTCGAGCTATGTCTGCTCACTCTCGAAGTATATTCCTTCTGTACATGCGTCTATTATTTAGAAAAGGCTAGCAAATTCATATCTTCAAAAAGACTTGCTATAGACATCAGTAACGGTGAAACTATGTGTTGTGATGTATGTAAGCGAAAGGATGGAAATGAAAAGCGCATCTTCAAGAGATGTAAGCACGCTTTTTGTCAACGCTGTTTCATACGTAATTGCATTCAACTTTGCAAATGTAACCACTGTGGTTTTAGCAAAGACTAACACGGAAAATGGCGAAACGTAAAAGTCAAAAGTCTTCAAAGTTTTCTTCAGCCATTCAAGCTCTCCGACGAATGAAAGCAAATCAGCGATACAATGCTATACGACATGCTAACGATAAATTCATTCGTGAAATTATTTCTCATGTGAGAAAGTTGAGGACGAAGAAATTAGCACCAAAACAACGAAAGTTACTTAACCGATATGCTACGAAATTGCGTTTCATCTCCAATCCTAAAGTCACCCTTCAAAGAAAGAGGAAAACTCTAACACAAAAGGGCGGTTTCCTTTCAGCAATACTTCCAATGTTAGCTCCTGTCGTGGGTAACCTATTGGGTAATATCTTTGGCTCTAAGCGTTAATTATGCAAATGTTGAATCTCAAAGTATTATAATGGATTTCAGACTTCAATGTGATAAAGTTCTGACTGTATCAGGTCCATCTCATGCAGGTAAAACTGTTTTCACGCTGAATTTATTGGATAAAAGAAGGGATTTGTTTAAGGAACCTATCAATCGAGTGATTTGGTGTTATGGTATTTATCAACCGTCGCTGTTTCAGGAATTGCAAAGTCGCAACTTTATTCGACATGAAGGAATTATTGCAGTGGATAAACTTCAGTCTAATGATGTTGTTGTATTGGATGATTTATTAAAAGAAAGTAAGAATTCAAAAGATGTTACAGATATGTTCACTCGCGCAGCACATCATAAAAGGTGTTTTATCATCTATATCACACAAAATTTGCTTCCTGATTGAAAAGAAGCTCGTACACGAAACCTGAATACACACTATTATGCTATTTTCAAGAATCCGCGAGATAAAAGTCAATTTGAAATTTTAGCGCGACAAGTTGCACCCAGAGGATCAAAAGCCTCAATTGAAATTTTTCAAGCAGCTACTGAAAAACCATACGGTTACTTATTCATTGACTTTACGCAAGAGTGTCCGGAAGAATTTAGATTTCGAAGTGATATTTTGAAAACTCCCATGATTATCTACAAACTATGAGTTCTTATTCTCGCATGATTGTTATTCCTCAGGATGAATATGTACAATTGACTGCCATGCAGCAAGTAAAGCAACCTCTTGCAAATCAAATGTATAGGAAAGAAATAGATTATCAGCAAAATGTTCACATCAAAGATCCACATCGTGCTGTATTATTACAATCGGAAACTGTTGAGCAATTGAAAAACTTGAAGAATAAGATGCGTGACTCTGTATCGACTGCTACACCTTTAGCATCTCGCGCACATGCCATATCTCTTTTCAACAGTATTGAACCCCATCTCAATGTAAATGATAGAGGAGAAATCATTACAGATGAAAATAAAGTGATTGATGCTTCACGTTATGAAGACTTGATTCAGTATGCGACACGTAGAAAGCGCCGTCAGGGCTATATTCCACCTGGTTGGTCATACTTTCTTAAACTATTGAAAAAGCATAATGTGCCAAAATTTGCTTTGAATAATGAGACATTGAAAGAACTTGATTCAACAGTGGCTACTGCTCTAATGCTTCAGACGATGAAAATGCCAACAAATGGGTTTAAGACGTCATCTGCTACATCCCCTCCCACACTCACTAAGCAAACAAGAGGAAGAACTCGACGTAGATCTACATCACCACTAAAACTAGTAAAAGGAAAACGTAAAACAGCTCCTCCCAGGAAATATATGTTGTCAGACTATTAATATGAAGCCGATGTGCTGCTTACCATGTAATGAGCCGCCAGAGGCGAATGTCGTTGTCACTTGCACTAGCTGCGCCAGCTCTCACAATGAAACCCCTAAGCAATGTGAACACGATCGCAAAACCGCTAAAGCTAAATGCTGCAGTTGTTGTAAATGTAGAAAGGCAAGAAAACAAAAAGATGAGAAGGAGGAGAGAGTCAGTCGTCATCGACTGAACGTTTGAAGTCAATCCATTATGATGTAAAACATCCGGCAGGATTTGCATCTATCAAGAAATTATCAAAAGCGAGTGGTCTTCCACACTCACAAGTGAAACGATGGTTAAAGGGTCAGGCTACCTATACACTCCACAAACAAGCGAAAAAGAAGTACCGCACCCGCCATTATATTGTTCATGACATCGATGAACAGTGGCAAGCAGATTTGTGTGATGTCGCCTCCATTTCAAAACATAACTCGGGCAATAATTTTATTTTAACCGTCATTGATATTTTCTCGCGTTATGCGTGGGCTCAACCTTTAAAAACTAAAGAAGGTAAAGGAGTAGCAAAAGCATTCCAAACAATTTTTCGAGAAGGTCGCATTCCAAAAAGAATTCAGAGTGATCAAGGAAAAGAGTTTGAAAATCAGCATGTGCGAAGATTATTTGAGAGGCATGACATTGAGTTGTTTAGTGTAAAGAGTGCTTATAAAGCTGCACTCGTTGAACGTTTTAATCGCACATTAAAAAATCGCTTGTGGCGACATTTTACTGCCAACTTGACACAAAATTGGACAAAGGTTCTACAAGATACACTCCATGCCTACAATCACTCTATCCATCGTTCTATTGGACTCAGATCAGTAGATGTAAATGCTGACAATGTAGATAAAGTGCGCGAATCATTCCAACGTAAACGCACTCATGTGAAAAGTGATGTGAAAATTGGCGATAAAGTTCGTATCTCAAAAGTGAAAAGTGTTTTTGCTAAAGGGTACCTTCCGAATTGGACAGAGGAGGTATTTACAGTATCAAGGATTAATCAAAAAGACTCTCCGACCACCTACAAGTTGAAAGATTACGATAATGAAGAAATTGAGGGTAGCTTTTACCGCGATGAGATTGAGGTAGTCACTGAAAGTGAAACATATTTGGTAGAGAAAATCATTCGATGTAAAAAACGGCAAGGTGAAGAATGGTGTCTTGTTAAATGGACTGGTTATCCTTCAAGTATGAACTCTTGGATGCGTCGTACCGACATCTTTCATCTAAGTGATCGACAGTGATTCATGGAAAGTTGTAACTAACAATGTTTAGGGTTTGAGCTATGAATCCAACTGCCTCATTTTATTCACGACCCTCCTATGTAAGTGGTGGAGGACAAATTTACATGGGCGCTCGCCGCCAACGTGGAGGTAGCATACTTGGTGCACTGAAATCTGTTGTAGCACCTCTCATATCCAATGTCGGAAGATCTTTAAAACGAAATGTTTTAGGTAATGCCGTTGGCTTTGCTGGTGATGTTGCTAGTGATCTTTCCAGAGGTAGAAGTTTTAAGAGCAGTTTGTTGAATCGTGGGAAGGAACGTGGTTTAAAAACATTGAAGCAGACCTTTGCTGGTGTTACTCAAGGAAAGAAATCACCTAAACGAATGAAAAAAGGAAGGAGGAAACATCGCGGAGCTGGAAAGGTGCGATCTTCAGTCAAAAGGCATTCACGCAAACGTCGCAGAGGCTCTAATCATTCATCAGGCGCTAAACGACGACGCTGCTATAACTTCTAATCATGGAGTGTAAAACTTCCGGTTTTTGTTTGTTTGATCAACAAGCCATACAGACAGAATTTCTTAGTTCAAGTATTGTAGATTATCATCCTCGAACAGCTGAGAATGCTGGCCCCATTGAATTTGTTATTCCTGGTGGTAGTGATGACTACATAGATTTGAGTTATGCGATGCTTGATTTGAGGTTTAGAATTCAGCAAGCAGATGGAACTGCTATTGACGATGCACATAAAGTTGGTCTGAACAATTTACCGCTGGCAACACTATTTCGTGATGTTTCTCTAACGATTGGAGAGCAGCAGGTGGAAGGTGGTCAAAGCGATTATCCCTATAAATCATATTTCAATCATGTATCACAGTTTCATCCAGCAGCACAAAAAAGTCATTTGGAAGCCATGGGATGGTACAGAGATGAAGCAGGAAAATTTGATATTGAAACAAACAGTGGCTTTGTAAAGCGATCTGCTATGATTAAAGATAGTAGAGTATGTCAGCTATATGGTCCGCTGAATTTAGACTTCTTTAGACAGTCAAAGTTTTTACTCTGTAATACCAGCATGCGACTCAAGCTGACATTGAATAAGCCTGAATTTGCGCTGAATGCATTTGCTAAAGTTGACAATTTTAGAATTCATGTGGAAGATATTGCACTTTACATTCGTCGAGTAGTACCGAATCCAAGTGTCATTAGAGGACATGCTGAAGGTCTTAACCGCCAAAATGCCATTTACCCCGTTCAGCATACAAAGCTTCTCACCTTTACAATTCCGAAAGATCAAAAGAGTTTCATGAAAGATGGCCTCTTTCCATCGGAAGCACCGAAGCTCCTCATGGTGGCAATGGTTGAAAATGATGCTTTTAATGGTAATATAAAGAAGAATCCTTTCAATTTTAAACACAATCAGTTAAGTGAAATTGCTTTACGTGTAAATGATGTGAGTCATCCTGGTCCACCCTACAAACCAGATTTTGCTGCGGATCAATTTATGCGCAGTTATGTTGATTTTATGGATGTCTTTGGCTTTTACAATACGGATGACACCAACGGACTCACTATGAAAGAGTTTAAGAGTGGATATACTATTTATGCATTTGATTTGACTGCTGACAGCGATATTAGTGCCCCCTATCGTCAAGCGAACGTGCCTCATAATATTCGTTTGGATTTGACGTTCAAAAGAACACTACCTGAGACGATCAATGTATTAATTTATGCAGTCTTCGATTCAAATATTGAAATTACAAAGTATCGTGGCGTGATTCTTCAGTATAATCGTTAATGAGTTGGTTGACTGCTGACGATATTAAGACTAAAGTGCAGCGTAATGCAAATGAAGCGACGTTGAAAGCTTTCGATAATGTCTATTCACTCGATACCTTACCACCTGCAGTAAATCACTATCCCATCTTTATTGTGCTAAACACTCATTCGCAGAATTTAGGCGGTGAGCATTGGAAAGCGATCTTTATTGGAGAAGACCGACGTGGTGAACTATTTGACTCTGTTGCTCAACCTCCAAATATACCAACACAGCAGTGGTTGAGAAAACATACACGTCAATATCAGCGAAATGAACGCATACTACAACATCCACTTTCATCAACGTGTGGTGCTTTTGTACTGTACTTCATCTTAAAACGTTTACATGTATCTCGATTTGTATCTGTTATTCAAAACTTTTCATGTAATCCATCCTCTAATGAAAAAATGATTTGTAAGTTCTATCATGATTTGAAATAAAAACATCATGTTGGAAAAATTGTTTTTTATTTTACAATCCGCTGGGTACGTACATACTCGATGAGATAGTCTAGGATCACATTTGCTTGTACATGAGATTTTAATCCAGTAATGATCACTTTACTATTATGAAAGATTGCCACATGCACAGGTAACCAACAACTAATGAGAGCTGCAGGAAAAAGCTCGTGTTCATAACACAAATTGTAACTGCTGGTACGGATCTTCAAAAATGATACACTTTCACTCAATTGAGTAGAGATCACCATATTGTCCACAGTCAGATTCGACATCACACACCTCTCCCTCTTCCATATCCGACGTAGTAGTCTTTGTAGCTCTAAGCGCATTGACTGCGCCGATGAATGAGAAAGGGCGCCGAGAATCTGTACAGTCCCATTTGGGAAGAGTTGAAGATTCCGTGAATTGTTCATCTTCACCACTAACATTTGAGGTCGGCCCGGGTAATACTTGCTGTTTGGAAGGTGTTGGTGTAATGTTGTGAGATCGATTTTGGTGTAGAGTCTGAAGCGACGGAGAATGTTGACGATGGTGTAGCGATGGCGCTTCATGATGAAAGAATGAGTAAATTGAGCGATGTACCTTCCCTTTATACTTTTCCCAACTACCTTGATGAAATGTGAAGTTAGTATGAAGTTGGGAATGATAGAGTTGAATTCGCCGATTGTTGACGCGCAGCCAGATGCGATTTCCAATACGTGAATATCTTTTCATATAGAAGTATTTCAAATCCTTCATGATATGATGTAGAGATTGAAAATGACGATAAGATAAAGCAAACTCTCTTCTCACATTTCCAGTTGAATCTTTGAAATAGACGTTTCGATCATGATCCGTTTCAATACGTTGTAGGGAATCTAATTTCCAACTCATGGTGCGTGGTAGTCATGTCTGATTAAGATTTGCATAGTAGGGCGATGAACTCACGACGAATAAATGTCATGATGGAACGATGTATGTATCTTCTATACTTCTCCCAATTGTATTTGCGAAATGAGAAACAGTTTGCGGAATGAGAATGGCAGATTTGAATTTCATTTCTGTAATGTTGAAGCCAAACTTGATCACCCAAGGAGATGAATCTTAATGTTTCAAAATATTCCAAATCCCTCATGATATCATTGAGGTTGACAAATTGTCGCCATGTTAATGTAATACCTCTTGATGTATGACCATGAGAATTTTTGAAATGCACGTTTCCATCACGATCAACTCTGATATATTGTAGAGAGTCCAAAATCCAAGTCTTCATGATGTTATGCAAAGTCGCAGATCAGCAATATAAAAATGTCGTTTTATCATATTTTGCTTAGCAATGCGGCCGCAAATAGATTTGCTAGTAATCGAGCCGCACTCTTTTCTACTCCCATTGATCATATACAACAGCTAAATGGAAATTGGGAAGTGGGTGTCACTCAACTTGTTCATAGCAACTGTGTCTATACTTTTGATCATGAGGTGATGACTATTAATATGAGACGCACAGCTGCTTACCAATGTGAAAAGGGCTGCCGAGTATACATTCCACAGTGGCCAAAGAAAGATCTCTTATCATGTAAAAAGTTTATATATGATTTCTTGAATAAAGCGTGTAAACATATTGTCCAATTTACTCCGCACAATGATGATCATAATTATGTACATCATGTAGTTGAGAAAGATTGGATTGTTGGTTTAAGTCCAAGTTTAAGAAATGATTTAGGCTACTTGCGCTAGCGCCTTAACAAGCTATGATAATTTTAACGTTAATTACCACATAAGTGGTCATAAACAGTTAATATATCGAGAGGAAGCTTATTATGTAGATCTTATTCCAAAAAATGAGAAGACGTTGGTGAAGAAGATTGTGATTAAGCCAAGAAAGACAAACATGACTCCTGAAACATTATTGAAGAAATTTAATTATCTCCTTCGAGTTGATGGTAAACAAGTGGCAACATTGACTTATATCAAATCATCTAATCATATTGCAATAAGTAAATTAAATGATGATAATCTAGTATTAGTTTGTTCAAAAGATTTTCATCAGTTCTTACGACATCATCCTGCAGCTGTTCATGGACAATTTGATATGCAACATTTACCATGTGAAAGGTCCAATCAATTTGATACAGAATGGACCGTATCTTTATACAGAAAGTGTGTAGAGCCTTTAGGTGGTATCTTACATGAAACAAGAGTGTTGATGCCTCGCATTATTACTTCAGTTAAATTGGTTGTAGATTATTTAAATGAAGTGATTAATGAGCAACAAATTTCATTTTCTGAAAAAGAAGGTACTTTGTCTCTCACTATAAGTGGAAAAGGTATTGAACTAATTATGGATAAAACTCTAATGGACATTTTGGGTTTTGATCAAAATATCTTTAAAAGTGGTACTGTAACCAAAGCTAGCGCAGACATGTCACTATCGCGTCGTATTAACTATTTTCAGATATATTCCAATATTGGTGAAGATGTACGTGTGGGAGATGCTGAAGCTCCATTGCTAGCAATGATACCATACCAGCCAAAAAGCTGTAGTATTTTATCTGAGCATACTTTCAAGAAAGTGCATTATACAAAGCTGAAATCAAACTACATCCCACAAATTGATATTGCAATTTATGACGATGCTGGTGCGTTGATTCCTTTTCATAAAGATGCTGTGACAAGTATCACACTCCATTTCCGAATGAAGAGTTAATGCAAACGTATGCTAATATATTTTTTCCAATGTGAATAATATGGAAAGTGAAAATAAGGACTCGTTTCTAATCTACTTACCCAGTAATGCTTCTATGAATAAATTTCCCAAAAATAAACCATCAGACTATCGAGTAGAATGAAATCGCCCACTGCATTTAGAAGGTGAATGGGAGGTTGGCGTTTCTAGTATTTGCTATGATAGCAATATTCAGGATGTGAATGATTTGGAAGAAATGATATTGACTCCTCGCACCCATGATGGAATAACGATGAATAATGCATTCCAGTTCCCATACAATGTAACATTAGGTGGAAAGTGGAACTATGAATGGATTCAGATAAAATCAGATTATTATGAACCATTTGGGAATGAGAAAATCATTAAGGCGTTCAATAGTGGTAATACTTCCATCATGAAGAATAAAAATCAGAAAGCTTATGAGTTTACTATCTATCATTGGAGTGGGAGACAGTTCCTTCGCTTTCATTCTTTTACTAAAGGTCTTACACTGAGGTTGGATAATGAATTCTATCCACATCTCGGTTTTGGCCATGGACTACATCTAACGTCAATTGCTACTGCAAATGTTAAAAAAGTTTATTCAAATCGAATCAACAAATTTCATTATAGATTTAAAATATTTGATGAAGATGTTGTAGAATGTGAAGAACGCATCATTTTGAAAAAGCGTGGTGTTCAACCTTTATCACTTATTGAGTTAGTAAAACGATGGAATGAGACTGTGGGTAAGAAGTATGGAGAGAAAATTATGGCGGACAAAAATAAGTTGGTTATTCAGAAATATAATGACAAACTTACAGTTTATTTCTCTCCAACCTTGCGTCATTTTGTAAGACATTATACACCTATTATTGGAAGCGGTGTGGTGTATGGTTCTCATGAATATCACACTAAAGCTGATTCAGTTAATGATGAATGGTGGGTGGACATCTATGGTGATCGCATCAAGAAAATTTACCAGTCTTATGAAGAATCTAAAGTTGCTATCAATATAATGCCGCGTCTATATCATACAGTTGAAAGCTTCATTCATGTAGTAAATCCTTATATACAACAGAAGTTGAAGCATGTGATGAAAAGTAAATATGATGTAAAGACACACCACATTTCGTTTTCAATTGAAAATCAACGCGTTGTTCTGAAAGTGGGTGATGACATTCAATGTCAATTGAGTAAAAATTTGAAAAAACTCTTTGGTTTTTCAATGCTACAAACTGTGTTTACTGCTGCGCATACGATTGGTATAGAAACACCAATGACACTTGATAAACATGAACAGCACCTTTACATTCAAAGTGATTTGATTCTACCTATTTTTGTTGGTGAGAAAAAAGAATACATTTTACGTGATTTCATTCATGATAAAGACGCTTCATATGGAATAGTCGAGAAGATGTTTGAATCTATTTTCTATCATCCCGTCGTCAAACAAACTATACCCTCTATTACTATCAAAATTACCAATGGTTTACAAGAGTGCATCCATGTGAAAGATACTAAATCCCTCGTAACTTTAGTGTTTCGGAAAACAAAGTGAAGTCATTGTGATATGTTTATTGAAATAAAAATATGTATATGAAAAAGTCTTTTCACAGATATAGGGGGAATGAGCTGACTGTAGGCATATATTCACAAGGAAGAAACGATCTCATGCGATACATAAAACAACCATGTATATCTACAAAAAGCAACATCAAAATACTGAGTTAAAGTTGATTATGTCAATACATCTCCTGAATGTGGTAGCGTGAGTTTTATTCTTTTGGGTGGAGGTATGTTTGTGTCAGGATGTCCATGTGGAAGAGATGTGTTATGTCCTATCCAACACCTCTTATCTTCCCATGCTGAAAGTGCTCGTTTCTTGAACGTGTGCGTTTTCACAGTATGAACTTGAGATTTTAAGATTGTCATATTGACAAACGTTATAGTTTTATTTTTATAGGCCTTCTTATAGGACCGATGTTTCATTTTGTGAACAATGGATTTTGATATACCTTTAGCACGCTTAATACTATCTGCACATTCTTTTAATTTCATGGAATACATTTTAGGACGGAGGAGAATCATTTCATCTATTTCCTTTCCTGCTGTTTCATCCTTAAAACAACCAAGTTTGGCTTTATTCTGTATGGAATAGAGTGGATGAGTGGGATTGTAGTTAGATGTGTCGAAATATTTTTCTAATGACTTACCTACTTCATTAAAATTTAAATCTTTTTGAGTGGTAATTCCTAAAAAGAAACTATCTGTATCACCACCCAGCAAGCGAACCTCTTTTACGAGAGGGCATGGTTTTAATATTTTGTAGAAGAGTTGATACATTTCAAGCTTGGAATAATCTAAAACGGCTTGCTCAATATAGATGGGTTTGCACAACTCAACTTCAGATTTTATCATTTTAACACCTACAAGATCCTCATCGATGATGTCTCTATCAATGAAAAGAGATGATGAGGTCAATTTGTGATATTTTTGTTCATCAACGACTAGTTTGTAGTTCATACGTTTCTAACATCCTCCATGGTCTTTCCGAAAAGACTGTTATTCTTATATTTATAAAAATCCTTTTCAAAATTATTTTGGGCGAGTGCACGTTTTTGACTGTTACTATCTATGTAGGGTTTGAGGAAGGCTTTCTGTCTAAATTTGATAATGCGGTGAACTGACTTTAGAAGCATGCCCATTTCTAAATAGAATTTTAGTATGCAGAAGTGCACGAGATAATTTTTCTTATCATATTGGGTGAGCAAAAGTTTGCGGCATGGTTTGTACCTTGGCTGTCCACACTCTGTTAAGTTATTATGAAATTGTGACATGAATGGTGAAAACATATCTTCAGTCACTTCACCAGATTCAGGTGCGAGTGGGAAATCAGCAGTTTTATTTTTAATACTATTTGGATAAATCAAATCCACTTCAAAATAATATCCCCAATCACCTTCATCTGGAATCTTCAGAATGTTTGAAGGGTTGGAGTAATACGTAAGCTCATCTTGATTTAACCAACTAAACTCGGAATGAGGTAGTGGTTTAGACAGTGAACTGCCATATAAATTATTTTGGTCATAGTACTTTAGGTGGATATGATCATTACCTACTGTTTTAGATTTTATGTGATGTTCATTCACAAATGTGAGACCACCGCGTATTCCGCGCTGAAATATGTTGTACATCTCGGGGTCTTGTAAGAGATGGATGGTCTCACCAGTCATTTTAAAGGCTGATTTAAAGGACATGGCTGGTAGACTGACAAAGTGGGCAGGATCTAATTTGTCTTCTTCTAATGCCACTCGTCGAAATTCCTGAAAGACATCAGCCAGCAAAATGACATCTAATTCTAAGTAAGCGATCATCTAATCGCCAAACGTTTTACAATCAAATTTTAACCATGCCTCTTGAGCATGTTCATAGTCCTCTACTGGACAATCTTGACCCGTCAAATCGTTTTGGAATTTGTCAATGGAAGGAAGGGTTGTTTCATTTAGTTTAGACATTGAGCTAAAATACGCATAGGGAGCGACTCCTTTGCGAGTGATCATGTCATCTGTTAAATTTGGATAGTGTTTCTTCAAAGTTTGACTATGGGGAAGAAACTTGAGATTACGAACGAGAGAAGCTAGTGACGCTGACATGAATTGGAATGAATCTAAAAATTTTATTTCGAAGAAGACTGTCTTATTTTCTTTAGTTTTATCTACTGGTACTTTTGCTGTCATTGCCATGAATTTTTCCCTCGTTTGCGCTATTACATTAAACTGCCACGATTTCATCTGGCTCAACCCTCCTTTTATGAGCATATGACTGTCATAGCCCTTAAAGTTATGAAAAATGACGGGTAGTGCGCGAAGTCTCAACCTAAGTGAAAAGTTACATTTGGAGCAGAGTGCGTTTCTAAATTTACCAGTGATGTGATCATGATCACGCACTTTCTTAATTTTATCGTCATCAAACGTTTTATGACATTTAGGGCACGATGTGCAACTTTCAAATTTTTGTTTGTCTTCATCTGACATATGTAGTGACTTACGCTGCAATTGGGAATCATATGATTGTTGAAATTTAGCAGCTTTATCGAGAAATTCTAGAAATTTTGAAATGCAATCTTCACCTTGCCAAGTATGCATTTTGTTTTGTCTATTCCTAAAGTGGTCATGCCATACTTCATAGCAGGATATGGCTGCTGGCTTGTGGATGATATCATCAATGTAGCATTCTATGTCTGCGTAAATGACACGCAGGGGACTTAATTCGTCATCATTATCCCTATGTGAAAATAGTTTATCTTTGGGCATGCGTTCCATTTGTAATTTACCTCGCTTGCACCATTCATAGTGAGTTTCAAATTTATCTTTACTCCAAAAGGAGCGGATGCAGCGGTCGCATACAAAATGTTCACCTCTTTTAGAGTGCCCCAAGTGAGTGTACAAGCGAGAGATTTTGGGAATACCACAGTAGTGCCATTCCTCGCTATCATCTTGTTTTACTAATAAGAGGTTGACTACACGTTCATAACAAGTTGAACGTGAATTATAGCGGGCACCCTTCAACCCCTTCTCCCACACGTGAACGACAATTTTAATCTGATTATGTTTTTCGAACGTTTCTACATCTTTGATTTTCATGTTGTTACTATCACAACCTTCAAAGTCTAGTTCATCCTCCCACTGTCTATAGCTATAGGTATGATTTCGATTCGCGTTGATATCATTATAGTGAAGGATGGATAGGACTGCATATTTGAAACACTGTGATTTACAATCGACATTGATGACAGCTTTCTTATTATACAACGTTTTTGGTAGTTCAAATGTGCCTCGAGCTGCATGACTTTCTAATAGGGAAATTTTGAATATGGCTGAGTCCACACCATCAAAAATGAGAGCACTGTCGCGTTGATTGAATTTATCTACATTTGATTTTAAACATTGAATGTGAAAATTTAGCCAAGACTCGCAGTCTACAACTTCGGTTGCGGAAGAGGAAGGAACATGAAACTGTATTCTCTCCGTCACTTGACCCGTTTGAAAATCTATCTTAATATATTTTAGTTTAAGGTAGATGAGCGCCTTCATTCTAAAATTGTCTAAATTGTTGAAGAGCGCTTCGATAATGTTAGAATTTTGAAGGAGCCACTCAGGAAAATCTACTATTTGAGTATTGGACTCCATGCAGTAGTCGCGTACTAAATTATTATGTGAAACATTAATGAGGGAGATGGTAGAGGTACCGTTGGTGTAGTGATCATTTGCATGCGTGTGTTGAAGTCTGTGCGAAGATCGCTGAAAGTGACTATCAAAAGAAAGAGGGCACAAATCGCAAGGAAAGGAGATGTCATCGTCAGAATCAACTTCACCTCCGGAGATTGACGCCGCTTTGCGTTGACACACACATTGTTTGATGTGTCGAAGGAGACTGTGCTTCCTTGTAAAAATATGTCCGCAGTCGGCACATTCCCACTCGCTGCCTTGTCGCGAGAGTCCTGAGCTGGAACTCACATCACCTGAAAGAGAAATCCTTCTATCATCTCTGTTCAAGTCTCAGTGTATTGTTACAACCTACTTTGACTCAACAACTCTAAACTTTCCTCGAGAAGGGAGGGCGTTGGTGATGAAGTTGATGCCTGAAATTGAGGAAGATGCTATTAGCCACACGTTTGAGGGAGATGAGTGAAGAAATTTTCAACTTACCATTTCAACGAAATCAAGTTTAAGGTTGATACTTCAACAAGATAGAGACTTCACTCAAATTTGGAATTCACGAGAGAGCAGTTCACTTGTACGCCTCAAATATAGAATTCGCCAGAGAACACTTCACTTATATGTCACAAAGACAGAGTGAAATGACACGAATGTCACTTTACATATATACTTTCATATTCATCATTCATTGGCTGTTCATTCTGATTGGTTGCTTGTTGATACTTAAGAATTAGAAAACATTTATTAGAAAAGTTATTATTCACAGTCAACATGACAAGCCCTCCGACAACACCAAACACAAAATTCTCTTCTCCATGCTCAATACCAAAGGCGCTCGTTGCACCAAACGCTGCAACGAAGGGGAAGGTAGAGAAGGTGTACCGACTGGACAATATCAGAAAGTTGTCATTACCAGCGGACGACAAAGAGAGTGTATGTGAGAAGGAGTGTCCCGACTTAACAGGCGTGAGGTGGAAGTATCTCCAGTACGATACTGACGATGTGATGGAGATCACCAGCACCAAATTCCTCCACCAATTATGGGAATGGTACACCCCTAACTCCCAGCCACGAACTATGGCGGAGTGGGAGTATATTGACAAAGTGAGGCTCGCAGTGGAAGAACGATTAAAGCAAGTGAACTGTTTTTGTTATCTATGTGAAGCCAGACTCTGGGACGATATTGACGATGAAGACCTTTTGAAATACATGCCATAATAAATTTTTATTTCGTATTATCTTTGCTTTCATACTGACTTACTTGAATGGGGCTTCAGTGGATGATTTAACCATGTATACTTTTTCATTTGGAAATAGTAGCACGCTTAGTCTAACTTGTAAATCTTATAACATTTCATATGGGCGATGATGGTAGATGAAATAGTGTTAAATAAAATTAAGATGGCTTACACTTCTGATACAGGGATAGCAATCGACTGCGATCCATGTGTAAAGAGCTTGTTAGACTACGGATGGGCTTAAGTGGATGATTTAACCATGTATACTTTTTCATTTGGAAATAGTAGCACGCTTAGTCTAACTTGTAAATCTTAAAACATTTCATATGGGCGATGATGGTAGATGAAATAGTGTCAAATAAAATTAAGATGGCTTACACTTCTGATACAGGGATAGCAATCGACTGCGATCCATGTGTAAAGAGCTTGTTAGACTACGGAAGAGAGAAGTGTGTTATGTTGCGTGTGGCGCGTGAGTGTCCTCCCATTTCATTCCATTCATCAATTCGTCTCATTGATAGAGACAGGTAGAACTCATGGTTCTCATAACGTATGCAATGGAAAGTTTTAGGCAACCTTCGACAGTTGGCTAAATGTCGCCCTGGCGCGAATGCATACTACGTTGAGACAGAGGCAATCACTTGCAAACATGACGCAGAGAGGTTTAACAAGATTGACCATTGCCGAATGTCCCTTGCGGTATACATAGCTACGGGTTTCACCGCCGCCCTTTACAGGAACGCCCGTCGAAAGGAAGTATTACACCGAACTTCATTTGTAACGTTCAAGTTGACTGATAGCAGATTCAACTTAATGATAGTATTCGCCAGTCCGAAGACTGCCCAGGGCAAACCGCGTGGAGGTTCTATCATGTCTCCCCCATGGTGGCCCTTAAGAGAGCCGATGGTTCGTTCTCGGGAGTAACAAGTTGACTATTGGCTTGAATAGTCAATAGGTATGACAGTTAGGTTGTCATAAGCCCTGTGCCCCCCTAAGCCGTGGTGGTGCATCTGGCACCTTTCGGATGCGGGTGGTATTCGGAGTCCACACCTCATCCGTCCAAATGATCTTCTTAATCTTCCCCTTCTTCTCATCCTCTTCATCCCACTCGTCGAGGATGATGAAGTCGGGAATGGCGTTGTCTTCATCGATGAAGACGGGAATGGTGCTAGCAGATGTTGCTTCCATCGTGACTTAAAATTGAATGAGAAGCGCTACAATCTTCTGGCTTATATAGGGTTTTCAACAATGAATTGCTCAACAGCGAATCAGAATGCTTCAGGGATGGCAATCGACTGCATAACGTTCAAGTTGACTGATAGCAGATTCAACTTAATGATAGTATTCGCCAGTCTGAAGACTGCCCAGGGCAAACCGCGTGGAGGTTCTATCATGTCTTGCCCCATGGTGGCCCTTAAGAGGGCCGTTGGTTCGTTCTCGTCGTATCTGAAAAAATAGAAAGAAAAATAGATGAAATTATATTCAAGTGATGGAGATGATATTAACTTAGCATAAATCAATTCAACCGGTTCGTTGAACCTTCGATGGTGGTGGATGAGGCAGGTACTTGGCCGGCAACTTTCGCTTACGATGGCGAATTTCCTTTATGTCACCATTGTGTTTGATGCTTATGTGGAGACAGCGAATATCTGGCGTTGCTCCTTCATAGCACTCGCTCGTTTTATCCAAATCCTCCGTCTCCATTATTACATCGTCGATAATTTTGCTACCGACTACGGGGAGGTGGAGCGTTGTTCTTCTCTCCTTGACAGCGTTATTCTTCGCCTCAAGAAGAGCCATCTTCTCCTGCTCATGTTGGAGTTTGAGCGTCGCCTCCTTCGCCTTCATGTTCTTAATGCATGTGGCCTGATCCTCTACGCGACTCTCACTCGCTAGAGCTCTCTTTTGGAAACCTTCCAACTTCAATACTTGAGCCTTAAGACTCCTAATTTCCGCCACCTGCTTTTTGAGTTCAAAATTGTCATCCCTTAATGCGGAGCATTCGTTTTTATAACGGCTCATTTCATCCTTGAGCTTCTTAATGGCATACTCTTGGCCAACCCTCGCCACAGCATCATCCTTAGCCCACTGCTTGGCTTGGCCTTTCATACCTCTGCCCTTTTTAGGTGAGGAATGCATTTTTGGCGCTGGCACTGCCCGACTCTTCACAATCGTCTTATCGGGTTTACGAGCTATGATCGCCTCCTCGGGTTTGCTAGTGACGACCACCTCTTCCGTTTCCGATTCAGATTCGGAGATTTCCGACTCAGAGCTAGAAGAGCTGAGGCTTGATGTCGTTGGCTGCTCATTCTTACAGTCTTGTATGGCTTGAACTGCCATCTGCAGCTTTGTCTCCGCATCTAGATCAACTTGAGGTCTTTCAACAGGTGGGATGATGACCTTCCCAACCTCTGAGGCATGCGTCTCTGTCTCCTCATCTTGATTAGGTTTTTCAAAAAGTGGGGTGATGGCTATCCCAACCTCTGAGGTGGTATAATTCTTCACCTTCTTAATGAGACATGTTGAATGCGTCTTATAGAAAGACTCGTTCAGGTTTCCCCTGACGAATTTCATGCACGATGTGCATCCGCTCACCACGGCGACCTCCTTATGCTCTTCGGGAGTGTCGGGGAATTTATTTAAATGGCGCTTGAACTGGCCACCTCGCTTGACTTCGCCGCATAGGCACTTTTTAAAATGAAACTTTGTATTTCCTCCCATTTTGTAACTTATGTATCTGTAAAGGAAGGATGAAATAGAATTACTAACAGGCGACATTGGCAGTCATTTTTATAATCATACAGCTAAATTGTGAGATTAGTGGAAAGTGTCGAACCTTTGAATCCGCTACAGGCATTACTCAGAGGGGATCTTATCCCAACTTCAAGTCCTCGGCCCACAAATCCAACCTCCCGCGGACAGAGCGTGCGTCATATCACTGTGTTGGTATCCGGACCCTGATTTTGACATGAAAACCAGTGGATTGTTTACAAAGGTTGCAAATTCCAAGCCGAAGCTCGCCTCCCACAACTTTATAAATGTCGTAGTTGAATTCAGCAGGGTCGAAAACCCCAGAAAACCTCCAAAACTAGTGAATTTAAATTTTTCAGCTTTTCAGCACTACTTATGAAATTTTATAAGTAGTCCATCACTTAGGCAGGTCAATAGCGACCGAACCTTTTTTGAATCAAGTCAAACGAAAGAAGCAAAGTTACAAGCCTTTAAAGTTTTGGAGTCTTTTATGGCCTGGAGACGAAGGCCATCTCCTGCCTAACCTCTAAGTCTGACGGCTTAGCTGATATCAGCAATGAAATTTTCTAAGTCGGTTTCTTACGAAAAGCTCGAATTTGGAATGTCCGATGCTATCATCGGAGCTCAGACAGACGACCTACCGTTGACAATCGCTGGTATTAATGTCAAGTCTCTGTCGGTTCCCAGCTTATATAGTGTGTGGCGATCAGCTGATGACATCCATCATCCAAAAACTTAAAACGCTTCTATCGCCGATTCTAGAGGTCCGATTGAACTGGAAATCCACCATTTCCGATGCAGAATTTGACGCTGAATCCGAATCTGGCCTCCGTTTTCCCATCCAATGCTTCGTTTTGGCTCTACAGTAGGCAACCGTCGCAAAAATTCTAACTGTCGTTTTTCCGAAAAATGTTGAAAATTTTTTCTCTCCGATTGACTTGAAACTCACCATGTTGATAGAGAATTTCATGCTGATTCCAAATCCTAAATCCGTTTTCCCATCCGATGCTTCGTTTTGACGCTAGAGCCCAAAACGTCCAAAATTCTAACTCTCGTTTTTCGCCAATCTCCCAAAATCTTAAATGGCGTCTCACATCTAAACGAAGACAGATATGAACAAGCCGTTTCTTTCAGTGAATTTGTCTTACTCTTAGCTTTCAAACGAGCTATTGCACGACTTTCTACGATCACTAGAAGCAAAATTGGAAGATCGGTGTCGGGAGGGGGGGGGGCGTCAGCGAAAATTTTTTCTTTCCGATTGCTTTCAAGTTCACCATACAGATGCAGAATTTGACGCTGATTCCTAATCTGGCCTCCGTTTTCCCATCCGATGCTTCGTTTTGACTCTACAGCCCAAAACCGACCTAAATTCGCCGCTAACTGTGTCGTTTTTTCGAAAAATGTTGAAAATTTTTTCTCTCCGATTGACTTGAAACTCACCATGTTGATAGAGAATTTGACGCTGATTCCAAATCTGAAATCCGTTTTCCCATCCGATGCTTCGTTTTGACGCTAGAGCCCAAAACGTCCAAAATTCTAACTCTCGTTTTTCGCCAATCTCCCAAAATCTTAAATGGCGTCTCACATCTAAACGAAGACAGATATGAACAAGCCGATTCTTTCAGTGAATCTGTCTCACTCTTTGCTTTCAAACGAGCTATTGCACGACAAAATCCGTCCACTAGAAGCAAAGTTGGAAGGTCGGTGCCGGGGGGGGGGGGACGTCAGCGAAAATTTTTTCTCTCCGATTGCTTTCAAATTCACCATACCGATGCAGAATTTCACGCTGAATACAAATCTGGCCTCCGTTTTCACATCCGAGCACTGCTTCCACTCGAAACAGCCCATTTTACAGCCCAACATTCATCAGATTGCACGAAAAACATCACACACTATAGCCTCAAGACCAAACCTGGCGGTCCCCCAAGACCACCACGACACTCTGTCGTTCCGGAGGGGGGGACGTCAGCGACCATTTTTCGATGGCGGCCATCTTGCGCGGTCCAGTGGTGGAGTTTTACTTACTACTCTCATAGCTAACAACAACACTTTCTTAGGCATGACGTTCTGAGACCACCGGTAACAGCAACCAAGAAATCCTGTATGAGAAAAAATCCAAGCAGGTCGACCAAAGGCACGGAAGAAAGGGCGAGGTATTTGCCATCGAATGCAGGAGGCAATATCTGCAAGCATACAGTTGAAGTTGTCATTGACTACGACGAATGTCTAGAACGTGTAATACTGCAATCATGCACATATGCAGCATGCGTGTAGCCTACATGTGTAAGTTGACTTAAGGTAACCGGTAGCCTTATATGATACGTGCGTTGATTTTACTATATGTCATCATACTTCTTGACTGTCTCTTTAGATGAAATACATAATCCGTTTCGATAAATTCGCACTATTCTATAAATAAATCGTCCATTTTTGACCACCCTTGGTATTATCAGGATTATTCTGAGCATGTTATTATAAGGGTCAAGAATCAGAATTGCATTTGAATAGTGCACTAAATTTGAGATGAGAATGGATGTGTATGTTTTCCGCCACGAACTTTTCGCCCGATGGTTGCGTTTTCGGCTGAAGCACAATCTGAAGGAAGTCCCCAATCTCCTTTAAAATCCTGATGTACACGTTGAGTCAAATTAAATGGCCCTATTTTATAAAGTGTAGTAGATCAGGGAAAACCAAACCAATTTTTAATTGAGATGTATCATGTAAAATTCCAGAGTCTCAACAGCAACTCTCTAGTTGTCAAAACTACGAGCCTAAACTATGACGATATCCAATTGTTTTGAATTTGAAGAGTTTTTTTGATTTACATGTTTAATCATGATGCACGCAATAGTTTGAATAGTTGATAAGTGAATTTATTTGTCTCCGGGAGCATAATGTAGATATCCTATCACTTTATTTTACCTGTAAAGCAGATTATTGCCCACTCTAATGCACGGGAAGGAGCATAATTTATGAACATTATGGGCGACTTTTTGACCGGCTTTACTAGATCTGAGAATATTTACAATATTGTTCAGGATAAAATTCTATTAAAGTATTCTTGATAATCATAGACATGTCAATCACAATCTGTCCTTGCTCATCATAGCCCGTCTCCAAATAAATTCTCTACCCAGTTCGTGCATGAAATTGCTTCATCATAGCATTCTAGCTCGTTAGATTTAAATAGCCCTTGCCCTACGGGCTCGGACATTTACGATAGGTAACTCGTGAAATGCAATAATGTAGGAATCATAGCATGGTATAACATGCCATGATTCTTATTATTAGCATTCATGTTAGCATTCACCCCACTCATATTTCCAACGACCGGAGGCGTGGGTCCTGAATGCCTGCGCTTTCATAAAAACATGGCAGACATGATCTCAAGGAGAACTCGTGAAAAATATTGGCATGTAATATCGTATATAAGGCGTAGAATACGTTTCTCCCTCTTACGAACATCACTCATAGCCTTGCGAGGAGAAAGGGTGAAACAATCGAGTAGGTACAATGATGTCCGTCTTCCAGAAATCATTGACTTCGGCATCATTGAAATCTCCTTTTTATCCAAGTTAACTTAACTATCTTTTTGTATTTTGATGTTTTATACGTATACGTTTATTGCAAATCCCAAATTTAGGTGCTTTTAGGTCTTAACTTTTTGCCGTAACAAAACGCAGGGTTTTTATCTCATGTAATTTATTTCATTGGTGTTTGCATGTTTTTTCTGTCAATAAAATTACGTCATTACGTTCCTATTGTTAGTATTCTATTATCTCTGTCTGCAGATCATGGACCATAGAAATGCATGGACTAAGTCAGGGATGTCTATGAACTATAGATTGTTCATAGATTGAACCATCTGTGTCTCATAGACTTCCCGGTTTGCTACCGTTCATTTTTTCACGGATATTTATCGTGCATTTTTTTCGACAAGATGCACGATAAAACTTTCTTCTGCAAGCAATGAATATGAGAATTTCCATGCAATATTGTTTTCCATTTGCAATCATAGCATAGAAATTAGGAACGTTAAGATTTAGAATGCTAAAAATGAAGCAATCATGCACTAGTTGCGTAAATTCACTTATCAACTGTTGATTCCCTGTGGAAATCAATTGAGATGCTAAATGGCCTTCATGTAGCTGGAGTGGCTATAAAGAAGTCGAAACCTTAAATGAAAGTGATCACTCTGAAATTAGTGCAATGAGTTTTAACTCCATCAAAAAGGTTGTTTTGCGAGTTCTAGAAAGAATTCGTATTTAATAATAAAGCGTCTATATTTTTGAATGAAAATCGGTACAAGTTTGTGAAGTAATATACAAAAGTTACATAAACACTATACACAATTAAATTACAGATTCAGAAGTAATCATCGTTTGATATAATCATTATACATAGAGCAAACATACAAAATAAAAGATTTGCTACGTCTGACAGTGCGTCTTGGAGGGAGCAAAAATCTACCAGAACGCGAGATAGGAGGCAATTTCTCATACAATATGTGATTGGGAGACATAATTTTCTGTAAGAAACGTAAGCTTAAGTCACTTCGACGATCACGTAAACTTAGTAGGTTAACGGATGCAAATGTCATTGAGCACAGAATAACTTCAAAACGGCGTTGAACACGATCTAGGCGTTTAGAGTCAGTGACACTAAGGGAAGCAAAAAGAGGCGAACAGTACTCCATGACAGATCGAATTAAAAAGAAGTACACTAATTTTAAACTTGCAGGATGTAAAGAGCGGTGAATCATACGAACAGCATATAAACGACGTGATGCTATGGCTATTGTTTTGTCAACATGTGTACTCCATGTTCCCATTGAGTTAAACGTGACACCCAGAATAGAGAGTTCATTGACCGATTTCACATTAGGTAGATCGACACCAGTAACGTGAGTGTGTGCGGATTTTGCGATGAGAAGGGATTTACATTTAGACAAATTGAGCTTCAAATACATATTTTGGGACCAATCAAGTACTCGTTGATGCTCGATAGAAGCATGACTGTTGCCTGAATCTTTGTACACAGGAAAACAAATATTGAAATATTGATAGTTCGACTCATCGACACTTAGAGTAGATATCGCCACTGAAAAAAGGTATGGAAAAAAGCCCCAAAATGGATCCCTGTGGAATGCCAGATGTCATATTGATAACACGACTTTTCGTTGTACCAATCTTTACATATTGTGCTCTACCAGAGAGGTAATCAGAAATCCATAAAGCAAAGGCAGAAGGAAAATTACATTCTATCAACCCTCTGACAATCAACTCACTTCTTAGTACATCAAAAGCCTTAGAATAATCGTAAGATACGACTAAAGCTCCACAGGTTGAAGTTTGGTCCAAAACCCTTGTCATATAATCATGCAAAGAAATCAGTGCACAAACTGTAGAGGAATTAGGTCTGAAGCAAAACTGATGCTTGCCATAACATTGGATAAGTCTCTCTTTAAAAGATTCCAAAACGAATGTTTCAAGAATTTTTGCGGGTAGTGACAAAACACTTGTTGGACGAATATCATCTAAAGTCGGAGACAAACATTTGGGGACAGGAGTTATTGCAGATGTTTTCCAGATGCCAGGTATTTGTTTCTCATCAATCGATATTTGAAAGAGGTGACACAGAGGCATAGCAATGATACTTGATATGTGCTTGTACACTGCAATAGGAAGATCAGAGGACGACTTGTTAGTTTTAGAGTTTTGTATACGACTGAAGACGATGTTAGGAGTTATTTCATATTCCAGTCTGAATTAGGGTTAAGAAAGTAATTAGTAATGGGAAGAAGACCGGTCCAGGACACCATAAAATCAAAAAAAATAGTACTTTTAAAAACGACATAAATTCATGAATTTAGTCCCTTTTTCAGGTTTTTAAGACCTAAATTCATGAATTTGGTTCATTCAAAAAGTACCATTTTTTTCAAAAATGGTACTTTTAAAAACGACATAAATACATGAATTTAGGTCTTAAAAACCTGAAAAAGGGACTAAATTCATGAATTTATGTCGTTTTTAAAAATACCCAATTTTTCAAATTTTTCAAAATCTCAAATTTGAGAATTACAATTTTCACCCTCAAAATCATGACCGTTCTAGGACACCAAAAATTATAAAAGTTGAGTAACTCAAATTTGAGAATTACAATTTTCACCCTCAAAATCATGACCGTTCTAGGACACCGAAAATCATAAAAGTTAAGAATCTCAAATTTGAGAATTACAATCGGGCGAAGCCCTAGAACCTTCGGTTCGATTTTCATTGCTTAAATCATGACCGTTCAAGGACACCAAAAATCATAAAAGTTGAGAATTTCAAATTCATGAATTTTATCCATCTTTCAGGTTTTTAAAATATATCATGTGACTAATAATATTTCTTTAAAAGTGGAAGAAACAAAAGTGGAAGGAACTTCAGAAATGGAAGGAACCTCAAGAATATATCCTTCAATATCATATGAACGTAGTTCTACTACCCCCTCCCTTCTAACTTCTAGGGGTCCCTTCTGACTTCTAGGGGTCCCTTAAGAAATTTTTTTATTATAAAATGAACAACATAAATGAGTTTTTAAAATTATATGGAACGCAAACTACGACAAATTTCGACCTAAAGAAAATCGCAAATGAATTAGGAATAAAGAATTTTCATGTTCTAATGAGAGACGAATTACAATTCCTAAAAAATAAGCCAACAGGAACCTTCAGTTCCCGGAACAAAGTTCCATCAATAACTGTAAATTTCGTAACCAATCTTCACACTTCAGACCAAAAAGGCGTACATTGGTCAGCAGGCGTTAAAAATCATCAGCAGAACTATTGGTTCGATTCATACGGGCTTCCACCTACAAATGAAGTAAAAGAATTACTTGGAACGGGAACATACAATACGTTTCAAATTCAAACACCAGGCACTACTTATTGTGGACAATTATGTATTTATGTTTTATTTAAATTACAGGAAGGAGTACCATTTCTAGATATAATGTTAGAATTGAACGAACCGTAGGTTCTATGGCTACGCCTAACAAGGGAATTTCATTCCCGAAACGTTAGTTCCAATAATAATAATGATAATTAAAAATCAGTTCGTTGTAATTCATTTTGATAAAAACGGCCTCTGATATCCTCATTATCTAAATCTTTAATTTCATAAGTAATCGGATAACTTTGATTTATTTTGCAAACTTCAAATATTTCTTTAGTCCAATAGCCAACAAAGCCTTTTTCAAATTTGTTCTTATATTTAAATATTCTAACTCTATCTCCAATTTTAAATTTCGGCTTAAGTTTCTGCAAATTCGGATTACTCTCATTCGAATTATTATTCTCGAATATTTTCTTTCGTATCAAATCAGGATCGTCAGAAGCATTCTTTGGGGTTTCTTCAATACCAGAATGAACTTTATTATTGTACTCTTCTACAACTCCTGGTAATATCTTCAACCATTTCTGATTTCTTTGCTCAGTAAATTTCTTGAATAATTTATTTTTTAACGTCCGATTGAATCTTTCTATCACTACAGCTTTTCCAGCATTTTCAGTTGAATAAACTGAGCCTTGGCGATGACTTTCGTCTGTTTCAAATAGTGGCTGAACGTTTCGGTTATAAAATTCCGACCCTTTATCAACAAACAATTTTTTTGGCTTTCTATTACTTTCTTTAAAGATTTCTTCAAACGCATATTTAACTGATAGACCACTTTTATTTTTTAAAGGCTTTACCCAAGCGTATCGTGTATATAAATCTATAACGATCAATGCGTATTTGTAGTCCCTTTCATTCGGCATATGAATAAGATCAGCACTCCAAATATCATCTTTATTAAATACTTTTACTTTCAATAAATATTTAGGCCTTCTGTATTCTTTATGAATTTCAGACGCGTAGGTTCGAGCGTTGCTCTCAGACAGCTTTGCTGACGTTTCATTTGCTGACGTTTCATTTAAACCCTGGCCGAATAACATTTTAGCTTGTAAAGCTTTCTTAACAAACATTCTTTCAATTTTTTCTCTAAAGGAAGGATTTTGAATACTATCTAATTCTTGAATCATTTTCTTATCAGCTGCATGTCGAGAACTTAGATCATGATTTCGATAAGCTAAATCATGTCTATAAGCGGCGGCATCTACTCTATTTATTGGTTCTTCACCTGGTTTCGGATCATTATTCTCATCTAGTCTTATATCTAATCGAGTTCCTGGACCGGTATATGAATGACCAGGAAGATGTTTTTCTTTCGAATATTTACTCCAAATAAATCCAGGAAAGTTTTCTAATGTTTTTTGTATATCACCACCGTAGGTAGTAGCCAAACTTTGTTTGTCGTCGTTACTTTCATAAATTTTACAATTTGAGTTTTTATTTTTGTTTAATAGATAATTCAATAAATCTATATTAGAAATTTTTAATTTAGTTAAATTTTCGGAATTTGTAGAATTTGCGGAATCCATTTTTAAAGATAAAATAAATGTTTTACCGAAAAGAACCAAAGGTTCTGAGGTTATTACCTTATCATACTAGGACTTAAATATATTCCAGAACCATCTTTAGTTTCTTTAATTTCAATTAAATCATCAACATTGTGGAGAATATTTTTAAGAACTCGTTTTCCTTCATCAACTAATTTTAATTTACTAATAAAATTATCTACTACTCCTTTTCCTTCGGGCGAAGCCCTGGAAGACATCTCCGATGTCTCTTCGCCCCTAGCAACTTTCTCTAACTCTCTATTATGACGTTTTTGTTCTTCTAATGCTGCCTTCTCTGATTTATTTTTATTTACTGCTTGGACAATACCAGCTGTCCCACCTGCAACACTTCCTGCAGCTGCTATGCCACCTATTATTAGTGGAATTAATGAGAGAATCCCACCATTCTTTTCTTCTTGTAATTGAATATTCTCTATCATTGGTTTACTTATGTAATACTTTTTTTTATTAATCGTAATAGTTTTAGGGGTATTTTTGTCAACAATATTACGTAATTTTAATTCAACAGTTTTATTATTAATATTACTTTTCGCTTGCGACATTTTTAATAAAAAATTTTAAGTTGAGAATTTAAAGTTATCAAAAATTTAAATCTATTCTAGTTATGAAAAAATTTTAAGTTAAGAATTTTTAAGTTAACAAAAATTTTAATCTATTCTAGTTATGAAAAAAAATTTTAATTAACCTATCCTAACCATCTTTCCATTAAGAATTTCAATAGAATATTTTGCATCTTCTAGCAATAAACCATAAGCCATCAATGAAGTTGTGGAATCTTTCTTTTCAATATTAATCGTTACATCACAACCATTTTTAATAATATCTTCAGATTGTGCACTTAAATCGAAACAGAAAATTGGATATAAATGTCTCCAATCTCCAGGAGTTAATTGTGGTTCAACTCCAAATTCTATACAAAGATTTCTATAAGAATCATATCCTTCCATAAATTGATTATTGGTATCATCGAATCTTAATGGATCAATTGGATATCGAGTTTGATTTAATGAAACTTGTAAACTTCGAATTGTATTAATATGAAAAATATTATTGTTCTTATCAAAACTTGGAGAATTATTTCTTTGAAATGTTAGTAATAAATATCTTGGAGTATTCGCAGTTCTAGTAAAATGCCAGTTAAATCTTTGTTCGGAAAAAGTTACTGAACTAGCAGTACGCTTTAGAAAATTTACTGGAATTGGTTTGTTAGTATTTAATCTTTTTGCAATAGCTGTTTCAACCTCTAAACTAGGAGTAATATGCTTAATCCACCATTCAAGTCTATCAATTTTTAAATATGCTTTTTTTCCAGTTTTACCAAAAAAGATTAATTCATTATTTGCTGTACGATGAATTATTAATTTAAATTTTAATTGATATGATATTTTATCATAATCTAAATATCCGAATAATGGAGACAATGACCAATTTACTGTCTGTTTACTTTTTTTGTTAAATTCACGTCTTTCTTTATATGCTTCATTATTTGTTTTATTTAAATGTTTTGCAATATTTTCTACATCTTTCGCAATTCCTGCGGCATCTGTTCCAGCGTGAGTTAAATCATCAATAATTATACCATCATTAGTATCAGGAAACCAACCTTCGATTTCATGCTTTTTATTATTTTCACCAATTGTTACAAATCTAAGCATTGTATCAATTACACCTGGAGAATCACTTATTGTTTCTATATTTTGAGTTGCAACATCTAAACGCATTTGTGTAAATAAACTTGGGAAAAAATTATTCTCTAGTGTAATATTATCGGTATCTGGTAATGGTGTTGTAAAATTAGCATCACTATATAAAGAATATTCACAGTGTAAAAATGAATCAGGTAAATATAAATAACTCTGCTGATTATCAACTTCAAAAATTAAATCACCTCCAGTGTTTACTCTACTGGAAGATCCGGGATTCATAGCAATTCTTATATAGTCATTCTTTTTTTGATTATAACTGACGAACGGAGGATCGTCTAATTTAAATTTATTTTCGATAAGCGAAGACATTTTTATAAAAAATAATTTGACTTTTTGTTTTTCTCACAGACAGAAAAAAAATTTTTACTAAAATATAATTTTAGAATTTTGCTAGACCAGCTCCGCTGCTCACGCCATTACCTCTTATTTCTTCAATTGTTTTTTCATTTTGTTTACTATCACCCTCTACAGCTATGTTAGCAATTTTGTTTTTTGTTTCATCTGAAAGTTTTTTTAATTTTTTTAGTTCTTCAGAATCATTCCTAAGTTTACGAATAGCTTCTAGTTGTTTTAATTCGTTTTGTGATTTAACAGCATTTGATATTGCACTAGCTGTACTACCTATGGCAGCTGCTCCTTTTGCAGCAGATGTAATCAAATCTTTATTATTTTTAATTAAGTTAACGATACTACCAATACCAGAAAAGATGCCATCCCCTTCTTTTTGAACGGTTTCTCTATTATCATAATGGTAAACCGGATTCATACGTGGTTCATGAGCAATTTTTTGATTTGAAGCAAATTGTTTAAGATTGTGTTTATAAATTATAGGCATTTTTTAGTAATAAATTTGACTTTTGGGAAAAATATAAATACGGGCGAAGCCCTGGAAGACATCTCCGTTGACCCATGAACCGATGTCCATTATAAAAAAATGTTTATTTTTTGTTCTTAACTTTTACAGATTGGGTTTTTGGTTTAACTTTATCAGGAACCAAACCTGCATCAATCATTCTTTTTATTCTATGATTTTCTTTCATAATATTTCTTTGTTTTATTAACTCTTCTAATTGTTTTATTCTTTTAAAATTATTAGCTCTAATTTTATCCATTTTTAAAATTATATACTTTTATATTTTTAAATTTTTTTTAAAAATTATATTTATACTTTTATATTTTTAAAATTATATTTATATTTTTTAAATTATATTTATATTTTTTATGATTTTTATTTTTTGTAGGTAAAAATTTTTAAGTTAATATTTACAATACTCGTTTAAGATTTACGTTTATGAATATCTAACAACTTCGAGATAACTTTATTAATTGCTTGTTGCACTTTATCTATTGCATCAAGAAGCGTGTGATGTACTTTAATTTCTTTTTCAGTCATTTTTAATTTTTTCTCACTTTTCTTTAATTCTGTTTTTAAAGCATTTAATTGAACTTTAAGACCATCTACTTTTCTTTTAACGGAATCTAACTGTTCTTTATTTTCTTTAGAGTTTTTTTGTAAATTTTTCTTTAATTCATTTTCTAAATTGATTTTCAGAGTTTTCATTTTATCAACTTTTTCATTAAGTGATTTTACTTCAATTTTTAATTGATTTATTTTTTTAATTTGTTGAGTAATTTTAGAACTCAATTCATCAACACTTTTTTGGAATGTAGTTTGTAACTGCTTTAAATTTTTTTTAATTCTTTCAGGAAGTTTTTCTATTTCATCTTCTAATTGTTCTTTTAACATTTTTATCTGATGTTTATTTTTAATTACAGCAGATTTTAAATTTATAGAAAGTAATATTAAAATTTTTGATTGTTCAGAAATCTTTTTAAAAAGTTTTGCTATATCTGCTTCTAGCTCTCTATCCTTTTTATCAAGTTTTAATAATTTTTCGTTTAATGATTTGTCATTAAGTTTAAGCAACTTTAATTCGTTCATCAGCGGAACCATAACATCGTTTATATATTTTTCTTTTAAGTCATTGATTTGTGTATCAACATATTGTTTATTTGTTAACTCTGTATTTTGTTGTGGAAGAATAGAAAGATGTAATGGACCAGATAAAACGTCTCCAGTTTTCATTATATAATTTTCTAGTTCTATTTCTGATTCACGATTATTCGGGATATATGCACCTCCACCAACATTTGGTAACATCATTTTTAAACAATAAAAATAAAATTTTTTCTGATTATAAAAAATACATAAATTATAAAAATACATAAATTATAAAAATACATAAATTATAAAAATACATAAATTATAAAAATACATAAATTATAAAAATACATATATTATAAAAATACATAAATTATAAAAATACATAAATTATAAAAAATAAAATTTTTCCTAATAAAAATAAAAAAATGGAAATGACTCAAATTTGTCAAGTTTGCAATATGCGTTTTTTAAATCAAACACTATTATATTCTCATATGAAAAACACACCATGTGGTATGCATATGAATCAATTACAACCTAATAATAGTATTCAACCTAATAATAGTATTCAGAATAATACTCAACCTAATAATAGTATTCAGTATAATAATATTCAATCAGAGCAACCATTACAAAGATTAAAGCATTTATTTATTTCAGATAAAGAACAAAATCTTTATACTGCTAGAATAAATACACCTAGGCAAAATACACCTAGGCAAAATAATAATAATTATTTAGCACAAAATAATAATGTAGCACAAAATAATCCTTTTGTTCAAAATAATAATGTAGCTCAAAATAATAATGTAGCTCAAAATAATAATGTAGCTCAAAATAATTATATTGATAAAAATCAATTTGTTGAAAGTAATAACAAAAAAATATGTTCCGGATGTAATAAAAATATAACATCAAAAAATTTTGCACGTCATTTAAAATTATGCGAACAACCAGAAGAGGTTAAAAAAAATAAAAAAGATAAATTAAAAGATCAGTTATGTCGTAATTGTAATAAATATTTTACAATTCAAGGAATTACTAATCATTATAATTCTTGTATAAGTTCTACAAGACAATGTACAAGTTGTCAAATTACTAAACCTAAGACAGAGTTTTATGATAGTAAATATCAGTGTAAGGATTGTTTAAAAGAAAAAGTTAAATGTAGAGGTTGTCAAAAAATTATATTAAAGAAAAATTTTCAGCGACATGTAACACTATGTCCAAAACTTAATCAACATAATAATCAACATAATAATAATTTATATCAAAATAATAATTTATATTAGTATTTCTATTAAAATAGACTTATATATTTAAATAGTTGTATTTCAACTAAAATAGTTGTATTTCAACTAAAATAGTTGTATTTCAACTAAAATAGTTGTATTTCAACTAAAATAGTTGTATTTCAACTAAAATAGTTGTATTTTAACTAAAATAATCTTATATATATTAAAATATTATTTTTTATAAAGAATAAAATATTATTTTATTAAAATATTCTTAAGCATTCCGGAAGAGAGGAGAGGTTCGGAACATACTTCTTTTGAGTATAGGAACAAAAATTCCGACACATTCCGGAGGTTCTACAGAGGTTAAAAAACACTCATAAGAGTGTAAGAATGCGAGTCCGGAATTAAAAAATAATAATTCCTAAATTTTTATTTTAAAAATATTAAATGAATAAAAACGAAAATTTGGAAGATTTATATTCACCGGTTATAATTAAAAGTAATAAAAGTAATAAAAGTAATCTAAGTCGTCATAAATCTCTTAATGCAATAAACGAAATAATAAATAATTATATGAATAACACTGAGTTTCAAGATACACTAACCCCTCAAGATCCGAATCTCAAAGATATTAATAATATTGTAGAAAATCCTATATATAATACTAAATATAATAATAATGTAGATAAAAATATATATAATAATATAGATAAAAAATATTTAGAGACACTACCCCCTAATTCATCTCTTAATAAAAAAATACCACAATCAGATCTTACACGTCTTTGGAATTTTTTAAAATTTCATTGTATAAAAATATTGTTAGCATGTATTTTAATATTTTTTATTTATCATCTTGTTATATGTATTGGAAATCAATGGGGTTACTTTCTAACAGAGGAACAAAAGAGAATAAATTTTATAAACAAGAAATAAAAACTTTTAAAGGATGGAAGACTGAGGAGGATAAGATTAAGGATAAAACTAATAATAAAAATATTAAACAAGGTAAAATGTATCAAGAAAATTTACATTTCATTGTTTACGGTAAAACTGGAAGTGGTAAGACTTCGTTTATTAAAAAATATATAAACCAATATTATAAGGACGAAACAAAAGTACATATTTTTTGTATGCATACTTCTGAATGGCCAACTTTTACAAACGTCTATAATGATAAACAATTAGGTGAGTTACAAGATATGGAAAGTTTTGCTGGTACACCTGAAAATAAATCTTTATTAATTTTAGATGATGTTGCAAGTTTATCAAAACAAAAAAATATGTCAGAAATATTTACAAAAGGAAGACATCAAAATATTCAAATAGTTGTATTAGCTCATAAAGCTTGTGATGTAGATAATAAGATTAGAGAAAACATTCAAACATTTTTTACAACTACACAAAATAATGCAGCATTCTTTAATGATATTAATAAAAATTATAAAATGAATATGCCTCTATCATATTATACACATCATAAATATGGAATAATACGTGTTGACACCATAAGTGAACATATGCAAGTATATGATAAAGATTTAAATATATTAGTAGATACCGAACATGAAATCTATAATAACTCTCAAGATTTTGATATTAGAATATATGCAAATACAAAACATTTATCAAATCAAGTTATAGAACAAATAATTATCTTTTTAGAGTCTGAAGCAAAAGTACCACTAAAAATTATTCCTGATACATTTTATTTTTATTTTGATCATTATTTAAATGCAAAATTTGGTATACCAATGCCTAACAGATTACAAGATAATGAAACATTAAACTATTTAAAAATTGCAATAAATGATGTTAGAAACGGTTTAAGAAAAGCAACACCAATAATAACTGATGTTAAATCTACATTTTCTGATGCTAAATCTACATTTGATGAAGCCAAAAAAACATATAATGATATAAAACCATTAATAAATGGTGTAAGTGAAATACTTAATAATTAAACAAATTATACAAGTTTTTTTTAATTATACATTTTTTTTAATTATTAATAATTTTTTAAATTATCCAAATATTTTAAATATATGGAGGAATGTTCAATTTTTGTAATGTTTTTAAATCATATACTGTTAAGTTATCTTTATTGATTAACCACCATAAATTATTAAAAGCCAAGAATACTCTAAAACTTCGAAGACATAATGGAAAATCATTTGTTTTAGCATATTTAGGTATACCATGTTTTATTTTATAGTCTTTCACAAATTGCATATATTTATGATGATAATAGAATTTAACTTCTTGTTTAGGTGTGAGTGGATTTGTAGGATGTCTATAATTTTTTAAAACTGGTACATGTTCTATTTTATACTCTTCAAACATTTTTATTTTTTATGTAAAAAGATATTAAATATAATTATTTATTATACTTTTTAAATATTTTGTTTTGTAATTAAATATAATTTTTTTTAAAATTTTCTCTAAAAAAATAAAAAATGGAAAAATTTTATTGCAACTTATGTAAAAAAAAGTTGCAAACAAAAAGAAGTTATCAATCTCATCTACAAAGTAAAATGCATTTACAAAATGTAGAACGAGTTGATGAAGGAAATATATTAAAATTAAATAGTTATAAAAACTATATAGAAACATTACCTACTGATATAAAAGTTAAAAAAATATTTTATGATTATTCACATTCGGAATATAAAAAAGTTTTTAATAGTGAAGATGAACATGTGCCAGATGAAAGATATTTATTTAGCGATACTGATGAATTTAACGAAATAGATGAATTTGATGAAGCTGAACGAACCGATGAAGCCTTACAAACAGAAGTTTCTAGGGCTTCGCCCGTAACAGATATAAAATATTTATTTAATCAGTCTTTTGAACATAATGAAACCGATAAAACTTTTTCTGATATTCTAACCAACTTTTATAATATATTTAAGAAATCTTTCAAATGTTATATGAATGTAGAAGTACTTTATACAAAAAATGGACCTGATGGAATTCCTGAAGAAATAATACAAGGACATTTAACAAATTCACAATAAATTCATAATGTAAATGATATACAACCCATATTTGAATCGATGATAAATAAATTAGAAAATTGTATAATTGAAGCCCAGTTACGTGAATCTGGTTGGAGATTTGTTAAAATACTATCTAAGAAAATAGTAATTGATAAATATAAAAATAATACTGGTGGTAGTTATGTTCCTTTGCCTTTCAGTTCACCACAATTAATCAACATAAAAAATGAAGATGATTATTGTTTTCTGTGGAGTATTATAGCACATTTACATCCTGCAGAATATCATAAAGAAAGACTAAGTCATTACAATAAAGAAGAATACATAAATGAATTTGATCTCTCTGATGGCTTAGATGAATTGCCATATGATTATAATAGGTTAAAAAAGTTTCATAAAAAGAATAAAAATTTAATAGAAGTAAATGTTTTTGAATTAAATGTGAATTATGTTTCTATTGGTAAAATTATTCCACTTTACTCAGATTCAAAAAAATTTTATTTGAATAATAAAAATTTATGTCAATCAGAAATAGTATATAATGATAGAGGAAATTACATGCATCATAATATTTTTTACCAAGGAAATATAATATGTACTGAAAAATTTGAACTTGTTAAAACACTATCACCAATAATGATTAATCACAATAATTATAAAGGACGTACTGATGATTATAATTACAAATATTCATCTTTATCTTCAGAATATCAACAAAAATTAGAAAATTTAAATGAAATTTTACAAAAATGTAAAATAGATTATCAACAACAATTAAAAATGTTACTACAAGAATATCACCATAAATATCAAAATAAGATAGAAACAATTCAAAAATTAAATGAAGAAAATAATAAAAAATTAAATAATAAAGAAAATAAAGAATCGGCTAAAGCCAGAGGAGCTTCGCTCCGATTAAATGAATGTTTAAAAAAATGTCCAGAACAATATAAAGAACAATATGATAAAGAATATATTTATCAGCTACAAATATTAAATCAAAATTATTATCAAAATACATTTAATATTACAAAAGAAATTAATGAAACACATGAAATATATAAAGATGAATTTGTAAAATTAGAACAGTCAAAACAACCAGCACAAGCGAATATATTATATTATCAGGGACATTTTATATTGTGTAAAGATGTTTCTATATTTACAAAAACTTCAGATAATAAAAATTTTCCTTGTCTTCAATGTATGACAAGTTTTAGAACTTTAGAAGAAATGAATAGACATTTGGAGAATTGTCAACAAAACGAAGCAGTCAGAAACACATTTCCAAAAGATGATTATTTAGAATATAATAAATGGTATTTTAAAAATAAAGTACCCTTTACTATTTATTGTGATTTTGAAGCTTATAATGTTAATATGACACAAAATCAAACGGAAAGTTCCAGGGCTTCACCCGATTCTGAAAATCATAATTCTGAAAATTGTACGGGCCAAGCCCTAGAACCTTCGGTTTTTAATTCTGAAAAAAGTGCACCTGGAAAAAGTTCAGCTGAACAAAGTAAAGAAAAATATTTATTTGAACAAAAACCATTATGTTGGGGAATGTACATTCATTCAAATTATCCTGAATTATTTAAATCAGAATATTTACAATACTATGGTGAAGATAGTTCAGAAATGTTTACAAAGAAAGTAGAAGAATTACAAGGACGTTTTTCACAATTGCTTGAAACAAATAAACCAATGATACCATTAACGGATGAAGAAAGAAAAGAATTTTATGATGAAATAAATTGTTATTACTGTGGAAAATGTTTTATAAATAAATATAAAACTGGCAGAGGTAGATATATTGATAAAGTAAAAGATCATGATCATCTAAATGGATTATATAGAGGTGCAGCACATAATTCTTGTAATCTTAATGCTAACAAATTTAAATATAACTTTGTTCCTTTATATTTCTATAATGGTTCTAAATATGATTTCCATCTAGTAATGAAAGATTTATTTTCATCTGAAAAATTACATCAGCAAAAAATAAATGTACTATGTAAACAAGAAGAAGAATATTTTTCAATGCAATTAGGTTGTATTAGAATTTTAGATGCATTTAGATTTTTTACTCCTTATTCATTAGATGTTATGGGAAAAACTTTGAAACCTGAACAATGTAAAATATTAAATAAATATAATTTAAAACCTTTAAAAGGAATATTTCCGTATGAGTATATAGCCTGTGGTTCACAGTCGAAGACTGATATAACTGGAGATAAAACCTGTGGTTCACAGTCGAAGACTGATTTTAATTCTGTGAATAAAATTATGGAAGAAAAACAACTTCCTCCAATAAATAAATTTAAATCAACATTAAAACAATCAAAATTATCTGAAGAAGATTATGCAGAAGCTGAAAAAAATTGGAGAGAGTTAAATTGTAAAACAATGTATGATTATACAATGAAATATCTACAGATAGATGTATTAATACTAGCTGATCTTTTTGAAAACTTTCGTGATATGTGTTTAGAATATTACGGAATAGATCCATGTTATTGTTATTCTACACCAGGTTTAACATGGTTAGCAGGATTAAAACATACAAATGTTAAACTTAAACATTATAAAGAAAATACATATGATAAATTATTATTTTTTGAATCTGGAATTAGAGGTGGAGTTTCATCAGTTTTAGGTAATAGATATGTTAAATGTTATAATAAGAAAGTAAATCCACAAGAATATGGAATAATGAAACCTTTATCTCCAGAAGAAAAAGAAAAAATATTAGAAATTTTTCGAACGAAACGAGAAGGAGTAGAACGTGAAAAAGCAATTGATGAATTCATGAGAGAAAACTATTTGTTATATTATGATTTTAATAGCTTATATTCTTCTTGCATGATACAAGAATTACCAACAGGTGAGATGACATGGTGTAATAATCTTGATTATCAAAAAACATATGATGGAAATCGTAATTCTTGTTATATATATGAAGTTGATTTAGTATACCCTGATTATATAAAAGATGCAACAAAATATTATCCTTTCTCCCCAGAAAACAAAATTCCCATTATAAAAGATTTTTCAGATTATCAAAAATCTTTAATTCCTAAGAAATATAGGCCAACAAAAAAACTTATGTTAACACAAAGCAATAAAGGAAAGTATGTTGTTGAAGGAAGAATGCTAGATTGGTATTTAGATCATGGAATGATTCTCACAAAAATTCACCGGAAACTAGTGTATAAAAAATCTAAATGGTTAAAAGATTATATTGAGTTCAATATTGAAAAACGCAAAATATCTAAAAGAAATAAAGATGATTTTGGAAACGTGTTCTTCAAATTAATGAATAATGCATTTTATGGTAAGACTTTAGAAAATGTGCGTAATAGACAAAATATTGAAATAGTTTATGATAAAGATAGGTTTCAAAATTTAACAAGGAAACCTACATATAAAAGAACTACTAGATTTAGTGATGAACTATGTGCTGTACATTTACGTCGAAACAGCGTAAAACATGATAAGTTTAATTTTATAGGTTTCACTATATTAGAATTAGCTAAACTATTTATGTATAGATTTATATATGATTATTTAGCGCCTGCTTATGGCAAAAACTATAAATTACACTTTAGAGATACCGATTCTGTTTTCTTAGAATTAACAATACCGTATAATTCTACACTTGATGAAGAAATTAATAAAATAAAAGATATCATTCATCCTTCTGATTTATGTAAAGTAAAAGATGAATTAGAAGGAAATGAAGATTTCATAACAGAAGCTATATTTTTAAAATCTAAATGTTACTGTTATAATACAACTAATAATATTAAAACACATAAAACATTAAAAGGAATTTCAAAGGCATCAGTGGCTAATCAAATAACATTTCAAGATTATAAAAATGCATTATTTAATAATGAAATAAAAACAGCATGTAATTATAGACTTAATTCAAAAAAACATAAAATGTATTTAAAAGAAGAACATAAATTAGCATTAGATCCATTTGATGATAAAAGAAAAATTTTACCTGATGGAATAACTACTTTACCTTTTTAATTTTCTAATTTCTATTTTCTAAATATAACAATATAACAATATAACAATATAAAAATATAAAATATTATAAAATAAAATAAAATAATAATATAAAATTATCATATAAAAATGGATAAAGTTAGAGCTGATAATTTTAAAAGAATAAAACAATTAGACGAATTAATAAAACAAAGAAATATTATGAAAGAAAATCATCTTCAACATAGAATGACAAAAGCTGGTATTCAATCTGATATGTTTGATAAATTAAAATTAACTGAAGAAGTAAAAACTGATTATGAAAAAACTGTCGAACCATTTAAAACTCTTGAAAAGGAACTTAATGAAAAACGTGTTGATATAGCGGATCCTGTACTTAAAACACTATTAGATGACTATGGTTTATTAGAGGCAAACATAGATAAAAAATTACCAAAATCTATGTTATTCGAACATTCTACTTTCTTTTTAGATAAAAAATTATTTGCAAGATTTTATCTTGGTGGTAAAGAAATATTTCCACAACCTTTACGAGGATTAATTTTTTCGCCAGATAAAAAACCTATTAGTTTAGATAGAAATTTTGTTGATCTTTTAAGAGGAGCAGATTTAAAAAATTATGCTGTAGAAGATCTCATAAAATATAAAGCTATGTTAGACAGAGTTGGTGTAGTAAAATCTCTAAGACGTTATAAACAATTAGAAAATTTATTATCAACGGGAGTTAAAGTAGGGAAAGGTTTATCTGAAAAACAGAAAACAGAAACAACTGTATTTTTACCAGATGATCCACAAGAATTACTAAATAGATTAAATATTTTAATATCGGCAATAAAAGAAGGACATAATTCTAGTTTTAATGAAATTCATGCTATATTGAAAAGACTGTTAGAAAAGAAGATTCTAAATGAAGAGGATTATAAAAGTATAACGAACCGAATGTTCTAGGGCTTCGCCCGAACCGGACATCTCTGATGTCCTCCAGGGCTTCGCCCGTAGCTGAAATATGTTGTTGTTTTTAATTTTTTATAAAAAAATATTTATTTAATTTTTTTAGTTTAAAAATGTGTTCAGCAGATTTAGACAAAATTAATAATCATTTAGAAAATTTGACAGAGATTTTGGGTTCATCAAAATTTAGTACGACGTTAAAAATTATAACAACTACTTCATCACACACTTGTAATTTAGAACCCATTCTACATTTGGAACAAAATAAAAATTATCAAATTGCATTGACTAGTTTCTCTACATTTAACACTATTCAAAACGTTATCAAAGATGTGAATGATCAATTTAGATATTCTACTGATAAAGGCAAAACATGGAAAATACTAACTTTTCTTCCTGGTTCTTACGAAGTTGAAACAATATCAAATGAAATTAAGAGACATTTAGGTATATCATTTAAAGATAAGAAACAATTACATTTTGCAGTTGAACCGGCAGTTAATAAATTTTCTCTTACTTTAGACGAAAATCATCAAGTTGATTTTTAATCATGATAGATCATTGTCAAAGCTATTAGGATTTAATAAACAAACCTATAGTCAAGGTTATCATTTAGGTGAGAAGATTCCAAAAATAACTGAAATAAATTCAATTGTTGTACATTGTGACATTATTGAAGGAGGATATATAAATGGTAAATTATCAAATTTAATATTCAGTTTTCCAGCTTTTACTGTACCCATTGGTTATAGATTAAATGTAATTCCACAAACATTAATATATTTTCCTATTACAAGAAAAACTATTAACAACATTGGCATTAGAATCACTGATGAAAAAGGACAAGAAATAAATTTTGGAGGTGAAGAGATTATGATAGATCTTTTGGTTCGGGAGGTATAAACTTTTACGCTACAATAGAGAAGTTTAATTTTTTGTATCATTTTCATTATTAATCTTATTAATCTTATTAATCTTATTATTAGAAACAAAAAATAAACTTAAATTAAAATTTTATTTTTATTTTTTTGTTTCTAAAAACACTAATTCAATAATGGATGAATTTATTACTTTAAAAATGAATGAAATGTCTTTAAATAAAAAAAAACTTAAATTTAATCATCATCCAAATTTATCTAATAAAGTTTTAGCAGTTATTTGCGGAAGATCAGGATGTGGAAAAACATATCTATTATTTAAAATTTTAACGACTCCAAATTTTTTGGATTATAACAATCTTATAATTTATACAACAACGGCAGAACAACCCGTCTATCAATTTTTAAAATATGGATTTGAAAATAATCTTACAAAAACAGCAATTGCTTCTCTATTCGAAGAATACGAAAAATCTGAATATGAAGAAGAAATAAATTTGTGGTGTGAAGAAGCAGCAAAAAATAAACAATTAGTTGAATCCAATAAAAATAAGCATATAAAAATACAATTAATAGATGATAGTGGTAATATGCAAGATCCTAGTAAACTAGATAAAACAATGAAACATTGTGTAATTTTTGATGATTGTGTTAATGACAGAAATCAGTCAGTTCAGAGAAATTATTTTACACGAGGTAGACATAATAACTGTAGTGTTTTTTATTTAACACAAAGTATGTATTCATTAGATGGAAGTGTTATTAGAAAGAATGCAAATATATTTATACTATTTGAAATAAATGCAAGAAACTTAAGTGATTTGTTAAGAGATTTATGTATAAGAGATAAAGATGAATTTAAACAATCGTGTAATAATGCTTGGTCAAAAGATTATGGATTTATCACAATTAATATTGATAAAAAAATTCATGAAAGAGTTATCGAACAATTGTTTACCGAGTAATAAAAATATACAAATATAATGTTTTAATATTTTATTTTTTATTATCAGCTTTAATTTTGTCTATTTTTTTTAAAATATAATATTTGAATTTTGTGGTAACATTGGTATACAGCAAAAACATTTTACTGAACAAATTATTTTTTTATTGCTTTGTTGTTTGTAATCTTTTCGTTTAAAGTTTTCACGTTTAAAGTTTTCACGCTTAAAATTTTCTCGTTTAAAATTTTTTCGTATTAAGTTTTGTTTAATAAAGTTTTGTCTAATAAAGTTTTTAGCTCTTCTAAAAAAATTTTATCATTTTCTTCATTAAAAATTTTATCATCAATAAAAGTTTTACCATCCCTAGAAATTTTACCATCCTTTTTATTTTTATCATTAACTTTTTCTGTCTGTGATTGAAATGATATTTGATTTACTTCATTAGCTATTTGATCAAATTTTTCAATCTCATCTAACGTAATAACATTATCATCACATACTCTTTGAAAGTAGTAGTGTAGTTTATCATAGACTTCTTTAATATGTAAATGCTTAGTTTTTAATGATTTTCGTTTCTTAGTTATTAAAGATTTATCTAACATTGTAACAAGTGAAGTTGCAAAAACGCCCGTACCTGTTAAAGCTGTAGCAACTACTGGAATTACTAAAACACCAGAAGATATAACAATTGTTAAAGCACCTAAACTTATTGTTAAGAATATGCCAATTCCTTGTGTTACATTCTTAACTTTAGTCCATCTCTTTCTTAATTTTTTATAATGCTCTAATCTTAATAATAATTGAGATTCCTTATCTTTCATATAGCGTATTCTATCTTTGTGTTTTTCTATATTTAATTCACTTATTTTTAATTGAGATAACGAAGGATATATTCTTGAGGTTCCTTCCATTTCTGAAGTTCCTTCCACTTTTGTTTCTTCCATTTTTAAAGAAATATTTTTAGTCACATGATATATTTTAAAAACCTGAAAGATGGATTTAAAAGACGTTTTTAAAAATACCAATTTTCGGTGTCCTAGAACGGTCATGATTTAAGCAATGAAAATCGAACCGAAGGTTCTAGGGCTTCGCCCGATTGTAATTCTCAAATTTGAGATTCTTAACTTTTATGATTTTCGGTGTCCTAGAACGGTCATGATTTTGAGGGTGAAAATTGTAATTCTCAAATTTGAGTTACTCAACTTTTATAATTTTTGGTGTCCTAGAACGGTCATGATTTTGAGGGTGAAAATTGTAATTCTCAAATTTGAGATTTTGAAAAATTTGAAAAATTGGGTATTTTTAAAAACGACATAAATTCATGAATTTAGTCCCTTTTTCAGGTTTTTAAGACCTAAATTCATGTATTTATGTCGTTTTTAAAAGTACCATTTTTGAAAAAAATGGTACTTTTTGAATGAACCAAATTCATGAATTTAGGTCTTAAAAACCTGAAAAAGGGACTAAATTCATGAATTTATGTCGTTTTTAAAAGTACTATTTTTTTTGATTTTATGGTGTCCTGGACCGGTCTTCTTCCCATTACTGTAATTACTCTCGACTGAATCTCGAATACCACTGAGATCCGAAATTTGAAACACAGAAGACAGTTTGCTATTAATTGCTTCGATACCGTCTTCGAGGCTCTTATACTGAGATAATAGTGAAGTCAACGGATTTCGATTTTTTGTGCCAACATGGACATTCACAACCTTCCACAGATCTTTAAAGGCTAAACTCTTCGTCCAGATAGCTTTTGATTTTATGATCTCGTGTTTTACCTTTGACTTGAAATGTTCGTACATTCGGAAGTCTCGACGTCGATATGCATCCCACCTTTTATTGATTAAGCCTTTGATGACCGGGGTTATCCATGGCTTATCCCTAGCAGAACATTGAACATAAGATGTAGGTAAACATCTTTCTGCAACACTATTCAATATATCGTGAAAAAGAAAGCACTTTTGGTCTAAGGACAATGAAAAGTCATAAATAAACTCCCACTCAAGATTTTCTACAGCATCATAATATCGATCTAAACAGGATTTTCGTAAATCAATAACTTTGCGTATAACATGATGTGGCACTGTACATGTAACAGAAGGAATGGCTAATAATGACAAATGAGGCACTTTTGAACGATCGAAAGGCGCGCAATCGGAAACTTTATACAGACTATTCAAATTTTCTGACAAAAGAATGTAATCTAATTGTGAATCACCATATGTAGGGCGATTATAAGAGTTAATGAGGTTGAAAGACAATGATATATCGTTTACATCAAAATAATTTAAATCTCCACATAAAACAACTCCATAATCTACCAAATCAAGTAGTAAATCATCAATACAGTTTGTTATACAGTCGTCGATTTCGCGATTTAGTTGAACAGCAGGATTAGGAGGAATATATGCACAAAAGATAATCATTTGGGAAAATGGTAGTTTTATGATTAAGCACTCGATTTCTGAAGGATGTAGACATGGTTGACGATAAGCTGGTATTGAATCTCGCACCCAAACCGCGACGCCACCTCCTATACGGTTCTTTCGGTCTTCACGAAAACATGTATATCCGGCAATGGAAATGAAGGAATCGCCATGCTTATCATTTAACCATGATTCAGAGCAAACAAATATAACTGAAACCAGTATGATTGTCATTTAAGCCACTTCGAACTGACGATTTCGGTAAAAGCTTTACGAAATATTCTGTGAGGAAGTACGAAGTACAATCCTACCGCGAGATATTACAACATCTTCATTTAAGTCTTTCCCTCGCTTTAATTCATCACGCAGCATTTTGCTTTCATATCGCTGAATATTTGTGAGATCCGGGTTGATGTACACACCTCGGTAGTCGACAAAATCACGGAGTGCCTTGCTGTACTTCAAAACAGAGAAGTTCTGCTCAGCCATTTTACGCATTACTAACACCAATCGTGGTCTACTGGAGCTAGGTTTCCCAATACGACGAAAGGAATGGACAATGTCAAAGCCGATACCGATATCATTTAGCAGTTTGTTAATAAACGCTCTGTCACTTTCTTTTCTATCATCAACAGATCCAGATGACAACTCTGTCACCCCTGAAATCAGGAAATTGTTTCTGCGAATGGCACGCTGTTCTGCTTCAATCAACAGATCGGAATATTTCGATCCCTCCTGACTCTATGCATGCCTATGAATGTCCTCTACGCAAGCCCTTTGCTCGGACTTTACGCTACAAATCTTCATTTATCAAATTTTGTAAATAGTATTTGCGTTGTAATGTGTACCTTGATGTATATTTTTATCATTTTATAGATTTTATCTCTTTGAATTGTGATGCGTCTACCGAATCTTTGGACCAATAAAGTTATCTTATTATTATTATTATTATCTCTGTAGAACAGTCAATTTATTCTCAAGATCTGACACTTTTGTACTTAAACGCTTACTGTCCTCAGCAACTGATGAAAGTTTTTCGAGTACCGAGTCCAATTTTCGTTCCATAATTTCAATGAATTTGTCAAAATCTCCATTCGATTGCTGCTTTAAGGAAGAATTTTCCTTTCGTAAAGAAAGGAAATCTTTGAACAATTCACCTTTCGTAATACTTCCTTTGCGTGACAAGATATCGTCATCAGACATATTCAAAATATAATCAGAACTAATATTCGCCATTTTGGTAAAAGCGTCTCAAATCAATGATCCAAAAATTGCCGAAAAACACCAATTAACGGCCACACTACAACCAGGAAATCAATAGGATCGAGAGAGACCAGCAGAAACACGACCGCACGCTATTGGAGCTATTGGTAGGATTATTATTATTATAGTAGGAGTCGCTGAACGAAGTCACTACCAGTCTGGTAGAATGCGCACTGCGAGGTCCGGCGAAATGGCTGAAAAAGTCATGTTCGCAGTGAAAGACTAAAGGACAGTCTACTCGGTCAGTACTGGCATCAGTCTCTGGCACCTCTCAGTCATCCGTGTGCAGGACTGAGGGTTTATCATAGCCGAAAGACAAGTCGTCTTACCAGGCGACATCATGTGACTCGCGTGCGATTTGCAAGACATTTACTTCGTCACTTCGGATGCAACCCCCTTCACCCAAGTGGGGAGCGTTTGACTCGAGTTGTAAGTATTGACTTTTCCAAGCCGCACCGAGTAAACAGCCCTCAAAACACAAAGAGTGAAGATGCGGAAGCGACTGGCGCTTTAGTTGGAGCTGATAGGTTTTCGCGAGGCGTTATATGCTGTGCTGAGGGGAACCGTTTCCTGGAATGGCTTGATACCAGTAAATGGACCGATCCTTGTGGAAGAGTGGTTGGAGCAGCGCTTTCATTTCCGAAGTGGTGAACGCAGAGCAATGACTGGATCTCGATACGCAATTCTTCTGCGTGAAGTAGGCCTAATCTGTGCAGCATTAGCGCGCCGGTATCCAGATGGAAATTGCATCTGGGAAGATGATGGTGCCTCAATCCACCGAACAAGGGAAGTACTAGAGTAAGTTGATCAACTTGGTCGAATTCCCGTCGACATTCAGTCAGCGAAGTTTGATGACTGCAGGCCTATTGAAAATGTTTGGGGAATCATCAAAGAGAGATTGTCTCACCGAGAATTTATTGATTTGACGTCATTGAAAGCAGAAATCCAGAGCATTTAGCGAAGTGGGAGTCGACGGACATACCGATCCCTTATTTCAAGCATCCCGAAAAGATGCAGAAAAATTGTAGTGAAGATTGTGGCGGTCGCACTAATCGTGATGACTATAGGGGGAACGCTTGATTTACTTTCTTTGACTCAACATCCCCTTATTTTCATAGTTTGATGTAAATAGTACTTTTTGGTCGCGTTCACTTTTTAATAGATGATGGTATAATGCACTAAAATAGATTTCTAAGCTGTAAATTTGATTTTTCAGTAATGATTCTCTATTATTACATATATATGAACTTCTTATAGCATCTAAAATGATGTCCACACTCTGGGATTTAAAATGATACATCGCATTTAAAAATTGGTTGGATTTTCACTGATCTATAGCACTTTAAAAATAGGATCATTTAATTTGACTCACCCTGTATGATTCGCAGAAGGCTATGTATTGAGAGGAGATGAAGGCCAACAGATTTTGGGAGGTCTACAACGATTTACTTGAAACGATGACACACTTGTATTCGTTCTACTGTCTCTCGCCGAGTGACTGAATTCAAATACGGCGTAAAACTTCATGTTGGAGTCGTGGTATTTTATGTCGGCTCCGGCGTGCTACCACGGTTCCGTCTCCAAAAAAATCACATTTTTATATCCCTTAATCGGTAGCTGAAGTAGTGGTCGATGTATTGTATTTCAAATGAAGAGCAAATGAAGAAATGTGGGATTACATGAAGCATTATAGACGGATTAAGAGACTGGCGATAACAAATTCAAGTGAAGAAATAGTGTTTTCTACGTGTAGTCTTATATATAGTGTGCATAGTTTCATTGCTTTCGGTGTAGTAGAGTTTCATTGTAGTTCTATTGCTTGCCTCCATCCTCCACGTATCCACTACTACCATTATCCACCATGTGTAGTGTGGCATTAGTTCACTTGTAATCGGTGTAGTAACATCACTAGGTGACATGACACGCTTAATTACCCGTAATTCACGCGTAAACTACGCGTAATTACTCATGACCCTAAACATCCGTGGCTATGAGTGACATTGCTGCAACATCTGTCGGCAGTCCTGTTGTATAGACCTTGCGTCTCATCAGCACTCTTGATACTGTCTGTGTATAGACGAAACGCGTCGGGTGACCCGCTCTTTTATTTACTCAATAAAGCGTCGTAAAAATTGGGAGAGAACCTGCTTTTTCTTAATCATCATGACTGACCTCCCGTATCGACAACTCTATCTAGTCTCTTACATTTCTCCTTTTATTGTCTGCAATTACTTCCACAAGTTCTGCTAGATATCTAAAAATACTATCGCGTTATCAGTTCTTTAAAATCGAACTTTGCCTTGTGGCATTTTCAATTTGAAACTTGGCATTATTCTGGGCCTGCGTGTTAATAAGGCATACATTCAATAGGCACTACTGCAAGTTAATGCACCCTCTATGAAAGAGACGGAAACGCACCTACTGCAGTTTAGTGCACCCTAAAACAACGGCGCATTCTCCCGCAAACGATGACTACGCACATTACACCGAAGCGCGCGCTCGGTGTAATGTGCGAAGACGAAGACGAAGACACACGAAGACACAAAGACACTCATTTATAACTATAGGGAAGAACGAACGGCATTCATTCTGTTGATTAAATCATGTTGTTCTCACATGCATTTTAGGGTGCACTAAACTGCAGTAGGGGTAAAAGAGGGTGCACTAAACTGCAGTAGTGCCCATTCAATATACGACTATTCACACTTTGTGGCTATAAGATAAAAATAAAACTCAAAAACTGCTTTTTTGATTGTGAATGTTAATACCGGTGTGATTAGGGTCTAAATATCCACGTTTTTGGAGATGTTTCAATCGCGCCAGCCAGAAGATCTCGTACTTCCAGCAGTTGGTTCGCGCACGACATCCGATGTTACTGCTTTTCCTTAAAGCGACAATGATAGCGTCACTCCGTCCAGTTTCATGTGTGCAGAAACAAACAGTATTAACGCTCGCACTTCCATGGCAGTGACTTTTGCTCTGCAACTTCTTTACGCACTTCCTCTTTATATATGCATTATATATTATGTCTCTTAGTTTTTCTTTATGTACGCGTCCCAATGTTTTGCTTGAAGAGATTCGGCGAAAAGCCTCGCAAAACGATGACATTGTTTTGTCTTAAATTTATAGCTAAAACAATAACAGCCAACAAATGGTTTAAATGTTTCAAAGCAAAGCAAAACATCATGTTTTTTAAATAGTTTTTCTTTTTCCCAGCATTTTGCATCATTTCATATTTTTCAAGTGAACAATCTAACAAGTGTGTCGCGAACCTCAGCAACTGCTTTCATGTGTGAAACAAGTGAAATACATATGTATCACCCGTAATTTTTGATCATAGAGAAAGCATATATAGGTAGAGTCTCGGCTCAAAAAAGTATCTCTATACAGTGAACATTTTTATATCAAAAGATTCAGTTTTTTGTGGAGATTTCGTTCCCGTGGTCCAAAAAATTATTTGAGCACTTTTGAAAAAAGTCAAAATTTGACAATTTATATACTACCGAGATGACTCTCCTATAAGTAGTATGAAACAAGTTGGATATCAAAATGAATGTATATTTGCTAACAAGCATCCTAACTAAGCGGAACTTATGCTGATGATCAAGGGAACTTCATGAACCGTATTGTAATGGAAGTCTTCGAGAAAAAGTCGCGATATTATTCGTGCTTTCTTGGCCAAAATTTCAAGTTTTTAATTCAATTTTCATCGGCATGATTTTACGATTCACTAAATTCACGTTTCATTTCTTGAATCCGAATATTGATGTAGACCTTGTTGCATCTTTTAAAACTAATTGAAATCATTGTCTTTGATTATGTGATTTTGCTCTTCCAGTGGCAGGTTCCTTGTGATATGATCACGCTTAATTAAGAAAATACGCTCTTGAGGTTGCAACCCATCGAATTGCTAATTTAACAAACATTACCTCTCCAAGACTGTCATGACACGGTGGATCTGTAAAATGCAATAATTTATTTTGTATCACAATCATGATCAGTCAATTCCGTTGTAATTTCTTCAAAACTTCAAAAATTTGCATATCTCACTTTTGGTAGCAATACCCAACTGTATTCACCTCGAGTTCATTTAATAAAATTGAAAGTGTATCATGGACTCCGACTCCGGGAGTTGATGGGACTCCGGCTTTTGATAGGACTCCGACTCCGGGTGGCAAGTATAAAGCCTAGATTTTTGAAAAATGAACCGGCAACCTACATCATATATCATTATAGGCTTACATGAACCTATTTTTAGTGATCATTGCTGTATCAATTGTCAATCATTTTCGATGAAAGTTTATCAAATGTCGCTGTAAGTTGGATGCATGCGACTCGGCTCCTCCCATCTTCTTGATGTGCGCTTTACACGGTTTTTCTCCAGTCTCTACCAGGCAGGAAAATCCCCATATTTCTTCATAAGATGTGAGTACACCTTCGATTTTAATATGCGCTTTAGAGGAGCCATCACACACGATTAACGTGAGGGTAAGAGGTAATGTTCTCAAATAAACTAGTATTTCATTTTTGTCTCTGATGTGACCTTTGGCGCGTAGGTGTGATCGAGGCTAGGAAGGCTTGTCTTTTTTACTAAATCACCGAGTGAAAAGACAATCCTTTTTTCACTATCACGGTTCATTCACTCAACTATTACAAGCTTTGCATGCGCTGCTGTCTCTGTACTTTTGTTTGATGAAGAAAGTTGACATCAAGACAGTGACAGCTGTGCACGAGAATAAATGATTTGTTTGTATTATATTTCGGGTCTAGCTATAGGCCGGAGTCCGGAGGCCTATCATCTGATAGGACTCCGACTCCAGCAAAAATGATAGGACTCCGGGACTCCGACTCCGCATCCCTGCTATGATCTCAAGTCTGTTATCTCAATAATGTAGAATCCCAATTTAAGTTAGAAGTTTAACATCCAATTCGTAAAAATCTTTCTTAACAAAAATTCTGCTGGTTATTTTTTAGTGATCCTTATCAAAAGTTGAGTACAGGTAGAGTGTTGACTCAAGAAAATGTCGGTATACAGTGAAAATCTTTATATGAAAAGATTCAGTTTTTCCGGAAATTACGTTCCTGCGGTCGTCCAGCATAAAAAATATTTGATCACTTTTTAAGATGCTGAATTTTTGCAAATTATGCCTGTTTATATACTATCGATGTGAGACCACTGTATAAGTAGTATGAAACTTGTTGGATATCAGAATGAATGGAAACTAACTAGCAGTCATCATAATTTAGCGGAAATTGAACTGATTATCAAGGAAACTTCATGAGCTACATTAAATGCAAGGATTCATGGAAGAGTTGAGATCTTATTGTGCTTTCTTGGCTGGAATATCAAGTTTTCAATTCAATTTTCATCGGCATGATTTTATGATTCACTGACTTCATGTTTCATTTCTCGAATCTGGATAGTAATGTGGACCCATTTGCATCTTTTTAAGTTAATTAAGATCTTTGTATTTGATTATGACATTTTGCCCTTTCAGTGGAAGGTTTTTTGGTTTGATCACGCTTAGGAAAATGCTCTAAATAAGGCTGAGTATTAAAGCAACCACCGAATTGTTATAATTTGACAAACAGATGTATGTTACCTCGCAAAGGCTGTTTTGATACAAAGGATTTTTGAAATATTGTTATTCCTTCTTTACTGTTATCATGATCAGTCAAATCCGTGTAAATTTCTCCAAAAGTGTCAAAATTTGCATCTCACATGTGGTAGGCTCTACTGGATCTCAACCCGAGTTCATAATTAATTAAATCAAGGCTATCTACACATTAGGATTTAATGAATGCTGAGTTGCTATTCTACCTAATAGGGTAAACTTTCCTAATTCGGACACTTTTGACTACACCCTATCTAAAGCATTACATCTCACTTGCCTAATTTGAACACTCCACTTTCCTAAATATGGACACTACTTGCCTAGATATGAACACTTAATATTTTGTTGCTTATCAAGCAGTAAGACACGAAAATTAAGTCCAAAAAAGTCTCGATCACCATCTGAAGTTATGAATTGAGAAAGTAAAAAAGGTCATCCAACTTCGTATTAATTATATTGATGTACGTGTAGCATAGGACTAGTCAAACTCTGTCAATGAAATTCAGTCAAGCTATTTTGTCAGGAAGTCAATAACATTTCTGACACATGCCTTACAAAAAAATGTTCCGACAGTATTTTTTTCCACCGCATTTTGCATGCTCCCACCTCTGACACTCCATGCACTGGAGCCAGTCATCTCCGCTTGCATCATTGTAGTATGAGATCAGACATTGAGAACATGTACTTTCATCCGTTTGAACGCTTGATGTTGATGGTGTTTCATTGACATTAATATTGACACGGTAGCTAGTGAGTAAAGCAGGATCTCTCATTCGCTTGAAGGCATTTTGAGCTGCTTTCCGACTTGACTGTATGGGAAGCTGCAGCATCTCTGTAAAGGAAATTTCTCCAGTCGATGTTTGAGGCTCCATACGTGTATTTGATTCCAGTACGAGGTATGAGGAACCATCATTATCGACAACAATTTCATCTGCACTACTGTCGGTAATGTTCATAGAACTCTCACTCATACACAATGGCTCTTCAACATAATTTACGACTGGGTCATCGGTTACAGGTGGATTTGTGTCGTATTCGATTTCCGAAACTACCTCTTCGATTGGATTTATCGGTACGATTGGAACATCGTTCTCCAGTACATTGGTATCATTCTGTGATACAAATTCGGAAAAAACATTTTCGAAGCATATCACATCAGCAGACGATCCCAACAATTCCTTTGAAATGATGAATGCTTGCTTAGGAATCGCATCGAATGAGAGTGGGCACAAACCACTCTTTCGAAATCCAGAGATGGCATTTTCAGGCTTACATGCTTTATTCCAAGCAGCAGTGAAGACTTCTCCAAAATTTGCCGTTGAAATCACCGACCCAGGATTGCTATCCATGTAAATATGACATCTTTCTCTCCAAGATCTTTTGAAGGGTCCGTAGACACTTACGTCCAAGGGTTGAAGATAATTTGAGGTGTGAGACGGAAGCCTCAAAATGTCCACATTGTTCTTGCTTGCTTCTTCAAATAAGGCAACACTTTCATGGCTTGTGTGACCGTCCATGATTAGAGCTACTCTCTCATTATCAGAGCGATATGGAAGATGTTTGACGAAATGCCGAAACCATGCGAGGAACAGTTCTTTGTCGATCCATCCAGATTTGGAAACTTCAATCAATGATCTTGGAGGTAAGTAATGGACAAAAGACCGTTCCAGGACACCATAAAATTCAAAAAAATAGTATTTTTAAAAACGACATAAATTCATGAATTTTGACCCTTTTTCAGGTTTTTAAGACCTAAATTCATGAATTTAGTCGTTTTTAAAGATACCGATTTTTCAAAAAATGGTACTTTTTAAATGGTCTAAATTCATGAATTTTGGTCATTTTTCAGGTTATGAAGAAAAAAACCGTTTTTAAAAATACCCAATTATTCAAATTTTTCAAAATCTCAAATTTGAGAATTACAATTTTTACCTTGAAAATCATGACCGTTCCAGGACACCGAAAATCATAAAAGTTGAGAATTTCAAATTCATGAATTTTATCCATCTTTCAGGTTTTCAAAATATATCATGTCATAAAATATATCATATCATATTTCTTTAAAAATGGAAGAAACAAAAGTGGAAGAAACCGTACGAATATATCCTTCGTTATCACAGTTAAAAATAAGTGAATTGAATAAAGAAAAACACAAAGATAGAGTACGTTATATGAAAGATAAGGAATCTCAATTATTATTAAGATTAGAGCATTATAAAAAATTAAGAAAGAGATGGACTAAAGTTAAGAATGTAACACAAGGAATTGGCATATTCTTAACAATAAGTTTAGGTGCTTTAACAATTATTATATCTTCAGGTGTTTTAGTAATTTCAGTAGTTGCTACAGCTTTAACAGGTACGGGTGTTTTTGCAACTTCACTTGTTACAATGTTAGATAAATCTTTAATAACTAAGAAACGAAAATCATTAAAAACTAAGCATTTACATATTAAAGAAGTCTATGATAAACTACATTACTACTTTCAAAGAGTATGTGATGATAATGTTATTACGTTAGATGAGATTGAAAAATTTGATCAAATAGCTAATGAAGTAAATCAAATATCATTTCAATTACAGTCCGAAAAAGTTGATGATAAGAATAAACAGGATGGCAAAATTTCGAGTGATGGTAAAATTTCTAATGAAGAAAATGACAAAATTTTTTTAGAAGAGCTAAAAACTTTAAGCGAAAATTTAAGCAAAAATTTATTAAACAAAACTTAAAACAAGAAACCTTTAAACGAAAAGATGACAGACAACAAAGCAATAAAAGAATAATTTGTTCAGTAAAATGTTTTTGCTGTATTCCAATGTTACCACAAAATTCAAATATTATATTTTAAAAATGGATAAAATTAAAGCTGATAATTTTAAAAGAATAAAACAATTAGAAGAGTTAATAAAACAAAGAAATATTATGAAAGAAAATCATCTTCAACATAGAATGATAAAAGCTGGTATTCAATCTGATATGTTTGAAAAAATGCAACAAACCGAGCAAATAAAACTGATTTTGAGAAAACTATGAAACCATTTAAAACTCTTGAAAAAGAAAGTACAAATAATGATAAACAAATTGATATAACAGATCCAGAGCACAAAACTATATTAGATGACTATGGATTACTGGAATCAAACATTAATAAGAAATTACCAAAATCTATGCAATTTGAACATTCTATTTCATTTATAGATGGAAAAACAATACCTAGATTTTATCTCGGACAAAAAGAAATATTTCCACAACCTTTTCGAGGTTTAATTTTTTCACCAGATAAATATCCTTTTAATTTAGATAGAAATTTGGTTGATCTTTTAAGAGGAGCAGATTTAAATAATTATGCTGTAGAAGATCTCATAAAATATAAAGCTATGTTAGATAGAGTTGGTGCAGTAAAATCTCTTAGACGTTATAAACAATTAGAAAATTTATTATCAACGGGAGTTAAAGTAGGAAAAGGTTTTAAAACAGAAACAACTGTATTTTTACCAGATGATCCACAAGAATTACTAAATAGATTAAATATTTTAATATCTGCAATAAAAGAAGGACATAATTCTAGTTTTAATGAAATTCATGCTATATTGAAAAGACTGTTAGAAAAGAAGATTCTAAATGAAGAGGATTATAAAAGTATAACGGGACATCGGAGATGTCTTCCAGGGCTTCGCCCGTAGCTGAAATATGTTGTTGTTTTTAATTTTTTTATAAAAGACATTTATTCAAAATTTTAACTAAAAAATGTGTTCAGCAGATTTAGACAAAATTAATAATCATTTAGAAAATCTAACAGAGATTTTGGGTTCATCAAAATTTAGTACGACGTTAAAAATTATAACAACTACTTCATCACACACTTGTAATTTAGAACCCATTCTACATTTGGAACAAAATAAAAATTTACAAAATGCATTGACTAGTTTCTCCACATTTAACACTATTCAAAACGTTATCAAAGATGTGAATGACCAATTTAGATATTCTACTGATAAAGGCAAAACATGAAAAATACTAACTTTTCTTCCTGGTTCTTACAAAGTTGAATCAATATCAAATGAAATTAAGAGACATTTAGGTATACCATTTAAAGATAAGAAACAATTACATTTTGCAGTTGAACCGGCAGTTAATAAATTTTCTCTTACTTTAGACGAAAATCATCAAGTTGATTTTTAATCATGATAGATCATTGTCAAAGCTATTAGGATTTAATAAACAAACCTATAGTCAAGGTTATCATTTAGGTGAGAAGATTCCAAAAATAACTGAAATAAATTCAATTGTTGTACATTGTGACATTATTGAAGGAGGATATATAAATGGTAAATTGTCAAATTTAATATTCAGTTTTCCAGCTTTTACTGTACCCATTGGTTATAGATTAAATGTAATTCCACAAACATTAATATATTTCCCTATTACAAGAAAAACTATTAACAACATTAACATGAGAATCACTGATGAGAAAGGACAAGAAATAAATTTTGGAGGTGAAGAGATTATGATAGATCTTTTGGTTCGAGAGGTATAAACTCCCGTTCGAGAGGTATAAACTCCCACGCGAAGATAGAGAAGTTTAATTTTCTTCTTCTTATTATTATTCTTCTTATTCTTCTTCTTTAGAAACAAAAAATTAAAAAATTAAAAATAAATTTTTTTATTAAAAAATGAGTTAAGTACTATCATTAAATAAAAAAAACTTAAATTTAATCATCATCCAAATTTATCTAATAAAGTTTTGTCTGTTATTTGTGGAAGATCAGGATGTGGAAAAACATATCTATTATTTAAAATTTTAACGACTCCAAATTTTTTGGGTTATAACAATCTTATAATTTATACAACAACAGCAGAACAACCCGTCTATCAAGTTTTAAAATATGGATTTGAAAATAATCTTTAAAAAACAGAAATTGCTTCATTATTCAAAGAATATGAAAAATCTGAAGATGAAGAAGAAATAAGTTCGTGGTGTGAAGAAGCAGCAAAAAATAATCAGTTAGTTGAATCCAATAAAAATAAGCATATAAAGATACAATTAATAGATGATAGTGGCAATATGCAAGATCCTAGTAAACTAGATAAAACAATGAAACATTGTGTAATTTTTGATGATTGTGTTAATGATAGAAATCAGTCAGTTCAGAGAAATTATTTCACAAGAGGTAGACATAATAACTGTAGTGTTTTTTATTTAACACAAAGTATGTATTCATTAGACGGAAGTGTTATTAGAAAGAATGCAAATATATTTATACTATTTGAAATAAATGCAAGAAACTTAAGTGATTTGTTAAGAGATTTATGTGTAAGAAATAAAGATGAATTTAAACAATCGTGTAACAATGCTTGGTCAAAAGATTATGGATTTATCACAATTAATATTGATAAAAAAATTCATGATAGAGTTATCGAACAATTGTTCTCTGACTAGCCTTTGGCTCGAGGGGCTTCGCCCCGACTGAAAGTCGATAGAAGATTTGTTTATTGAGTAATAAAAAATTTTTATACTCAGTAATAAATAATAAAATTTTTATTTTAGACTGATTTAAATAATAAAAAAAATTTTTCTAGACTGATTTAAATGATAAAAATTTTTTTCTAGACGGATTTAAATAATAATAAATAAACTTTAAAAAGGTGAAGTAGTTATTCCATCAGGTAAAATTTTTCTTTTATCATCAAATGGATCTAATGCTAATTTATGTTCCTCTTTTAAATACATTTTATGTTTCTTTGAATTAAGTCTATAATTACATGCTGTTTTTATTTCATTATTAAATAATGTTGAGAATTTCAAATTCATGAATTTTATCCATCTTTCAGGTTTTCAAAATATATCATGTCATAAAATATATCATATCATATTTCTTTAAAAATGGAAGAAACAAAAGTGGAAGAAACCGTACGAATATATCCTTCGTTATCACAGTTAAAAATAAGTGAATTGAATAAAGAAAAACACAAAGATAGAGTACGTTATATGAAAGATAAGGAATCTCAATTATTATTAAGATTAGAGCATTATAAAAAATTAAGAAAGAGATGGACTAAAGTTAAGAATGTAACACAAGGAATTGGCATATTCTTAACAATAAGTTTAGGTGATTTAACAATTATTATATCTTCAGGTGTTTTAGTAATTTCAGTAGTTGCTACAGCTTTAACAGGTACGGGTGTTTTTGCAACTTCACTTGTTACAATGTTAGATAAATCTTTAATAACTAAGAAACGAAAATCATTAAAAACTAAGCATTTACATATTAAAGAAGTCTATGATAAACTACATTACTACTTTCAAAGAGTATGTGATGATAATGTTATTACGTTAGATGAGATTGAAAAATTTGATCAAATAGCTAATGAAGTAAATCAAATATCATTTCAATTACAGTCCGAAAAAGTTGATGATAAGAATAAACAGGATGGCAAAATTTCGAGTGATGGTAAAATTTCTAATGAAGAAAATGACAAATTTTTTTTAGAAGAGCTAAAAACTTTAAGCGAAAATTTAAGCAAAAATTTATTAAACAAAACTTAAAACAAGAAACCTTTAAACGAAAAGATGACAGACAACAAAGCAATAAAAGAATAATTTGTTCAGTAAAATGTTTTTGCTGTATTCCAATGTTACCACAAAATTCAAATATTATATTTTAAAAATGGATAAAATTAAAGCTGATAATTTTAAAAGAATAAAACAATTAGAAGAGTTAATAAAACAAAGAAATATTATGAAAGAAAATCATCTTCAACATAGAATGATAAAAGCTGGTATTCAATCTGATATGTTTGAAAAAATGCAACAAACCGAGCAAATAAAACTGATTTTGAGAAAACTATGAAACCATTTAAAACTCTTGAAAAAGAAAGTACAAATAATGATAAACAAATTGATATAACAGATCCAGAGCACAAAACTATATTAGATGACTATGGATTACTGGAATCAAACATTAATAAGAAATTACCAAAATCTATGCAATTTGAACATTCTATTTCATTTATAGATGGAAAAACAATACCTAGATTTTATCTCGGACAAAAAGAAATATTTCCACAACCTTTTCGAGGTTTAATTTTTTCACCAGATAAATATCCTTTTAATTTAGATAGAAATTTGGTTGATCTTTTAAGAGGAGCAGATTTAAATAATTATGCTGTAGAAGATCTCATAAAATATAAAGCTATGTTAGATAGAGTTGGTGCAGTAAAATCTCTTAGACGTTATAAACAATTAGAAAATTTATTATCAACGGGAGTTAAAGTAGGAAAAGGTTTTAAAACAGAAACAACTGTATTTTCACCAGATGATCCACAAGAATTACTAAATAGATTAAATATTTTAATATCTGCAATAAAAGAAGGACATAATTCTAGTTTCAATGAAATTCATGCTATATTGAAAAGACTGTTAGAAAAGAAGATTCTAAATGAAGAGGATTATAAAAGTATAACGGGACATCGGAGATGTCTTCCAGGGCTTCGCCCGTAGCTGAAATATGTTGTTGTTTTTAATTTTTTTATAAAAGACATTTATTCAAAATTTTAACTAAAAAATGTGTTCAGCAGATTTAGACAAAATTAATAATCATTTAGAAAATCTAACAGAGATTTTGGGTTCATCAAAATTTAGTACGACGTTAAAAATTATAACAACTACTTCATCACACACTTGTAATTTAGAACCCATTCTACATTTGGAACAAAATAAAAATTTACAAAATGCATTGACTAGTTTCTCCACATTTAACACTATTCAAAACGTTATCAAAGATGTGAATGACCAATTTAGATATTCTACTGATAAAGGCAAAACATGAAAAATACTAACTTTTCTTCCTGGTTCTTACAAAGTTGAATCAATATCAAATGAAATTAAGAGACATTTAGGTATACCATTTAAAGATAAGAAACAATTACATTTTGCAGTTGAACCGGCAGTTAATAAATTTTCTCTTACTTTAGACGAAAATCATCAAGTTGATTTTTAATCATGATAGATCATTGTCAAAGCTATTAGGATTTAATAAACAAACCTATAGTCAAGGTTATCATTTAGGTGAGAAGATTCCAAAAATAACTGAAATAAATTCAATTGTTGTACATTGTGACATTATTGAAGGAGGATATATAAATGGTAAATTGTCAAATTTAATATTCAGTTTTCCAGCTTTTACTGTACCCATTGGTTATAGATTAAATGTAATTCCACAAACATTAATATATTTCCCTATTACAAGAAAAACTATTAACAACATTAACATGAGAATCACTGATGAGAAAGGACAAGAAATAAATTTTGGAGGTGAAGAGATTATGATAGATCTTTTGGTTCGAGAGGTATAAACTCCCGTTCGAGAGGTATAAACTCCCACGCGAAGATAGAGAAGTTTAATTTTCTTCTTCTTATTATTATTCTTCTTATTCTTCTTCTTTAGAAACAAAAAATTAAAAAATTAAAAATAAATTTTTTTATTAAAAAATGAGTTAAGTACTATCATTAAATAAAAAAAACTTAAATTTAATCATCATCCAAATTTATCTAATAAAGTTTTGTCTGTTATTTGTGGAAGATCAGGATGTGGAAAAACATATCTATTATTTAAAATTTTAACGACTCCAAATTTTTTGGGTTATAACAATCTTATAATTTATACAACAACAGCAGAACAACCCGTCTATCAAGTTTTAAAATATGGATTTGAAAATAATCTTTAAAAAACAGCAATTGCTTCATTATTCAAAGAATATGAAAAATCTGAAGATGAAGAAGAAATAAGTTCGTGGTGTGAAGAAGCAGCAAAAAATAATCAGTTAGTTGAATCCAATAAAAATAAGCATATAAAGATACAATTAATAGATGATAGTGGCAATATGCAAGATCCTAGTAAACTAGATAAAACAATGAAACATTGTGTAATTTTTGATGATTGTGTTAATGATAGAAATCAGTCAGTTCAGAGAAATTATTTCACAAGAGGTAGACATAATAACTGTAGTGTTTTTTATTTAACACAAAGTATGTATTCATTAGACGGAAGTGTTATTAGAAAGAATGCAAATATATTTATACTATTTGAAATAAATGCAAGAAACTTAAGTGATTTGTTAAGAGATTTATGTGTAAGAAATAAAGATGAATTTAAACAATCGTGTAACAATGCTTGGTCAAAAGATTATGGATTTATCACAATTAATATTGATAAAAAAATTCATGATAGAGTTATCGAACAATTGTTCTCTGACTAGCCTTTGGCTCGAGGGGCTTCGCCCCGACTGAAAGTCGATAGAAGATTTGTTTATTGAGTAATAAAAAATTTTTATACTCAGTAATAAATAATAAAATTTTTATTTTAGACTGATTTAAATAATAAAAAAAATTTTTCTAGACTGATTTAAATGATAAAAATTTTTTTCTAGACGGATTTAAATAATAATAAATAAACTTTAAAAAGGTGAAGTAGTTATTCCATCAGGTAAAATTTTTCTTTTATCATCAAATGGATCTAATGCTAATTTATGTTCCTCTTTTAAATACATTTTATGTTTCTTTGAATTAAGTCTATAATTACATGCTGTTTTTATTTCATTATTAAATAATGCATTTTTATAATCTTGAAATGTTATTTGATTAGCCACTGATGCCTTTGAAATTCCTTTTAATGTTTTATTTGTTTTAATATTATTAGTAACATAACAGTAACATAAATAACATATAGTATCATAACAGTAACATTTAGATTTTAAAAATATAGCTTCTGTTATGAAATCTTCATTTCCTAACTCATCTTTTACTTTACATAATTCTGAAGGATGAATAAAATCTTTTATTTTATCTATTTCTTCATCAAGTGAAGAATTATACGGTACTGTTAATTCTAAGAAAACGGAATCCGTATCTGTAAAGTGTAATTTATAGTTTTCGCCATAAGCAGGTGCTAAATAATCATATATAAACTATACATAAATAGTTTAGCTAATTCTAATATAGTGAATCCAATAAAATTAAACTTATCATGTTTTACGCTGATTCGACGTAAATGTACAGCACATAGTTCATCACTAAATCTAGTAGTTCTTTTATATGTAGGTTTCCTTGTTAAATTTTGAAACCTATCTTTATCATCAACTATTTCATTATTTTGTCTATTACGCACATTTTCTAAAGTCTTACCATAAAATGCATTATTCATTAATTTGAAGAACACGTTTCCAAAATCATCTTTATTTCTTTCAGCTATTATACGTTTTTCAATATTGAACTCTATATAACTTTTTAACCATTTAGATTTTTGATAAAATAGTTTTCGATGTATTTTGGCGAGAATCATTCCATGTTCTAAATACCAATCTAGCATTCTTCCTTCAACAACATACTTTCCTTTATTACTTTGTGTTAACATAAGTTTTTTTGTTGGTCTGTATTTCTTAGGAATTATAGATTTTTGATAATCTGAAAAATCTTCTATATTGGGAATTTTGTTTTCGGGACAGAAAGGAAAATATTTTGTTTTATCTTTTATTTCATCAGGGTATACTAAATATATACTTCATATATATAACCATGATTATAATTTCCATCATATGTTGTTTGATAATCTAGAATATTACAACATGACATTTCACCTGTTGGTAATTCTTATATCATGCAAGAAGAATATAAGCTATTAAAATCATAATATAACAAATAGTTTTCTCTCATGATTTCATCAACTGCTGCTTGACTATCTTCATTTGATATAAGTCCTTCTATATTTTGATTAAACAATTTTATAAACTGATCACTTTCTTCTGGAGATAAAGGTTTCATTATTCCATAATCATCAGGATTTACTTTTTTATTGTAACACTGTACATAACGATTACCTAAAACTGATGAAACTCCACCTCTAATTCCAGATTCAAAAGATAATAATTTATCATATGTATTTTCTTTATAATGTTTAAGTTTAACGGACTTTGTCCTAGAGCCATCGGCTTGAACACCAGTATGTTTTAATCCTGCTAACCATGTTAAACCTGGTGTAGAATAACAATAACATGGATCTATTCCGTAATATTCTAAACACATATCACGAAAGTTTTCGAAAAGATCAGCTAGTATTAATACATCTATCTGAAGATATTTCATTGTATAATCATGCATTGTTCTACAATTTAACTCTCACCAATTTTTTTCAGCTTCTGCATAATCTTCTTCAGATAATTGTGATTGTTTTAATGTTGATTTAAATTTATTTATTGGAGGAAGTTGTTTTTCTTCCATAATTTTATTCACAGAATTAAAATCTCCAGTTAAACCAGTCTTCGACTGTGAACCACAGGTAAAATATTCATACGGAAATATTCCTCTTAAAGGTTTTAAATTATGTTTATTTAATATTTTACATTGTTCAGGTTTCAAAGTTTTTCCCATAACATCTAACGAATAAGGAGTTAAAAAATCTAAATGCATCTAAAATTCTAATACAACCTAATTGCATTGAAAAATATTCTTCTTCTGTTTTACATAGTACATTTATTTGGTGTTGTTGTAATCTTTCAGATGAAAATAAATCTTTCATTACTAGATGGAAATCATATTTAGAACCATTGTAGAAATATAAAGGAACAAAATTATATTTAAATTTATTAGCATTAAGATTACAAGAATTATGTGCTGCACCTCTATATAATCCATTTAGATGATCATGATCTTTTACTTTGACGGCAGAGCCGTCGCTTCGCTTATCAATATATTTGCCATTTTTATAATTTTTCGTAAATTCTTTTCCACAGTAATAACAATTTGTTTCATTAACAAAATTAATTTTTTCTTCATCCGTTAATGGAAGCATTGGTATATTTGTTTCAAGCAATTGTGAAAAACGTCCTTGTAATTCTTCTACTTTCTTTGTAAACATTTCTGAACTATCTTCACTATAGTATTGATAATATTCTGATTTAAATAATTCAGGATAATTTGAATGAATGTACATTCCCCAACATAATGGTTTTTGTTCAAATAAATATTTTTCTTTACTTTGTTCAGCTGCACTTTTTTCATATTTATAAACCGAAGGTTCTAGGGCTTGGCCCGTACCATTTTTAGAATTATCATTTTCACAATCGGGCGAAGCCCTAGAACCTTCGGTTCGATTTTGTGTCATATTAACATTATATGCTTCGAAATCACAATAAATAGTAAAGGGTACTTTATTTTTAAAATACCATTTATTATATTCTAAATAATCATCTTTTGGAAATGTGTTTCTGACTGCTTCATTTTGTTGACAATTCTCCAAATGTCTATTCATTTCTTCTAAAGTTCTAAAACTTGTCATACTTTGAAGACAAGGAAAATTTGTATTATCTGAAGTTTTTGTAAATATAGAAACATCTTTACACAATATAAAATGACCCTGATAATATAATATATTCGCTTGTGCTGGTTGCTTTGTTTGTTTTAATTTTTCAAATTTATCGTTATATATTTCATGTGTTTCATCAATTTCTTTTGTAAGATTAAATGTATTTCGATGATAATTTTGATTTAATATTTGTAGCTGTTGTTCATATTCTTTATTATATTGTTCTTTATACTGCTGTTGACATTTTTTTAAAGATTCATTTTTTGATTGGTTTCATTTTCTTCATTATTTAATTCTTTATTATCTTCATTATTTTCTTCATTTAATTTTTGAATCGTTTCTATCTTATTTTGATATTCATGGCCATATTCTTGTAGTAACATTTTTAATTGTTGTTGATAATCTATTTTACATTTTTGTAAAATTTCATTTAAATTTTCTAATTTTTGTTGATATTCTAAAGATAAAGATGAATTTTTGTAATTATAATCATCATTACGTCCTTTATAATTATTATGATTAATCATTATGGGTGATAGTGTTTTAACAATTTCAAATTTTTCAGTACATATTATATTTCCTTGGTAAAAAATATTATGATGCATGTAATTTCCTCTTTTATTGTATACTATTTCTGATTGACATAAATTTTTATTATTCAAATAAATTTTTTTGAATCTGAGTAAAATGGAGTAATATTACCAATAGAAGCATAATTCACATTTAATTCAAAAACATTTACTTCTATTAAATTTTTATTCTTTTTATGAAACTTTATTAACCTATTATAATCATATGGAAATTCATCTAAGCCATCAGAGAGATCAAATTCATTTATATATTCTTCTTTATTATAATGACTTAGTCTTTCTTTATGATATTTTGCAGGATGTAAATGTGCTATAATACTCCACAGAAAACAATAATCATCTTCATTTTTTATGTTGATTATTTGTGGTGAACTGAAAGGTAAAGGAACATAACTACCACCAGTATTATTTTTATATTTATCAATTACTATTTTCTTAGATAGTATTTTAACAAATCTCCAACCAGATTCACGTAACTGGGCTTCAATTATACAATTTTCTAATTTATTTATCATCGATTCAAATATGGGTTGTATATCATTTATATTATGAATTTCTTGTGAATTTGTAAAATGTCCTTGTATTATTTCTTCAGGAATTCCATCAGGTCCATTTTTTGTATAAAGTACTTCTACATTCATATAACATTTGAAAGATTTCTTAAATATATTATAAAAGTTGGATAGAATATCAGAAAAAGTTTTATCGGTTTCATTATGTTCAACGGGCGAAGGCCTAGAACCTTCGGTTCGTACGGATTCATTAAATAAATATTTTATATCTGTTACAGCTTCATCGGTTTTTTTAGTTTCATCAAATTCATCTATTTCGTTAAGTTCATCAGTATCGCTAAATAAATATCTTCCATCTGGTACGGGCGAAGCCCTGGAAGACATCTCCGATGTCCCATGTACATGTTCATCTTCACTATTAAAAACTTTTTTATATTCCGATAGTGCATAATCATCAAACATTTTTTTAACTTTTATATCAGTAGGCAATGTTTCTAGATAGCTTTTATAACTATTTAATTTTAATATATTTCCTTCATCAACTCGATCTACATTTTGTAAATGTATTTTACTATTTAAATGAGATTGATAACTTCTTTTTGTTTGCAACTTTTTTTCACATAAGTTACAATAAAACTTAGTATTTTCCATTTTTTTATTTTTTAAAGAAAAAATTTTTGTTTTAATTTTAGATATAAACATTCTAATAACAAGGTCTTGAGAGTTATTATATATCATTATACATTTCACGTTCTTAAGTTTTATCATATTAAGTTTTATCATATAACGTTTTATCAAAAGATAATTTAAATTTATTTTCACTAACTATTGATTCTTCATCATCATCAATTGATTCTTCATCATCATCATAAATTGATTCTTCAACATCATAAATTACACTCTTTGGTATAGGATGCCATTCCCTGATAGGATACCATTCTCTTATTGGAATATCTAACTCTAAATTACATCTTTTATCTGATAATAATATAATAGAGAAAAATATTGGTCTTTGATGTCTTTTGGAAAATTTATTAACACCACCATAATCTGAATCACTTTTAGTTTTTATTAAAGATGATAAAATTTTAAATTGATTAGATGTAAATCCTAATTTAAATTTTGTAGACCTGACACATAGTTGTCTAACAGTATCTTCAACTATACCATCATTATTATTTTCAATTGTAAGAAAATGAAATTTAGATAAATTTTGATTATATATAGTACTAATATCATGTACATCAGTATGAGATATAAATTTTTCTTCACTTAAATTTTTATAATTACTAATATTTTTATAATCTTTGTTACCATTTACACCTTTTTCAGATGTTTCAGAATCATCATCTATATTATCATCATCTATATTATTATCATTATTATTATTAAAGATTCTTTAAGATCGGGCAAAGCCCTAGAACCTTCGGTTCGTTTATTATGATTATGATTATGGTCATTGTTAATAGTATAAGGTGTTGTCCACATATAAATTTTTTCTTATTGTGCTAAACCATTTATATAAGATTTTAATAAATTAATATTTAAGTTTGAATATAATCATATATATGTATCATCATCATATCTTTGCGGCATTTCTAATGTTTCTTGTTTATAAATTGTATCTCTATAATAAACTTGACATAATAATTCTTCATTATGTTTTTTACTTTCTATATGAATATTATATTGATTTTGACCTTCAACAAATAATCTAATTTTTTCTTTGGAAAATGATTTTAATTTTTTGACTAATTCAGTAACATTAATATAATTAATAATTTTATTTTCTATCCAATCAGTATTACAAATCGGCAAAACTGCTCTAATAAATCCGTAAACATCATTATGTCCTATTATAACCATATTTTCTTTATTTAATTCTACATATGCAACATCATTATATTTACTTAAAATCTCCATAAATTTAATAAATGGATCACCTGGAAATATACAATAATTAGTTTCTATAGAAGGTAAACCTTTTGTTTGTTCTTTAAATATTTCGGCTTGTAATTCAAATAAAATATTAACATCTATACATGGATTATTATTATTATTATTATCAAAACATTTATTTTCAAATCTCGTTGATCTCGTCGAATAAGAAGAACAGAATGATGCGGAAGAATATGATTTTTTTAAATTTGGTTTTACCATTTTTTTATTTTTATTAGAAAAAATTTTATTTTTTTATTTTTATTAGAAAAAAATTTATTTTTTTCTCATTATATAAAAAAATTTATTTTTTTATTGTTAACCCTTAGGCTACCAAGGGTGGTTCTGAGAGCCACCCTGTGCTGTTTTCGTGAGTATTACTCAGTTTGTTTCAATCAGTGACAAATCCTTTCATGACAATTTTCTTAGATATATTAGCAAACGATTTAAACGATTTGTGATGATCTAGCGACCGTTGTTCATTAATTGTTCATTGACCGTTGAATCAGCGCAGTTCTTTTGGGTTCTACCCATTTACAGAGGCGTACGACGTGGCTTGCAAAGATTGACATTTATAAGACAGACAACAGAAAGAGGTATAGAGAATGATGACGCGTCGATGTCGAGGCGTCAGAACTGGAGTCAGAACTTGCTACTGAACTGCTGAACCGGAACACCACGTATCTCGGAACAATGCAGAAAAATAAGAGGGACATTCCGGCGATCTTGCATGAACCACGGGAGCAATTTGACTCAATCTTCGCATTCGGTGGCGACCGGAAGAGACTCACAGTCCAGTCCTATCAAGTCAAACCAAAGAGGAAGGTTTATCTAATATCCTCTATGCATCACTCTGCTGAAACACTACCTGATGGCAAGAGAAAGAGCAACATGCAGCTCTACTACAACGAAACCAAAGCAGGCGTTGATGTAGTGGACGAAATGTGCAAGGCCTACTCGGTCAGGACTCGAGTTCACAGGTGGCCCATGGTCCACATGCACAACATGTTGGATGTGACTGGGATCAACGCCTACACCATCTTCAACATGTCCCATCCAGACTGGACAACGGTTGTGGAGAGCAAGCGACGTCGACAGTTCCTACAACAGCTTGCTACCGAGTTAGCCAAAGATCACATGCTGTTCCGACTGCAGGAACCTATCGGACTTTCAACGGAGCTTGTCAACCTGATCACCAAAGCAACAGGTCAGCAAAATCCACGTCGACAAGCACCTGTGCAAGAAGGCCAAGAAGCACCGCAGTTAAGATGCGCCAGGTGCAAAGACAGTGGCAAGCCAACTCGCGACTGTAACAAAACTCGTCACAGATGCCGAGAGTGTGATGCACCAGCTTGCGGGCGACACGCTCTCGTGGCCCAGGTGGTTTGTTCAAACTGTATGTAAACTTTACTGAAATAGGCATTCGTTTTGTTGAAATGTTGTTTTGTTCCTTATGTTTGGTATTAAACATGAAACTCACTGGAAAACTTGTTTTTTTTAGGGTGGCTCTAAAAGCCACCCTTGGTAGCCTAAGGACTATTAAATACCTTGGTAGCTTAAGGGTTAAAAAATGATGCTACCAAACGTTGGTGGAGGTGCATATATTCCGAATAATCGTGAATTAGAAAAAGAGATAGAAAATTATATCATGAAAACTGGAGACGTTTTATCTGGTCCATTGCATCTTTCTATTCTTCCGCAACAAAATACAGAGTTAACAAATAAGCAATATGTTGATACACAAATCAATGACTTAAAAGAAAAATATATAAACGATGTTTTGGTTCCACTGATGAATGAATTAAAGTTGCTAAAACTTAATGACAAATCATTAAACGAAAAATTATTAAAACTTGATAAAAAGGATAGAGAGCTAGAAGCAGATATAGCAAAACTTTTTAAAAAGATTTCTGAACAATCAATAATTTTAATATTACTTTCTATAAAGTTAAAATCTGCAGTCATTAAAAATAAACAACAGATAAAATTATTAAAAGAACAATTAAAAGATGAAATAGAAAAACTACCTGAAAGAATTAAAAGAAATTTAAAGCAGTTACAAGCTACATTCCAAAAAAGTGTTGATGAATTAAGTTCTAAAATTACTCAACAAATGAAAAAGATGAATAGAATAATAAATGAAGCAAACTCACATAATCAAAAAGTTGATAAAATGAAAACTCTTAAAATCAATTTAGAAAATGAATTAAGGAAAAATTTACAAGAAAACTCTAAAGAAAATAAAGAACAGTTAGATTCTGTTAAAAGACAATTAGATGTTCTTAAAATTAAGTCAAATGCTCTTAAAGCGGCGTTGAAGATGAATCAGGAGAAAATGCAAGTTAATAGAAAAGAAATTAAAGTACATCACACGCTACTTGACGCAATAGATAAAGTGCAACAGACAATTAGTAAAATTATCTCGAAGTTGTTGTCCATTCACAAACGTAAATCTTAATCGGAGCGAAGCTCCTCGAGACTTTAGCCGATCGGACCAAAGGTCCTCAGGTTACTAACCAATCGTAAATATTTTTCCTAAAAGTCAAATTTATTCCTAAAAAATGCCTATAATTTATAAACACAATCTTAAACATTTTGCTTCAAATCAAAGAATTGCTCATGAACCACGTATGAATCCTGTTTATCATTATGATAATAGAGAAACAGTTCACACGGAAGGAGCTGGCATCTTTTCTGGTATTGGAAGTATCGTTAACTTAATTAAAATAATAAAGATTTGATTACATCTGCTGCAAAAGGAGCAGCTGCCATAGGTAGTACAGCTAGTGCAATATCAAATGCTGTTAAGTCTCAAAACGAATTAAGACAACTAGAAGCTATTCGTAAACTTAGGAATGATTCTGAAGAACTAAAAAATTTAAAAAAACTTTCAGAGGAAACAAAAAACAAAATTGCTAACATAGCTGTGGGGGAAACCTTGAGGAGCGGAGCTCCGTCTGATAGTAAACAGGAGAAGAAATCAGGCGCAGCCATAAAACGTTCAATTGAAGAAATAAGAGGTAATGGCGTGAGCAGCAACCTTCGGTCTAACCAGCAAAGCTGTAGCGGAGCTGGTCTAGCAAAATTCTAAAATATATTTTTTAGTAAAATTTTTTTAGTAAATTTTTTTTAGCAAAATTTTCTTAGTAAAATTTTTTTAGCAAAATTTTTTTAGTAAAATTATTCTAGCAGAATTTTTCTGTGTGTGAGAAAAACAAAAAGTCAAATTATTTTTTATAAAAATGTCTTCGCTAATTGAAAATAAATTTGAATTAGATAAACCACCAGGTGTTAGTTATAATCAAAAAAAGAATGACTATATAAGAATTGCTATGAATCCCGGATCTTCCAGTAGAGTAAATACTGGAGGTGATTTAATTTTTGAAGTTGATAATCAACAAAGCTATTTATATTTACCTGATTCCTTTTTACACTGTGAATATTTTTATATAGTGATGCCAATTTTACAACACCATTACCAGATACCGATAATATTGCACTAGAGAATAATTTTTTTCCAAGATTATTTACACAAATGCGTTTAGATGTTGCAACTCAAAATATAGAAACAATAAGTGATTCTCCAGGTGCAATTGATACAATGCTTAGATTTGTAACAATTGGTGAAAATAATAAAAAGCATGAAATCGAAGGTTGGTTTCGTGATACTAATGATGGTATAATTGTTGATGATTTAACTCACGCTGGAACAGATGCCGCAGGAATTGCGAAAGATGTAGAAAATATTGCAAAACATTTAAATAAAACAAACAATAGTGCATATAAAGAAAGACGTGAATTTAACAAGAAAAGTAAACAGACAGTTAATTGGTCATTGTCTCCATTATTCGGTTATCTAGATTATGATAAAATATCATATCAATTAAAATTTAAATTAATAATTCATCGCACAGCAAATAATGAATTAATCTTTTTTGGTAAGACTGGAAAAAAAGCATATTTAAAAATTGATAGACTTGAATGGTGGATTAAGCATATACTCCTAGTTTAAAGGTTGAAACAGCTATTGCAAAAAGATTAAATACTAACAAACCAATTCCAGTAAATTTTCTAAAGCGTACTGCTAGTTCAGTAACTTTTTCCGAACAAAGATTTAACTGGCATTCTACTAGAACTGCGAATACTCCAAGATATTTATTACTAACTTTTCAAAGAAATAATTCTCCAAGTTTTGATAAGAACAACAATCTTTTTCATATTAATACAATTCGAAGTTTACAAGTTTCATTAAATCAAACCCGATATCCAATTGATCCATTAAGATTCGATGATACCAATAATCAATTTATGGAAGGATATGATTCTTATCGAAATCTTTGTATAGAATTTGGAGTTGAACCACAATTAACTCCTGGAGATTGGAGACATTTATATCCTGTTTTCTGTTTCGATTTAAGTGCACAATCTGAAGATATTATCAAGACTGGTTGTGATGTAACAATTAATATTGAAAAGAAAGATTCCACAACTTCATTGATGGCTTATGGTTTATTGCTAGAAGATGTAAAATATTCTATTGAAATTCTTAATGGAAAGATGGTTAGGATTAATTAATTTTTTTTCATAACTAGAAAAGATTAAAATTTTTGATAACTTAACATTTTTCATAACTAGAATAGATTAAAAATTTTCGTAACTTAAAATTTTTTTATTAAAAATGTCGCAAGCGAAAAGTAATAATAATAAAACTGTTGAATTAAAATTACGTAATATTGTTGACAAAAATACCCCTAAAACTATTACGATGAACAAAAAAAAGTATTACATAAGTAAACCAATGATAGAGAATATTAAATTACAAGAAGAAAAGAATGGCGGGATTCTCCCATTAATTCCACTAATAATAGGTGGTATAGCAGCAGCATGTGTTGCAGGTGGGACAGCTAGTATTGTCCAAGCAGTAAATAAAAATAAATCAGAGAAGGCAGCATTAGAAGAACAAAAACGTCATAATAGAGAGTTAGAGAAAGTTGCTAGGGGTGACGGAGTAGTAGATAACTTTATTAGTAAATTAAAATTAGTTGATGAAGGAAAACGAGCTCTTAAAAATATTCTCCACAATGTTGATGATTTAATTGAAATTAAAGAAACTAAAGATGGTTCTGGAATACATCTAAGTCCTAGTATGATTTGGTAAACATTTATTTTATCTTTTAAATTTTTTTTATCTTTTAAAATGAATTCTACAAATTCCGAAAATTTAATTAAATTAAAAATTGCTAATTTAGATTTATTAAATTATCTATTAAACAAAAATAAAAACTCAAATTGTCAGCATATTGGAGGTGACATACAAAAAACATTAGAAAACTTTCCTGGATTTATTTGGAGTAAATATTCGAAAGAAAAACATCTTCCTGGTCATTCATATACCGGTCCAGGAACTCGATTAGATATAAGACTAGATGAGAATAATAATCTGAAACCAGGTGAAGAACCAATAAATAAAGTAGATGCCGCCGCTTATGGACATGATTTAGCTTATCGAAATCATGATCTAAGGTCTCGACATGCAGCTGATAAGAAGATGATTCAAGAATTAGATAGTATTCAAAATCCTACATTTAGAGAAAAAAATGAAAGAATGTTTGTTAAGAAAGCTTTACAAGCTAAAATATTATTCGGTCAGGGTTTAAATGAAACGACAGCAAAGCTGTCTGAGAGCAACGCTCGAACCTACGCGTCCGAAATCCACAAGGAATACAGAAGGCCTAAATATTTATTGAAAGTAAAAGTATTTAATAAAGATGATAATTGGAGTGCTGATCTTATTCATATGCCGAATGATTTTGATTATAAATACGCATTGACCGTTATAGATTTATATACACGATACGCTTGGGTAAAGCCTTAAAAAACAAAAGTGGTCTATCAGTTAAATATGCGTTTGAAGAAATCTTTAAAGAAAGTAATAGAAAGCCAAGGAAATTGTTTGTTGATAAAGGGTCAGAATTTTATAACCGAAACGTTCAGCCACTATTTGAAACTGTTTATTCAACTGAAAATGCAGGGAAGGCCGTAGTGATAGAAAGATTCAATCGGACGTTAAAAAATAAATTATTCAAGAAATTTACTGAGCAAGGAAATCAGAAATGGTTGAAGATATTACCAGGAGTTGTAGAAGAGTATAATAATAAAGTTCATTCAGGTATTGAAGAAACCCCAAAGAATGCTTCTGACGACCCTGATTTAATCCGAAAGAAAATATTCGAGAATAATTATTCGAACGAAAATAATAATTTGAATGAGAGTAATCCGAATTTACAGAAACGTAAGCCGAAATTTAAAATTGGAGATAGAGTTAGAATATTTAAGTATAAGAATAAATTTGAAAAAGGCTTTGTTGGTTACTGGACTAAAGAAATATTTGAAGTTTGTAAAATAAACCAAACTTATCCGATTACTTACGAAGTCAAAGATTTAGATGATGAAGATATCAAAGGCCGATTTTATCAAAATGAATTACAACGAACTGATTTTTAATTATCATTATCATTATTATTGGAACTAATGAAATTCCCTTGTTCAATTCTAACATAATATCAAGAAATGGTACTCCTTTTTGTAATTTAAATAAAACATAAAGACATAATTGACCACAGTAAGTAGTTCCCGGTTTTTGAATTTGAAATGTATTATAAGTTCCATTGCCAAGTAATTTTTTGACTTCATTTGTAGGTGGAAGTCCATAAGAGTCGAAATAGTAATTATCTCGATTTTTATTAAAGATACCTGCAGACGAATGTATTCCTTTTTCATCTGACGTATGAAGATTTGTTATGAAATTTATAGTTATTGTTGGCTTATTTTTTAGGAATTGTAATTCGCCTCTCATTAGAACATGAAAATTCTTTATTCCCAATTGATTTGCGATTTTCTTTAAATCAAAATTTGTAGTTGTTTGCGTTCCATAAAATTTCAAAAACTCATTTATGTTGCTCATTTTATAATAAAAAATTTCTTAAGGGACCCCTAGAAGTCAGAAGGGAGGGGGTATTGATATTAAACTGTTCTCTAATGATGACTTTCCTTGCTACTTAGTCAGAAGGGGGGTATTGATTTAAAACTGTTCCATAATGATGTCTTTCCTTACTACTTATTCGATTTTGAAATGATTTAATTTAATCTAAATTAAAACGTTACATTGTAAAAAAATCGGTTTATTAGCGGAGTTAGTGTTTCGCACATCTTTTATCAATAGTAATTCATCCCTCATCAATATGTGAAAATTCTTTATTCCCTATTGATTAGCAATCTCATTTAAATCGAAATTTGACGTAGTTTGTTTGCCGTATATTTTTTAGGAAGTCTCAAATGTTACTCATTTTAAATGAAATAAAATGTCTTGTTTAACAATGTTCCATTTTATTTTTATGAACTCTCATTAAGAGGATATTGTTTGTTTATCTGTATTAAGACAATAGCAACATCTGTTACCACATTTCTCAAACCGCATGATTGTTTTAGGGGATTATACGGGTTGTGCATTCATAACATAGCGTTAATAACATAAAAGCAATCTATTAATTCATTCTCTGCTTTGAGGGAATATTCTGTTGTTATAGCAATCATTCAATACAATATCGCAGTATCGATATTCGAGACCGACTGTCGAACCAAAACCGCAACTTTTCTGGTTTTGGTCGGTAATCTGGCTCGCGTTTTGGTCGATGAAATGATTTACAATGCGGTGCAATTTCCCCATTGTCATTCAAGTACATTTAATCATACGCGTCATGTCATAACCGTATGTTGTCAAGCAAACTTCATACACCTACAATGCCGCTTTGCTTAGATCACCATTCATAATTTTCACTTGCTATCTAAACACACACAATTCATAAAACGTGACACATTACAATCTTAGTTTAAATTTTATCATCACAATGGTTGGATTCTGTTCGATTGGAGACAAAGCGGAGAAGAATTCAGAAGTTAACAAGGGAAATCATACATCTGCAAGCACAAAGTAAAATATTCTTACACTTGGATATAAGAAGAATTTTTGAATACATCGGAGACTCGCACATCAATTATAGGACATGATTTAAGAGAGAGAAAAAATTGTAATTCTCAAATTTGAGATTCTTAACTTTTATGATTTTCGGTGTCCTTGAACGGTCATGATTTTCAAGGTAAAAATTGTAATTCACAAATTTTGAGATTCTTAATTTTTATGATTTTCGGTGTCCTGGAACGGTCATGATTTTCAAGGTAAAAATTGTAATTCAAAAATTTGAAATTCTCAATTTTTATGACTTTCGGTGTCCTGGAACGGTCATGATTTTCAAGGTAAAAATTGTAATTCTCAAATTTGAGATTTTGAAAAATTTGAAAAATTGGGTATTTTTAAAAACGGTTTTTTTCTTCATAACCTGAAAAATGACCAAAATTCATGAATTTAGACCATTTAAAAAGTACCATTTTTTGAAAAATCGGTATCTTTAAAAACGACTAAATTCATGAATTTAGGTCTTAAAAACCTGAAAAAGGGTCAAAATTCATGAATTTATGTCGTTTTTAAAAATACTATTTTTTTGAATTTTATGGTGTCCTGGAACGGTCTTTTGTCCATTACTGAGGTAGTGATTCAATCGCGGATTTCCTAGTCCCTTTGAAAATAATCATTGGTGGTATATAGTTTCCCTCTGCATTGCAGCAACCAACAATTGTCGTGTTTGAGCCTCGCTCAGCAGATGAAAGTATTTGAACATTCTTTGCTCCTCCCTGAGCTAAAACCTTGCCACCCTTAGTCACAATTTGAATGCCGGTTTCGTCGACATTGTAGATACGACTTGGAGAGGTAATAATTCTTTCTCAGACAAAGTAGCCTCAAGACATTCATAATATGCTATGATTGGATCTTCTTCCATTCCCAAGGCTCGGTTTCGCGACAAATTCTCTGGTTGCCTCAATGTCACATTTGGATTTCGTTTCCTGAAGGCTGACCACCATTTCCAGCCTGCTCGTTTTTCAGTCCGATTGAAGTGATGTGGAATACGATTTATTTCACAGTATTCAAAGACGACTTTCCTAGCCGAATCAACCGTCATTGGGAAGCCTCTTTTCTGACGATCAAAAATAAGTTTACAAAGACATTTTTCTTGTTCACAAGTCAGTGTTACTGGACGGCCTATTGATGATCTTGAATTATCATTCTCTTCGCAAAGCCATGCTCTTCGCGACGTTGTTCGAGGCACGGAGTGTGCTTTGGCAATTCTTTGTATGCGGACCTTCCGTAGACCTGAAATGAAAGACCTTATCTAAGAGATAATATAGAACATGTTCTTTGAACACGTCTCTATCAAGAACACACTGTACGTTTATAAAAGCAATTCCAATCATGCCATGGCATTGAGCGGAGCGAATGATATGATTTATCTACCTATTGTTCTACAATGTAACTTAGTACTTCGATCGTTGCACAAAGCTTCTTCAGAGCTGATGACACAGTAAGAAATTATTAATTTAAAATATACTTATTAGGCTATAAGTTGCTTCAGCAAGCTAAAAAATGCTCAGACTTAGATCTATTGAGAATAATTTCATGTGACATAGGATGTGACAATATGTGTCAAAATTATGATGTTATTGTTTAATATCTACTCTAGATCGTCGTTTATTTTGGAAACTAGATATAAACTGTGTAGCTTCAACCAATCAATAGTTGAGAATTTGTAATAGGCCTACAAGATTTGTAATACGCCCTAATGTCATTTCCTTTGGAAGAAGCTCACTCACTATTTCATGTAAATTAAAGCATTTAAACAAAATATATATACACTGTACATTACACCCTAGTAGCACGAGGACTAAATGCATCATATTTATCTGGCAACATTACGGATGGTAGACCCATCGGCCACAGCCTCCATAAAAACTGTGGTTGAATTTATGTGGTTGACACCCCTGGTCTAGATAATTCTATGACTTACTTATCGCTACTTCTTTGCGATCCCCATTCAAGGCTCTATCACTTCATATGACTCGAATTTATCAGAAAAAAACTACATCAAAAAGGGTTTTATAAAACTGTCCATAATTAGGCAATTGGGGTCGTCATTCATTGAAAAAGTGTCCAATATAGGCAAGCGGAGTTACAGATGACAAAAAATACACAAAGTCCTCTAGAAGAAAAAGTGCGCTACCTGGAAACATGCGACAAATTGCAAAAGAAACTTCAGAAATTTTTGTGTCAAGTCATATAAAATACTCATGGAAAAGACTTAAGTTTGACTTCGTAATTGTACTCTGAACTTAAGGAATTTTTCGCCAATCCTTAGTTCTCACACACAAAGGAACGACTTTTTGGATGAAAATTGGTTCATACAGAGGTGATATTAATCACTTAGAAAATTTCTTTTAGAGGTTTATATACTAGAATGGCATAGAATACAGGTTGCGTCTTCGAAAATTTCAAATCCACTGTTCTTGACTTAGTAATATTCGTATTTTACTTATAGAAGTGTCCAAATTAGGTAAGTGTCCGAATTAGGAAAGTTTCCTATATACTTGCTCCATGCATAACTCATTTAAAAGCATGCATAATACAGTGTATTGTGTATTATATCATGATTGGTAAGACCATGAACGCTATGAAAAACCGACTATGAAAAAAATGTAAAAATGGTCTGAAAGGCCTAGCTTACGACCTTCTTTGAAATTGCTTATTTTCCCATTCCTTTAGTTCAAAATGTCGAAATATAAACGATAAAGAACATCACTTTCTTTCTCGGATTGCTGTCATAGTTGGAAGGAACTGCCTGATATGACGGTGACTTTGCCGTTGCCTCAACTTTTACGAACTACAACTATGACCAAACACAGGCCTCTACATAAAATTTTATGTGACGCAGAATCAATGTACCTAGCCACTTGGGAAAGTTGTTATTAACCTCTAGCGTCCTATCACACTTTCAGAGAACATTTTTTATATCAAGGTGGATGCGCGAGAAGTCAAATATACTGTATAGTCTAACAAAGCAAGGCAGTAGATGATCGGAAGAATAAAGCGGCCCGCTGCAATAAAATCTTAGCAAAGGCCATCTTTTTCACATCTAATGGATCTAGTGTTCTCACGGGATATACTGTTAATAAGCCGCGTAGACCAGCCACTAGCGGATCTCTAGGACTCTTCCCAGCGGGTATACTCTGTTCAAACATCGATGAAGTAATTCGATAATGGGCCTACATCGATAACAATGTATCACTTGTCAGTCGGCCTTATTGAGTATTGCTGAGACACCTACTAAGTTACCATATAAATATTTATTTAACCTTTTTAATAAATTGGACAGAGGCACCTGCCTCTATATAAATTATAGACTTAACATAATAATAACAATAATAATCGTTTATTTATCAATACTGAAAATCATGCATTTCAAAATGAAGTCAAACACAAAGTTAAGAGTAATATATCAAATAAGTAACTTTCTTGACAGCTGTCTGTTATAAAGTACGGAACATCGAGGAATGAAAGAGGATGACCGACGTGATGTCGCACAGGCCTGCAATTGAACGTGACCACTTCTTGACAGTACAGATGGAAAAATAGAATTAATGCAATTTTCGGGATTTCGGAGCTGATTGAAGAACTTCAGACTTCTCTTCTGTCGTCTGCTTCCAAGTGAAGGAAACAAAGTGCAAGTGCAAGTTACAGAACAGACTATTCTGTGGCAACGTTTGCCAATTTTCTCGAGCTTGGAGGAATTCCCTTTGTTCATTCCCAGGAGTAGAAGTGAGTTATATTCAAGAATTGAAAGAATGTGTGCCTTATAAACTTGCATTACTTCTTTTTAGTTACAACCGGCATACGTCGTAATTTCTTCAAAAGACTTTTTTTTGACTGGCGGACTTGCATATCTGAGTAACGTGCTGATCCCATTTCAGATTACTTTGGAAGATAACTCCGAGGAATTTTATAGATTCTACTTGCGGAATGTCAAAGTAATTTACTGAATCCGAATCGTTGCTTGCCTTTTTTCGAAATATCATAATTTTTGTCTTTTTGTGATTCAACAATAGACCTTTTTCTTTGCTCCACTTCGAAATGTTTTCAATTTCATTTTCAATCGCATTTTTCAAAAATGATTCATTGATGTACGGGATAAAAAGGGCGATATCGTCTGCCTATTTGATAATCATGTTATCTTCATCATTTGAAGGCGCTAGAGATCCCATGTGTGCTGCAAAGAGATAAGCTGAAAGCACTGCACCTTGGGGTACTCCGGAGGCAATGTCTTTCCAGTCACTAAGGTATTCTCCTTGTAGTTTCACTCTTTGTTTTCGATTGTCAAAATAGTCGATCAGCCATTCAAGAAAATGACTTGGAAAGTGTCCATGGAGTGTAGAAAATAGCTTATCATATTGTATGCGATCGAACGCTCGGCTCAGATCGAATGACAACGTAGCAACACCCTTGATATGAGGTAACTCAAGATTGCGCGTAATGAAATCGTGAGCGTATACTTGAGCATAGTGTTGAGGAATTCGGCTTATAAGCGAATTGATTTCTGCATCAGCGAATTGACATCTGCAGCAGTTGATGTTTTACTGAATTCAAGACGCAGCGCTCCAGGATTTTTGAGAGGATGGGGAGAAGAGATATTGGTCGTAGGTCGTGGATTGTTGGAGCTTTCTTCTTAGGGATTGGGGTATGTTAGCCACCTTCCATTGGTTTGGAACAGATTTCTGGATAATAGATTCTGAAAATAAATGGGCAACAGGACCAGCCAATACCGACGAAGACTCCGTCAGTAAACGTGGAGCCAAGTTATCACTGCCTGGAGCCTTTTTTGGGTCGATGGATAGCAGCATCTCTCGAACAGTGCATTCACTGGTATCAGGATTCTATAACTCGCCGTTTCTTTCTATCATTTGCTCGAGCTCATCTCGGGGAGTTTTTCCAGAGAACACTTGCGAGAGATTTTCATTAATTTTTTGTGCAACCTCGGAAGTTGATAGATTTAGGAGTCCGGCTACATTATATTTAGGTTGCCTACATTCTTTGCCAATAACTTTCCATATTCTGGTTGTGGGCTCTTTCATTTTATTTATCCATGACTTCTTTGCTTTGAATATCTCGGCTTTTATCTTTTTCTTGTAATGGGAGAAAAGCGGGTAACTGTCTAAATGCTTGGTAACGACAGTTTATCAAATATTTCAATTTTGGAGTGACCCAAGGTTTGTCGTTGGTTGTCATTTCTACGTATGTAAATGGTATTTGTTGGCACGCTTTTTCAATATGAGAATAGAACACATCACATTTCTTTTGCAGGGGCAAAGTTTAACGATATAGATGATGCCACTGAACTGATTCCAAACATTAAATTATTTGATGCAGACTGAATAGAAAATTGTCAATATGATGCAACGGTGCACTACCGAATTCTTTGCAAAGGTTAAGTGTAAGTTATGCAAGTTAAATGTAATTACACACCTTTGGTAGCAAAGGCGGTAAGTTATGCAAGATAAGTGTAATTACACACGTTTGGTAGCAAAGGCGGTAACAATTTATAATTTTATAAACAGCAAAAGTTGCATATAAAGTATCTTTGACACTTCCACTTGCCGCAAATCCAAGGCAGAATAGCCGAATAATAAAGCTTGTACTCGATTCAACCAATTATGAGCCATGATTACATGAAGAAGAAAATGATGAATTTTGAATGCTGTCTCTGACGTATATAGCCTTTTAGAAATGACTTATATGGACCGAAATAGTTCACATTGTAGAGCAAAACATACAATGTTTTGTGCATGTGTAGCAATTGAAATGTTGTTTTTGACGTGGGCCCATGTCAATTTTAAAATGATTAGCTACAAATCGTGACTAAAAAGTTAATTAAAATAAAGCCATAATCCATAATCCTACTGAAACAAGCTTTTCGCGTTCACAGCACTGCATGAGTATCATGTTATAGGACAAGCACAGCACTGCATGAGTATCATGTTATAGGACAAGGTCCTCAACGGCCATTTTCTTGTTGAACACGTGCAATGGGTATGAAATTTCGCAATAAATATTTCAAGCGTTATCTAATTTAAGTGTGGCAGTGTTGCAACGTGACATGCCACGCTCAATTGCGCGTAATTCACGCGTCAACTACGCGTAATTACACATGACCCTAAACATCCGTGGCTATGCGTGACATTGCTGCAACATCTGTCGGCAGTCTTGTTATAAAGACTTTGCGTCTCATGTGTCTGCATGTATCAGAGGCTAAACAATGTGATAGGACCTCAATTTCATGCTCGGAAGACAGAACATATGCTTAGCGGTTCATCCGTGGTTCAAGCGGCAACGCATACAACTGTAGACGACGCAAACTATAAACGCTCACCCGCGCGTTTTCATAAACATTCTCCATGTTTTAACAGCATCAGATCAAGTCATTTCTGACTCTCAGTGCAGCGCCTTATCGCGCGTAGAAGAATAGAATGTCTTTTGTTTGGAGTGCTCCATAATTACGCCTGGCAAGTCACCTTATGAACAAACAGGATGGTTGCTCGCTGTAGTCTATAAATTATTTTGGTGGTTAAAACAAAGCAGTATCAATAATATCGACAACATATTACTCAAAAGTTCAATTTTGGCTGGATGTTTATTGTTGGAATATCGAAAAGCCTATGGGGAAGTGCTATTTTTAGTAATTTTGCATGCACAGCCTGCCGCGACTAGGCCAAATTCCTCATCAAGTAATTTTGCAGTCTGTAATTTACAATAATGCCCCGAAAGAATTGCTGCTGCTGTGGATTATCTCATATCAGACATCGAGAGAACTAATAAGAGTCAAAATCAATGGAAGCTTCTTTGCATGGTTGGTGCAAAGCAGCCAGCGGGGTGCCACAAGAAAGAGTTTTGGCTCCATTACAATTCGCTGCAATGGATAGCCTCGAAGTGTATTTCGATAATTCGTTGGTGGTCATTGCTGATGACAGCAATTTTCCTAAGACATCATTAAACCTATGGATCATAGAAGTAGCGCCAATAGAAGTGTCAGTGGCACAAGCGTCGGCTTTTTTATCGCAATATTTCATTTTATAAATTGCCCGATAGATCGAAAGAGAACATTTTGAATTTTCCTTTTCCTAGTCTGATGAATAAACAACCTTCTATGAACATCGACTGAAAAGTCATTTCAATTGTATTTGTAAATTGAAGCCTTGTGTATTGAGAAACATATCGAAGATAATTGTCGGTTGGATAGCTGAAGGCCGTTTATTCCTCGTATGTTGCAACTTCGGAGGTGCAAGTAACTCAATGGTGACGGGTTCTGGGATTCACCTATATACAGTGTATTTATACCTGTAGCTATTTCATATCACTCCATTTCGGCATTGAAGACATACAAATATGTTTCGATCATCTACAGAAAGAATGAACCCACATTGACTTAATTGCTTAACCATATGCATATTAGAGGACATTTTGACACATATCTTTTGGGTCAACATTGCGCAGCAATGTTCACAAAGCGGCAAAAATTTGTAACCAAAAGAAAAAGGAGATCAATGCGCGCTTCTAATGGCACCTCTCCCGACATCGCATGATCCAGAGCGCCCACAACTTGGATTTAAAGAAAAATTTTAGTTTTCAAAAAAACAGACATTTCAAAGCGATTAAGGATTCAAGACGATTTCAAATGTTTGCAACATCAAATCAAGCCCTAAATAGTCGAATGAACCTTGTAGTTTAAGCTTATGAATGCTGAAAATTAGTCGATTTAGCATCAGTTTGCATGATATCGAAGGTTAGGCTACTATATTTTGATATTTCTGAAACCAGCAAAAACATCTCCACAAAAATAGTTTTATTCGAAACCATGTTCTATAAAAAATGTCTCACCAATGAAAATAGTAGGTTCCACTGTCCTGGGCTACTAGTTAGGCCTATATGGCTGCATGATTTACGGATTGTTATAAAGCTGCATTTTTCGGCCTACAATGAGAGTAGGCTTATTAGCCTATCATCTCTCAGTTCGAATTAAAGTAAGAGAGTTGATAGTATCAGTCATGAATCGAGATCGGAAGTCACGTATGATTAAAAGCTTTACACCGGCGTCTTCAAGCCGGAGGACTCCGCAACCAACGAATTCTATGTCTATGAATCTGTACATGTTCTACACACTTCCTCTTCTTTTGCTAAGCAGGCTCACAGAAAAATGCAAATCCAATGGGAAGCAAATTGAACCTTTCGGTAAACATCTATGAGATTTTCTCTGATAATTAAGTGAGAATAATTGTCTAGAGCCACGTAGAGATAAGCAAAGGGGCATGGAATAACAGGTAAGAACTCATACGTACATACTGTTCATTTAGCTTTGTCTATAATAAGCACATTCAGATCCAGCAAGTTATTGATTAATGTAGACAAACAACATTTTGACCACATTATTGCGTACTTCACCGATCAGAAGCATACACATGATAGGAGATTACTAGTGAAGACATTCCAAACCTTTAGATTTAGTTTTCGTTTAATCAGAAGCATACAAATGTGTAAACTTGCATCTGGGAAACATGCAAGAAACGAGTGCGAAAATGAGACTGAATGATGTCCTTTTTTTGTCAGACAGGATCAAAGAAAAACACTTTATCCTGTCTGACAAGAAAAGGACATCCTTCACAGTCTCATTTTCGGACTCGTTTCTTGCAGAAACTCGTGCCGATAGTCGGACTATCAACCGCATTTTTCTGTCCATGACTTGACTCAGCCTCTTTCTTGACAGGATGTGAAATAAAAACAATGTACAAGTGGTCAACACAAATTTATTCAAAGCAAAATTGTGGTGAATAGATCAAAATACACGTACCTCATCGGTCGCTTGATTTCCTCGACAACTTTCACCGTTTGGATTGGCTTTTCATCAAAGACAATCACACACAGAAAAGCTACATGAGGCCCCACTTGCTTAGAGTAAATTAGTATTAACTTTCATCTACATGTAGGCCTATAACTTATCAAAAATACTTGCAAAATGACGAAATATGTCTTATGAGTCATTAGAAATTGTCTCAAAATTGTGAGGAGATCGAATTCGAAGCAAGTTAAGGCTCATCTAGCTATGCGACAACACTAACTTTTACACAGACGTTTTTTTAGTCTTGTCGGATCTACAAACGTTTTTTTCAACAAACAAATCTTCAGCGCCAAACACTTTTCTTATATGATTACCAACAAGTCAGTAAAAAACAAAAATATCTTCAAAGCATTCAAAAAAAACAAAGTTGACAAAATAGAGGTTCGTCGAAAGAAGGGTAGACAGTGATGCGAAGCTATTCACGGCTTTTTGTTGAAAAAAAGATGAAATGGAGTAGATGGAGACATAACAGCGATCGAAGAATGAGAACATCCAGAGTTTACAAAATCGCCGTTAAATCATGAGGCACATCGGGCCACGCAAGGATAAAAGTGCAAAGGTCAACCAGCCAACTTTGATTCCCTTTAAACTTTCCAGGGCTTGAATCACATTCTGCCTCTTGCTCTCATCAAGCTCACAACATTGAGTAATAAATAAAGGATATTTCTTGTGTTTACGAGTTGAGGTACAACAAAATCTTAGTCGGTGGTTCAAAAATCGAACATGCAGGAAAACTGTCAGTATTGATATGCCCAGTAGTCTCTCTCCACTGCAGTAAGGGGGAAATTACACTTTGCCAATACTTCATCATTCAATCAATTAACACTGGCTGTATTGTATTTCACACTGTAAACCGTAAATATCCGTTAAATTCACAACAGAAGTTGGTTTCACGGTTTCTTACAGTCTTAACTGTAAATATCCGTATAAACAGACGTTGTTTTATCTGATATGAACGAACTTTAACTGTTACGTCATCACTCATCACGTTGTGACGTCATCATTTTAACAGATATTTTCTGTGAAGTTTAGCGGTTATTTTGGCTGTTTTTAACGGTGTGCAGTTTACAGTGTAGATACTGGTTGTGATTCTGTCTTCATAACTTATATGTCAATGATTTTTATTCAAGAGCTGCAGCATACTCGTACATGAAATCTAATAACTACATCATGATGAGAATTTTGCAATACCAATTTTTACTGTTAGATTATGGAATCTTTATTTAATGACTTAAGAGATGAAGTACTGGCAAAATGCAAGAAACCCGTAGCAAGATACACGTACAATTCATGTTCGTTCCATAGCTATAATAAATATATTTTAAAACATATAAAATTTTACAATCTTTTCGTACACGTAAATGGTACAATACACTCAAATGCTGAAAATGAAGCTCAGAAAATTGATCTTTCACATATCGAAGGACGTGAATACAGAGCGAGGCGTTGTTTCAGTTCGCAGAACAAGTCGTTAGGGATTTTTGTACACAAAAGTTAACCAGTTAAGCGCATTCAAACAATCGTCGGTATCATTGCTCAAAGTCAGAGGCCTTTACTTCATCCTGCTGACGCTAAATGCTTTCACTGGAGAAATCCTCATAAGCTAGACTGCTAACACGTTTTAGAAATAAAGAGAAAATACGAAAGATAGACGAAGATAGAGAAAGATGAAAGAATTATTGAACTAGAGAAACAGACAATGTCGCGGCCAATTATTTATCGACGATTCTGAATGTTGATCCAGCCATATTAAAATAAGCTAGAAAAATGTATGATTTTCTTACGTACAAACTTGATACAAACTTGCAACATTCGACAAACATCTCCTTTTTGTTTGATGTTTTCAAGGGATGAAAGGGCGCAAATTCCCGATGAATGCATGTTTGATGGCTTGTATAGAAAGATTGCGACAAAATTCCACAAATTCTTTTATACGTCCATTGTTACTGACACGGGTAAATACAACAACTGGAACACGATAAAACATAAAGAAATCGTTCAACCAGAAAGACTCCCAGCTTATAGCGTAGCCAATATAGCCAATGTAGATGGCAAACATAAGATCAGAATACATGATTGGTTAAATCTTTACATCTTTATCTCCCCTTGGCTGCCGAAAGGCTCCACCAACCTTGTGAACCTCACTTTACAGCGAAAATTTCCTAGGTTGTCGTAACAGCTCGTTCAAGTCTTTAGTGAACAGTTACAAAACGTCAAAGTGATGGTCTCGATTAAACGAAATAGTATTGCACACACTAACGGATGTACGGAATCTTTGATGGAAAAAAGATGAAAATGAAAAGAGAGATTCTTGTATCAGAAGCTACACACTCACGTGTAAGGACGCTGCATCAAAGCAACGTATTATGTTTCCTGATACAAGTTGTGAGAGGCTATCAAATTATGGGACCCTTAGTAAAATTATAATTTTGTTAAATCGATCCATCTCTTTGTAAAACAAATTCATGCCACCAATGGCTTGGCTATCATCAAAAATGTTAATATATATATATACTTGAAAATTACAAAACATGATCACATTTTTATACCATCAATGGTTTTACTCATAGAATCTGAAAAGCCTATAAAAGCGAATGTACATTGCTCAGAACAAAAAAAGACAACATGAATTAGCAACAGTGATCATGAAATCTTCAAAACATACAAGTAATGAGAACCAAAGTAAAAATGACAAAAAGTGCACAAGAAATAGAGACACAAGGAGCGATTAGAAGAAATGAGGCGTTTGCATTCACCAAGATCTGTTTTTGCCACTTGATGACCGATGCTTTCAAACGCACTATATCAAAGACATAACATCTAGACCAAAGTCTCAGAGTTCCGTACAAAATGTTGAAATCCGACGAAATATCTTGGTTACACAACGAGAAACGATGTATGTCGATTCAGGCAATTACCAGAAAGCGTGAGAGCAAGGAAATACCAAGTGTCAACAATTAAGCGAAGGTGATACAGAAGGAAAAGGGGAAAGTTGTTGTTTCAAAGGTGAATCAAAGTCCCACGATCTTACGAGGGATATTAAATATAGGAAGAGTTAAAAATGTCGATCGCTCTAGACTGCAGTAAAAGGAAATCTGATGCTTCAAGGCACTGTATAACGCGTGAAAATTTCCAATAATTCACCAATAGAATAATTTCTCTGACAGATAGTTTCGTTCTGGTTTTCTCTGGGCAGGTGAGTTCTTTCTACAATCTAAAACCGCAGCTTCTCATGTCGAGCGTCAACAGAAGACACAATAGGGACTCAATCTTACAAATAGAATTAAAAGAACATGTACAGATTGGAGGTCGGGGGGGAATACGCATGTCGGGGCGGATGATCAAAATATCATATGATAGGGTGGCGGAAAAGTTTCGTGGCCACATGCAATGTTCATATCCATAACGATAAATGTACAGCATTCTGAGGAGGGAGAGATGGAAAAAAGGAATAGGATTTATCAAACTTTCACTATGAGACGCGATGCAGATAAAAGCCAGTAAAGAAAGTAAGAAAGAAAGACGAAGATTTCTAATTTGCTTTATGAATCAAAGTTAATACGAATTTCATGATCTTCAAGAGTGGGAAGACGAGGGGGCACAAGATTTTTTGCAACAAAGTATTGTTTCATGTAAAGGCAACCAGCTTGGCGCAAAAACAGCAAATTTAAAACGAAGAACAAGGCGGAAAGTTTAAAAGAAAATGTTGCATTAAATTCAAATGAGACAGAAAGTCATAAAACTATCTCCTTTATCATTGCATCTGATTAGAAAAAATGAGAAAACCGAGAGTGATATGTCTTTTAATTCATACATTGTTGCAAAAAATTCCTCATCAAATACGAAATCTCAAATGATGAGCAAACGTTCCAGTACCGTTTGCATTTCGGGTTTTGAAGAGGAGGAAAGCAAAGAATAAGAGAACAAAAATGTCTCAGAATCAGGGTGCTCTCCTTCATCCCTGCAAACTTCACAGGCCCTGATGGGATGATAAGACAAGAAGATATGTGGAAGAAAGAAAATGTCCGAAGCCAAACCGCGTGCAAAACACCTACAAAGCAACTGTGATCCTCAACATTCCCGTTCACGAGCTCTGTCATGTCTACTGTGCCGTTGCTGGTTGAAAATATGCAGCCTGTGCCGACGTTGCTTGGACTCCGTTACCCGCAGTGCCGTTCTCCGTGACCGGATAGCCGCTCGCTCCGTTCAGGTAGTACTGATAAGCATTCAACGTAGCTTGGTCATGCGCCGAAACAAAGGGTTGATGTGAGGCAGCGGTGTTGGTGCCATTGGCTAGACCAGCTGACAGTGGGTGATAGGCGGCATTGAGAGCAGCGGCAGCGGAGAGAGCGGCTGCTTGAGACGCTGTGCTGTGTGTAGGATTGGCCAGCATGGCGGCCGCTGCAGCCGGGTACTGAGTGGTGCTGTTGCCCAGCTGGTACGCAGCAGCGGTGGCTGACGGATGCAAGGAGAGGAAATGGGAGGGCGTTCCGGCGAGTGCAGCAACACTGGAAGGCGCTGAGGAGGATAGAAAAGGGCTCTGAGCTGAGCCAGTGGGATAGTAGCGGATGTGATACGATGGAATCACCATATTGAGATGAGGCCTGAAAGAAAGCAGAAAAACAGAATTATTGGTTGTGTGAATGGAATACAATTATAGAGCTCTAATGACAAAAGGAAATGAACTCCATGTACTTATATACATAAAATAGTAGTATGAGAAGAAATCTATTTTTTCGTGAGCAGACGACTTCTAAAAGAATATTGTTAATCTCTAAAACAAACGTCTTACACTGGCAACTTCATCACTAGCACTTTAAGTAATATTTAATAATATTCTGCATTTTCATTGATTGAATTTCAACACCTTTAAAGTTGAATCAGCATTCAGCATCATCTTGAAATTAGACAGATTTTTAAGGAAAAATCCAATGATGTTTAAGATACTTCAGCATCGCGTCTAAGAAATATAGAAATATTACAGAAATATAGTCGTGCTTAAATCCGTATAATAATCCTTCATTTTCTAACTCATATGCTTCATTAGAATTAATACATTAAAGTAGTTGTTGTGAATTGAGGACATTACCTTTCCTACAAGTTCAGGAAAGTTCATTATTCTTGATTTTCACTACTAAGACAGGATATTCGAATAGCTTGTCAAAACGCTCAAATGTGCTTTTATGATAGGATAATAGAATTCTATAATCCAGCGTCAAAATATATTATCATGTTATAATTTTATACGATCGAAATGTGAGAATAAAGCATTAGACATTTTATTTGAGTTGTACATTAATATAGCTGCTGTTTCTTGAAAATGCTCCAGCATTGATTCACAAATTTAAGCCATTTATGATATAACCGCAGAGAAATATACCGCAATAGCGCAACAATAATTATATTTATTAGCAAGTCAATAAATGAGCGAATCACTGATATCACTCTCTGGAGCGTATAAAGCCGCACAATAATATAACCATCCATCAAAAATGCAGAATGTTCAGTCGGCATATAAATCAAATGCTTGATCACAAATGGAAAACGCATTTTAACAGTATCACAGAAATAGCAGGGGTCCAACCATCATGAAATTAAGTCACTTAAGTTGCTGCTAGTCTATTTTTATTAACAAATGAAAATGTTATATATCTAGTGGATAACTTGTACCACTCTAGAGCTCTGTGCATCGCGATCCATCGAGTCGAGCATGCTACTATTCTGGTGAAAATAGCATTTTATGATGCTCTCGTTACAATGTTATTCATTCTCTTGAGCTAGTAGATGAAAAATACGCACAAAAATGTTATATAGATGTTTTTTATTCAACTCAATGTCTTACTATAGGTGAAAATTATAATAAGAGAATGAATGACATTTAATATCAGTACGGCAGGACCCTTAGAAATATACCATTCGATTAATCAAACTATTTCTATGGAATAAATATGTTGCCACAAAATCTATCATTTCGCGAAGCCTTTTTCTACGATCTTACCTCTGTGAAACGAATACGTCTACATGAAAGTGAGCAGATTCGCTAAAATCCAAGAGGATACTAAATAATAAACAAATAAATTTTCACATATTCCAAAGTAATATTTAGCTTATTAATCTTTTACTTTAATAACAGTTCTGCTAAGACAGACATTTCAGAACATAATTTAACTAACATCAATTTCATGGTAAATTATCAAACGATGGACTTGCTATTGTTGTAGCCAAGATTGTATGTTCCCTTCAAAAATTCCTTATTATAAATTCATTTTCTACAGAGAAAGGTGAAATTTTAAAATTTCATTCAAAATTAGCGAAGGATGAATGTAGGTGAAGACATTGCGAATAACTTATTTCATTTAAACATGTAATACTCGCACTGATATTTATGCTCAATCATCTTTCTTTTCTGCTTATCTCGATGGCTAATGTGATAGATAAGATCAATAAAAAGTTGAAGAATATGTCAATCACAGATAATTTATGTATCATATAATATCTATTGTTCAATTGATGATGGCCAAGTATTGTCAATCACAGCCTAAAAAGTGTGTGATTTTCTCATTTCTATCTTTAAGCTTTTGCTTAAAAAAAAGAGAACGAAATTTCCACATTCCATCAAGTGAACTGTACTCAGTCTTATATAATGCTGATAGCAGCCATCATGTCAATCAATTAATTCTCGTTAATCAACCAATTACGAGTAGCATTGATGTCTCTGTTTGGTCTGTAAGATTGGCTTCGCATAGTGTCGCATAATTTCAATTTGCATAACTTTTTGTTGTCCATTTTTCGTTTTCCGGTTGAGCAATTTTCAACCTTTGTAGCGCATCGTATAACACAGGTGAGTCAATTCGTATAAACTGTGCTTGTGATTTTGATGCAACATGGAAGTCATTACCATGAGCCTACCAACAGCAAAATAGAAATGAAACGGAAATTGGATCAAGCAAAAGAAATAGCGAGGATGATGAGCCAATGAAGCGAGCATTTTCCGACGCTTTTGAAGAAATTATCTCCTATACTAATGATCACACTAATGACACTTTGCCGTGCTACAGCAAGTACTTATCATCATATTCGAGGAAGAAACCCTATTTGATTAGGATAGAATAACAGTGTTAATATCTGTTGAATTACAAGGGTCAACTATAATCTCAACCAATTAGTTGTGATGCAAAACTGATTTTTATACGAAATGAAGCAGTGGAAAATGGTTATGCAAATTGATATTATGGGAAATGAAACAGAGATAAAATCATTTATGCAAGTTGATATTATGCGAAATGAGAAGACACCGTAAGAATATAGAAAATGCGACAACCTCCTTACATCTCCATTTAAAGAAAATTCAGTTCGTGAAGCAAATGAGCTGCAAATGGAGCTTTAAAATATACTGTATAACGGCAGGGAGTGAGCCGCCACATGTAGATCTACGACACGTTCTGTCACAAATCGATGGACGCAAAAGTCACATTTCGTCACTTGCCGATTGACTTATATGTCGCGGCTTGTCACATGTAGAGGGAAACATGGTCAAATTTTGAAACATTCCGATGTACAGAAAATTGACAGTCTCCGCTTTCGCCTTTGATGCTGAATTTAAAAGCATGCATTTAACATGAGCACATGACATAATTTTCATAATATATACCAAGCGTGGTTAAAACGGGACAAAATCGAGAAACCGTTATCAATTATCTCGGTAACTAAAACACCGAAGAACCCGTTAAATGGACGCACAAACTAGAAGAAATAAGAAAGAGAATTGCAAACGGGTTTTAAAATTTATGGTTCCATAGAAAATAGCCAATGAAGGTGCCCAACATTTACCCCGAGATTCGCGGTAATAATGGAACAGACAATGGGCAAAATCGGGACACCTAATTTTGCTTTTAGTGAAAAAATACACTCAAACGTTGTAGTTTTATAACAATTATGATTAATGTCATTGTCTTGAATTCATTCAAGAGGCAAGTATGAAGATACAGTAAATACGCATTAAGAATATATTTTACAATATAGTATTTCGCAGACAAAAGGAACACTTAATTTTTTTCAGCGAAGGAATGACACTCAGGTTCATTACAATTAATATCATTATTTTTCTTTGTATTCAGATATGTAGTAAACATGCGCATGCTTAATCGGAAGCTAAGATCTGGACATGAAGAATAGAACAAACATGGACACATTGAATGGATGTAGAAATTAGGCCATCAAGTTCAAAGTCAGTTTTAAACAAGCGAACAAGCACTAACTATCATTAAAGAATTAAACAGCATTAGAGTAATGACTTCTTAGGACAATAAGACTTCTGCGCTATTTCACTGAAAGCCAATGCTCCTGTGTGACTTCAAAATTCGTCATATTTTGTCATGCAAGCAGAAAACACTACTTCTGCCAGATTATTTATTGATTATGTGAATATGTACCATTTTGTCACATTTCATTTCAATGTGTACATGTATGTACCACACATTGTCACACCGGCCCATCTCTGCAACGGTATAGTTAAAATATTTTTCCAAATACTTTTAACTTCTCAATAGATTTAAAAAAATGAACCATCCATGTGTAACGACAACTTGACAGCAATTTAGTGCACTAGCACATTTCAAATTCTGATACAAAAACGAGCTATCAAATGTAGAAATGTCAGAAGGTTCTACGGATAGACTGAGAACTAAACGCACAAGGTCAGGTAATTTTTTTACAACATTTGTATTGTTCATATTATTGGAAAAGTAAAACATTTCAGATAATTTTGCAAGTTACAAAATCCATCCAATGTACTCGTACATTCATCAATTTCCTTGGCTCCTGTATAAGTTCGTGAATTTGTTAATGCTCGAAGATTTGTATCATGATTTCAATAAAGTTAAAGATTAGCAAAGAATCTAAATTAATGCATTTGAGAAGTACGTCAATGTCACGCACAAAAAGCTCTAACGACTCATATCAATCAACTTTCTTATATTCACAAATGAATTTGTCGGTATATAATAACTTTGGTTTTAAAAGATGATCATGGTGTAGACGCTTTGACTAAAATATGACAGCCACCTCAGTGTTTACCTCTTCAAAGGGCTTGTGAAGTTACATAGCTTCACCGCAATACCTCCCATCTTATTTCCCTCTTTCCTTCGAATCTTCACTACACTACGCAGCTTAAATGTGTTGATGAATTTATCACAAGAATCGATAAAAACTTAGCTTTGAATTTTGAACACTATTTCTCAGGAATTCAAAGCATCTGAAAGTTCTTAATCTCACTCTAAGTGTATTTAGACGACCCTAATGTGTACTGATGGACTTTCGACACGCACTAACAAATGTTCACATGAAAGGGAAACTTGAAGAAAAATTTAAAGTGTCCCGCAAAAGGTTTCACGAAATGGCAATCCGTCAATTTCAATTTTCAGTCATGCATTGACAAATTGCAAAACGCATTCCTCGACTATTTTGCATAAATTTAACATTCCCATTGTAAGTGATTTCGTTCGATTTGACTTTGAAGATTTTATACCAAAGACAACAGCTGACACTTAACTATTTTCCATGTTTACAAAATTCATTATCATCACATAAACAGACGAAGTGAACAATGATTAACAGCTCGTGTTTACATCGATAATTTGATTCTCAGTACTGAAGGGTCGCAAATGCATTTTTTAGCATATTCCAAAAATTTGACGTCATACAACATTGAACATATTCCAACTTTGACCTGAGTAGTAAGGAAAGAAATAGCAGTTCATGTCAAATGAAGCTATGCCCAGATTTGAATCATCAACACTTTCAGTTTGTCAATTCAATTCGAACGTTGAGACTTGAAAACACATTTCCTTGCTAAAATCGAGATTATTTTGATTTGTTTGATACAATCTTAAATGATGATCGACTGGTTGATAAAACATGACTAAATCAACTTATTATCTCAGAAGCAGTAAAACTTTCCTTAAGCAGTATATTGATAGTCAATTTTCATGTAATAAGGAAGTAAATTGAAAAGCACAGCATTTCTAAATGATAGTTATAAACACTTGAGTTTTTCTTTTCAATATTTTTCTTCTTCTTCTCCCGAAATTTGAACAGCTTCTATGAGCAGCTAATGATAGAGTAAATAATATATTCAAATTATCGTTGATGAAAGTAAATTAGTTATTGAGCTAGAAATAACACATAAAATAAGATCTGTGCACTTTGAAAAATCATTAATCACATGCATTATTTATAGTGATGTTGTAATACGAATAAAGCTGCTGGTACTCTGGTAGCGCTTGATACTACGCCAGTGCGCAAACAAGCAATACTTATTTTCTGATTTACAGATTTATTCATTGAATAATTGATAGGCCTACATATGTTTGGGTTGTCTACAAATTGAAAACAAATAATAATGGAAACTAAAGTATAACGAAAAAATGCTGAATGAAAGGGCTTTGATTCTGCTCTCGTCTGTTTTGAGATAAAGTAAGTCACAACAATTATGGTAATTGCATTTATATCAGATTTCTGTGCAAAATGTTTTCTTGTAGTTTTTTGATTAAACATGGTAGCCAGGTTAACGTTATCGATTGGAAAAATCTTGGGCATGTTGATCAAAGTACGAAGCATTTTAGTTCAGAACTTCTCATCTTGCTCCGAAAATTGCAAAGAAAGATTTTCAGTATCTGATAGGCATAGATAAAGGTTTTCAAGCATTGTACCGTATTCATACTTCGTACGGTATTATTTGTACTTGAAGTCACGAATACAATCGAGATAGACACGGCTTATCAGAAGACAACACACGATGGGAGCGGGCCCCGCGCCTGCATTTTTGTAAACACGAACGGGTAGAGCCGCTAATCTAAAAAATTTTCCTTAGCGTTCATGGTTCGATTGTTTTAACCTGCGTTAATACAAAATCGAGCTAATTTTGTTCGGGTCACAATCATGTCAATTTATGAAAGCCTGTATCTTTGATGGCTAGTATTTCAGAAGAAAAAATAAAAACACGAAGAGCGATTTCCTCGAGATGTGAGATAGCCTTCATTAAATTCTATTTGCGGTAGGTTATAGATAACATGGAAATGTTCTTTGGGGGCGCAAGTTACAGTTGCGATTAGAAAAACACACCCCTGTAGTTGGTCAGATTTGCTCACAGAGATAAATTGCATTGTCTGCGTGTTTGTGTATATAGATGACTTTCCTCAATGCTGCGGTCACGCTCAGATCGTCTCGAGTGGCAAGAAGATCAGCTTTCCATTGATCGTAGTGCAAATTCAAGGCTGATTTCAAACGAACCAGTAGATTGACACCAAATTAAACCAACACAGTCAGCAAACCTATATCGTGAGGAGTCGAACGGTGTGAATAATATTTCCATTTGACGAATTTGTCACTGTGAAAACCTTAGATGTTACGAGTTAAAGATGCGTACTTTTCACTTGAGAGGCCTGCCCACAGAATTAAACAGGTCGCCTCTTCTTCTGTTTGACTAGAAAGGAAGCATAGGAGCATGTAGCGTTAATGAAATGGCACAATCTACTGACATATTACCATAGCAATCGAACAATGAGCAGCAAGTTCAACAGTAAACACGCCAAACTGTGCGAAGTTTCAGTGACTGTTGTTAACCGGATCACACAGCAAAGAGACACAGATGTCAAGTTCTACAGAGAAGTTTGTGAGCTTTTTCGTGCGCCTGCTATCTTTTTAGATAATGATCGGAGTGGCCAACAATATCGAGAAAAATTTTGCGCCATGATCTGTAAGAGATTAAAAAATTCTTTTTGCCCATTTAGCAAGTTCCTGCATATGTCATCGTTTTATATCAGTTTGCACTTCTAACAAAGTGACACGTTTAAACAATCTAATTCCGTGGGCCTGCCTGCACTCTGACCGTTGAAATTCGTGAGTTATCTGATAAGCTGCATGTACTTCGGCAATGCGCGTGCTTGTCCAATCACACAAGCCAAAGAGAGACGAATATCTATGCCAGTTTCTATCGCTTGCTACCATTGTAAACAATGGCTGGGATGGGATTAAGTAGACTCTTATCTAGACTAACCCACATGCAAAAGAATCTATCTCTGTGGATTTGCAAAAGCTGATATTAATAAGGATATTTTCTTTTAAATTTGTGAGTACTTTTGACGTTTCTTTAAGCACGTGAGGCATTCCTAAAGAACTGATCAAAAAACTGAAATACAGGTGCACATAAGGTGTGACAGCGCGCTGGGATAATCGTCAACATCTATTCACGTGGGGATAGGATTTCGCAATTTTGAGATGCAAATCAACGATACAAACTAATGGGGAAACATTTGTTGGCATTCAGGTAATCAAGTTTTAACAAGAGATTTTTACACCACTTTCAACAGGGGAAGTAAGCAGATGGCTGCCATTCAACTTTTCCATCATTCGAACAAACGAAGAAAATATAAACACAACTTATTTGGTGCACCCCCAAACACAACTACTTGCCGTTCACTACACTAAATGGGTTCAACTACTTTCATCTCGAACACCAAAAGATCTATCACAAAATTTGCTAAAAGAAAAAAGATTCCTGCATTTAGATTGTAGATCCAAAGAAGCTTCAGAGAACTAGATTCATATTTAGGTTAATCATCGAGTTTCTTTGATTTTGCCGTCAGCTCTTCAACAGCAGTTATTTACGTCAGAAATTCATACCTCGAAGAAATCGTGTAATCAAATTGGTCAAAATAACATGCTGAAGATAGAGGGCGAACTTATTTGGTACTCACTGTGGAGAGGCGCTGGCTAAGGCGTGGTGCGCAGAGGACATAGAGCCGTAACCGTTGACGAGGCCTGTAGGAGTAGTGAGACCTGCGGCAGCACCATTTTGATAAAGACCTGTCGTTGAAATGTTTTGTCTCCTTCGGCGACGTTTGTCTTCTGCTGAATGCCGATCGGCGAATTTAGCGTCAACACTCTTTCCGTTGATTAGCGCATCTCCGTTTTTCACTGCTTCAATAGCTCTTTCTGCGTCTTCAGTAGTGTTGAATCTGACGAATGCGACTCCTGAAAATAAAATTCGTTTTTATCTATCTACTGATGAAAAGTAGTAGGCTACTGATAACAATGTATATTTTTCAGCATTATGTGGGTTCACGCAATTAATTTAAAATTGAAGACACAAGATATCCGACTTCTGTGGGCCTACAGATGCACTCCTTAGATTACATTGCTAATTATGGAGATGTCATCTATCCATATCTTGCTGTTTTCTATGAAATCACATTACAGGGCCATTTCGGTGATGTCACTCGTGTGATTGACCATCAAACGGTTTCTATTAAAAAAGGATGTTGAGTTAACTACTTTTTTCGGCATTTTTTCTTCGCCAACAAGAAATCGGATTCCATCAGAATATAGTGTGTTCCAAGATTAATAGAGTAATTTACATTGCATGTAAATCAATGATAACCTTCATTTTGGCCTGAATTGTATCAATTTTTTAACAGTAGATGAACATGGTTGCCAGCCAATCTATCAATTTGAATCATAACCGGATTGGATCGTAAGTTTACTGACTGTATTTGATGGTACTATCACCAAAAATTGCAAGCTTTAGGATGATGATCGCACCATCGTTGACTCAGTTATTCAGTGCAATTTTGTAGATCAAGTTATTGTATTTTCACTTAATTTTAAAGATAGCTATTTTGAACTAAAATTCTCACTCTTATTTCTGGCGTATTTAAAATTGAGTGAAAACAAACTTTTGATTCAGTTTAAGCATTTGCTCTTCGTCCGGGTGTACACGAAGGGTGAGTGGTGTCTGCCTTGATGAAGAATTAACACTGGAGACTAGTCATAAAAAGATTGTACAGTATTCATCCAATTTTAATTAACTTTGAAATTAAAATTGAGTAAATCAAATCAAGAAGTTATCTGCCAATGGAAAGAGCACTTTCAGAAGCAAGGGTGAATGCACAAGTGCTTTGTTAACCACACCATGGCAATGTTCGAAACAGTACACCTTCCCTTTATCGAATGGAGTTAACTCTTCATAATAACGAATGTCAAAGTACAGAAACCCCAGACAGCGAAATCCAATAGGCATGACAGAGAATCTAAAAATCGCGAATTCTCAGGTGTGAAATATTGCATAATCAGAAATAAGATACGCACTATCGTATGTACTGGAGTCAATCCTAAACCTCTGCACCGGCACTGGAATATGGATCGGGTTTCAAATTTTTAGTTTCATCTTCATGTGGGCGACTTGAAAATGGATTTTGGAATTCATCAAGAGAAACCACGAAATATCTCAAATTTTCAGTCACAAGAAAAGTGACGACAGAACAACAATAGGTGGAGATCTGAACTTGAGTTTAGAGATAACTGATACTTCGCATGTCTTGCAAATTGATAACTTCCCGTTACTTATCACGTTTCTCACGATTACTTTTTGCATACGCATACAATCTCCGAAAATGAAAGCATGTACAGGCATATTTATGCATCATAAGTAATGTAATTTACCGGTATAAAAGACAGGATGTGTAACATTCAGTTGTTATTATATTTCCATTGATAAAATACTGCAATATTAGTCTGAGAAATGGCTATTTTGACATTCGCTTCTATTGGTGCCGATCAAATTCCTAGGTACGATGTCATTATTCAATTCCGATTTTGACAAAGGCTCGAATATTCTCTTTTTGCTAAGTTTCAATGGATTTTAGTTCACTCAACCTTGCAGGAATTGACAACTGAGAAGAGATTCGATCGTACATTTAAAAAAGCCTCCCTCAAGCAGACAAGGTGTGAGCATCTAACTTCATTCGTTACAAAAGTGCCAGATTATATAATTATGCAGTCAAGACTGCAGCTCAGCCAGGTCAGAGTCATTTGCGAATACATTATTTCATAGAAATAAAGTTCTTAGAAATTGAGCATTATTAAATTCAGTTTATCGAAATAATGTGATGAATAGACACCAACATCATAGGTGAATATTTAAATCGATTCAGTTATTTTTTAGATGAATAACTTTGCAAATTTAGGTTGTTAATTTGGGTGAAAACTAAATTCATCCAGAACAATTGCATGCTTTGTCAATTTTTTGCTTTTTAATTTATTCGTTGACTGGTTTGTAAACGAATACCGTTGTAATGTGCGTAAAAGTTGATATGAGGTGACAACTAGAAGTAATCGGTTGTCAATCTAATTGTGATTCGGAACAACTTTATTTCAAACTTCATTACAACAGTGCAAATCAGACAGCAGCAATTGCGTCTATTTCGCAAACAGATCAGTTTATTTCAAATGCTATTGACAAGCTATAAAAACTGCGTGTATATTATTCAATGCAAGTCCTTATTCTTGCGGTCACAAACACGAATTCGTCAACACGACTTTCTTGATGTGTACCTTAGTCGGTATTTGCATTCTATCTTTCAAGGCGCCCACACGAGGGCATTGCTACAAACCATCGGTCGGCTAATATAAGCGCACGGTGCAACTTTTTCAACCGTGTCGATCTGGAGCGCTCTGCTTGAATAATTAGTTATGTATCCTTCACTTCAAATTTTTAAACATAACTTATAAACTCAATCCGCCAATCTTTCACAGTACTGTAAACTGTGGTAACTGTGGTCCCCGTGGCAGCCTTCGGCCCTGAGGTCGAACCCCGAAAGTGTCAATGTAAGTAGCCAGGAAGGGGATCCGGACTAAAAGATCACGGCGCTCCCGATAAAAGTCTGACTGTGTCAGCACCGTCCAAGCCTCCAGTAAACGGAGTGGTGACGTTAAACCATCACATCATCGTCACTGTACTTGCTTATAAAGTGCTTCTATTATCTGTATTATTAAAGTTGTGAAAATTTTGAATTCAAATTGTTGAGGATACACGTTAGTGTTGCTTTGCAATCAATGATGCCTTTTCTACCTTTTGTGTAGAACAAGCTTGAATAAATGCGGTGTATATAAAAAAAGATGGTCCGATAAATCGTAAACGATCTCACAACGTCTACACTAACCAATGAAGAACATTTTTGACTCTTTTCACCCATCTTTTCACTCATCATAATATCTGATGAAGTTCAGATAACATTTTTTTGAGAACACATGCACACCACACTGTGAATAAATGCATCGAAATAGCAATGCTTAGTCGTAAAGACAACAATTTTGGTGCTTTGAAAAAAACTTACAGGAATTAAGGTAGAAAATATATTTTAGTCGATTCAGGTAAAATAATTTTAGTCGATGTTTTACAGATGAATCTTTTCTGAATCATTTTTGAATGGTCATTTCCATTGTGTCGCCTGAATAGAATTCTTAATGCATGCCGGTGGCATGTGAAATACATCGCCTATTTTGAGTCGGTGCTTTCTTGTATCAAAACCTTTCTTCTGGTTCCCGTGGGTTCTACGATTGAAATTAAATTATGCTGGGTTTATTTGAAAACATGAGAACCGAGCAATGAAGTTTGAATATGACGTCATCTCTACAGCGCTGGTTTCCAAAATGCAGTCTATAATATGTTTCGGATTTGAAGTTCATTATAATAGTTGTCGGAAATGTGCTACAGATTCAGAGCAAAGTAATTAGTTTCTCCCTGAACCTTGAATGGGAATCGATATTAATTACTCAATGATTGCATGACGCCTCCGATTAGATGGATGAAATCTATAATAATATCCATGCGAGCTCTGCTTTACAACTTTTGAAGCAGGAACTTCGTAAGTTGCTTGAAGCAATTAGGCAAATGAAAACAAACTGAATAACTGATTTCTGACTTGTTCAACTAAGATAATATCACTAATCGCGTCAGTGATAACAGAAAACGTGAATAATATTTCACCATGCTTTATCTATATGCATGTAGAAATTTCTTTGTAAAAGAAGCAAGAAGTCCAACATTTGACTAGCACTAATATAAAAACTTAAAACTTCTTTCAATGTTATCTTGCTAAACTTCTTAATATCTTTTGTTTTTCTTTGAAGTTCCGCAAGTAGATTCTTCAAAAAGTGGATATTTTGCTTGACGATCCTGTACCATTCTGTCAGTTTTTTGTGAGTGGCAACAGAGAAAAGTTCATTAGCCACATTCCAAGTATATAACAAGACACAATGCAGAACTGCGCAAACACACAAAATGTGCGTGAGAAGTAGATTCGATACTATGTGGACATCATATGTATGCACAAGAATAAAGGTTCTTACTTTTGTAAATACATCTGATCCTTCAAATCTCAGTGAAATAACGTATTCATACTTGCTCAAAGCTCTTGTACTAGTTCTCTGCTCCTACATGAAAGAATTATGTTCCTGAATAGTGTCATTCTCTCACTAGCCCTCTCATTTACCTCCCTACCTCAAACTATCTCTTTACTACACTAATTGCTATTTATATTTAATCAATCCTAGCTTCTAAAATCCTCACGGTAAAAATCGCGATCATTAGTTACATATTTGCTAGCATTACCTAATTGCATGACCGAGTAAGGAAACATTATCATTTGCAAATATCCTTGTCTAATTTAACCTCACACAGAATGTCAAAGACTAAAGGTTTGAAGCTAGCAGAAAGTTACGAACGTTAAGCAATACATGGAGTGACACTTTCATATTTCTTAAACGACAGCTGCATCTGCAATATTTGACATTTAGATGAGAGAACTATTGAATCAAACAATGTCGACGACAAATGATGTAATGAATAAACGTTTGTGTGGAACAAATGTTGGGACTCTCTTCAACTTTTAAATACTGGCGCATCACAACAAGAAAATCCACTTGGAACTGAAGTCATATTTTAACTTTGCAGAACGAATGAAATTTCAAACTCGTCTTTAACCAATGCATCGATGACTCACTTTTAAATGCAATGATGCAATCACGGCGATTTACTTATTTAAACTTAGTCAAACGATTCCATATCAAGAAATTATCGACAAATAATAACTAGTATTCGCACATTATGACTTGCTATCAAATCAGAAGAGCTTGTACACACATGCAGACAGGTGGGACGAGTGTGACTGAATGAGTAAGAATTTGCGACTTTAATTTGTACAACGTAATATCTGAGCACATTATATCTGGATTTTGGAGTTTCAGTTCAGTGAAAGAAGTTTCACGATATTTCCAGCAATTTCAATTTAACTTGTAGTCCTACATATTGTGCAAACAAGTACATTGTAAACTGAACACGTTAAAGACAGCTAAAATAACCGTTAAACTTCACACAAAATATCCGTAAATATCTGTTAAAATGATGACATCAAGACCATGATGAGTGATGTCGTAACAGTTAGAATCCGTTCTTATCAGACAAAACAAACGTCTGTTTTTACGGATATTTACAGTTCGGACTGTAAAAACAGTGAAACTAATTTTAGGTGTTAATTTAACGGATATTTACGGTTTACAGTTTACAGTGTAAGTGGATGACGGCTAAAATAGAAATATGAATAAAACATCATAAACAAGCGAATCCTTTCCTCTGACAGCGCGCGTTGCACCGTCGATACCTACTTTATGCAATCATAAGATATTTGAGAATAGACGACAATACGTGTGGCATCTTTTTTCCATCACCGTACCCATTGACACAATTGTTAATTGGATTGATGCTGTTCATGTGCCAATGAAATCAGTGGTGTGCCCCTCTCGTTAAACCATTTCATATCAATGCATAAGCTTTGGCGAAATTGATAAAAAGTTGCTAATTAATTAAAAATTGCAAAATGTAAAAAGGTGTTCGCTTGATCTAAGCAGCATTATATAGTTTATTTTTTTAAATCAAAGAAATAAGCTTTGCTGCTGTTTTACTTAAGATTCTGTGTTTATTTTCTCTTCTCTTAAGCTTTCGTCACTACCGGCCTTGTCAAAAGTGTCAGTGGTTGGACATATTAACATAGCAAAATACAAAAATGTTTAAAGTCAAAGAGATGGACAGAAAAGTCTAGGAAGGTACATAGTATCAAATAATTAAATTGTCCGTGCACGGCTCTCTTCGTGGGAATTAATGGTCGGCTTTCTTTGTTGAATTATAATGCTTTCAAGAAATCGGAGATTGATGGGATCTTTGTGATGTCCGATCACTTTTACGTTTGTTCTCCAGTTATTATTTTGTTCCAATTGACAATGTATTAAATGTCTATGTACTGACGAACTTTGTTGTCTGAAATGTTCCTTGTTTCGGATGTGAAGTTTTCGTATCGTACTGCCAATATAAATTTGATTGCAATTGAGGCATTTAATTTCATACACTACATTTTGTTGGTTGCAAACACGTAAGTCATTGATAGGGCAGTTCTTTAGAGTACAAACGTAGACATTGTTTTTGTTTTGATTTTGAAGGAAATTTCTCATTGTAAATGATTGATGGGCTATTCTGATGTGACACATTTTATTACACTTTTGACAAGGCCGGTAGTGGCGAAAGCTCAAGAGAAGATAAACGTAGAATTTTAAGTAAAACAGCAGCAAGGCTTATTTCTTTGAATAAAAAATATAATTAATAATTAAGTCTACATATTAGTGAATATGTGCCTGCAGTCGAATATAAGTTTATAATTACTAGACACTGATATCTTCAGGGGAAATTTTGTCATTTTAGGTTTTTTTAGGGTGAATAATTTTACAAATTTAGGTGAATCAAAAATCCATTAAAATCTCTAGATTCATTGAGAGCGACGGTTTTTTTGTTTACGTTCATGAATTGTGTTTTTTCACTAATTTGTAAACAAATACCGTGACAATGATCTTCTTATTAGTTTAAAAAAAAGAGTGAGTCCAAGATCTAATCGCGATTCAGAACGATTATTTCAAGCTATAATAGCTGCACAGATAAAACATTAACAGCTACTGTAAGTAGGCCTACGTATGTTTCAAATTGTGTATTGACAATTCAATTGTACAATTTTGTATGTGTCAAACAACATTTTGCATCAAAATTACTCGCATTTCAAATGCAATATGAACTTTATTGATGTATATAGAAGAATTAGAAACTGTGACCAGAAGCATGTGGCACTTCCCAGAATCACTCATCAATGTCTGTTTTCATTATTTCAATTTTAAAAGCAATTCGTTGCCACGATTTTCTCAATGTTTTCCAATGTGAGTAGATGAGTTAATCAAATAGCAAATTTTAGTCGTAATGACAATATTCAGGTGATTTAGGTGAACTTACAAAATATCCGGAATTTAGGTTAAAAAATTTTGGTGATTCACCTAAATTGTCGCTGTCTCGTAATTACACAAATCTTGCAGCAAGGATGTTTTCTTGCGATGGACCTTGATCAATACGGTATACTAATTTGCGTACAAGAGCGGACAATTACATCTGCTTATGCTGAGTTTGAATACAAATTGTACAATTTGATCAGTATTACTTTTAGTCTTCAGTCTTTATGCAGCTCATGTGAACAATAATTCAACCATCAAAATTACCTATGGCAATTAGAAGAGCATCCGCTTCAAACTGAACAACAAAATGTGGGAAAGAATCCGAGAAGTGCTCATTGCATTGACAAATATTATGCAAATCACGATAATTCACCTTCCTCATAAAGTATTCATCCTTTGAAACTAGTATGTTCATCAATTTGATGAAGCAGTCAAATAAAAGAGAATACTAGATGATTATAATTCTTGGTTTATTGTGTCAACAGTTGCAATATCTCTTAACCATCAATAAAATAAAAATTAGGATGTAATCATTGGCTGTCTATCAAAGTAAGCTTTCCCGCAAAGTTGCGTAATATTAATTTGAATTGAAAAGTCAATTCCCGAAACACTAAAACTTTCCGGTTCAGAATCATCAAATAGGGAAAATCAATGGCTTTACTCCGCTGAATCAAAAATTGTTCAGAGCTACAACTTGTGAACTATAAGCTGTAAGAAAACAGTGGAACGCAGTGTGCGATACTTTGACACTGTTAATGTAGAAAACCATACTAAGTCAAGTAATCAATGCCTGTCAGTATTTTGAGAAAGTGCATTAGCCATAAAATGTGAAATGAAAATCAAACCTCAAAACTTTAGATAACTGACCTTTAAAGGACACTTTCGGGGTCGACCTCTGCACCACAAGATCGCTGTGAAAAGCTAGTGAATTAACTGCGGCAAACGAAACTTATGCCAGCATTTCTCAACCGCATCGTGGCACCTTAATGCAAAAACCGTTCGTTGTCTTTGCTGAATTTGTGGTCCGCTTAAGCCACTTTTGTGTGCGTGTAGATGGCTTTCAAATGCCATCTGTATTTGACCTTGATGGTGCAATTCTCGAGTTTCCACCAGCCTTCCTTAACAAGGATGCTAAATCCATGCAAGTTTCTGGTAGTTGAGCTCTTCTTCAAGAAATGCCAACCGCTCAGAGTCGCTTTTTATTGTCAAGCAGTAAAGTGTCTATTATCATACTGGCAAATATAATGACATATAAGAAAATCTTTCATTTTTAAGAGTAAACAAATGAAACTTTGTTGAAAACAAGAGTTATCAGAAAAATGTTTTAAATATTGCAGGATATCAATTGGTAACATCATTTTAACAGACAAACTTTGTGAAAGCTTTTATTGAAGCAAAAGTCAATATTTGGTTGACACTTCCTTTGCTTCCAAAAGACAGTCGCAAGTCTTTTGAGCATCATGTAATTCGCAAGCTGAGTGCAGCACTCTAAGGTTATTTCTTTGCACCAGACTGTCATAATAGAATCTCCATGCACATGGTCTGAATGCGGTAACTTCAGGATGGGCCAGCATTTCTCTATTCAGATTAAATAAAAAAATAAAATCTTGAAAATTAGAAGGGTACGAATTGAAGCAGTTGTTGTCTTGATAAATAAGTCAGAGTCTTAGATATCGAATTTAATTTTAACCGTGAAGAGTGATTTTCATCGGCTGTCACTCTCATGCAAATAGTGCAATATATATCTGACATCTCTCGTGGGATGATCTCGCTGAAACAGAAATGACTTCTGCCTATTAGTGTGGACTATTTTGAAATATTCTTTCTTTATGACCAACATGGCACATGTATGTAAATGATTTTTTTCATGTAATCAAATTGCATTGCATATTAAAAGATGGTGGCTTAACGTCACTTCCATAAAAACACAAGCTTTCAGACTTTGCAAGTCCATCGTCAGGCTATGAACAATAGAAGAGAGCTCTCTTGTAATAGATTAATTTTCATATTCAGAATACATCATATACACAGATGCTTTTCTATCTTAAACCTTAAAACGGAATGGTATTGGGAACCAGTAGGCATGTGCGCAAATTTAGCGCACATAGTAATAATTTATGCCAAAATGAGCTCGAAACTTGTCACTCCGCTTAAGCGGGAACTCCGGATAATCGGGTGAGAAATCTCACTCCCAAACCGTTCCGTTTAACTGGAGTGCACTGCATTACTATTATTATTGAGATCACCACAGCACTTGCCTTTGTCGAACAGTGTGGATAAATGTACATTTTTACTGTTTACTTTCACCTTTCAACCCTATGAAGTGGAGAAGCATCATTGATAGGACTTCATGTCTGGTTCACAACGACTTATAGGAAAATCTCATCACTAAGCAATCCGATCAGCATCAAGCAGTCTAAATTTAGAATCCTATAATTCTATAATTTCCAAACCTCCTGTTGTTACAGCTACTTACTTAACAACGGAAATGCATCAGAAAATACTTACAGTCATAATCACGCTTAATAACTGGTGCACAAAATTATTCGAATCTGCTCATAAATGCTCCTAAAAGTAGTATAGGAATGATGGGTACACTTTACTCGGCAGTTCATCACTACAGTTAAACACACAGCTTGAGTCGCCCATGAAGCAAAAGATGAGTAACTTTTCATATGATAAAAATGGAATAGAATTCATCAAGAATCTCTTAGTAAGTATTAGAGCTTTTATTATGGCCGTCATGTACTTACCTGTAGGGTCACCACTGCTGTTGGTCATGATGTGCACCGAGTCAATTGCTCCATATGGTTGGAAAATGTTCAACAATTGGTCCTTGTCGGTGAAGTCGGTTGGAACGCCTGAGAGGTATACATTTTTGTCATCCTTCTCACTATCCTAAAAAAATAAATACCAGTTCACGTGAAAACAATTTCCAACAAATCAGGCTCGTACATGTTCCTCTAAACTGGCAGATATCCAGATTGATTCGTGATGTTGCAAGTACAAAACTGACCTACAATTGCTGCAATCGTACGCTACTAGATATCATGTCAGCGGAACTAACAAAATAATGTGGTAGATCAATCAAGTTCGATTTTGTTATAGTTTCTTATGTCAATTATCGCCGCTGCGGTCTTGAAAATCGAAGGGGATGTTTAGAGCTATAGGAATGGGTTTATGGGAATGGTTTTAATGATACCGGTATCTAGCATCTTTCATTGCATCAATAATAATTATTCCGCCAATAAACACGCACATATGGCATATGGTCAGTCATTTCACATCAATCAAATATTTTTTTTAAGACTTTTGTTAACACTCGTATGAACTTCATGATAGAGTCATTCCAACCAAGGTTAACCGGGGTCGTCCACAGCTTCAATAATTCGGTCTATTCGCGTTTGACTGCGTGAACCTATAAGCTGGCGTGTTTAGAATGTTTCATTAGTAAGAAAACGCAACTTGAATCAGACATCTGATTCTCCATTATCTTTCATTTAACAACATAGGTGAAGTAGTCGCATTTCATGAATGATGACACCAAAGAACTCTTATCACATGTGCAATCGGAGCCAAGAATGAATAGGAAAATACAAACCGCGTACTGTTAACGTCTGAAAAGAGTCTATTGAGTCTGTACATCGCATGTGAATATGAAGTTATTGCGTACATTGTGGTATTAATTATCATCTGAATCCATGAAAGCTAGAGAAGGATGTTTGCGTTATTGAATAATATCCGGATACTGAGATGAATAATACTGTAGTTGAGATGATCATGAGCAAATTTCATTTCTTTTTGCGCCACAAAGTTAAATGTAGGCGTTTAGCAGCTTTGTTTCTACACAATATACCCATCATTCAGAACTAATCATTTGAGGATTATTATTAAGAAAAGAGGATTTTACGAAAATAGTGCGATTCCAAAAATTCAAGAAATTCCAATGTCAGAAATTAAAAAAGATAGCATTAATAATAACCTAACGGAGAACTGTTTTCAGTTAAATATCAAAAAGATCTAATCCTAGGGGTTCGGTACCTATTTTTAAAAATATCACATCGTGTTGCTTAGAAATAGTACATGTATATTGGTGATTCGTTGATTAGTAAATAATTAATCAATGATATTTAAGAGTGGAATGGTCATTAATCAATGATGTTTGATTATTGATTGAATGATTACTCTTTGTACCTACTTCTGGCAACAGTGTTCATTTAGTAGATTTTACTAAGCATGAATGCAAACAAGGAAATGTGAATGATACAAGTTTGAAACACAGCAAATTAGATATTTGAGGAGCGCAAGTCTTTCTGCTATGAATTTTATATACTGGTGCATGCATTGCACCTTCATAAGAAAAAATTGACGAACCTGGCGTTGGAGAAACCATCTACTACAATAACAATTTCAATCGCAACGATGTTCATTTTTCTTAAAAATCTAATACAATGATGTTGCTTAGATCAAGCGAAGTGCTAGTTAGTTTGTTTCATAAAACACAGTGCTTTTAGCTTACACTTATTTAAAGCACAAGTCCATGCAAGTCGCATTGATGATAGTTGTATGGCCCTCTGTGTCGAAATTTTCGTTCTAGCATTTTATTTAAACTTCTGAATTGCAAATTTAGATGTTGCACGAAAAATGCACAAAACAATGGTTTACAAACATTTTTATAGTCCTAAAACCAAAGATAAATAGTCAATTGAGAAATGATTTTACGAGACTGTGTTTAAGATTTCATTGAAGTTTCATTTGTCTGCCTAAATTGAGACCGCTTTTTGATAAAGTTTCGACCTCATTATTGTAATCCTTTGCATCTTTATTATTCAATCAATGAATTTCATGAAAGGACTTAAAAATGAAGCTAAATTTGGACTACTACGTTTGTTTGGAATTTTTTTCTTTTTTATCCCCAGAGAATTTTTAGCGGATTGCCATTAAAATTTGAAAATGTCACTGGCCAATTTTCAATTAGGACGCCAATGATAATAAATCTGAAAGGTTATGGACGTAAAACCATCAAGATGCATGAAAGTATATTTGATTGACCTCACTCTCGATTAATAATGGACTAGCGTACTCGCTAGTGTCATCATGTAGCGGACAAATGTTTGCTTTGATGTGGACTTCCCTTGAACTTCTGTTTTAAACTATATTTTTACAGATGTCACCAGTTATCCATCAAACAATGTTTTTCCATGAGAAATCAGCAACCATAATCATTTCCGCAACTCATTCGTCTGTAAGTTCCCATCAAACGAGAGGAAAATGACATATCCTTGTCTGTTCAAGAGTACAATATATCGAAGCAGCAGCTAACATAATAGTAAGCAGATCGGAGGATTACTTAACTTCTCCAAGATGACAATTCATGACGCCGACTTGAAATTTATTGGCGGTGGAACTTACCCAAACATCTGTACACAAAAATTGCAAGGAAGAATTTGCGTCTTATTTTTGAAATTGAGCACGTGGTGCGGATATTGAAGAGATTCAAAAAAACTTTGAACAGGAACGCGGAGTTGGCAAGAGTTAAAATTTTCCGTTCTCTGACATAGATTCAGGTAGGCCTCCGAGTAGATAACTCGCAATCGTGCATGTGCTGGTGCTGCTTCATGAATTTCCGGAAACTAGTTGCAAGCCACTCCCTACAATCCAATGATGCGATTTTTCTTCTCTATTTCATCCTATTCACAGGACAGGAGCAATGGAATCCGAAATCCCGGAAAATCATAACCCCGAGATCTGGAGATTAAGCAGTCAAGCCAATCCAAAAGTTTGAATTTGCAATTTTCTGGCCTCAATCAATAACTTATCGTCTTGAAAAAGTTCATATAAAAGTCTTGAAATTTTTTTATGCAATTGGTCATATTCTCTCTGTCCGGCAACTAAATGTTGCGACACATAAAAGGATATGTTGGAGATAAGTCGAAGAATAGAAAAAGTGTAAGATAGCAATGATGGCGGCAGCATGTAGGCATTGGAGAAAATTAACATAAATGAATTGTTACTTTTAATTTATCAACTGCACAGATAAAATTGATCAAATTCTAGCCGAATTAAACTGAAAATAGCCTAAGAGTCAACGCTTGATGTCTCGAGGTGATGCTGACAGTTGCTTTAGTTGGGCTTACTACTAAAGAAATGCAGAAAGTCAGCATTCTGCAGTGTGGAATGAGTGGATCTCTTATAGAATAGAATAGAAATTGTATATTCGATGAGAATAAAAACCAAACAGTTTGGAGGCAAATTTTGAAAGTCAATTGAAAATAACTTTGGTTCAAATGTACATTCGATTATAAAGATTAGCACAGTAAGGAATGAACGCCGCTTGGTGCATTGTTAGGTGTCATCAAATGCTTTGAACATGGAAGAACTCTTGGATTGCACTACACACTATGAAATGTTTTGTATTTCTTAGCAATAAAATAAAGTGCCAACACCATCGCTACCCTAAGATAGCTTACAAATATTGAAGTCGTGGCAAAAGCTTCATTAATTCGAATATTTTATCGATTTGTTGTGTCTACATAGGTCATTGTGCATTGCATGCTCTTCAAAATTATCAATAATCAAAAAATCAATAAAATTGCTCCTATTATTTATGACATTCAATAATCACAAATAAGAGCAAACAAACTACATAGTAAAAGATATCAGTATATCAGGGAAATGCTCATACTGAGTCATGCTTACTTAACCCAAAAGTGTAAATTTATAGCATAGAAGTTTAATTTTTTATATTAACTGATTGAACAGAGGAGACAATCAAAATAAAAATTGGTTCGCATATGAACAATCAGGAATTTTCAATCTCGGACAGCCTGGGTTCTGACAGCGGGTATAGTTCATGACTTTGTGATCTTCGTTTTGAGATATACTAAGATAGCAAATATAACTCACAATCCGATCTCGCAGATGTAACATCGTTTTATTAATCCATCTATAGTAGAAAAAGACAAGGGTAGTGGCAGAATACTACCTCAAAAAGTTGGGAAAAAATTTCGAAACACGGAGAACATGCTCTGGTTTTTCTTTTATCGTGATCAATTAACGCTAACTTAAAGGATATTCTCATAAGTCAATTTGAAATGATCATAAAAATATCCCAATTTGTAGTTTTGATGATAAAATCAGCATCACAGCCGTCAATTCAATTCTTCTATAGAGCAGTCAAAAAGTGCATGAATAAACTGATGAAAGCCATTAAGATTGTTGAAACCACATAAATCAACAAAGTGGTGTTAGAAATGGAATATAAAAGTTTAAACTTGTTTTATGACGCATGGAGAGTAATTGGCAATGGTTGCACTTCTTCCTAATTAAGTGTCACCAGTTCATAGTTACCCATCAAACACTTCATACAATAGACAGCTTTAATATGAACAATTAAAATCATTTACTTGCACAGGGGAACGGGTATGCAAATGAAACTGTGAACGAACGTTATGAAACCAGTGTGGAGATAGAGTACTTTTTCCATCTACACATGATTTGAAAAGGGTTTAGTTTTGAGTATACAATGTGAACGAGACAAGTGGGAGGTCGAGCGCTAAAAATGATGCTTTCGTTGTGAATCTTTACATTAAATTTTTGTTGCTCTTCCGACCACTAGCTTTAGTAGTGATGTACAAAACCCTTCTTCAGAGATGCAGGTGTTAAGTGGTCTCCGTGGCACACTGGTTAAGTGCTTGGCCTACCGATCTTTTGGTTTAGAGGTCGAGCCCCGTGTAAATGGATGTAAGGGCATCCGGACTAAAAGTAATACAACGCTCCAGAAAAGTCTGACTATGTCAGCACCGTCCAAGCCCCAAGTATGGATAGTAGTGACGTTAAAGCTGCAAACAGTGACTGTGGTGGTTAATTTATGAAGCAACGATAGGACGGCTGAGACATTAAATCTACCCACAAACTCATGTCATTGATTGTGATGGACACCTGGCATCATACTAACATATTGATACAACAATCACCCCTACAGGCGGGGTTTCAGCTAGTCCATTTAATATTCTGTTTGCAAAGTTAGCCCGATCAAGAAGTTGATTATAGCTTATGCAAAGCACAATACTTAGAACTCAAAAAGTCGCTTTCAGAAAGAAAACATTCATTGAATAAACAATGAAATGAAACGATGTGCTCCCAGTAGGACTTGGATCCTTGACCACGTAGATTTTCTAAACCTGGTGCTCTGAACAACTAAGACTTCATATGGATCTCCACCGCCTTGAAAATCGTTGCGTTCGACACCTCTATCTGATGATATACACGTATGAGAGCAGACAGATAATGTACTCCGAGCTACTTGAGAATTTAATTTGCTAATTTAGTTGGGCCATCTCTTCAAGCCAGGAAATCGACACATGCTTTGAAGATGGACAATTTCAGACAAGGATTTATGCTCAATGAAACTACGAGCATAATACGAATCGTCACGGAAATCATGATAACCGGGTACTAAATACTCCCTGAAGTAGATACGATTTTCTGCTAAGTAGAATTGAGCTTGTCGCTTGGGTACCAACGAAATATCAACTCACAGTGGACGTGTAAGGAAGGCTCATATATAATAGACCAAGATAGCGTTACTGGCTGTAATTCCTTATTTGATTTATCATATGAAATCATCCTGACACTGAATATTAAGATGGAGAATCATTGCTTGAAGCGCGGAGTTTCTTGCCATCATATGCGCACTTGTCACAGAAAACTGAAGCCAAGTACACTTGCATCAGTGCTACATAAGACGGCAACATGTAAGAGTAACAGCGAAAGCATCAATAATAGGACAGCAAAATGTCTGTCTTCAAAATTAACTTCAGATTATATCTCACACTTGCTATACGAAAGACGACATTCAGCTTTGCATCCTCTAAGGATTCAGATAACAAGAATAAACTGCATTAAAACGTTTGTGGGAATTTATTTTCTCAAAAGCCGAACGCAATGTAGGGAAACATCGTCGAAAACACTCTCTGTCTGGCCGCGGAGACATTTGACTTAATTTGGAACTGCCTGGAATCAAATGTCTGAAACACGCAGATAAGGTGAACTAAATTCTTTGCATTCTCTGATGAAGGCTTCTATCAATTTTCAGCTTTTTTTAAACAATGGTGTCTCTTTCAAAGAGAAAGGTTCGACTACGATCAAAGAATGCATTCCCTTTTCAATTAAATTCGAAGTTGATCAGAATTTCAAATGGAACACGTAATGGACGAATTTCATTTTATCAGTGAAATCTGGTAATGTGAAGCCCCTTCTAATACCTTCGACTCATTGATAGAAATATTGCGTAAATTTTCATGAATATCCTTGCAAACCAAATGATTATGAAGTAACACAGGATCTGTCACCGATTAAAAGGACTTAAAACTCACCGATACGCGTGAAAGTACTCGTGGACAAATATTAACAGATGTGCATTCACTCATAGGGCCATTGTCCAAGCAGCTATTGTGAAGGGATAATGTGCCATAACAGTCTTGGGAAATCAATTTTCAATCAATCGACAGACCACAAACGTTATGACATTTTTCATTGCATCGAATGCTAGGTCAGTACATGGACTGCAATTATTACCATTCATGAAGCCAATTTTTCTTCAGCTACTGAGATGCATCTACCGAAATAACATCGGTAGACAGATAAAGAGTCGCTAAACCATGTGGATAGTAGTTGCGATGTATCAAACTCAATTATAAACGCCTTCCTTTCGAAGTCAATATCAACTTGGTGGAGGTATCGTAGCATACCTTTCGGATAATCTGAAGGTGTGTGAATGCCACTGTCCCATATTGAAGTATTCGACTTTAAAGACGTCATTCGACGTCAAGGATTTTACTTTGCGAAGACTTAAATGGACTTGGACATTCTGTTGATCGCATTAATGATATTTTGGGAACAGAAAGTCTTTTCACTTTTCCTACTCGAAACTGTTCTCAATTGGACTTTTATCTTCAGTGACTGGAAAAATTTTTACTTGGACTCGAGTTTGCTACCACCCTTATACAGATCCGACCATTTCGTCATTGTATGTCGGGCTGTTGATACTATTCCTCGTCCTAAAGTGATCAAAGTGCCGTTTCATCAGAAATCTCCGGCAAGTTGTGCCAAATTCAGAGAAGAGCTATCCAATGCAACCTTCTTGAATGATGTCATGATGGAATTTAATGTGGAAATTGCAGCAGACCAACTTCTATGCAATTTGAAAAGTCTGTTTGATAGATATTTTCCTATTCGGACTATCAGGCTTCGTGACAATGATAAGCCATGGGTAAAACCATCACTCAAGCTGTTGATCAATGCTCGAGATCGTGCTTACGCAAATAGAAAGACTCTAAAGTACTTGCGACTTCGGGAAGCAGTTATTATTCATGTTCGCCATCTAAAGGAGGATTATATTAAATCTGTTACGGCCTCTAAATCTACATATTCGACATGGAGATCTGTTAATGAGTTGACGAACAGGAGAAGGAAAATAAATCCAGTTGATGTAGACCTGCTACGTGACGTCTTCAGTCAGAATTTTTCTGATTCAGTCAATGGTGAGTTCTCGCCATCACTTCAAGAATTGCCATCTTCTCCGTTGACAGTATCGATACAGGAAGTTCATAATGTGATACAGCATTTGAAGAAGGGCTCGCCTGGCCCGGATGGTATACCTCACTGGATACTCTGCGATCATGCGGATATTCTCGTTCCGGCAGTCCACCACTTGATAAATTTGAGTTGTGCGTCTGGGACTGTACCTAGTGTTTTAAAGAAAGCGAACATTACCCCAGTACCAAAATGCAATCGTCCGTCAATCACTGAATATCGCCCTATATATATTTTACCTGTGATATCAAAAGTATTAGAGAAAATTGTGTGCAAGAACTGGCTTAGTAAGCTATCATCTACTATTGGACCTTTGCAATTCGCTTTTGTTCCCAGGAATGGACAAGGCACAGTCTGTGCTCTAACATATACATGTTACACCATATTTTGTCGTATCTGGATACCCCAGGAGCAGTGAGATTGCTTATGCTGGATTTCCAGAAAGCTTTTGTTTCTGTGCCTCACCGTGTGTCATTGTGCAGTCTCTTATCAACAAAGGAGCATCCAAGGAGATAGTACAATGGACTACTTCTTATTTATCTCAGCGACAACTCCGTGTGAAGAGCGATATGAACTTTTCCGATTAGTTTACGGTCCATAGTGGTGTCCCGCAGGGAAGTGTGCTGGGCCCCTTACTATTCGCATTCGCCATGGATAGTATAGAGGCAAAATATGGCAACTCAATTGTGGTGAAATTCGCCGATGATGTATCGCTCCTTCATTTTGTGCCGAAGACCACCTTGCTGAAGAGTTCCAACACATCAAATCGTGGGCCACTGTGCATGGTATGAATCTTAATTGTTCCAAGACAAAAGTCATGAATTTCTGTACGACACGCTCTCTTAATCTCGGAAATCTACGTGATGCATCCTCTGACGTTATCATTGAAGCTGTTCGGGAAGCCAAGGTGCTAGGTGTGATTCTCGACGACAAGCTTCATTGGCAAAGTCATATGGAGTACAGCCTTGCCAAGGCCAGAAAAAGGATTTATTGCCTTTACTCCTTGAAACATGTTTCGGCTAATACCAAAGTTATGTGTATGGTGTACTGTGCTCTAATTCACTCAGTATTGACATATGCGTACCCTGTCTGGTGTAACATTAGCGATTCACGTTTTTATCGACTCACTCAGCTGGAAAAGAGATTGAGTAAGATATTCAATTTTACATGCTCTACTTACATAAACACCTTTTGTGACAACTCAGCGACCACACTGGCTTTAAAAGCCAAAGGAAGTGATCATCCTCTCAATTTTATTTTTGACAAGGCGGCCATGAGACATAGTACAAGACTCTAAAAGTCACATCGACGTGTGAAAGCGAAAACTGTCCGTTTTAAGAATTCATTTATTAAGTATGCATGACCCTTTCTTTTATTATGTTTTGTGATGAACTGATGATTTTGTAACGCAACTTCTGAATCTGCTGTAAGAAGTTCGAATAAAGCTACGATTATTATTATTATATCTACGATGACGCATTATAAAGAAGTTATGGAAATGTGGCTCACGCCGACAAAATTGACACGATAGTGTTTTTAGATAATTCATTGGTCCTCACAATGTAACAGACTTTTCTGAGCATTTCCTTTTGTTTGATTATTAAGGAAAAATATATCATGATAATAAAACCAGTTGATTGTTTTATTGCAAACGCTTACGTCTGAAAATGCACGTAATAGTGTGATGTCCGAGAAAGTGCATAGCTTAGCCCTATCTCAACAATCTATCACACAGCTGGATACTGAACAAATTGGTATTTTTTGTATCTCACTGATGCATGAAATCGATCAGTAATAGTGAAAATATTCACTCACAAAATTTGAATGAAAAGTAACAATCGAAATTGATGCATCACATGCAATCGATTGTACGAAGTAGAATGTATCAAGGAGCCATTAATGCCAAGCCATTTCCAAAAAAATATCGAAAGAAATTTGCAGGAGTTCTAGGCATAGTAGGATATTCGGAAGCGTACCAATAGATAAGCGTTGATCTCCTTTTTCATCTGGTCACATTTTTGACCGTTCTGGGATCAAGGTTAGATAGCGAAGTTGATCCAAAAACTTCGGGCCGAATGTGTGCAAAAAATAGTGCATTGGGTTATCAAAGGATTAATGTCAACTACCTTTATACAACTTTTGAACATGCTTCCAACTGAGAATTGCATTTGAATGAACCATCATTTGTTAATAAAAATCCGTATTGCAAATCACGAGTTTTCGACGGCTTACAGTGCGTGTTATAGAATACCATTTTCTATAAACAATTGCTGTTTTCCGAACACATATAATTAATTCAAACACTTTTATGCAAATGCTCTAGTCCCTTAGCGAAAGCATTAGTCCCTTTCCTATTGAAGCCTTATAAGACTACGGATAGGATTTTATATTAGTAGAGTCACATTACTTTGTGCCTAATTAATTGATATAATAGATTCATGGATGACACAATTTCATCCTGATCTAATTACTGGCATTTATCATTTTCATTTAAGCATATTACTTCTACCTTACAGATTGACTGTACTAAAAAAACTAGTATTATTTAGAGCCAACAACTAGAAGTAGACCAAAATCTGGACAGCGCCGGATAGTGGTTTAGAATGGACAAGCCATTAGGCATATCTGTAATAGAATTTCCTAACTTCACTCAGAAATATTTAGTATCTTTGTATCGGGCTTTTATTGCTCAATGCAATAATTGTGGAGTTAATGATTATGGCTGAAGAGAGGACTAACAGTAGTTTCCACAACTTTGGGTCTAAGCTTCATTCATGCTTTTCTTCCTTCAAGACAGTGAAAGGTCGCCTCCGAATTCCGTCCTATTTCAAAGTATTAAGTGCTTTTTCAAGGTGTTGATTTTAACAGAGATATAAAAGAACTATAAATGAGAGCAGAAAGTCTAACAGATAGAGAATTTGTGAGCTCCTTTGAGAGCAATGAGACCCTCCCATTGTTGGTCTTATCACGCTATGATCTCTGATAGTTGCATTTTCGTGACTTAACTCTTTCAAGGGACGAAGTGTGTATCCGTGATTTAATGCCTCACCAAGCTTCGCGATATTAGAATTATGTTTTTGTCCTTGACGTATAATATCATTACTTTTGACAAGCAGTCGATTAATCTAATGAACTATAGCAATTGCTGATGGTTCAAGATTCTCAAATACATCAAATGTTGTCCGCTAAGAGTACATTTGCTCTAATGCTGGCTTAGTTCATCTGATTGGCATCTTACCAATCGTAACTTGGAACTCCTGGCTCCTTTGTATCGTCACTGAATCGTGAGTAATCTGTAAATTGAGCTCCATCGAGTCGCCATACTGCATGCGGCGTGTAGTTGTGACGAGTGATATGGATGGGGTCTGCAATGCTCTCATGAATTAGTTGATTTCTAAATTGGCAAAACGGGAAAACGTATACTGCGGTACATCGCGTTAATTTGAGTCAGTAGAGTCTCTACGATTCGTGACTGAGTTGGATTCAGATGGAGTCACTCAGTTTTCTATGGAACAACTGGAGACTGTTACTTTTGATGTCACCGCGATAATTGATATCTAAAGGGGAACAAAACAAACAGATAATTCTGTTATTTGAAAAAACCAAAAAGGGACAAAAGTCAAACAATATACTGATCTCAAATTGATGTCATCCATTTCTCTTGCCAAAACTTCAACAATGGTAAGAGTAAATCAGAGACAGTGATACTTCCAGTCAGATGATATTTGCTTGTATTTGTTCACTGTCAAGGGAGAGAAATGATGTTCAATATTAAATAAATTGCTCACTTTGTTGTCATTCAGATTGTCTTATCTGTGAGGAGTTCAAATACGATTCGTAAATCTCGAGAGATGAGATATGTACGACTTCCGTGGATTTGTATGAATTCTCGTGTACCTTCAAAAAGTAGCGTTTCGGTTCACATTTTGGAAATTATGGATGGTTGGTTTACATCACATCACATTGCAAAAAGTGAAGGATTTATTCATCACCATAAGTCGACATCAAAGCATTCGATGTTAGATGCAACTAAGACAAATATCAGAAATAACTAAGTATGTCTGGAGCCAATTTCCAAGAACAGGGAACCTTTTGCAAAGAAAGGACTCGTAGTGTGATAAAAGTACTACATGCATGTAGTTCTGCTTCACCCAGCGTACCCTTTTTTTTAGTAATAAATACTTTTCATTTTTCGTCGCTTCTTCCCGACTGCACCAAGGTTGCACGTTGCTGAGATGAGTTTCTTTCACTCCCCTCGATTCAGAGTATTGTCCTTGAGCTTCAGGTGTTCTAGGTCTTCTTCGACACCACGCATACCACGTTTCTTCCATCTTCTGGTGGACGCAAACCGTCAACCGATAAATAAATGGTATGCGTCACGGATGTTGTTGTCGGATACGCTCTTTACGTGTCCAAGTCACCGTAAGTGTTTCTGTTGTAGACGAATATGCAGTTCGGGTAGACACTATAATCTTGCCTTTCCAAATAACCCAGCATAACATCATCATTTTCTTCGCCTTCTACCTCGGGGTCGGCGTGGCGGTAGGTATGTCTTCATTTTGACCAATCACTGGTATCCTGTTCCTCCAGTTGGGTTCCCCGTCGATCTTCTTTAATGGTGTCCTTCCATCGTTTCTTGGGCCTCTCGCGTGGCCGCGTGGTTGGTGCCTCCAGCTGCATTGCGGTTTTCAAAACAGGGCCCGCCGGACCACAGGCGACGTGTCCAAACCAGTGTAGCCTGTTCTCGAGTAATTTCTCGGGGATGACCGCTACACCAAGACAGCTCCTCACCTCCTCGTTCTGCGCGTGGCCCAGCAGCGTCAGTCCCCGCGAGAATCGCGGCATGCATCGCTGTTGGCAGAGATGTAACCGGTCGCCGGTAGACCGGCGCAGGTCGCCGGTCCGGTCTGAAAAATCAGACCGGCCAATACCGGCAGAGACAGTCACATCGGCATAATTTCATCCGGTGTGATGTGAGGAAGTGTCCTTCATGTTGAATCCATCATGTCAATCAGTAAATTGTTAATTTTAGCAGCCGTTTTCAAGGCACATGTACATACGGTATGCGCTCTCCTCTAGGCGTGAAAACTTCTGTGCAGGCAATTCTGATATCTATCCGGTACGCACTTTCCCGTTCGATGCTTGATGACTTGATCACGTGCTTTCACCAGCAAGGCGCGCGATCTTCTCATGTAACAGTGGCTGTTTCTCGGTGCTAGGCATCTTTTGACTTAGTTAGGCCCTTCCAGCTTATTTTTTCCCATTGCACTGCCAATGAAATTCTAGAACTTTTAATTGTTGTGAAAAATTAACATATAAAAATGCAATCACCTATGTCTCTTTCCATTAGGTGTAGCGTATGGGGAACTGAAGGATTTTAATCTGATAACTAAGCTTAGACTACATTTTGCCATACGTCTATGTAAAACAAAATCATGCAGAGTACCGCCACCGTCGTGTCCTTCTAGATCTCTAGCTTGTTGCCGTAAAATGTTACAAAGGTACGTTCAATAGATAATGCTGCATAAACCTAGCTCTAGACAAAATCAAATTAAGTGTTCCTAGCCTAGGCTAGGAATTGTAACATTCTAACATGTAGCTAGGGCCTGCTAAGCATATAACAGGCAGGTCTAGCCTACTATAAAGGACCTATCTGGTACAAGATGGGCCTATATACAAAGGCCTAAATATAGTGCATCGTAGGCCTGTACATTATATTAATGCCTACCTACAGCTATACATCAATCTTATGCTTAGTCTACTATATGAGCCGATAGCCTAGTAGGCTCGCACATCAGGTTTCGGCCTCCAGCCTCCATAACTGACCTCACGATAGGCCTATTCGCTTGTAATCTTATGCGGTATCAAGTTATAGGCAACAATGTTTGACTCTATATATTCATCGAAAGATCCGGTCGCCGGTCCAATGCTGGTCGTCGGTCCACTGCCGGTCGCCGGTCCGGTCCGGTTACATCTCTGGCTGTTGGTCGCATCACCGTTTTGTAGACTTTTGATTTAAGGCTCACGGGTATTCACTAGTTGCAGAGCACGCCGCTGACCCTCCTCCGCTGATGCCAAGCTGAGGTGACATGGGCACACGCATCTGGGAGGCTGTCACCATCCTCAGTTAGGACTGATTCCAGGTACCTGATGCTGGTGGTCTTTGGAAGATCCGCTCCGTCAACTTGCAGTGTTCCATCGGTTTGTTCTTCACATGGCATGCACTCTGTATTCCCGAAATTGAGCCGTTGACCATGCTCGCCAAACTTGTTCTTCCACAATTGCACCTGCACATTGAGCTCTGCTCTGTTCGTGGCAGCCAGACATGTCATCCGCGCACAGTATCGACCACGGATGCGGGGCTTGGATGCGGGGCTTGGATGCTCATAGTCACCGTGTCCATGCAAAGGATGAAGAGAAGCGGTGACAATGCTGAGCCGTGGTGGACGCCAACTCGGACCGGGAGCGTGGGGACGGTCTTGCCGGGCACCGTACACGACTTCTGACGTCTCGGTACATCATCTGCACCCATCCTACGGGTACACAATGATCCCGCAGAGCATGCCATATGAGCCAGTGCGGAACTCAATCGAATGTTTTCCCACCATAAATAACCATTATAATATTTCTATTGAGATAAAGCCTCTGCTGAATTTCATGTTTTCTTGAACTGAGGAAAACTGTCAGCGCTTAACACAGTTGAAATCATGCAGTGGCAGCATAACGAGCCGCATCACAACATTAGCAAAGAATGAGCAGTATTCGATTCCCAACTTAAATGCAAAAAGTAATGTCTAAATAGCTCCTGAAACAGTCGGCAGAAGGTGACTGTCATGACATAAGAAAAACTTGTTGAAAAACAGAAAACTTGAATCCTTTTAAAGAATAAACGCCCATTCACTAAATTCACAAATCCTTCACGCAAACAGATAGTTATGAAAATTGCATGCAAGCCAAATGCAATTTCTGACCTATGGCGCCGAATATAATCCGTCGTCATTTTCACATGCGACAACTAAAGAAGAGCTCCTATCAAATTCAACAGTCCTTCCACTTCTGCATAGAGGGAGATACCGAAAACTCATTCCAGGACATGCTAGCACAGAGCTAGTCAGATAATAAACTTGACAATCAATTATGTCCCTTCCCTCCTACCCTTTTCCTAGACTACATTTTTATTGCGTCATATCTTAAGTGAAATTTCATTGTTTGGGTTCCTAGAATCGATCTTCATACAATCCATAATTATTTTCATGATATTAAAGTAAAAATAAAAGTGACAATTCAGCAACGCATCGTCATTTGATCACTTTCAATAACTCCTTGTCATATAGTACAATTTTGTTGTATTCTCAGAATCCTTCTTAAGCTATTGGTACTCATGACGCCATAGAATAATGCAATTTTCCGATAACTAGTTATCTGACAAACTGGAGATGCTGGTATGTGTAGCACATCAAGTTCCGCTTTTTCATTTCAGAGTAAAATTGTAGGTCGGTAACATAACTAGCTCATTATGCTTTACTGATCATGACATAGTGAAGGGAACTTCAAAGTTTCTTCAAGATTGGTATCAATATCAATCACAAAGTTGGAACCATAATTAACTATTTAATTTGATATACGAGATGTGATAAATACCAATTCTTTTTAGGTTATCATTTATGGCGGCATTGACAAAAGTACCGCGAAAAGTCTGCACACATGCGCGAGTACATGGTATATTCGCAAAATGAATGCAGCCGGCCGTTGAAGATAGATGGGGTGATTTTTAACTGAGCTTTTGTGATAATTGTAGGGTCGAAATTCTTCAATGCTGTTAGCTTAGATCGCAGGTGTCTGATAATCGATCTGAGTTAGGCTGAATTGACAGAGGAACGATTTACGATGCTGATAGTAATAAGCTTGATTGATATTACCCGTTGGGAATTTTCAACATTAGAAGGTAGGAGTGTTGTGCAGGAGGTAACGGAAAACAACCCCTTCATTCTAAGATTTTGACCTCAACATACCGACAGTCAATATACGAGGCAGTGATAGTTAAGATAAAAGAAGAAAGACTATTGATAAGACTACAGACGTTTACAGGAAAATTTGAACAGATTTGATTGAAAGTAACACGATCGGAAACGAGAAAAATGCAGCTGAATGATAATCCTCTTCGATGTAACATCGGAGACGATGAAATCTGCCAATTTAGATGAGATGCAGATCACCGAAAGAAAAGGTGATACCAATATAGCAATGAACAATGTTGTTAACTGATGAACACGACTATCTATTCACTCAGTTCTTGAGCAGGTCTGCACAATTTTTCGAATTCCGTCTTGATATTTTAGAGTCGTTTACACACTATCCTCGCCAGTATCAAATTTTCGATTTTACCGGGGAAGTTAACCTAAAGCTCTCTCCCTCGTTCAACAATCCTCAAAATTCTAGCTCAAGTGACTTTCAGTTACTTCAGCTACTTTCATGGCGATAAACCTAAAAGTCCAGCGACGATGTTCTGAACATCAGTGGATCTTCCATCATCAAGCCTGACCAGCATGGTGCCGCGCTCTGGCCTCGTTCAGTCTGGTGTATCTGACGTCAGAAAATCTTGATAAGACCGAGCGATTCTCCAACACAACTGTTACGATGAATCCTGCTGATGATCTGATGCATTAAGACAATTTCATTCTCGCCAAAAACCAACGAAAACCTGCGATTGAGTTCCATGGCAACATTCAAACAAAGGTAGAGAAATTGTCAAACTTGTTTGACATGGTGCTATGCGATCGGTGTCCAATTTTCAATGAATACACTTAAAAATTTAGACAGTCAATTTTTAATCAATGTTCACTTAGAGACACATTCGGAAATTTATTAAACACCTCTGACGTCACAAGAACTTACGATTGCACCAGTATTAGCAGGCAATAGAAAATCTCTGAGTTTCTCATAGAAAACAGAACATGTTTTACAAGCATCTCACCCTCGCATATTTCACTTCTAGACCAGGCCGACATTGACGTATTGTAAGATCTTTGGATAGAAATTCCAATGCCTTTCGTGCGTTTTCCTCTTGATAGAAATCGATGAATCCATACGAATCTGGAAGGGCACAAACTACACATATGAAATATTTATACCTGCAGTGAGTTTCATGAACAGACCATATTGCGACGATTACCTTGTGACCCTAGGCCTATTCATATGGAGCTATCAAGCGTCTAACGATCCCGATGATGTGATTAACTTCCTTGCATAATTCCTAAAGCATGGCTCGAAATTGCATGAAAATGCGTTACGTGAGTAACAAATTTAACGTGTTGTAGCACAAAATACCAGTTCGAATGAGCATTGACTGAAATCTTCAAGAAGTATTTTGGTCTGTTGGCGAAGTTTCGAAAATCAGCATGCTGATGCACTGAGTTATTTTCTGGATTATTAATTGAAAAATGCTGCCAATGGCTTCACGTAAATTATCACTTTTTGAAATAAGACAGACTAGACCAAAGCAGGTTAAACTCAGGTGCTATCCGCATTGATCTGTATGCTTTACAGCAACACCTCTCCTTGCAAATCACGTAGTAGACTGATTCCTCTGTGTAGGACAAAAATTGCTTCTTTCAGTAATGTCTTTTCCTCCGAAAAATAGAGTACTTCCCTATTTCAGGATCACATGATGCCACAATGAAAAGCATCTAGTAGATGTTTCCGGATGCTACACAGGCGGAGATGTCGGATGTCGAAATGCCCAACATTAAATAATTAAGGATAATTATTGATGTTTATAATTATATTAATATATATTAATCATCAATGTTAATATTAAGTAACTAATATAAAAATCATCCAAATTTCGAAAACAACTGTACACTTTTTTTACGCAGATAAGTCTCATTTGAAGCAATTCGCTCTATGGACACACGTTTATTGGAGGAAAGAATGATCTTCCTCAAAACGAACTCTTTTTTTCTAACACTAAAATTTCTTCAATTTTAAGAATATTCTAAGTAATCAAATTTCAAAAGCTTACGTTGTATCTATTGTAATTGCATTGATAATTGTGCATGTTTGTACATAATTACTGCCAGGAAAGTAAGCAAACAAAATTCGCATCATGTTCAATGGTTAGCAAATCAAACGTCTGTTGAACCGATTTTTTGGTTTACATTACACGGTTATATAATATCATGCATGATAATTGAATAGTCTCTTGAGAGGCTCTCATAATTAATAAACATTGCTTTTGAAATTAAATGGTCACTTAATTAATTGAAGTAGGAATCATCTATTAAAACAAGTAGTGCACTCCCTGTTGATAAACCTTTTACATCTCTCTGATAGGCATGTCATTTCTGAACTTGGCTTCCAGCTTGCATAAAATGCAGATCCTTTGATACAAAAAGCACATATTATTATGAGATTTTATAAACGGAAAAATTGTCTTTAAAGTACCCAAAAATAAGACACCCAGTCATCAAAGTGTGGGGATAACACTCAAATTAAAGGGTTAATGATCAAATACTTGATTACATTACGGCATGTTTTAACAAAGTTAGGTTATTACTCGTAGTTTGCGAGTTTTATAGTGAGTCTATCAATAGTCGTCCGGCACGAATACACCAACTGAAATAATATGACAAGCAAGGTGAACTATCAATAGCTGAAATGATCAGTCAAACACAGTTCATAGTATCACATTGTGTATGAGACCTAGAAGACATCCATGTCAGATTAGTAGTCGCCGAATACAGTCAACTTCGACAACTTTCGTGACTGAAATCGATGGGAGCAGGATGCAACGCCGAATCAAAGTACAGGGTGGCGCACGTAAACCGCCAGATTTTAAACTTTTATTACTCCTCAAATATTCATCCGATCGTCATGAAATTTCGACTCATACTAGTTTGGAGTATAGGATTTATGATGATTATACCTGTTGTACTGAGAATTGTCAGAAAATTCTGATTCTGTTGACCGAATGACATGTACTCATTTTGTTGACATCGAAAATCTAGATCAAGTTAATTAACTAAACATGAATCGTATTCTGCACAACGAATTGTGCGCAGTCTTGAAGTGAATATTGTTCAGTTACTTCCATGTCATATAAAATACCATTCGACGATTAAATCACTATCTGAAAAGAATCGAACATAGAAGAATGGATGATTATTCGGTTGCAGAACGAGCAAAATGCGCGGCTTGGTACGAATGGCTCAAGAGTCCAGTGGACGTACAAAGGCTTTATCATTCAGAGTATGGCAAGAACGCGAGAGCACCGGATGCCCGCACCATAAAGCGGCGGCACACAAACCTGTTGACCAGTGGTAGTGTGGTGACTACCAAGCGGGACCGGTCATCTTCTGAACGAACGGAGCAGAATGTGGAACGAGTTGTGCAGCACTTCGAGGAGGACCCAAACACATCTACCCGTCGTGCATCTAATGCCCTTCAAGTGAGTCGCCGCACTATCCAGCGCATCCTCCATGACTAATGATGGCATCCGTACAAGGTCCAGGTGGTGCAGCGATTACACGAAGATCTGGAAAACCGAATGGAGTTCGCAGAACAGGAGCTACAGGCAACCCAGGCCATTTAGTGGAACTAACTTGGTCCGATGAAGCTCACTTCCATCTGGATGGTTGTGTGAATCGCCACAATTGTCGTCATTGGGCCAACCAGAACCCTCACTGGATCAAGCAAGACTCTATGCACTCGCCACGCACCACCGTCTGGGCGGCAATCAGCCAATCAGGTATCTACGGACCGTTCTTCTTCGACACCTCCGTCAAAAAGGATCGGTATCTCAAGATGCTACAAGAGGAATTTTGGCCAGCGGTGCAGTCGGACAGAAGAGGCAGGAGCATCATATTCATGCAGGATGGTGCACCTCCACACTGGGGACTTCCCGTGCGTGAGTGTTTGAAGAAGTGTTTGAACAAGAAGATGCCTAACAGATGGATGGGACTTGGATCTACTAACATGCCCTGGCCACCGCGTTCACCTGACCTGACGCCTTGCGATTTCTTCCTGTGGGGTTTTTTCAAGTCCAAGGCTTACCATACGCGGCCAACTGTAGTAATCCCGTCCCAAATTAAGCGCAAAATGTGCAACGATGAGTCATCATGCTGACTCAGCCCCGTGACCTCGCGTGACCCTAGATGATGACCTCGCGTGACCTTGGGTGATGACCTTGCGTGACCTTAGGTGATGACCTCGCGTGACCTCAGGTTACCGCTCCGCGTCATGAAATACGAGATGTGACTACTACTGGTTTTATAAGTAGTGCTAAAAACGGAAAAATGTGAAGGCATGATGTATTACTAAGTGTATTGTAATGGGACTACAAGCAGAGGCAGGAGTGACCTTGACCTGACCTCTCCGGGAGAGAGGGTGAAACTACAAGCAGAGAAGGGATTTTGTCCAGGATGGAGCATGTTTTGTGTCATGTCGTGCAGATGTGGATGTCTTCTGTCCACCGTTACCACTGATCTCTGACTGTAAGATGTGATGGGACACTATGTCATTAGATGCATGTGGTGAGAAGAGAAAAGGTCATTCGCCTCTCTCTCTCATCTGATGATTCCAAAAACCGCGTTTCCGAAGGACACCAAGGCAGATTTTTCGATTGCCGCACTCACCTAAGTTGTCAGAGTGAGTGGAGATTCAGGAGGTGGCCTGGATATCAGACCATCGTAGTAGGCCTAAACTTTAAAAGCATGTATCTCTGCTTGTAGGAATCGGATGGACTTCGTTCAACGTTTGTTCGAGAGGTCATGATTCGGGACAAGTCATAGACTACTTATAAACGTTTTATAAGTAGTGCAAACTGCCGAAAAATTTTTGTTCGTTACTTTTGAAGGTTTTCTGGGGTTTTCGACCCTCCTAACTTCAACCAAGGCATTTGCAATGTCATAGAAGCAAGTCTTCTGATGGGACGAGCGATCTCGACCATTCACAGCGTAGGAAACATCCAATAAAAGGAAGAAAGTTGAGATAGTTCTTCACATTTGCTTTTGGTAAGTGTCGGTGGCTCTGCTATCAGGCCAATTCCAAACCACTTAAAAGGTGCATGGCAAGGAGAACTTCGGTGTAATGATGTCCTGTCGATGGGCGATCTTTCGAGACGGCGGTGAGACCCGCAGTGATAAGTGCCGCATACGGATGAAACTTCCTTAATCCGATTTTGCAACGGTCGTTGTGGCTTCTATTCCTCTACGTAGCGCAGTGTTTGTAAGATAGGTGAAGCATAAAATGATGTTAGAATCATTTGAGTGTTTGTAAGATAGGTGAAGTATAAATAATGCTAGAATCATTTCAGTGTTTGTAAAATTAGAAATAAAGTTGTTGTTTGTAATGTTAGCAATAAAGTTAGAATCATTTCAGAGTTTGTAAGATAGATAAAGTATAAAATAAAGTTAGAAATAAAGTTGAATGTTCTAAACGGATGTTTTTAGATGTATGGATATGTTATGCACCTTTGCTGCGAATGAAGTCAACAATACAATGTCAAGTACATTCTTGAACACGTCAATGACATGGATACATTCCTAAAGTTCATAATCTAAGGGGTAGGGTTGTCTACGGTTGGATTTAGGGATTTAGGGTTTTATATAACACAAATTAACGATCTCTTTTAGTGTAGAATACATGCAACACATGATGCATATGTTCGCTTTATAAAATGACTTTGAATGTAAGACTTAATTTCATGGTGAAAAGACAGGTTTCATATCGCTGATAAGGGATAGTCACATATTCATTATGTTATACACTTTACATTTGATGCAGTCAGCTGAAATGTGATTGATACATGTTCAATAGAAGAGTTGAATACATTGTATGCATTCCAGTGATTGGAATAATAAGTGTGTAAAGAGTTGATTAGGAAAATATATAATAGTCAACGTATGAAACTTTCTTCTTATACAAGCTAGGAATATGCAAACATCATTCATTAGTCAGTGTTGTGCTTTAACATCCATGTTTTGTACAAGGTAGGATTCGTCGGATGTGTTATGACGAATGGTTGGATAAATTCATTGAGCTTTGAGTAACACAAACCAAGTATTAAAACGAAAAGCAAGTGATAAAAAATTTGTGACATGAAAGACTTAAGTATATAATGCTAAACATAAGGTAATGATGATGGTTTACTTCTACGTTTGCTGTAATTATCATGGTGATAGAACTGTAAATCTCATCAGTATGACTTTTACAATGTAAAGCATCTTGGGACTCTAGGTAGACGATGACCAAAGAGTAAATAAAACCTAAGTGAAATACAGGGTCATACAGAGGTTTAGGATTCTACGACGTTTGTAGTGTTGATATGAATGTTGCTCAACAGATTGGAAGCGTTAAATGATCTGCTGATATATTTTACAGTAAAGAAGAAAATCAGTAAGTGGAGTGATAGGAAAACGTCTTCACAGATGCAGACAAGTGGAAACTCTACTAAATGACTGCATGCACGGATTTTATCATCCATCATCAAAGTGAATTTAGTTCAACAAGTTACATGAATGTTAAAAGTCGCATGCTGACAGAGACATAAGTTTACTAAATTACACAGCAAAACTCCTAAATCACTAAAACCATAGGATAGGTATCCCTGTGTTAAGATTTAGGGATTTAGTGTTTTAGAAGTGCAAGTTACATTGATAAATCAGTAAGTCCATAGCATAGTCAACCCTATAACAAGACTTAGCGTTTTATATGATCCATGTTAGCAATATCTGTTCGTGTAGAGTGTGACTCAATGAGTTCAGTCAGATAATGCATCATCAACTTTATTCACTTAGTTATATGATGGAGAAAGTGTGAGATAGAAGTGAAAGTGATCTCATAAAGTTTGGAACATTTAGTAGTAGCATTGTAGGAATAAGTAAAGTGAAAAGTTATGTCGCATGAAATGAGTGATGCAAGATTAGCTCGCATTGAAATGAATTGGTAGTGTAACAAACAAACTATGTGGGATTCAGCATGCGTTTGAAGACCAGCGCTGTTAAAAGGTTTTGAGATGATATGAATTTTATCACGTCATGTTCATGGATGTAACAGAATGAATTTCTCTACTGGTTGAGTGTATAAGATAGACACACATAACATAGTTGTTGTATGTAAACTAGAGGTTCATATTCGACGAAAGCAAAGATTGAGATTGCAAAGTTTAATAAATAGGTAGTGTACTAAACTGTTTGAATCAGTGACATAGTTAGAATAAACAACAGTACCATTTCGAGATACAATCACACAGCATTAGGACTGTTGGTTTATGAACGTTATTCATGTTATTCATTTAACACTAAATCTCTAAATCTTAACACAGGGATACCTATCCTATGGTTTTAGTGATTTAGGAGTTTTGCTGTATAATTTAGTAAACTTATGTCTCTGTCAGCATGCGACTTTTAACATTCATGTAACTTGTTGAACTAAATTCACTTTGATGATGGATGATAAAATCCGTGCATGCAGTCATTTAGTAGAGTTTCCACTTGTCTTCATCTGTGAAGACGTTTTCCTATCACTCCACTTACTGATTTTCTTCTTTACTGTAAAATATATCAGCAGATCATTTAACGCTTTCAATCTGTTGAGCAACATTCATATCAACACTACAAACGTCGTAGAATCCTAAACCTCTGTATGACCCTGTATTTCACTTAGGTTTTATTTACTCTTTGGTCATTGTTTACCTAGAGTCCCAAGATGCTTTACATTGTAAAAGTCATACTGATGAGATTTACAGTTCTATCACCATGATAATTACAGCAAACGTAGAAGTAAACCATCATCATTACCTTATGTTTAGCATTATATACTTAAGTCTTTCATGTCACAAATTTTTTATCACTTGCTTTTCGTTTTAATACTTGGTTTGTGTTACTCAAAGCTCAATGAATTTATCCAACCATTCGTCATAACACATCCGACGAATCCTACCTTGTACAAAACATGGATGTTAAAGCACAACACTGACTAATGAATGATGTTTGCATATTCCTAGCTTGTAAAAGAAGAAAGTTTCATACGTTGACTATTATATATTTTCCTAATCAACTCTTTACACACTTATTATTCCAATCACTGGAATGCATACAATGTATTCAACTCTTCTATTGAACATGTATCAATCACATTTCAGCTGACTGCATCAAATGTAAAGTGTATAACATAATGAATATGTGACTATCCCTTATCAACGATATGAAACCTGTCTTTTCACCATGAAATTAAGTCTTACATTCAAAGTCATTTTATAAAGCGAACATATGCATCATGTGTTGCATGTATTCTACACTAAAAGAGATCGTTAATTTGTGTTATATAAAACCCAAAATCCCTACATCCAACCGTAGACAACCCTACCCCTTAGATTATGAACTTTAGCAATTTAGCTATATCATTCGCAAATGGTTAAGTTAATAAATGTACTATACACTAACGGTTAACATTAACTTGTGTTATATAAAACCCTAAATCCCTAAATCCAACCGTAGATAGCCCTACCCTTAGACTATGGACTTTAGGAATGTATCCATGTCATTGACGTGTTCAAGAATGTACTTGACATTGTATTGTTGACTTCATTCGCAGCAAAGGTGCATAACATATCCATACATCTAAAAACATCCGTTTAGAACATTCAACTTTATTTCTAACTTTATTTTATACTTTACCTATCTTACAAACTCTGAAATGATTCTAACTTTATTCCTAACATTACAAACAACAACTTTATTTCTAATTTTACAAACACTGAAATGATTCTAGCATTATTTTATTCTTCACTTATCTTACAAACAGTGAAATACTTGTGACTTTATTTTATACTTTCCCTATCTCACAAACACTGAAATGATTCTAACATTATTCCTAACATTACAAACAACAACTTTATCTCTAACTTTACAAACACTAAAATGATTCTAACATTAATTCTAACTTTACAAACTTCAACTATAAATTTCTAACTTTACAAACGCTGAAATGATTCTAACATTAATTCAAACTTTACAATCATCAACTTTATTTCAAACTTTACAAACAGTGAAATGAATCAGACATTATTCCTAACATTACAAACACTGAAATGATTCTAACTTTATTCCTAAAATTACAAACAACAACTCTGTCTCTAACTTAACAAACACTAAAATGATTCTAACATCAATTCTAACTTTACAAACTTCAACTTTATTTCTAACTTTACAAACAGTGAAGTGATTCTAACTTTATTTTATACTTTATACTTCTACTTTCATTTCAGCGACTGGTAAGACTTGATAATTTTTCTTATATGTACATTATGACCAAGAGTAACAGACTGTATCTTTCACGGTTAACATTCACTTGTGTTATATAAAACCCTAAATCCCTAAATCCAACCGTAGATAGCCCTACCCCTGGATTATGGACTTTAGGAATGTATCCATGTCATTGACATGTTCAAGAATGAACTTGACATTGTAAAACTTCAGGCACAGCGAAGGTGTGCAACACATCCAAAAACGTTCGTTTACAAAATATTTATTCTATACACTTTCATATGACGCTTGGTTTACATTTCCTAATTCGATGTCATGTAAAGCTCACTTGGTCATTCACAAGTGATAAACCCGATAGACTAAGTGTTAGTCGCAAATTACATGTCACTTTATAAGCAGCGTTTGGTTAACTGTGACTTGTAAACGATTGAAACTCTGCTGTCATGAAATAATGCATACATCATCAATGATTCTTATCCATCTCATAGGTTTCAAGCGTTTCATTGTACACACTCTACGTTTGTGACAAGACTTTACCTGGTTTTATAAAGCATTCACCACTGTAGTACTTACTATAGTAAATACTGTAATACTTACTGTAGTAAAACCTTCTAAAACTTTCTAGTGCTATGGTGAACACTGTTTTCATGTAACATTCTAAACTCTCAGTCTCACTGCAGTAGAAGACTGCTTTAAGTAAACCTGATGAAGTATTCAGCAATCTAACAGTCATGGAGTTTGAATTTTCTAATAAGGGAACATTTGGCAACTGTCTCCACTCAACATAAAACTTTCTAACACTGTGAAAGTAAGTTGCAAGACAATCTACGCTGTGCAGTAAAACCTTTTCGATAAAACTTTCTAGTGCTGTGGTGAACACTGTTTTCACATCAGAACATTCTAAACTCATATATTCGTAATGTGTGAGGAAGTAAAACACTGGAGGACTTCTTATTTCATAAACCCTATGAGATACAGTGCGGTACTGATAAACACTGCGGTACGGATGTAGGAACATTTCCTATCTTTAGTCTTAATACAAGACAAGTAACGTTCGGAAGTGAAACATCTTTATACATTTTACTCCAGTAAGCATCTTTCATAAAACCTACGATATACATTGCACTTATGAACGTTTTCCAGTCGTTATGTGACTGAGTATGAGGTTTGAAGAGCTTGCATACTAAATAAAAGAGAAGTGTTTCATGTTCGTATTTGGTACGTGAGTGATCTCCCTTTCATTCCATTCATCATTTCGTCTCCGTGATAGAGACAATTCTTAAAAGAACTCATGGGTCATTCTCATCACCTTAGGTTGTCAACGTTTTTAACACTCAGTGCAATGGAGGTGTTTTAAAGTAACCTTCGACAGATGGCTAAATGTCACCCTGGCGGTCAGAGCACTACGTCGAGACGATAAGGCAACCACTTGCAAACATGACGCAGAGAGGTTTAACAAGGATTACAATTGCCGAATATCCCATGCTGTACTCTTCGCTGCGGATTCCATCGCCACCCAAAAGGGACGCCCCTCGATAGGAAGCATTACACCGAACATCTCTTTACCATGCACACTTGAGAGTAGACTTGATAGCAAGCCACTTCTGTTAGCAGAGAATGGATAAAGTAACACCCCCCTGATAGCAGAGGTAATAAGAGGCCTGATAGCAGGACCCACAGGTTGTAGAGGGGTTTGATGGGAAATGTCCTGAGACACCAACCTTTAGTGCAATGGAGATTTTATAAAGTAACCTGTGGCAGATGGCTAAAGTACTCTAACCTAGCGAGAGAAAGCATCAATTTCATCCTCTTATTTTCACTATCATTACATTGCAGCATGGGAAAATCCTCTATCCAACTTCGATCCAAATGATGATTCATAGCATACTCATCTAGACCCATTAGTTTTTCAACTAAAGCCCCAGCTTCAATATTTTCATTTACATTTGTAACACTTTCTATAGCTTCCAACGAATAGCCAAGGTCTCTTGCTACAAACCATGAAGTTGGGAAACGAATGCAACTTTTCATCTTCAAATAATTTCAAATGATGATGGGTGTCAAGAATGGACACTCAGTTGAATATGCTTGATGTGAATTGTACACCTTTACAAGTGTTGATGACTCAGTGAAATCTAACTTCGGTTTTATAACTCTTGTTCATTCATATATTTTGCCAGTAGCGAAATATACTTTATCTTTCATTTCAATGACTGGTAAGACTTGATAATTTGTCTCATATGTACATTATGACCAACGTGATGGACTTCATGTTTCATCTAACGGTTGACATTCACTTGTGTTACATAAAACCCTAAATCCCTAAATCCGATCGTAGAGAACCCTATCCTTCAGATGATGAACTTTAGGACTTGTGATATGTGGTATGACCAATGTGATGGACTTAGGAATGTCATGGAACTTATTGCTAACCCTAGATTCTCTCACACACTCAACGTTTGTGACAAGACTTTACCTGGTTTTATACAACATTCAACACTGTAGTAATCACCATAAAACCTTTTAACACTGTGAAACAAAACAATCTACACACTGCAGAAAACCTAAAACTTTCTAGTGCTGTCCAGATGGTTGTACATTGACAACATTGACTGCAGAAACATTTTGCTCATACTGCTCTCATAAAACTGTTTTCAACGTTCACTAAGTCTCTACTTTCACACAATCATGTCAATGTTTTTAACTTCTTAAAAAACTTAATTTCAACGTTTGCGTCTAGACTTTTATAAAAATCATTTCACTTGACATCTACTCTTATAAAAATCATTTAGACTGATGACAACACTTTATACTTTTATATAACACATTGAAACTCATGACAACACTTTAACCTTTCTGGTCTACCAAAAATTATTTAAACGGATAACTATACGTTTAGAATTTATGAAAGTCAACGTTGCGTTTCACAAACATCATCTGTCACTGGATGTTTTAACAAGCACTACGCAACTGATTTTTACTTTTCAATACTGAACTTTTATTCTATACACTGAATGAGTCTCATGTTGACTCTATCATGCTTGTTAGTTTTCTCCATCCTTTATTTGATTTTATAAAACATTCCTACCCTGTTGAAGTGTGGATGACATAGCGATTCCTATCAACAACGTTTCATGATAAGAGATTGCTTGCTACAGGAGAGAGAAGCATGTGCTGCATGTGGTGGTCCCCCGTTTGATCATCCCTCCGTGAGACAGAACTTAAAAGAGCGGATTCTCCACTCAGTGCAATAGAGATAGATTACCTTCGATAGATGGTAACCCTGACGGTCACATTGAGACATAAGAATTAGAAACCTTTGACTTGAGAAACCTTAGACTTAGTCAGTCCCTTCTTTTAGAACGTCATACCTTGACTCGATAACAAGTCAGATGTTTGAGTTAGGACTCACTCGGTGCAATGGAGAATTTATAAGGAAACCTGTGACAGATACCTAAGTGTCGCCCTGACGTTCAAAGAGCTACGTAGAGGAATGGAAGCCACAACGACCGTTGGAAAATCGGATTAAGAAAGTTTCAACCCCATGCGGCACTTACCACTGCGGGTCTCACCGCCGTCTCGAAAGATCGCCCATCGACAGGACATCATTACACCGAAGTTCTCCTTGCCATGCACCTTTTAAGTGGTTTGGAATTGTCCTGATAGCAGAGCCACCAACACTTACCAAAAGCTAATGTGAAGAACTATCTCAACTTTCTTCCTTTTATTGGATGTTTCCTACGCTGTGAATGGTCGAGATCGCTCGTCCCATCAGAAGACTTGCTTCTATGACATTGCAAATGCCTTGGTTGAAGTTAGGAGGGTCGAAAACCCCAGAAAACCTTCAAAAGTAACGAATAAAAATTTTTCGGCAGTTTTGCACTACTTATAAAACGTTTATAAGTAGTCTATGACTTGTCCCGAATCATGACCTCTCGAACAAACGTTGAACGAAGTCCATCCGATTCCTACAAGCAGAGATACATGCTTTTAAAGTTTAGGCCTACTACGATGGTCTGATATCCAGGCCACCTCCTGAATCTCCACTCACTCTGACAACTTAGGTGAGTGCGGCAATCGAAAAATCTGCCTTGGTGTCATTCGGAAACGCGGTTTTTGAAGTCATTTGATGAGAGAGAGAGAGAGGCGAATGGACAAAAGACATCCACATCTGCACGACATGACACAAAACATGCTCCATCCTGGACAAAATCCCTTCTCTGCTTGTAGTCTCACCCTCTCTCCCGGAGAGGTCAGGTCAAGGTCACTCCTGCCTCTGCTTGTAGTCCCATTACAATACACTTAGTAATACATCATGCCTTCACATTTTTCCGTTTTTAGCACTACTTATAAAACCAGTAGTAGTCACATCTCGTATTTCATGACGCGGAGCGGTAACCTAAGGTCACGCGAGGTCACCACCTAAGGTCACGCAAGGTCATCACCCAAGGTCACGCGAGGTCATCATCTAGGGTCACGCGAGGTCACGGGGCTGAGTCAGCATGATGACTCATCGTTGCACATTTTGCGCTTGATTTTGGCACGGGATTACTACTGCCAACATCCATGCAAGACCTGAAGGACCGCATCATACAAGCATTTCAAGAAGTGACAACTGAGATGTGTCGAGAAACTGCTCTGGCCTACCAAAAGCGACTCGAATCCGTCCTCGAGAATGGAGGAGGACACGTGGAAGTTCGATGACTACTAACACTTTTTTCTTATGTCTTTCATTTAGTAAATGTTTTCTATGACATTTACTTTAATTCGTTTTGGTAATTATTGATAAAGACGTGGGGGAAATAAATGGAAAAGTTTATCATTAAATTTTACATGTTAAGATACATTGTTGTTATGTCAATTTTACTACAGTTTACTAAAGTTTGTCATTAAATTTTACATATTAAGATACATTGTTGGCATGTCAATTTTACTACATGTCATTCGGTCAATAGAATCAGAATTTTCTGACAATTCTCAGTACAACAGGTATAATCATCATAAATCCTATACTCCAAACTAGTATGAGTCGAAATTTCATGACGATCGGATGAATATTTGAGGAGTAATAAAAGTTCAAAATCCGGCGGTTTACGTGCGCCACCCTGTACATCATGAAGAACAAGACATTCAATAGAGATGAGGATAAAGAATGTATTGAAAAACATTCTGCATTGATGACATGCCAGTTGCTTCATTCCCATGCATGGTCCGTAGATGCCTGTAATTGTCTTCTGCCAGTGCCGATAAATTATAAACTGTGTTTAAAAATCACTTTAGCCGATGTCAGTCTATTAGATTGACTCACATTTTCTCTTGATTTGACGACGAGTTATAGCTTTATTACAGACGAGTTGCAGCTCGCAAGGTGATTGTTTCATTTTACATCAATATAAACCGAGAAAAACCTATCGAAGTACATATTTCCTATTACGAATATCACAATGAAAATTCTCGAAGAAGGGTGGTTTATGGTATCAAAGAAAGATTGACGCACTAACTTAAGCAAAAGTGAAAATTGGATTTCCATGATCACAACGATGGGCAAGAATGTATCAAATGGGTGACACACCACACATTGGTCTAGATCAATTGATTGAACGACCGTGCTTAAGCCAACACGTGCCTTAGGACCTGAGTTCGAAAACGGCAGCCTCTAGTCAGAGCTACAAGAGTCCTCTGGAAACGCTGACATAAGAGCATCGAAACCATGCCAAATCATCATGAATTCTGCATTTGTCAAAAGGAAGAACAGATTGAAAAAGATGTTGAAGAATTGCTTAAATATCTAGTTAGCGCAGGCTTCCTCGAGGTTTCGTATGATACTGCTGTTTGTCTGGAAATATTTGAGTTGATATTTTTGAATGGGCCCCGTGACCCCTCTGGAGTAAATATCGTAAGTACCGATTTGAAAAGTTGCTATTAGTTTTTGGCGGCTAAACGAAACCTGAACTGGAAGTATTCACGGCCCGTAAATGCTGATAGAAAAAGGACAGAAAATTCCAAACATATTCGCACACACGTATGTTCAGATAGTAAATTATTGTGAATTCCTTGTTCCATAACTAAGGTGATGTAATTGAGCTTGATTTGAGACTTCATAATTAACTAATATACGATCTTCAAAATCGGATATTAGCTGTTATAAGAAAATTGTTTTGCTTACTCTATGGAAATCATTTTCAGACATTGGAAAAAGAACACATATTATATATATGAAAACTAAGCCAATAAACTGAGCATTGACAAATGGGGTGTATCTACTGATAAAATCAATATAAAATCTACACCGTTTTATAAGAAATAATGATTTATGGAGAATAATTTGATGCGCTCAAATTGACTATTTCTTGGTTGTCTTGGTATATATATATATATATATATATATATATATATATATATATATACAGTAGAACCTCCATATTACGGACACCGTCGGGACTGCGCCTTAGTGTCCGCATTTTAGAGGTGTCCGCAATATGGAGTTACCGGTGATGATATGAACATTATTCGGGAATGAGCTTAACTGTCCGTATTACGGAGGTGTCCGCTGTATAGAATGTCCGCAATAGGAGGTTCCACTGTACATATATATGTCAGTATATAACACATGCATTATGAAGTTACAGAAGTGACATAGGTTGAAAAAACCGCATGTTAGCACGTTGAAATTACTCGTAGCATTTCAAAAGAAGCGAAACCTTACCAACCGATCTAGAAAACGCCGAGCACCAGCTGTATATAATAAACTTGATAGTCATTAACTTCATGCACATACAGGAGTATTGAAATATTCAATATGTGATATCATCATGAACTTAAGAGCGAAAGCTGTCCAGAAAAGTACTCTTGTTTTTTGGATAATTATGAAGCCTTCTTTTCCATGTGAAGTTCGAGATTAATAAGTCTGAACTTTGATAAGGAAGTTAGAGTGACGAAAATCAGCGAACCTATAATATCCTAAGTTTACAAATACAAGATTTCATCTCCTTCAGTCATTTATTCAGTGCAAGGAATTATGTACCGTTACGTGATCTTTGATCTCAAAATGTCTTCCAGACATTTCCTTCATGGATTGTCTGCTTACACGTTGATAGTTTCGATGTGAACTTTCAGTCGATATGCCTATCTCAATGCGATCAAAGCGTCAGTTATTGAATAAAATCATCAAAATGTTAAATAATGGACATTGTCCAATTGTCTGAGAAATGTGTTCTGACAGTGAATGACTTTCTCAAGGTAACAAAACACTTCAAAGCTATAAAAATGCTATTGAATAGTCGTCGACGGAGATGACTAGATGCATGTTTACTTTCGAAGAAATAATCATCAAAGAAATTGCCTATATATAACTGACAATAAAGCAGTTTCCACGTTCCACAGACGTCTGCGTAGGCGACCATCGGAGGAGATGACCAAAAGGCGTTACATATGCGATTGCCATAACATCATGTCATGACCTCAAGCCCAGTTAGCAAAATATCCACCTCCATGCAAAAATATGCACGCTGGCATTCATGTACTCGAGAAGAAAGCAAACAATTCATTCAGTTAAGCTCTATTATTAGTACGATAATATTGCAGGAATACGCAGCTCTGTCAATTTTGATTTGTTAACTAATTAGTTTCATTGATTTCAGAGATTGTCAACAAAAAGACTACATACCTTGCGTTGACAATGTCGTGTTATCTATAAACAAACACAAAGCGATGTTTGTCATCACAATCTGATGCATGAAACCATGCCCTATCTAAGCTCGCTGTCTGATTAATTCGTTGGATGACATCATACACGGAAGTGAATGAGGAAACAGATTCGGGCCCAGCCCATATCAGGTGATGCAGTTCCAGTATCCCAGACATGGTCGGCTCAGAGAATTCAAATCCAATTTCAATCATCATCTTGATATACAATATGCACTAGCGTGATCATACTTCAATATTCACTAAGAGTACCATCATGATTGATGGATGACAAACACATAAGGCGAAGATTAGTGGGCACTATGGAAATACGGAGAATCGAAGTCATTTACAGAATCGAATAAAACCTTCATCGTTTTATTGAGAAATCTGTAAATGAATTTCGAAGGGAGATACAGGTACGGACGAAGGAGAACGTTCGAGAACTAGAAAAAGCTAACGTCCATTCATGATGGGACACTTAACCGAATTCATTCTCATAGCATCCCAAATTTGAAAATTAAACGTGATAAAATTTAGCTACCAGAAAGAATTTGGCGTGTGTCAGGATTTTTATCCTTCTCATCAACTTGAACCAAGTCAAACAAAACGTCGATGCACTAAAATTTCCTCCTTTACACTCGTGAATGTCCTCCTGATTCAAACCGAATGTAATGTTTTGAGTCTCTGCAACTATTGCTAACGATGATATTCATAAAAATATCAGTCCCATCTGCCGAGCAAGAATTGTCTGATACTCCGGAAGGAATTTGTCATCCATTTTTTGTCATCGATTCAAAACAGAATTCCAGGACGTTTATTTCCCCTTCTAAACCATGTCTATGGGATAGTAGTTTTCGACTAATCTGAACATTTACTAACATCTGTAAAATTGAAGTACATAAAGAATTTTTGATTATATCGCTTTGTCAATGCATGTGCATACATTTGTAAATCAATTTTTCATGACATCCTTGTGTGCAAATTTAGCCACGCCCCTCAATGTTCATCAACGTCTTCGGAATGGAGCAATCGATGCACTCATGGATGAGAAATAAAACCAAACAGATCTTTTTCAAGCAGATGAATAGGCCTATTTGGATTTTGGAAGCTGTGCATCTGTACGTCTGAGACGATTGAGAATTTGTATCATGTAAATCGCTCATCCGTCACATGAGCGTATTGTCCTGCCACACATCAACTTGTCTATACTTTGCATTATAATTCATGTGAATTGCCATGAAATCATGTGGTCAAGATTTGTGTTTAAGAACCTCGATATAAAAGATGATCAGTGCAAATAAGCATTGTGCGTGCATGCTCTGTTTATGCGAACTATAACGAGATTATAGTAGTTTGGTCGTAGCACTCGAAACACGGGTAAAAAGGGACGTTAAATCGTGGAAAGCGTGAGTGGGTGGGTCAAATGGCATTGTTGGTAAAAGTTTCAGTGGTGTTTGGCGATTTATGTGATGTTTATGAATCAGATAGTCGGCCTATTATATTTCTGTAGCAGTTATTACATGATATCATAAATATTGGCGTCAGTCTAATCTTTCGTGTTTTTAACTTTGCAGCTACTAATGATCTGCTATTTCGCTGACGTTATTTGGGATAGGCATCAAATGACGTACTACAGTAATAAGATTAATGTTCTTTTGATTTGTATAAGGCGCTAAATTAATCCAATTCCTGAGCTATAGTAAGGCCAGAAGTATACAAGATAGGTCGCAAGTCACATCAGTCACTGATGTTGGGATTGGTACGGTAATAATATTCCATAAACCGATAATTTGCTGATTAAATGACATATACATGTAGGCCTATGTAGTTGAGAATAATTGTAAGACTGCATTTAATGTTAAAGCTTGGACAGGAATGTATGCACTGCTGCAGGTGAAAGAAGTCTCGGTTTAATCTAACAGGTAGTTCTTTAATGTGGTCATCATCTGTGTCTTATTTGTTTCTTGTAGGGGCAGTTTGCAGACCTGGACAGTCTATTGAATACGTGTATTTGTTTCATTTTGCAAAATTTTGCAGTATGTTGCATTCGAATGGATTCCAATCAACTTAATTGGGCTTGGTTATTGAATAACTGCTCCAATGATATACCTGTTCTCCTTAAAATTAATGGAGAATTGCATGATATTGTAGTCCACGAAAGATCAAATAATTTAGTTTGTGTTGTATGGTGAAATGTGGAGTCATTGTATTACTAACCATGCACGACGCATAGAATATTTCATGTGCTGTTAAGTGATGATCAATGAAGACATGACATAAATGGACGCCAACATCAATGACTTAAAATCTTCCCAACGACGGCAGCACAAAATAGGTGTTCTGACTGTGCAGATAGAGTACTTTCTTAGCTGACTTGTATCTGAATCTGGATCAGATGAATTGCGATCAAGAAAGACTTAATTCGTGCCATATCTATGTTAGTCATGAACAGTTATATTCATGATATAATTTGATTTTTCATTCAAGCATCATTCCTGGTTCAGCTTTTTCATCGAAAGATACAGACATCAATGTTTCATATAGTTTTTGTATAACATATGCAAACTATCAATACTGATGTGATGCGAAATCACTCCTAGTCATACTCGTATGTGGTGAAAAAGAGTTTTACAGCACTTGAAAGGGCCCTTAGAATTCTTCAAAGATGAACAATACCACACTTTCTATCTGATCACAATGAAAGACATTGAAAGAAAGTCACTCACAACAATGCATTGTTGATGTACTGACGATGTTAAATGCATCCAAAAGCCTCTTATTTGAACCATCAGTCTTCATTAAGTAATATTCTCTGGAATTTACAACTGTATGCATGATAACACTAATGACAATAGCCAAGTCCACTTTCTTGCTTATAATAGCGATACCTCTCTCTTATAATGTCGGCACCACCTCCCCAGTACTTTGTCGACAGGCAAATGCTTAAATCACTACACTTGTAAATAGATATCATGAATTAATATTAGAAAAACCTGATTCAATAAACCTTTAATTCAAGATAGTGATTGCCTAATGTAGTGAAGTGAAATGCATCCACTTAGAACTATACTTTAGTGGCTAATTTCTCATAACTTGAAAAGTAATGGGCTATGCTTTCACTGGCATTATATGCAACATGAACAGTAAGAAAATTGCTTCGGTTCAGCATGGTCCTCTTTTGAGACGAATTAAGTTACAAATATACAAGGTATAAATAATTTATTTGCGTCTATATTTACATTCATATTGCGCTTTTATTTCATCTGCGTCGTTTATTCTTACAGCTAATAAATCGCAGTTTGATGATAACGGGCAGGGGTCGTCTTAATCGTCAATTCGTTGGTGCGACCATCTTCATGAACAGCTAAAAGCAATAGGGTACTGCATCAAATATTTACGCCACTTCTAGGATGCATTAACTGCAATTAAAGATGCGAGATAACTGGCCATTGTTATTGAGGACTATTCAGTTTTAGGTTGCACAGCAGTTGCACTGAACTGAATTTTTGAGAATGAATTATCAAAAAAATCAGTCGATGACGAAATACCAATAAAAATTCACATTGGGGAACGAACAGTAGAGTTGCGTACATCCACCAAACACTTGATTCTTCGTTTCGATTTAAAGATGTCGCGTTCAATTTCATCATCACTTAGAGAGTAGAAAGCATAAGCGTTGTTTTCCACGTCATGTTGAAATTCAACATTATTTTCCTATCTAATAATTCCTGCATAAAACCTTTGAGTTATTCATTATGGTTCAATATTTCCTTTCAACATTTTCAAACGAAAAACATTTTTATTCCGCAAAATGTTCGGCTTCAAAACTTCAAAAGAAAATCATTTCGCATGTCGGTTGATGTGACGATTTCCATAAAAAAAGTTGATAGTTTGATATACGACACGAGAATTGAATATTGAACTGCAGGTTGTCAACAAGAGAACCGTCGCAACAACACAACTTTTAAAATGACAAATTCACAATCGAACTATGTCCAAAGTCAACATCAGAACTTATGTCGCCTGTTTACATTAACAAATTTGTCATTTGAATTTTCGATTCATATATTTTGAAACTCACGCTGCTTTCTATCGTGTGTGACACGAGCTGACTTTACAGCTTTTTCTCCTCCCATCACCGCGCTCGACACCAGAGCTATTAATGTTTCCTTTGTATCGGTCTCCAGTAGTGGTCGCACGAAGAGATTTGTTGTAGATAGTCTTTCTTCGCGACCGTCTCCGTTCATTGCGGCCGAAGTGTGGTGTCGATAAGCAAACTGTTGGAGTGACTGGAAGAAAGAAAGAAAATCAGATAGCTTTGTTGGATCCTTTGTTAATGAGGAAGGCGGATTATGCAATAGTGCGTTATGTTAACAACTTGACAGCTCAGAACAGGAAGCAACGATCATCGATGCTGGGAATCTGTACAACCAGCTCTTGTTTCTTATTGTGAAACATTATATTACGTGATGTTTGACTGAACTGGACGGAAACGAAAGATTGAAAGCTAGGCGTCCGAACTGACAAGATAAAAAATATCAATAATTAAATTTGACGCCTCGAAATTCTTTCGATACTTTCAAAAATTGAAGTTTTGCATTTGGGGGATAGATTGAAAATGTGATTAATCAACATCAAATAATGCAGTCAATATGATTTCTAAACAATTTCCACCCCAGTACAACATCAAGTCATGATTTGAGTTAGGAGATTCTCAGCAGAAACGGCGGATTCGGCAATCGATAAAACTGAAATAGGTATTCGAAGTCCAGGCAACTCACTATGCTGTGCATTATCCTATTCAAGAAGTCGAACATAAAGACAAGGGATACTCGCCGGAGTAGGATTGATTATTCCTCCTTCAAACTCGGTGCGGTATCTCAGCCGGGCTCTGACGCAATTTTGAATTGCAGTCAAGCTACGGGACTACGGTGAATGGACCGCATAGAACACGGGCCTGGGGTGAATTGGTCGCGTCAGCTTCGGGCCGGGATGAATGCGCCGCGCCAGGTGCGGTCTGGGGTAAATGGGTCGCGTCACGGAGGGAACCTATCTTGAATGGACGGGTCAGTATTGGGGATTGCGGTAAATGAGTCAGGTGAGAGTCCGAAAATCCGAATCGCGTCCATCTCTGATCATCGCACCAGACGTAAAAATCGATGCAAATACATTTTTTTTAATTTAAAATATATTTGGTGATGACAGACAACGCTAAGTCCAGAAAACAACACATTGATCAAATTTCAATTACAATTTACCACTTTGACTTCAAGACATTAGGGTATAACCGGACAGGACCACGTTTTCCCTTGATTACTAGGGCGGTTTTTTATTGACCTAAAAATTACGAATTTTGACTTTATTTTCAAGTAAATTTTTACCTAAAATTTTGACTTAAATGTAAAATTTTTACCCAATCTTTTTACCTAATTCAATTTTGTTTAACCAAAGAAAACATCATTTCAGACTCACAAGAAAACGTTACTTGTTTTAATTAAAGAAACACATTTTATTATTGAGCCCACAAATACAAGGTTCTTCACGAAAAGAAAGAATGCCTCTTAAACAACGAGTTAATTGTTACTGGCGTTGTAATTCATTATTGCATAGTATTTAATGTTTTGGGGAGAAAAGTTTCTGTTAGAACGTTTCTGTTAAAGGATATTGGCAAGTAATTCTTTTGCACTTGGATGCATCACTTTCAGCTGTCTTGGGCATTTCGAGCAATCGAAGATAGTCAGTGTCAGTTAACAAAAAGATGTTGTTATGTGAGTTGAAATCCTTGCGAGAATATTTGATGTCCCAATAGCTTAGCTTTTTGTTTTGATTGAAAAGAGTTCGAAAAACCCAGATCTAAAAATAGCGCCTAGGAAGGCCAGGTGTCTAAAAATAGCGCCTGGGAAGACCAGATTCCTGAAAAATTTACTGTCTTACTTAAACTTTTTGACCTTATTTTTACTCTATTGACTATATTGACTTCATTTTGACCGTATTGTTACTTTATTGACCGCCCTATTGATTACTAATTCGCATTTCTGAAGATCTGTTGGACAGACACGGCTTGCATATCATCCTAGGCTTGTGAATTCGCAGCCAAGCAATGTTTTATGTTTTGTATCCATCAACATAGGTTTCTACCCACCGTAATTTGCTGAGTGTTATTTCGTTCATTTTTACTTTTGAATAATACCCATGAGAAATTTACAGATCATCGTTCCTAAGGGGAATATTGTGGAAAGGGATTTTGACAAAGCTCCATTCTATCTTCCTCAAAATCACCCGATAACTTAATTCGATTTGAAGAGAGATATCGTATATTTCATGTGTTCAGATCAGAGTTGAATTCGAATTGAAAATTTTAACCATAGCGTGAATTGCGACGAATCTCTGTCACAACCCAAATTCAATTACCCAGTAAGCAGTTTCTATATGGCGCCCCTAGAATGCATTTTTATGTGTTTGATGTTATACGTTAATGTAAAATTTGTTTCATGAGTGACATTTCGCTGATAAACTTCAGTGAAGTGGATGGGACTCAGTATGGTTAAATTCGGAAGATAGTCTCTGGATATTGTGAAATCATGGCCTACCTGATTATTATACTGTTCAATTCCGGTACGTTCAGTTAAAGCATTCTGTATTAATTTCACCGATAAGACAAATAATCATTGGCAACCAGATGACACATATGTTCATGCTCATGAATTTATAGACTTGGGATGATATCAAATTTATCAATTAATATTCATCTTTTCATTTAATACCTAAATACAGAGTGGGGCAAAAGTCACCAGTCATCAGTTTTATTAATACGTGCTGGTTATATGGTAGTCATCATGTTTATTCTAATAGGCATTAATGAAAAGAATTGATTTCAATATGCATTGAAAGCATTCATTTTAATAAACATCGGACATTTCAATAAGATTGATTGACAAGTAATTATCGTGAATATTGTTCATTGACTTTGTATTTAAAGCTTCATCTCAGCGATGGCTAGGTCCTTTGAAGAGCGAAAGTTTATGTTAAAAACCTATTGGAAGCATGTGAACGCAATAGACGTTATGCGTGAATGGCCCTCACATTTCACTTCTCCTCCTCGACGACAATCGATCTACGACCATCGGTACAAGTTCGAAAAGACTGGTGGAATTACCGATGCACAGCGATCTGGTCGACCAGTGACTCACGACACTAGAAAACATGAAATTGGTTTCTCAATATCATATTGAACATCTCCGCTCTTCTAGCCGTGGAACTGCAGCTGCTCTGGACATTGAACGTCACAGTCTTCTCTGAATGATACATCGTGCTGGTTTTCGTTCGTACATTCCACAGCTGATTCATGGATTGTTGGAGGACGATTTCGACCACCCATTACATTCAGTGAGATATTTATCAATCAGGTGACTAACTATCCAGAAATACAGGATCACATTCTCTGGACAGACGAAGCTTAATTCAAACTTTCAGAGCACATCAACAGACACAACAGCGTTTATTATGATACGGCCAATCCTCACGGGGCTATAGAGCAACAGATGAATCAATCGGATCTAAATGTTTGGGGCGGTATTTCATCTTCTGGTGTTATTGGTCCTTTCTTTTTCGAGAGTACTCTTAATGGTGAAAGCTATTTGCAATTCCTTCGAGAAACTCTCTTTCCTATCCTTGAGCAGAAATCGAACTTTGCTCAACTGATGCTGCAGCAGGATGGAGCACCTCCTCACTATGTGCACGGTGTTAGGAAATTCCTCGACGAATCGTTGCCAGCAGGTTGGATCGGACGAAGAGGTAAAGTGGACTGGCCAGCTCGTTTTCCGGATCTCAACCCAGTGGATTTTTCTTTTGGGGAACCATAAAAGATAGTGCATTATGATCGGCATACAACTTTAAATAGAATGCGCGCAAACATCATGGAGGCATTCGCAAGAATCAATTCAAACACAAAGCTGAGCCAAAAAGTTTGCAATAATGTGATAAATTGCTGCCACTCATGTGTGGAAAACCATGACAAGTAATTTGAATATTTGCACTATTGAAAAAAATGCTACTCCTGATAATGAAGTGTGAGTTTTTCTTTTTTAAGTCTCAAAAAGTTCCCTCATTCAATATTCTGGTGACTTATGCCCCACTCTGTATATCCATTAAGAGAGATTCTTATCACAACTCTTACATTTGTCACACCTCTACGTGTAAAAATCAACGATGATAAATGCATTACATTATAATATAAAAATGAGAATTCCATTGAGGACGAAATTATCAAACTGACAAGTCATTCGTGTAACTGGCTGGGTCAATATCGGATTCAAAGAAGTTGGTCGATTTTTTTCAATTGCTTATTAAAAGTTTCTACCTTCAGTGATGCTTTGCGATATTCTCAAACGTAGGTTCATATGACCATGGACTTCCATAACTAGAGCGACTGGCGTATCGAATTACTCCGTAAATAAACCAATCCACGTATGCAACCAAAACGTAGTACCATGGACTTCCTCTGTTATTGCAAATTGGGTGGGGTAGGAGACGTTCTGACATGCAAATAAGTAAAAATGCTTGTCCTAAAAATCATGATTCCACCTCTAAAATTTGGAACTTGAATCAAGCTTATCAAAATTGCGATTATTCGTTGGATGAATTAAAAAAGAAATGCGCCAACTTAAGCAATTATACACAAATGGACACAAGTAAAATAAATAAATGAACCTTGTTTATACTCGGAACCACATTAGACACGGAGCCTTTCTTCCATGTGGCCGAGTTGTCATTTATTCACTCTCATCATTTTTGATCTGAGTGTTGAGCAAGAACACACAGTGTACAGATTTTAGAAGTCTTGGGTTTGACCCGACCAGGTTTGAACCAAGGTCTACAGGAAGCTGAGCAAACACTCTACCACAAGGCCACAGCGCCGGGGATATGTGGTATTTTTGCTGTTATTTAGTTGATATTTCAAGTCCATTTAGTCATAAAGTTATCGGTGTTGTAAAGTTAGATAGTACCGATCGGTGCTTTAAAGTTAAATAGTACCTATCGGTGTTGTAAAGTTAAAAAGTAGCCATCGGTGTTGATAACCGTCAAGAATTATTGAAATCATTGTGTTGGGTCCAATTTTTAAGACTTCCATTCCAAGCAAAGACAACATACTGTTTGATTGTCTCTCCATCTGCGCCTTTGATGAATTTCACACAAACACAACATGTGCGAATGAGATAAATAAACCTCCATGAAGAGGTGACGTAACGTTTCAAATACAATGTTTAGCTGGAAAAATAGGAAACAGTCAGGGTGTGTCTCCTCCACTATTAGCTGTTTGAGTGAGTATCCGGATGTCGAAAATACAATATTAATTTGAAAATTCCAAGTTAGTGTAGTGCAAAGTTAAATAAATTATAACATTATAACTCAAACATGAACAAATGATAAATTCCTTTCTTCCATAATAAAAGGGGAACTCTATTTACTGAAACTCACTCCCAACATAGCGCTCTAGCACCATCAAAATAATGACCGTAATTTGATTACTTGTTCGAGTAACATCGAATCGTTGAAGGAGAGTTACTTTGTAACACTCGTACGTCAATAATTTATATCAATGCATTAAACGCACGAATGACCTCAACTAAATCAAATTATAAGAACAAACAGACAAGTTCCGTTGGAAACCTAGTCGATCCATTTGCTCAAATACACCATTGATTGGCGCTTATTCAGTGTTTAATTCAACCTGTCATTCTGCAGCGAAGGCTACCTGACATTTGATCATTAAAAAAGATGCAAGAACACCAAAGTTTCAGATAATGCAATTTTTTAGGATTCAAATAATCAAAAGATAAAAAATTGATAAATCACCTATACATTTTTTCTGCCGAATTGAAGAAGCCGCACGTCACTGCCTATTTTAAATGTGTTTCACTCATTAATCATTTGTTTCCATAGAGATCGGGTATTACTGCAATCAAATATTGAAAGTCACAAACAATCCGACTTTTATGATTACTTCATTGTTGCAAAACATATTTCGCATGAAGCACTTCGTAAAACAGATTTTCATCCGTTACATAATAAGATGGTGTTTCCGACTTTGTAGACATTCGCCCATGAGACTCATTTTTGTATCCATCGTCTGTAGAATTTACTCAAGGTAGATGTATTGTATACTTACTGCCTTTCAGGTAAAACGCTCGTTGAAGGAGCTTGTGAAAAAAAGATCATACTATTGCACACATGTACACTTTTGTTCACTTGATATTAAGTTTTTTTGGACGATCTTCTGCGTTGAAGTCATCATGCTTTCTCTTTCAAAATAAATTCTCTCAAAATACTTCAGATTTCAAGACTTTCGGAAGTCTAATAGCCTCTTTCGCTACAAAGCTTCTCAACTCGTCCTTCAATTTTCATAGGTGTTCAGCTTGCTAGTTCAATCCGTTTGCCATTGTTATCTCTTTCCACCTTTTTAGTATCTCAACCTGTCCTTCAGCATTCATCTGTATCCTACTTCTTTCTCTATTTCAATCCGTTAACCATTGTTATCTTTTTTCCAGCTACAGGTTTCCTGCGATTGCAGCAATCTCGTATTATTCTTGTCTTGACACCTTAGTAGGTTGGCTTCATCAGCTCAAGATGACGTGAAATATCAAAAAACCTAATTTAGCAATTGATAAATTTCAAGTGCAATTTATATGATAAGATCTTGAAATACGATCAGAGAGTTTCTGGTTCAACTGCATTCAATTCATGTCCATTTACCATCATCTGAGTATATCTGACAGAATCGAATCCAGTTACCTAATTCAAATTGACAGTGAAACAAAGATGTGAACTTCGCATGGATCCCATCATATTATGGTATTGCGACATCAGGTCAAATGGAAGAAGTAAAGCACAATTGATACTCCTATAAAATAGTCACAGCGCATTGAGTCAAGCTTTCAGGTTATCTATCAAAAGGCACTTTGTAGATGAAATACGAGAAATCTGACAGAAAGTTCCGCAATTTTCATTGAATACCACACTAACAATTTAATTCCATCAATTGTATCCTAAGGTATTGCGCGGCAGGGAGAAAATGCGGAACTAGGATCTGTCACAGATCTGATGATGTATGATAATCGAACTGCAGATTTAAAGCCAGTGCATTGACAACATGGTGCACCAGTAAATAATCTCAAAATTCACACAATGAAGTAGACAAGAAATTTAGATATCTAATTTCAAACAATTGAGGTTTGTAACGCACTGTATCGGCATCATATCAAATTCACGGTATGTACATCAGGTGCATGTTGGTTTCATGACAGCGTTTTGACGATGTAAAGCTCTTCAAAACTGCATGATTTTAGATTCAAAACCTCTTAAATTATCAAGAGCGATGTCATCGTGACCCCATTTCAGGTAAAGCATGTTCCTGACAGATCTTACTAGAAGTTTCAAAACAGGTTTAGTAGAAAGATCGTTTCAACAGGCAAAGTAGCAAAATTTAAGTCGTTGTTTACATAAGGTAGATGAAATACAATCTTTATAAACTGAAATACCTACTGCACTTTATTTACGGCCAGCTCTAATTTTAATCATAAATACTGCGTTTAATTAGTATTAAGAGCTGCTTAAATGCTTGATTGTGGCCGTTGTACAAGTACGTGCGAGAAAAATGCCCGCTGTAATGAGTAAGAAATCTGAAAATGTAATGAGTGAGAAGTCACGCTGATGCATGAACGTACGGAGGGCATTCAGAAAGTTTCCGGACTGCAACTTTTTAGAAAGCCATGATAACCAAATTTCTTTCATAACGCTGATCCTTGCTAAAACCTAGGCCTCTCGAATATAGAAAATATATGATATCTTTGCAACTGTGACTTGAAATCATGAATTTATGGTTATGCAGGCGCGTTGCAATACGCGTAACGTGCCATCACAGGTGAACAGCAGAACATATAAACACCGTTTGGATTGCATACAGGGCAGAGTTCATTCATAAACAGTGAGAATAACATTAACAAGTCAATGGGATAAACAGACAAAAATAATTGCTTATATTGAGTTTGGTTATTCGCAACTGGATTATTGCGGTACGTGCGTGTCAAGAAATTTCAGAAGTTGGTCGCCTGTTGGAAAATTGATCCTTCTTGTCAAGATCAGAAGTTAATGCTAAACCTCAGATACTGACGTCGCGGAGGAGGCAAGGAACCATGAAATTGAAGTGATATCAAAACGACACTGATAAAATAAGATCTCTAGAAGTCGCAGTTATAGTTCTTAGCACACAAAAACCTACAGTTACTTGCACATCAATACAATGACAAACGTGTTTTTGCTACGTTACTTTCTGGTGCATTAGTCAATAATATTGAGCTAAAATCATAGCTCTTTTTTATTATTTATGTTATGAATTTGTTCAAACGCTGAAATCTTAAACTGAATGCTACTGTATTAAATAACAGATGAAGTGCATAATAAGACATCTAGATGAGGTAGACAGAACTGCATGCTATCTAAAAAATAAATACTGTAGAATGATGTTGCTATTTTCTCTGCTTGAAGTTCAAGTTAGTTGCATTAAATGAAAAGTTCGAATTTATGCCGATCATTGAACACCCATCACTGAATAGGATTGATAATGAAACTAGACAGTTTATTCAGGTATCATCATTCAGAAATGAATACCGCATGGATTGGTCAGAAATCGTACACCATTGTATGAAATTTATGTCTTTACTTTCAATGTCTTTACACCAGCTGGCTAACTCTTAACTGTTTTTTTAGTTGGACTCGTTGCACATGTAAGAAGCTCTGTTAAAGTACAAACTGCTACCCGCATCAGGCTTTTATTTCGAAAGTGTTAAGTAAGTGTCTCACAACAAAAGACCGGTATGTATATAATACACAAAGATAAAGCAAAGATTGCATTATTTTCTTCATGTTTTACTTCATCGCATCGCCGTTGTTTAATAAACGGAGAAATCTGTTCCTATTTTGCTTGCAGCGACGTTCATTCTACGCTAACCACACCCTAAATCAGGATGATTAAGAAGCTGTAATCTTTAACGGAACTAGCAATCATTGCAATATATAAGAAAAATGAAATTTCATTATTGTAGTAAATTCCCACGTCTGTCCATTGTAAAACGCAAGCCCAACTGAGGACCATTCAAATTTCGCTTTGCTATCTAAGGGCTAATGCATTTAAAAATCCATGAAATTGAAGCGCAGACAGTGAACATCATTGACGTACAAAGCGGATAACTTCTGTTTATAATAACGTATACATTCCACAAAATGTTAATGAGCAGCTCCGCAAGAGTTCTTCTAAAATATGATTGATTCATCATGGTAAGAAATGTCAACTATTCCAAAAACCAAATTTCATACGGTACTTTCTTCTCGAGGTTACACCGAAATGAAGTTTGACACAAGTAGATAATTGCATGATTCAAGTTAAGAAGAAAGCCATACATGTCGACATTCACCACAATCACTAGACCATAAATGGCTGATCAAACGCATTGAAACTTTGATTAAGTCATAGGTTAATTTCATTCCTTTGGTAAGCTATTTATGGTTTAATGGTTAGGACGAATGTCAGCGTGCCATAATCGTTCGTCTGAAGATTACGATCATTCCGGTATGCGTGGAAAAGAACTTGCTAAATGAATTGATAATGTTTGGCTGCTTGTGCTAGCAAGTGTGCTTTTTCTCTGCAAAACAGTGAATTTGGAAGATGAATGCAGAGTTGAGCGTGGACTTTAGAACAGGGCTGTGGAGCCGATGCGTTATCTCATCGGCTCCGGCTCCACGACACTGATGTGAAAGGCTCCGGCTCGGCTCCGGCTCCGACTTCAAATTCAGGTTCTATCTATGCTGGTTATCCTGGATCCGTTGAACGGGTTTTTTGGATAACGGTGTGGCCTTTAGAGGCTTGCTACAATCATCAAATTAGTTTTCATTAACAAGCAACGACTTAAGTTAATAATAAAAATGATAATAGCCTAATATAATGACAAATAACATACTTGTCATATATTTTTGCATGAATTGACTATCTCTGAAAGATAAAATAAAGTTATAGACAGGATTGGTTAAATTAGATAAAGATCTCCCGCACTGGCTAAATATAAATTGGCCTAGCCTGCAACCAGTCTACTACGAGGCTACATTAAATAAGACCACATGATTGATGATGATATACCTAATTAGCCGTCACAGGGGCCGAATAGTAGTATAAGCTTTTTAACAAAGCTTGAATATGAAACTGGATAGCGTATGCCTCTAAATAGCTTATAGGGCCTGTATCTATTCGAACATGGAAAGGGTATCGGCTATTTAGCCAGATATACCGTATCAATAAAGATATCAATTGCTTTATTGAATATTAAAGTGTATATAGGCTAGCTTAGGTTGTTATTGTTATTTGTTATTGCCTTTATTCAATAGTCTGTTGGTCCATGAATAATATGATCGGTGGGTAGCCCACGACTCATCATCTGTAGAAATTGTAATTTAGATAGCCTCATTGCAGTGTAGGCTAGAAATGTACAATTGAAAATTATACTTAAAAAAATTAAAAATATCTAATTTAGGACAAGTTTTGTAATTCTATGCAGCATGCTTAATAAGTTAAGGCCTAACTTACATTATATTAATTTCGTATTTTTCATTATGGCGTAAAGTTGCACTAAATAATTCATCAATGATTCATGTATATTATTATATTCAATTTATGTATAACACATTACCACTATTCCTCTGATGATGGTTAGGCTGATGAAACTGAACTCGGAGTATCACACAGTATGTTGCAGGGTGCTACTATGCATAATAAAAATTTGACTGCGAGCACCGAGCAGAAATCCCATCTACTTTGCTAGCTTTCGAATGAGCGTGCGGTTTAATGTCACAGACAATAGAAAAGGAAGGTCAAAAGGCGCCTTTATTGAGAGCGTCTCAGTCTTTTTTTATTGTTTACATATAAGTCAGCATGATATCAGCATAAAGTGTTGACAGACGGAAAAAAATAATAATGAAAATTCTTGAAATCCACAGGTCTATGACATTTGGGGAAATATCATTACACGATACGGCTCTTGTGCAGTCCTCCCTCCCCCCATTTTTTCTCTGGTCAAAAGATGCAGCACCATTGGATGTCCGTTTCAGCATCACCGGTTTGAGTGAAGCATTCCGTGCTGTTGTAAAAATCTACGTGGGTAATTGCGATGTCATGGTCGCAAACTTCGTCAGCAAGTCAACATTGTAATTTGACTTCGGGATTTTCGCATTGAAATATACCCTTTGAATTTTGAAGTCAAAGGAAATTCATTGTGAATGAGATACCTTTAAAATAATAGGGCGCTACTAGAAGTGGCTGGGTCGCTTATTGCTATAGCCATGTGAGGACTTGTAGTCAGGTCATTCGTGTGAGTGTGAAGAGTTATCCCTCCAATCAAAATTGATCAAATTGAATAATCGATTGTTTTGAAAAATGTAGGTGGGGGGACTGCACAAGAGCCTATAATACAATCTAAGGAAATTGGCATTGTCACAGATGCCAGTAGCTTCTGCCAGTAGCCATACCGATAGATGATAGCCTACATAGTAACCGTATTAGATTTAAGACATTGCGCAAGAAATGTAGCTATATTATCTTTGCTGACTGAACTGGAAATGTGTACATAAATGACTGGCGACTTGTCTCTAGGAATCTACAATCATCTAGTTAGCATGCATATAACAAGTCTTCAAATTAATGGATTTTGGAGAATACGTTGTCAATATGGAAATTAGTCTTACGAAACATATGCAATAAAAAAATATTAGTTACACATGTGTGTAAATATATAATAAATATAATACAAAAGAAGGCGGCAACTGCAAAGAAAGATATCGTGGAGGACAGATCATTGGTATACTTAAAAGACATATCTTTAGATTTCAAATGATTTAATTTTTTCATGATGCCAATTAATAACTTTCAAAATTCTAGATTTATATCAAAGCTCAAACTATCGGAGCCGGAGCCTTTGTGATAAATCGTCTCCGGCTCCGGCTCCACAGCCCTGCTTTAGAATTCACAAAACTTGCTTTATCTTACAATTTCCCTTAAAAAATCAACTAGACTTTCTCCTAAAAGCTTCTTTTCAAAGTGGTCTGAGTCCTCGGATCACCGATGTCCCCCCGAACTACATAGTCCGGCAGCCAGAACGAGTTTTTGCAGGAACGAGGCCGAAAATGAAACTTTCACAGAATGATGTACACCCGATGCTTAGTACGAATCTGCACGTCTGCCGAGTTCTAATTAGTTCCTCTTCTTGTCAGACAGAATCAAAGAAAAACACATGTTAATCCAATGGGACACAGATTGAAGTTTTTGGTTAAAATGAAATTTTCTTTGTTTTCACATATCAACTGAAAAGTATTGAGTCTAAAGCCATAATTTTTATCATGGAATGTCTTCAGTTCATTTCCTATGATGTGCATTGTGCATGTGCTATCATCATGCTTCTGATCGACAATGTATGTCAGGTGTTTGAATGTGGATAAAGTTGCTCAAAATGTTTGTGTCTGCTGACATTCAGAGGCTCACCAAATCTAAATATGTTTAGCTTGATAGACAGGTGTGGATGAATATGAAAGAAATGATCAAAAGACATTCCATGACATGAAATTCTATGACTCTCGGCTTAGTACTTTTCGCTTAATCAGAGAAAAAAAGAAAATTTCATTTTAGCCAAAAACTGCAATCTGCGTCCCATTGGATTTACATGTGTTTTTCTTTGATCCTGCCTGACAAGAAGAGGAACTAATTAGAACTCGGCAGACGTGCAGATTCGTACTAAGCATCGGGTGTACATCATTATTTGAAAGTGTCATTTTCGGCCTCGTTCCCTGCAGAAACTCGTTCTGGCTGCCGGACTAACAGTGACGTCAAAGATATATCACCATGCACTTGTCTTCTGTCGTTCAGTGTGGTCAAACATTCCCTCAACATCTGTAAAAAATGACAAATGCGATCTTCTACTAACAACAATAACAAGCATTGAGAACGATTTTTATTTATAAGCACATTCTATGAAATTAATTAATCCATAATTTATCAACTATTTGGAAAAATACGCGAATGCTGTGTGCTAAACAGCCAGATATTATGTTTATTACTGCATTTCCTTACGAACAATTTTTGTCGAATGACAGTGATTGATTTTAACCGAAATATGCTCGATCAAATTCTATCGCTTGCATCTTGTGATACCCAGAAGGTATGATTTAAATCCCGAAAGCTTGGGAATGCAATTACTTGGTTTAAAAACCATGTAGGAGGAAACACAATATCATGAATTTCCTTATATGCAAAGAAAAATACATTGCCGTACAGAGCCACCGACATGATTACTTATTCAACAACAATTAATTATTATCTTTCACTTTAACATTGATCTTGTTTAGTTCAGAGTCTCTCAAAAAAAGTTGTCCAAGTTTTGTAAGCTTGCTCGACGTTTGAGTGTAAAATGATAGCCAGTTCTTGACTATGCTGACAACTCAATGGCCAAACTTTTTCATATGTATGGCACTAGTGCTATCACCATGGATGTCAGCTTGCTGATCATACTAATTTTAAATCCAACACTATTTGGGCTTCATAATTAAGTATGACTTTGGTAACAGATTCTCAATCGAGTACAACCACAAGAATAATCACGGTGTTTCACTATGCTTCTTCCTTTTCTAAAAATTGAAAGTTTAAGATTACACAAGTTGTAGATTACTAATGTGAATGTTAATGGTCAAAAAAGCTAAAAAATATCAGAAATTTCACAATATTTATCTTTAAAGTGTTTTGGGACTATTGACATTAATTCTTTAATAGAAATAGCCTAAGTGCTGCGATATACTTTTCTTCCACAGACAAGATTTGAAAGGCTTCATAATCACTCATACTCACTTAAAATTAATTTTCATGTGTCTCGTGAAAGCAACTCTAAAAGATGAACCATGAAATGATCATTGAAAAAGACTGGATCCCGGTACAATAAACGTTGAGAAACATTGTTTTGCCTCATTAGTGTTTGAAGCTTATATAAGACAATATATATTCGCTTCTTTCATTTGAGAAAACGCGTGAAAATGAATTACAGTGCGATGCCTTCCTCGAAAGATTTATCTTCTTTGTTGAAAAATGTGTAATCAGAATATCAATTGCTCTTACTTCTTGAAAAGTCCTTTTCGGTACTCGGAACGATGTCATTGCCTCGATCGCTTTGGTTTCTCGGTAATGATATCTTTCCTCGTACTGAAAAATAAGACCTCAAGTTGTGCGAAAATAAAGATGGATTCATGATTTCATAATCAAAATGCATTCTGATTTCATTATACTGACATCATCATCTTTTCATTGATAAATAGACGAATAAAAACATCTCTAGGAATTTGTGATAAAATTAGACCATAATAGAAAATACAATCAAAGTACTGTAACTTTATTTATCTTTTAAAACTGTGCAACAGGATTTTTCCTTGCGTTCAATACGACAATATACCTTTCTACCAAAATAATACCTCTGCGTTTCAGAAATTCGGGCGATCATTAACAATAGATATCATAAGAATTACTTATAGTTTAAATGAGATAACCAGGAAACAGAATGAAATTCATCCAAATCTGGATATATGAGCATTTGGTTCTGCTTTTGAAATATCTTTTATTGTTTTCCATCGTTTATGAATCCACAATGACATCCAATCGCTTCAAAAGTATCACTAATCCCATATCCAAAAACCGATGAAAATAACTTGATTGGGTCTAAATGTCAACCTCGACTTTGGAAGAATCTGAGTGCGCCATCTAGGCCATCCTATTGCATTACAACGATCTGATGTCTGACATGACATTAAATCATCAATCGATCACTTCAAGACAATCACCCATACTTGCTTTTCTTATACTATAAAGCCATGGTCTATCACTTGATTCGGTCAAGTTCGAGCTGAGAAGAAATTGAATAAGCCATCGAGGCCATCCTATTAGTGTCATGTTTGTTTTATGTCTGGCATAACCACAGATCATTAGAAAACAGCGATTGAACCGACTGAAATGGAGCGAGTTAAAGTTAACTGCTGTTTTTGAATGATTTTAACGCTAGGATCTTTTTGCCTTAGACGTTTGGGTACATTCGGTCTCACCTAATCTGTGATGAAATGTCAACGATCTTGAAGTGTACATTACGATCTACAATGTACATTGTGGCTGAAATATAATTGCTACGTTTACTTTTGAATCATTGTGATGCTAAACCAAGAAAAACAGTGAAGGCTACAATGTGTTCATTCATTTAACAAGCATATTCAACAAGAATGCCTTATACAATTGTAGAACACCTTTAACATGATGTTTGAGTTCATTGCGAAGGAAATTCTGACATGCACGGGTGAATCGGGGATAAAGTCGACACTCCACAGACGGCATCAACTATCTATCCTGTCTGAATTTCGAATAGTCACTGTCGTGGTCGCTGAATCGTCGCTCTTGATCGCATAGACTTGATCAAACGCTTACTCAATAGATGTGGCTATATCCGTGATGATCTTCCTTCACAAGTGGGGCCGATGAGCACATGCATGATGATGAATTAATTCAAACCAGCTACATCTAAAAGTTTGTGGAAAAACATGACTTATGAATTTTGTTGTGATAAAGTGCCAACCATTTGATAGGTCTCGGTGATTCCTTCTTTTTTCTGATTGAATTCATTGTCTAAACAAATGCATTTTGTTTATCTTTAGTCCGGCAGCCAGAACGAGTTTCTGCAGGGAACGAGGCCGAAAATGACACTTTCACATAATGATGTACACCCGATGCTTAGTACGAATCTGCACGTCTGCCGAGTTCTAATTAGTTCCTCTTCTTGTCAGGCAGGATCAAAGAAAAACACATGTAAATCCAATGGGACGCAGATTGCAGTTTTTGGCTAAAATGAAATTTTCTTTTTTTCTCTGATTAAGCGAAAAGTACTAAGCCCAGAATCATAATTTTTGTCATGGAATGTCTTCCGATCATTTCTTTCATATTCATTCACACCTGTCTATCAAGCTAAACATATTTAGATTTGGTGAGCCTCTGAATGTCAGCAGACACAAACATTTTGAGCAACTTTATCCACATTCAAACACCTGACATACATTGTCGATCAGAAGCATGATGATAGGACATGCACAATGCACATCATAGGAAATGAACTGAAGACATTCCATGATAAAAATTATGGCTTTAGACTCAATACTTTTCAGTTGATATGTGAAAACAAAGAAAATTTCATTTTAACCAAAAACTTCAATCTGTGTCCCATTGGATTAACATGTGTTTTTCTTTGATCCTGTCTGACAAGAAGAGGAACTAATTAGAACTCGGCAGACGTGCAGATTCGTACTAAGCATCGGGTGTACATCATTCTGTGAAAGTTTCATTTTCGGCCTCGTTCCTGCAGAAACTCGTTCTGGCTGCCGGACTAGATAGCGTTTTTGGAATACGGAGGAACGAGTGCATAGAATAGAATAGTACATCAATAGGTCTTCATTTTTAACTCAAAAGAGAAATTATCCTCATCTCGCTATAAGTGGTATACATGTAAGCAGCTGAATTGACTTCTCGATTCCTTTTATTCTATTTCTACATTGTAGTTTCCTTCTGGTCTTTTCCTGAATGGCTATGCATCATTGTCAACGAAGTTCGAGGAAGGTTGTGAGCATGGTAGAAATATTACTTGTTGTTATGTCTCTTTTATTGTGTTCTATGTAATTTGATGAGATCCAATGCAATTAAGCCTCTCGAATTGCATGCAGGCCTACTCAAATGATAAATGATTCAGATAATTCAAAATTCAACCAGGACTTTCCAAGTAGCTGCATCTTTATCATATGATCGCTCTTGCATGATAAGAGTTGAGTGATCAATCGACAAATATTCAATAATGATAACTGAGTCATTAAACCAAAATATGATTTTGAGTAAATTAATAACTGCCAAAATGTGCTTACATTTTCTGGATGGAAACATAATCATTTGTTTCTACTTTTCAACTGGAATTCTAACTTGATGACAGAAGCGCGAAAAAGTCATAAAATTTCAACTGATTTATCTACAATTACTAATCGGTTGGCGTTGCTTTATATCTATCTATGGGCCCTTAAGAACCCACATTTGCATACGAGGGTTAAGGAACTCAGCAAATCAGAGGAAGCAGAACCATGGACAGCAGTGAAATTTTCTTTTGAAACTCGTTTAGCAACAGTCCTAATGGAAATTTCGCAAAACACTTGAGCTATCATTCACAATATTCTGACGACATCATAGGCTACTCTTCTGTCCATTCAATTGACAAGTTTCGCACATGATCCTCGCAAATTTCGAACAAATACCAGCTTCATCTGCCTTTCATCGTGTTATGAGAAATACATGACACGAGTATAAATGTGAAAAATGACATTAACTCTTTGCAAGAGTCATTCTGCAAGGAATGTTCACATTCCTTGTGAAAAATCATTAAGTCAGAAATTATTTCTATGAAAAAGCATTTAAAAAACAAGATTTAGACGGGTCACTTCGGACCAGGTCGGCCGTTGATACAGCCAAATTTGGTCGACAGTGGAATAGGCAGAAGCGCGAGCAACTTTCATTTCAAATTTGCGGTTTTGCAAACTCATTCATGACATAGCTCAATAAAATGACCTTCAGTCATACTTGAAAAAGAAGAAATGATCTTAGTTTGCTTATGCTCTGCTGGCTTGATTTGAGAATCGCAATTCATTTAAGTTACCTACGTCGATGTCTTCAGCTGTTTATTGAGAAAATTATACCATTGTCCTATAGGGCAATCGGGTACAGTGTCAGTGGTACTAATCACTTAAAGCTGCAATTCTAAAGACCTCACGTTCATAATAAATGAAACAAAGTAAATGATAATAGAAACTAAAGAAGTTAACTTGTGCATTTAATTCTGGCAAATTAAAGCACGAAAAGACTGCAAGGGAAAATATGCCTTTTTCAAGCCAAAATCCGAGACTAAATTGGAACTTAGCCTGTTGCGATCCCGGTGAAATGACGTGGTCTAGACAGAGCAGTTATTTGTTGGAGATGATTTAGCATTCATGGCATGAAGACCAGTTGCATGCTTTTGAGATGAATTGAAGAATGTTGTGGATAGACAGGAGGTGAAGAAACGAATATTTGAATGTGACTGGCAGTGAAGATGGCTGATGATAAGTGGCACAATTCAGTTATCTCATAAATAGTAGACTTAAAATTGTGATGAAGGCGACCGAAGAATCCGCTGCATGAAGGTAAACGCGACCCCTTTTTCAACTTCCCCTGTCCCTCTCAAGTTCCTAGGGCATAACTAGGAAACTAGGGGCGATAGGTCTTCACACTTTTCTCACCACGTTAGAGAGAGCACCTTATGAGGAGAGCAGCCAAAGCCTGGACTTTCTAAACTATCGGACCGAAGTGGAGCCCAAAACCAAATGAGCTAATCTACCACCGAGACCATCAAAAGACTACACGGGCGAAATATGTCTGTAAAGCAAGTGAGCATATGAAGATCCTGCCGACGAAGAAGTTTGCCTTGGTTTGGGCTGAGTGGAAAGAAGATATCAGAAGATGCCACCGACAACGACGATACCTAAATGATACATGAGAGGTCAATCATGTGGATGGACAGATGATGTGGTAGACATTACTCTAAAGAACCGAAGGTAACATGGACAACGCTCACGTGCAGAATATGAGAAGACGTCAAACCAACGAGCTATATATACGATTATGTAAAATACTAGGCAAGAATCTTATAATCGATGGAAAGAGTTAATAAAATTGTTAAATATAAATTGTACTGATATATGATGAATACTGCAGCTGTTTTTTGAGGTTCATGAGTTGTAGGACAGTAGGGCTCTTTTTTTAGATCCATGAGTTGTAGGACAGTAGTGGCTCTTAATGCGTTAGAAATGATGCGGAATGATAGCAATGACTACTAATAATAGGAAAATTTAGGTTCATTAATATCATTTATTAATTCATGAAATTTTTGTACCCTCAACCTACCTCCAGTCTCTATGACTAACAGCGCAGGACAGCTTCATATGCACAACGCAACATTTTCAGAAATAGTCAATAAAAACATTAGGTCATTGGCAAGCATCTGGTAAACGTTTTTAATTGTTTCTTGAATGACTTCAGTGAATTTGTACCTGGCATTGATCGAGGAACAGGGGGACCAACGTAACTGAACGCACGTCCACAGGATAACTTTTGATCTCTTTTTGGCACTTTGTGATTGCAGCATCACTCGCCGATCGAAAGAGCGGGAAGTATTCAACAAATTACATCTTTGAAATGTGCATGGGCGAGTTGAAATACAACTCTTGCATATGGATTGGAAGCATCAATAGAACGAATCACTACGGTTACCCGTTTTTTGAAATTAACATACTCGATAGAGCAAAATCAATGTACTCATACTGACACACTGACATACTCCAGGACTTGGCGAGTGCCTCACCGCGCGATCGACGCTAAGGCGAAAAACTATGTGTGTTACAAATGACTATCAACGCACGCTTCAGTCCTTACCACGCGGTCGACGCTTGTGCGTAAAAAAAACCCGCTACCCACATAACCCAACAAGTCATTGTCCCCATATTCGATGACTCGAAGCCCTTTATTGCAATTTAAGTCAATTTGTCTGTCCGAAAATTTATATGGCAAAATAGAAAAAAAAACACATATGCCGCACAAGTTCAATTGTCAATGTGTCCACTGTTTGTCTTTCAGTGGTCTGGACTGCAGAGGAAAGAAGCAACTCATCAAACTTTTTGGTATTTCATTACAAATTCACAATAGGCCTCGTTGCAAAGAATAGATTCATCACTAAAAATCTATGTTTTCTTCACATGATAGATAAGTGGAGAGAAAGAGTCAGGCCTGTACACCGAGCTTATACGACATTTGATGTATGGTATACGAAACAGGGATTGAGAATAATGCTGCTCAGTTACATTTGTATCAACTTCATGTGCTTTCTGAATAGACCTTAAAAACAATGCATAATAACCGATGCAGCACTGTAAGAGCAATAATTGGCCTGCAAATTACATGTCTTTCTATCTCTGATACACGATGCTGAAGTCTGCTCTGTACATGCATGTATACCTCGTTTACTACTGCAGTACACTTTTAGAATTTGCAAACTTGCCAATATGTCTGCTTGAATCATAAAACAGAGTAGTACATTTGTAAATACAATCCGTGCATGAAAGTGAACGAAGACACATTAAATATCAGCCGACAACTACTACTGCATTGGACACTAGGACTTAATGCAACATCGCCAGGATAAAATTCTTCTATTGTATGTACTTTAGGTGGTTTTTACAAACAATAAAATCATCAAAGATGACATATATTTCGGATATTAGCCTATATCAATTACAGGCTATAAATTAAATGATATTTAATTTTTTACACGTAACTCAGAAAGAGAGCACACCAACTGAAGTGCTTAATCAATTCAAGATCGAACCCTCTTGTTAAAAAGCTGTCCTTTTGCAAAAACGTAGGAGCCGAATGCCTCACAGACCATTATTTCATCATTTACCAGCTTCAGTAAGCACTAAATTTACTACATGGACAGAATGATGCACGCTGTCGTGTGGTGCGGATTGCCGCATGGTTCACCCGTCTCACGCTGATCGTGGAAATTATGGCATCAATAATTTTTCTGTGTGCCAATGATCAGATTGATGTAAGGGAAATGTAAGTACTTTGCAGTTTAAGACCTAAGCAAATATGTTCCTGAACCTATGTTCATTAATAACTTGAAAATATGTACAGCAAAATATTTTCACGTTGCTTACAGATTGAAATTCACACAAATATTGTATACATCTTATTATTGAAAACTGATATTCCGCATCGCCATAAATACTTATCAATTATTCGAATTTAACGATAGCGTAATCATCCTTGCTGTTTCACAATTGCTGGCAGATGATATTTCAGGCGCAATTTAAAATTAACTTACACCGGTATTGTCCTTGTAATAAGAAATAAATAAGTAACATTACCAAATTGTCAGAAGCTTTAATGCAAAAGCAGTATTTTGTATGAAGAGATGTTTTGCACAGCTACATTTAAACGCATACTTTAAAGTTAAAATGATTTGCAAATGTAAGTGAAAGAAAAAAGGGCGACCATACGAAGGCCGGGGCGACTGTGCGATTTGTCTTTAAGATCACTTGAGACAAGTTTGCATTTTCAGATTCGATGGATCAATGAGTGAAAATTTATTTGAGCTACGTGAAAACGGCGCCTGATAATTGAGAACAGTGACCGTCATTCATAAAGTAAACTTGTGGAGGAGGGTCTCATCCAAGTTAAAATTACGAAATCTTATGAAGTTATTCACACGCCACTTCTCAACAAAGAATAACCTACCGCTTTGAAGAGACTTGCTTCAATAGCAGGAAATAATTGGCAAGGTTGACTATTCAAAGGACAGAAGCACAGGATTGAAAGTACATAATCTCAGTTCAGTAGGCCTATGTCCACCATTGGCAGCCACGACGGAATTTTGCGGCGCAACAACTCGATATGAAGATGTAGCACAATGAATGAAAGAAGAGATCAAATAAATGGAAGAGTCTGATGAATTTATTATGAAAGGATTCACTTTGTCAAAGTTAAGCGATGTGAATGTTGCCGTTTAAGCGTGATCACTGACAGCAATATAAAAATATGACGTAATGCGCGAAGAGATAGAAAAAACCAACCGCAGCGATTCGATATAGAAAAAATGTTTCTGTCCGACTTTAGATAAAATGAAATACTAGAGTTTAATAGTCTCGTGGTTTTTGAATGGCGAGTGGATAAGGCTTGTGACGCTACTTTCCCCAAATTGGATCATTTACAATGGTTGCCAAGAGTTACTGGCGGCTCATAACTGAAGAACGCTCGATTAAACAGCCTGTAGTAGATTGGTGTTCGCATCATTCGCATGCCTCGTGTGTATGTGGTTCAGTGTTGCGTGATTATGAGAGGTGGAGTAGCCAAATTGAATTTTCATCATGTAAATACTAACGGGGACATTGGACATGTAGCAATTTCAAGTGAATTATGTGTTGCAAAAATTTCAGTTCCAATTTTATTGAGTACGGGAAAGTAATCAGATAATTCCGATGCAGGAATGAAATCAACGAGTGAGAGAAAGATAATGCATTAGACATCAAAGTTCGAGATCAGTTTCAACTGAATAAAAGTGAATTAAATACAACGTTGAACATTATTCCACTGGAAAGTTGAAGAAAATAATCTGAAAATTAATTCAGATGAACCGACCGATGGAGGAATCATGCAAATTAATTCCATTGAAATTTAAAACTGTGATAATATTGGAGAAACAAGTAGACCAAAATGAATCATTTCCCGGATGTTAACAAAATATTCAATCATTGTAAATCAGAAACTTCTTCGATAACTATTGCAGCTTTTGTTTAATTCTTTCATGCCAAGCAATTTTTAACAATTGACATTTGATCGCTGACATGAATAGATGAAGGATCCTTAAGATTGCTTTACACTTTTGCCGGAGATTTTCAAAGCAAGTCATGTTTGCGAATGACTGACAAAAATCCGTGAAAAATTCCATCGGAACATCGACCGTTGGAGGCGCTGGACGCCGAAGGCCTGTGGTTTTCATACGCTTAGCTTTTACTTTATTATATCGGTCAGTAAATTGAAAGGCGGAGTTTTGATTACTTTTTCTCTAACTTCCTCAGAAAGATGATCTTCCGTCACTTGGTCAACTACATCCGTGAAAAATTCTTACCTTCCAAAAATTTCAATTATGTGAGACTAAGAAATTTAGTTGATGATTGAGCAATGAACGAGGACTGTGTAATTCATAGTTTGTTTCAATACGAATGAAAATTCTATCCCTCAATATATGTATTTCCAAGCAAAAAATAACATGATAAAATGCACTATGAGTAAAACACCAGATGTGTCGGGTGTCCACTCCCTTTTGTAAATGGGAGTGATGGATACTTTGATGATGACTTCTCTATAAGACGTATATTTCAAGCCTGTATAAGAACAGCTGTTGTTTCGTGACGCCTACTCAGTCTTGACCAGCAACCAAGAATAAAAATAATAATGCTGACAACTGCATACTGAAGTTACTCTAATTAAATTATAGTTAAGCAAGAAAAATCAATTACTTAATTCGCAAATATAAATTAAATACGAGGCTTGCTAGTTGCGGCAACAAAAAGTTACGCAATGCGCAACCAAATCAAAAAAAAAATAAATAAATAAAACACGAAAATTGAAAAATTTGTAACAAATTGCCAGATAGGTTTAACTGTGAAACGTCTTGCGTAGTTTATTAAGGTACGTGCGATCTAATGAACTGTATGCGAAGGAAAAATTTCTCGTCCTTTTTATATTAGCTCTAACGAGCACTGTAACAGTACAAAAAATAGCGCAAATGTTTTATCACCAGACCAGTTTTATGATAGAATTTGTGATGTTAATAACAAGATTTTAGCATTTAATATTGAGGTACCTGAATGACTGTGGACACAGGTTTGCTGGAATCGCGTCTTATTAGTTTGTATAAGCCCATCATGCAAGAAACAAGTTTCTGGCATGTTCTGAAACAAGTTTAGAATCCATGTCGTATAGAGAAGTCATTTTCAAAGTATGTACCACTGATCAAGGGTCTGGGCCAGAAACGTCTGGCGATCTACTCGCAGTGCATGTATTATGTTTCCTTGGCAACACATATATTTCCCGAGAAAATTGAAATTTCGCATTTATATTGAATTATGGTCCTCCACCATATCATATATTGTACATAAATCCTGTGATATTCTACGAGCATATTCACGTTATATTGAAAATGCATGCAGATGGCCTTTGGCTTTTTATTCTCGTGTACAACGGACGTTTCAAATTCGTGCACATCATCTGAAAAAATCTCATTATCTTTAGATGTTGCCGTTCTTCTTGTGTCTAATAATTCTTCCTGTGACTTGACCAAGCTTGCAGATTGAATCAGTCACAGTAGTATGAGAGTAAACACCCATAACCTCTGATATTTGCACCTCTGAGGACATTACAAAGTTCATTTCAACACAAAAATGTAGAGATAATGCAAGTATATACAACGATCGCTTACCACCCATGATCAGAATTCGACGCTATATTTCAATGCTGCATTTTATGGATAATATCTAGGACATTTGCTTTAACTTCAGTGTGTGTGATCTGAGTGAGTAGAACACGATTTACAGATAACACTTGAATTTATTACTTCTGGACTAATGACAAATGATGCTTATAGAGCACTTGTAAAATCCTGTCTAAATGCCATTTCTACTACATAATCATGTACAGAGTATTTTCTATATCCAAGCTCTGAAGTTCTGAAGCTTGTTCTCTCGTTAATGGAAATTAGGCAGATGCTATTTGATGTACAATCGGCGAGACAAACTCATTGATTATCAGAAACTATTGAGGCATTTGTGTGTCATAATAAGATGTAGGGTCAATTTGTATTACGAAGTGCATAGTCAGGTTGATATAATGGAAGGACGATCGCTAAGAAAAACTTAATACGAGCTGCTACGACTTGTTTCTTCGAAGATGAAGCCGGAATCGGAGCGCTATGTCAAAATTATAAATGCTGTAACTGGCAGCAAAAAACATTCCCTGTTCTTAAACACGATTTTATTCGATGCCAAAATGAATGACGATTTATTATGAAGTACAGTGATATCCAAAGAGGAAGCAGTGTCAGTTGGTTGAGGATTTGTGTAAAAATTCATACTTGTGAGGCTTAGTAACATAGTAACATAGTAACAAATATCTTGTATTTTTAGGGAGCTCTTGCGAAATCAATATTTCATAATTGCATGATGTGTAAACTGTAAACTGTAAAGTAACTTCAGTATGGACGACATTGACAGTTCTAAGCTATATGCATGAAAGACTATAATAGCGTCGCCGCCTACTTTGGCCAAATGAGGCGTGTCATCCAAGTACCTTGATATTGTCAAAGAAGAAATTACAAAATACCGTCATGAAAGGAATGTAAAACAGCAACATGTGGGTTAACTAAAAGACTTATTGAGTTGAGAACAATGAAAAGCTCTGGCGTTACAATTTACTCAACATAAAAATTGGACACCGAAAGCCTCTCACCCAGAAAATCAGCACTTTGTAAGTTTACACGCAGTAAAAAGATCTGAAGTACAGCACAATCAGTTAATAAAAAGAATGAGAATTTTGAAAACAATTCAGAAAGTGATAAAGTTTTGGATATATTAAGTTTTTCAAAGTGTTATCGATCATTAATGTTATGAAGATGTTATGTATTATCATTTTACGGAAATGAACAAGTACAGGAAGATGTCCATGTCACATTCCCGGTCAGCTTACTCTTGAATTCCAGTTTTACCAGACACGAAATGCCATACATTCTTCATTTAATTGATCAATTTAGCCTAAAATACCCCTTTCACTAAGAAGTTCGATTTTAGATTTTTTCAGATAAAAGAACAGCAATTAAATCTATCTTCTAACTTCTTTTCCTAAAATCCAAATCATATATTTCCAATGAAAATATCCGCAAGATTTCGGGCTATCGAAATGCACTATAAACTTAAGCCTATCGTTGCCATGTGTAGTCTCTAATTATAACGAAGTTCAGAAAGTAAAGGCGTTAAATGCGAGACAAATTGAGGTGGAGCAATTTCAAGAAAGTAGCTCAAACTGCATGAAATCCTATGGAAATTATTGACCAAGCTTTGTCAAGTGGGTAGATGCATGAATCATATATAATATGCAATGTCTCACGTTTAAGCGCACAATATTAAACCATGATTTTCAAATGAGTTGAATGAATTCTCTCCTCTCTATTACCGTATAGATTGTCTTTTCAACACAGCTTAACAGTGGATTTGTCGAAGAAAGATATTATAAAAGGATACGTTTACGTCAATAAAGCAGATATTTCCTCAACTACAAAATCTGCACGCAGAAGACAATCTGTATAAGATTAACTTTGTTCTGTATAATGTCATGATAAATCAATCCATATTTCGCTTATTCGTGGGACGATACGCCTTATTAAGGAAAGTTCAGCATGGGAACACCTGCTACAATATTTTCCTGTTTACACATTTACAAGTCAATGAATAAAAACGACTCATTCAATCTATCTCATGAAAAACGTGTACATGTGCATACAGCATGGCAAAGGCGCACGCGACATCAATAAAACTCTTTTAAGATTGGTTCAAAGGATGAGTTGTATTATTTGTCACGGTATTCAGTACATAACGAGTACGAGCTCATTGAGTGCATTTCTGAAATGGTAGAATGTGGTAGTGATACTAACATGATGAGATGATGGTTTAATGTCACTACTCCCCATAATGGGGACTTGAACGGTGCTTTCATAGTCAGACTTTATTCCGAAGTGTTGTGATCTTTTAGTCAAGATGTCCTTCCTGATGACTTCCAATGACACTTTCGAGGCTCGAACTCTGGACCGAAAGATCACTAGATCAAGCATTTAACCACTGTATTACATAGACCACTGATGCTAACATAACGTGAGATATCTTTAACTTTTGTTAGAAATATACGAATTTATATTGAATAAAATCATATGAAAAAACACATTTTGCATGACATAACATGCTTACATTTTTGATTTGCTTAAAAATCGAACTTGATTCAAATAAGAGTATCTGTCTCGAAAAATAAGTCCAGGTCATCGCTTATACATCTCTCGATACAAAGAAACTTGTCTTAATGAATTGAAGTAACATTTCCTCGACAATGTCAGAAGAACAGAAAGCTATAAAGTAGTTCAATGTGGCTTTGTGAGAAAAGTCTTAAATCAGAAAATATTGTTGTTTGAAATTTTATATCCGCAGTTGGAGAAGGGATCAGGACTTTGAAAAGAAAAAAATGAGTGATCGTCCGGCAGAAGTCCTACGAATTCTCATGGTCCCTAAAAGTCAAACAGCTTTTCTAACCCATTAAGTTTTCGGGAGCATTTTGTAGCATTTGACGTCATTAAGGTATATCCACTCAACCCAAATACAATTAAAGCAGCCAGCATCGCACGTTCAATCAATTTCCTGTCTTGAAGCTACAGAAAACAAGAAACATGAGGCAAACGACTGTATTCCACTGGCAGTCAGTGTTTATGGAGCTTGAGGTTTGAAACATCAGAAGTCATCACCAGAGTCGCTGCAAGAATAACTGTACAGACCAACGGTGATATGCAAGTCACCAAGAGACTTGAATAATTTAGGGCTTAACTCAAAATACTGACAGCAAAAGCAATTTTGGCGAGGCTTTTCATATTGTCGATGAGTTTATTTCTTTTTGATCATATACAGATATTTTTTATATGTAATTGTAAAAATTTGTATTTTTTAAAAATATATCGCATGCTTCAAATTCTTAAATTGAACTTTTCAAATGAAGCAACAGCAGGGTGCTGTTTTGACAAAAGCAGAATTGTCATCGTTGTTTATGCACTCATTCAAATACGTGGTGAAACAATGGATAGTTGACTTTTCACTTCCTAATGGTCCAACCACAAAGTTGCGTCATTTTCTCGATGAAAAGAACTATAAACCAGGGACGAGACCAGAGAGTTGAAACAGCGTGATACGGGAAGTGAAAGATATTAACTATTCTTCCACGAATTTAAGTTGTGACTCCAGAGGATGACAGTTACACAACCTGTGTTCGAAACTGCTCACTTTCCTTGGCGTGAAACATTCATTTGGATCCAATTTTAAGTGCAGGAAGTTTTCCGAGGGGAGCAAAGTCAAATTCTCCACTGGGAGACTCCATAGAGCTGAAGAGAAGCGCGAGTCTAACGTGGAGGAAGAATTGAGAGATTACCAAAGCAGAAATTGAAAATTGGATTTCTCATTATGATAGATTGTAACTACGATTATTCAGTCACGCAAGATTTGCTGGGAACCTTTTGTTTAACTTTGATTATGAACAAGTATATTGAATTCAGTGCACAGCATTAGTTTCAATACATATGCTTATCTTGAAGTTAATGTGAAAACCGAAAATGTGAAATTGAATAAAGACCCGTTATGTCGGCTTATGGGTCCCCCTACCTAAGGAGATATCATGTCTTCATCCCCAATTTAATCTTTAAAAAGATTTCTCTAATCCTCGCGATGGTTTTAATCTAATATACAATATATCTTCGAATGCACAATGAAATGAGCTCAATGCAACAGTTTCCATCACAACTAAAAGATTGAGATTGTAGCCGGTTTTATTAAATAAAGAGTTTCTCCTCCATACAGCCAATTTTTATTGCATGTGTCACTAACTCACTATGAAAGTGAATTTGAAAATAACCAAGGTAGCCATTGCTGCTCAGTTTGAGAACTTCTGAATGACACTTTTCAGAAGCTGATGTTGTTAACGCCAGCTTTCACCTCTCTCTATCTGCTATGCTTGTAAAATGTTACATAGGCTAACACAAGTAATACTGCCACAATATACTTGCACATAACTTTTACTACATGTTAGAAATCCTCATTGGCATCCTTACTGCGTCGATAAGAAATCTTCAGTAACTATTCATTCGGTCATTGCTTCAAGCAATATGCAACCACATATAAATGAATCAACTGAGATAAACTAGTGACACGTCTTTGACTTGGATTCAACTATGTTATGCAGGGTGCGGCATATAAAAATGTAACTAAATTTTATCCCTAATTATCCAACATAAACTAACAAATATGGTCTTGTTTTGACGGCAATACACATCTCTATTATCATAATCAACATTACACAATGATTGCATTTGAGGATGTGAGGATAAAATGCTAGAAAGCATGAGAACTCGAAAACTAAGAGACTAGATGAAAAGAACAACGACTGAACAGAGAAGCTACTTCCAATTCTTCATTTAAACGACAAACATCATGGCGAAGTCTTTCACCATGATCACAAAGAATCATTTGGGTGATGGCTACCTTCAGCAAGACCTTCAGCAATCACGTCTTGCAACGGAACGCCAGAAGTTTCGCTTTTTCCTGCTTCATTTCTTCCAAAGTCTCCACATCTCTTCCGAGTTAAATCTCAAACATTTTATTTTAGAAAGCAATCACCACACGCACGTTTGACCATTAAATTCTATATGTTCATGATTGGTCATTGCAAAATACTTTGCAGGATAAGCTAGCCTCCGCCATGACCTTTTCAATGACCAAATTTCCATGAAATTCAATGACCTTTTCCATAATGATAGTCGACGATCTAATCGATAACTCTTACCTAATTTCTCTCAAACAACTGGTATGGAGACAGCTACGCGGATAATTAACATTTTTACACTTACATTGATTGTTTTTCATATAATCCGCTATGCAACCCGTATGGAATTGATCTATCTGAAATACTTGTTAGTCACCTCGCTAAGAGTCATTGACAAGAGAATGACTGATTATTACATTACTTGAACTTAGTGACATTATATCACACCTTACTAGAATCGCAGAGAAGTAAATATAAGGTAACAGGTGATTGTAATGAGATTATTACACAATATCAATCAAATAATCAAATAAACTGATCTATTACCAGAAAAGAGACATTGCAACTTACACCATGTCTGACAACCGCTATATGATAACCTTATTTACATGTATTCTCGGAAGCACAATAGGTGAAGCGCCCATCTTCCATATGACCCAGTTTCAGTTCTCCCACACTGATTCCTTTATGCTGAATGTTAAGCAAAAATGCAGTGTGTAACTAATATTTTGAACATCTTAGCTTTTACTGGACCACGGCTTGATTGAACCCACGTCTCCCGAGTGCAGAAGTCCTTTACAACATAGCTAATGATCTGCCAATGAAATAATATCGGAAATAATTGCACCATCGTGTCCTTTATGGTATTTACAAGTGTCTGCGATAACAATGAATACAATAACATCTTAGTCGATGATTTGTGCAGTGTGACCGAGTGTCATACCCACGTGCAATCTCCGGAAAACTATGTTGATTCCAATATACGAAATACGAAAAGTTGCCTCTGATTCAGGACCTGATTCCAAACTTCGGATATAGTCCGAATAGAAATCTGCTATTGCACTGCTCTGCTAGTTTACGTCCACTCAACCTGTTTCGTCTATATAATGGAGAGGGTTCAGGAAAGAAATCTTCATTTTTTTCAAATCATCATTAATGTGATATCATTAACTGCTGGTTTTAGCATCGAGACACACCATTTCGGCCGGAGACACACAGGACAAGTCATAAGCCTCGGATAGAATTCCTACGCATGCGTTTCAATGATAGTTGGTACACAGTAGAAGATGGCTTATCCTATGCAACTTCGTCCAAGTTGATGAAGTTTATTAAGTCCCGTCACACCTACCGTACATTTGTCCATCTCATTCTGATGGATCTGGTAGTCGTCTGTGCTGATTGGTTGTGACCCAAAATTCTATAATCGAGGGACGATTATCAAGTATCCGTCAAAGGTGTCTGAGCCGTCTCAAGCGGCGCTGGACGACTATTAGCTGGCATAGAATGGAGTCTGGCGGGAACGGACAGTTATCTTCGCCGTCGGGGATGTGATCGTACCACCGTGTGTTCCGGGCTGATGGTGAGGACAATGATTGGAGCCTGCACGTACATTAAACATGAATGCATGTCACTGAGAGTGGCTGATAGCTATGTCATGTTACGGAGCCACACAAAAATACTGACAAATCGAAAGCTTTTGAGCTCATCATTTGGTTCAACTGCAACTGTTTCTATGTTTTCCCTTTGGTTTCCATAACTAATGCAGGAACTCATATGCATGAGCTGTTTTTGCCTTTATACTTTAGTCTTGAATGTCTCCATCAATTTCTATGCACAATCCAGAGAGAAACAATTTCCTTGAATCCAATCAAATACAACGTTGACACATGTGGGAACTTATCAAGTGGGCAGAAAGATAAACTGAATGCATTAGTTAAAAAGCGAAAACAAATATTATCACCTACAAATTGCCATGAATCCTTTCAAAATGCCACGGTTCCTCAAGATTCGAGGAATTCATATAATTGTGAACAAGCTTTGTCGATGTGAGATCTTCTGATCACTAGAAAAAAGATGGCAGACGCAGGCAAAAAGCAAGCTTCTCAGGAGAACTTGACATCATCTTTGTTTCGTTACTGTATTACATCGCTAGAAACTGTCACTAGAACTTCGCACACATCGCATGTTCATAATTGAACTGACAGCTTATTGGTCGAGAGCTGTGGTATTTTGTGAGCATTTCAAGTTCCTGTCTAAGAAAACAGACGACCGACGAGTTTTCTTATTTTGTGGGCATACTGAATATACAAATTCTGAGCTCTCTATCATTATTTCTCAAGAATTCAGAGAACCGAAACACTCTGTGAGACATTTCCTTCAACGTAACCTTTCAAGTTGATTTTTATCCACGATACATGCCTTTTCCTGTAAAACTTTCGCCGCCGCTTCCCTTCAAATCTGAGGATCTGAGGAAAGAGCAATTAGATTGAAAGCGAGATTTGTTAGTCCCTGGTCCATACCTGTGAGCAGCCCTTTGCTGTCTACATGCATACGTGTACTACATAGTATAGATAGCTGTGTGCATAGTAATGTCATAACTCATACTTTGCTGTTGTTTTCAATTTCAACTAATTGATTGCTATTATTTTCAATTTCAATTAATTAATTGCTCTGAAATCTGAATTACAATTAATGGATTGCTCACGAACGCTTATTTCAATTCATTGATTGAAAAGCGCAATTAATTTTCAATCAATATTTTGATAATCCCAGTTGATCATATTCTTAGTAATGCAGTTACTTTGTGAATTAGTCCCAATGAAGACTGATAACCTTCCTCGATCATTAAGGTATTCAAGAAAAGTGGAGTAATAGTTTCACGATAAAATAAGGAGTCTTTCTACGAAACCTTATGAAAGCTTACTATGTCTATGTCATAGGAGGTAACTTTAGACGTAAATTATATATTAGTATTATATTATATATTATTATTATATATTAATATTATAATATTATATACTAGTATAGTTATATCTTTATCTTAAGACAACGAAGACGATGATTGCTATGCGATTTTTGTCAACAAAGAATATTTTTGGATGTTTAACAATAAAGATCGCAATCAAGTAAAACCCATGGCTGCAAATGTCCCATCGAAATCAGTAAAAATTAACTGTGAGAATTAATGGCATGTCCAAGTGTTCAATCGTGTGTAGGAGTTCGGCGCGAATAAAGATTGTTCATTTCTCAACATCTCTGACCCTGGGAACCACTACACAGAGCTCATGGAACGAAGAGAATGAAAAGGAGTGGATTGCCTAATCAAAGGAGGCGATCATCGAGCTCAAAATGTGTAAGCCTCTGTTACCGCTTAAATCGCGGGTTTAATAACTCGCATGTTCAAAGCATATTTAAGTTCGAAACTGCTCAAAACAGTAGCTGATAAAATTTGGAATGAAATCAAGAAAGTCCATCCCAATCGTCTCGCACGCGACTGAAGCATGAAACAACCTACACAAAAAGACATAACTGTGCAATATTGCAGCAATCAATGTCCCGATCTTCCTCTTTATAAATTATATTTGACACCAAAATTTTCCTGAAAAACATCGTTTTATCAAAATTCAGTTCTAGGCCTATATATCATCCTGAAAAACTACAGACCCGTCGACATGAGGACAGCAAATCCATCGCTCATTTTATGTGCGACGCAAGTACGGATGAAGGTCGCTAACAAGAACCGTGTTTATCACTAAAGCGGAATAGATATCTGACAATATGGCTTCAGAATTTAACTGGAGTACTATCCTAATTTGCATTTCACATATTTCAAACGTGCACTCAGTCACCGGTATATCGGCACCGGTTCGTGCCGCTCAGGAAAATCTCCACTGTATTCCCCCATATCTTAATCTAAATGCCAGTCTTCTATGAATAATGATCATGACAGATCCTGGAATATTTTCTATGTTACACGCATTGTAGCATCTGTAATGTCACGATTTCCATTCACAAAAGAAGATACATTATCATATCTTATCCACAATATATTATATCAATACAATATCTGTACAACATATTATCTACATGATGTATAGAGCTCTCCTTAGTCTCAAATTCAATTGGAGCTGTCAGTCGGATTGTTATAAAGCTTTATTTTGTATGTTTATTGCGATTGCGACGCCCAAGAACAACAGGCTTCATAGTTAATGAAAGATGCGACGGCGTAGATAACTACAAGTCTACTTGCACTCTGTAAGTCTAACAAAGCTTCATGACTCGTAGAAATGTGGTTGAAAAATGCCCGAGTATTTATTCATGTTTGTTATTGTGCGAGCATAACAGCTAACATCTTTATAGATGCGGTTTCGGACAAGTAGTAGCAGTGTGCCGACAGAACAAGGAATGTTCTGCACATCGCACTTAGAAATATGGGAGCGAAAAATTAGGATAGTACGTTTGACTGGTCTTTCATTGCGACTTCATTTGTGAATTGTAATTCCGCTTTCGACTTCGACCGCTAGACTTCATACTTCTACAACAAATTCACGGGGAAGAATTGTAAACATGAGCAAACGCATGAATGGTGTTCACACGAACATTAGATGGTAAATCATGCAGACAAATTGATGTGGCGTCAACAACGCGGTTAAACCCTAGGTAAGTCACATGAAGTTGAGCTCGAAAATATTTCACCTGATCATTCAGCTTGGTCTAATGTTCCATATCTTTCTTCTATCTCCTGTGTTTGAGTAAGGATGTTTGGAAGGCTTCAAGTTTCTAGTTTCTACTCTCAATAAAATAGTGCTCAATAATCTTTTCCATCACTGACTGGGATCAACAAAATTCAAGTGAACATTTTACTAAATTTCATGATCTCAGGCAAATATTCTGTAATTTTTGAAGGCTTCGCATGCATTATCGACATACACATTATCATTGACAAACGCATCATATAGGCCTACGTCGGTACTTCTATTCTCCCCCCCCCACATTTCTGTTTTTGACATCCGGGAGTGTTGCATCGTTAACGATCTTCTCTTGGTCCTACGGGCAGTCTCACTACGCAAAAGCGCTGAGTTTGTAATATTCCTCTTATCTGACTTGTAAAACATTTACAGCCTCAGAATTAGACAACTACCCGTCATTTGTCTGCAGAAAAAAATTCCACGAAGTTAATGATCACAGCTGTACTTTGTATCCTAACTGAGTATCCAAGGCACCATTATTCTTCATCTCAGGGTTCAAGTAAGACTTGTCAGTGGTGTTGCACTGTCACTCAGTGACAGATGAAGTCTATTCTAAATCCAATGTGACCAAGTTTGATGAAATTTGATGAATTTGGAAAAGTTGAAAATGTAGGGGGCAAAGAATAGAAGTACCCCTAAGTCAATCAAAATTATTTTGCTGTTGTCTTGAAGCTAATTTGCTCAGTAGCGAAAATGTTCCTCTGTAACCGCGCCCATCACAAACCCCCTCTTCTATAATCATGAGCTTACCTGCGGTTGGATCTGCAGTACCATTCTTCCTCCCTTTGCTCCGTAGTTCACTTATTATTCTTCTAATGTTTAGGCACACGCGTGACCAATCAACAGACGTAAGTCAGCACAACCCCAGCACCATTCATGCAATCGCTTATATTGATAAGCTCAACGCGTCAAGATGAATCAGCACGACCACGATGGCTGGTTCATTGTTGAACAGATACTCCCCAACAACATTGCCGCCTGTAATGGCAAAAGCCAATACGGTGACGTTTCCACTCAGGTCATGAAACGATAGCCTTCACTATCGGATATTTTTATAAGCACTACAATATTGTATTGCAGCGGAAGAGTCATTTAAACATGTAATTATGTTTACAGAGTTCAAGGAGGCACTCATGCTGTCTAACGACTCACAAAACAGTCACTTGATTGTTATTGAAGTAGCGTGTGCCTTACATTCGCATACCACAGCAAACATCGTCAAAGCTAACGCTATCTCCACTGTGCACTGCATACTTTTCGAAGTGTGACGTAGTATATCATGAAGTCTGCGGTCGAAGAGTCCAAGAAAACTAAGCATTTCAGGCAGAGTGCGCGCACTTAGATTGAGAGTACTTGCAGATCTGTTATTTTCTAAACACTTGGTAGTTCAAAAAGTGTCATGGATTCTCTAATGTAATATTTGCCTGTTAAAAAATGTTTATTTTATAGCTTTATTTGCCTACGCTTTTGTCTATTTGTCACTGTTTTTCTTACATATTTATTGCATATTTACATACAAGAAAAGGAAATAGGGAAGATATGTGAAAACAAATTCCTCTAAGCTCCATCGTAATCTTCGGAGATCCATGTGAACTTTTCAGTCATAACAGCACATTCCAACTGAATATAATCTGACGACTCATAAGATAAAATTCAATAGTGGAAGATGCATATTTGCTGCAGATAAAGAAGTAAACAGGGAGACAACTGAATCATAAGGGTGAAAATTTACATGCGGACTGTGAAACTAAAAAGTTAACCTATTTCAATATTATATAACAGGTTATGAACGATATTACCTAGATGCGAATACATTTACAAGTGCGGAGTCAGAATACAGAACGTTGCGGATGAGAGAGCGGATTCAGAATTTTGACTTTTAATGCGCTTTGGATATCGACGGAGCTGATTCTTCAAATGTATTTTGGTTCACATTCAGTGCTGTGAGGGTCAAAGAAATAACGAAAGTGATGAAGGAAAGACAGAAGCGGTGTCTCAATCAGTTTTTAGAGCTCTTTAACTCAAAAGTCATCAGGTTAGATATGGGATTCGAATTCGTGCTGGAAGAATATCCACAAGTTCCTTTGTTCATACTAGTGAACTTTGATGTACTTGGATGCAATTGTCATCGTCTCACCTGACAAATATCGACTTAGATTCACGGCTTCACTACAAACCAAGTCAGTAAAGAAGACAAATGAATCTTGAAAATTTACTTGATTGTCTTTTAGAGAAATTAATAGCATAGTACTGCAACGACTAGTCATGTCAGCATCAGGAATGTGAACCAAAACTGTGACAGCAAATGAAGCAGTTGAGCAATTATCCGAAGATTGTCTTTCCAAGAGTAAAGTACAATTTTAATGTACAATATAGTTTAGAATCTGGTAAATGATCGATCAATTGACTGAAACTTAAAGTTTAGTTTAAACAATGCATTAGAACAGCAGCATAAATATGCTTAAGATGTGATAGCTTTAATAGAATTATATAAAACTGAGATACATATACCATGAAGCATAAAAAGTCAAGTCATGCATAAATGCCATAAGAGAACCCCAAGGTTTGGCATTCATTGTTCATTGTAAATGTACACGTATTCGCTAATGTCCTAAAAATACACATTTCCACATGAGCAGTCATGAATAGTCAATTAGGTTAATCAGCTTTATTCTGATTGTTAAGTCTCATAGATATTTTTTTTGAATTTTTAGGGTTGATTGGCTTTATACTTGCCAGATTCGTATTTTTATTATTTTTAATTGATTCATTTATCAAAATTAAACATTGATGCACATTTGCAACACAACACATGAAGCACTGTTTGGTCTTTCCTTGCGATTACAACATAATATCTAGCTTGAAGTGAAGATTGTATAAAAAACATTACAATCAACTGCTAATCATTACTCACTCCCTATCACAATCCGGAAAATACATTGAATGCCGTATAAAATTTGAGAAGAATGAAAATAGTAAAATATATCACTTTTTTCGAAGCGCGTCATCTTTAATAATGTCACACATTATCACGAGACAATGAAATGTTCATCCATCATAAAGCATGGTACTGCACATGAATTCACAGCAACGGCTTATGGATTTGTTGTGTAGTCAATCGATTGTCGGCGATAGTCGATATATCAACGATAATTGATACATCGCAAAAATAGTAAAGAGAATTTACTCGCATCTACCAAAACTTCAAATGGCAATAATTTCAAAATCAAACACATGATCAGACCAGTTGATTATCCTGATATCTCGTCTCAAGATTAGATGTCTGTTTTCTGAAACAAACCATGAAGTAAGATATCTCTACAGAGTTGTGAAGCTATGTATATTACTAAGGGGTGTCTTCCATCACATGGCGAGTCATTTTTCGGAAACAAATCGAATTACCAACTAATGTTTTCCGCATTGCTTTATCAATGAAAAGGAGTTTCGTGCACGTTTAATTTATACAATCAATCCTTAAAATGAGAATGTTCAAAATTTACTTTCAAACAAAGCTCATCTCATAAGACCAAGGTTCGAAATGCTTCGTTGAGAGATTGCACACAGCTAACAAAGGAATTAAATGTATTTGGAAGAATTTTCTTGGATGCCTTAATGACGTACAGCCAACTGCCGTTATCGGAGATATCAAATGAGAGACAGAAGGATTTACGGGTTGCCTTCATGTAGCTCAAACCTTGCATGCTGAAGATTCCCTGAATGCTAGTACAACGGTCTCTTAATTTCAATATTAAGGCAAGTAGCTGCATGATTGTATGACGCGTTGAGTGTTTCAGATTCTAATTGTCCCGAAGAGCATTCCTGCATAACCGAAGATTTTTGCACAGAAAAATCGCGATAGGAACCGGGAAAATGGCATTTGTCCCAATAAAGCGGCTGTCCCGATTAAGCGGAGTGCATTGTAGTTTTTCAAAGAATCTCAGAAATAAAGATGACATTATTTTATAAATTGAATTGAAGAGGCAATGGCATCAACGACACCGTAGGAAATTCACCCAGTGACTCTATGTTATAAATTCTTATAAAAATTTAAATAGATTAACATAGGAAGATATATGAATGAAGGGATGGAGAAATTCTTCTACTGGAGTCAATTCAGCAAATGATGCAATGATAGAAGTTAAACATTTGAAGTCTTCAAAACAAATGTAAAATTCTGCATATCGTCATTACGCGATAATTTCAAAAACAATGCATGTTAAATTTCTGGAAAACTTTTTAATAGCATCAACTGAGTTTTTGTACAATTATTACTTTGCAAAGATAATCGTAGATATCAAAGTTAGTCAGCACAAAAGCATTGTGCGGTCGTTCATACACGGAGATGTTCATTATGTGACAAACCGACAATAGATTTTCAACAAAGCACATCAACTTTTTACTAAACGAAGTTCAACGTTATATTGGACTAAAACATCAAAGTGTACTGTACATGTATTTTGGCAATATGCACTTTGCTGCTTTGTTTTTGCTATTCGCTCAATATATTTTCTCAAAGATTATTTTCACAACACAGCATATTTTCGACCTCTTACATCTTGAGTTGCTCTGAACGCTCTCATAGTAGGCTTTCTGCTTGATACGACAAATATTTTCAACTGCGAGCCATATAAAACATGTGACACACTTTTATGATGCCTATATTTAACACTATCTGCGACACAACGGAATTGCGTCTGCGTCACAGCACTCTGATTGTTTCTCGGATAAAAATAAACAGAGTTTGTTGTAGAAACGAATCTTTTAAGTGTGACCTTATGGATGTCGAGAACTATCTGGCACTTATGAGCTGATTGAAGGCTTCAAATATATCTCGCTTTACATGCTGAAGCTGTCATGAATATATTTCTTACCAGTAAACATATTCAAGTACATACCATATACTGTATACATATACCAAGTGTCAATGATTGATTCCATCAGTGATAATTCACTACCACAATCAAAATTGACAAGGTGAATCATTCGTTATTTATCCGCTAATTATACCACATTCTATGATTGATGGAGGGGGTGTCGACCGCAAATTATCAAAATGACACATCAGGTCACAGGAATGCAATATATGTGTTACAAACAATTATATGCAATATAGTGTGATACAAACAGCTGTATCATGTTCATATAGGTCTCTTCATAGAAATGAATTTTAATATCATTCATTTCAAACACTTCGAATGTCATGTAATCGCCAATGTAATGTGTAGTGTCTTGTCTCGGTCTTTTGGGCCTCGTCTGTTGCAGACAGGTTTGAACCAGTAACGATGGAGCTGGATGAACAACAAGCACGTTATCTTATGACAAGACCAGACAATCTGCTTATGAATGGAATTATACAGCAAGGTACTACGTTACACAGATAAGAAGGACTGAATTCAACAACCAATAAACTAAAGCACTTCTGACAAATGATGAGATGTTCAGTGTTAATTTTATAATTGATTAATGATCATGCAATGCGAGATAAATGATATGAAGCAAATTAACGCCATCAGGCCGCTGTCTGGAGGGAGCAACTTTGAAGATGGCCTTCAGTGAAGGATGCTGAGACGGCATGGGCATGTAAGTGAAGATGGAAAAGGGAGAACACTTAATAAATCTAGAAAACCAAAAAAAAGAAGAAAATTACCCAAAAAGGGAGACCAATGTTTTAAACTTGACATTTTGAGATAATTAATAGTGGTTTCTATAGCATATTGCATTGACTGCATACCGTGCTTTCTCGAATAAAACCCGCGTGTTATATGATTCTTTTTTCAATTTAAGTGTGGGCTTTATTCGAAGACAGGTTACATTTGAAGACAGGTTGTATGGAGTCAACACCTTAAATGTCACAATTTTACCATTGGAAATACATAGGATTTTGTTATCCTCTCTATTTCTTAAAAGCAAATGATCTGATCCGGCAGACGCGAAGTTTTGCAGTAGGTTAGAGGTGTACTATGCTATGTGAAAGTTTTATGTACTACCTCGTTCCCTGCACAACTTCACGCTGGCTCCCGGACTAATATTCTACGATGCTTGAAAGAAACACCAGGGACAATTAAATTAAAGTTATCTAAGTCATTTTGATTATTTGGAAATGGAAAACTTATAGTTAGGTCAGCAGTTGAGCAATAAGTTATTGTCATTTCTAGACACTATATCGCATCCTCTATCGCTGCGGCCGTTATTTGAGAAAAAGCGGTAAAAACGTCAAAGCACTGGTTCTATTTGAAAATTTTTCAATAATTAGCTGATTCAATTGATGTATGGGTTCTATTTAAAAAATGCGGTTATCACTTCCATCTGAACTTTTTATAATGACGTTTTAGAAATAATGCTCTGACATAAATATGACTCGAAGAATTGAAAATTCATCGGGAAAGTCAGAAATTCTGTGAAGGGCAGGGTCTGCCTGGGTTTTGGGCGGTTACGAATGAGCCTATTAATAGACAAGTTGTAAAAGTAGCCATTGATAGGTTGATTTAATTCAAACTGACGCATTTTCAATCGTAATAATTGATTGACTAGATACATGTAGCTTAACCATCATACATTAAACAGATACTGAATGTAGTGGAGAGAATCTTCTTTAGGTACTACTGATGATTTCTCAAATTTTGATGATTATTAAGGCACATGAACGTCTCTATGCTCCACATGTAAACAAAAGTATTTCTGTGACTTGCAGTATGTGACATAAACCACCTTTAAGATAATCCTATTATCACAAGAAAAGTCAATTAAGATCAACTGCTGTGATATAACCTTTGCTTCAAGCGCCCGCGATAGTGCAGTATGTATGAATGTATGTCATGAAATAAGACCAATGGTACTAAAATAACAAACCGCTTTACGTGAGAAAGACAGTAATTGTGAAGATGCACGCTAAATCATAGTCATCGACAGAAAAAGCATGCAGCAATGGTCCCAATTTACACAAATGATTATTATTATCGCATTGGTGGAAAGAGCATTCTTGCTGCGGCGCTGAAGAGATACGGTCTGAAGCCATTTTCCTTCTCTTATCAATAGCATCCTATTTCTGGTAACTCTTCTGCGATGTACGTGTACGTGTGGTGGCTACAACAATGGCTATTGAGGCCCACAATTGTTTCTTTCGGAACGAAGACATGATTACACTATCTAACACACTCTAACTTCAAAGTGGAGTCACAGTTCGTCTGATCAACAGCATTTGCTCTGACTTTCCCACTGTATTTCACAAAGCAAGAAAATGCTATTTTTAGAGTTACATCATCGATGAAATTTGCCAACAAGTTTGCTCGTGTGACAGGGTATATTTTCATCAAACTTATTTGAGCAAACTTATCGGCGAACTTATCGGACGATAAGTTTGCCCGTGTGACACCCCCTTAACGCTTTGAAACAGCTATCATTGCTACACTCTTGATGATGAACAGATTGTTTAGTCACCGACTTTCAAGGAATGGACAATGAACTATTATTTCGAGTGGAATGCAAGTCAATTAAGTTGCATAACTTAACAATTTATGATGTCGAAACACTTCAATTGATATGACGTTGGTACTCAATGTTTTCATCATGTGACACAGAAACAAAGAATTGGCTTTTCACTCACTGAGCAGAGTTACATACAGGAATCTTATTGCATTTATTATTATTATAATAATATAATTATTATAAATTATTATAAATTATAATTATTATTATTATTGCATTTACATACAAACAATCTTATTGATTGCAAATTTATATCAATTGAAAAGTCAAAGAAATCGCTGCCATTACCTAGGATGAAAGTCGGTGGGATGCACAATCAGGGACTGGAAAGCATTAATTGCAATTAATTGATCGATGAGCCATCTTCGATTCAATTAATTGATTGGATCAGTTGCCAATTATTCCAATTAATTGCAATTATTCAGAAGTAAAAAAAGCGACTATTTAGCGATTGTGCATGTTGTACAGTATAATATCTAGGTCTACACAGTCGATGATATGATATTCTGTAGGCCTACTCGTATTTAACACGGAGGAATGCTTGATTTTAGTCTAATGCGAAGCGTGTTGTTAGTAATCTATAGCATTTATTCAAACTTTGATTTAAAGTTTTTGCTCTCTAGCTAGTAAGTACAAATGTTTCATGTTTCCTCTTAGATAAAGTCAAATTATGGTGTATCATCGCGATGGTCAGAGTGACATTGTTTCAGTGCTTGAAGTGGAGAATATTGCGCTCGTTTAATACAGGAGAATATAAATATTAATTATCAGTCGTTGCTTAATTTTATCAGTATACATTTGCATGTTTTTCCATGCAAATTATTCAACGAACATGGTGATGCAGAAAATGTATGCATACAGGTAAATTCTATTTGTGTTTCAATGCACCTTCGTAGAACTGCATGTATGTGCTATGGAACTAATGTTCTAAGCATTTATCAGTTAAGTATCAGTCATGTGGAAAGATCTGGCTGGATTCGGCAATGATAAAAATAATTACAATTAATTTTCAATTAATTGATTGCTCATGTGATCCAATTAAATTAATTGATTGTTAGCAAAAAATGAGACCAATAAAATTGCAATTGATTTTCTCAAACCCTCGCGCACAATTAATTTACGCTTAACGATTATTATTACTCAAGGTGTTCAGCGGCTTTAACATGCGAGACTACAAAAATTGAGCTATGGGGTACGTATGTGAGCTTCTTGCAACAATCCTGTAGTCAAAGATGACCATGGTGTTCGTTCAGGGATCACCAAAATCGACTGCTGCCTGAAAGTCATTCATTTTTGTAAAATATTAATTGATAGTTTTGGATTCATTATAGGTATATGGACGGGTATATGAACTGTAAATTATCTAAATGAAGCTATCTGTTTTCTCAGCAGTTTATTATTGCTTAATGAACATTTCTTGGTCCATTCAATTTTGTATATTCCGTCTACTTTAATCATATTAAAAACAATTGTACTCTGAACTAGATACTGCTTCCAATGTACAGATATTGAAATTAATAACAACATGTACTGACAAATACTTCATACCACTACCCGTCATTCCAACCTAAATTTGCTTACTACAAAATTACCTGAAATTGGGATTGGATGTCGTTACAATTCATAGATTCATTACAAGTAGTTGCAATTATCGCAAATTTTCTTTATTTGCAAAATTTGTGTTATTAATTTTTGAAAATTATCGGAGTTAGTTAAGTTTGATACTCTTCCCGATGCGGATACTCGAATATTCGTCACTTTGAATGCATGGAAACAGTTTTACAAATGCTTTTTCCTATCTACGTTGATCTTGTGCTGTATAGAGAGCACATCAGTTGTGTTGTGAAAAAAGTTGCAATTTCATCAAATCATATGATTGATTGAATAAAGAATTGCAATTAATTGGCATGAAAGTCAAACCTGAATCCCAAGAACCCAGACTGCAGCTGTTCAACTGTGAACCGTTGAGTGTGGAAATGTCGATTGCGCAGTTTAGAAATTGCGCCGGCTACTGGTCTAGCCTAAGTTTATTACTTGATAAAGACATATCAAATGGATTGTCTTCAAATTCCTGAGACATTAATTCTCAACAATTCCAGAATCATCACTTCTAGTAGGCCCTACAATATCAAATAATCACGAATTACGATGGATAGGCCTGCTGTGTCAATTTAATTTAATACCGTAAAATGGGGTAATTCGGACACTTGGTCACTTTTTATTTTTAATCGACTAATGAAAATTGTTAGATGCTTCTAGTGAGACCGAAATGCATTTTGTTAGTTAGATATACATTAATCAACTGAAATTTATCAATAGACGCGAAAATTTTTTTCAGTGTATTCACAGCTACATTATATTTAAAATTCAAAAAAGTTGAAAAAAAACTAATTTTACTATTTTTCATCAGGTTTGATCTACCACAAAGCTTTGTTGTAGGTCGAAATGGGCTGACTTGCGGAAGTAACATTCGAAACCCTTACTAATTCAGTCACTCGTTTGTAGCTGGTCAGTTGTTGTACCCAAATACAGACGACGCGAATTCTTGAATTTCTTAGCGCCGATGGGTGCAGCAAGCAAGGCTAATTGATACTGATCAATCTGCTGAGACGGCATTTCTCACTGTCTATTGCTATCGCCACGCGAGTATGTTGATGAATCACCCGCAAACTTGTTCAGCGATCAAGGATTCAATGTATGACTCACGTGACCACGTGATGAAGACGACACATGCGCTAGCTGTTTCAGTCGCCTTTATGAAGTCCATGAGACCGGACTGGATCCAATGTGTTGCTTGTGCCGACGTGGTTCTGTGGCAATTGCAACGCGTGCGAAGCGTTGATCCCCTTTACGAGTGTGCCCAGTGTACAATAGACTCCCTTTAACTTCAGTTTGCAACATTATCGATTTGATTTAGATCGTTTCTGTTCAGTTTGAAATACAAAACTTTTGGTGTTCCGAATTACCCCAATTTTATCTTTTTTTAAGTAGCCACACCCTCGTAGAAATTATCCAGACAAATTCTACAAAAGGCTTGAGGTTACCGGTCATAACATATGGAATTAACAAAACGCCCCATTTGCGGTTCATGTAGGATTATAGGATCATAGCATCATTACACATGACATGATAGAATTTAAAAAACCCTCAAAAAGGTGTCTGAATTACCCCCCTTTTACGTGTATCAAATTTATGTGTATAATCGTAAGGTACATGTAGTCTGTAGCGCAATATGTTCTCGCGCATTTTAAACTTGTACCCAAACTTCCAATATCCATGTAGTGCAGTATGATGACCATTGTAATCATCAAGAGTTCCTGCGTTTGCCCAAGCTGCAATTAAATTGATGACAAAAAATTGCTAGTTGAGATCAATTAATTGATGATGTAGCAATTACTTTTTTCCAATCAATGATTCCATTCTATTCGAAGTCCAACAGCAAGTGTTTTTGATTGTGGTGGCTGGGTGGTTGCAACTATAGGTTTGCTTTGGGTTAGTGTTGGTTCCTGCTGTTTTTTCAATCTTACTCCGGGCTGTGCTTGTGATAAGGGGAAAACATATCTATGTTGCAGCAATCCATTACTACAATGGTCATTAGTATGTCAGAATCAGCGAAAGCAAGTGCCGTCCCTGACAGTGTGGAGAATTACTGACAACGGTTGATTTTGTTGGAAGTCAACATGACCAACATGTCAATGTACATCAACAGTGGTTGATGAGTTCACCAACGGATCTTCCGCAAAAAACAGCTATGACTCTGGATTGTCATGTTACATGGATTGTCCTTATGTATCGTATGCCTCAATACAACATCGCAACACATCAGGACACATTTGCAGGTGTGCTTTTAGTTTGGATTTGGTAGAATAGGATCGATAACAGGCTACGTTGACTACCCCCACACCTTGGGTATTACGAGCTAAAGCCGTACACAAGCCATTTGTTGCATGTTTATAAATCGACCATATAATTTTCCGAGCATTCTATTAAGATGCATTGTTATGTATTCTAGTTTGAGAATGAGAACAACATTCACGTTGCACTTTATGATAATAAGATAAATTCGTCTGTTATTGTGAGATTATTCCCAATTGGATGTCAAAATCAAAATCTGTCGAATCGATTAATCGAAACGACCCGCGATTTATTTGATGCAACCAAACTTGTAATGTGTGGCTATGAGTGAATCATTTTATAGATGAAATAATTTTGAGAATCAATATGGTTACGAAGCTTGCATTTGGTAATTCACATACATCAACATCTGAATGGGATCTTCTCTAATGATATATGGTAAACTGTTCTTCTCACTATAATTGATACATTTCATAATGAAAGTCATTAATGCTGAAAATTTTATATTTTATTTACATGTATGTCTGCCTTAAGAATTGCTATAAAACGTAAAAGTTTGAAAAACATAAAGAAATCTTGTTTTAACTGGCACGATTTCAAAAAAGCCAGAAATTTAGAATGACTAATAAAACCTCCTAATCAGATGTCCTCACATTCGGCAAACAGCAAACTAACTAAATCAAATGGAGAGTATCTCGAAAAATTCGTTAATGCATTGCCTGCAAATTCTGTATTCTAACGTTTCATGTTTTCTACTTTCATTTTGCTCTGATTTTCAACTTAACTATTTCAAAAAGATGTAATAATTGCTTTCAAAGATCTGATATGAAATTGCCATGAATGCTTATGACCAATTCATAGAACCATTGAAGCAAATTTTAGTTTAGAAGAGAAAACAAAATCAATGCTAAATTTTTATTACAGCCTATTGTTGGATTGCTGTATATGATGAGATGGAGGCGGTGCCGAGTTGTGATGTAATAGCAAATGAATGTCATGAATAAGATATTGAATTTGTGAACCAGGAGAATCATATGTTTGCGTGAACGATATGAAAGCCGCAAAAATTTTGAAATGACATAATTTAACTTAAGTTATTTAATTGCTTAGACCACAACTGACCAAGTAAAACCTAGGACGCCTTAACCCCTTTCACATGATACAAAGGTTATTGAAATTGAGTAATCGTTTCATCAATGAAAAACTCATGTTAGACTTTTTTAGCAACAATTTTTGGTATTGCCATCTTTTGTATATTCAATGATTCCTAAAATCCATACATCATGATGAAGCTGAATGATAACTCACACTGTCAGTCAACTTGCAATAAAAAATTCCCGTCGTCCTCATGTTGAAATCCTGCATCAAAGAAAACTGCACTTTTTCCATCGAGAACTACTGACCCAACTTATAAACGTGAAACAATAAATACCAGTATAATTTATGGAGCATCATGTTTCATATAGTATACCGCAAAATGGGGCAATTTGGACACCGTGGGGTAATTCGGACACCTGGTCACTTCTAAGATACTTTTAATCGACTAATGAAAATTGTTAGATGCTTCTATGAGACCGAAATGCATTTTGTTGAGTTTAGATATACATTAATCAACTGAAATTTATCAATAGACGCGAAAATTTTTTCAGTGTATTCACAGCTACATTATATTTAAAATTCAAAAAAGTTGAAAAAAAACTAATTTTACTATTTTTCATCAGGTTTGATCTACCACAAAGCTTTGTTGTAGTCGAAATGGGCTGACTTGCGGAAGTAACATTCGAAACCCTTACTAATTCAGTCACTCGTTTGATACTGGTCAGTTGTTGTACCCAAATACAGACGACGCGAATTCTTGGAATTTCTTAGCGCCGATGGGTGCAGCAAGCAAGGCTAATTGATACTGATCAATCTGCTGAGACGGCATTTCTCACTGTCTATTGCTATCGCACCGAGTATGTTGATGAATCACCCGCAAACTTGTTCCGCGATCAAGGATTCAATGTATACTCACGTGACCAAGTGAGTGCAATCTAAGACGACACATGCGCTAGCTGTTCATCCGCCTTTAGCCCTGATGAAGTCCAGTGGACCGGACTGGATCCAATGTGTTGCTTGTGCCGAGTGGTTCTGTGGCAATTGCAACGGTGGAAGCGTTGATCCCCTTTTCGAGTGTGCCCAGTGTACATAGACTCCCTTTAACTTCAGTTTGCAACATTCGCATTTGATTTAGATCGTTTCTGTTCAGTTTGAAATACAAAACTTGTTGGTGTCCGAATTACCCCATTTTATCTTTTTTTAAGTACCCCTCGTAGAAATTATCCAGACAAATTTCTACAAGGCTTGAGGTTAACGGGTCATTACATATGGTAAATAACGCCCCATTTGCGGTTCATGTAGGATTATAGGATCATAGCATCATTACACATGACAATAGAATTTAAAAAACCCTCAAAAAGGTGTCTGAATTACCCCCTTTTACGGTATCAATTTATGTGTATATTCGTAGGTACATGTAGTCTGTAGCGCAATATGTTCTCGCGCATTTAAACTTGTACCAAAACTTCCAATTCCATGTAGTGCAGTATGATGACCATTGTAATCATCAAGAGTCTGCGTTTTGCCCAAGCTGCAATTAATTGATGACAAAAATTGCTAGTTGAGATCAATTAATTGATGATGTAGCAATTACTTTTTTCCAATCAATGATTCCATTCTTTCGAAGTCCAACAGCAAGTGTTTGATTGTGGCTGGGGTGGTTGCAACATGGTTGCTTGGGGTTAGTGTTGGTTCCTGCTGTTTTTTCAATCTTACGGGCTGTGCTTGTGATAAGGGGAAAAGCATCTATGTTGCAGCATCCATTACTACAATGGGTCATTAGTATGTCAGAATCAGCGAAAGCAAGTGCGTCCCTGACAGTGTGGAGAATTACTGACACGGTTGATTTTGTTGGAAGTCAACATGACACTTGTCAATGTACATCAACAGTGGTTGATGAGTTCACCAAGGATCTTCGCAAAAAACAGCTATGTCTCTGGATTGTCATGTTCATGGATTGTCCTTATGTACGTATGCCTCAATACATCGCAACACATCAGGACACATTTGCAGGTGTGCTTTTAGTTTGGATTTGGTAGAATAGGATCGATAACTGCTACGTTGACTACCCCCACACCTTGGGTATTACGAGCTAAAGCCGAACAAGCCATTTGTTGCATGTTTATAAATACGACCATATAATTTCGAGCATTCTATTAAGATGCATTGTTATGTATTCTAGTTTGAGAATGAGAACAACATTCACGTTGCACTTTATGATAATAAGATAAATTCGTCTGTTATTGTGAGATTATTCCCAATTGGATGTCAAAATCAAAATCTGTCGAATCGATTAATCGAAACGCCCGCGTTTATTTGATGCAACCAAACTTGTAATGTGTGCTATGAGTATCATTTTATAGATGAAATAATTTTGAGAATGCGAATATGGTACGAAGCTTGCATTTGGTAATTGCATACATCAACATCTGAATGGGATCTTCTCATAATGTATATGGTAAACTGTCTTCTCACTATAATTGATACATTTCATATGAAAGTCATTAATGCTGAAAATTTATATTTTATTTACATGTATGTCTGCCTTAAGAATTGCTATAAACAAAAGTTTGAAAAACATAAAGAAATCTGTTTTAACTGGCACGATTTCAAAAAAGCTCAGAAATTAGAATGACTAATAAAACCTCCTAATCAGGATGGTCCTACATGCAAACAGCAAACTAACTAAATCAAATGGAGGTAGTCTCGAAAAATTTAATGCATTGCCTGCAAATTCTGTATCTAACCTTTCATGTTTTCTAATTTCAATTTGCTCTGATTTTCAACTTAACTATTTCAAAAAGATGAAATAATTGCTTTCAAAGATCTGATATGAAATGCCATGAATGCATGACCAATTCATAGAACCATTGAAGCAAATTTTAGTTTAGAAGAGAAAACAAAATCAATGCTAAATTTTTATTACAGCCTATTGTTGGATTGCTGTATTGATGAGATGGAGGCGGTGCCGATGAGTAATAGCAATGAATGTCATGAATAAGATATGAATTGTGGAACCAGGAGAAATCATATGTTTGCGTGAACATATGAAAGCCGCAAAAATTTTGAAATGACATAATTTAACTTAAGTTATTTAATTGCTGACCACAACTGACCAAGTAAAACCTAGGACGCCTTAACCTTTCACATGATACAAAGGTTATTGAAATTGAGTATCTTCATCAATGAAAAAATCATGTTAGACTTTTTTAGCAACAATTTTTTGGTATTGCATCTTTTGTATATTCAATGATTCCTAAAATCCATACATCATGATGAAGCTGAATGATAACTCACACTGTCAGTCAACTTGCATAAAAAATTCAGTCGTCCTCATGTTGAAATCCTGCATCAAAGAAAACGTGCACTTTTTCCATGAGAACTACTGACCACTTATAAAAGTGAAATAAATACCAGTATAATTTATGGAGCATCATGTTTCATATAGTATACCGCAAAATGGGGCAATTTGGACACCGTGGGGTAATTCGGACACCTGGTCACTTTATACTTTTAATCGACTAATGAAAATTGTTAGATGCTTCTAGTGAGACCGAAATGCATTTTGTTAGTTAGATATACATTAATCAACTGAAATTTATCAATAGACGCGAAAATTTTTTTCAGTGTATTCACAGCTACATTATATTTAAAATTCAAAAAAGTTGAAAAAAAACTAATTTTACTATTTTTCATCAGGTTTGATCTACCACAAAGCTTTGTTGTAGGTCGAAATGGGCTGACTTGCGGAAGTAACATTCGAAACCCTTACTAATTCAGTCACTCGTTTGTAGCTGGTCAGTTGTTGTACCCAAATACAGACGACGCGAATTCTTGGAATTTCTTGCGCCGATGGGTGCAGCAAGCAAGGCTAATTGATACTGATCAATCTGCTGAGACGGCATTTCTCACTGTCTATTGCTATCGCACGCGAGTATGTTGATGAATCACCCGCAAACTTGTTCAGCGATCAAGGATTCAATGTATGACTCACGTGACCAAGTGATGAAGACGACACATGCGCTAGCTGTTCAGTCGCCTTTATGAAGTCCAGTGGACCGGACTGGATCCAATGTGTTGCTTGTGCCGAGTGGTTCTGTGGCAATTGCAACGGTGGAAGCGTTGATCCCCTTTTCGAGTGTGCCCAGTGTACATAGACTCCCTTTAACTTCAGTTTGCAACATTCGCATTTGATTTAGATCGTTTCTGTTCAGTTTGAAATACAAAACTTGTTGGTGTCCGAATTACCCCATTTTATCTTTTTTTAAGTACCCCTCGTAGAAATTATCCAGACAAATTTCTACAAGGCTTGAGGTTAACGGGTCATTACATATGGTAAATAACGCCCCATTTGCGATTCATGTAGGATTATAGGATCATAGTATCATTACAAATGACAAAAAAATTAAAAAAACCCTCAAAAAGGTGTCCGAATTACCCCCATTTTACGGTACCGTTTATCAAAATGGAACCAGGACTTCAACACAAAAATTTCATTTGAAAATGGGTAAACTTTTTGTGCAAATATTTTAGAAATGGTCTGCAATCTGTTCGTCACTAGTTTGTCAACAATCATCTTTTTGAAGAAATGATTCATGAACGAATTCGATTAAAATAATTGAAAAGTTCTCTCCGGCTGAGATGCGCATGTTTTTTGCAGAAATTTCTTCTTGGCAGAGCATGGAGCCATTACAGATGGCTTTCAGGGGCTGCTCAATGAAAGGAAATCAACGAATGAGATTACTAAAAGCCAATTAAATGGAGGTGTTTTGACATGTATTAAAACTAAAATGTTCATGAAAGCGCATTTACACTAATCCTAAAGCTGGTTACGTGTGAACCGAAAGGCTTCTAGAGCGACTCAATATGTGGGTGTTCTCAGCTCACTTGATAGCTTGTGCCTTAGCCCTGCGTAGACTGGAGAGGATTCAAGGTTAGGTGAAAAACAATGGCGAACTCAACCATGAAATTAGGTAGATTTTTGAACCGAAATATTGTACCAGCCGGCTCAGCCGGGGTCGGTTCCATTCCACGATGGGCGACGATGACAATGCGTCGGAAGACGAAACCCATCTTCTTGAGGTAAGTCATCATTGTCATACATGTAGATCATCCTCGATTATACATGACAAAGGATAATACTGCACTTTATAATTTGTGGAACTTTCCCTTAAATAACATTGACACTTGACAGCATTAGACGATAATCAAGGTAAACTGTAATCTCGCAATTCAATTTTTCGCGTATCAGCAAAAAACAAACTTCACGACTTTGTATTTTCACGGATCCCCTCAGCCGATAGAATAAAAACAAACTCATTACTCAACCGTAAGCTACCAATCTTTAACCTGAAGATAACCTTCCTAGTCATATGGTTGAAATGCATCGCATGATATGAAAAAAGAAGTTTTCTTTTCAGACCTTCCACCAGACACTGTTTTCCCATAATTTATGTATTTTGATACTCATTACGAAAATTACACATATCGAAAGCACTACTTGCAATACTTAAGTAAGTAAATGACAAAGATTAGTTTCGCTACGTCTATGTATACAACAATATTGAAAATGTAGAACGAGCGAAGCCCGCTCTTTTATGAAGTTTGCTATGCATCACACAAGGTATAATTACTGGGCTTTAATGTCTGCTTCTTGATTATAGATGAAACATTTCAATGACAAATAGATGAAAACAGGTTTGTAATAAATTTTGTGCGTAATCTAGCTATGGTATAATGTGGAAAAAAGAAGGCAACGATGTATTCCGTAAGTATGATATTTGTATCTATGCAGGTGTAAGATATTTTAGAAGTCTCAGTTACCTTATATCATAATGTGCATTCATGGCATTGCTGCCCAGTCCATTTCAATTACGCACAATAGTATTAACACAGATTTCAGACGCTTGCGCGCCCTCAAATGTCCTACATTGTAACCCTCAAAAATACATATTCATGTTATATCAAGCTCCCTTATTTGGAGTCAAAATATCCCAATAAGAATGGCTCATACTTTGCAAAAGTTGAAAACATTGCTAGAAATCAACCCAACTTATTGAAAACTATGCCAAGTATAATAAACTATGCCTACATAATGTACAATCTTTCTGAAGTCTACAATTTGAAATCTTTGTTATTTGGCTTGCAGTAAATGGTAATATGTGTCACACTTTTCACGACATGCTGTTTGGTAATACATAATTAAGACATTTTAAAAATGGTCCAATATAGAGTGGTTAAATATAAAAACAGAAAAAATTTTGGCTAATATTTATTTTGCCGAACGAAATTTAACTTAAATTTTATATTGAACGAAATTAGCCACTTAAAACTATCGCAAAAATTTCCTGGTTTATAGCACAACAAAAATACAGTAGACTTACACCTTCTAATAGCGGTCCAAATGCTAGATAATCTCTACAGATCTAAATTACAGAGTTATGTTAGGAAACTGTGAAGCAATCAGTCGATCATAAATTTGTCAATGAACCACAATGTAGACGCACATGTTGGCCCCTACTGTACAGCCAGGTGTCCAGCCAGTAATATTGGAATCATGCTGACAACGCGATGACTATAGACGGAAGCGATAGGCCAAAACCTTTGTTCGAGTTTGGAACCACAGAAGCTACTTTAAAGCAAGAAGGGAACTCACAGCTGGATACACAGTTTCTGAACGGCTTGGATATACTGGATAACTGAAAAGGTCGGATGAGAGATGCTAAGACCGACATACCGGTATTCCATGAGGTCGACTAGACTTCGAGCAATCTACACGTGAGATTTGGACGCTTTATAAAGTACCTGAAGGAGGGTCAAGTGCTTCATCGATGCGCGTGGGAATTAGAGATGGAATGCAATTTTTATCGTTCATGATGAAGCTTTCATCAACTCCTCCTGAAACGCTCGGCTTTAAATACTAATAAATAACTTAAAATAATTTCCTTTAAATACTTGAAATGAATCGGGTGAAAACATTTGTGTCAAAGTGCACAAAAAATAAAAATAATTTGTTTGTGCATATTATAACTAAAAACTTAATCTAAGCGCATAAGCAAGTAATATTCGAAAATATTTAATTTACAAAATTTGATTACCTTAAATTGTTGCGATCGATTAAGAGCAAACATCAACTCTTATGCAAACATGATTTCGGAAATGTCAAATTATCTTAACGAACTAGGGCAGACAAACAGAATGAAGTTTGTCCAAAGAGCATAATCATCATAATTTCGCCGCGAACACCTTTTCCAAAGTAACAGTTAAATGCGATTTTAAGAATTTTTGAGATGACGGTGATTTGTTCTCTTCGAGAAACTGTAAACCAAGCATGTAATTGCGGCCATGACAGTGCAGTTTGCAGTCGCACTGAACCAAATTGTCAGTCAAACACTGGGAAATAAATGCTAATTATTTTTGACCACAAAATAAACGAAAGGATGATTAACGAGAAAGTAGGTGAGAACAAACGCACGAAATTATTCATTCGTACAATATGGTAGAGTATTACATAATTCACTCGTCGACCACCCTCCGTTTTATGGAGGTGGACAAATGAAACCATAAGAACGATGCAAATCGATACTTCTTCAAATTGCAACATATTTCGTTATGCAATAACGTCGAAACAACATTCGGCGAGGAACAAAGCTATTTCCGAGTTTGCCGAAATCTTATTTTCTCTTTCGTCAGGTTTCCACGATGTGTATTTGAGGATAGAAAAATTGAAACAAGCTCTGAAAATGAATTTTCCTTAAAATATGCCGTTAATAATAAGTCTACCTCCAGTCCTAGTCAAACAAAGACGTCACATAAATTACAGCCTAGAATATATCCGACAGATGATGAAAAGATGGCAATTCTCGACCAGTGAAGCATAAATTCATGACAAATTTATTTGCTGCTTTCCATTTTTCAGCGATGAAATCAATATGTTAGCTCGACAGGAATTTACGATACTGCTTAAATAATCTTCATAATCGCAAATTACAACTGCTAAAATACACATTGCGAAAAATTACACAAAAAATACACATTGCTAAAATATCACATTGCGAACTCACTTTAACCAAGTAGGCTATACATAATTTGAAAATGATTCACTTAATCTCTAGTTATTTCAATGCATTGGGAACAATTATTGGTAAGCACAATATAAGCTAAATCAATGATTGTAAATAGTATCATAATCATTTAGTATTTAGCTGCATCCCTATTTGTAAAAATGCAAACAGATCTGAATAATCGCCACTTCATCCAATGTCAAGAATCCTCAGCAGACCTAGTTTGCATCCCTCAACATCGGCACAGCTCAGATTCACACTTAGGAATTAGGTGAACTTTCTCGAGAATTCATTAAATACTGCTTTTTAAAAGGACCCGACCTTTATTCAGGTCATGTCTTCTTAATGGCTTCTGCTTTAGACTGTTGATGGCATAGCTCGTGCACATATCAAAGTAATAATAATGGTCGCACGAGTAGATATCATGTCAAAAGATAATTTTTGATTTAAGTAATTTGATTAATAGTAAATGTCGTATAAAGCGACTACTCGTAAATATGCATGCAGTCTTGCGAGTACAGAACTACATGATCTGCACAAACTTTGATCACTTGAAGCCGCATCTCGACAAGTTACCAACATTGTAGAAGAAAGTGCACTCGCGTCAGTCATGTGATCCGAGTCTATAGTAATGAATTTCAGTTCCTTTGCCTATTGTTCGTTGATCCCAACTAAGTAGAGGGTGAACTTGCTTACGAAAGACTTTATACTCTAAGCTTTTCTGGTGCTCTCAAACACTGCATAGTTGGAAGTGGATCCACGTAACTTGACCGGCGAGCCACGTGACCCTCCGACTATTCGAAAAAAACATGACCCATGACCCACGAAACACTTCCAACTCTAGTAAACCGATAAGATTTTACTAAAAACCTCTGACTTGATGGAGTACATTCTACTGTATATAAATTCTTCGTATCAAAACTGTTTTTTGTTTAATTCTACATGCATGTAGTACTGTTCGTTCGTTCATTTATTGATTTTGCTCAGATCCGTTCGTTCATCAAAATTGAGAAAGATTACGTTCGTTCTTTCTCTTTCATTTTCCGACAAAGTGTGCTTTCATTTTCCTACTTTCATTATGATAACTTCCAATATTAAGTAATGATTAAAATGGATTGTGGTGTTATTTTGTTTACAGTCATCGTTGAGACTTCTTCTCATTCTACAAATAGTTCACAGAGAAGACAAACGACGCCACTGTCATACTTTTCATACATCTAAATAGAATATTGAGCTGAAGCAAATTTCAAGTATTATCTACGAATGTTTGGACATGGATTAATAACTCCTTTTCATTATTGCGAATTTCAGATTGAAATGAGATCATGGTTCATTGCATCCACTCACATGCAGTCTGTGATATCTTAATGTTATCAAAGTGATTCAATTCTAAATTAGATTATTGCCATCCACTTTCAAAGATCAATTGCAATCTCTATAGTGTTTTTGGAAACGTTACAATCCAAATTTTAACATCTCAGTGACTTAAAAGCTTCGGAAATGAGGTTAACGGAAATTCATTTAATTATAACGAAAAAAACAAAGCATGGATCGATTACTCATAGCATAATCACAGTTAGCTGGAATCGCGCAAATAAATCGGCATAATCGCATTGGCGGCACAGTTTTAGTACTGAAGCTCTGAAACAAGTGTTGAGCTCAACACATGTGTCTGACGGTTCATGGTCACAAAATCAGTGAGTAAATAATCCAGACATTTCTTCTAAACATGTCGGTGCTTCTCTGCATTTATTGTTGGAATGTGTGCAAAGAATGTTACTTTCCCATAAAGCAACTGTTACTTCTAGCGTGAATCTGAACGCATGCATATTCAATGCAAAACCATTGGTATTATCGCACGAACCATTGCTAATTTAAGGCAATCACTATTTCAAAACCAATGACTGCTTGGTTCATTGTAATAAATCTTTTTTCAATGGAACAAGCACTAAAAGAGAAAAAAAGATGATCAAGCTAAAGTTCACAATGGATTTAAATGGACACTTACAATAGAAATCATTGATGAATATATTGCACAGGGGGGAATTGAAGGATTTCAACGGATATAAGCTTAAAGTGAAATGCTTCTGCATTTTAAATATGATTTATGAAAGCAATAGTTCAAAAATAAAATTGCATAACCAAAAATGAAAAGATTTTTGGCATTTCTACTCCCAGTTTACAGTTTATGCAACAATTGATTCAAGAGTCATTATAAAGTTTCTGAGTATGATAGGAAAACAACCAAATGCTGTCTAGACATCGAAATATTGTGATTGCCATTACTGTTGTTGCTATTTAAAGGTTACTTCCCGGGAGTGGAGAGAACCATTAATCATAAAAAATTACTATTCAAATTGAATTATTCGTACATTTGACTAGTTATCAATTGAGAATCGTCTCCTATTCAAAATGCTGTTTACGAGGAGATTACGATAGTTATTTTACTACTATTTTGCTACTCCCAAAATTGAGATGGTCAGCGTTCTTCTGCTGTGAGGATTGACGCTGTAATTCTCCCTCTAGGCGCACAAACTATGAAATGTCTGCTGTTTCCTAACAGTAAACAGTTCAAATGCTGTCGCTGACTGCCCTACGATAGTAAACAGGCACTTCTGCTATATATATATATTGCATGCTTTTGGCTTAATCTATTTGAATATCATGAAATTTAGATATTCATATAATTCATTGTGCGTTTCTAATTGTTTTAATAAAGCAATAAAATTTCTCTTCATTGTTATGACAGGATAGAAAGCTGATTTCTATGATTTCCAAGTCTTTTTGGAAAGAATAGTTGAATGCTAGCATGTCACAATAGCAGCATTTTCAAAATAATAGTTAACATATCAAAAGATTAGGCCAATTCTCGTACCTGCTCAATCCAGAACCATGTGTTCATAACATCGAAGTTCAATTTTCATTTAATTGAGTGATTGATTCATCGGAAATGTCCATCACAAATAATTGACTTAACAAATAATCTAATAATGCATCAATAATTTTTTCCAATCCCTGGCATTAAATTGTTCGATTGGATGAATCAAGTGAATCAAAACGTCTGATAAGTAACTGATATCTGATTTGGAACCGGCCGTGACCGGATCAGGCACTTCGCAACGGCTAAAGTGAGTAAAGCAAATGTACCAAGTTTCGAAAATCCTTCCCATCGTTCTTCAATGCAAAACTTATTTAAAGTTTAGATCAAATGACATCATTTGATTTGCCACAGTATACTGTATGTATTCAAAATCAAAACCTGTTGCTCAATATAGCAAGCCTCTCAAATACAAACTAGTCATTCAACGCCCGACTAAGTCAGTCATAGAATATGGATTTCAGGTCAAGACCCGTCCCGGTCAACCATTGATCACCGATAATAGTGACGAGACAGTATTTGTTAAAATAGTTTAAACATCTAGGAAATTACATGTGAATAAAAATGAAGAAAAGTGTCAAATACGTATTTTTAATCAAATGGAAAATCAGTTGAGTACAAAAAAATCATTAAGTTGCAAATATTTGAGGTTCATTTCAAACACTGTATACTCAGGACTTCTAATGAAGTATGCCAGCTTCATCAAACGTCTTATTGGACACTTATTTGCTTCGCTTAAAACTTTGCTTAAATGATGATACGATACCTTCATGATGTTGAATTTTAATGATAAGTACAAAGCAAGAGAATTAAAAGAGATTACTGTTGATTACAGACAGAAACCATGCATTTTTGTAGTCATCTATAACAAAATGCCATCTGTTTCTATGATTCAGCAGCTCATTACACCACACCCAAAAGCACCTAACCTCCCCAGATGTTGCAGTGTGATCACGAAAAGAGATGAAGACAGAATGATCGATAACGATGAAATCCCTGAGGGGTAAAGTAAATATACAGAGGAAATTTATATCGTATTGCGTAAATTTCGCCTAATGAATATACATTTAACAGAATTGATAATAGGCAGCATTATGTCCATCTATTAAACCGTCCATTCTTATCAAAGCTGACAGTCACACAGTTGGCTAAGTGACTGATCTTGAGTCCACTTGTGACGAAGGTGCTGTGTTCGAGGCTTGACGTCTGAGATACCTCTACTTCCTACGGTAGGAATAATTCCGCTAACTGTCCACGACTGGTATCGATGCCAAGTGAGCTTAAACTTCTGAAATTGATTTTGTGCGCACCTATCATAAGAATGCTTTACTTGCCTCGAATGGGAAAAGGATAGGTAAAAAAAACCAATGTTTCCATAATTTTGGGCACAGTACGATTGAATTTGGTTGATGCCAATCCCCCCTCGGAACATACCACTATAGGCTATGTACCAACAAGTATAAATTTATCTATCACTGACAACTTTTCTATACCTGACTCATCAATGGACGACTGTTTGAAATTGTACTATTTCATTTATATCTCTATTTACATTCAAAACACCAAATATGCATATTGACCCACTTGCATACTCAGTCCTAATTGCACTGAAAAAATCGTTGCAGAAGAACGAAAAAAATGGCCTGAAGTCAAGGCTAGCGCGGCTATCAGGTGTCCCATTTATACGCTAGACTTTTCTGGCTCAGCCATGGGCTTCTAGACATTACAGCTGAGGACCGGACACTCTATGCAACTTGAGGTCACATAGATATCCGCATTGATATACGCGATATAGGAGCTTCCAACGCAGCGGATCAAGCCATTGAAATCAAATAGTCGGCAACACATGAATTTCAGATTGATCGTGAATCATGATGGTTGATTTTTCATCTTTGTGTGGTACAGATTATTCGATTTCTGTGGCTTTATCCTTTATGGTTAAGGTTAGATACCTTAACCTTATGGTCCCTTTAGATTTCCCGTGGTTTTCACGAAATTCTGTGGTTTTTCATTGAAATAGGCTTCTGAGCTGAAATATCTAGAAGTTCATACACAGACTGACCTAATAATACGCAAAACTAGGATCAAACCCATTCTCAATAAAGTAACGTTATTGTGTTGGCGAGCTTTATGCACTAAGAACCACTAGCGCCCATCCCTAATCCGAAGTACGAGTAGCTGCGCATTTTGAATTGAAGTACATTGCACATGTATTCTCATTGTATAATCGATTAGAATGTACAATGCTTTCAAGTTCATTGGAGTGCCCTTCAAAGCACAACAAGCATTGCTTGATATTCTGAGTGACAGGATTGAATAAACAAAAATTTCCTAGAAAAACATGCACTCAAAGAGAACATAGTTCGTTCAAAAATGTCCCGTCAAAGCATGCGTCAAAGTATATTCGATGAACTTGAGAAAGTTATTCGACTTTAACAGTACGTACGAAAATTGAAATGTATGTTGATGCGATTGTGCGCATGAATATATAGATTAAACATAAAAAAGAGAATATCAGATGGAACTCAAAATTGACCCTTTAATTTCTTCTATGTCTGCATAGAATGAATCATCACGTTTATCACCTTTAAAAAAAGTGAAACAATGTCACCATAACAATGAATTAACAAATAGAAACAGCTTTGATAAATTCGCAAACTTGTTTTAACACCAATGAGGTGCTTCGATCCATTGGGCTTCATCAGTCATGAATAGGTTGGAGCCATTGACATTGGAGCGGGGGAGTCTCCAAGTACGCTTTGTAAAACAAGCAGGAAAACAAAGACTACTGAGGTCTGGACCGAAACAGGTCTCGCAGTGGTTACTCATGCTGAGATTTGATAAATCATCATAGTTAGGTTACCGATGAAAATATGCAGCGAGTAGCACGCACTGTGAAGCGTCTAAACTTCTGATGCGGCATTATTATGTTGATGAAGAATGCAATCCGACCTCCGTACATCTGCGATAAAGAGGGACATTAACGGTTAGTGAAGATTGAAGCATTGCTGCTATTCAATGTGCGAATTTTATTCAATATTTCGTGGCTAGAATCATATCATCAGGAATACAAAGTTTTGTACAAAATCTCAAGCAGCAAGGCTTATTTATTTATTTTCGTTAGAAGTTCAGGCAGTGGCTATCGCACCGGCTGAACCGGTACAATATTCCTCCATGTTCATCACCACGCCTTATATTTATCAGCTGTAAGAGAATCCAATTCACTCAAACAAAATGAACTATGTATCAGAATACATCAATCCTCGTTACTTTGCTTTTATTCAGCTGACTTGGTCTTGTTTGGTCACTAGATTGCAAGAGAAATTCAGCAATTTCGTAATAAGTGAGGCAAGTTCAGCTAAAAGCGACTTCAAAACACTCAACATGGCAAAAACTCAATGCAATGCTTTCTTTGCCGCAGTTAATTTCTTCTCTTCTTTAAGAGCCACTTCTCTTCTTTTTGTTGACGTGGTCGGACATGTGGTGTACAGCGTTGTGCTACTCGTGCTACTATTTATAGACCGGATCCCCTTCCTGCTGACTTCCAATGACACTTTTGAGGTTCGACCACACGACCAAGTACTTTACCGGTGTGTCAATGACTGCATGAAATTGATTCTGCATAATGGGCTACATCTAACAGCTAACTGATGTCATACAAAAACAATGATAACAAGATATACTTATTGAACCTATCTTGCCTGATAACAGTTCAATCTTAAACTATATCTTACCTTGACTACAGAAAGACATCATTCAATATCTTTTACTATTGCAAATTCTGACAGTCACTTCAGAAAATAAAAAAACGACGAAAACGATCTTCCCTAATCATGCCTTATTCACTTACGTTCTTCATAAACATAAACATCAATAAAATAAATGGATATCGCTGCCACTCCTTGTCTTCAAACCTTCAACAAAAAATTTTAATCACTAGACGCAGTAAATCAAGGAAATTACTGTGTGAATTCCCAACTGACCTCAACGTCGAAAGGCAACATTCAGCTTTCAACAGTTTCTCTTCTGAGAAGCAATTTCAACAGTCAGTGAGAGACGTTTATGCTTAGAAATTTTCCACAAAGAGCATAACAGGCAATGTGGTAATACGAACAATGTATCATAATATAGATATAAGGCATCTTATTCGTTTGTCATATGACTTAGGAGCCTTCCCTCGAAAAGAAGATGTAATCTTCAGAATTATCGCAATCCACTTTATCAAGGCAATTGGATGGACCTTGTGTAGTGCGTAGAATTGCAGAGACGTGGTCTTCGGTTCGATTCCTTTGATAAATTGATTGCTGTCGGGGACCACGGTGTTAGCGTAATTTAGTCATTATTCCCTCTTGAAGAATATATCTGCTGACTACTCGACCTGTTGTGAGCTCTTAAGTTAGATCAGATTGTTTGAAGAATATACGAATTATCTGAAAGAGTGTTCTTCTTTTAATCTAATCAATTTTCATTCTTTGAATATCGTCATCACCACTTTTTCAACTTTAACCAACCAAATACTGAGCTGTCGCTTATATCGCATCATAACTGTCTCAAACTTTCACGAGGTCAAAGGGATATTTTGGAGGGTTTTCTTCGGGTCAGAGCGTAGGGAGTGTGAGTGGTGAGGGCTGAGCCCACCCACCTGAAACGCTATCCCCTCAGTGAGTTATGCATCGGAAGTCACACTGATCATTTCAAACTTGTCATTTTTTCTTGTCTTGTTGTCTTCCATCATTAAAATCATTTTAAGAAGTGCTTGCATCATTCAAAAGTGACGTTCAGCGCCATCACCCATGCTGGCCTTTTGTGTCAGCATTAGCGTGCTATTATCGATTCGTAGGCATATACTTCGAGGTCCATCTAAACATGTAGTCATGTTTAGTTAAATTAAGATCTTTTAATGTTTCAATGCAAGAAATATCTACATGACGTACAGCATTAAAAAACTGAAAGTAAGCGGTGATTTTTGCACATGTACACAAAACATTACCCAAACTGTGAAGCGAGCTAATTGTTCAGTTCCCTTCGCAAATATGATAGACCTTCTAGTTATAGAAGCGCGCTGCGGGTCCTGTTTGGCCTTAGTGCAGTCAGATTTGTAGGCCGGATCTGGGTTTGATGTTTGTGAACAGAAACGGATGCAAGCTTAAAAATTCCATTCATTTACATTTACTTGTAAAGATGTAAGAGCCAATTTAAACATAGCCTGATTACGAGACAAATCTGACTTTTCTGTCAATGAATATTTTTTCCTCTCAATAAGCTGAAATTCTTGCTGATAAAATTGCAATGCAGCGGAAACCTACTTTATATAATGTATGTTGTGTGATAATTAGCTTTGTTGTTGTTATCGGCAGCTCAAAAGGATTTTTAAAAATAGCAAGCAGATAAGAACGATTTGACAATTTGAAACTTATCCAGGGTATTTCAGAGAGACTGGCTGCGCGCTGCTAAGCATGTTTCATTTTCCAGGAAACCAAGTCCGCGATGTAAATGAAATGCGAAAAACCATTAAGTTTTTAATTAACTTATTAAACATTTAATTACATTCATAATTACTTTATGAATCAATTCCTTCAATTGTGAAAATTATGCGAAAGAATTGATCACAGCAGTTGATGAAACCGACATTTTAAGCACCATTTTTAAGATGCTGTTTGAACTATCGACATACATCGCAATTTTCAGGTCTGCAGCCGACAGACTGGAATAATTGATAATTCTAGCAAATTTTTTCGAATTTGAATCCCTTACATTTGAATTTGAATCTCTTGTTCGATATCTATTTGGTCGCATTTCAGAGTGAAAAAGTGTTCAGACATCCCAGTTGGGTACGTGCGAATCACTTGAATCGAAAGCAACTGACGTCATGTTGAGTCACCCAGAGTCAATGGGAAATACACATGTATCGGTACATTCATTGAACGACTAATGTAAAAACCGCAGAAGCAAAGTTGCCCAGGTAAGTCGTCATGTAACAGTTGAGACATTTAAGAAGCAGGTTAATAATAGTTTGCCTAGAAGCGAGGCTCAGTCATTTTTACTCGCTTTAGCTTCAATGGCGATGACAGCGCCAGTCACAAAATCATGCAGGCCTATTATGGACTATTCTATTCTACTGAAATTCATCAACTTTACAGTGACGAAAATGAGATAATCAGAAAAATCATTTATGTATAAAAATGCACGGTGTACCTCTACCTGCCCATCGCAATAGGCATTAATCACGGGTCGAGGGGACAGAAACAGCTAGGTCGAGCTGGAAAATTCAAGCCCTCAATAAATCTGGACTAGAGGTCAGCAACCGCCTCCAGAGTCGAACGCGCTGCCTGCATTGACTTCTTGTTTTGAATTGAACTTAGATGAATTACTCGCAAGTTAATGCTACAAAACTCTTCCGTGCTAGAAGTTTGCGATTTGATCTTCGTGTTCTTGTCGTGTCGTGTTACAGCATTCGTGACCGTGTCTCGGCTGAAAACCTTCATGTCGAGTTGAGGGAAAATTTAAGGAAAGTTCAGACCTCTAATCTGGACACAGTCATGAAAAATGACTAGACAGCTGTGAGTCGAATCAAGAGTCACCGAACGACTAACACGGCCTGACAATCATCAATGCAACATGTGTTAGGAACACAAACACACACACACATATGTATACATGTACATACATCATGTTTCTAATGATAATGATAAGAATAATGATTTGATTCCCACTTTTACCAATATATGTATATAAAAAGCACACACATCGAAAGCATAATTAACCTCTAAAATTGTACATTCGCATTATGTGCGTTCAACATACCGGTACATTGTTAAATACATTGCATTTCGCAAAATTCACGTGATGTCCACAATGTTGTTCCAAACTGACCATTGACATCGGCAATGCTGCTTCATCTTAGGCATGTACAGTATGTATGGAGCATGTCAATTTTGGCGAAACACGCGAGAGATAGAGGGAGAGAGAGAGAGAGCGATTTCTTCTTCTTAATGCTTATTGCGAATCACTTATCGTATTGCGTTCAACATTATTTCGTTCTAATGCAATATGAGACTAATCAAAGTAAATAACAGTCATCATTTGACCTAGAAAAGAAAACCTGATATTCTGGCAGGAAATGACACCGCAATTAACGATAAATTCCTATCCTAACTGGTCATAATAAACATCATTCTCACGCCAAAGGCAGCATCTCTCAACATTTCCATGTTTACAAGCCAGATAACCATACTGTCTAAGGGGAGTATAAGAGTTTATTTACCTCAGATTCTTTGGTCAAGGATCAATCATCTAGGCTAGAATAATGTGAATTACGCAGGTTGACTTTCATGTATACATTTGCCGGGTTCCTGCCGTTAACGAGGACAACACATTTATGACAGACATCTATTCCTCGAATACAAAGCTGAATCTGATTAAGGTTCAGAAGAGAATTGAAATTTTGTCTGTCCCATCGCAATCGCTTCTTACGACCGAGTCAGTTATATTCAGAAATTTTTCACTTGAGTGCGCATTCTAGTGAAAGACATTAAAGAAATCAAGTTTAAAGTGATTGTCTTCACCAGAAATTCGATGATTCTGAGTTCACTTAACTCTATCCACACGGTAGGGGATTCGGACCACTGTCGCATTTTTGCTGTGGTTCTCTTAAAACTAAGCTGACTGACCTTTTGTGACCCTCGGTTTCAGCGTATTTTCAAACTATTCACCAAAACGTGTCAGATTTGGCGCACAGGAGGAACGGATGTCGTGACCTATTATGAAAAGTATCATAGGTCTGAATTTTGCCACTTCTCACAAAACTTTTGTATGATAAATTTTTAGGAAACGCATTGATTTTCAGTGTGAGCACAGAATAGCATAAATAGTGGTCAATGAATCATATCATGATCATCTATGATACCATAGGCATCGAATATAGTTTTAGAAATTCGAATGCTATGTAAATACTACTTACTTAAACCTTATATTAGTAATGGCAAATTAAATAGTCATTTAATGTCCTTTCCTAGTCATTTTGAATTCCTTATAATCAAATTTGAAGCTACTTAGAAGCAACTGTATATAGAATACCATTTCACTGATATTTTTTACTTGCCATACATAAGTGATAAAGCCTGCTTTTTTCAGTCAAAATTTAATGCTTAATTTTAAAGCAAGCCAGGTTTGTATGAAACCCTGCTTTGAGATACTCTTGCAGCCCGATAATTGCAAAGTCATGAAGATTATTTCCACGCAGGTAAGTCACAAGTTACTTACCCTATAATAGCTTAATAATTACATGAAAATCACAAATTTTGATGAATTTCTCATATAAATATTTTCTAAAGTAAATTCCAATTAGAAGTTACTCTGAAGTCATTTTAATGAGCAAAATTTTGAAGTTCTCAATTTTGTTAAAGGGCACTGGAAAAATGTCGAATGAATAGCAACTCCCATTGGCATGCTGGGTTCTCACTAAACAAGAAAGATATGTAGGTCAATATTCTCACTGAATATAAGATATTATTTAATGACAACGACTCTTCTTTCGTTCCACATTTATGGAGCAGAAACCTTCTGTAACAGATGCTTATCGCTAGTAAATTGGTAAGAAACGCTTTTGATGATTCATGATTCTTATCTGAAAACCATTTTCTCTTATATCTGATGGAGAAAAACATGCAAAGGGATCTCCCATAGAGGCAGATTTTCTCATGGATGTATCAAGGATCCCACGATTGAATGTGATTTACTTTAGAATTGACCGGGATGCTCTAATTCGTAATATTCGATAGTTTGTCGACAGATTGTAAAAGTGACTAAGCTAAGGGCAACGTAGACTCATTTTTAGAGAGTGTCTAGGAAGGTATGTTCAATATAATCTACATGTAGCTTTTGTTAACATGCACAGTTAAGAAGTTTGATCAGAATGATGTTGCCAAATTGACAAATCTGATGTATCTGAGATTCCGTCTTTTATTTGTCACTCCCGAAAGAAGTGCGAAACGAAGCTAATAAGCTAGGGTGGTGCAGCCTTCTACTCTCGATTCTCAACAAGTTAGTGCCAGTAAGTAATCCCTCCCACGATGGACAGAGTCGAACCATAATACTTCTGCACTTCCGAGCCGAAGTGCAGCCAGCAGCCAACTGATCTATCCCACCATCTAACGTAAATTTGAAGTGCTTGTCTTTAACTGCACGTACTACCGAGGTGTTAATGAATATGAGCAGCATAACTCGACATTTATGAGAAGCGACTTAAGCGCAAGAATATGCGATATCTACACGAAGGGATCATCAAACAATGTCATCGTACAGAACTCAATCCAGGTGCTGTTACGCGATTTGATAAAGGGAATCAAAACTTTGTAAACTCGGAAATCATATCAATGTAAAATATTTGCAAACTGAACATTAATCTTTAACAAATAACGCGGTGACTAACTAAATAATTCACCGAGTTAATTCATAAAACACCGACAAAGAGAAATGTGCATTCAAAGTCGGATATTTACGTTATTTCAACAGTTTCCTTTTAAATGGAAAAGGCTTTTACTCAAACACACGAACGTAACCACTGCAAGCATAGCTATTAGTCTAACTTTTCAAAGCTTGATCAGTTTTTTTTCATTGTCTTCCTATTTAAGCAAACTGAGAAACAACGAAGTAGTTGATATCTTTGATCGCACCCATGCGTCTACAAATGCATCTTATCATCGCAACATCGAAATATGTAATAGGGAACCAGCTTGCTGCAATAGGGGATTAACAGTGAAAATTGAAATTAGGACCAAATTAGAGTTGCTTGAGAGCTGATGAACCAGTTTATATCTTAATCGACAGAACATGCACATACGTGTAAACGGATCTGGATTTTCAGACCCGACGGGACCCCGCTCATAAAGAGCCTCGCCCGGGACCAATTTATCGGAAACATTCAGGTATAGGCCCTACCCGGGCCCACGCATCTAGGCCTGTAATTAGTATACCAGCGACACATAGAATATGCCGTTTTACGTATTAAATGTATACTCACGCTTGATGTTTCTCAATATCTAATATTTGAATCTGTAAACTTGATGAAAATGAGCTAAGATTGATTATTTGGCAGCAATCTGACAATTATCAGACACAACGAGGCCTGTCCACGCTGAACCCATACTAGCAGTCAAAAATTGTCGAGATGGTATAAAATGGAAAGACAACTGGAAAGAAACTAAACTGGAAGAAGATAACAGAAAAGATCAACTGATACATAGTCGTGGTTTCCACTAAACATATGCGTAACAGGAAAAATTGAAGTTAATAACCTTTGTTCATTTTAATTCAATAATGATCTTGAATGCTTTTCTGAGCCGCTTCAACACGCTAACTGCCGAGGATAAAAACCTCGTCCATTGCCAAAGAAAAGTACTGCAACACATTCATTAGAAATGCCCCCAAGGCATGTATTTGGACTTGCCAGTGACGAAATCAAATAATCTATTTGAATTTTACAGGTGTGACTCGTCATTGACAATGAAAGCAACCCTCCTGTATTGCCAAAGACGAGTTAACTCGGGCTTGGTTTAATCACGACTGATTGCAGATTAATTTTATTTGTATCAATTTTGAACAATTCATCAATTAATTAATTGAGCATTAATAGAAATAATTGAGCATTAATTGGGCATCAATTCTGGAAAGATATGTTTCGAGCCTCATTACAAAATACTAACTATCTTCATTCAACTGGTTTTCCCCATTAAAGTTCATTTTGTCCAAAAATACATGCAATATTTTATGAAAATCCTAGAAACGTTTTTTTACAAAACTTAACATTAATCACAGTGCACACATGTTGATATACATACTATATACAAACAAAATATTTGATATGTAGATATTATCAGGACTCAGTTTAAGATGCACAACAACGTGCAACCATGTCTGTAGGTACAAAGCACACTGTCTAAGCATCAATCTCAATCAAATTTATCAATTCCTTACATACACCGGCATGTACAGTGTATGTTGCACGCACAGTTGGGTACTTGCGAATGTAGGAATGTCCATGGATGCATGTATTTTTTGGTTATCTTATACCATGCTACTCACATTATATAACAAATGAAGGTTTATGAACAAGCATTATCATCTTCAAAGCTTTTTCACGGCATGCAGGCCTACTGGCATTTCGTTTGTCGTATTACTTTTTGAAACTGATCCTGCAGATCGGTTTCAAAATGTAAATATGAAGCGAACAGGATTCAAAAACATGTAATTAGGCTTTCTAGGTTGATTTATGTTTATATACATTGAGTGCACCCGATTAGAGATCTTCGACCTCAATTAAAATGCTCGTGCTAGGAAAGCATAAACCAGCTATGGAATGCATTACAATGGAATGAAAAATTGTTTGAAAAGTAACTCAGAGGATAGTGTAGATTGCTGTATTGACGAGTTAACTCGTCTTGGCAATGGAGACGCAACGTTTTCGTCTTTGGCAGTTTTAGATCTTTTCCAACGAACCTAAACTTGGAGCCTATAAACAGAACCATCCGCAGAAATTCGCTGCGATGGTTTGGTTAAGAAAGTTGGGAAGTTGGAAATGGCAGGAAAAAGGTCGAAGGTCCTGGGACGAAGCGGTGGCATCTGATTGCCGTCTGCATAACCTAGCACCTGAAGCAGTCTTCGACCGTCAGACTTGGAGGAGATCTATAAGAAGAGGCAGTTTGACCCAATGACATTGGAACAAACGGACTCAAAACGCGAAAGTAAAAGTTAGTAATTTTTTCCACAAATACTTAGTTATGCAAACTATCTAACATTGGCTTTGATCAGATAATGTCAGCTTTCTGAAGTGTCCCTCGCGGGAGTTTAGAAGGATTTAACTATCACTAATTGCACATTCATTTACTTCATGCCATAACCCAGTGAACATGAATAATGATTATTAATGACCTTAAAGACATCAAAGTAAGACATAATTACCGCATGTTGTTTTCTTCTCATTGAGATGTGGTTTCTGATATCAATTGAATAGCTGCATTATCAAGAAACAAATAGAACCACGAGCCGTATTTTAAAGGGGTGTTTTTAGATGCGGTTTTGTAGTCGCGTCTTGTACAACCTGTTTCCAGTCATAGGTTTGAAACATTGTCTTTAAAAACCTGCTGTTTGTAGAGCCGTGTTTTTGAGCCTAATTTAAAACAGGCCATGCCTATATAAACTCTAAATGATATCCCAGTAACTGATCAGTATGATATGCTTGTTGAAGTTTTTATTCACTGCATGGGCAAAGTCAGTGCAAGTAAAGCGGTAATTCTAATTTTTAGCAGTGAATTTCCAGATGGATGGATATGAAGTTACACTACTAAGTAATTGAGTTGTTTGGAACCCACAAAGATAAGTAGTGTGACGTGAGCATGCGACACATTTAACCTACGAATACCACGTTATTGATATCAAGGGTGCTCTTTTTTCACGCACTAATAACAGTTTCACTCAGTTCATGTGCTCAAACAGTTAGAATAAAATATACAACGAAAATCCATTTTTATACCCTAACGAGGAATTTATCTTCTGCTCGAGATTACTCTCAGGATTCAAAATTGTCAATGTTTCTGCGATCTATAGAAAATGAAAAGACCCTGAAAATGCAATTTTCACTGTACTAATTATTTGACGTACATTATTCAACATTAATAACACTGATGAAGTAACTGCTCCGTAAGCATTGGAGACACGACATCACAACATATGATTTTCAGCTTTAATGAATGATTACAGACGAAAAGTTCTTCATGCAAACTTTAAATGACTAGCAATGTCCGGAACATTGTTAATGGCAAATAATCAAAATTTAAATGACGTTCATCAAAGCGCTGGTGCGACGCTGTCCTACGCTAGACTGAGCCCTGGATTAAGCAATCTCTCTACTAAATGGTCAAATCATAACTAACTAATACTGACTGCTTTGCGGAAATGAAAGACATCGTTGCTGACAAGACAATATTTATGGGATTTTGAAAGATTTTTATCTCCAACGTGATTATCTTTATTCGGCTTCATTGAGTAATGTAAGGTTTGAAAACAGTGCTACCTCATCAGGATAAGTAAAATGCCATTTGCCCTTTTCCTATTTGATTCCTGGCTTGTGAAGTTAAATCTGTAAATGATCATCTGGCATGCTTTCAAACGAAGTGAAAGCTCATGTATCTTTTTGTTTCTTTTTTGTAGACATGTTGTCTAGTGATCACTTTCCCCCTACATTACAAGATTATGATGCATTATGAGGATCGACTGAATGAACTTAGAACAGAAAATGAACAATTCAGATGATTGGCAGGTGGTGCAAGGCAGCCATATATTATATAGCCTACAAAATCATAAGTAGGAGTGTCGTAATCTGTAATGAAAAATTGAAGGTTATTTTGGTCTTATTTTTCGTTCTTAACATTTTTATTTTACACTTTAGTTGATAATATGAATATATTTGTCTTTATAATGATATGAATGGCCCATGCTTTCAAGACTAAAGCAAATCGGTTCACTATTGCGGCTGTACGAAGAAATCACTCCGAAAACTAATAAATTTCATAACTGCATTCAATGACAAACTGGACTGCAATAGATTGAGATGAGGTTGCATGAGTCATGACGAAACGGTTAGTTTGCCGTTAAACGAGTACAAAATCCAGAAGTCCCATGTTGGCGAACTGACTGTTATGAATATGTAAGGAGAGGCATTTAATCCTTCGGTTGAAGCATACCGATAACTTTATCAATGTTCTGAACGAACGTATAGTCTACGCATCACAAATTTGTAACTTTTGAAGAGCCATCTTACTAATTATGAACCTTTAAGTCCAACATCTCTTAAATGTAGGCAATTTTCTGTTTGCTTAGATGCTAGGTCAAGCTGTCAAGTCACGGAAGCGTCAGAGGTGAACATTGAAGTAAATATTCTCCATGACTGATAATATAAAATCATAAAATGATATTAAGTATATAAGTGACATTAGTGACTGAAAATCTATCTTTTTCGTCACGGAACGTCAACATGCGGCAGTTTTTCTTCAGACAATCATCAGATTAAGTTTTCCTGACAAGGGTGATGTCTAACATTCAGGTCAGCTAAGCTGGAAATCGCAAGTAGAGCGGTATTTGCATCATGTCAAGTCAAGCTGTGCTATTCCTACGGAACTTCTGGTAGTGGTAATTCATTGCTTAGTTCTGGCTCTGTGGTTCTGATCCAGCTTGATTATTGCAACATCTGATGAAATATTCGAATAAAATGCGGAAAATTTTAATAATATAACTTCTGTGAACGAGCATATTAAGAAAAAAATATTAATTACTTTCAGATGATCGATCTGAAAATGAATGACAAAATGTAATGCAAAGCTTATGAGTTATGATAATATCCGCACTTTCAAAATCCATTGATTACACAATGCTCACAATTTCCAATTTCAAATGATTACAAAAAGCATTTTGCGTCAGTAGTTCATTTGAAAAGACGAAAATCAGCTATAATCACCGACATTTCTACTTCTAAATTGTTATGAAACTTGATGATTGAAGGCCTCTACAACAACTTGAAGATGAAGTTGTGGGTAATCATATTGCTCCAAATTTTGAAGGTCTGTTCTATCTGCAGGGTGGATGAGAAGCTACCCGGCCGCAGAAATATCTGTAAATTTGGAATTGTTATCTGATCTCAAAGAAGCTTCATATGCATGTGCATCAGGAAGCAAGAAAAGGAAGATGCATGGAATAAATTTGACTTATTTAGACACTTCTTTTTTCTAGAATTTTTTGAAACTTGTTCTATATGTGTCGTATTGGTGGGCGATTCAGACGGTACCAAGAATTGAAATTCCTGAATTTCAGGAGTCATACTGTGTGAAACAATCCATAGAAATCTGTCATCTATAGTCTATGGCTTCTCCGACTCATAACAGATGAAAGAATGAGACTGATAAGAGACACTCAGATAGACTCGGAAATGTAATGAGCAGCGTCACTACTCACCCGTTGGGGCTTGGATGGTGCTGACGTAGCCAGGCTATATAAAAGAAAGAAAAAAAGAAAGTGTCATATGCATTTCCAATGACAATCAGGACTCAACCAAGCAGATCGCTGGGCCAAGCATGTGACAACTGTGCTAACTGCTCTGCTATAACCCGAGATTGCTCTATTTCGATGAACCTGATTACATCCACTACGTCACGATATGAACCCTGAGGATCTACACGGAAATTAATTGAATATACAAAATACTAAGTTTTCGGTAATATTCAATGATAACTAAAATCCATGCGAATTAAGATAAGGTCTACGGAAAGAGTGTTAACAATGTTTCCAATTTCCTTTGGTGCGTGCGTCGCGGTCGATTCGAGGTAATGCCTACTCGCAGTCAATAAAGCGAACATTATACTGCCACAGCCTATCAGGAATTGTACAAAATCAGCTAGAAATCTGCAATGACGGTAAATCTATAATATCAGCAAGAATTAGTAGGAAAAATCAGTGCAATACTTAATAGCATAAGAGTGGCGAACATCCGAAGACTGAATTGAGTCAAAACATAAAAGTTGCACTGAGCTGATAGAATAATTTTCGAAGTGAAATAGCTTGAGAAGAGAAACTAATGAAAATGTGCTGCTTTTGATAACCATCCGCATAATCGAGGATGCTTTATAATCGCAACTTGAACTGTAATAAACAAAATCCTATGACGCACTTGACCTGAGTGCTAACTACCGGTTTTCCACAAATACGTTGGTGAGTGCGATAATATATACCTTCATGTTCATGGTAGTGTCAAGAATATGATGACATTTTCATTTCTACGTGATGTTTAGTAACAGTAAGGATCAAACATATGAACCTCATTAATACCACGGTTATATGACCATAGATTTCATCAAAAAATATGATATAGAGATGAAAGTATGAGACTTATGGCTTTTACGTAAATGTAACCTTTCTGTCAAAATTTGATGTTACTGAGTATTCACAAGATGTCCAATACCTCATATGTGGATGTAAAGTATCAAAGGAGACAAGTAATATCAGGAATGGAACAACAAGTTGATGGGCAGCATAACGATGAGCCTAATAGAGAACCCAGAATAAATAAAAATGTAGCTACGCCTTCATAAAAAGACTGTTACACAGCTAATCCATTTTACATGACATAATTTAGTTGAGGTCCTTCCAAAGAGTAGGGATGAGTCTACAACAATGACAAAGCGTGACGTCACGCCTGTCAAGAAATTTGTACTGAAATTGTCTCAGTCGACACCTTTTACAGACGAATTGACACTCATCAATCCAACGTATGCGAACTCAAACTCTGCAGTTCCAGAATATCAGTCTTGCCGTGGAAATGGACATCAAAGGACACCGAAATTCTTGAGATATCTATGGATTTCCAAAATTCTGCTTTTTCAATGATTTCAAATGTATTATTGAAGAAAACATGCTTTTACAAATTATAGCTAATTCTATAAAAAGTCTACTGAGGTGACGCATTCGTGCTGATTATCTAGCTGACTGCTAACTGTTCGATTGCTATGATACACCGTTTTCTGACTGTAGACGTCGACAGCCAGGTGGTGTACTAGTATTCTTATGACTCAATATCACACAGTCAAAGAACTGCATTTAAAATTGTAATGTGTCAAAATTATTTTGTCTGCATCCGTGTCCTCAGTATCCATAAAACGACTATTCAGTCAAGTCGGCATAATGTTGTTGAAGATGTGGAAAAAAAACAGCTGTGATAAGCTTATCTAGGCTATATTCGATATCAAGTTAAAAATAATAATTTGATCATTAAATGTGGAATTACCGCATACCACTTTGCCACAGACAGTGAAGAGACGACAAAGGCCATGAATTTTGATCCTGACAATGATCCATGTAAAAGAGAAGTTGAATCTTACGATGAACATTTGATTTTATAGGCTTCACTTCAGGGTGGAGCACTTTCTACTCTAAAATTGGTTATCAAATCTCGTGTGTGTAGACACTAGACTTTGTTCACTTAGGAAAAAAGAATTAGTCGCTGTTTTATATATAATGTGCGGTCGTCATTTTTTTCATTTTTAGCCCAGGAAAAATTATCAAAAACGTTTACCTCAATCTTTTGGTATGATGTCATTGTGTGCATATTATCATATAAATTATATAAGCTACATGCACATTTTCCACTTTGAATATTCGCGGATATGGATATGGATCTGAAATTTCCTCTCTACGGCTAACTGCAGAAGATGCTACATTTGCGAATGCATGTTAACATCAAGTTACAGGAGGTACTACAATTTTCCGATTCGAAGTATAGCGTTGCATATAATCTTGCAAATCCATTAGTTTTGGTTTTATGAATTTATCTCTGAAAGATTTACTGCAGAAAAACACCAAATACAAATCGTAGACAGACTCCATCGGATCGAAGGCCTTTAGATTTAATCTGTAAAACTAAGTTAAGAAAAAGGAGAGAATTCTCTCTTTGCATTCGAGAATAGTTAGAAATGCTGAGCTCCAAGTTAATTCATCGTGATTTGTCAATTTGCATTCTCAAACAGATTTTGATTAAACAGAGAATGATATGCAAAGCATTGCAAGAGAAAATAACAAAAGATCTCTATCGATTACGAAGCCTCCTACCATCAAACAGCCGCCTGAGTTTTGATTAATGGATTCTGGTGATTAAGCAATGTGCGCCAAGGGTTGTGCACTGCAGGTTAGACATTCTATCCGCTCATAATCCCATGGCGTATTCAAAACGTATTCGTCCACGATGCCAAATTCCATGGCCATAGTATCCTAGATTTGGGGAACCAAAGCGGAAATATCATTCTCTCCGCATCCTTTTCGCTTCCATGTGTTCCAGTGAACCGTGAGCTTTTCAAAGTTCACCAACTGATTTGTTCAATTCATCAAAATGGCTTTATAGAACAATAGTGATGGTGGACATTCAATTCTTCTTTAGCTGTAATTTTACTGTCATTTTTATTGCCAATACCTTTTATCACTTAAGCCGATTTTTGTTGATCATAAAAGACGTAGATACTTACATTCTACAATATCAGCGCCGTTGCTTGTAATTTGTGTAGGGCACAGTTGGTGTGGTTGTCAATGTGGCCAAGAATCAGATCCTCTAAGCTGCAATAAATCCCAAGAAAATGCAGTGATCGGCCAGGAAGAAAATGCACTTTGAAGATAAAGAACTTTGGAGACAACTATTTTTCTTTTCTAGAGAACACTATAAAGAATGGTTCTCTTCAACACCAGCTGTTGTTGATAGTGCTTTGTTGCTCTTACGACTGTTGTCAATGTATTAAAACGAATGCCAATGTTGCGTTGGAACGCGCGTATGAGAGTACAAGCCTGTGACGGCTCTATTGGGTAGTTGCGATAACCGCTGACGCTACCACTGTCTCACGTCAGTCTTTCCATGACTTTCCTGCGTCCGTCCGTACTATTCTTGCATATTTAGTGTTTATCATTTATGTGGCCTCACTGTCCAAACACACAATGATCACAAACGTGCCGTTCTGTCTCCCAACACGTCAACAAGCATGCGCTTGCACACATGTAAATGCAGCAAACAATACTAACACTCAATAACTACTATCACACATCATGATTGAGGCTTTTCTTTAGCTACATCGCTTTATGCTCATTCAAGCGTTCAGCGCTTCACATCAAAGACAAAAAGCAGTGCATACGGAAGGCAGAGGAAATGAAAAGGGGGCTACCAACGACATATACATTAAAATTTTGCTCACAGCAATTGCAATTTCAGTGTGTGACAATTTTCAGACGTTTGAGTTGGTTGTTGGCGGTGCCCGTCATTATCTATGAGTTCAGGGTCGTTGCTTACAGCTGGCTAATGATAACATGAGTCGTTGCCAATCTCATTTTGGTTTATGACTAAGCGGGAGAACAAGAATTCAAAGCAGATGTAATATAAATGCAAACATGATTGATGCCTCTTGAAAATCAAACATAGACGACCATAAGAGCATTTCTGAGAGGCAATTTTAATATGGACCGAACAGATGTTGAAAAAGAAAGCGAAGTGTGTTATTGGAAAGTTGTAGACAAACAAATATCATGCGGAGCTCACTTCATTTAGCAGAAATCGATTTGCAGATTCAGTCATATAGTCATTATAGAGTGTTGACAATGTAGATAAATTGCATGAATGTCACAATCGAGCACGAAAGACAGTGGGTAAGAAGACCTACTCCAACCGGTAGCAAGGCAGGTCCTTTTTTAACTAAAAAATCCCTGTTTTTTTGGGCCAGCAAAGATTATCGCTCAAGAAAAACGTAGTCATTTGTTCTGCCTTTGAACACACCTGAAAAGCTGGTGAGACGTCTGCACTGCCATGGAGACTAGATGAATTCCAACAGGAACCGAAATACAACCACAACCATAGTTCATGGGGAATGATTTACCGTAGACAGTTTAACGGTGATTGTGAGGAATTAGTTATATTTCCATCAATTTACATTGGCTCGATACAAATATGATCAACGTTCTGCAATGCCTATTGAAGTCAATAAATCGATATGCTGACAAATCTAGTTTTCAGAATAAATGCAAAATAGTCAACGACCGTTTAGTAATGAAGTACCTCTCAGATAATGAGATCCGCATGCATGTTTTCACAAGAAGCCAGTCAGTATTCCTTATATGGTTATCACTACGACATCAATTACTTAAGTTGTGCACGTATACAAGTATGCAGTACAGTACGCAATCACACCAAGATGCTATAGAGAAAAACTAAGCAAATAAATATGACTATATGAATCTAATAATAATGCTCAGTAAATAAGTCTATATTCTATTATATATATATATATATATATATATATATATATATATAAGTAAAAATGGCAATTAAAATGGTTAGATAATACCAAAATCGACCCAAAGAAAACTCAAAAATCTCTCATATTCCCTATCGGTTTCGCTCCCTAACTTGGGAAGCTTGTCAAGGGAATGAATTTATTATATTCAAAATCATCTATATACACAAATAAGAATAAGATATCAAACTGAAATTCAAAATCAATAGTCATTGAGGGTTGGCTTCAGTAAAGCTGTGATGCTACTAAATACTATATATTAAAAATCTATATACTTGAAAAATTTTTGAACCCGAGCTCTGAGAACAAGATTTGAATTTTATCATTAATTTTAGATGTCTGGAGGTCGGATGACGATTTATCGGCATCTGATTTACTGATTCTCTGCAATAGGGTATACTACACTGATGACGGCAAATAAGCGAGAAACGTTTGTAGTTCCCGTAATGATTTAAGTGAGATTTTCTCCTCACTTCTTGAATTTTTTCCTTTCGGGGTCTCGGCGTATGATTAGGATATGTATATATGTATGTATAATGTATATCTTCATCAACTCAATTCGTGATTATTTTCCACAATAGTAAACAGGACAAAATGATTACTTTGGCAGGTTGTTGTGGCAAAATCAATTTGCCGATCAATGAATTTGTTTTCATGAATAAGAATGTGCACAAGTTGAAAGCAGCTTGTACTTTCTAGTAAATTCCTTTCAACATTTTCAGTTGTATGCTTTACACATAATTATTCCGAAATCAACATTTGCCATGTAAGTTCAATAAGGCGTTCATAAAGACGCATGCCTTGATTATACTTGCAACTATGCGCATTAGATATCACTTGCTTAATTGGGTTAAGTTATATTTTCGTGGTTAATCCCGTTAAATTTCAAGCTATTAGTGAAACGTAGTCATTTACATATTTAGCATGAATAGTGCGTTAGTATTGTATATTAAACAAAAGTTTGAGAATATTTGTTTGGTATTTTTTATTAAAGATGCACAAATACATCATTTGACAACAAAGATTCGCCGTAATTACATCTTTATTGAATAGCTGAACTCACCCACATTCACTCAGTGTGTTGCAGCAAAGATTTTCAGTCCATGTAAAGCGTCCAGAAGATGTCCATTCTCAAAACTAACAATGAGTGATTTAGAATGAACACAATCTCGTCGGTTAACCTTGCGAGATACTCAGTCATTAAAATACATTAATTGTGTCATCAGGTTGCCAAATAACCATTGTTATACAGTAAGTAGCCACTCATGTCTTGAAAGAAAAGTAAAGCGGAAGTGCTGCGCTATCTTCACAGACTCAGCATCCGTTGGCATAATTAGATTGCCCTAGTCTAAAAATTACTGTTTTTTCCTCTACCATGCACTCTGACAGCTCATAAGCTGACGGCTCCAACTCGCAGTTTTCTTGCAGAGCATTTTACACGATTGAGCTTCTACTACTTATTTCCAATTAAAAGTATACCTATCTGAAATTATATTTATATTAAAACTAGAAATTTTTTTCAAATGTGAGTTGACAGACATTAGAGAAATAATGGGGCTGGAGTAGAACGGGGCATTACTAAAACTGTTATCTAGAAAGTCGTGTTTGCAAATCTCGGGAAAATTTTCAAATCACGAAATTTTATGGCAGAACATTTAAATCCCGGGATAAGTCAGAATTCCTAATTTCTCATGCCGGTACAAGCCAAAAAATATTTTCTTTGTTTACCCGGAATGTCTAAAAAAGATAAATGATGGATACAGTGGTATCAAGAAAACGACTCAAATTGCACACGAACAAATAAAAATGGTCGTGAACATTGTCTACATACGCATAGTCCAGTCGCCAGAATGAGTTTGTGTTGGGAACGAGGGCGAAAATGAAACTTTCACAGAGTGATGTGCTCGGTTCCTCTTCTTGTCAGATAGGATCTAAGTAAAACACTTGTAGATTCAGTGAGATTCAGATTGAAGTTTCCGGTAGAAAAGAGATCTCCTATATTTTCTCTGATTAAGTGACATTGATGGTCTCGGTGGCACAGCGGCTAAGAGCTTGGCCTAGCGATCTCTCGGTCCAGAGGTCGAGTCCCGAAGGTGTCATTGGAAGTCGGCAGGAAGGGCATCCGGACTAAAAGTACTACAACGCTCCATTAGTCTGACTATGTCAGCACCGTCCAAGTCCCAAGTATGGGGAGTAGTGACGTAAAAAAAAGTGAATAGCAACAAGCCGAGGGTGTAAAAATTTGCATGGATTATCTTCAGGTCATTTCCCATCATGTCCACGTGCTATTATTATCATATTTCTGGTGGGTGATGCATGCGATAATGTGGCTAAAATTGACCAAGAAATTTTGTGTGCCAACATCAGTGACTTTGTTTAGCTTTATGGACACAGCTGCATGAAACATAGTAAGAAATGACTTGAAGACATTCCATTTCACGAAGTATGACCATAGATTTACATGTAGCACTATTCCCACTCAATAAATGAAAACACAGAAAATCTTATTGTTGCTGAGAACTTCAATCTGCTTCCCATTGGATTTATATGCACTTTTTCATCCTGTCTGAGAAGAAAAGGATGCGCACAGAACTTGGCCGACGCGTGGATTCGAAGTAGCCACATTGTGTACATCATTCTGTGAAAGTCTCATTTTCGGCCTCGTTCCCTACAGAAACTCGTGCTGGCGGCCGGACTATAAATCAGTAGCTACCTGTTATACTGAGTAAAATATATAAAGTTATATTGAGTACAAATAGGATCTTAAACAATCACTGTTCAGTTGATGATGAAGCTTTAATATCACCACTACCTCACTGGCGACTTGCACGGTGCTCAAAAGTCAGACTTATCTGATGGGTAGTGACACATGTGGCCGGATGTCCTTCCTGCCTACTTCCCATGACATACTAGGGACTCGACCTCAGTATCAAAGATCGTTCGGTCAAGCACTTGGCATTGTGTCAGAGACCACAAAAACTTCCACACCGTTTTTTGAAAAGGCGTTTATAACAACGCCAGGACCATATCGCAAACGCGTGAAGTAGACGAATTCATGTACAAATATGTAGATTGCATAATAATAAATCAGAAATTGAAAAACATTTGACGATTCTTGATTCCAACAACTTCATTGCATATCAATCATCTGCGCTAGACCCAGACTCTTGGGCGACAAAATTCAAAAATAGAACTGTGCGTTTATTGATCGTTCTGACAGTCTGCCAAACATTCTAGGATACTACTGTGAAGTGACCCATTGAAGGTGTATAATGTATACATTACACATACATCATATATATATTCCCATTGAAAACTATATACGAGTATAATTTGGCTCTATCTTTAAGCAGAATGACAATTTCCTCTGAATTTCTCTTAATTGTAATTTCCGCTCTCACGATGGTCTGATCAATTGGGTGAGCTCTGAGAATGAAATTTGGTAGACGGCAGGAAGAGCAGTCCTGCATTTAGACACATTAACTCTTCTAAACTGATTCATGAAAAGATAAGAAGTACTTAAAGAATTGGTGCTGTTAAAAAAGTTCATGGTCAACATGAAAGAATCAAAAAGCTATGACTTCTCAACGACCATTTTTCCAAACTGATCGAAGATTCTCTAAGTAATAGTATCGAATAATCAGACAGCATGACAATTTTCGGCAAGCTACACATGCAACGAAAAGAATCAGCGTCTAGTCTTGCGTTGATTATCACGAAATACCGTATAACAAACCTTTTAAGAAGCTTAGAGCGATCTGTTGAGTTCAAGTCTGGATTCAGGCAACCTTAGTGTTTCACGATAGTGAAAGTCCTCTTTACCTTGATATCAACGGATATATTCTTGATGTCTCATGTTTATTTGTATAGAAATTCACGGAGTAAGGATAGCAAGCAATTTATCAGAACTTTACCAAGCTAGCGAAAAAATACTTTTACGCGCCAAACAAAGCGCGTCAAAAATTGCGGCTTCAAATTGCAACTCACCCTCTGCATGGCTGTGTAGCGCATGACCTAGTGGTCATCTCACGACATAATCAAAAGAACTTCTAGCCCCATGGTTTGTGGAAGGGTTGCATGTCCTCTGCTTCCAACATCCATGATTCTTATCTACCAACGACTGATGAATCTCAATAACAGAAACATGCGTGCTCGTTAGATCTGTTGAGACTTGACAACTTTACCACGTCGTTCAAAGTGCACCAGGACTGTAGAACTTCAGTTGGCCCACATAGTCAACTATTATTGGAAATTGATACAACTGGATATTAACGGTAATGTTGTTCCATGCGACATTATTTACTTAAACACAGCCTTGAAAATAAACTAAAATGCAAACTTACCGAATCATGCCGCTGACATGCTACTGGAACGGATTGCGAGGATGTGTAGAGGGCGTAGTAGTGGGCTGTAGGTGGGTAGGTCTGGGCGTACATGGAGGGTTGAGCAGGACCCATTAGAGACGAGTGATATGATGCAGGTGAGCCGTTGATACTTTTACTCCGACACGCCCGTCGAGATGATTTGTAGCACGCCTGGAACACGTCACAGGAGACTTGATACTGAGCAGAGAAAGCGAGTAAACGCCACAACTACGACAACAACATTCACATGAGATATGTGTGTTTCCTCGGTTCATGTATATCCCATCTTAATTCGTTGTTTGTGTAAGTACGAAGTTCAACAGATGTTCGTTCATAAGAAGGGGAGATTGAATCATTAAAGCAAAACTAACAAATAGCCTCTCCTTGATTATCACATGAAACTTGGCCGACAAAAAGATGACTTGAAAAATAGTTCATTTTTCTCATCAGGCAATTTGAAAGACATTGCACGATACAAAATGCCCTCAGTGATAAGAAAACAAATAAATTTATTTAATTGTCTTTGAGCTACTCACTAGAAAGATGGGAAATGAGACTTGTTAGCGCAGTTGCTACTGTAAATCCTTTAATTACACTCAATGTGGTAGGATAGCTCAGTTGACTAAAGCCGCAGTTATGTACGACGGTGCAGAACGTCAGTGGGTCGAGTCTGTCCGTCTCTGTAGTACCACCGCTATTCCAGACTTAATCATGAACATGATGACAAATAAGGGCCTACCATGTCAAAGCAATTACCCAGTCAAACATGTAGTTTTCAGACTAAAAGCGATCAGGATAAATAAAACAGAGCATCCTGCTGTCCTGTCTTTCAGCATCTTAATGATTTCCAGATATTATGAGTTTGGTCTTTCCCAGCCGCACTGACAAACCCTTGTAGGTCGAAGCTTAGCGGCTATGACTGCCGTTGAATTTCGTGATTAATCATTCAGGTCACTGGACATTTATCAATCCATGCTCAGGCGAAATGACTTTCTGCATTTTCATATTGATATTTGTGCAGTAAAGTTGATAATCAAAAATTGTAGCTGTTTAATTGAGAATCACATTTTCAAGTCACAACCGCTTCATTGTCATCAAGCAATGTGTGATTTTACAGCATCACGGATCGTAGAAAGCAGGTAATTCATGTTGCTCTCAAACGATGTTGACGTGAAATTTTCTACCTTAATAGGTGGCAATTTAAATCAGTCACATTTTTATGAAAAAGTACATTATTTGCTGAATTTTTGGCACTATATCTGCTGTCGATGATTTAATATAAAATATGATCAATTTATAAAACTCTGATTGATACTCGGAAATGCGCCAGACGAGCGCATATCCTCCAAGTAGCCGAGTTTCATCTACTCCACTCCCATTATTTGTACTGAGAGTTTTGTAAGAATGCTGTAGAGTGCACAAATTAAAAAGTCTTAGGTTTCATCTGACCCCAGATCCAAAAGGTTTGAACCCAAAGTTCCGGACGGACAGTCAACACTGAGCCACAAGGCCACTGCACCGGTAGCAGAGTCGATGCTCTGGTTGCTGAGAATGTATTTGAAATCATTAATGATTTCTGTCTTCAATAACAACTGTCAAATTGTTTCAGTTCTTCTAAGGCCGCATTAGTTTTCTGTGAGTTTTTATTGGGAAAGTGGACTTTCCTCATAAGGATTCACCACTGAATTGAAACATACCTTCTTCAGTGCTTCATAATCCAAACAAGCTGAAATCCTGAGTAAAAGATCGATTACATTTCTATATATTCGATGCAAATCTTCATAGACTAAAATACACCCACAACTTGATTCCGGTATAAGTAGATCTGGATATCATTGTGTGAATCTTAATTTACTAAACTATTTGACTGCAGACATGTGCGATCTATTTGCTTAATGGTGGATTCAGCTTGATATTTTGTCATATAATACATTGAAATGCCGATCGCACACATACGCGTTATATGACAGACATACATGGAGTGGCCATTGCAGATGGTGTTATTTACATTTCCAAACCGGAGGTTATCGTTGAGAGAAAAGTTGTTTATGCTTGAATACATCATCTTTTTGAAATTTTTCATGAAAATAAGATATTTCATTTTATCTCTGTTCAATATGGACAGATCCAGGTGAAACATAAGCTAATGGTGCTCTCCCTGACTAATGACATGGTTTCAATTGATTAATCTGCAGAAGATGCTGAACTGAATGCTTTGAATTAAAGCACATTTAGCCGATCACTGGAATTAACTACAATTCTAAAAGTATGCTTTCGTTTTAAATATTTTCTATGACATTACCTTGCCAAATAAATTACTGCTATTATGATTGCTTGCGTGATTGACTCAGAGTGGGAACCTTCAAATTAGAAATCATCGGTCGGGTCTTGGACGAAAAAATAAAGAACTGCAGGGGCAAAAATTCAGGCCCAGTTCCCGTTCAGGACTGAATACATAATCATACACTGTATTTGATAAGGTATAAAATCATTTTAGCACTATAATTGAAGCGTAATTTTAAGGCTTTTGGACTTTTAATGACTTCGATGAAAACTAAAAAGCAAGTTCGACAAAAAGCTCATTTGCAAAATCACCTTTATTTTCAGTTGGGAGATGACGTTGTAATTATGTGGCTGAGAAACATTGGCATATTTGCAACTAGCAAGTTAGTGAAATTTTCGACGGGCATTCATTAAATATCACTTAATCATTAATATCACTCTTAACAGAATACGACAAAATTCATCCAAGGCGCCGGATCCAATCTGGTTCGATTTAGTATGTTTCCTATGAATGCCAAATATAATATCTAAAGTGGCCTGTGAAACGCCTAGACATCGAACAAATGGAGAAGGCTGACATGAGGATGATAAGATGAATGGCTGACGCGTCATTGCGAGATCATCGCAAGAATGAGGATATTCGAATTGCGATGGGTCTGAAATCGATTTGATGTGCACTGCAGCAAAACCGCTTACGATGGTATGGGTACGTGATGAGGAAAGAATGTGTCAGAAGTGTGAATGGTGCAAATAATAGAGAGGAAGACCGAAGAATACCTCGTCGGAAGTGGTGAAGAAAGACCTAAAAACTGCAAGGCTCCAACCTCAAGATGCGACCGATCGAGATCCGTGGCGAGCTGCTCTCCGAAAAACGAGAAAACCGTCCAACAGTGCGAGGTGGGACAAACACACGTTACATGGATAGTGAGTAAGTGAGCTAAAACTTTGTAGTGCTACATCGGAGGAATAAGAGGTTTGGTTGCAATTGGGAGTTCTTCCTTTCATTCATAACAGAATGCTTTGTAATTAGTGCTTATTGTTGATTTAAAATTAATTGACCTTCTATTAGCGGAATCAAATAGTTTCAGTCAACGTTATTACGAGTCGTAATGAATGAAGCTAAAAATATGAACTGATTAAATTTGACATTCAAGTAGCGATATATCCTTGTTTAAAGCGTGGAAGTCATTAACATTTGCTATGCAACTAAGATAAGACACAGTTCATGTATCATTTTCAAGTGAAACTGAAGCTAAGGAAAATTAGAGGACAAATACCTTGTAATACATATTTGGGCTAAGTCAAACATTAATGCCGTAACCTTGGGAGAATCTGTGGCCGATGGCTTCAATTTCGACCTGTTCTCATACCTAATGTTAAACTTCACTTCTCATTTTGAACAGTGCATAAACACTTAAGGTAAATGCTGAGGGATGAACAAGCTGCTTTCAACTTTGGTTACTGGATTTCAACGTGAAAACATTTATTTTATGCTGATAATTACATTCCAAAGCAAACATGTGCATTTAACTTGACAGTTTTATGACAAAAATACTTTAAAATGCTGTGAATATTCAATCATATGTCCTCCTTTTGAACTACTAATGTTAATTTTCTCGTTTGTAAAAATGAATGCTGTGACCCGTGACTGCAAACGATGTTGCTTTTAACACTTTGAGATACACGCTTAAACATAGTTGCATTAACACAGATCGAAAGAATTTTTCGATTCATAGGCTTGGTTATGAAAATTCAATAAACATAATGTCGTGACTTTTCCAGTGATTATTTAATATCCATTATTTTTTCTGTCTAATGCGGGAAATTGCTCACTTTCAGCTAGAAATAATGCACAAATTCGTTCCCTAATCTTGATTTACTGATATTGAAAGATCTTCATTGTACTTGCTTCACTAAGTGATGTGCGATTATAACCGCTGTTACAGCACTCTCACAGAAAAGCAGTGTAATGCAAAAAGAGTGTGCGCACATTTATAGTGTTATAAATGATGCAGAACCAGTTCCCATCAGTCGTATATACATGTATACATGTAGTTCGCAAGATACCCCATAATTCATATTAGACACTGAGCTGAATATCGTGAATCATAGCAGAGATGTAATGAGAATGATTACTTGAAGAAAAATGAAGTCATTTAATATCAACACTTCAAGTGTGGCCTATTTTTTTATCCGCTAGGAAAAAGACGAGAGGAGGGAAAACTGGCAGTGTAAAACCGGTATGAGAAATGTTTTCCAAATAATTAATTACATGAAAAATTCGATTAATAATATATGTTGTTCGATAACAATCCTCTGGTTGCACGGATGATTATGTTTAGTCGTCAATATAATGGTCCGCTCTTATTCTGATTGTAAAAGCTGCATTTTCGGGACAAATTCTCGATAACTGAAAGCTGTCTTATTACACAAATAAGCATAAAATTAAGTTATTCCATCAAACATGGCTAATCATACAGCATTTTTATCTACCCGCTGCGACGCTTGATCTTTAAATAAGCACTTTACATATTTTAGCTGCATTGTCGATCTGTGTATGACATTCGTTTACAGGAACGGTATTTATCACTTCAAGTGTCGGTAACTTTGCGATCAGTGATGTTATTGGAATTTTGATCCTGTAGCTTGTTCCCCCTTGTCGGTTGCATGCACTTCATCAAGAGGGGGATGTAGCATTTAATTAATGCTAAAGAAAACAAACAAAGTACACCAATGCTACTGTCTTTCAAATGCAATTTTGAATACCATACATGAAACAATATTCTGATAGATATAACCCAGCTTTATATCTTGTCGATGTAACCTAAGATATGCACGTAAATTGCGGTCAATATAATACGGTATGTTTTTGCGTTTGTTAATATGAATATTTCGTTGATTAATGTTAAAGCTGATAAGTTGACGGCATTTCTCATTTCTTTGCTGAAATTTGTCAGCAATCGTTCAATAGAGCAACATTTCTCAATGATAAACGGCATTTCGCACGCTATCGAGATATCTACTATTGTTTAGCGACGTTTTTCACACTATCCTACATTGTGACACTATTGTCTAATTACCGAGAAATTCAAGTTATCTAGAATCTACGGAGTATTATGTGTAAAATTACACAAAAATAGGCATGATTGTCAGTGATGTCTTCTAGTCGTATACATCGAGGAATCAGCAGACGTAGCTTTCTCCAGGAAGCTTGACAAACCTCGGGAGTGATCTCTGCTCTGGCAGTTGAGCCAGTGCTGCCATGCACAACTGGTAATCCTGTCGAAGCATCTGGTTTCGTAGCTCCAAATTTCTCTTGATGGCTGCTTTCCACACACTAAAAGCATTCTCTGCGATGTTTAGGATAGGCGAGTAGCATGGAATTCTACAAATTTGGTACTGAACCGCCAATGATGCTTCATATGCTCGGCTGTGACACGGAGCATTGTCGAATAGCATGGTGACAGGTTGTGGTCCGGCTGTGGATGATACGTTCATCAAAAACTCCTTGAATAGATCGCCATTTACTCCTCCTTCATTTGTTGAAGAAAACAACAAGCCGCGTGTGTTCGACACAGCAATGATTAGCGTGAAGTTAGGACCTGTCCTTCCACCAACTACCCGAACGCATCGATACCCTCGTGGTGCGCGACCCCTTGTTCGAGAGATCCACAAACTACATCCAGCTTCATATGTAGATAAGCTCCTGTGCACCTCCTTCAGCAAGCACCCCTTCCTCGGGGCTTTTACATCGGGCCGATTGAGTTCTGCGACATTCTCCATCTTCTTCATCGCTATCAGCTGCGCATCCAGTGCTCGGTGTAGTGTGCTGATGGAAACATGTGGCTTGAGCGGACTCCGACGCAGCTCAGAATTAATTTGCTCAAGCGTGAAAGCCGGATTATCCTCAACAATGCCAACAATACATTCCTGCATTTCGTGATCCCTAAGTCGAGGTCGATGTCCTCTTCGTATTCGTGTAATAACGTTGCCCGTCAATTGGTATCGTCTAATGATTGACCATGCGGTTCCACGAGCGATTACAAGAGAACCAGCAACTTCAGCATAATCTCGATTCTCATCAAGATACGCATCAACGTTGCGTAGTCTAGCATAAATACACGTCTATGTCGACGGACATTCATATTTGACAGTAAAAAAATGCCTTCTTTTCTGGTTTGTGATAAAAAACGAAAATTGGTTCATCTGAGGCAGATTATGTAACGCAAAAGTCAGGAAAACTCAAATGATTATCGTTGCCACTTGGTCATTCGGTTTAATATTTTGTATTATCATTTTGAAATTTAAAATGTTAAGAACAGCCTAAAAATCCATGCAATTGCTTGGACACACCGTGCATTTGAATGTTTTGCTCTTTAGGCCTTTTCTTTAGTGAGCTTCCCTTCGAATGAAAAGATGACAATTCGCACATTGGAGATAATAATTACCTACCTTACTGCACGGTTGGAATTTGGATACCTCGGATAAAACGTGATATCTCAAAGGTCCCATCAAGTACGCGATAAGAGGGTATTATTGTGTATTTCACATTTTTACTAAATATAACATTTGCATTTGTAATTATCAGAGTACTGACATGAGAACAACGTCTAGAACTGAACACATTCACAAATTTCAGCAGTGTGCCTTCATACATGTAGTTAAATGTCCCTCTTGACAGTCAATATCTTAAGTTCTGCGGTATTACAGAGGTTTTAATAATTAATCGTTCTGGTTAAACAGAACATCATTCAAATGTTTTGACACAAATCCAATTCATTAGATGGATCGAAAGCCGAAATGATGAGAGTTTAATAGGGAATTAGTAATCATTGGGTGGTCTCGAATCATCTGTTCGCATTCTGTCTCGAACTTTATCGACTTTACGTCAAAGTTGAGGAGTTTGATTGTATAATAATCATTTGCATCATCTAATTTCCTTAACATGTTCAGATCTAACTAAATACTAATAGCAACACGCTTCAAAGTAGATATTGTAAAATCCTTGTGGTATTCTGGCAGAAATGGCAATCAGGTCTGACATCGGCACGGGACACATTGATGGTGGTCTGATCTTCGTATCAACACATTCCACATCCTTGACCAAACCGTCACCTGATGTCGATGTTAATGAGAAATGCCTCAACTCATCATAAATTTTGTACGGAAATGCCTTAAAACTCACTAGGACTATTTTGTTGTAGGTTAAGTGTTTTTCAGGCGATTAAAGAGAACGCCTCTATTGTATAAATCAACCTAGGGGTTTCTTGATGATGTCACTAAAAATGCTTCATCTACGAGTCCAATCAGTGCAGTTATTGCAACAACTGAAAAATAAGAGCAGGTTCATTACATGCAACCATTCAATCTGATTCTCACTAAAACTGACGACACATCAAATTAAAAAAAGCTTTATAGCCAATGCAATTCCAGACTGCATGTTTGACGTATTTTGCAGAAGATAACAAACAGCAGATATTTCAATAAATCAATACTTAATGGAAAATTCAAATGGAAGATCAATCAATTTAAGCATTAATTCTTAGTTTTTAACTGTGCTCATATTTGTTTCGCCGTCACAACCCTCCTACTTCTAAGAAAATCTAAAACAGTCTGTAATGCGCAAATCATTTGATACAGTCATCAACTCCGATTCTTGCTACTGATGATGCAATTAATTGGTTTTGACAATGGGTGTCGAGAATGAGTCTGCTTCACAAGCTCTTTTGACTTATCCCTTCTATTTGGTTGACTTTAAACTAAAATTGAATGAAAAATATCGTTGTAATGACAAGCATAGGATACTGCCAAGGTGGTCTCTCAACCCATTTTAGAAAATAGGACTTATCTTTTTCATCATATGTAGCTTTCTTCCACGCATTGCTTGCTATTTGAAAGTGGTAAACTATTATTATATTCTATGATAACTATATTTTAATAATACCGATAAATCTTACAGGCCTAATTCAAGCATTCTTCGATAACGCATTTCGAAGGACAGAAAGTCACAGCTAATGTTCATAATTCAAGCGGACAGGCAAATCTGTTATTTATATAAATAGATGTTATTGATAAAAAAGACACAAAATAAGAGCATTAGTCATGCTAGGTTGTCAGTGTCATTGAATAATGGTTAGGAATGCTGCATTTTCCACTGGCATTTGATAATTGACTAGACAGCACACTAGACATTCTCATGGAAATTTTTTTGTAAAATCTATGGACGTCAACATTTCTAAAATAGTTTGAAGTCAGTCATTCTTATTAACGATGCAACAAGCTGTTATTTTATAGAAAGGAAGTGTCATAACAATTGCACGGGGTCCGCTCCAGTCTTCCTCAACAGACGCTAACATGAGCTAACTATGAAGGCAACATCATGGTCAAGCTATCAACTGAAGCTCAAAGCCAAAACAGACTTAGATGCGTGTGAGAAAATCAGTTCAGAATGATCATAAAATTTTATTGACGAACTATTTTTCTGGCCAGAACTTGATTTTTTTTCTTTACGTTTCAGTTGATAGCATGAATGGATTTTGTCTTCATAATTATATGAATCGTCTGCATTTTCAAGAAAGTAAATCGCTTCAGTGGTTGTGCTTATGCGTGCAAAAACTCCGACAAACAACTAATTTCATCTGCGCATGCAATGGTAAGTGGGAGACTGCAATGGAACGAGATGATGTTAGAGGAATCGGTGAGGAAACAGCCGGCAACTGCTAATCCACTGCTACCGTATTCATTGTAATGATAATAATCGGCATGGATAGACGTACATTCCTAAATGTCTGGACTGACGACAAGCGTACATAATAGGATCCATTTTGCATCAGATGAATGAGTACCGACATCAATTTTTTTGATAAATGATCGGTTCTCATCCACCTGATGCAAAATCGATTCTGCTGTCACGCCTGGTATTTAGGAGTCTACAGGATAGGTGTCACTCACTGTTTTGGATGAGCCCTGCTTTGATGAATCATGAAACAGAAAAGGCACAGTAATTTCTAGAGAAAAATGTAATATTTGATGCGGTACGGACCCCTGCAGAGGCATGATTTACAGTGGATTTACCCAGTGAATATCCTCAGAATATTAAGAAGAATGGAGCCGACAAATGAGAGAGAAAGAAAGAGATCTGGAGTTGAAGAATGAATGAGATCATTTGATGAGCCCGACGTCTTGTATTATGCGTGCATGTGATGCACAATTAAATAGCATTAGCGGTCTAAACGCGGTTGTTCTAAGTAGGCTTTGTTTTCTTCTATTAATTGAATTAATGTGCAAGTGTAGGCTGACAAAATATTTGCTTCCAGTTTCTAGATAAGGGAAAAGTGTCGAATCTCACATCTGATCGACAATCTAACAAGGTGTTTTGATATAACAATAATAATAATTGCTTTATTTGCATGTCATGATGCATTCGGACATGGCAATACAGTTTACACAATGAAAAGTAACATATCCGTTCTATAAGAAAACACAAGAAAAACAAAAATACGGACTAAGCGCAGTTGATAAAAGAGCAGCCACATCGAGATGTTTTGGATTTCACTCCCCCGCTTTGATTCCCTTGTCGACTCGTTATTGTAAGTGGATCTCAAAAGATGAAAAGGACATAATGTTTCTTTCGCTAAACTCACACCTAGGTCATCACAAAACTCAAAATTTTCTTTTTGCGAAGGAGGTCAGATATGCTGCACAAATGATCTTCAAATTTGATTAGATTCATCAAACGCCATTTTTTGATGCTACACCAGGCATAGTATCCGTAGCTTGCAATTGATCTCATCATGGTGCAGTACACACTCTATAGCGCGGTCCTAGGTGCTTTCGCTTGACGCAGAGAATGCAACATGTAGACTACTCTCTTGCGAATTTTCGATATGACGTTGCATGTACGAGTATCCCATGACAAATAGGAACCAATTGTAAGGCCTGACAATTTATTTGAGGATACAACTTAAACAGCCGAGTTAGAGTGCGGATCCTTCAATGGAGATAACGAGATTGATATTTTTAATTAGATCCACGTCTTTTCAAGTTAGATACTCGTACCAAGGACATTGTCGCTGTGTGAATGAAGGTGATGAAAAGAGTGCTTTGAGTGCACATATCCGTAGTGATTGTAGTGGTGCGGGTGTTGATGATTTTACGGTTGACATTTTGAAGTGTGCTTAGAACAGTATTGAATGTGAGTAGTAAGCAAACCTCCACAATAAACACAGCCACCCCCCCCTCGGGAGAGAGTCTTGGTCGGCCGTCCAGGTTGACTTGGGCGGCCGACCAGGTTGGTAGATGTTGCAAAACGACAAAGTTAACGGTGAATTTGGGATGATTTTGGTCTCTAGCGTGTAAAGGGCTGTTCCAATGGTAGATCTGAGATTAGATTTGGAATCAGCGTGAAATTCTGCATCAGTAGGGTGATTTCCAGCTCAATCGGCGAGAAAAAATTTTCAACATTTTTCGGAAAAACGACAGAGTTAGCGGCGAATTTGGGATGTTTTTGGGCTGTAGAGCCAAAACGAAGCATCGGATGGGAAAACGGAGGTCAGATTCGGAATCTACGTGAAATTTTGGGTTAGGAAGGTTGTTTCCAGCGAAATCGGAGAGAAAAAATTTTTCGGACGTCCCCCCCCTCGGCAGCGTTGCTTCCAACTTTGGTTCTAGAGATCGTAGAAAGTCGTGCAATAGCTCGTTTGAAAGCTAAGAGTAAGACAAATTCAGTGAAAGAAACGGCTTGTTCATATCTGTCTTCTTTTAGATGTGAGACGCCATTTAAGATTTGGGAAATTGGCGAAAAACGACAGAGTTAGAATTTTCCAAAAAACAGCTCCAGCGGGCGAACGAAGGCTCGGATTGGTAAACGGAGGCCAGATTTGGAATCAGTTTGATGTTATTGTCCAATGAGGATCATCATCCAATGAGAATCATGCATTTCTCTATAAATAATGAGACTTAAGAGTGATAATCATTCTATTTTTGAATCGTATAAGTGACGGACGCACGTTCTCTCAGCTCATCTATCCTACTTTTCAACTAGAATGGTAAGTCGGAAAACTTCCCTCCACCTCCTTTCTTGAGTGTTTACCTAATCGCATCTTTCCGCTTTCAGGCTTCTACATCACTTACCAGACTAGATGCTGATGTCCAGACGGTGCAAGGGTTCGCTACAATCAGGCCATCTACAGTTGAGACCGGTGGAGGAAACAACACAGGTACATAATCCTACACCCCTACAGCGTAAATTTAGACAAGGCATGCGCTATTTCGATCATGCTATAGCACTGGAAACGGGAATGATCCCTTCCACAGACATGAGTGTGAAGAGGAATCAGTATGGAGACTACGTCATCATTCCTGTAGCTCCATGCATACGTCACCAGCTTGACATTATTGAAGAATTTGTGACACTAAATATAGATATCCCTACTCCCCTTGACGAAGTGTGGAGAGCGAGAGATGACAAGGATACACCATATAAAAATATATGGGAAGGTGAACGACTTTCTCTACCACTATCGCATTGGTGTTCTTAATATCAAAAGTATGGAGAACAAATAACACCCATCAGGTGTGAAGAGCTGGCAGAAGGCACTTGGAATATTCGTTTCACAATAAGCGGACTATATTATGGTTATCATAAGGATAATAAATTGCACTCTATAGCAATGCATATTCAATCCATCCTATATATACCGAAGCAGCCAGATGTTAATAACATTATTGATCAAATCCTCAACGAGAGCGGTGGGATGCACAAGTCAGAGAAGAATGTTGCCGGAAAACGCGAATCAAAGAAGTAGAATCGCTAATCCTTTCCTATCTCTACCTTATGACAATTCGCTTATGTGCTTTGAGTGTCGTACACGTGGACTTATCAGATACATTTTACTTCTTCGCTGTCATCATGTTATTGGTGTATTTTGTCGTGAACAGCATCGTTGAACTTCTTCATATTGTAATATGTTATAGGATTTTTCATCCGATGAGTAAAACTATGTAATTTTCTTTTTAGTCATCCACCATCATTTTTATGGATTGTGAGGGTGAACCTGTACAGGAGCTCAGTGCTATTGCCATGGACAATTGCTCATATCAGATTGTTAGTGTTTATCATCATCATGCCAAGTGTGATCCCAAAGCTGATGGATAGGCGAGAAAACATATTCATGGACTTAATCAACAATATTTACAAGACTTTGGTCTTCCTAGTGAAAGTGCTCTTCTTATTGACTTTAAAAGATTGCTAGCAGCCTTCAATGTTGTATGTATCTTTTGCAATGATCCCTCCAAGGAGAGAAAGCTTGTTCCTAATCTAGTCATTAATGATATTCTACTTCCACCTTGGGATAGTAGAGTTAATCAACAGTATCATGAAGTCACTAAACGTTTTAAGGAACTGAGTGTTCCCATTTCAAATGTTCGTTGTAGTAGTTACATTCACAATCAATGCCTTTTTCCTCTATACCTCAACACTGCCAAAGTAAGGTTTGGTTTTCATTGCTCTCTGTATGATAGTTACCAACTGTATCTATTTTATTTGTTTCAAACCCAAAATTTGTAATGCATGCTTGAAGAAGTCATTCAATTAAAGCTTTATGTAAAGACTTGCTGTTTTTCATGCAATTGGAGGGATAGATGCAGGATGACAATGTCTTTCTCAAATGATTGTGGAACATTGCGTTTTCAGAGGCAAAGTTTGAAAGGGACTATTCAAGATTATGTGATAACATTTCATAAAGATGAGATTAACATCAAATCAGTAATTGGTGATACTAGCACACTATTTTTGAAGTTAATGGATACGTTTTCTGATAAAATTGTAATGGCGCGATTATTTGCGAAAATTCATTTCAGTCATTTTGGGAAAGAAGAGGTAGAAGATCGTTTCTTCCACTTTGCTTCCTATTCAATGGAAGTTGTAGATAATCCTGAAGAATTTTTTGAAAGACATATGGGAAAAAATTGCTCAACGTCTTGATGCATTCAACCATCATAGTAGCAGTCTAGTGATTGAAGCGATTTCACATATTTACATTCAACTTTCTATAAAAGAAACTTAAAGATGCAATGGTACTTGATCGTAGCACAATTGGTTTTCGAGTTATGTCTGCTTACTCTCGAAGTATATTCCTTCTGTACATGCGTCTATTATTTAGAAAAGGCTAGCAAGTTCATGTCGTGAAAAAAAAAGACTTGCTTTAGAAGTTGTTAGTAAGAGTGAAAATATGAGTGATGTATGTAAGCGAAATGATGGAAGTGAAAAACGCATCTTTAACAGATGTAAGCATACTTTCTGCCAGCGCTGTTTCATACGCTGCTGTATTCAACTCTGTCAATGTAGCCACTGTGATATAGCTCATTTTGAGTGTCACTTCTATCATAAAAGTTAGCACCTATGCAAATATGGAAAACTCAAGTTGTGACAATGGTAAAGAGAAAAATGGCGAGACGTAAACGTCGAAAGTCTTCAAAATTTTCTGCAGCCATTCGAGCTCTTCAACGAATGAAAGGAAATCAGCGATATAATGCTATACGACATGCTAATGATAAATTTATTCGAGAAATTGTTTCTCATGTGAGAAGTTTGAGGACAAAGAAATTATCACCACAACAACGAAAGTTACTTAAGCGACATACTACAAAATTGCGATTCATCTCCAATCCTAAAGTTACCCTTCAAAGAAAGAGGAAAAATCTAACACAAAAGGTGGTTTCCTTTCAGCAATACTTCCGATGTTAGCTCCTGTAGTGGGCAACGTATTGGGTAATATCTCTGGCTTTAAGCGTTAATTATGCAAATGTTGAGTCTCAAAGTATTAAAATGGATTTCAGACTTCAATGTGATAAAGTTCTGACTGTATCAGGTCCATCCCATGCAGGTAAAACTGTTTTCACTCTGAATTTGCTAGACAAAAGAAAAGAATTGTTTAGGGAACCTATCAATCGAGTTATTTGGTGTTATGGTATTTATCAGCCGTCACTCTTTCAGGAATTACAACGTCGTAACTTTATTCGAAATGAAGGAATTATTCGAGCTGATAAGATAGAGTCCAACGATGTCGTTGTATTGGATGATCTATTGAAGGAAAGCAAGAATTCTAAAGACGTCACAGATATGTTCACTCGCGTAGCACATCACAAAAGGTGCTCTATAATCTATATCACGCAAAATTTGTTTCCTGATGGGAAAGAAGCCCGCACACGAAACCTGAATACGCACTATTACGCTATCTTTAAGAATCCACGAGAGAAGTCAATTTGAAATTTTAGCGCGACAAATTTCGCCAAGAGGTTCAAAAGCCTTACTTGAAATTTTTCAAGCAGCAACTGAAAAACCACACGGTTACTTATTTATTGATTTTACACAAGAGTGTCCGGAAGAATTTAGATTTCGAAGTGATATTTTGAAAAAGCCTATGATTATCTACAAACTATGAGCTCCTATTCTCGCATGATTGTTATTCCTCAGGATGAATATGTGCAATTGACAGCTTTACAGCAAGTAAAGCAAACTCTAGCAAATCAAATTTAGAAAGAAAGAACTGGATTATCAGGAAAATGCACATATTAAAGATCCATATCGCGCAGTTTTATCACAATCAGAAACTGTTGAAGAATTGAAAAGTTTGAGGAATCAGATGCGTGACCCTGTTTCGACTGCTACACCTTTAGCATCTCGTGCACATGCAATAGCTCTTTTCAACAGCATTGAAACATATCTCAATGTGAATGATAGAGGTGAAATCATTACAGATGATGATAAAATTATTAGCGCTTCGCGTTATGAAGACTTGATTCAGTATGCAAAGCGTAGAAAACGTCGACAAGGTTATGTCCCACATGGTTGGCCATATTTTCTTCAACTATTGAAACAGCATAATGTTCCAAAATTTACATTGAATAATGAAACATTGAAAGAACTTGATTCTACTTCAGAAGTTGGTACTACTTCAAATGTTAATTCTGTTCCTAAAATTAGGAGTGTTACAATGCCAAGAAATTGGTTTAAGAGTTCACCTTCTACATCTCCTTCCACACTTACTAAGCAAACAAGCGGAAGAGAACGACGTAGATCTACACCCTCTAGGCAAACAAGAGAAAGAGATAGACGTAGAAGATCTCCACCAACGAAATATATGCTCTCAGACTATTAATATGAAGCAGATGTGTTGCATGCCATGTAATGAACCGCCGGAGGTGCATGTTGATGTAACATGTACTTGCTGTGCCAGCTCTTACAGTGAGACTCCTAAGCAATGTGAACATGAACGTAAATCTGCTAATTCTTGTGGCTGTTGTAAGTGTAAAAAGACAAGAAAGCAAAAACATGAGAAGAAGGAGGAAGAGTTAGTCGTCATCACAACAACTATTAAAGTCAATATACTATGATGTAAAACATCCAGCAGGATTTGCATCTATAAAGAAATTTTCAAAAGCGAGTGGTCTTCCACAATCACAAGTTAAACAATATTTAAAGGGCCAGGCTACCTATAGACTCCACAAACAAGCGAAAAAGAAGTACTGTACCCGTCATTATATTACTCATGACAATGATTAACAGTGGCAGGCAGATTTGTGTACCGTTGCCTCTATTTCAAAGCATAAGTCGGAAAATAATTTTATTTTGACAGTAATTGATATTTTCTCGCGATATGCATGGGCTCAACCATTAAAAACTAAAGAAGGTAAACGAGTAGCAAAGGCATTTCAGTCAATTTTCCAAGAGGGTCGCATTTCAAAGAGAATTCAGAGTGATCAAGGAAAAGAGTTCGAAAATCAGCATGTGGAAGATTGTTTGAGAGATATGACATTGAGTTGTTTAGTGTAAAGAATGCCTATAAGACTGCATTAGTTGAACGTTTTAACCGCACATTGAAAAATCGCTTGTGGCGACATTTTACTGCCAACTTAACACAAAATTGGACAAAGATTCTACAAGAAACAGTACATGCCTACAATCACTCTGTGCATCGCTCTATTGGACACAGACCAGCAGATGTGAATGCTGACAATGTGGATGAAGTGCGTAAAACATTCCAACGTAAGCGTAATAATGCAAAAAGTGATGTAAAAATAGGCGATAAAGTTCGCATATCAAAAGTGAAGAGTGTTTTTGCCAAAGGTTATCTCCCGAATTGGACAAAAAAATTTTTACAGTTTCAAACATCAATAAAAAAGACTCTCCCACAACTTACAAGTTAAAATATTACGATAATGAAGATATAGATGGCAGCTTTTACCGTGATGAGATTGAGGTAATCACTGAAAGTGAAATATATTTAGTAGAGAAAATCATCCGTTGCAAAAAACGTCAAGGCGAAGAATGGTGTCTTGTTAAATAGCTCGGCCATCCTTCAAGTATGAACTCTTGGATGCGTCGTGCAGACATTTTTCATCAAAGTGATCGCAAGTGATTCATGCAAAACTGTAACTTGCGAGTTCAAGATTTAAGTAATGAATCCGACTGCATCGTTTTATTCATGGCCCTCCTATGGAAGTGGCGCCGGTACAAATTTACAGTGGTGCTCGCCATCAACGTGGAGATAGTATATTTGGCGCGCTGAAATCTGTTGTAACTCCTCTCTTATCTACTGTCGGAAAAACTTTAAAACAATCTGTTTTAAGTAATGCTGATGGCTTTGCTGGTGATGTTGTCAATGATATTGCCAGTGGAAAAAATATAAAGAGCACTTCACTAAATCGTGGGAAGGAATTCGGTTTAAGAACATTACAGGAATCCTTAACTCGTAATCGACAAAAGAAAGCACCTAAACGAATGAATGCTAGAAGAAAAAGAAAACAGCGCGGAGCTGGTAAGAGGCGAACTTCACGCAAATCTAAGAAAATTAGACGCTGTCATAACTTCTAATCATGGAGTGTAAAACTTCAAATTTTTGTTTATTTGATCAACAAGCGATACAGACAGATATTCTTAGTTCAAGTATTGTAGATTATCATCCTCCAACTGCTGAGAATACTGGTCCAATTGAATTTGTCATTCCTGGTGCTAGTGATGACTACATTGATTTAAGTTATGCGATGGTTGATGTGCAGTTCAGAATTCAGCAAGCAGATGGTACTAACATCGATGATGCACATAAAGTTGGACTGAACAATTTACCGCTGGCAACACTATTTCGCGATGTTTTCTAACTATTGGAGAGCAACAGGTAGAAGGTGGACAAAGCGATTATCCCTATAAAGCATATTTCAATGCCCTATCACAGTTTTATCCGTCAGCACAAGAGTCACATGGAAGCAATGGGATGGTATAGAGATGAAGCAACGCAATTTGATAATGAGACAAACACTGGTTTTGTAAAGCGATCTGCTTTGATTAAAGATAGTAAAGTATGTCAGCTATACGGTCCACTAAATCTTGACTTCTTCAGACAGTCAAAGTTTTTACTCTGTAATACCAGCATGCGAGTCAAACTTACATTGAACAAGCCTGAATTTTTGTTGAATGCATATCCTAAAGTTGTCAATTTTAAAATCCATGAGGAAGATCTTACACTATACATTCGTCGAGTGGTAGCTAATCCAAGTGTAATTAGAGGACATGCTGAGGGTCTTAACCGTAGCAATGCTATTTATCCCATTCAACATACAAAGCTTCTCACATTTACTATTCCTAAAGATCAAAAGAGTTTTATGAAAGATGGTTTATTTCCATCAGAAGCACCAAAACTCCTAATGGTAGCAATGGCTGAAAATGATGCATTCAATGGCAATATCAAGAAGAATCCTTTCAACTTCAAACACAACAGTTTGAGCGAAATTGCTTTACGTGTAAATGGTGTAGTCATCCTGGACCGTCCTATAGACCAGACTTCTCTTATCAATTTTTGCGAAGCTATGCTGACTACATGAATGTCTTTGGCTTTAACAATACAGACGACACCAACGGGCTTACAAGTTAACGAGTTTAAGAATGGCTACGAGTTACGAGTTTAAGAATGGCTATACATTTTATGCATTTGATTTGACTGCCGACAGTGATATTAGTGCACCCTATCGTCAAGCTAACGTTCCTCATAATATTCGCTTGAATCTGGAGTTTAAAACAACACCAGCTGCGACGATCAATGTATTGATTTATGCAGTTTTTGATTCAAATATTGAAATAACTAAGTATCGTGACGTGATTCTTCACTATAATCGTTAATGAGTTGGTTGAATGCTGACGATATTAAAGCTCAAGTACAGCGTAATGCAGATAAAGCTACGTTGAAAGCTTTTGATGATGTCTACTCCCTAGATACCCTACCAACTACAGTAAAACAGTAGTAATGGGCAAAAGACCGTTCCAGGACACCATAAAATTCAAAAAATAGTATTTTTAAAAACGACATAAATTCATGAATTTTGTCCCTTTTTCAGGTTTTTAAGACCTAAATTCATGAATTTAGTCGTTTTTAAAGATACCGATTTTTCAAAAAATGGTACTTTTTAAATGGTCTAAATTCATGAATTTTGGTCATTTCTTCAGGTTATGAAGACCTAAATTCATAGATTTGGGCGTTTTTAAAATACCCAATTTTTCAAATTTTTCAAAATCTCAAATTTGTGATTATGACATTTCACCCTTAAAATCATGACCGTTCCAGGACACCGAAAATCATAAAAATGGTAATTTTAAAAACGTCTTTTAAATCCATTTTTCAGGTTTTTAAAATATGAGATAACTAAAATTATGTGACTAAAAATATTTCTTTAAAAATGTAACACAATCTCTTAGAATGCCTGTTATTGTTACTGCTTTGCACTCTGATGAACCTCCCAATTGTAGGGAACAGCTGATACCCGCATTCATAAAACAATGCAGATCAAACAGCTGTTACCCGCACTTATGTCTTTCTCTTCCCCCCCCCACTTGCCAAATGTGCTGCCAGTTTTCCATCCGTAACCGCATTTGCCGCCAAAACCGTTTTGGAACCCAAAACTGCTCACAAATTGGCAGCAATTCATTGGTTACTTGAACGCTATTGTTTTAGAAAGTTACAATTGTCTCGTCAACGTTGTCATAGGGATTTCATTGACGCTTATAAACTATATCTCATTTAACAAATTTTAAACTTATCTCAGTTCGTTTGAAAGAGAGTACTTGCGTAAAGCGTTGACTTTATCACAATATCATGGTTGGATCTATTGAACGCAGAATTCGACTTCAAGTAAAACGTCAGAGAATAGAAGGACTGACAAGGCAAATCATACAACTTCAATCGAGGAGCAATTTATTTCGTGATCATAACATTGGTGTCTTGTTTCAAAATCTTGGTGAAAGAAGAGTCAATTTTAGAATTGACAAAAAAATACTAAACCTTATTGAACAGAGACAGAAATTATTTTATAATATGAATAGACAATTATCAGAAGTGGAGGAAGAAAATATTATACAGCAAACAAGTCAACCTATTAATATTGAAGTATCAAACCCACCAACATATGAACAAGTACAAGAACAAATGCGAATAGAAGAGCAACAACGGCAACAGTATGCTCAAAGAGAAGAAGATAATCAACAACACCAATAGTTGTAACGTTTAGATTGAAGTTTGACGCTTCGTGGGAATCTGCGATTCTTCTTTTTCTTTTTTGTCCTGCAGGCTGATGTATTCCTTTTTGTTCTGATGAATAAAGATTTATCAACTGTCAACGTCGTTGTCACTTTTCAGTCTTCACGTAATTAACTAACAAAGAAAATGACAAATATAAATGAAAAAACAAAAAGAAATTAAACATAAACGACTTCCTAAAAACATACGATAAACAAACAACTACAAACTTCGATCTCAAGAAAATAGCTAAACAATTAGGAATATAAAAACTTTCATGTATTTATGAGAGATAGATTGTGCGAACTAAAAGATCATAAGCCTGAGGTAATTTTAATGATAGAATTTATTTCCTTTAAAATGAATGATGAAAATCCGACAGTTATACTGAGTAATAATATAGGCGATATATGTCCTCAGGTTAATAACATGACTGACTTCCTAAAAATATACGGCAAACAAACCACGTCAAATTTCGATTTAAATGAGATTGCTAATCAATTGGGAATAAAGAATTTTCACCTATTGATGAGAAATAAATTGCAGTTGATTAAAGATGTACGAAACACTAACTCTGCTAATAAACTGATTCCTTACAAATGTACCTTTTTAATTTAGATTAAATTAAATCATTTCAAAATCGAATAAGTAGTAAGGAAAGTCATCATTAGAGAACAGTTTTAAATCAATACCCCCCTTCTGACTAAGTAGTAAGGAAAGTCATCATTAGAGAACAGTTTTAAATCAATACCCCCCTTCTGACTAAGTAGTAAGGAAAGTCATCATTATGCAACAGTTTTAAATCAATACCCGCTCCCTTCTGACTTCTAGGGGTCCCTTAAGAAATTTTTTTATCACAAAATGAGCAACATAAATGAGTTTTTGAAATTATAGGGAACGCAAACAACTACAAATTTCGATTTAAAGAAAATCGCAAATCAATTGGGAATAAAGAATTTTCATGTTCTAATGAGAGGCGAATTACAATTCCTAAAAAGTAAGCCAACAATAACTATAAATTTCATAACAAATCTTCATACGTCAGATCAAAAAGGTGTACATTGGTCTGCAGGTATGTCTAATAAAAATGGAGATAATTACTATTTTGACTCTTATGGATTGCCTCCAACAAATGAAGTCGAAAAATTACTTGGCAATGGAATTTATAATACATTTCAAATTCAAAAACCGGGAACTACTTACTGTGGTCAATTATGTCTTTATGTTTTATTTAAATTACAAAAAGGAGTACCATTTCTTGATATTATGTTAGAATTGAACAAGGGAATTTCATTCCCGATACGTTATGATAAATGATAATGATAATTAAAAATCATAAAATTCATAAGTTTTTTGATAAAATCGATCATCATCTAATCTTCATATTAAATAGTAATGATAAGTTAAAGTTTGATTTATTTTGATAACTTCAAATATTTCTTTTCGTCTCTTATCCGACGAAGCCTTTTAAAATTTTTTCTTATTTATTATATATCTAACTCTATCTCCTCTATCTAAATTTTAATAATTTTTTGCAAATTCGGATATTATTCTTATCGAATATCGAATAATTTCGAATTTTTTTTTCATTTATTTTCAGGTCGTCTTCAATCAGGGTTTTGGGTTTTCTTTTCTTCCAAAACCCAGATTATTATATTTATATTCTTCTCTTCTACAATCCCTTATATCTTCAACATTTCTTCTTTTCCTCCTCTCTCAGTAAATTTTTGATAATTTATTTTTTTAACGTCCAAAATTCTATCTTTCTATCACTACGACCTTCCCTGCATTTTCAGTTGAATAAACAGTTTCAAACAGTGGCTGAACGTTATAGACCACTTTTGTTTTTTAAAGGCTTTACCCAAGCGTATCGTGTATATAAATCTATAACGGTCAATGCGTATTTATAATCAGAATCATCGGCATATGAATCAGATCAGCACACCAAATATCATCTTTATTAAATACTTTTACTTTCAATAAATATTTAGGCCTTCTGTATTCCTTGTGGATTTCGGACGCGTAGGTTCGAGCGTTGCTCTCAGACAGCTTTGCTGTCGTTTCATTTAAACCCTGACCGAATAATATTTTAGCTTGTAAAGCTTTCTTAACAAACATTCTTTCAATTTTTTCTCTAAATGTAGGATTTTGAATACTATCTAATTCTTGATTCATCTTCTTATCAGCTGCATGTCGAGACCTTAGATCATGATTTCGATAAGCTAAATCATGTCTATAAGCGGCGGCATCTACTCTATTTATTGCTTCTTCACCTGGTTTCGGATCATTATTCTCATCTAGTCTTATATCTAATCGAGTTCCTGGACCGGTATATGAATGACCAGGAAGATGTTTTTCTTTCGAATATTTACTCCAAATAAATCCAGGAAAGTTTTCTAATGTTTTTTGTATGTCGTTACCTTCATAAATTTTACAATTTGAGTTTTTATTTTTGTTTAATAGATAATTTAATAAATCTAAATTAGCAATTTTTAATTTAATTAAATTTTCGGAATTTGTAGAATTCATTTTAAAAGATAAAATAAAAGTTTTACCGAATAGAACCTTGTTCAGAGGCTTTAGGCGATAAAACCAAAGGTCCTGAGGTTATTACCTGATCATACTAGGACTTAGATAAATTCCAGAACCATCTTTTGTTTCTTTAATTTCAATTAAATCATCAACATTGTGTAGAATATTTTTAAGAGCTCGTTTTCCTTCATCAACTAATTTTAATTTACTAATAAAATTATCTACTATTCCGTCACCCCTAGCAACTTTCTCTAACTCTCTATTATGACGTTTTTGTTCTTCTAATGCTGCCTTCTCTGATTTATTTTTATTTACTGCTTGGACAATACCAGCTGTCCCACCTGCAACACTTCCTGCAGCTGCTATGCCACCTATTATTAGTGGAATTAATGGGAGAATCCCGCCATTCTTTTCTTCTTGTAATTGAATATTCTCTATCATTGGTTTACTTATGTAATACTTTTTTTTGTTAATCGTAATAGTTTTAGGGGTATTTTTGTCATCAATGTTACGTAATTTTAATTCAACAGTTTTATTATTACTATTACCTTTCGCTTGCGACATTTTCAATAAAAAAATTTTAAGTTACGAAAATTTTTAATCTATTCTAGTTATGAAAAATTTTAAGTTATGAAAAAAAATTAATTAATCGACGAAGTCTTGGGCTTTAGCCTATCCTAGCCATCTTTCCATTAAGAATTTCAATAGAATATTTTACATCTTCTAGCAATAAACCATAAGCCATCAATGAAGTTGTGGAATCTTTCTTTTCAATATTAATTGTTACATCAGAACCATTTTTAATAGTATCTTCTGATTGTGCACTTAAATCGAAACAGAAAACAGGATAAAAATGTCTCCAATCTCCAGGAGTTAATTGTGGTTCAACTCCAAATTCTATACAAAGATTTCGATAAGAATCATATCCTTCCATAAATTGATTATTGGTATCATCGAATCTTAATGGATCAATTGGATAACGGGTTTGATTTAATGAAACTTGTAAACTTCGAATTGTATTAATATGAAAAAGATTGTTGTTCTTATCAAAACTTGGAGAATTATTTCTTTGAAATGTTAGTAATAAATATCTTGGAGTATTCGCAGTTCTAGTAAAATGCCAGTTAAATCGTTGCTCTGAAAAAGTTACAGAACTAGCAGTTCTCTTTAGAAAATTTACTGGAATTGGTTTGTTAGTATTTAATCTTTTTGTAATAGCTGTTTCAACCTCTAAACTAGGAGTAATATGCTTAATCCACCATTCAAGTCTATCAATTTTTAAATATGCTTTTTTCCCAGTCTTACCAAAAAAGATTAATTCATTATTTGCTGTGCGATGAATTATTAATTTAAATTTTAATTGACATGATATTTTATCATAATCTAAATATCCGAATAATGGAGACAATGACCAATTTACTGTCTGTTTACTTTTCTTGTTAAACTCACGTCTTTCTTTATATGCACTATTGTTTGTTTTATTTAAATCTTTTGCAATATTTTCTACATCTTTCGCAATTCCTGCGGCATCTGTTCCAGCGTGAGTTAAATCATCTATAATTATACCATCATTAGTATCAGGAAACCAACCTTCGATTTCATACTTTTTATTATTTTCACCAATTGTTACAAATCAAAGCATTGTATCAATTACACCTGGAGAATCACTTATTGTTTCTATATTTTGAGTTGCAACATCTAAACGCATTTGTGTAAATAATCTTGGAAAGAAATTATTCTCTAGTGCAATATTATCGGTATCTGGTAATGGTGTTGTAAAATTGGCATCACTATATAAAGAATATTCACACTGTAAAAATGAATCAGGTAAATATAAATAACTCTGCTGATTATCAACTTCAAAAATTAAATCACCTCCAATATTTACTCTACTGGAAGATCCGGGATTCATAGCAATTCTTATATAGTCATTCTTTTTTTGATTGTAACTGACGAACGGAGGATCGTCTAATCTAAATTTATTTTCGATAAGCGAAGACATTTTTATAAAAAATGATTTGACTTTTCGTTTTTCTCACACACAGAAAAAATTTTACTAAAAAATTTTACTAAAAAACTTTTACTAAAAACTTTTACTAAAAAACTTTTACTAAAAAATGTAATTAAAAAAATGTTACTCAAAAAATTTTACTAAAAAATATATTTTAGAATTTTGCTAGACCAGCTCCGCTACAGCTTTGCTGGTTAGACCGAAGGTTGCTGCTCACGCCATTACCTCTTATTTCTTCAATTGAACGTTTTATGGCTGCGCCTGATTTCTTCTCCTGTTTACTATCAGACGGAGCTCCGCTCCTCAAGGTTTCACCCCCCACAGCTATGTTAGCAATTTTGTTTTTTGTTTCCTCTGAAAGTTTTTTTAATTTTTTGTCCTTTAATTTTAATTCCTAAGTTTACGAATAGCTTCTAGTTGTTTTAATTCGTTTTGAGACTTAACAGCATTTGATATTGCACTAGCTGTACTACCTATAGCAGCTGCTCCTTTTGCAGCAGATGCAATCAAATCTTTACTATTTTTAATTAAGTTAACGATACTTCCAATACCAGAAAATATACCGGCTCCTTCTTTTTGAATTGTTTCTATACTGTCATAATGGTAAACAGATTTCATACGTGGTTCATGAGCAATTTTTTGATTTGAAGCAAAATGTTTAAGATTGTGTTTATAAATTATAGGCATTTTTTAGGATTAAATTTGACTTCTAGGAAAAATATTTACGATTGGTTAGTAACCTGAGGACCTTTGGTCCGATCAAGATTTACGTGTGTGAATGTCCAACAACTTCGTGATAACTTTATTAATTTTCCGTTGCACTTTATCTATTGCGTCAAGTAGCGTGTGATGTACTTTAATTTCTTTTCTATTAACTTGCATTTTCTGCTGATTCATCTTCAACGCCGCTTTAAGAGCATTTAACTTAATTTTAAGAACATCTAATTGTCTTTTAACAGAATCAAACTGTTCTTTATTTTCTTTAGAGTTTTCTTGTAAATTTTTCTTTAATTCATTTTCTAAATTGATTTTAAGAGTTTTCATTTTATCAACTTTTTGATTAAGCGAGTTTACTTCATTTATTATTCTATTCATCTTTTTCATTTGTTGAGTAATTTTAGAACTCAATTCATCAACACTTTTTTGGAATGTAGTTTGTAACTACTTTAAATTTCTTTTAATTCTTTCAGGTAGATTTTCTATTTCATCTTCTAATTGTTCTTTTAACATTTTTATCTGATGTTTATTTTTAATGACTGCAGATTTTAAATTTATAGAAATATTAAAATTATTGATTGTTCAGAAATCTTTTTAAAAAGTTTTGCTATATCTGCTTCTAGCTCTCTATCCTTTTCATCAAGTTTTAATAATTTTTCGTTTAATGATTTGTCATTAAGTTTAAGCAACTTTAATTCATTCATCAGTGGAACCAACCCATCGTCTATGTATTTTTCTTTTAAGTCATTGATTTGCGTATCAACACATTGTTTATTTGTTAACTCTGTATTTTGTTGCGGAAGAATAGAAAGATGCAATGGACCAGATAAAACGTCTCCAGTTTTCATGATATAATTTTCTATCTCTATTTCTAATTCACGATTATTCAGGATATATGCACCTCCACCAACATTTGGTAACACCATTTTTAAAACAATAAAAAAAGTAATTTTTTTATATAATGAGAAAAATAATAAATTTTTTTCCAAAAAAATTAAATTTTTTCTAATAAAAATAAAAAATGGATAAAGCAAATTTAAAAAAATTATATTCGTCCGCATCATCCTGTTCTTCTTATTCGACGAGATCAACGGGATTTCAAAATAAATGTTTTGATAATAATAATAATAATACTATTACAAATCCATGTATAGATGTTAATATTTTATTTGAATTACAAGCCGAAATATTTAGAGAACAGACTAAAGGTTTACCTTCTATAGAAACTAATTATTGTATTTTTCCAGGTGATCCATTTATTAAATTTATGGATATTGTTAGTAAATATAATGATGTGGCTTATGTAGAATTAAATAAAGAAAATATGGTTATAATAGGTCATAATAATGTTTATGGTTTTATTAGAGCAGTATTACCAATTAGTAATACTGATTGGATAGAAACTAAAATTATTAATTATATCAATATTAAAGAATTAGTTAAAAAATTAAAATCTTTTTCCAAAGAAAAAATAAGATTATTTGTTGATGAACAAAACCAATATAATATTCATATAGAGAGTAAAAAACATAACGAAGAATTATTATGTCAAGTTTATTATAGAGACACTATTTATAAACAAGAAACATTAGAAATGCCGCAAAGATATGATGATGATACATATATAGGATTATATTCAAATTTACATATTAATTTGTTAAAATCTTATATAAATGGTTTAGCTCAACAAGAAAAAATCAAGTTGAAAATTGAATAATAAATTGAAGAATCAATTTATGATGATGAAGAATCAATAGTTAGTGAAAATAAATTTAAATTATCTTTTGATAAAACGTTATATGATAAAACTTAATATGATAAAACTTAAGAACGTGAAATGTACAATAATATATAATAACTCTCAAGACCTTGTTATTAGAATGTTCATATCTAAAATTAAAACACAAATTTTTTCTTTAAAAAATAAAAAAAATAGAAAATACTAAGTTTTATTGTAACTTATGTGAAAAAAAGTTGCAAACAAGAAGAAGTTATCAATCTCATCTAAATAGTAAAATGCATTTACAAAATGTAGATCGATTTGATGAAGGAAATATATTAAAATTAAATAATCATATAAACTATCTAGAAACATTACCTACTGATATAAAAGTTTAAAAAATGTTTGATGATTATTCACATTCGGAATATAAAAAAGTTTTTAATAGTGAAGATGAACATGTACGAACCGAAGGTTCTAGGGCTTCGCCCGTACCAGATGGAAGATATTTATTTATCGATACTGATGAATTTAACGAAATAGATGAATTTGATGAAGCCGTAACAGATATAAAATATTTATTTAATGAATCTGTTGAACATAATGAAACCGATGAAACTTTTTCTGATATTCTATCCAATTTTTATAATATAGGTTTGACCGGTCAACAACAGTAGATGTCGTTTCAATTGAGTCATAGACATCTCAACAGGACAATTACTTTTCAAGAAGCATTTTTGTCGCCTCAACAGCATGATGCCGGATCAAATGAAGGGATGACATCTCATAACGAAGTATTGCCGCGTCAAGTGAAAATGACGTTTCAACTGCACAATGTTTAATGTAGATATCTATGCGACCTACCGTTGTTAAGGGTTTCCTGTCCAGAACACTAATATATTAAGGAGTCAATGTGATAGACCCAGACGATATAAAAAGTGAAATCAACTGCCATCTAGTCGTTACAACAGCATAATGACGGCCACGAGACAAAGAATCAGTGAAGCGGACAGGGAGCGTCTGATAAGGGCACATGAGCAAGGCGGTGACTATGTCGAGCTAGCAAGGCAACTGAACATTAATGTGAATTCGGCTTATTCAGTCATACGCAGATCAATGGAACCACCAAGGCAAAACACATGGGGTGGACGAAGATTGGTGAAGGTGGATGATGAAATGAGAAATGTACTTCGAGATATCGTTGAAGAACATCCAGCCTACACAGTGAATCAAATTAATCAAGAATTACGCCTGCGACTGCCGAATAAACCTCATATTCAGAGAACAACGGTGAACTCTGCCCTTCTTGGTCAGCTCCTGTTTATGAAGAAACTAGAAGCAGCTCCCGCCGAAAGGAACAGCGAGACAACAAAGACGTTGCGCCGAGATTTTGCGAGTTGGCTGTTAAATGATGGAGTACAACGGCAGGAACTAGTGTACATCGATGAGGCGGGTATCAATCTTTACTGCGCTCGCACCCGCGGTCGCGCTCTTGTCGGGCAAAGGGCCGTTCGTGTTGTTAACGGCCGACGTGGGAGAAACCTTACAATATGCTTCGCTGTTTCCAACAGGCGAGGACTCCTACATCATGAGCTCATTGAAGGAGGTATGAATCGCGAGACATTTGTACAGTTTCTACAGACCACCTCCTCATTAAGTTTTGAAGACGCTGGATTCATCTTCGACAACGCTTCGGCGCACAGACTAGGAGAGTCTGCTGGAGAATTTCTTCGTGATGCACAAATGGTTCGCATGCTTCCGCCATATTCACCAATGCTCAATATAGTAGAAAATGCAATTAGCACATATAAAGCTGCTATGAAGAGATCTCTGGAAGAAGCCCGGCCAAATCTTCTAACAATGGAGCATAACGAAAGAATGGGTATCCTGGCTACTCTCGCGGAGAGCCACACAAGTGTGATTGAGCAACCAATGGCAGAGGCTTGGTTCCGCAGAATGCAGAGCTACATTCCCCAGTGTCTTCAAGTGAGTGACATTTTAATGTAGATATATTAACAGATCCGTACACTTTTGAGAGCACAAAATACATTTGATATTTGGAATAATTTGATATCGTTTTTCTGATAAACAGCCAAGTATTTATGGCATGTGGAGTTGGTATAGGACAAAGTAGCCCTCAGCACAAGTAAAATCAATTTGAATACATTTAAAAAGAAGTACACTTGTAAGCTTATATTGTACATGTATAACGTAGACATGTCTCAACATCTTAACATTAAAAATAATCATCTTTCACAAGAAAATTGACACTTTCTGCATTTGAGATGTCAAACCTTCAGTTGAATAGGCATAACGTTGATTTTGTGCATTTTGCGATGGCAATGCTTCACTTGCAACGATAGCGCTTGATCTTGAAGCGACATTTTTTCTCTTGAAACGACTTTCCTGCTGTTGTAATGACTAGTCAGGTTCTTGACCGAGCAAAGCTATATATTTAAGAAATCTTTCAAATGTTATATGAATGTAGAAGTACTTTATACAAAAACTGGACCTGATGGAATTCCTGAAGAAATAATACAAGGTCATTTTACAAATTCACAAGAAATTCATAATGTAAATGATATACAACCCATATTTGAACAAATGATACTTAAATTAGAAAATTGTATAATTGAAGCCCAGTTACGTGAATCTGGTTGGAGATTTGTTAAAATACTATCTAAGAAAATAGTAATTGATAAATATAAAAATAATACTGGTGGTAGTTATGTTCCTTTACCTTTCAGTTCACCACAAATAATCAACATAAAAAATCAAGATGATTATTGCTTTCTGTGGAGTATTATAGCACATTTACATCCTGCAGAATATCATAAAGAAAGACTAAGTCATTACAATAAAGAAGAATACATAAATGAATTTGATCTCTCTGATGGATTAGATGAATTTCCATATGATTATAATAGGTTAATAAAGTTTCATAAAAAGAATAAAAATTTAATAGAAGTAAATGTTTTTGAATTAAATGTGAATTATGTTTCTATTGGTAATATTACTCCATTTTACTCAGATTCAAAAAAAATTTATTTGAATAATAAAAATTTATGTCAATCAGAAATAGTATATAATGATAGAGGAAATTACATGCATCATAATATTTTTTACCAAGGAAATATAATATGTACTGAAAAATTTGAAATTGTTAAAACATTATCACCAATAATGATTAATCATAATAATTATAAAGGACGTAATTATAATTATGATTATGATTCCGATTATTTATCTTTATCTTTAGAATATCAACAAAAATTACAAAATTTAAATGAAATTTTACAAAAATGTAAAACAGATTATCAACAACAAACAAAAATATTAGTACAAGAATATGGCCATAAATATCAAAATAAGATAGAAACGATACAAAAATTAAATGAATGTTAAAAAAAATGTCAACAGCAATATAAAGAACAATATAATAAAGAATATGAACAACAGCTACAAATATTAAATCAAAATTTTCATCGAAATACATTTAATCTTACAAAAGAAATTGATGAAACACATGAAATATATAACGATAAATTTGAAAAATTAAAACAAACAAAACAATCAGCACAAGCGAATATATTATATTATCAGGGTCATTTTATATTGTGTAAAGATGTTTCTATATTTACAAAAACTTCAGATAATACAAATTTTCCTTGTCTTCAATGTATGACAAGTTTTAGAACTTTAGAAGAAATGAATAGACATTTGGAGAATTGTCAACAAAATGAAGCAGTCAGAAACACATTTCCAAAAGATGATTATTTAGAATATAATAAATGGTATTTTAAAAATAAAGTACCCTTTACTATTTATTGTGATTTCGAAGCATATAATGTTAATATGACACTAAATTCTGAAAATGGTACGGGCCAAGCCCCAGAACCTTCGGTTTATAATTATGAAAAAAGTGCAGCTGAACAAAGCAAAGAAAAATATTTATTTGAACAAAAACCATTATGTTGGGGAATGTACATTCATTCAAATTATCCTGAATTATTTAAATCAGAATATTATCAATACTATGGTGAAGATAGTTCAGAAATGTTTACAAAGAAAGTAGAAGAATTACAAGGACGTTTTTCACAATTGCTTGAAACAAATATACCAATGCTTCCATTAACGGATGAAGAAAAAATTAATTTTGTTAATGAAACAAATTGTTATTACTGTGGAAAAGAATTTACAAAAAATTATAAAAATGGCAAATATATTGATAAGCGAAGCGACGGCTCTGCCGACAAAGTAAAAGATCATGATCATCTAAATGGATTATATAGAGGTGCAGCACATAATTCTTGTAATCTTAATGCTAATAAATTTAAATATAACTTTGTTCCTCTATATTTCTACAATGGTTCTAAATATGATTTCCATCTAGTAATGAAAGATTTATTTTCATCTGAAAAATTACAACAACAACAAATAAATGTACTATGTAAAAGAGAAGAAGAATATTTTTCAATGCAATTAGGTTGTATTAGAATTTTAGATGCATTTAGATTTTTTACTCCTTATTCATTAGATGTTATGGGAAAAACTTTGAAACCTGAACAATGTAAAATATTAAATAAAAATAATTTAAAACCTTTAAAAGGAATATTTCCGTATGAATATATAACTGGAGATATTTAATTCTGTGAATAAAATTATGAAAGAACAAAAACTTCCTCCAATAAATAAATTTAAATCAACATTAAAACAATCACAATTATCTGAAGAAGACTATGCAGAAGCTGAAAAAAATTGGAGAGAGTTAAATTGTAGAACAATGTATGATTATACAATGAAATATCTACAGATAGATGTATTAATACTAGCTGATCTTTTCGAAAACTTTCGTGATATGTGTTTAGAATATTACGGAATAGATCCATGTTATTGTTATTCTACACCAGGTTTAACATGGTTAGCAGGATTAAAACATACTGGTGTTCAAGCCGATGGCTCTAGGACAAAGTCCGTTAAACTTAAACATTATAAAGAAAATACATATGATAAATTATTATTTTTTGAATCTGGAATTAGAGGTGGAGTTTCATCAGTTTTAGGTAATCGTTATGTACAGTGTTACAATAAGAAAGTAAATCCTGATGATTATGGTTATTTAAAAATTTTAAATCCTGAAGAAAAAGATCAATTTATAAAATTGTTTCATCAAAATATAGAAGGACTTATATCAAATGAAGATAGTCAAGCAGCAGTTGATAAAATCATGAGAGAAAACTATTTGTTATATTATGATTTTAATAGCTTATATTCTTCTTGCATGATACAAGAATTACCAACAGGTGAGATGGAATGGTGTAATATTCTAGATTATCAAAAAACATATGATGGAAATTATAATCATGGTTATATATATGAAGTTGATTTAGTATACCCTGATGAAATAAAAGATAAAACAAAATATTTTCCTTTCTGTCCCGAAAACAAAATTCCCAATATAGAAGATTTTTCAGATTATCAAAAATCTTTAATTCCTAAGAAATACAGACCAACAAAAAAACTTATGTTAACACAAAGTAATAAAAGAAAGTATGTTGTTGAAGGAAGAATGTTAGATTGGTATTTAGATCATGGAATGATTCTTTTAAAAATTCACCGGAAACTAGTGTATAGAAAATCTAGGTGGTTAAAAGATTATATAGAGTTCAATATTGAAAAACGTAAAATAGCTAAAAGAAATAAAGATGATTTTGGAAACGTGTTCTTCAAATTAATGAATAATGCATTTTATGGTAAGACTTTAGAAAATGTGCGTAATAGACAAAATATTGAAATAGTTTATGATAAAGATAGGTTTCAAAATTTAACAAGGAAACCTACATATAAAAGAACTACTAGATTTAGTGATAATCTATGTGCTGTACACTTACGTCGAATCAGCGTAAACGTGATAAGTTTAATTTTATTGGATTCACTATATTAGAATTAGCTAAACTATTTATGTATAGATTTATATATGATTATTTAGCACCTGCTTATGGCAAAAACTATAAATTACACTTTACAGATACGGATTCCGTTTTCTTAGAATTAACAGTACCGTATAATTCTTCACTTGATGAAGAAATAGATAAAATAAAAGATTTTATTCATCCTTCAGAATTATATAAAGTAAAAGATGAGTTAGGAAATGAAGATTTCATAACAGAAGCTATATTTTTAAAATCTAAATGTTACTGTTATAATACAACTAATAATATTAAAACACATAAAAAATTAAAAGGAATTTCAAAGGCATCAGTGGCTAACCAAATAACACTTCAAGATTATAAAAATGCATTATTTAATAATGAAATAAAAACAGCATGTAATTATAGACTTAATTCAAAGAAACATAAAATGTATTTAAAAGAAGAACATAAATTAGCATTAGATCCATTTGATGATAAAAGAAAAATTTTACCTGATGGAATAACTACTTCACCTTTTTAATTTTCTAATTTCTAAGATAGACAAATTTGATATATATATAAAATAAAAAATAATAAAATATTAAAACACTATATTTGTATATTTTTTATCACTCGGCAAACAAATGTTCTATAACTCTATCATGAATTTTTTTATCAATATTAATTGTAATGAAGCCATGATCTTTTGACCAAGCATTGTTACACGATTGTTTAAATTCATCTTTATTTCTTACGCATAAATCTCTTAACAAATCACTTAAGTTTCTTGCATTTATTTCAAATAGTATAAATATATTTGCATTCTTTCTAATAACACTTCCGTCTAATGAATACATACTTTGTGTTAAATAAAAAACACTACAGTTGTTATGTCTACCTCTTGTGAAATAATTTCTCTGAACTGACTAATTTCTGTCATTAACACAATCATCAAAAATTACACAATGTTTCATTGTTTTATCTAGTTTACTAGGATCTTGCATATTACCACTATCATCTATTAATTGTATTTTTATATGCTTATTTTTATTGGATTCAACTAACTGATTATTTTTTGCTGCTTCTTCACACCACGAACTTATTTCTTCTTCATCTTCAGATTTTTCATATTCTTTGAATAATGAAGCAATTGCTGTTTTTTTAAGATTATTTTCAAATCCATATTTTAAAAATTGATAGACGGGTTGTTCTGCTGTTGTTGTATAAATTATAAGATTGTTATAATCCAAAAAATTTGAAGTCGTTAAAATTTTAAATAATGGATATGTTTTTCCACATCCTGATCTTCCACAAATAACTGACAAAACTTTATTAGATAAATTTGGATGATGATTAAATCTAAGTTTTTTTTATTTAATGGGGAGACTTCACTCATTTTTTAATAAAAAAAATTTAATTTTAATTTATTTGCTTTTAAAGAATAATAATAAGAAGAATAAGAAGAAGAAAATTAAACTTCTCTAGCTTCGCGTGGGAGTTTATACCTCTCGAACGGGAGTTTATACCTCTCGAACGGGAGTTTATACCTCCCGAACGGGAGTTTATACCTCCCGAACCAAAAGATCTATCATAATCTCTTCACCTCCAAAATTCATTTCTTGTCCTTTCTCATCAGTGATTCTAATGTTAATGTTGTTAATAGTTTTTCTTGTAATAGGGAAATATATTAATGTTTGTGGAATTACATTTAATCTATAACCAATGGGTACAGTAAAAGCTGGAAAACTGAATATTAAATTTGACAATTTACCATTATATATCCTCCTTCAATAATGTCACAATGTACAACAATTGAATTTATTTCAGTTATTTTTGGAATCTTCTCACCTAAATGATAACCTTGACTATAGGTTTGTTTATTAAATCCTAATAGCTTTGACAATGATCTATCATGATTAAAATCAACTTGATGATTTTCGTCTAAAGTAAGAGAAAATTTATTAACTGCCGGTTCAACTGCAAAATGTAATTGTTTCTTATCTTTAAATGGTATGCCTAAATGTATCTTAATTTCATTTGATATTGATTCAACTTCGTAAGAACCAGGAAGAAAAGTTAGTATTTTTCATGTTTTGCCTTTATAAGTAGAATATCTAAATTGGTCATTCACATCTTTGATAACGTTTTGAATAGTGTTAAATGTAGAGAAACTAGTCAATGCAATTTGATAATTTTTATTTTGTTCCAAATGTAGAATGGGTTCTAAATTACAAGTGTGTGATGAAGTAGTTGTTATAATTTTTAACGTCGTACTAAATTTTGATGAACCCAAAATCTGTCAAATTTTCTAAATGATTATTAATTTTGTTTAAATCTGCTGAACACATTTTTTAGTTAAAATTTTGAATAAATATTATTAATCAAATATATAGATAAAAATCATAGATAAAAAATCATAAATATAAATTAGAACCAACATATTTCAGCTACGGGCGAAGCCCTTAAAGACATCAGAGATGTTCCGTTATACTTTTATAATCCTCTTCATTTAGAATCTTCTTTTCTAACAGTCTTTTTAATATAGCATGAATTTCATTGAAACTAGAATTATGTCCTTCTTTTATTGCCGATATTAAAATATTTATTCTATTTAGTAATTCTTGTGGATCATCTGGTAAAAATACAGTTGTTTCTGTTTTTCAGATAAACCTTTTCCTACTTTAACTCCTGTTGATAATAAATTTTCTAATTGTTTATAACGTCTAAGAGATTTTACTGCACCAACTCTATCTAACATAGATTTATATTTTATGAGATCTCCTACAGCATAATTATTTAAATCTGCTCCTCTTAAAAGATCAACAAAATTTCTATCTAAATTAAAAGGAGATTTATCTGGTGAAAAAATTAAACCTCGAAAAGGTTGTGGAAATATTTCTTTTTGTCCGAGATAAAATCTAGGTATTGTTTTTCCATCTATAAATGAAATAGAATGTTGAAATTGCATAGATTTTGGTAATTTCTTATTAATGTTTGATTCTAGTAATCCATAGTCATCTAATATAGTTTTGTGCTCTGGATCTGTTATATCAATTTGTTTATCATTATTTGTACTTTCTTTTTCAAGAGTTTTAAATGGTTTCATAGTTTTCTCAAAATCAGTTTTTACTTGCTCGGTTTGCTGCATTTTTTCAAACATATCAGATTGAATACCAGCTTTTATCATTCTATGTTGAAGATGATTTTCTTTCATAATATTTTTTTGCTTTATTAACTCTTCTAATTGTTTTATTCTTTGAAAATTATCAGCTCTAATTTTATCCATTTTTAAAATATAATATTTGAATTTTGTGGTAACATTGGAATACAGCAAAAACATTTTACTGAACAAATTATTTTTTTATTGCTTTGTTGTCTGACATCTTTTCGCTTTAAGTTTTGTTTAATAAAGTTTTGCTTAAATTTTCGCTTAAAGTTTTTAGCTCTTCTAAAAAAATTTTGTCATTTTTTTCATTAGAAATTTTTCCATCACTCGAAATTTTGCCATCCTGTTTATTCTTATCATCAACTTTTTCTGACTGTAATTGAAATGATATTTGATTTACTTCATTAGCTATTTGATCAAATTTTTCAATCTCATCTAACGTAATAACATTATCATCACATACTCTTTGAAAGTAGTAATATAGTTTATCATTGACTTCTTTAATATGTAAATGCTTAGTTTTTAATGATTTTTGTTTTTTAGTTATTAAAGATTTATCTAACATTGTAACAAGTGAAGTTGCAAAAACACCAGTACCTGTTAAAGCTGTAGCAACTACTGGAATTACTAAAACACCTGAAGATATAACAATTGTTAAAGCATCTAAACTTATTGTTAAGAATATGCCAATTCCTTGTGTTACATTCTTAACTTAACTCCATCTCATTCTTAATTTTTCTATAATGCTCTAATCTTAATAATAATTGAGATTCCTTATCTTTCATATAACGTACTCTATCTTTGTGTTTTTCTTTATTCATTTTTTCAATGACCATTAAAGTAGAACTACGTTCATATGATAACGAAGGATATATTCTTGCGGTTTCTTCCATTTTTAAAGAAATATTTTTAGTCACATGATATATTTTAAAAACCTGAAAGATGGATAAAATTCATGAATTTGAAATTCTCAACTATTATGATTTTCGGTGTCCTGGAACGGTCATGATTTTAAGGGCGGGTGAAAATTGTAATTCACAAATTTGAGATTCTTAACTTTTCTGATTTTTTCGGTGTCCTGGAACGGTCATGATTTTAAGGGTGAAATGTCATAATCACAAATTTGAGATTTTGAAAAATTTGAAAAATCGGATATTTTTAAAAACGCCCAAATTTATGAATTTAGGTCTTCATAACCTGAAAAAATGACCAAAATTCATGAATTTAGACCATTTAAAAAGTACCATTTTTTGAAAAATCGGTATCTTTAAAAACGACTAAATTCATGAATTTAGGTCTTAAAAACCTGAAAAAGGGACAAAATTCATGAATTTATGTGGTTTTTAGAAATACTATTTTTTGAATTTTATGGTGTCCTGGAACGGTCTTTTGCCCATTACTAACAGTATCCCATCTTTATTGTATTGAACACTCAGTCAAAGAATTTAGAAGGTGAACATTGGAAAGCTATCTTTATTGGAAAAGACGGACGCGGTGAACTATTTGACTCTCTTGCTCAACTTCCAAATATACCAACACAGCAGTGGTTGAGAAAACATACTCGTCAATATCAACGAAATGAGCGCATACTACAACATCCACTTTCATCAACTTGTGGTGCCTTCGTATTGTACTTCATTTTAAAACGTTTGCATGTACGTCGATTTAAATCTGTTATTCAAAAGTTTTCATGTAACCCATCTTCTAATGAAAAAATGATTTGTAAGTTCTATAATGATTTGAAATAAAACATCATCATATTGGAATGAAAATTGTTTTTATTTCACAATCCGCTGGGTATGTACATATTCGATTAAACGGTCTAGGATTGTATCTGCTTGCACTTCTGATTTCAGTCCAGTAATGATAACTTTACTGTTGTGAACGATTGCAATATGTACAGGATTCCAACAATTAATGAGAGCTGCAGGAAAAAGTTCTGGCTCATAACACAAATTGTAGCTGCTGCTATGAATCCTCGAAAACGATACATTTTCACTCAATTAAGTAGAGATCACCATATTGTTCAGTCAGATTCGACATCACACACTTCTCCCTCTTCCATATCCGACGTAGTAGCTTTTGCAGTTCTAAGCGCATTAACCGCGCCGATGAATGAGAAAGGGCTCCGAGAATTTGTACCGTCCCATTTGGGAAGAGTTGAAGATTCCGTGAATTGCTCATCTTCACCACTAACATTTGCGGTCGACCTGGATAATACTTGCTGTTTGGAATTTGTTGATGTAATGTTGTGAGATCGATTTTGGTATAGAGTCTGATGCGGCGGAGAATGTTGACGATGGTGCAACGATGACGTGTCATGATGAAGAAATGAGTAAATAGAGCGATGTATCTTCCTTTTATACTTTTCCCAACTACCTTGATGAAATGTGAAGCAGATAGAAAGTTGAGAATGATGGATTTGTATTCGTTGCTTTTTTAGTCGCAACCATATGCGATTTCCTATGCGTGAATGTCTTTTCATATAGAAGTATTTCAAGTCCTTCATGATATGATTTAGGCATTGATAATGTCGATATGATCAAGCAAAGTCTCTTCTCATATTTCAGCATAGTCGTTGAAATAAACGTTTTGATTATAATCAATCTCAACATGTTGTAGGGAATCTAATTTTCAACTCTTCATGATGGAGCGTAACATTGTGTTGAAGGTGGTGTCTGATTAAGATTTTCATAGCAAAGCGATGAACTCTTGACGAATAAATGACATAATGGAGCGATGTATCCATCTTTTATATTTTTCCCAATTGTATTTGCGAAATGAAAAGACAGATTTGAATTTCATTTCTATAATGTTGAAGCCAAACTTGGTTACCCAAAGAGATGAAATTTAGCGTTTCAAAATATTGCAAATCCCTCTTGATGTCATTAAGATTGACAAATTGTCGCCATGTTAATGTAATTCCTCTCGATGTATTTCCATGAGAATTTTTGAAATGAATGTTTCCATTGCGATCAATTTTAATGTATTGTTGAGAATCCAAAATCCAAGTCTTCATGATGTTATGCAAATTGGTAATATATAGATCACCAGAATATGAAAAATGTCGTTTTACCATATTTTGCTTAGCAATGCAGCAACAAGTAAATGTGCTAGTAATTGATCCGCTATCTTTTCTACTCCCATTGATAATATACAACAGCTGAATGGAGAGTGGGAAGTAGGGGTCACACAACTTGTTCACAGTAACTGTGTCTATACTTTTGATCATGAGGTGATGAATATTAATATGAGACGCACAGCTGCTTACCAATGTGAAAAGGGCTGCCGAGTATACATTCCACAATGGCTGAAGAAAGATCTTCTATCACGTCAGAAATTCGTTTATGATTTCCTGAATAAAGCGTGTAAACATATTGTCCAATTTACTCCGCACAATGATAATCATAATTATGTACATCATGTAGTTGAGAAAGATTGGATTGTTGCTTTGAGTCCGAGTTTAAGAAATGAGTTAGGTTACCTCGCTAGCGCCTTAACAAGCTATAATTATAACGTTAATTGCCACCCAAGTGGTCATAAACAGTTAATATATCGAGAGGAAGCTTATTATGTAGATCTTATTCCAAGAAATGAGAAGACGTTGGTGAAGAAGATTGTGATTAAGCCAAGAAAGACAAACATGACTCCTGAAACATTATTTAAGAAATTTAATTATCTCCTTCGAGTTGATGGCAAACAAGTGGCAATATTGATTTATATCAAATCATCTAATCATATTGCAATAAGTAAATTAAATGATGATGATCTAGTATTAGTTTGTTCAAAAGATTTTCATCAGTTCTTACGACATCGTTCTGCAGCTGTTCATGGAAAATTTGATTTGCAACATTTGCCATGTGAAAGGTCAAATCAATTTGATACAGAATGGACCGTATCTTTATACAGAAAGCGTGTAGAGCCTTAAGGTGGTATCTTACATGAAACAAGAGTGTTGATGCCTCGCATTATTACTTCAGTTAAATTGGTTGTAGATTATTTAAATGAAGTGATTAATGAGAAACATATTTCACTTTCTGAAAAAGAAGGTGCTTTGTCTCTCACTGTAAGTGGAAAAGGTATTAAACTAATTATGGATAAAACTCTAATGGACATTTTGGGTTTTGATCAAAATATCTTTAAAAGTGGTACTGTAACCAAAGCTAGCGCAGACATGTCGCTATCGCGTCGTATTAACTATTTTCAGATATATTCCAATATTGGTGAAGATGTACGTGTGGGAGATGTTGAAGCTCCATTGCTAGCAATGATACCATACCAGCCAAAAAGCTGCAGTATTTTATCTGAGCATACTTTCAAGAAAGTGCATTATACAAAGCTGAAATCAAACTACATCCCACAAATTGATATTGCAATTTATGACGATGCTGGTGCGTTGATTCCTTTTCATAAAGATGCTGTAACAAGCATCACACTCCATTTCCGAATGAAGAGTTAATGCAAAAGCATGCTAATACATTTTTCCAATGTGATTAGTATGGAAAGTGAAAATAGAGATTCGTTTCTAATTTACTTACCCAGTAATGCTTCTATGAATAAATTTCCTAATAATAAACCATCAGACTTTCGAGTAGAATTAAATCACTCACTAGATCTAGAAGGTGAATGGGAAGTAGGTGTTTCCAGCATTTGCTATGATAGCAATATTCAGAATGTGAATGATTTGGAAGAAATGACATTGACTCCTCGCACCCATGATGGAATAACGATGAATAATGCATTCCAGTTCCCATACAATTTAACGTCAGATGGAAAGTGAAACTATGAATGGATTCAGATAAAATCAGATTATTATGGTCCATTTGGGAATGAGAAAATTATTAAGGCATTCAATAGTGGCAATACTTCCCTCATGAAGAAAAAGGATCAGAAAGTTTATGAGTTTACTATCTATCATTGGAATGGGAGACAGTTCCTTCGCTTTCATTCTTCTACTACATCTAACGTCAATTGCTACTGCAAATGTTAAAAAAGTTTATTCAAATCGAATCAACAAATTTCATTTTAAATTTAAAATATTTGATGAAGATGTTGTAGAATGTGAAGAACGCATCATTTTGAAAAAGCGTGGTGTTCAACCTTTATCACTTATTGAGTTAGTAAAACGATGGAATGAGACTGTTGGTAAGAAGTATGGAGAGAAAATTGTGGTGGACAAAGATAAGTTGGTTATTCTGAAATATAATGACAAACTTACAGTTTACTTCTCTCCAACCTTGCGTCATTCTGTAAGACATCCAACACCTATTATTGGAAGCGGTTTGATTTATGCTTCCCATGAATATTACACTAAAGCTGATTCAGTTAATGATGAATGGTGGGTGGACATATATGGTGATCGCATCAAGAAAATTTACCAGTCTTATCAAGAATCTAAAGTTGCTATCAATATAATGCCGTGTCTATATCATACAGTTGAAAGCTTCATTCATGTAATAAATCAAGGCGTTGTTCTGAAACTGGGTGATGACATTCAATGTCAATTGAGCAAAAATTTGACAAAAACTTTGGTTTTTCAATGCTACAAAATATGTTTACTGCTGCGCATGCGATTGGTATAGAAACACCAATGACACTTGATAAACATGAACAGCAACTTTACATTCAAAGTGATTTGATTCTACCTATTTCTGTTGGTGTGAAAAAAGAACACATTTTACGTGATTTCATTCATGATAAGGATGCTTTATATGGAATAGTCGAGAAGATGTTTCAACCTATTTTCTACCATCCTATTATCAAGCAAACTATAGCATCTATTTCTATCAAAATTACAAATGGTCTACATGAGTGCATCCATGTCAAAAATACTAAATCCCTCGTAACTTTAGTGTTTCGGAAAACAAAGTGAAGTCATTGTAAAATTTCATTGAAATAAAAATATATGTATGAAAAAGTCTTTTCACAGATATAGGGGGAATGGGGTGACTGTAGGCATATACTCACAAGGAAATGCAATCTAAAGCGATACATAAAACAACAATGAATGTCAACAAAAGCATCATCAAAATACTGATTTGAGACTGAATCTATTTACACATCTCCTGAATGTGGTAGTGTGAGTTTAATTCTTTTGGTTAGTGATATGTTTGTATCAGGATGACCATGTGGAAGAGATATGTTATGTCCTATCCAACACCTCTTATCTTCCCACGCTGAAAGTGCTCGCTTTCTAAATGTATGATTTTTTACCTCATGCGTCTTTGATTTTAAGATGGTCATGTTGACAAACGTTACACACTTATTTTTAAAGGCCTTCTTATAGACCCTATGTTTCATATTTAAAACAATCGACTTAGATATGCCGTTTGCGCGCTTAATACTGTCACTGGAGTCTTTTGGTTTCATAGAATACATTTTAGGACAAAGAAGAATCATTTCCTTAATTTCTTTTCCTGCCATTTCATCTTTGAAGCATCCTAATTTTACTTTATTTTTAGTAGAGTATAGTGGGTGATCTGTAGGATAATTTGACGTATGAAAAGAATTTTCTAAAGATTTTCCTATTTCATTGAAGTTTAACTTTTTCTGAGCAGCGATACTTAAAAAGAAACTGTCTGTATCACCACTCAGCAAGCGCACGTCTTTAATTAGAGGACATGGTTTTAATATTCTATAGAAGAGTTGATACATTTCAAGCTTGGAATAATCTAATACAGCTTGTCCAATGTAGATGGGCTTGCACAGCTCTAATTCTGATTTTATCATTTTAACACCAACCAACTCATCATCTATAATATCTCTATCAATAAAGAGAGATGATGCCGCTAACTTTTGAAATTTATCATTATGATTCACAAGTTTATAGTTTATACGTTTTCTAACATCCTCCATCGTCTTACCAAAAAGACTATTATTCTTATATTTATAAAAATCCTTTTCCAAATTATTTTGGGCTAGTGCACGTTTCTGGCTGTTACTAACAATATATGGTTTCAGAAAGGCTTTCTGTCTAAATTTGATAATGCGGTGAACTGTTTTTAAAATCATGCCCATTTCTAAATAAAATTTTAAGATGGAAAAGTGGACTAGATAATTTTTCTTATCAAATTGAGTAAGCAAAAGTTTGCGACAAGGCTTATACTTGGGCTGTCCACTCCCTTCTAAATCTTTATGAAATTGTTTCATAAAGTCCGAAAACATGTCTTCAGTCACTTCACCTGATTCGGGCGCAAGTGGAAAATCCACAGTTTTATTTTTAATACTATTTGGATAGATAAGATCTACCTCAAAATAATATCCCCAATCACCATCATCTGGAATAGCTAGTATGTTTGAAGGATTGGAGAAATGCTGAATTTTCCTATCACCTAGCCAGCTAAACTCAGAGTGAGTTAGAGGTTTGGATAGTGAATTACCATATAAATTATTCTGGTCATAGTACTTTAGATCTGAATCTGATCATCATCTACTATTTTTGATTTTATTTGATGTCTATTTACAAATGTGAGACCACCGCGAATTCCTCGCTCAAATAAATTATACATCTCTGGATCTTGCAAAAGATGGATGCACTCTCCAGTCATTTTAAAAGCAGACTGGAATGACATGGCTGGAAGACTGACAAAGTGGATAGGGTCTAATTTATCTTCTTCTAATGTCACTCGTCGAAACTCCTGAAATACATCAGCCAGCAAAAATACATCTAATTTTAGATAGGCGATCATATAATCGCTAAACGTTTGACAGTCAAATTTTGTCCATGCAACTGGAGCATGATTGTAATCTTATACCTTACATTCTATACCAGTCGAATCATTTTTAAATTTATTTATTGATGGAAGAGAAGCCTCACTAAGTTTAGAAATGTTGTCAAAGTATGCATATGGAAACACTCCTTTGCATGTGATGACTTCATCTGTCAAGTTAGGATATTGTTTCTTCAAATTTTGAGTTAGGGGAAGAGACTTAAGATTTCGAACGAGAGATGCTAGTCATGAAGTCACGAATTGATAGGAATCTAAAAATTTTATATCAAAGTAGACTGTCTTATTTTCTTTAGTCTTATCAACTGTTACTTTTGCAGTCATGGACATAAATTTTTCCTTCGTTTGAGCTATGACATTCATCAACCACCCCTTCATTTTTCCTAACCCCCCTTTTATTATCATATGGCTGTCATAGCCTTTGAAGTTATGAAAAATTACGGGTAAAGTGCGGCGTCTCATTCTTAGAGAAAAATTGCATCTTGAACACAGTGCGTTTCCAAATTTACCAGTGATGTGATCATGGTCACGCACTTTCTTAATTTTACCCTCATCAAACGTTTTATTACATTTTGAGCAGACTTTACAACTTTCAAATTTTACCTGATCATCTGCTGTTATATTTAATGATCTGTGATAGAGTTCACTATCATATTTTTGTTGAAATTTACTAGCACTTTCCAGGAATTGCAAGAATTTGTGTATACAATTCTCACCTTGCCAGACGTGCATTTTATTATTTTTATTTTTGAAATGATTATGCCATACCTCATAACAGGATATGGCTGCTGGCTTGTGGATGTTATCATCAATATAGCATTCGATGTCAGCATAGATGACACGCGGAGGACTTAATTCACTACCATTCTCTCTATATGAAAAGATTTTATCTTTGGGTATGCGTTCCATTTGCAATTTACCTCGCTTACACCATTCATAATGTGTTTGAAATTTATGTTTTGACCAGAAGGATCTCATACAACGGTCACATATGAAATGCTCCCCCTTTTGGATGTTAGGTGGGAATATAGTCGATGAATATTTGGAATACCGCAGTAATGCCATTGTTGACTGCTATCCTCATATACCAACAAGACGTTCACAACACGATCACAAGTTGATGAACGTTTGTTGTAGCGTACACCTTTAAGTCCTTTTTGCCAGACGTGAACAACTATTTTAATTTCATATAATTTTTCAAATTTCTCTATATCTTTCAATTTCATATCTTCACTATTGCAGTCATCAAATTTCAATTCATTCTCCCATTGATGATATTTGGTTTTACGGAAACGGTTGTTCTGTACATCATGATAGTGGAGAATGGAAAAAACCGCATACTTAAAACAGTGAGATTCACAATCTATAGAAATGACTGCTTTCTTATCTTTCAACGTTTCTGGAAGATTGAAGGAGCCTCGTCCACTGTAATTTTCTAATAGAGTAATTTTAAACATGGCAGATTCTACACCATCAAAAATCAGACCACTATCGCGCTCGCTAAATTTATCAATATTTGATTTTAGCCCTTGAATGTGAAAATTTAACCATACTTCTTTATCTACTACCTCTGTAGCAGGAGAGGAGGGTATGTGAAACTCCAACCTCTGCACTATTTCGCCAGTATGATGGTCAACTTTAACATATTTTATTTTAAGATAGATGAGCGCTTTTATTCTAAAGTTGTCTAAATTTCTAAAGAGCGCATCTATCAATACTGAATTTTGATGAAACCACTCCACAAAATCAGCAATGGTTTCTGAGGATTCCATATGGTAATTTCTCACTACATTATTGAGCGACACTTCAGTGAGACGGATAGAGGTGCTGTTACTATAACTATCATTTGTATGCGTGTGGTGAAGTCTATGTGAAGATAATTCAAAACGTGTTTGAAAAGATAGAGTGCAAAAGTCGCAAGTAAAGGAGACATGTTGAATAGAATCATCCTCACATCGGGAGATTGATGATGTCTTGGGTTGACATACACGTTGTCTGATGTGTCGGGCGAGATCACGCTTCCTTGTAAAGATGTGACCACAATCAGCACATTCCCGCTCATTAGATTCCCGCGACTGACCGCTTGAGCTGGTACTAACATCACCTGAAAGAGAAATCATTCTATCATCTCTATTAAAGTTATAGTTAATTGTTACAACCTACCTTCACTTAACAGCTCTAAAGTTTCCTCGAGAAGGTAGCGTTTTGGTGAAGTAGATGGCTGAAATTGAGAAAGATGCTATTAGCCAAACGTTTGAGGGAGATGAGTGAGGAAATCTTCAACTTACCATTTCAACGAAAACAAGTTTAAGTATGATACTTCAATGTCAGAAAATTGTATAGTTTATCAAAATAGAGACTTCACTTATTCTCAATACGTATCAAATATAGAATGAAAAATTAGTCTCTTTCCCCCCTTTTATATACTCTCATACTCGGGATTCATTGGCTATTCATTTGATTGGCTACTTACTTGTACTTAAGCACTAAGAAATCAAGTTTATAGCATACAATTTGAGGTCATGAATTCACCAACAGCAACTCTCTCCGTGAACACATCAGCTTGCACTCCCGCTCCAAAGAAGGTGAAGTTGGAGAAGAAAACAGTCGAGGATATTGCAAGCTTGGAGTTCCCTGTCTCTGACTTAGGAAGAGGAGATGGAAATGATGTATTTGAGGTGGAAGTACCTACTATGCACCAAGGAGGATGTGTCGAAGGAGGATGATATCAGTCTTCTCCATGACATACGGAGATGGTACAGCCCATCGTCCCAACCCAGAAACGAAGTGGAATGGCAGTAAGTCTTTGGTGTGCTGGCTGCAGCGGAGGAAAGACTGCGACAACTGAAATGTGACTGCAGTAACTGTGAATCGCTGTGGGACAATATCAGTACTGAAGAACTTCTAAATTATTTGTAATTTCTGAATATATGTTTCATTTGTTATATCTGTCTGTTTTCACTTATTTCTGGGTAATGTAGACATCAACATCATAGTGGAAATCTAATCATTTGACAGCTCAGTATAAATCATAGCAGCTGATGCTAGACACTATCATTTTTCCTAAATGCTACCTCAATCACTGAGGGAAAATATCAAAAAGTAGTGACATGTGGTTCTTTAGATTTATTTAAAATCAAAGCATACTTGATCGTTTGGGAGCATCTGACACTCTTCTCTCACGAGTTGTTTTCGGTGTCCACTCTTCGTCTGTCCAGATAATTCTTACAGTTTTGTTACCACTCTCCTGACTACTCATGCCTTCATCGCACTCATTGACGATCACAAAATTGTCATTTTAGCTGAGATTGGTATATCTTGCAATCTTCTGACTTTAACAGTCTTTATCTAAATTAGAGTGATTCTGATTGGCTGTTGAGGAAAGTATTGTTGAATATCCTATATAAATCAGAAGATTGTAGCACTTCTCATTCACATCATACGATCGAACAGTCTAGTATGGCAAATTCTTCTGAAGCCTTGAATATTTTCTACAAAATTTTCGAAGTTGTCGATGAATGGGACGAGGATGTGAACAGTGACAATAAACCCAAAATCGCCAATGTCGAGGAGAAGAGTGGTAGCAAAGTGTCATCACCCAAGTTGTATGGAGTGAGGGCGAGCTCACACCAAAGACGACGCGACTCAGAAGAGTGCCGGATGCACCAAAGCGAGTGGTATACTACAGGATTTATAATGACTTGAAACCAGTCCCACTTAACTTTGATAAATAAATCTAAAGAACTACATGTCTTTGTTCTGCGATGTATTGATCTAGAAATGGAAATAAAGGGAAGATTTTAGATATGGGGTTTATTGTATACATGGTTGCGAATGTCATCACATTTATTATCGGTCTACTTTTCTATCAAAAGAGATCGTATCATTAGTAAAGAGAGAATATGTATATGTTTGCGTGTGGCGCGAGAGTGCCCTCCCATTTCATCCCTTCATCATTTAGCCTCAATAATAGAGGCAGTTTTTAAGAGAACTCATGATTCATTCTCAGATAACGTATGCAATGGAGAATTTAAAAAGTAACCTGCGGCAGATAGCTAAGACTCAACCGATTGGCGTTCAAAGTGCTACGTTGAGCGAAGAGACCACGACGACCGTTGGAAAGTCGGATTAAGGTGAGTCTCAAGCCCTTGCCACACTCATCACTGCGATATCATCCGCTGTCTCAAGAGAGATCGCCCACCAACAGGAAGAATTATACCTTCTCCGTGCCATGCACCGTTAAAGTTGACTGATAGCAGATATAACTTTGTAATTATATTTTTTATATTCGTGTGATAGATTCAGTCAGACCAAAGTCTGTCCAGGGCAAACCACGTGGAGGTACTATCACTTTTTGCCCCATGGTGGCATCTTAAAGACCGTTGGTTCGTTCACGTCGCATCTGAAAAATAGAAAGGAAATAGATGAAATTATATTCAAGGGATAGAGATGATATTAACTTACCATAAATTAACTTAATCGCTTCGTTGAACCTTCGATGGCGGTGGATGGGGAAGATATTTGGCCGGCAGTTTCCGCTTGCGGTGGCGCAATTCCTTGATGTCACCATCATGCTTGAGAGATGTGTAGGCAGCGCATCTCCGCCATCGCCCCATCGTAGCACTCGAATGTGGTGTCCAAGTCCTCACTTTCTATTATTATGTTATCAACAATTCTGCTGTTGACGACGGGAAGGTGGAGCGTTGTTCTTTTCTCCTCTTCTTTCTGGCTCTCAGTCAGGCTTAAGTTGTTCAAGTTTCAACTTTGACGTCTCTTCCTGAGCTTTTAAAGATTTGATATAGGTCGCCTGCTAACGCGTTTTTCGCTGCTAAGCGCCCTTTCGTGGAAAGGTTCTAAATTTAGGACTTGAGTCTTCAGGGCCCGAATTTCGGCTACCTGACCCTTGAGGTGAAAATTCTCGTCCCTAAGAGCCGCCCATTCGTTCTTATAACGAGCCAGTTCGTCCTTCAATTTGGTAAGTGCGTACTCCTGGCTCACTTTTGCGATCTGGGCATCCTTGTTCCAGCTCTTCGTTTGCTGCTTGATCCCCTTCTTTACTGAGGAAGACTGCTGCGTGATCGCTTTCTTTATAGGGGAAGACTGGTTTGATGGTTTTCCTATGTCTTCCACTTTGCTACTAATGACGACCTCCTCAGAATCGGAGTCGTCTGAGCTTTCCGATCCACTTAGATGTTCTGTGGTCGGTGCAGTAGGAGTCAAGATGGTATCAATTGCATCTTGCAATTCTGCGTCTAGATCGACTGTTGTGTTGAAGTAGGGTGCGATCAATTTGCTGATGTCGGATGACGTGTAGTTGGCCACCTTCTTGATCGGACATTCGGCGTGAGCGGCGTAAAATGCCTCATGGTCCTTGCCTTTTAAAAATTTTAGGCAATGTATGCAGCCGGAAATAACAGCTCTTTCCTCGTGAAAGTGAGGAGTATTTTTATATTTGTTAATGTGGCGTTTAAATTCGCCGCCTCTCTTAATCTCTCCACAAGAGCACTTTTTAAGTAAAAATCTGGAATTTCCTCCCATTTTCTGTAAAGGAAGGATGAAATAGAATTACTACTTATACCATTTATAACTTCAACGAATGAATACATTGACAATCATTTTAAAAATACAACTAATATGTCATTCAATACTTGAGGATAGACAAGCTAGGCTGATGAATCCGTTACAGGCATTACTCAGAGGGGATCTTATCCCGACTCCAAGGCCTCGGCCCTCAAATCCAACCTCCCGCGGACAGAGCGTGCGTCATATCACTGTGTTGGTATTCGGACCCCGATGTTGACATGAAAACCGGTGGAGCTATTTACATCAGGAAGCAAGTCTCGAGCCGAAGCTCGCCTCTGACAACTTTATAAAGGTCTTTATTGAAATCAGAAGGTTTGAAAACCCCGAAAAATCACAAAAAATAGTGACTTTGAATTTTTCGGCATTTAGCACTACTTATGAAATTTTATAAGTAGTATGTAAGTATAGGTCTGATCAATAGCGATCGAATCTTTTTGAATCAAGTCAACAGGGCTTGTAGAAGCAAAGTTACAAGCCTTTAAAGTTTTGGAGTCTTTTATGGCCTGGAGACTAAGGCCATCTCCTGGCTAACCTTTAAGTCTGACGCCTTAGCTGATATCAGCAATGAAATTTTCTAAGTCGGTTTGAAACCCGAAATTTGGAATGTCCGATGCTAGCATCAGAGCTCAGAGAGACGACCTACCGTTGACAATCTCTCGTCCTAATGAAAAGTCTCATTCGGTTCCCAGCTTATATAGTTTTGTGGCGATCAGCTGATGACGTAATATCCATTATCCAAAAACTTTAAACGCTTCTATCGCCGATTCTAGAGGTCCGATTGAGCTGGAAATTCCCCATTACGATGTAGAATTTGACGCTGAATCCGAATCTGCCCTCCGTTTTCCCATCCGATGCTTCGTTTTGGCTCTACAGCCCACAACCATCCCAAATTCGCCGTTAACTCGTTTTTCGGAAAAATGTTGAAAAATTTTTTCTCTCCGATGGCTTTCAAATTTACCATGCTGATGCAGAATTTGACGCTGATTCCAAATCTGGTCTCAGATCTGACATTGGAGCAGCCGTTTAGACGCTAGAGCCCAAAACATCCCAAATTCGCCGTTAACTCTGTCGTTTTTCGCCAATTTCCCAAATCTTATATGGCGCCTCACATCTAAAAGACAGATATGAACAAGCCGTTTCTTTCACTGAATTTGTCTCACTCTTAGCTTTCAAACGAGCTATTGCACGACTTTCTATGATCTCTAGAACCAAAGTTGGAAGCAACGCTGCCGAGGGGGGGGGACGTCCGAAAAATTTTTTCTCTCCGATTTCGCTGGAAACAACCTTCCTAACCCAAAATTTCACGTAGATTCCGAATCTGACCTCCGTTTTCCCATCCGATGCTTCGTTTTGGCTCTACAGCCCAAAACATCCCAAATTCGCCGCTAACTCGGTCGTTTTTCCGAAAAATGTTGAAATTTTTTTCTCGCCGATTGAGCCGGAAATCACCCTACTGATGCAGAATTTCACGCTGATTCCAAATCTAATCTCAGATCTACCATTGGAACAGCCCTTTACACGCTAGAGACCAAAATCATCCCAAATTCACCGTTAACTCTGTCGTTTTACAACATCTACCAACCTGGACGGCCGACCAAGACTCTCTCCCGAGGGGGGGGGGCGCTGTGTTTATTGTGGAGGTTTGCTTACTACTAATGTGCATTGTGGGAAGCGAGGTTGATTCAGACTGGGTCTCCGAACTTGAATCGACGTCACGAATTGCCGCTAATTGGCTGACAAGTTTTAAGTTTGCACTATTGATCTTTTTTTTGAAAGTGCATTATGAAGTAAAGCGCCAGTACCGTCGATAACATGCTATTCGCTACTTGGTCTAAGTTAAGTTTTGGTCTGTGTCGCATACCTATTTACATTGGACGATATCAATTACTGTAAACGGAGAAATTTTAGCGAATCGTTCAAGAAAAAATTTTGCGAATCTGTTCGAAGACTAGAATAATAATACACTCACAAGGAAAAATTGCAGCATATCGAAAACTTTATTTACAATACTTCAGTAGCTTTATAACTTGCAACGACAATATGAAGTTCATCAATCTGGAGTTGAAACATGCCAAATGTGAAAGGTTCTGGCTTTGCGTAGACTGGAATCACAGCTTGAAACCAACCAGATGAATGATATGAGATCTATCTGTGGTCTATGATCTTTGTGCTTGTTATTTGTCTTGCATAATTATGAGGTCTTAAAGCAGGGTCCTATACAGAATCGTCAAATAGAAATGAAAAGCATTTCTCGAAATTTCGCGCTTCACAGTATGCTTTGGTAGCACTTATATTTCGAACATTCGCTATAGCCTCTCTGACAAGCCATAGATGCACAATGGGATTATTGGCTCACTAGTATCAATCTTCTGTCGCTGTGACTGAAATGTCGAGACGCCTATCCCCAAGTATAGATATTATGCTCATCAATGGCTGGGATCTATAGTAGAATTTAAATACAATTCAAACATTAAAACAATGTTTAAAATCGCGGATTCAAGAAACCTCATTTGGAAGTGCGAATTAAAGCATGTTTAAGAAGATCTTACAACCATGTGTAAAACACGGTTTGAGAAGCTCATGCATCAAAGCACTGCATCAAACACATTTTTGAAAGCAAGGTTGTTAGACAATGAGCAAAACACGATTAAAACCATGCTTAAAAATCAAGCTTAAAAAGCTGTTTCAGACAACTCTTTTAAAACTTTATTGTTCCCATGACAATAAAGCCCATAGGAGCCTCATCTAATTTAGAATAATACAACATACGATAGTTGTGTTTTACATAATTTGTAGTTAGGCGCTGCTATGTAAATGTGAATGAGGTATTTGACATAAGAATTTTCTCGTTTGAGCAAAATGTGATGTTGATATAGATCTGCAACATAGATATTGACTTAGGGCACATTGATGTCATTCTGCTCATCTTGAGTGTAGGCAGTAAAATGAAGAAAACTGTTATTCAGTTATCAGATTTACAGTAATGATCGCCATGAGAAAAGTGATAACTCCTGACATGACTAGTCATTAACTCCTGACCATCTGCAGAAGTTGACGTTTGCCTCACGAACTGAAAAACTGCCGTGATGAACGTTGACAGAAAAGTGGATGCAAGAATGTGATATGAAATAGTAATTCCATCTTTTGCGAAATATTCTAATTATAGAACTTGACTCGCTTTGTACGTCACGCACTTCTGATAAAAAATTCAATTATAATTCTCAACATAATTTTGTCGCATCATCCGTGGTCCAAGGATGATTCAAGAAATAAATCCAATGAATGTACATGTTGTACATGCAGCTGCATTTTTCATGGTGATATTTTTACCCATTCCATATTGCGAGATAATTTAAAGTTCATTCATTGTCTTCATGGAATTTGAAATGGAATTATCACAGATATCTTCTTTTTATTTTTAAGGACATACATCCATATGTTTCCTTATTGGAGATGCCTAATAACGGAGAAAGGGAAGCTAACCTAACAATCATGCAGCGAGGTTATAGCGGAAGTCACGAGATACAATAACAATTAATAAAATCTAATTGATGCGTATTTCATTAAAAACGTCTATTCACTATTCAGGACATCGATGAAATAAAAATCAAGTTTTCCCAGTCGATAATGAACATTCAATATAATTCAGACAAAACAATGTCGGTATTTCTCATGAAGCTAATTCCCTACAGATTCCCATTTATCAAAGTCTATCGCTTTATGTGGCAGGGAACATACACAGAAAGAATGAAATTGTCTAAGGTAATAAAGTCGACGACTAAGGGGGAATTAGGAAATTTTCAAACAGAATAACCAAACAGATTGGCAAATCCTCAAAAACAGGAAATGAATTTAGCTGCAAGCATAAGTTCTTAAACTGAGAAGAGCTTGGAACAATATGATGCTCTAACCAATTCACTGCTCTCTACACAAGGGAAATAAACGCTGGATGAGTATGTGGTACAGGTGTCACAACTTGAACTGGTCTACTTGCATCGGAATATTACAAAAGGAGGTTCTAGCGCTTCAGTTCTGCATTGGTCTACATGCTATGGCTCTAACACGCTATGGAAAGTAAAGCTAAATAAAAGATACAATATGAGCATACGAGTTTAAGTATTATACTTCACGTTGAGGACAGATAGTTACGGCAAATGATTTTTATCAATTTTCCAATCAATCCAAGCAAAACATTTATAACGCAATTTGTCTTGAGAAAACTGGGGTATATATTTGAAGTCTACAAATTTTGAGGAATTTCTGGAAGTTGAATGATGATCACTGTCACCTCGTCAAAAATCATTAACTTTAATGTCACATTGCAAACTTTCAATTGGTCATTTCATCAACTTTTCATTTCACTTTTCACAACTGCAATGGTCGAAAATTCAAATATTAAGATCTGATGCTGATATAGAAGATACGAGGAGATCTCGAGTCAAATTCATGTGCGTGAATTTTCTCGAAGTCAGTTAGTTTGTCAGGTTGATCTGTTCGATATGATATACATACACCACACAGAATTACAAATGATGATTTGACAAATGTGATATAACGGACGACTGAAGAAACTCGAAACACATATCAATCAAATCTTCCACATTGTATAAGCAATCTGTCCGCCATACAACAGGAAAATCTCCAACATGAATACAATATCTAATCAAAGAGACAGTCTGTCTCAGCGATGCGACGCTTCAACTGATAAATCGAAATATATCATTTATTAGAAGAATGATCTAACCAGAAAGGAATCTTAGAGTTGATTCATTTCATTTCGTCAAAAATGAAGGTAGCTCCTTGATAAAAAATGACTTGTAGGACTGAAATGACTCTTAACGGAAAAAAGTTGTGGTAAGCACTGTATATTACAGAATAAGTTTAAGTACGTAACAAAATCTGTGCTTTGCTTTTCCTTGGCATTGCATGAGGACAGCATCTGTAACTGGCTACAGACATGCAACTTTTTGCAAGCTGACGCTGTCAACTGAATCCATTATTATAAATCTTAATTATTAATCAGAAGTGGATAAATTTTACAGGATATGTAAGATTAAAACAATTTGTGCATACTCAAACATGAAAGCCTTTAGAAATTGAGTTTGATAATTATTTACAATAATGCCTACAATTTTAACAGATAAATTAGTGCTGCAATTCAATTTATCTTTTAATGCTTGTCAGTTAGGAATCATAAAAATGTCATTTTAGGATTTAAATGAAATTACCATCGGTTGACGCAAAGCGCTATCCACATATTTGTTATCCAACTCTATCTCCATAAAATCTGCAAGATAATACACTAACACACACTGTCATTCTCGATCTATTATATTTCACGACAGAAAGTTTTGCGTCAATAGGCTACCCGTCCTATAATTAATGACTATATCAATAATTCCACAATTATCATGAGTAATGTCGTGTGGCAAAGTCGAATAGAAAAGTAAATTTCTTAAACTAATGTGCAGTCTTTAAGTATATTTAGAGCTGTGCAGGTGATACACGCTTTGTAAACTGTCAGCTATAAGTACCAAAGATCCGCAGATGACTTGTGCGGAGAATTTTCTTGTGTCTGTTGAATATCTATATTTCTATTCTATTGTTCGTGCAAAATCGAAACATTTTGTTTCATAATGCTAGTTTACAAAAATGCAGTAGCGCACCACGATTTCGAGGCCGGGCCGAAACATTTCCGGCAGCATTAATCTAACTGTGAATCTTAAAATGATGCTGTCCTTGAAGCATCGCAGCAAGTAAACAAGCCTTTAGTCAGAGTTCGAGTACATCTTTGAAAATGCAAACATTCCATCGCGATTATATTTCACAACACATTCATCATTCTGTTGACTGACAGCGTGTTCTAAATATTCTCTGGTGCAAAGTATTTGTACGTTTACTCAAATCTGAATATTTTATACATCGTGCATTCGTCTTTCATTAATAAAAGAATAGTTATTTTTCTATAGAAAAACTCAAACGTCTGGTATTAGTTTATGTATTTACTTACTTGGAAACATATCATAATAATAAATGTAAATTTCATTCAAGGACGCAATCATCAATGATCTCCACAATATTGTCAAATATGCATCTCTAACATGACATCTTTGCAAATGGCACAGTCCTTGAGAGACATTAACTAAATATACTGATCGTGTCACGAATCGAATATCGCCAGTATGTTCTCAGTAGATTGGTATGATATGAAAACACAACATGATTGACTACTAGGCTTTCCTTTGACGAATTACTTCATCTGACTTTTGACTTCGCCGCTGATGTTTATGTTCCTTGAAGATGAAAGCTCTGTTGATAATTGATTATTATGACAAATAATACATTTTTGATGACACTTTTCAGGCTTCGTAATGCTGTAACGGCATATGAATTATAGCTGCAATAACTATTTAATGCTTTAATGTGATATGCGGCAGATAGAATTTAAGATAGTGAAAATCACCGATAATTATGTCATGATATCAAAGCTTTACTGAAAAGGATTTATTGAATAGTATTTCTATTGAACTGACATCTTGAAGGAAATAGCAGCTTGAAAGCGATAAGCCTACTGTTGGCTTGGTTATGTCTCTGATGTCGAGTAGTCAGTTTTAAAAGGCACCCCGACCATGTCGACCAAGTAGCTTTAAGCATTTATGACATGCATAAATCGGACATATACTATAACACATAATTACATCATGAATTATGGAATGAATTATTAGCCTGACCAAGCACTAGATCAGTAATCATGGTGAGATCAAGGCAATATTAATGAAATGCAGAAGTTTTCTTATCTCACTATTTAACTATCTTCAGGGGATAGCAATTTTGCAAAGCTTGATAGATTTTTGGACTTCAATAGATCTTCAATTCCGTAGATCGTTTCAAAATACTACCGCTTAAGAGCATTATCACAATATCATTAAGTTGAACTTCCTTTGAATACATATGAGAGCTCATAGTACATGAACACTGAAATTCACATTGTAAATAGATTATTATTGTGCACATTTTCTTCCAATATCGAAGCCTTATGCGCTATGCATGTAGTGCAAAAAAACAAGTTTCTAGAAAATACAAAGGACGCATAAACATATAAAAGCAAATTCTTATTGACGAATGCTGAACAAATGCAACAGGACATATGCAACCATTGCCATAGATAAGCATCATCCAATAAAGCGATTTGATTACGATTTCCTTACATGCATAAAAATACACGTTACTTGCATATCATATTTGGTCATATTTTTCAAACATAAAGCTACAAATTTCATCATTTAAAGCATCACACACTACATTGAATGCGTCTGATCATTTGGAATGAGCAATATTCACTGCGACTGAACAAGAGCTCCAACTCTGTTGCAGGAGCAATACTTGGTTGTGGAAGAATGAGAAATTTTAAAACCCGAAGGAAATCTGATTAATGTCTCTCAAAAGAATTAGCTAGTATTAAGAGCAGGCCTAGTAGTTCCTTATGTAGAAATGACAATAATCAAGTGAATTGTTATTCCAGAGAAACAACAGTATTGTAACTCGCTACTCCGCAGAATTAGCATATTTCGAGTTCCCGAAAATCAATATAATTACTCATTTTCAAGTATCTTGCGAGACAGACGAAGACAAATTTGACTGTGTAATGAAGCTGACAACCAAGTATTCCACTCACAGTCAAAATCAAGCAGCCCTTTGGGAACATCGTCTTAATGCCTCGAGCTGAATGCAAGAGTCTTCACTTGACTTCTTGTTATCACTGAGTTTGAAAGATTTCTGTTGTCGTCATATGGTTGCTGATATTCATACACTAGATTTTGGTGTGAGAATCAGACAAAACGTATAAGGAAGCATTTTGAAGCAACTTTGCATGATATGTTTTAACTGTTACAACTACGCACTGAATTTGTATGTAATTAATTACACATGTCAGCGTCGGTTCAAAAGGTGTTTCACAGTCGCCGACAAAAGTTTTATGCTAGAATATATTCGGCTTTCATTCATGTTCACCTTAAAACTGAATAGAGGCTGTGACATGAGACAATAGAAATTATTATGTTCGCAGCATTATTATCAGACTCATTGATAGCGAACATCAGAACAGAACCTTTGTCCAGAGTGCCACAGGTTGTCCATGCCTGAAACTATCACATACCAATTCATCTCACTTAACGAATTGTATGAGTCGATAATGGACAACTGTCTACAGAAATAGCAGTACTGAACGTGCTACATTTATCGATATAATCTGGGGGTTGTGCCCGTGTTGTTCATGTCCGCAGATCAGCTACTGTCAATTTAGTCGATTAACGTCATCAGAATTCGTTATAAACTATTCAGTTAAGTACGGTCATTATTTTTGCATCAGTAAGAAGAAATAATCATGACCTGATGACAGATACAGCTTCTGTTAAACATCTTGTATAAGATCTTTGTCAGAATCACATCAGCTTGTATCAGATGTCAGAATCACATCAGCTTTAAAAATCATTTTCAAATCAGAACCTAGGAAGATATTAAGTAGGGCCTATCTTATCCGATTCACAAAATAATTCTTGCAACATATAACACAAACATTTTATAGCAACTTGAATAATAAAATGCCTACATAACTGTCTACAACAGAACTATCTTAGTTCATGCAACTACATGTACACTAGCGAGAAGACATGATGCTTGAAACATAATGTGTAATTATGAATTAATCTTCAATGCTCGTGCCTGCATGGCAGAATCCGTGTCCGATCAAAAACGAAATCTCCCTAACGGACCCTTCCCCAGGATATTATCTCTGTTGGACATCTTTGTAATGAAATAAAGAGCTTAATCCTGCTCATATCGATAAAAATGTAATAATATTCATTCATATAATTTGATCATGTTTTCTTTCAATGACTAAGCAAGCAGTCATAAGAACAAATGATTGTTTCATCTCTAGATAACATCATTGGGAACGAAGTATTAAACAAGAATATCAGAGACAACAACAAGGTTAGGGACAGAACGGATCCGATATCTGACTCACAACTGAATCATTCCCAGCGGCAAAATGTCGTGTAGTTAGGAAATTCGAGTGCATAGCATTTCCCTAAAAGCAGCGTCTCGTGATGTCTTACTTTACCATATCTTGAGAGATAACGGCGTTTAATATTTGGTAGTGTTAGGTCACAAATTTATCATTAATTTTGGCGTTCAATTAATCATTCCATTCCTTTGCAGATGGAAGTGTAAGACACCGGAATTCAATGAGAAAATTTCACATAAGTTGTTGCCTCAGTCAAAATTGATTTTATTGATTCAGGAAGTTTACATGCACGCATATGTTGAAAGATATTTTTTGATCATAGATCACAGATCTTACTTTTTTGGCTACGTAACAAATTCAGTCTCGTGATATCATCTTGTGAGAAAATATTCAGGAAAATACATGAGAAGACGCAGAGAAGACATTGCTTTTCAGATTTGAATCCATGCAAGTTGATTTTAAGTAGCAACATAAATTCCAATTCCACCTATCTGTCACGTTTCACTCAGTGTGAATTCAATGGAAATCCCGATATAAAATACAACAATTACAAGAATTATTCCATGAAATTAGTTGTTGACTGCGGAGGTTTGCCACAGTACTTTCTCGGGAATCAACTCAGTAATCTCACAATATTACAATCTGAATTACACACTATGAGATAAAGCAAAACTCGAAGTCTGATTCAGATTCTTCATACATGCAAAACTGGAAATTTAATTTATCATCATTATTTCCAACGAAGTGGACTGCTGATGATGCTTTAATCGCTTTAAGAGGGAAAAATCATGACACTTGTTGATATAATATAATAAAAAACATAAATTAGTATTTATTTTCACTCTTCGTTCTTTTTTGATTTTTATATATATTTTTTCGTATCAATGATATGTGCCAAAATCTAATTAATTCAATGAGCAATCGTGTGAAGGCCGTGATTCAGTCAAAGGAGCATCACATCACACGAACGTTTGTGATTGTGGTTGTTTCTCATTGTTGGAAAAAAGGATGAACACTGCCCGACCCTATGAACCGTAGCAGGGGTTATCAAAAATCAACTGCATTTATTCGATGGCACCAATCAATTTATAGTGACCAATTAATTTCAAATTAATTAATTTTTGATAACACTTGTATCCAAGTGTGTGAACTAACAAAATTAACATTCGAGTACTTTATTGACATATAGTGCGCAATCCCTACTCAATGAACTTGAGCAGTCTTAGTGTGAACTAGTCTTTGATAGCAGCAACGTATAACAATTGCTGCCATAAAACAATTATGAAAAGGAGAAAAAATTCGACAAAACGCGATCAATTCATTCCCTTGCGCCGTACTTTTAGATGAGACTATATTTTAAAATAGGAGTACTGACTCGATGACCAGTTGAACCTGTAATTCTGGTGATTGCAACGCTTTTTAGATGGATGAAAATTATCTGCTAAGAATTTGGATGGCAAGGTTCTCGTTAACATCGCAATAAACAAATTGGTTTCACGGCCAACTTCGTGGTGTGAGAGGCAATTCATGTAGTGTCGGATTAACCTTCATGTACAAAATACACAGGGGAGTCTTCAAGGTCACCTCCCGGACTTATTTCTAACATGAGATGCGATACAAGATATGAAATTCGCAATGGGGATACGTGCTGACTGAATAGAGAAGTCGAGTTTTGTTGATATGGAGTGGAGGGATGTTCTGGCTCTGCAGTCGGGATCTTTCTTCATCACTTTTGTAATTCCGCTATCAAAGGTGACTTAAAAGGTCATGTCAATGAGGAGTACATTCAGTTTACAAGTCAGGCGTCGAAATGAGGCAGAATACAGTCTGATAGTTGAATTTTTGAAAAAAAATATTTTGAAATTCAATAAGTTGTGATGAAGTACAATACGAAGACAAGCTGATAAATATACGAGTAGACTGGCTAAGAAGAAGTGAAACATCAAAATTGTGAGTGCATAATGCCTGTAATCATTTCCACAGGATGCAATCAGTCGAACGCAGGTTGGAAATATAGATAATGAATCAATATGCAATCAGAAGATTCAATCAGTGACATTGATTTCAGTCCACTTACCGGGCTGCAAAACATGTACATGCATGTATGAAAATGTTCAAGGTTTAAGTCTTTAAAAAGCTAGCTAAGTTTTTGAATTGCGATGAGAAGTCAATAAAGGTATACTGAAAATTCATCCTTCGATGAAATTAACAACGAAAACTTCGAAGTTACTCAATTATTTACCTATTATGCATCCAACAGTTTTTTCTTCTAAATAAAAGAAAGTAGAGTCAAAAGCAAGCGACTTGAAAAATGAGGAATTACTTGATCGCTTTTATAGTCGTTAGCATGGAATTAGACAGGTCGTCTCTTCTTCCGTTTGACTAGAAGGGAAACATAGTCCGGCAGCCAGAACGAGTTTCTGCAGGGAACGAGGCCGAAAGTGAGACTTTCACAGAATGATGTACAGCCTATGTCTACTACGAATCGGCACGTCTGCCGAGTTCTAGTGAGTTCCTCTTCTTGTCAGACAGGATCAAAGAAAAACACATGTAAATCCAATGGGACGCAGATCGCAGTTTTTTGTTAAAATGAAATTTTGTATGTTTTCTCTGATTGAACGAAAAGTGCTCAACCCAGAGTCATAATTTTTGGCATGGAATGTCTTCAGGTCATTTCCTATGATGTGCATTGTGCATGTGCTATCATCATGCTTCTGATCGACAATGTATGTCAGGTGTTTGAATGTGGATAAAGTTGCTCAAAATGTTTGTGTTTGCCGACATTAAGAGGCTCGCGAAATCTAAATACGCTTACCTTTATAGACAAGTGTGCATGAAAATGAAAGGAAATGACCTGAAGACATTCCATGCCAAAAATTATGACTCTGAGTTAAGTACTTTTTGTTTTATCAGAGAAAATATAGAAAATTTCATTTTAGCCAAAAACTGCAATCTGTGTCCCATTGGATTTACATGTATTTTTCCATGATCCTGTCTGACAAGAAGAGGAACTCACTAGAACTCGGCAGACGTGCCGATTCGTAGTAGGCATAGGGTGTACATCATTCTGTGAAAGTCTCACTTTCGGCCTCGTTCCCTGCAGAAACTCGTTCTGGCTGCCGGACTAACATTGGAACATGTAACGTAAATGAAATGGCACAATCTGGAAACTAAATGCCATAGCAATCGAACAATGAGCAGTCAGTTCAACATTAAACGCGCCAAATTGTGCAAAGTTTCAGTGAGCATTATCAACCGGATCACACAGCAAAGAGACACAGACGATGTCAAGTTCTACAGAGAAGTTTGTGAACGTTTTATCATGCGCCTGCTAACTTTTTTTGAAATGATCGGAGGACCCAACATTATCGAGAAAACTTTTGAGCAATGATCTGAATTCTTAGAATCTGAAGGAGTCGTGGCGATCGGAGCATTTTGAAGGAATTCAGAGCAATCCGCAAGCGACGCACGACTATTTTTCCTATCTCTGTAAGGTATTAAAAATTTCTTTTTGCCCACTTATTAAGTTCTTGCATGTGCCATCTGTTTGAATCAATGTGCACTTCTAGCAAAGTGATACGATTAAACAATCTAATTCTGTGGATGAAAGAGTAGAATGCCATGCACGCACAGCATCCCAGCAAATACAGTGTTATCGAAGGCGTGAAAATGTGCTGACTTCAGTTTCATTCTTAAACGCGGGGTCATAGAAATATGGAGTATTGCTGTGATCACGTTCTAAGACGATTTCACACAATTATATATGGAAAGATTTTCAGGTAGATTGACATGCAACGTCGGTTGTCACCGTGCGATTATAATGAGTACAGCACGGATCCGATCAAACTTGATCTTAAACTTTGGTTTTCACTCACTTTTTCTCTTTGATAAATTCATCCAATGCAATAATCATTCACTTCCTTAGAAATATTTCATTGGTATATATCTTTACATCGGTCGACTCCTAATAGTCTAAATTCACGATATATACTCTGTGAATTGGTGAAATTATTCCGGTTCGTTGGAAACCAAGTGTTAATAGATGCCATGTTCAATGGATATCCAGCCTCTCTGATCTTTCTATCCACGGTGTCAGTAACGACGAAAATGTACTATCTTCACAAACATGGAAGCACAGTAATAAATATTTTGGCATTTACCAAGGTAATTGCTAAATCTCTTGCAGTTGAGATTATGTCCGACTCCACCTAACAGAGGATCGGTTGCTCCAACCGCAGCCAAGCACAATTGTAAAACTTTCATGTTCAAGAAAAGATGTACGTCTGATAAACGAGGCTGCGAATATATGGGCTTGTTACATTCCCTTGATTGAAAAGGATCTTTATTATTTGATACTTTATGGAACTACATGAATAATTAACGGACTTGTCGTATAAATTGAAAAGTACACGAATGAATTGATTTTAAATTGTTAGAATGTTGAACGTTAACTAAATTCTCAGAATAAATATTGCATTTTTATGATAACGTCATAAAACTCAATCACAAGAGTTAGGCTGTTTTTGTCGAAACGAATGTATCGTGCTGTTTAACTGATCTTCAAGGAAGACTTTTCACTACATTGGCGGTCTAAATTGCCTATGCCAGTTCTGCGAAAGAAATTGTTGCAAATGATCTCTATTTTTGTAGCATTCCGAATATCAAATACAAGATTTGATGATCACATGAGGTCAGAGTAACCTTAACGGACATATTTCAATGATCACCAAGCCACCGTAATTGTCGTTACAGCTGCTGCATGTGTACTTTGTATTAATAGTCAAACATATTTGCGCGAAAAAACTAACAGAAAATAGGGAGCTATGAAGAAAACACGATGGATCGAAAAAATTGAAAGACATTTGCTTAATCATCAAAGAATTAGGAAATGTTGTAAAAGATTGCAATGTAGATTAAAATTGCTTTCGATTAGATTTTAATTGACAAGTCATTTTGAAACATTTTCATAGTACACATTTTCACCAAACAAATATTTGATCATTGTCGTATAAAACGTCATTGTCTTCTGTCGTCGTAATTTCGACAAACAAAAATTTAACAATTTCGATTTATATACAATCGTATGCAAATACGAAGATTTTGTCAGACTAACTTTTATCGGTTGATTAATCTACTAGACACCGACGTGGGAACTTTAATTGTGGCAACCGTCAGGCAACCTCTATTTTGAAATAATTTCTCAAAAGATAGTCTATAATAAACAACGGGTGGCAAGATAGGAAAGTTAGAGAAAATTTGGCTATGGAAGATAAACGACAAATTCCAATATTTTCTGCAAATTGGCTATCTTAGCTTGAAGATATTTGGACAGATGCAGCAACCAGACACTTGTGTTGTTCATGATGAAATCATATTTCAACCCAGTCACGAGAAACTTATGCACACGCACGGATTCTGAGAACCTTGAAGGAAATCTGATTTGAAATGAAGTAGCAAGATAAATCAAATAACCCTTCGTCACGATTATGAACATGTTTTCACACAATAATTTTTGAAACTTTTCGTTTTAAATGCACATCCACTGCACAGGTCTACGTGGTTATACTAAATCAAAAGTAGAAGTATTTTATCATTGCAACAATTATATAAATATTGTAATAGTACCGTCTAACCGACTAGATTTTTCAAGTTAGACATGTTTAATGGCATGCAGATACTTTAATCACATTTCATAATCGCTCATGCTTTTGTCTTTATGATTTATTAAATGTAGACGAAGATATGAACGATTAACACAGCTTTCATCTAGTTCCATTAAATTCTGCATGTAGGTACAGCATTGTCAAGGTTGATTAAAAGAGCACAAGGTCTTACATGTTCTTAGAAACTTCGGGAAACGTTGTTGTGAATGAACAATTGAGCGTTCTACTAAAAAAAGACTTAATAAAACGAAGATGAGCTGATATTTCTAAAATTTCTACATGTAAATCTTTGAAGGATTGGTTTTCTAGATAATCGGTTTGTCTTCTTAAATTGATAGAATGATGCATGCCGAAAATTGCCTTCATAGATTAGTTGTAGTAGTAGTACTAAAACATTTATGTGTTATTTACACGAGAAGAATATGGTTGCTCACAAAAATACTAAAAAAATTGAAGTTGAATCCCAGTTTCATTTAAAAAGCGATGACTCTAAATAATAACCTCTTTACTAATCAACAGATGAAATTGTCACAGACTATTCACGCCTGATGACACTACACAGAGGAGTCAAATTAACTGAATCAAACATGCTGATACATCAGCTGAGTTCCTTCCACGATGCAGGATCTCCGCCGCCCGTATTACAGAGAATCAACAGAATGTTCTGTACTCAAATAGCAATTTTCCGTTAACTTAAAGCCGAATTAGAGTGATGTTAGGAAGTAGAAGTGATGGTGATATTCATTTTTTAAGATCAAATGCATGGCAGGAATTGAAAAAGTAGAACAAGAACTGTGTTCATCTTCCACCAAGATAGATTGCTTCATCAATATAAACAACATATTGCCGCAGATCTATTATTGAATGTATAGGCTACCGCAAAACCTCCAATACACGTATACCGACACCTTGCCAAGTGGCTCGAAAACCGCCACTTCCTGTATCTATCATTTTGGGTGTGAAAAAATTGTACAAAGAAATTTGACACGATTATATTCCCACCAATGCCTTCAAGCATCATGTATAACGAATAAGTGAATTGAAGGACCTATAGTGGATTCCTTCTTGTACTGTGTCCGCAGTCTTCCCATTTCTATTGTTTGCATTGACCTGATGATAGACAATAGCATCGTTGATAAAACAAAAAAGAAAATTTTATCGACTGAAATTATATTACAACGAAATTGCTATGCCATCAAATCCCCTTAACACTATACTATTGTGCATGCACACCCATTTCCATTGCTCATGACTAAGTCGATTACGAAATGTCGGTTTTTAAACATGTCATTACAATTTCGTTACGGTCAAGAAATTTAACTCTTTTTTGCTTTATCATATTGCTTATACTGACCGATGGCCAAACTCAATGAGTAAATAACATCGTTGCTATGTTCTCTTCTTTCGAGAACTATACATGTGTGTTGTATTGAGCGAGTTTAGCATTTAGTGAAGTTTTGCGCCTTAATTCATACTTATTTTACCAATATATATTGCCAATTAATTGGTGTGAGTGACAAACCTCTGTTTTAGCATTTTCCTCTTTTTATTGCTCTACTTCAATCAACGTGACGGACAGCCTTTGTCGTGAAACATCAGCTGTAGACTTACAGTGACACAAGCATTCAGCGTCAATGACTTCGTGACCAAAACTCAGAGCCAAGAGTTAAAGGGATACAGCCGTTAGCTATGGAAATGATGGCAAAATACTGCCTTTCAGTAAATCGAAGATTAAACTGTGACTCACATGGCTAGTGTTCTTTTACTCTATTGAAATCTTATTTCACTTGATGCATTGCACGGCACCGGTACATTGTTGATGTTTATAAGCTTGCTTGGCATGCAAAATGGGATGAAATCAATGCTTAGGATGAAATAGGTAGGCCTATGTCATGCAATAAACATATACATTTTTAACTACCAATTTTTTCAATTTAATGCGTAGGGAATGATCGCGCCAACAATCAGTATTCCGAATTTTGACTTAGTTATGACATTCTACAAGTATTTGGCAATTGATTGCAATCATTGCAATTAATTGATTGCAAGTCACCAATTGAAATTAATTGATTGGTTGTGTTGCAATTAATCATTATTCTTCCAATCAATTGTTCCCATCCCTATTAGCCTGTTCAACATGGTTTTCTTATCAAATATAAAAGGAAAGACAAAAAGTGTTCAGATATTCTTAATCATATCCCCTCCCAACGTGCACAAGCGAATTAAGATCACTCTAAGAATATCTGACATAGACAAACAGAAGTAATGGCAGGATTGCCGAAAAGAAATGTTGTAGAAAACGGTTAATAATTTAGTCCAGAAAACCATTTTACAAATAGTCGACATTCAAATAAATCATCTTGACAGATGAAAACTTGACAAACATTTCTCGGAGGACATGAAATATAAAGCTTCTTTTCTAACTTTGTTCTCTGGAATAATTTATCGAAAATAGAATGAGCTCATGCTCGGTTGATCAAGTATTCTTCAAGATTGATTGTTAAGTTTTAGAAAAATGAGTTCTTCACTAACTATTTAGATTCAATTTCCAGGGAACGCATCATGTATTCAACCAGAAAAGATGATTGCTGGCGTTTGGAATCAGATGTTGGACAACTAATGTCTTTCGTGTTTCAGATAAAAAGTGCAACAATAAATCATTCATACGTCTACCATGATCCCATCTACTTCTTAGATTGGAATATTGCCTTTTCGTTTCCATCAGCAGAGCGATTTTAAGACAAAGCTATTATTGATGCTGATTGACGCTAGGGACATAACTTTTACTTTTCCCTCTATTCAGAGAGAATGTGCTCATAGTTCAAATTATTGAGCTGCATCCATGTCGGTATGTAGACCGATAGAATTCAAATGCGAATAGTGACCATTGGAGACCACTCTCGCTTCATATCTTTCAATAAGTGCATTGATAAGTATTTACCATCATTGTTGAAAAATTATAATGTATCTATCCTTGATTCCTCTAATTTTATATTGGAAGCTATGAAGTAGGGGTATACCAATTAGTGATTTTGCTAATGGCCGATTGCCGATTAATCGACTGATTGTTTTCTAAATTCATCTATAATCGACATATTTACCATTAGAACGGGAGCTACTGACACTTTCTTCCTAAATTCGCGCACAAAGGGCTTAATAGCATGGATTTGCAGATTTTGAAACGCTGAATACAAAAATCAGATTCTTGAGTGTCACAGCCAGTCGCTTTCGGTTATAGGTAAGGCTAAAGGATTCCCATTCGAATCCAATGGTAAAATTCCTATGGTAAAATTTCTATGGATTGTGAAACACGTGGAAATTTTCGTACATTTCCATTTCCAGAAAAGAAACTCACTGACATAAATAATGAAACCAACTATCATTGACTTGAATGGAAGCTTGTTTCATTTTTTCTATGGTTTGAGATGATATCTCGCTTTCTATGTATCACCATTGAACTCCATATGATAAGGGAAATGATATAGGACCATCAAATTTCAAAATTTGATATTGATCAGATTATATTTTACCAGAGGAATGGCAATTGGGATGATGCGTTGTGGGCAAAGTTCTACAACTGTTGCGAAAGAATTGAAAATTTCAAGGGTCGTTGTATGGAGGTGGTGGTGTCGTTGGAAAGCAGAAGGAAATGTGGAAAAGAAGAAAGGATTAGGAAAACCAAGGGTATCATCCAATCGGACAGAAGCACGCTTAATTTTAGCTGCTAAAAGAAACAGATTTGTGTCCGTCCCGAAGCTAATTGTGTACTGGAAGGTTGCTGGGAACGTTGCCTGTAGCGTTCGAACTGCATATCGAAGATTGCGAGAAGCTGGTATACAGTCTCGACGACCCGCTGTGAGAATTCCGCTGAGCCTGGAACATCGAAGGAGACGAGTGACGTGGTGTCAAGGTCATCAGTCGTGGAGTGACAGTCAGTGGGAACGTGTGCTCTGGACTGATGAATCGAGGTTTACTCTCGATTTCAACGATGGTCGGATCCGTGTTCATCGCTTGCCAAGTGAACGATTTGCTCCATGTTGCGTCAAAGAACACGACCGGTACGGCGGCGGTAGTGTCATGCTTTGGGCCGGTATCTGGCACAATGGAAAAACACCAGCAATCGTAGTGAAAGGAACATTGACAGGACAGCGATATGCCGACGAGATCGTGACACCGGTCGTGGTTCCAGCAGTGACATCGAATCAATTGATTTTTCAGGATGACAACGCAAGGCCCCATCGCGCTTCAGTGGTCTCTAACAGGATAGCAAGCAGTGGAATCCCAACCTTGGAATGGCCCTCACGTTCTCCCGACCTCTCCGCCATCGAGCACTGCTGGGATGAACTTGTTCGCAGAGTGAGGGAGAGGTGCAACCACCCAACGGTGTCTTTGAAGATGTTGGCCGACAGACTGATCGAGCAGTGGAACCTCTTAGATCTGGCATTCATCCAGCGACTGTGCTCATCCATGCCCTCACGCATCGATGCCTGTTTGGATGCTCGCGGTGGTCACACCCGTTTCTAACTTAAGTTGATAAAATCATGAGTATCAAATTAAATGTTTTTGAGTAAAGCATTCGAGTTCTCCTTTTACAAACAACAAACAAACGTACAGTACAACCAAGTTTAAGTCATAAGTATTCATATCAGGACTTGTTTCATTCTTTTTGTCACTGAGTATATTTATCATAATGCCATGAAATTTGAACATAAATTGATATGAACTTCGATATAAAAGTTGAAGTGAGTCACATGGTTCGGCATTTCTGAGAGCCTCTACAAAATGAGTAAATTTCATGGTATGACTTAATTTTGGTGATTTTACTCAGACATCAAATGCTGAACCATGTGACTCACTTCAACTTTTATATCGAAGTTGATGTTCTGAACTCAATCATGTTTCAAATTTCATGGCATTATGATAAATAGTTTCTTTTCTGGAAAAGAAAATGTACGAAAATTTCCACGTGTTTCACAATCCATAGAAATTTTACCATAGGAATTTTACCATTGGATTCGAATGGGAATCCTTTAACCTTACCTATAACCGAAAGCGACTGGCTGTGACACTCAAGAATCTGATTTTTGTATTCAGCGTTTCAAGATCTACAAATCCATGCTATTAGGCCTTTTGTGCGTGAATTTAGGAAGAAAGTGTCAATAGGTCCCTGATTAGGGCCTATATACTGAAAGTACCGATTTAGTCAAAGATAGTAAGGTAGACCAAATAATAAGCTCCTGAATGTTCATGCAAAAGCCCTGTGATGTTAGTCTAGTCTTCCATAGAATTCACTAATAATTAATGTTGACAAATTAACTAAAAACTCGAAATATTAGTGTCAGAAAAATAGGCAGCAGAAAGCTTAACTTCCGATGTATATACTTTACCCTATTTTACCCGGGCTATTCTGACCTCCAGTACACCCTCTGATTTTCTGATGATTCACTCATTCTCAAAGTAATTTCACAACACAATTGGCGCATGCTCTTTCGAATGGTGGCATCAATTTTTTCCTTAAATAGTGTTACTGTAAATAAATACTGCAAATCAAAATTTGAATTCCACATTTTCTCAAAATCATGAGCTTTGAGCATCAGTTGGAAATTGATGGCAGATGACCTTAAAAAGCGCCACGTTTTGATCAGTTATCGCATGAAAATGTCTTAAGACCATGTTGGGAGCACGTCTGATTCATTGACATGCACTGATATGAACAAAATTCACTAGGTAGGAGTCTTCACAATGGAGCAAAACGTAGACAATTATAGAATATAAAAATATGTGACATTTTTATATATACAAAATTTCTGTGATGCTCACAATATAGACAAACTCACTGATGAGAATGTTGGGGAGTTGGTTGAATTATTTGTTTGGAAGCTCCCCATGTCAGATCTTTGATCACAAATTACTTAGTGAAAAACGCTATTCTCGCGCGAGCGCTTTCGACGACTGTCGGCCGCCATACCAATACATGGCATATCTTAGTAGATATATCTGTAGTAATACCTTGCGCATGATTATGGCGTTCGACGGTCGTCGAAAGCGCTCGCGCGAGAATAGTGTTTTTCACTAAGTAATTTGTCCGACTAAATAGTGTCCGAGCGGAGCTAGGAGTGACGACTAACTGGCTCTTACAATACGGAAAGAGACAGAGGTTGTCCTACTTTGGACATATATGGCGTCACCAAGGTCTCGAGAAGAGTGTGCTGGAAGCATACATTCCTGGTAGAAGTCGGGGAGGAAAACCTCGATATCGTTGGGAGAAGACCATCATCGACATGTTCGGATCAATTACATAGGCGGGAAGAGCGGCGATGAACAGAAGAGGATTCCGCGAAGCCGTGCGAGCAGTCACGCTTTGACATGAGCATGCTGAGACGACGAATTTGGTCAAAGATCTGATTATTAGTCACAATATAAGCAAAATTTACTGAGATCAACAGATTTGAGTCTCTACATGAATTTCATATAGGTTGGAGCTTTCAAGGTTGAATCATTCAGCAAATTCCATATTTTGGTGGCTCGGAAGAAGAGCAGTCCACCAAAATAGTTCGAATTAACTTTTAAGACTGGCAAAATCTTGAGCACGTCTTTGCTCCCATTAATGTCAAGAAATAGCTAAGGATCTACAATTCATGAATCTAATTCATCAAGGGATTCCATGCCAAAAATTCACTGTCGATCAAGCAGCTAACAGGTGGATTTAACTCCTATCCCTATTTGACCCTCTGAAAATGATTTGAAGCAGAGAAAGCAACGGCTTTCTCCGGAAATTAAAAAGACATTTTGATAAATTCCAGCATACTTTTAATTTAGTAAAATATGTTAATCACGTTTTCCTAGAGAAAATCTGTAGGGATGCAATTCTGACCTTTAGGAGAAAAGACTTAAATTTTGATGCATATTCCTTCAAATTCTGGTTTCGCATGATATTGTTTTAACTAAGAATTAGTGGTCGGTTTAAATTCACGTAAGTCAGTCCATGAGCAACTATATGACGAGTATAGACACGAATTCGGCGAGTTGACCGACTGCACATTTCGGCGACTCTGGCTTCGATGAGCTGTTACATTCCCATGACACCATTGGACAACAGGGTTGGGCCACCACATTTGGATTTATGCCACATTTAGCACTGAATTCAAAAACCTGTGTTGAGCATATAATGTGATGTAAATGGGGTAAAAGCAGGGCAAATCAGATAAAGCTTTGATTTTACTTTTTTAAATAACTGCGCGTCTTGGTGGATTTAAACCACCGACTTCTGGCATTCTAGGCCAACGCTCTACCAACTGAGCTATCAATTAGCCAAGTTAATAACCATCTATAACTTTCAATCAGTCAAAATTTTGTCACATTTTCCCCCACCAACAAAGAAAAATACACATATTGTGAACCACCCCTGACACAGATTCACAATATAACTCGCTCGTTCACTCCAAGAGTATTGTAAAAATGCTAAACAAACAATTGACAAAACGATTTGATAAAAATCTCTAGACCAATGGAATCCAGCATTCGTTTAGATGCATGACATCGGAAATACAAGCTGATTCGAATTGTTTTATCAGCAATTTCTACAACATGCAGTCCTTACGCATGAGTTTTGAATTTTAAGCATCGGAAGTGTATTCATTTTGTTTTCGCATTTAAAAAGAGAATAATTGAACGAAAGCTTTCTGCTAAGCAACATGTTTGCAAAAATTAATTGCATGTCAGAATCCAATTGATGAACTTATCAGTGCTAAATATTCAGCAACCTTTTACTGTTACATTCAAATGTGATCCTGTTTGAAAGCTATGCGACAGAGAGACGTTTCATTCGACTATCAAATAACCTCTCTCCACTCTATTAATTTTTCTAAACCGTTCCCTTTTTCATTGAAGTATCTGTATGCACTAATTTTGTTTTCAAGCATTGTAACAATTCCACGCACGCTTTACTAACCTAATAGCAGCCGTGCCATGAATTCTGAATCATATTCGGAGTTAATATTTGGCATTTCATGGTTGAACACTCGACTGTTAATCCAAGTTTTGAAATACATCAGCAATGAAATTGGAAAGAGAATTTTGGTCCATGTGCGATTCCGACTTTACGATGCCGAAAACAAATCCACAATAAAAGTTGAGCTCATCTGCGCGCTCTCATAAACTTCATATCTGTGGCAGGTTGTAAATTTTATGAAATATTCATTAATCATTAATGCAACTGAGAGCTAGATGACAAAGATAATGCAATCTTCAGTATCGCTATGATATCAACAGGTTGCGCTAGTCCTCTATAAAGTTTACTAAGTCAACTTAAGTTTTATACGTCAGAGAAGTTGTGTATGCGCTGCTCTTTCAATATCATGTCGATGATGCTCAAAGGGTAACCCGAGCAAAAAATTCAGTATTGCTAATTGACGTTTGAAGCTTTTCGATACAAATATGAAATAACTAATAGGGAGATATACATAATTGACTCGTATATGCAGACAGGTGAAAAAATATGATACGTCATTCACTAATTCATACTTCATTCATCCTGGACAGCAACAGCTTGCTAAATTCACCGGTATATAAATTACCTGACAATAATCGCATTAATAAGATTAAAATAAGAAGTTTATCAGCACAAGCAGGTCTATGGAGAGATCAAAACTTATATTTTTAGATAAATAAATTGCACACAACATTGGTAATTTGAGGATTTTGTAACATAAATTCGTAACATTTATTTTGTACCTTGTGTCACAAAAAGTTAAAAGCAAAAATCAATTATGATTGAGACGAGCATTGTCTGAACTCATACTGTTGTGATCATGAGTGATTGAATAGATTTTATGATTGATCAAACTTGTATATTCTTATAACATTATATAAGAATATATTATTATATATTTGTTTAAAGGACAGGATATTCGTCATTATGCCACTGATTGCCTTCAAGCTATCAAGATTGAGTAAAAATAGAAAGACTCGTCAAAAATTGAAAATCAAAATAACTGAAAGAATGACTTCTTGACATCAAATTTTAGCATTAAAAGCTTCATTATCGAGTTGCTTTATTGTATTTACATGTATATCCTCAGCTCTGAGAAAAGTGTGAAAGTATGAAGTGCTTAAGTTGTGCAGAAGTTTATTTTAAACATCTAAAAGTCATGATCTTGGATTTGTTTGTGCAGGACTGTTGCAAAAGGATTGAATAGAGAAGGATATTAGAAAAACTAACAAGTGAAATTATACCGCAAGGAATATTTGACGGAAGACTAATTGAAGTTTATTGAAATTCACTGAAAGACAGAACTCACTGTCTCCAATGAGTTTTATTCACTAAGTCAGATTAAAAATCATGCCGTTTGTTTATTAAATAGTGTCTGCCATAATGCAAGCAAAATATAATGTAAGCAAAATATAATGTCACAGTTGATGCTGCACGATTATTCTATTTCCTTTTTGATAGGATGAGCGTACTGTTTCACAAAATCATGAATGACAATTATCCCATAGAAGTGTCGGTGACACAGTGCTAAAAAATTGCAAGCTTCTATTAAGAACTTTGCAATACTACACGATGCAGCAAATGCGTTGGATTGAATCACACTCAATAAAGCCATGTGTCGGGACAATTGCGCGATTTCGACGATTTATTAATCGTTATTCAGCGCATTTAAACTATTAAGTAAATCCTATATTATGTATCACATCTACTAAAGGACGAAGGAAAACTCCCTTTCTGTCATGGAAGCCAGTATGATTTTATCTTTGATATTTTCTTTACTGAGACATTTTCGACACTAATGATTATATTGACACAAACTAGAGTTCTGCGAGTGGTAAGCTTAGCTGATTTGAGTACAGCAAAGAGAACTGCTGAAATCCCATAGCAGGACAGGGTCATGCCAATAATGTTTTTTCTAACTCGCGAGTTTTGTCGATTCAAACAAATTAATCTAAATACAACCATATACGAGATTCACAACTTCAATTTTCGAATGGATAAAAATAGCCTCTATCCTCTATGCTTTAGCCTCCTGCCTCGGTGGTTTTTAACTGGATGGATCAGTGCGCATGTTTTACTGTTTTCAGTGTAGGATAGGCCTATATATGGATGAAATACTTTTGTTCAAGCGACAGCGAAACCTTCTACGTGGCGAACCGATTGAAGCTCGTGGTCAATGTTAACTTTGAATTTGGACCAATTCATGAAATTGAATTCAGTTGAGGTCGGAAAGTTCGGTGATCTGTTACTCTGAAAATCCAATGTTTGTACATTGTATATACTATCGCGCAGTCAATACTATCGATATTATCGCTTTAAATTTAGTTACAGATAACCACTATTTTGGGACTCTTAATTTTTTTAGTATATCCCAACACGAGAAAATATTCAAATGCATAATTTACGTTTTGTGGTGGTGTTATTTCGTCATAATCAAAGCGAATAACAGAGCTCGATCATGCATGTCAAAGGATGAAAGAGAATCAAAAGATAATTCCACAGAAATCCAACATTCTATGACATTCAAAGTATTAAAAGCCGACATGCACCAATGAAAATTGTAATACACATTGGACCCTTGTGGCTAGGGACAACAGTAGCAGTATCTAAAGAATGACAGCGTCCAATGGCTAACGATTGTCATTTACGGGTACCTTGTCAGCGTCCATTTATACATTCACGATCATGCTCAACCATATTTACATATAAAATCATTTTGATATGATAACTTGCAATAGACTGCCTCGCTGAAAGAATCTATTCTATCGAAATCGCTTGAATATTCTTTAAATTTTATCTATTGCAGGCTTCGGTAGTTTGATTCGTCTGAAGATCTAGCAACATTGACCTACTGACCTAGATCAGTGCATAAACAGGTAGCAGAAATGATCATCTCAACATGCAGCATCAACAAATAGCTGGCTTCAATTCTGGTCCTACTAACTTAACCCATTAACCGGAAGTGTTCTATTCATAGGTCAGCAATGTCGCTTCGTTTTTGAGAAGGTTTTAACTACGGTACTTTCTTCAAAATGTTTTCTCTAGAATCTCAAGATTAGACCTTAAATTGACTGTAAACACAGTTTTCTTATCGATGGAAGCAGAATTGCCTTAATCATTGATAAGTATTTCCACTGGATTGTAACGAAATGAGTATTTTCATTAAGTCCAAGAAATTTGGCAAAAATGCAGAAATCTGTTTTGTAGTCAAGTTCGTCAGTCTAATCAGGACCTTGCACAGATTACACTGAATTAATTCATGCTTTGTTTGGATTTCCGATTAATCTGCAGAAGATTCTACATGTATGTCACGAACTATAAGGAAAAGCAAGTATTTTTTCTGAAGTATCTAGGAATCAACTTTGTTCAAAGAAATTGTCGTTTGAGTAGTGAGCAAAAATGCATTTCTACAAAAGCTAAATCTAAGAAAATGCTCAGAAAAAAATGTTACCCTAACATTTCTCACACCCCGGTGATTTCACAACTTACAATATTATTCTGATTACAATTATTCTGAAGCTAGACAAGCTTCTCATAGACAAATTTGCTCGGCGGTGTCATCGCATTGTATGTGGCATATCCTGCAGCTCAACTTGCCTACCTGACTTCTTCGAAATTCAGGAGAGACACTGCCTCCGACTGTTCCGACGTGCCAAGAATCACGAACAACATCCCCTTCATCACCTTATTCCAGAGTGTTTACCCAGCGGCCGTATAAGACTGCCGAAGTGCTATACAATACGTAGACAAAAATCGTTGTGCCACACATGTCTGCATCGATAATGACAAAATTTTTTTTGAGTAAATGTGAATTAGTGACTATTTGTGACTTTTTGTGCTGCTGACTGTACATGCAAATAATTGATTTGTAACTTTTGATTTCCATTTTGATGAAAATATACACTTCTACACATTCCACACAGTCAGTATCTCTGTAGGACTTTTATGAATTGCCCTAGGGAAAAAAGCAACAATCTGCCACGTCAACAATCTACATGAATGTATTGAACTATCTACGTCACTATCAATATAATGCAGAAAAGATTGTGGAGTGCCAGTTCGCTTGGGCATGGAATAGAAAGATATCACCAGACCAGCAATTTAAACGAAAATTCTTTGGGCAGCCATTGACGCTGCGTTTCGCCTTACAAGGGCTGGAAAGCACGGCTAAGTATTGATCAATTTATTATCTAAGATGACTTTAATTTGAGCTTAGAAATGTGTAGAATTTCTGTGGACATCTTTCTACGTACATTATTACTATCTGTGTTTGAAGCATGACTTAAGTTTACCATTACATCGCTTCTCAAAAGTCCGTGATAGCAATCCCTCAATATTTGCCATAGAAATCTCGCGCTAAAACTCTCGACTTCTATAGTAAAGTTGTTGGGACGTTCTGTCTCGGACCTTCAAACAGCCATAAAATAAAGTGCATATAGATAATGTTAATAATGAAAATGTCCATTTTATATCTTGTCCGAAATGGAATTGACTTCCTATATCCAAGTATTTATTAATGTGAGGCAATTGATAGAATGTAATCATATTCTCTTGCCGCATGTTATGACTACAAAAATTGTAAGAAAAAACACACCGACATCGACGATTAATTCATTTCGTGAGATAGGCTATGCGATGCCGATCGTCAATTTTGTTTAAATCTTCTCGACAATCTCATTGGTAAGAAGGTAATCAGACAGAGAGCAAGTAATAGTTGTCTGGGTTCATGTAAATGGATAACTTTCATAGCTGATTAGTTCAACAGAAAAAGCTTAAAAGGGAATTTATTGGAAAGATAAAGTACAGAATTCTCTCATTATACAAATATCTTCCATCATGATTAATAAGGCGCATTTACCCGCCTTAAACTGTACTCGACAGATGTTTTTGAAATTATCTCACGAATAATATTGTCTATGAAATTCGTTCATTTTTTTATAAAAATTCCCATGTTTAGTTTTTATGCATCAAAATGCAGGATCTCAAATTTACCCGGGCATTGCTGCAACTGCAAATAGGGAGTTGTGCCGATGCTGAGAGATGTGAACTAGGCCTGTTGATGATTCCTGATATTGGATGAAATGGCAGTTATTCAGGTCTGTTCCCATTTTTCAACTAAGGATGCAACTCACTATTTAATAATTCTGTAACATTTTACAATATGCAGGAAGTCAAGCTTGGTTGGGATGCGTTTCAAAAGTCTATCCGAGTAAGAGTGATGACACTAATCTGTTCAATCAGTAGAATCTGAGGACTTGTTTAATCCTGGCTGATAACATATAGGCTGGACCTGGCTTGGGCAAAAATTGTAAGAGCAGAATCTTGCTATTTTTCAAAATTGAGCAGGCCGGCCTGGACATGAATCATTAATTTCGGGGTGCGTCATAGCCTACTGGGGATTAAGGCAGCAGGGAGGTAGATTGCTTTCTGAAATCAACATCGCCGACTTGTGACCTGAGCTGACAGCATATGGTGCATACACGTATTCAGATAATATTTGCTTTTCGACAAATAGTTGGTTCAGGTTTTTTTGCTGAGTACATTAATAAGATGGCACACTAGATTATTGTTGATTGTAGTTTACGGCATTTGTTGCTCGTGCAAGAGAAAATATTACAGTTAGAGAATAATGGCACTTAGTCTATAATAAGGCATTGGCCTTTCGCATAGAAGCAGTGTGTAGTTTTGTGGTCAAAAAAGTAAAATGATAAGATGTTCTTTGATATAAATTACTTAAGCGGATGCAAAAGGACTGGACGCACAATCTGACATACAAACAAACTATCTAAATGTATCTCAGTATCGGATAAATAATTAGAGATAAAATATGCGATCACTGAATACTATCTCAATGGAAATCATAAAACTTCCAAAATTGGCAGCGAATTCATCGACGCTAAATTATCTCTCATTTACATGTCTGCTGTTTATAATTGGGTTAAAAAGTGGATATCTTTAGCATAGCAAGAATTTTATCATGAATCTGCATGTCTCTCTTTTTGAAACGCACAGTTAATGAATATCAGAAAAATTCATCGTTGAAAGACTTGTGATGCGTATTATGAAATGATCCATCAAAGCTTTCAAAAAGTTCTGATAAATAACTGTCGATGTTTTAGTGTAAAAAGTGTTGTCGTGGGTATGTAAGAAATCGGTGATGGCAGATTATGTTCTATTTCGGTCAGACCAAAATCCAACATGTCAACAACCGTTGAATGTTCGTGAAATAGGTTATCACGATGGTCCTGTCCGTGTAAATTGTGTCTGTTGTTGCAAAAACTGCTACAATAGCGCAAAACAGAAAGTAAATGCATCTTTATCACAAAGAAATGTTCCAGACTAATCCATTAACAACAGGATGTAATTTGAATGATGGCGTAGTTGTAGCAGTGGTACGGTGAATGTAATTTCAATGAATACCGATTTTGTCTTGAATAAATTTGAATTCATATCATACTCTGTAAGCAAGTTCATAGTTCGAATTCAAATAGGATAATAATTCTTTCCATCTCATGCATAGAAAATAGGGCTTGCATCACATCGATAACACCCATTTTCAAAACAAAAGATAAGAGAAATATCCACTAACATGAACAATTTAAGCACGGAGATCTTTGACAGCCGCAGACGCTACTTTTTATCTTACAGTGACTCGCAAAATAGGTCGGAAAGGAAAAAAACTAGCTTTGTCTGATTTAACAGACGAAACACAGCGTCTGAGGACCTAATCCAGTTGATATTAATTCTTGGAAACTGATCACCTTTTTCAATTTATAAGACACGAATTCAAATCAAGGATAAATCCCGGAAACATTGAAATTTGAGGTTACCAAGTGTTTTAGTTGAATGTTTTTCAACCTTACCCATTTTTTACGCGGGGGCTCCTGGACCCCTACACATTTTTGGCACAGCTCTAAAACTATGATAGCTACGACTGAGATTTATTGTGACCTCTAGTTTCTACGCTTTTGTTTGGCTTGTACGGTGCTGACACAGTCAGACTTTTCTGGAGAGTTGTGGTACTTTTAGTTCGGATGCCCTTCCTCACGATTTCCAGTGACACTTTCGGGGCTCGACCTCTGGATCGAGGGATCGCTAGGCCAAGCACTTAACCACTGTGCCACGGAGACCCCTTCAAGCAACCTGATCGATTCAAATTACTCTAAGGTTAAACTCGGCAAAAGCGGACATTCATGTAAAGTGGACATTCCTAGCAGCTTCTTTGTGGGGAATTGCTCGCACAACAAGTTTTTTAATAGCCTATCTGGTGAAGACATGTGCACGTCAGCATGAGCCTATTGCACTTGTGATGTAATAACTTTGTAATGGAAATAACGACTTAGAGAAATGTCGTCTAACTGGAATGGAAAAGAGTTTAATTTCAATCTACAAATGCTACGTAAAGGGAAGCAAAGACTTGGTTCGAATCCTATCAAACCCCACTTTTTATCGTCAAGCAACATGGAAGCTAGTTTTGAAGCCGTCACTATCACAGTTTCCAAGACAGGGTTAAATAGACAGTGGTTCAGAAATAAATTGGAAACTTTCAGTCTAATGTTAAAGTTAAGGTGAACAGTGCTACCATTATCGATTTTTCGATTCTTCCGGCATTCTTTTGTGTTAATTTGGTTGAATAAGCTCCCTCATGAACATCTACACTGAAGTGTCTTGCAATGTGGATTCTACAAGTAGGCATATCTTGAAAGTTGTAGTGAACTCATACCGTCAAAATAGTCAGTATTTCATTATATGATGAATCAGCAGCTCATCTTCTCTAATGAATATTTGCGACACATCAAGCGTTTCCATCAAATATCTGTCTTGATTACCAGCTGGTTCATTCAAGAAAAAAAATATCCATAATAATAAGCTTATTTTTTACATTATAAGTTATTAATGGCAATATCTCATGCCAATTTAATCAGCTTGCGTTCCACAAAATGCTATATCGCGCAAGTATTTGCTCTTTCGATCTCGGAGCAGTAACGAAAGAAATCTATATTATAGCAGAAACTCTTCTGAATAGGCCCTCAGATAGCGACAGTGACTTGAATTTATCTGTTGAGTATGTTTATGATAGCTATTCATGAAGTCCTGACCACTAGACATGCCATAACTATAAATAGGGTCGTAAACAAACCTAGATACAATAAGAGTGATCCAAATTTATCATTCAATTCTGATAGCCGCTCATGTAGGCCTCGCTCTAAGGCTAATAAGCAAGGAATTGAATCAGATTAAATAAAGGGACATTCAACATCTACGAACAAAACTAAGAATAGTGACAGTAATTTGAATTAAGCATTCTATTGATCATCAGTGTACATAGTTGGTTTGAAAGTTAATGTACAGGAAAATGAGCCGGTCGTGGATCGTCGGTCTTCAATTTCTACGGAAAGACCTACTGCTTCTGTCCTTCTTTATGTCGATAGTTATGACCATGACAAATGGATAAGGCAAGTTGGCGATCCTACAGATTTCTCAAATGAAATGAAGATAAAGTTCACAAAACAATATGACAATTCACAAAGCATCCTGGTCGATATTTGAATTGCATGCTCTAATATTACTTTGCTGTTCATAGAATTTCGTTTTTATTACGAATCATGTGCAATGTACATGTTGGCCCACGTGTGAATGCATTGAATATCTATAAACACTAAAAGTCAATCTGATATATGTAAAGGAATACCGCTAGTATACATTATATGTGGTTTATGAATAACATTGGAACTTTATCGAATCTGATTGATAAAAGCTGCTATATTTTTTACACTTGCACGAACATTTAGTTTACACGATGAGCTTCAAGTATATGCATATAAGTAGCATTTCTGCATACTTTCTGCGTCGAACTATGCGTATAAATGTCCACATTGCCCTGATTACTATCAACTTTAGACTGATAGGCGTGTCCACTTTTGCCGAGCTTAAAAATATGTAAGCGATTGGAGTACCTCAAAAGTGTCCACTTCATCTGAGTATATCCTATGGACCATTGGCAAATAAAGTTGCAATGAACATATTCATTCACCCACAAATGTATCTGTGTAATTATTATAACGAAGATAGCAATAGCCTCCAAACATTACCCATAATAGCAATGGTGCACAGTGGCTAAGTGCTTGGCCTAGCGATCTTTTGGTCCAGGGGTCGAGCCCCGAAGGTGTCATTGGAAGTCGGAAGGAAGAGCATCCGGACTAAAAGTACTACAGTGCTCCATAAATCTGACTATGTCAGCACCGTCCAAGCCCCAAGTATGGGAGTAGTGACGTCAAAGCTTCAAACTTCACTGTCAGCATGTATGTTTCAAGTTGCGGATCCCAAGTGACAAAATGGACAGATTACCATGCATCACAATATGTTTTGGTGCATATTTTCACTTGGATGAGCAACTGTTGTAATTTTTCAGTACGATGTATAACTAAGATAGTAGCAGAATGTACGAAATTTACGTGCAGTTTACATGATTCTTCAGCTGCATGTTGAGTTGTATTCAGCAAGGCTTAGCCATTCCCATGCAATCAAACATTCTCCCAACATTGTCTTCAAACGTTTTTATGCGACAACTGATCAAAACACATCGTTTATGAAAGCCTGTGCATCAATCAATTTCCATCAGATACTCCCGCAATATTTTTCTTTGAGAAAGTGGACTTAAAATTTTAAACAGCCATTTGTGAATAGAAGAGAGAGTTCTCCACGCACCCGGATTCTATTTGCAGGAGCAAAAATGACAGAGTTATTAGAAACTGAAACCACCATTGGAAATTGTGTTGAACCGATATATTGGTCATAGGAGCATCAAAATCAGATGGTCTTCAGCCTCTTCCTCGAGCTTTCAAAGTTCAAAGTCACCCAAGTAAAATAGGATTCATCTTTTATTATCACGATACCTGTCACTTCAAAAGAGTGTTATAGCTGTTGAACATTAGAAATTCAAAATAGTGATCGAAAAGAAGGCCTATGCTAAAAACAGGGGACAGGGAGTTACTGGGAAGAGGGGAGAGAAACTGACCAATGCTTGAAAAATGACGATATATTCTCAGCAGCGTGATGCAGTCTGAAGACAGTTCGAATGTCTGCATTGCCTACAGATGTGAATGTCACCGACGGCGCCAGGATTGGCTCGTCTGACGTGGGCCTTTCCTTGTCAGCCAACCGCTGCTTCGGTAGAGCGTTCTTCTCCATGCTGAAGAAGAGGCCATGCAAGGACCGACCTTCTTTTAACATCTAATGTAGTAAATTATATTGTACACTACTGTTTTGTACAACAAGCTGTAAATGGGTATACTGTGGTAAAAGTTTGAAATAAATAGCTTTATTTGTCGTAAAATTGAACACTCGAACTTTTTACCTGAAAATGGAAACATAACTTTTTCTGTATTTCCAGATTTTTAAATCTAACTAAATTGCAACACAAGATTTTCGGGGTTTTTTGGTCACATTTCGAGCTTTTAGGTCATATTTGGCTATATTTTAAGCCTTTTTTACGGTCATGTTCGATTATACATGGTGATTCAAAAGTCGCCATACATAGGGAAAATACAAAAATATGTCGCCAAGTTCTTGCGTGGTGTAATCTTGAGAATATTTGTACAGATATACGTGTATTTCCGTGAATTACGTTAGAATTCATTATTGTACACGTAATTTGACCGATTAACCACATCTTGGTTGCAGTGTGGTAGATTTGATGGGACATTGTTTGACATCCATGTGCACCGAGTCGTATGCTATCAAGAGTTGCATGTATGAATGGTGCTGAATTCACACATGCCTTGTTCCAAAGCAAAGGCTTCGCATTTCGTAGTCATAGATTTCGATATTGTTCTTCTGAGTCTTAAGAGGTGATTAGTATTCGTAGAAATCAAAATGGTTAAAAGCAAAGTCAGAATGCGGTCAGGTGAATGCAAAGTCAGGTCACTCTTGTCTTGTCTGCAATGCCTTTGTCAAAATAAGAGCGTATCGAAATTGTTTTCCTATATGGAACGGGAAGCTGTCGCAAGGTTGCTGCAGAATTCAACGCACGGCACAGCGCCGGTTCACAGGTCACTCACGATGCTGTCGCAAAACTCATCGCCAAGTTCAAGGAAACTGGGAGCGTGGAAGATAGAAAAAGAAGTGGCCGTCCGCATTCATCAACTGATGAGGACACCGCTACGAATGTTCTGGCCGCTTTCGCCAACAGTCAGTGGCGTCGCGTGCGCCCAGACCATAGGCCTTCACTTGGCATTGGACTACTACTCGTATTTCTATACCAGACATTTTTTTATGCTACAACATTAATTTTCATAAAAGTTGAATTTTTAATAACAATTTCTCGAACATTGTTTGAGGCCAAGTGAATGTGCACATGAGAAGTGATAGCTCATGTCTCTTAACCGCCTTACTCAAGGAACTGATTACTATATCCCCTCTCTATCCAAACCACATTTTCTCGAGAAAAAAAGGAGGCAAGGTCAACAGTTTCTTGCGTTTCTTATGGCCGGTCAGCCGCTCACATGTTTGAAATTTTGATGCATTAAAATGTCTTGTGTATTTCTTTCTCTGTGAGTACTTTCAATTTTTATATCAGGTGTTGGCCTACCTTGCTTGACGACTGTCATCTTTTCAGTATATTCCCTTCGGACGAAAGAAGTGGTTATGATCTCATCTGCAGTACTAAACATAGCGTCACATCAATCATGTAAAAACAAATTATAGAATTCTATCGAATCTGGGTGTTCGAGTCAGATGCATTGCTCTGCATTCATTGGAGAACGCTCATCATCTGATCGCAGTCTTGTCTGAACGTCAGCCATCTGCTACTGTTGAAGTAGTGGCCTCTCTGACATAAAGCGAATCCAGGAACAATTGGGTTGCGCTTCCCTTACTATATTTAGATACCGCGCCTCAATCAAGAATCGCGGAGAATTTCATTGCAAAAATTGGAGAAGGCAAAGCATCATGTGTATCGGAAAAGCCAATATTGGCGCGGGCGCGTGCGCTTACTGCATCACACGAACACAACTCTCTTTCGCTGTCTGAACATCAGTGCTCCGTCTGAACACACGACCAGCTTGTGTGTCTAATTGTTCGAAGAAAACAGCTGTGATTCAAGCATGTGCTGCAAAACTGTTCAATGAGGTTGAGCGTCTGACTTTGAGACGGAAAGCTGTGCACAGCTGTCACGAGAAGCTATCGAATTTAAATTAATGATGACACTTCTCATTTTTATAATTGTTGGAAAATTATTTTTGAGGATGCGCCGAAGGCCTCGCAGGTACGGAGAAGACGCCACTGCCAACAGTCCAACCAAAAGTACACGTCGGTTGTCTGCAGAAATCGGAGTCAGTCAGTCCAGCATCGTCTGCATTACGAAGGAGAACAAGTGGCATCCGTTTAAGATCCAAATGATGCAGCACCTTGCCGAGGGCGATCCGGACCGTCGCATGGAGTTTTGCGAGTGGGCCATTTCCGAGATGGACAAGGACTCTGACTTCTCCAGTGGAATCCTTTTTTCGGACGAGGCCAACTTTTATGCCAATGGAGATGTTAACCTGCAAAACATTCGATACTGGAGGGATGTCAATCCGCACTGGATGGATCCATCGAAGATGCAAGGTGCTCAGAGGTTGATGGTGTGGTGCGGATTGTGGAATATCAGGAAAATTGGACCCTTTTTCTTCGAAGACAGCTTGACTGTCTTCGAGATATCTGAAGCTTCTTGCAGAGGATGTCATGCCATCCCTTTTGACGGAAGACGGAGCTTTTCCTACGTATTTCCAACAGGATGGTGCTCCTCCCCATTATGGACTTTGTGTTCGTCGATGGTTGGACCAACAATTTCCGGGCCATTAGATCGGCCGCAGAGGTCCAGTGGAATGGCCGCCGAGGTCACCAGATCTCTCACCGCTTGACTTTTATTTGAGGGGCTATTTGAAGGCTATGGTGTATCGCGTCAAGCTGAGAGATTTGGAACACCTGAAGAACCGGATTCGTAAGGCCTGCAGTAGCATTTCACCTGACATTCTCAACAAAGTGCGACGCAATTGGGAAGAACGCATTCGAAGCTGCCATTTACTAGAGGGTGCTCATATAGAGCACTTGATTTAGTTCACTCCATACTTTACTTTCTTGTTTTGCTCTAATAAATGTATTTCTGGATGAAAAGAAGTTTTTCCCTATGTATGGCGACTTTTGAATCACCCTGTATTTTAAGTTATTTAGGTCATAAAAAATTGCCCTAGTAATAATACATTCTGTACCTAAGTAACACATAATTGCCATAATTAGTTAGGAATAAATGATTGTGATTGATTTGATAAAGAAGTGCTATTCGCTGAAACAATTTGTGATGACTAGCGTGGTTACGGTCACAATCAAAAAGGTTGAATAACACTGTTGTATAAAATGCAGATATCTTTGCAGAAAAACTACTTGAATTCGACGTGTAATTGAAAAATCTGCAAATGAAGATGAATTGGGCTAAAACCGACCTCTTTTCGGTATCCTCCGATTATCTATGGTCCTAGTTGCGTCATACATCAGGTGGTATCTCTGAATGCTATGGAAATATGGAGCGGTGGATTGAAGTTTCGCAAAGAAAGACAACAGTAATGAAACGACAGCATCAAGGTTATCAGGGAAACGTGGTTAATGAAGTATGACTTGTTTCCTATGAACTTCGATAACATCAACATTAATGCTAGCATAGGAAGTCATGTTGATTAGATAAAGATATTTATTTGCCAATTAGCTCAATAAATTCCAACAGCTATGCAATCTACTTGACAGAAAGCTGCATCTTGTTAATGTCCCTATTTCAGAGATATTCCATGCTGTTGTCGGTGAGATATGCTGTCATTTTTATCGACAAGAAATACACTTGCCAGGTAAATTTAAGAGCGGAGTGAATTTGCGTACCTTATTTTCTGCGAACTCAGACAAGTTTAGAAATAATCAATAAATTCATCATGATTTACATAAATACTTTAACAATCTAAAGCAAGCACGAAAGTTATGGAAGCAAATTAGTTTGCAACTTATTGATGAACTGAAATTACAGTGCACTGTTGATAAGCGTGAAACTAATGAGTGAAAATTTAGTCCGATTATCCGGAGTCCTTGTTAACGCAGAGTGCCAATTTCCACCTAACCTCGGCTTCAATCTATATTTGATGATATATTTTGAGGCGATTTTAAACAATTGTAGACCTGAATAAAAAATCAATTTGATATCTTGTCAGTTGTCATATTTCTTGCATCACATTCAGAAATCGCTACTCGATTCATGTGGTAGATATGATATCATGAACAATTCATTGCTGTAAATCAAGAGACTTTCGCGACGCCGAATTTCGCGACTTTATGTTTTCGTCAGTCTACTCAACCGCTAGAAAATAATACACTCTCTTCGAAAATAACAATATACGAAAACTTATAATACCTAAGTAGTTTGATCCCTTTGATATTGTAAAAATAAAAATAAGGGCCGCTTTCATTTTCTTGTAGTTTATTTATCAGCACGACATGTTTCGCCAGGTCTTCTCAAGTCCTACGTTGGAATGAATTTACAACAGCGGTGGACGTTAAAATGACCAATACTCTTAATGTTGTTCACAGGTGTGACGTAGTTTACATTGCAAATTGACATATAACGTAAGTAAAACCTAAGTAGCTGAAGAATAATTTACAATAGTATGAGGCTCGCTTATCTGAGAGCACAGCCTGAAATCAACAAAACTTGTTGGACAAGCTTTCACATGAAAACGTGTAATCCATCTGATCTGTCTTTTATTTGTTATGTGCATGCATGCTCCTTGTTTTGCAATGTTTTCCTGCTGCACATTGTAGTGGAGTTATTGCTTGGTAATGCACACAAAGTAATTTTGAGGATTTACTTTGAATCATACACAGACTGGCTAAATAGAAAGAAATTAATAAAAACATTCGCGAATTGAATCCCTTCCGCGAAATTCCCGGGCATACAGAAGTGTCGCATCCCAACTTAGTGACAGACCCTAATGCGCTGGCTATATACAATACACTTCACCTACGTATTAAGAAAACCAATCACACGTGTAAATACGGGTTGTGGTAAAGTGAAGACTATTTTGAGTACGAAATAATCTTTAAAGCGCTAATTTAGCTAAATGATCTATTTTGCAGGTTAAAATGCGAAACACTATTCCTTTCGATAACTATGTGACTGATGAACTGCCTGACGCATTTTGGCAGTTTGGTTTGTGTGCGACATTTTGATGCAATTAGCCACCTGTATCTGAACCCACATATGATGACAAGATTAATTTTCTGATTGATAGGAGGAATGACATCCAATGAGACAGAATTATTCGTGAATTATTACTGACAGAGTTATTTGTTAAACACATGTACGAACATCGTAGCGAGGGCTAGTTTGGCAGTTTTACATCTATGATACTATGATTCCCAATTACTATAAAGTACTTATTTGTCCTTGAATGTACACAGAAATGCAAGGGATTTTGTATAAAAACATTTCATTTTACAGTGACTAAGTTTACAAACCGACCAATGCCTTATAATAGATAGTAGTGTTAGGATAGACATGACTGACGCCTAAACACTTACATAACCCATATTTTAAGATATTATGTGTCAATTGATCAATAAATATGCACAATTGTATACCAGAATGTCCAGGGAATATTCAACAAAATTTTCAAAACGCTGGGGAGATCGTTTATTCTGCAATTAATGAGTATTATTATAAGTTGCATTGTATCTGAAATAAGTGCAGCTTGTACCATGAGAGATTACACGAAAGCAAATCGCGAGTTAATCGAGATAAATGCAACCAAATGGTCGCCGCTGTATCAAAGCAAACTGACAATATTTATCGATATGTGAGTGTCATAGATATTAGTCCGGCAGCCAGAACGAGGCCGAAAGTGAGACTTTCAAGGAATGATGTACACCATATGCCTACTGCGAACCTGCACGTCTGCCGAGTTCTAATGAGTTCCTCTTCTTGTCAGACAAAATCGAAGAAAAACACATGTAAATCCAATGGGACGCAGATTGCAGTTTTTGGCTAAAATGAAATTTTCTTTTTTTTTCTCTGATTAAACGAAAGTACTAAGCACAGAGTCACAATTTTTGGCATGGAAGGTCTTCAAGTCATTTCCTGTCTGTTCATGCACCCCTGTCTATAAAGCTAACATGTAGATTTGGTGAGTCTCTTAATGTCAGCAAACACAAACATTTTGAGCAACTTTATCCACATTCAAACACCTTCTGACATACATTGTCCATCAGAAGCATGATGATAGCACATGTACATCATAGGAAATGACCTGAAGACATTCCATGTTAATAATTATGGCTCTAGACTCAATACTTTTCATCTGCGTCCCATTGGATTTACATGTTTTTCTTTGATCCTGTCTGACAAGAAGAGGAACTTACTAGAACTCGGCAGACGTACCGATTCGCGGTAGCCATAGGGTGCGCATCATTCTTTGAAAGTCTCATTTTCGGCCTCGTTCCCTGCAAAAGCTCGTTTTGGCTGCCGAACTAATGTGGCCGTCATGGCTGCCGTCAGTATGTGTGAACAAAGATTTCTGATAGCGCTTCTAAGTTGCTGACAAACTCCTTGTTGCTGACATTTTTTGATATCAAGATGGCCAATAGTCAATAATCAATGGATTCTCGAATCCGGATGATGATATTGAGGAGCGGTAAATCGAAAGGATGTACAAGTATGTCCCACGAACACCACACATTAAAAAATGAAGATAAACACTTCCTTTACAGTCTGATCGCGATTATTAAAAGATCGACAAAGTCTGAGAGAAATACATCTGCGATGTAGCTGCATTGCTTCCAGATAATCCCTGCTTCCACCGGTGGCCGATAATCCTTGGTGGACAAACCCTTTGTAGGATTAAGGAAAAAAGTCGGAACAACTTCCATTTTGAGGTCAACTCTTGTAGCTAATGTTGAAATAATTCACATACTTGCTGTATAATCAACTTTCGCCATGCGCACGTATCGATAAATCTCCCAAGAGTTATATGATAGTCTAAAAATGGATTAACAAAGAATGAACTGGTTGTCAGAAACATTGAAATAAAATTAAATAGTATCAATTTCTATGGAAAATGTATAGCGCGCGATTGATTGCAATGTCGGCGGAAGTATCAGATTAATCACCATAACACCTCTCAATTTTACTGACATTTTGTGACGTAATGGAAAGCGAGGATGGACATATCCCATACGTGGGACACTGACCGCGAGCGTTAATGTCTGACATGGCGAACGATAGGAGAGTGGTTGTCGCCAATCTTTATCTTTGAAGCGTTTAAGGTGCAGAAGAAATGATCATCTAATGAAGTTTGACGATTTTGCTGACACTTCACACACTGTATGAATATATTTGGATTTTCAAAACTTGGAAATGTTTCTATTCAGAAAATGTATTGGTTATCGATATAATTAATCGTAATTGTAACACATTGATGTGAATTCATACAAAAAAAATTAATTTAGGTTTGAAGTAATCCTCACATGTACACTTTCTGTCTATTCAAATACAGTGGCGGCCAAGTTCTCAGCTATCGATTTCAGAGAGATTCTCGAGTTAATCTATGGCAATCATAAATGTCATATTCAATATGTAGGCTACATTATTGAATCATCTAATGTGTGGTGCGAAGATTCGCATCATTTTGATATCAACTTTTCGTGACAGAAGTACTTATCGAGAATAATTTTATGAAGATTTGGTTGCATAACCTTAGAGTCGCTAGCGACGAGTTGACAAAACTGCTATCTCACCACATTATGCAATACTTTAAACAAACTATTCTTGAAACGGAAGACATCTTAAGACATTAGGAACCTTTTTTCAGATGCTAAAATTTATCGTCTTACTTCTGCTGAAATCTTATGTTTCATTTTGATGCTATTGCAGAAATAAAGTCGAGTCTATCACGTTATACTGAAAGTCAACCCCAACCGTCGGTGTGTTCAAGAACTGTCTGTAATTCCACACTGTGTTCCTCGGTAATACATGACGCGTTCCAGTATTTGGCCACCTCCCTCATTGACCCACGTGCAACCCAAGTTTCCACCGACAGTAGTACGGTTTCTAACTGACACTTGATGTCGAGACTAGGCAAAACTGGAAGGTGTCTAGTTTCCAGGTTCAGAATGTCATCAAACTTTGGGCCACGTGGCCACATTCTCATTGCATAAGCAGCTCGCATCACTGAACACACGAAGCTCAGCGGTCAGAATGCAGACAGGCCTGTCAAGTGAAAAGTACCCATCTTTAATGTGGTGGCAATGGCCTAATTCTTCAGAATTCAGACTTGAACTTGTATTAAGTTCAATGGAAAATTGATCTCATGCAGACAAGGCAATTTATCTGTGAAAGATTCAGTGACTGTTATCAACCGGATCACACAACAAAGAGACACAGGCGATATCAAGTTCTTCAGAGATGCTTTGAACGGTTTTCGTGCACCTGCTATCTCTTTTAATAATGATCGGAAGGACCAACATTATCGACAAAACGTGTGCGCAATGATCTGAATTCTGCGAATCTGAAAGAATCGTGGCGATCGGAGCATGTTGAAGGAATTCACAGCGATGAGCAATTAGTTTTCCGATTCCAGTAATGCATTAAGAATTTCCTTTTGCCCACTTACCAAGTTCCTGCATGTGTCATCGCTTTGGATCAGCTTGTACTTCTAGTAAAGTGACACGTTTAAACAATCTACTTCTGTAGACAGAATGCTTGGATAAATGGTTTGAAAGTTCTGATTCATTTTTGACAACCTGGGTGTTTATCAAAGATTCGCGCATGAAATAATTAACTCTCTTTACTGAAGATTATCTAGCTGTTGACACTTGACTGAAGCACGTCATCACACGAAGCCTGAGGCCTGCACCGTTACGTCAAACGTTGATAAAATGAATGCTAAGTGAAAACTTTTTCAAAATAGAAAATTGAATTAAGAACTTCATACGTCAGGAAAAGTTGTCGTTCTGCTAATCCTCAACTAAACAGATTCTGAATTTGGAATTGATACTAGAATTTCCCAGGCCTATCTTTAGCATCTAATATCCTCATGTTGCTCATGAATTCCTTGGTTCGTTGTGCAGAAATTCATTTTTAATGAATGTTGTTACGCATTTTGTGAATTAACCTTCATATTTTTAGGTCATTATCCAAGATTTTCGAGGAGATCTGACGTAATTACATATGTTGCGCAACACATTGCACAATCTTGAAAGGCTAGATTTTAACCGTTGAGAAAAACCAATTTGTCAAATATTTATGAGCTAATTGTTCGTAACATAATTTCCTGTAGATTTGGGTGTGAATAATGAGAGAATCAATGGTAATGAAAAAGGCTTGGATTTACAAGCATTTAAAGCGGAAACAGCAATTGAATGCTTTGAGTACATTTTTGCAGGCTATGAAGTTTATTGAATCCAATTAGCAACGTCCAAAAAACCTCTGAGGCAAAATGAAACGTCAGTTTTTATATTTACTACTAAAATCCCTAGCAAATGAGAAAATTGTGGGACAAATATTTCCATCAGTCTAGGGCGTCTTCCTTAATTTTATAATGTCTACACTGTTATTCAATAAAAAGAGAAACCCAGATGTATATGTAAAGTGCATGAGTGGAAAGGGTCAAATATTATGCATCAATATTTTGTAAGTCAAAATCATAGTTGTAAAAAATCTATAAACGCCGACAGGGGATGCGAAGAAATGTCACGTGGTGTAAAGTGTGAACAATCAACAACATATTGAACAATGCGATATCAGGCCAACAGAGGGGAATTTCCTCGTAAATCTCAATCAAATATGTGATAATTTCATTGACTCCGATAGTGAATCCAACGAAAATGGTTTTGCGAGTGAAAGAATAATTCCTGTGTTGAACTGAAAATGGTCATGAGTAAAGGCGACAAATGCATCAATGGATGGAAATCCGTTAAGTCCGATCTCCAAAAACAAAATCAAGCTCAATTTATCTTGCAATATTCGAAAAACCCCATTATGGAATATTGAAATCGATGTAGGGACTTTGTGTCAACCACTCTTCAACTTACGTTATCCCATTCCTTCTTCAGAGGTAGGTTATGAGTGGTTGTTCGACTCTTGTCTAAAACCGGTTGAAATAACTTTTTCAACCTCTTTGATTTAGGTACGGCGTTCTCAACATCAAATTATTCTATTTAATAAGAACCCACATCTTAAGCTTGCTAAGTTCAACGTCTCTTCTATTGGTCCATTCACACCGGACGCGGCGCGTCCTCACGCATCCATAACCTTAATAACCTGTGGGGCTGTCCACACCGGATGCGGCGCGGTCCCGCGCGTCTCGGTGTGAACAGCCCATAAGTCTATTTAGGTTCTGAACGAAATTCTGAGCGTGTGAGGACGCACCGCTCCGCGTCCGGTGTGAATGGACATTTGGTATACGTTAAAAAGTTGACCAATCAAAACTGTGATCAAATTCCTCTGTTGTGAAATGAGAGCTCACTTATCCGATGATTGTGTTCTATCAGGCTACCGGTACATAATCGCCGCTCCGTGCGTGAAGTGAGAAGCATGCTTGGCATACATGACTTGAACACATCGAAATCGCACGAGCTTGTTCGGTCACTTGCAACGGATGACTAATGTTGGTGAAGGAAGGTTTCAACTTTGAAGAGCCTGGGCCAATCATTATGCACTAGGTGATCACAGGAAAAAAGATGGCACAATTGTTCATTCTGTTGATTAGACCAGAAGGCTGATGATGAAAAAGTCTCCTTGCTTTTCGGCGTGATGATTGTAATTATAAGTAAAAGAAAATTCTCTTAGTAAAAGAAATTGTAAATTTTCTTTTACTTATAATTACAATCATCACGCCGAAAAGCAAGGAGACTTTTTCATCATCAGCCTTCTGGTCTGATCAACAGAATGAACAATCGCCAACTCCTGTTAACGGCTATCCTCTAGATGGCACAATGTTAGAATATACCTGTATCTCCTTTTGCATATCGACGCTCATGCATCACAAGACCAGATAAAATGGAGAATGTGCATCCCAAATATCCTCAAACCGTGTAGAAGAATAAGCAGCAAATGAGAAGCAAGAGCAAGTTACTTCACCCAAAATTCAAGCACTTCAGTAGCTTTTATTATCTAATGATCTAACTAGCTCTGTAAAGTGATAGAAAATCCCACACAATGCATATAGCAATTGATTACCAAATGAGAAAAGTAAGTTGAATAAATTATCAAATAGAAAGTTTATTCAAGCTAACTTTCCATAATGAATGAGCACATGCGATGAATTGATTAATGCTTGCAAATAGATGCCATAAAATGGAAAAGCTTTTTTTCTGAAAATTGTCTTACAGTCGCGGAATTACGAAATAGTAACGGGATTGCGATAGGTCGGACAAGCAAATCGAACTTAAGTAGGAACTGGATCATGTGACACCGTATCTTTATTACTAACTAAACCAAATAAACTTTGATACTTGCTTACACGTAGGCCTACTAGTACAATAAAAATGACAATAACCGGGAAAATCGTGCTTGCAAATGAAAGCAGCACTGATGTTCCTGAGATCTGGAACTTCAACGACGTAGGCTTTGCATCACTGATAGGTTGCAGTACAAAAATATGTGGATCATGACCGCCCTTAAGTATGAATCGTTAAGTGTGTTTGAAATAGCGTTCTGTCAACTTCACCACAAAAATGTAAAATTTGACACAATGACGACGGTCAAAGATGATTCAAGAGACAGTTTTGTAAACTTAAAAGCAAAATTTATCATTCCTTTCAGCGATACACTGTTGAAGCATTCAGACGACTGATTTTCGTGCATCTGACACTGCTATCAAATGCTCTATTTTCAATTTCATCATATCATAATACAATTCCTCAGTATAGTTGAATCTAAAACATATTTGGAAGCTGAGGAAAACAGATGCAGATACCGAAATAAACATAATTTTGTTTTCATGCAAGTAAACTAAGATTAGGAATTCAAGTATTCGGTTTATACCTTAATCCATTTCAACCATCGCTGATCACCCTTCATAAGAAACAAGGATTTATTGGGAGATGTAACTCAAAACTTTAATGATTTCCTTATTTATGCATAAAATATTATGATAGAAGACCTATTCACTTGCATAATTTAGTAATTAAGTGTTAAAGACGATTGACAACGCGAATGAAATACAACAATAATAATACAATACATAAATGATAGTTACTTCAGGAGTAAAATTGCGCAACAGTTGCAAAGGACATATATGTCAACAGACAGTATGCTAGAAGAATTTACACCCAAAAAACTTACACCCACAAATGATTCACTTGACTATGTCGGTGGGAGGAAAGCGCCATTATTTCAACGTTGAAACCTCTGTCAACATCAGAAGAGCTAGCAGCTCCTCGGAAAAAAGAAATAGTACTGTACTTTTATAGACGATGATCGCTTTGAATTTGTTCTCCAAAAATTGGAATTATGTCTCACCTATTGAATTGGTAAAGCTGCAGTTGGAGAAGTCAGCTATATTTAAGGGTTTGGTATTATAATCAAAGAGACAAAAAATTAAAATAAACTTCGCACATAATGACATGAGATATGAACGTTTTGACTAGCATAATTCGTATCACCTACGACTACGATTAAGGTCAAGTCTCCTCACTTGTATGTATCATATCAATGCTTTTTCCCCAACAGCGGCAAGATGGTGTGAATGGAGTGTCTACACATACCATAACATATCGTGGCCTCTCAAGCCACTACCGTGACCGATGCATTGTAGGCCAAATAAGAATTATTTGATTGTGGCAAGCGATACCGATGCTCCATAGGGCATCACATACAAGGTCTACGCCCCTCCAGTCAAATCGCAGAGAATCCATCCCACTATCGGATTAGTGGAAATCTCACCTTGAGCGCTTTTCGACAGAAGACGGATGGCTCTGGTAATTACCTGCATACTGCATAAAAAGAATCAACTAGTTATCAATTCACTGCTGGGCCGAGGAAAAGACGGTGTAAGGAATAGACCCACAGTGTAGGGAATCGGACCGAAGACTTTCGCCCTAAGGTTCCACCATGGGAACCACTCAGCTACGAGATCTCTCACTGTAGATGACCTTTGAGGAAATTATCAAGTTTTGAAACTCACCTGATCTTGTGGGGTGGCTGTTTTGGAGCGCGAATCGCCACATGTCTTTGCTGGTGAAACTTCCTTCGTGATTGACTGGCGGTATTCTGACGAATTTTCAACTATGCCTCCATTCACGTTACTCAAAACTGGGATATGATTATTGTTTGGTTCTACAGATGAGCTACAGTTGACGGTCGTTGTTGACTTGAGTTTCGGGGATTCGCTGGTTTCAGGGTCAAGGGCTCCGCCTTCAACGGAGTTCAACGCAATCTTCTGCGAGTCGGTCTCGTGTGAGGCGGCGACGTCGGCATTCGAAACTAAAGTCACATGCGATGTATTGCTTTTTGCGACAGATTTCGAAGGCGATGAGGACAGGGATACAGAAGAATTAGAGGATGGAGAGGACGAGACGTTAGGGGAGTCCATATCTGAAGTGCAATTGATGGAAACACTGCCGTTTTGTAATTTCGATGACACCACCACTTGGTCCTTCAAGTCGGCGCAAAGTCGATTGAGGTTCTCCTCATTGGCTGATTCCAAGCTGTCGACATGGTTGGGAGTGCTGTTGTGTTGGCCACACACGACCCGTGCTGTCGAAGACATCTGAAAAACGGCGATCCAAGGTGAAATCACTGTTACAACTTGTACAGATCGTCACAGACTGCGCAGGACAGTTTCCACATTAGTGTCACATTGCTCATGTCGGAATCACCAGGATTTCGATAACGAAGAGATCTGGTAATTGAATTAGTTTTACATGTTTATGCAGAAATCAGTATTTTTATTTACTTAAAAGCTTTACAACAAAGTACTTTATGAACAATTTCAATGAAGGATTGCATCGCCTTCCATATAGTTTTTTCAAAATGCATTTCAGAAACATGTATTTAACATATTAATTTTTAAAAGTATATTATACCCACTAAATATATTTCATTATCATCATTAAATAAATCCCTTGATTTTTTAAGACAATCACACTGTATGCGCATATTATCTCAATGCTGTCTACAGATAAATGTTAAAACTCGATGAATATCTTAAGTTATGCATTCTCCCACGTGGATTTCGATGCGAGTTGCTTTGCATTCTCCATCGACGTTTTCCACGATTCCATAGATATGAATGTACAATTGTACATGCTGCGCATCGAGTTTTGCGGGGGCTTTTCGTTTAGTGGTAGGTTGGACATAGAATCTGTCATGGATTAGAAAAATTCCAGGAAACAGTAAGTAGTACTCAAATCCTAATTTGAACTTTTCGTCGGGATGATCATGCTGGAATGAGTATATCTACTGGACAATCTACTGGTATATCTACTGGATATCTACTGGATGTGTTGTTCTAATTCTCCTATCTTCTGCAGCTACATATTTAACACTGTTAAATCAATTGTACACGTACCGGTACAGGTTTGCTCTCATTCGACCACCTTGGGGATCAAAATGCATAATAAAATTTTTCAGTGCTTCATACAATTTCAATTCTACCGTGCTAACTGAGCCCGTGTTAAACTGCTACAAATGGTCATTGCTGCATTGCAAATAGCCCAGTGCCCTTTGTGTAATTTGGGCCCTTTATGAAGACCAAACTAAAATAGTAAATGTACCTGAATGCTTGACTATGTGAATTTGGCTGCTAGCGCAGCCTCAGCTATAGATATGTCTGATATCTTTGCCCTTAAAATCCATGATGTAATGGGGAAAACCTTTTAAATGACAACCTAAATTGTCGGCGAGTAATGCCAGACGATTTAGGCTGATCCTTTTGAAAAGTAATACAAGTATATGCATTGCTACTGAATCTCAAGTGCATGACATCAAAAATCCAAGATTTTAATTGTTCCTAGCTTGTGATAATCTCCAAGAGATTCAAGTCTATGACAGCTTTCTATACAATAAATACAGCACAAAAGTTTAAAATGTATCAAGCTTGACATATCTACGAGTCCAGATTATGAACAATAGGAATCACCTCAATACCATTTTCACTGGGAATGCGAAGATGAACGGTGAAATGCTCCGACCTAAATGATATCATACAGCAAATTGGATAGCCTTAATTCTGCAAAAATGGTATCACAGGTATTTCATATAAATCAAAGGCTATAGCCACTTTGAGAAAGGGAGACAGTTGAAAGAACTCTTATTAATCAATTATAAATGATCATAAAATGCATCCTGACCGGCTTCTGGCGAAGCAGAAAGAGTATGGAATCAGCCCCGCTCTCATCTCCTTACCTCGAAGCTTCCTGACTAATCGACGAATAACAGTATTTTTCAAAGGCAGCTACTCGAACATCAAGGAAGTGCATGGAGGTGTGCCTCAGGGATCTGTGCTGGGTCCGTGGTTGTGGATCACGTACATCTCCGACCTTAAACCTTGCACTAACTATGACCTTTGTGCTGATGATGTAACGATGTCCACCCTAGAAAGGAACGAAACTGTCGTCAGGGAATCTGCCCAAAACTCCATCAACAACATCACTCAATGGTGCATCCAAAACCACATGTCCCTGAGCAGTGATAAAACGGTCGAGATGATCATCACCGCAAGATCAGATAGAAAAGTCCAGCCCCTATCAATCAACGAAACCACTATAATCAAACAGGTGAATGAAATCAAGCTCCTTGGCGTAACAACTGACAGTCATCTCACATTCACCAAGCACGTTGAGAACTGTCGTAGAAAGGGAAACCAACGAATATTCTGGTTGAGGACATTAAAGAAACACGGAGGCAGGGGACACCGGACCGATCCAATTATACCAGTCAAACATTCGCAGTCTATTCGAACACGCCTCACCGGCCTGGTACAGTCACACATCAAAGTCACTTCGATCAATCATCGAACGAGTGGAGAAATGCGCCCTCAAGGTCAATCTTCGCAGACCTATCGTATAATGAAGCCCTCAAGAAATGTGGTATGCCCCCGATCCTGACCCACCTAGAAGGCCTTGGACTGAGGTATTTCCTGGGCATGCGAAAAAGCTGTCACCCTCTCCACCATCTCATCCCAGCCAAAAATGAAGACACTTCAGGAAGAATAACTCTCATAGGTCATCATTTACGTGTACCACAACACCGCAGTGCTCTTCGAAGCAAGTGTTTTATTGTGACAGTCTCAAAGGAACTCAACTCGATGGCAGATATGCAGACAGCATGACACGGAGAGTATGATCGCTTCTGAGTTTGTTTCGACGATGTTTAGTATTAAAATGTCTGACAATGACTGTCTTGAATTGTACGATGATGCCATTACGATTGTAAACCACATATGCTTGTTTGTTATATGGGTAATAAAGCTATCTCTCTCTCTCTCAATTATGAAGATAGCACTGTTCCTGCAACCGAGGCATATTCGGTAGGATCTGGTCGACAACTAAGTCAGAAGTCACAACAACATTATCCTCACCTAGATTGACGTTCTGTAAGTCATCTACAATGCTCATTCACTCGCTCTTCAAAGTCGAATAGTTGACTAGAATGAGTAGTGTACTTTCAGGATACTTCAAAATTAAGTTTTGTTCGGGTCTCAAAACGTGAAGAACACTGAAATTACTAGAAAGTCTACCAACATGAGACCTTCATGAAAATCCAACCTGGCATGTCAAATATAGTTCCCAGTTTCTCACACACCTTTTCACCGAGACACATGAAAAAATCGCGACAAATTGTATTTTATCTCATGCCATTTCACAACTAATTTTGAAAAGGTCACATTTAAAATTGAAGAGGTCACATTTAAAATTTAAAAGGTCATCTTCAGTCTTCACTAATTCCTATTATTCTGCTCTTCTAGAAGCCAGGAGAAATTTAGCTACAACACGTCTGGCAACTGGCCATGTCATTTCTCCCTTTCTACAACTGCATCATCCGACCCATTGTTTTTGTGAAGGATATCTCAGACTATTTTGAAATATCATCAAACGCAGTAAGTAATTTCTCTCCCTAACTAACTGTTCTGCCACCGTTCAACATCATTTCATATTCTAATCGCTTGCAAACACGCATTCTTCACTTGCATGTAGAAACTGAAAATTGAATTCCATGACAATGGTTATCAATTAATTTCCCAATAAATAATAAAATTAGACAACGAATTTCAGTCGCATTCACAGGAGAGGGTCAAACGCTCAATTTGAAAAATCAACCGTCGTTATTTATATTACTGATGAAACTAGCACTGCGCATTTTTTATTATTTATAATAATAATTTCGCACGATTATAGCTTTCTGAATATCGGACAGCTAGCTCTATCGTATTTGACTCCAGGCAGTCTGGTGTCGGTTTGGTGATGTGCTGCGTTGTTTCTTATTCATCAAATTCTTTAGGGGTATGCGTTAAATTTGTTCGCAGAATAAGCTAGCGGTAGCTTTATTTTCACGAATAATCGTCGAACACTTTTCAGATAATTGCAGTTGTCAATGATATTTGAAATTTCAATTTAAAAAACTTTCAAATGTTTAAAAAGTAATACTTTCATCTCTAAAGAGACCAACTGTGATCTTGGGTTCTTAGATCGCGATCGTCTCCTGACCCGACCAAAGAAGCGCCGTGAAGTTCGCGAAATTCGCATGGAGTTTTTCCATAGTGTGGGATAGCCTGCACAGCAACCAGGTACAAAAGGAATGCGAGAGAATACAGAAGTTAAGGCTGTTTGCAACCAGTATTTCTGGGGCATGTGGACAAAAGTCTGGCTATTGAGAGTCTACTCGAGTGAAAGAGAATTCGGCTAGTGAGTAGCATTTAGCCACATTTTAGAAGCTAACTTCGATAATCTTTTACAAATGCCTAACGGTGCTTTTACAGATAGGCCTGTATGAAGGTGGCAATTCTCTTGTTCAGCACCCGTTCGGCTTCAGAATTAAAGATGATAATGGTCACAATCATCGATCGAGCATGATCTGAAAATAAACTAGATGCTCTACTGCGCTGCTTTCTTTTCTGGTTAAGTTGAAAAACATTTATAAGCTTTAGACTAGTTAATTTGTGGATTTTCAGTGCATATATGCAAATGGTCAAAAAATCGCAAACTTTTAGCTTTAATTGGTATTAAATTTACTATATTGGAGGCAATAAGTAGAAAATTAATAAGGTACGCTATAATTCTCTTAAACAAGCATGATAATCAGAGTTGACGAGGGACTGGAATTTGCATTCCCACAGGGGGCCCATATCACAGGAAATTTCTAAGGTAATCCTATGGGAGTTCCCACAAAATACATTACCGCATTCGGAATTAACCTGCTAAGCCGCCATGATTCACTAATTCCCTCAATTGACAAGCTCACCTAATCTCTACACGCCTCCGACAATGACGAGCATGGTACAACTGGTGGCATGAAAATTGGGCAGGTAGGACAATGAAGCGAATTAAAATTGCGGTAGTGTTGGAAATACATGACCTGGTCTTAACAGGCTCAACATGTATCCATTGTAGGCATTGCAGACCAATACATGGTATTGCATCCATTGTAAGCAAATGAATAAATTTTCAAGACTGTCAATATCAGATTTTCGTTATGGTTGCGACATAACTTTCAATACATCTCCACAGGTACGAATCGCATATAACGCATATGTTGCATGTACATAAAGTCTAGCACTAGACATAGCAAGCGTTACGGTTTGGATTTACCGATTCGTGCGCCCATTACGAGGTTGTTGAAAGAAACGGTAAATGTTTTCAACTGTGCTGAAATGTTATCAAATTTGGTTGATGACGACCAGAAGAATCAGATACGAGTGTGGATTTTATTGATAGAATTTTCCCATAATTATCATCATTAAGTCAGAAAAGTGTTAATGCCAACGGTTAATACTGCAAGGAGGCTCCATAGTCGGTGACATGACGCATCAAATTGCAGCTGATGTTATTTTTAGTTTGTAACACTGTAACGTAGCCAACGATTACATGTAATTGTTTTCTGTAGACATAATATAATGCTTTTAATGTATTTTAACTTGCATAGGGGTCTCACAGAAATCCTACACATGGACATGCCAATGAGATATAAATTCATTCCTATTTCCACGCCATAAGGGAGTTCCCATCCCCACGGCAACTATGATACTAATACACACTTTATTGTCATGTTTACTTGATTTGCATGCATGCAGATCCCATTCAATTTCAATATATCATTTCAGAGGGGTCCTCCGAAAGCGAATTTGATTCATAAATGGGTCACAGCAGATCAAACGTTTAGGAACACTGCTATGTATCATTTTGCCTATAATCCTTGTTTTCTTCTTGAGGTTTTGTGAAGCAGGAAAGCGTTAATGCCTGTCTCAAAATGGACGAAGCGGCATCAGCGGCATGTAGTGCAACTTTGTGCAAACTGATGAAATTGATCCACGAAGATCAACTAGAACTTGAGTGGTGGCCTTCAGTGGTTCCAGCCTGAAGGGAGACCTGCAGCACAGCGCGATCTCCGTACATGCGCTTAAATTACATGAAAATGACAAAGATGTTTGCCAAAAGACTGATTTGTTACATTTTACGGTACATCTTAAGACAAAGAGAGCGTATTGAATTACTGCTGGAACAATGAAAGGCGCTAATGATAATATTACCTTGATGGCAATGAAAATATGGTTTAGAAAAAACATCCTTTGTCCATTGATAGACATTATAACTAGGTCGCAGCCGCAGCTTTTGCTTCATGCCATGGCTTCACATTCGTTGCCTTTCACGCCAGCTCAGCGAATGCATGTTTAATATGATGGGTGTGGTTGAAATGGAAAAGTAGCCTTCGGTGTATGTAATTAATTTCGTCTTGTTACATCGGATTTGATTTAATAGTTTCCGACAATTTAGCTTTAGCAATTACAAATCACTGAGTTTTGCCTTTAAAATTCAACTGACCTAGTTTCCAGCCCTCTATAAGTGATAATGAGATTCGACAGAATATGCATGTATATTGTAAGTTCAACGATTTACTGATTATTCGAAATACGTTTGATATGCTGTATTTAGCCAAAAACTAGTTTTCATGAATTCTATAATTCAAAAATAATGAAATGACAGATCAGTTTGATTATTATGCATGACTGGTTTTCACTGAACTTACTTGAGAAACGTCACTTGTACTTTCTCAAAGTTTATTAATTTCATAAAAAGTATTTGTTTGCTTTATGATCATGTTACAGTTTAATTTTACAATTCAGGAAGTTGATATTTTCTGTCATTTCCATTTTGTTAATTAATGATTAAACAGATTATAAATCAAAGTTATCACAAGTTCATGCTGGAAATCACCCTAGTTATCTGCTGGTAATTCGATGTCGGAAGTCGAGGTTGTAAGAGCAATAGACTTGTCAACTGGTACAGATTGTGACAAAATAATTCATCATTGTCCGGGTAACCGGTATAAATCTTCCTCCGAAGTAATACAAGATAGCTTCGATGATAGTCATGCAGAATCATTATTATCCACATGTCACCGAATAATCTAATTTCCTATATTCCCAAGTTAAACATTTGGTCATGATAGCAACATGAAAATGACTGTTTCTGTACATGCTTCTTACTGAATTCATACAGTATTACATAAGTATTCCAGTAAGTTTTGAAATTGTGTATCAAGAGGTAAGATTTTATTTATATATATTATCTTATAAACGTGTCTGGTAGGCCTATTGAGCAATACCACACCAGTATATAAAAAACACCACTAGTAGAGTTCTAGTACGATTTTTATGGTTTGAAATAAACAGTAGGCCTTTCGATGATTTTCCTTCTGGAGCATCACCGTAAAATGAATGATGATGAAAATCAGATCACGTGACCATGACGATAGCAGCTACTTGGACTTGACAACGCAATGAGTGTGACAGTGATGAACTACGAAACGCGTTGAATACATCCAGACACAAAGTGGTCGAGAAATGAATTAGGCCTACAGAAAACAACGAGAAAAGATGGATTGAAGTGAAAGAAATAGCAAATCAGATAATGGTGAGCGAAATAAAGTACAAAATGAAGGTTAATGGCGCGAAAAATAACGTAAATATAAATAAATGGCAAATGAATCATTTGAATGTATTAGTAAATGACAGTAATAGTGTATATTTAAAATGGTGAATAATGTAGGCCTGATTTATTTATTGATCACTTTGTGTCTGAATGTATTCAACGCATATCGTAGTTCACACTGTTTGCATTGTCAAATCCAAGTGACTGTTTTCGTCGTGGTCATGTGACGTGATCCACATTCATTATATAGTGCTACGCCTGAAGGAGAACCATCGAAAGGTTTGGTGTTTATTTCAAACAGTAGGAGTCGCGTGAGGAATCTGCTGCAAAATGCGGATGAGGAACCGCAATGGTGGAAATACACAGGAAGTGATGATCAAATTCATCTAAACACCAGCAAAGCACACTTGTTAAGGCTGGGAATGCTATCAAAAACCAATAATAATTGGTCGGTCTCCACTGTATGAGTAAATCTTACATCGCATGTCAACTAAAAGGAAAAAATGAAAAAAACAAAAATCCTAATCAAACATGCTTTTCAAACCTACGCTCTGCGCGCTAAATCCTGAGAATGAATTATTATTCAAATTTTAGGAAATATTTGTGCACGACGCTCATGCGTAATGGCCCTCTGCAATTATTGATTGTTTTGTGCACGGAAAAGTAAGGATGGATAAACGAAGACAGCTTGTTGTGCATTCCTTCGGCATGTTCAGATAGCTAGCAACTAGTAGGATCCTTTCCGATCCCTACCGACGCACCCTTGTAGGGTACAACAGAGCGTCCTTAGCTGCTAAGGAATTTAGTGATCAAATTGTTCACGTTTGAGGACATTTTTCTACGCAAAATGATTATCACTGAACAATCAATCAGCTGAGTTGCTCAGCTGCGAGCAAAAATGTGCAATTTTGAGTATTTTCAATACAATGAAATGATGGAAAACTAAAAGTCTTGCTGCAAAATCCTAAATTATTATTCTTGAAAAATGCACACTTGAAAACATATTGATGATTTAAAATATCACACATGAACCATGCATAATATTTTAAGTCTGCAATAAGATTTCAAATGTACATTTTTCAAGAATAATAATTAAAGATTTTGCCGCAAGGTTTTTAGTTCTCCACTATTTCAATTCAATATGCTGCTAAACAGAATTTTAGTATTTTATCAGCACATTGAACTTCCAGAGAAACACGCGCCTCTGGGATGTAGCTTTGGATCTGCTGTTATGCGTCAACAGCACATATTCAGATGGATCGAAAATTAACAGGAGCATCATTGTGACATCCGCTTGACAAAATCGTCTCTCCGAAGCAATTTCCTATTCACAAGCTGATGATACTATGATGAAAATTGATTTGTGTGTACTTTTTATCAACTACCATCATTTACCAGTCATCGTCAACCTAAGAAATATGAAACAAATTAGTTTTTAGTTGACTTTCAAAACTTCAGAATGAATCGGAAATTTGGCACAGTAGTGTTCAGTCACAAAACAAGTTTTACTTTTATGGTATTCAAGAAATACTATTGCATTATGAGCGCATTATGAGAATTCATGGCATTTACTTTTGTTTCTGCGCTCTCCATTTCCTAGCTTCAGCATCCTTGCACATGAGATTACAATGTGTAAGTAAAGTTGGTAAAAATTATATTTTGCTGCCGATTTGAAATAAACTAAAGATTCATACACAATAGATAAATTCCATGTAATTTTTCAACACCTACTGTTGACATAGCTCACCAGCAGCTGCAACATTATATTATATACTTCATTCATAAACTTATTGATATAGACTTATTAGAACTTATTGATTCAAATATGACAGATAGTTATCAAAAGACTAATTCGCTCGTGTGAACTCAACGTTTTTGGAAATTAACGGACAGTCAAACATTCCTTCCTCGATAATTGAAGTCATAGTTCGGAAGTGAATCCAACGTGGCGAAAAGATAAAATAGCCGAAGACGAGGAGAATTAGCAGCGTCGATGTCAAAATAAGTGAGAACAGGCACAGATAATATCGTCGCAGGGGACAATGTATTTGTCCTGATATAATTCGCGTCCATTTCAAATATAAATAATCCAACGCTGGCACGAGAAACTCACACGCATAACTGTAGCCAAAATCGTCAATCAAATCAAGCTAAGCAAACATAGATCGAGAAATATAAAATGTTCTCTCAATGGCGAGCATGAGAACTCTGTCAGTTTCGTTTACTTTTCAGTTTTCGTTAAATCAATAATGAACATTTGGTTTTGCGCTCATGAACATCGCACCTAAGTGATTGTCCATTAGACACGCTTCTTCAGACTCGTGACAGTGTATCATAAAAGATTTACCGGCTAAGAGATATGAAGATGAAATTCATTCTCTTTCAAAAACTTTCCTATCAACACCAAACTCAGCCTTCAGCTTACAGAAGGTCGATGTTTTAGGAGAAATTAAGAGATGATCACATTCCGATCGTGAGGCCCGCATCTGGTTATGGTAAAGTGAATAAAGTAAGACTTTAGTCAGTCAATAAACAGGACATGAGTTCCATTGGATAATGTACCACTGAACTAAGAAATTGATTTGATCCTTTTTGTCCATGAAAATATTCGACATCAAAACTTAATTTCTTAGTATTTTTGATTGCTCACTTGGACATGTAGGTGATTGGTGACGATGACTGTCAGTCCTAGACTAATTCGACCATATTCACGCATGGTGAATACCATGGACCGTTTGACCGCCGGAGGCCCATCTGATTTCACTTTAATTTAAATAACTTTTCGACGAAAAGTTTGGGGAGTGTTTTTTCTGCTTTACATTTGATGAAGCTACTATAATTAACTTTATAATTCATTCATTTGGCTTCTGCTTTAATTACTTTTATAAAAGAATAAGTAATAAAATTATAGAGGATGAAGCCTTTTTGGGATTGTGCTAATTTTTGGTGGCCCAATACCTATCAAATCCCAACCCAATCAATGCCCAACGGCAACTCTGCTTTTTGGAACATACTAATATGGAAGAAGGTATATTCCCAATGTTTTCAATCTCAAATATTTATGCGTCATTTTTTACCAGTTATATGACTGATAAGTCAATAAGCCAGTCAATAAACTACTATGGAAGAAGGAATATTCTCATTGCTTTCCATCTCAAATATTTATGCGTCATTTTTTACCTGATAAGTTTCTGATAAGTCAATAAGCTACTCAATAAGCCAGTCAAGTCAGTCTTCTACTTCTCAAACTTCAACAGTTGTTTCAACACTTGCGATAATCTTTGTTTATTTGCTTTAGTACATAAATTAATCTAACATTTCCGTTATTGATCTTTTATCAAAGAAACACCATTGGATGCAATCGATTCAATCACGCCGAAAATAAAAGATCAAACATTGCCATTCTCTTCTGTTCATTTATTGTGATCATCTGAAACAAGCAAATTGTTCAAAATTATAGAAATAGTGCAGAACTTTGTGACCACGATATGACTGCTTAGCTACAAATTATCTAGGTTACATAAAAGTTTGCATCAATAGACAGAATTGAACAACGATCGATTCTAAAATTAATGCACTTCCATCAAATGAATGTACAAAAACTCGAAACGGTTTTGTCGTCAACAAAATGTGTCATTACTAACCAGGCAATTTTGTGTTCAAAATGATTTTTTCGGAGAGCGATGTTTTTAAATATTTTTCCTCTCGTGTGCGATAGACATTCCCTGGGAATTCTGTGTATATAAGCTTGCCTACATTTAGATACACATGATTACTTGTGGTTGACTAGGCAGGAAGCATAGCAGGAATACTGTGTAAATAATTATCCCGTCCTGATGGCTAGCAGGTGATTTTCGCGTAGATTCGATGGATGTGTCTCACTATGGTTGTGAAGTGAAGAGTAATGTTCCACGTGCAGATGCATGCGCGGCGGCAGTTCATTCACAATGTTTTTAGTGGGAACTTGTTCACTTTGCCATTCTTTGCCAGTAGTGAAAGTGACATTTCACAGCATTCATGCATCTACGAAATGATCATGGAAATGATTCAAAAGCGAATCGTGGCGCTTCTGAATAAAACGTTTACTGTAGAAATATCGCGCTACATTTATGGAATGATGTGATTAAGTGATTACAGGGCAGGATAACTCAGCAGAGAAAGGGTTGGTCAATGGAACAATGGCGCAAAAGGTCCCAGGTGCGAGTCTGTTTGCTTGCGTAAGTGCCACCACTCTCAGCAGAAGAGGCTCCTGATCAAAATGACCATTTTGCGATATCCTGAAGTTCGGTTTTGATAAAACAGTCCCAGCGAAAGTCCTAAATTGAATAACATAAACGTTTTCAGCAACATCTAGAACATATGCTTCTTTTTAACTTTCTGCCGGAAAATCAATAGCCTTTGACAGGTCGTGGAGGGACCAACGTTTAATCTCTACTTTCCAACAGTTCGACACTATTGGTTGTCCGGCTAAAATTTTAACAGAAACAGATGTCACTGATAATGTTCCTGTTTTCAAGATTTATTGTGAGCCTTTCCCAGGGTCATTTATGAATACCATTTTGTTTTTTACTTAACGCCATTGAAGGAGTATGATACAAATACCAGCCAACCAGGTTAGAGTTAACACTAAGAACGCTGCCCGATGCCTAACTTATTTAAACAATTAAATCAGCTAAGTATAGACATGCTTCCATCATTTTCTTTACCTCCTTCAAAATTCCCTCAGCTTGTAGCGATTGTTAGCTTTCAGTCTAGCATTTTTGTGGCATCATTGTTCCAAGGGTAAACAATGCCTCCATTGTTATTCATACGAATGAGCTTGAGGACTATAAGATATTTGGAACAACAAGTAAGCCTGGAATTAGAACAAAGAATGCTGGAAGGAATGACCTCCCAGATTGTACGCATACTTCTGTGAAAACATATCTCGCTCTCCCAGAGAAGAAAATTTGTCTTTGAACTTGTCATGGCTTCGATTGTTTTGCCTATAAATGAGGTAATAAACTTCAAAAAGGAAAATTTGCTCTGTAGTAGTTATGCCTCACGGCACGAAATTTAAAAAAATCGTATTTTGCATTGAAGAAATGTTGAAGCATGTTGTTTTGAAGAAATGACGGACAACTTAACGTCATTCTATAACAGTTATAAACACAACAAGCGTATTCAATAAGATAGTTTCATCTTCACTGGCTACGAGTACTCATTTGCAACAATACAATTTTTTTTGTTTTTTATTTACCAGCGCCTATTAATTTTATTAATCGAATTTTTTAGCATAAAAATTCAATTGGTGCTCATTCGAAAAATGAGATACTAAAGCTCATGTGTTCATTTGACATTTGTATGACCCAACAGAACTCCGAGCAGCAAACATCATCCCATCTTTCTGATCAACCCCGCTGACCAGGATTTGAACACATATTGGCCATAAAGCTGTGTAAAAGCTCTATCTAAGCGTCCACAACCCAATAAACGGAGCGGTCGTAGGTATGGGTGTTGTTGGTGCATGACATCCATGTCAATCATTTCCACAAAACAGCCGACTATCATTCAATGAAATGCACATGCACGATATCTATATTTCAGGAAGATAACAACTCCAACACTGTCAATCTAAGATTTGTCTCTCTGAGCCATCATCGACCAAAGAATACCTTCCATATCATACAAAAGTTTACTATTGTTATCAAAGCTTGTTTAACAAATTACGTTGTATATATATATATATATATATATACATATACCGTCAAATATATATATGTGTGTATATATATATATATATATTTGACGGTAATGCATTCAATGATTCAACGGATTCCATGGTGAATCCCAAAACATTCTTCAACGATGACAGCAGTGTATACATACATTTTTGATAAAGATGGCAGTAATGTACACAGACATTTTTAATAATAACATAGAATTAAAAGATCAGCTTCTAATAATATCAAGACATCAATCCTGCAAGACAACTTTTACACAACTATAAACGAAAGACCGCAGAGAATATTTATATCCATCAATCTTCACCTGCTACGAACATTTTGTATGAACCGCTACGAAGTCAAATAGTGCGTCCGAATTTCAAATTCTGCTTCTGATAGTGTTGTAACTGTGTATCAACATAACGAAGTAACAAATTTACCCCAATAGTGGATTTGCGAGATAGTGTCAATTAAGACAAATGCGGTGCAAATTGTTCAAGCGCGAATACATCTACAAATACTTCTTTTGGAGCAATCAATGACAGATACATGCACCTTTTTCAAAAAAGCGTGTTTTGAATACATTTGAAATACAAAACAGACTTGTTCCGAGTCTGATTTTCATATGGTTCATATCATTCGCGATTGCCTCATTATCTGCATACGCAAGTTGCAGAGTCATTTTTTGAACGGATTCATGAGTATTCTGAATCCGAGCATCAAATGCTGCAGAATTGAGTATTCAAAGCAATAGACTAGCTCATATATTTTGTTCACTGCTTTATAATACATCCTGATTCCGATGTTTAAGTGGCAAACTTCACACAAATATCTGCATTGTTTAAAATAAAAAATATATGAAATAAATGCTCTTTGGTTATACTCGGAAGTACATTCGGCGATGGACACACCGCTCTTTCATATAGCCGAGTTCCATTTATCCCACTCTCACTCTTTTTGTGCTGAGTGCTTAGCTAGAATGCAGAGTGCACCTATTTTATAAGTCTTTGGTTTGACTAGATTTGAACCTAGGTCTCCCAACGAACACTAACGCAAGGCCAGTGCACCATTTGTTATTATAGAGCATCTTATTTTAGAGTCACATTGCATTGGTGCAGCAAAAGTAGATAATTTAAATGAATGGATGCAATGGACAACAAAAACGCCTCATATTTGATTTTAGTTTCTTCATTGAATGTAAACTTGCTTCTTCTAGATTTTTCATGTGTAAAGCCACAGTTCATTCATAGCGCTTCATGCATGACATATTTCAACCCATTGCTAATTTTCGGCCAATTCTCTAATTTTATGATCATTTTATGCTAACATGTACATACTATTTGTCAATCATGCGCAAAATAGTATTGTAAATAATTGTTTCAATCCAGGTTTGGATCTTCTAAAGCAATTTCTGTACTTCTTGCTGTAGTATTTAGTAGGCCCTAGTTACTCTTGCTCCATGCTTACCGTCACTTGATTTACAGCCCATCGGACAGAATCTAAGATGGAAACAGACCGCCGGACTTGCCAGCCCAACCGGTTTTTATTTCAGGCCGGCATCTCAAACTAATCCAGAACCCTACATCGCATTAGCCTAAAATAGTCTAGAACAACGTATTAAAACCCTGAAGCAGGTCTAGAACATGACAGACCCCTACGCAAAATTGACCCGAAGTCGGTCTAATATAACCCGCTAAGGCTGAAGCTGGCTTAAATCTTACTCTGAATAAACATGAAGCAGGCCTGAAATTCATAAACCCACAGAATTAGACAACTTGCTCCGCTCGTAGAAGGGATCAGTCGTATATCGAATATTATTGGAAATGGCACACTCTCTCAAACAATAAGCTGTCAGCCGGCTTTTGGACAGCAGCCAGTCAGTGGCGTGCGTGTTGTAATATCACTTCGGTTCGGACACACACCGCTGTCTTGCTAGATTCAGTGTATGCAGTAAGGAATGCTGAGAAGAGGGTGGTGATATCATCAGGTGATCCAATTTTCGTCCGCCTGCTATTTTCTTTAATAATGATCGGAAAGGCCATCATTGTAGGGAAAACTTGTCCGCAATGATCTGAATTCTTTGAATCTGAAGGAATCGTGGCAATCGAAGCACTTTGATGAAGTTCACAGCAATCCGCAAGCGACGCACGAAATTTCCCCCTATCTCTGTAAGGTATTAGGAATTTCTTTTTGCCCATCTCCAGCATTTGCCATCGTTTTGAATTAGTTTGCACTTCTAGTAAACTGAAAAAGTTAAACACTCTAATTCTGTGCATAAATCGGCCAACTATTTACTTAAGCCAAACATCCGCTGGACCGAACCGGTCCGAAAATCTCGGCCTTTTTCTATCCTCTGAGCAGAATAGGTCAAGGTTCTCCTCCATTTGTACCGATTCATGGAAAGTTCTCCGGTCATCCTAGGGTTATTAAGGATATAATCACTGGCGTTACATTCTTCTTAGCATTCCAACAGAGCGACGCTCTCTTAGTATAATATTTCGATACTTATTTCGTTTCCAATCTCTTAAGTTCGCAGAAGCGTCATCCTCTTGGTCTGTTCATTGCGATAAATGTTCACGCGTTGTCTCTGCAATACGGCACACCACACTTCCGATTTTCTTAAACATTGATGAGTACCACGGTCGAAAGCGACTGGCCCATAGCCCTTTTCAAATGAATGAAGAAAATGTTCGGCAAATGGGTGCCTGTTATGACAGCATATATTATCATCTCTGCAATTTAAAGAAATTGAATTCAATGTGCGGCGCATAGTCGTTTTACGCTAGTTGCAACTCTTTCAGCGAAATTGGTTCAATAAATATCACAGTTGGAACCACCCATAACGTACAACTTGACCTCAATCTTCTCATGTTCTAAAGATATCACCTCTTGTCGTCAGGTTCTCTTCTGTTTACACGCTCCGACAGGCCTCATATCAGTCATCCGACGTTGGAGGCAGAAAAACAATTGGCATGGGTCAGTGAAGTTTGAATGGTCGGAGGTTGAACTGTTTAACAGTGGTTGATGCTAAGTTTAGTGGATTTGAATGTTTATCGTTGAGGCCATCATAGATGAGGGTAATGTATTACGGGAGGTTTGACATTCCCTGACGAGGAAATCACCTTAAGAACGCGTGTGTCTTCTGGATTGAACGAACCGACATATTTTTCGTAATAGTGGTGAATGATAACGCTAGAAATTGGCTTGATGTAAATGAGTTCCAGAATTGAAACCATAAATGAATTTTGAAAATATGAACTTGAGGCACACTCAGTGCAACAGATTTAATCAATTCACCGGTCGAGATTCTCATTGTCTGCTTTTTGAATTAGTTCCGTACATGGCTGACTTCTATCTCAATTCGCATATCAAGTTAATTTCGGTTTCTCATTGAATATTACTTTTGCTATGCAAAGTAGTAATTTAATAAGCACTTGAAGAAATGAACCGAATATGATAACGGCGTGGTGACCGTGTGGTAGAGTGTTCACTCTGCGTCCGGGAGACATTGGTTCAAACGTTGGTCGGGTCAAACCTAGGACTTTTAAAAAAGGCACACTCTGTATTCTTGCTAAACACTAAGTACAAAAAGAACGAGCGTGGATAAATGACAACTCGGCCACATGGAAGAAAATGTGCGTGCCAAATGTGGCTCCGAGTATAAGCAAGGTTCATTTATTTTATTTTGACTGCGGTAACATATTTCACTGTTAATGCACAAGTAGTCGGAGAAGGAAGGGAAAGTCCCTCCACTCATGATTATAATGGGGACACGTCCTCATCGACTGAATTAAGGTGACCAGATTTTCTTTCATAAAAAACGGGACACTTCTCAGGATAGGAGAAAGGACCTTTTGCTAGCTTCACTAAGAATTGATAGCAGTTAAAACAAGCAAGTAATTTTAGAATACCTTGTTGGCCTCTACTACGAGCAACAGCGTTGAACCTAAATAGTGACAATCATGAGGTCTGCCTATATATTCAATCTGTACAATTTATTTGCAGCGTCCATTTGTTCTCCTAAAAATTTTCACCTGTTTTTTCCTTTATACGCGTGATCTGATCGAGTTTCTCCATCAGATTAATCTCCTTTTATTTTCCGAACTTCATGGTTGAGATGGTTGTTGCTCTCTGACATTGTTGTGAATGTTTTTGCCACTTTTGGTTTTTTAGCATCATGTATCTACTGTTTACCTCCTTGTTTCTTTGACGTATGTATAAAAGCGCGTTCGCACTACATAGTCATACATACAACGTATCTGCAAATAGTACATATGCATGCATCTGTAATTTTTTCCAATACCTTTTTTCCAGAACTGATAAGTTATTATCAGCTCTATTGGGTTATTGTTTTTCTATAATTACTGGTTCTTTGATTCTGTAAAAATTGAATTTTTGATACTGTGCATGCAAAACCTTCCTTCCTTCCTCTTTTGTTTCCTTCCCCTGTCCTATCAAAGATCATCTTTTACCGCTACTCCAAGTGTATTTACGAGTACATAATTCTCACAAATCAAATAACGCTTTCCGATTATAGAGAGATCGTTATATATGAAATAATGTTGAGTTATTGAAACTGAATTTTAGCAATGCGATGCTGTAAAACCGAAAGATGGACGCCGGTACAAATCTGACCACATCGGGACTGTCCCGGTAAGATCAATAGTTCACTACTCTCATGGACGACTGCATTATCTGCTTAGCTACCGTCTAGGATTTATCAGCCAATTATAGTCAGTGCAGATATACGTCGTCGTTGAATTGCGGTAAGAAATCAGCCCCAATCATCAAAATTAATTGATGTCAATTAATTGATTCTTCAGTTTTCAATTAATTGATTTGAAAAGAGGAATTAAATTGCATTCAATTTTTGATAATCCCTGATCATAATGTGAAGGCCTTCTACTTTATGTACATTCTGCCTTAGTCACTGTGATCGAGTCATTAGGAAGATGAATCTGATCCTCCTCTTTCGTACAAACGTGCAAGTATATTCACTGACTCACTGCAAACACTAGGAATGTGACGATGACTATTCGATGTTGCCATCTGTATGCAACTCCTTTCCCATCTGCGTATTTGTCAACTCATTTCATTATCTTAAGTAGAAAACTGACAATGACGTAACTCATCTAAGCAGTTTTATTATTCTCCTACCTAACTGAAACTGATCGCAGATACAACTGTGTAGCAGATGACAGTGATACGTCAAGTGCGATGTGATATTCAATCTTGGCTGAAAGCATTGTATCAACTTACTTTTTGCGTTTCCTGTTTAGGAGTGAAGGCCTCGAGCTAATGACATGGGACTCGTAACAAGAAGAAAGGTTGTCACAAAGTTGGCTACTATACTATATAGTCAAAATGTTGCAATTATGATGAACTTTCAAATAAATTAAGGTACATTAATATTGCGTAATCGAAATATTAAATATCACATCACATTTTTTGCCACTTATCACAGAAACCGATAATAGTCTGCCGCAACATAAAAAAATTTCCTCAGACAGTTCTTGTAAATTACATCCTGCAGTTGTAAACGGACGTTACAGTGTGAAGCTTCTGAACTAAAAAGCAAGGATTAAATGAACTAGTAGGGGCCTAGTATAAGAGTCTCGACGTGTCTTAACCAGGTTGGCATATGGCTTTAACACCCTTGCTTGAATACCCTGTTTAAGCAGGAGTGGAAACACAGGAAAAGCCCACCTATTTAAACAAGTCACATACTTTTATCTCATCAAATTTTCCATTACAATACACAAATCTTATTAGACCGGGTTCAGAGTAATGCAGTAAGATAGAGGCTCCTACAATAGAGAAGTTACTTCGCCTTTTAGAGCCAGCAGTCACTATCACATCTTAGGATGATAATGAGGACTTGCATTCTTTTTCATGCTTACATTTGCGATGTATAGTTAAGTACTACAGTCAAGTGGACGAAATCATATGTTGAAAGAAAGAGATATTAGTAATACATCCTATACTTAATGATCATCGGAGTTCCTTTGTGGGCAAAATGACTATTCAATTACTTATCTTGTTTAAGTTTTTAAAATATATATGATTATCTCATGATACTATTCATTGCGTAGACAAAACGGTAGAATTTAAATGATAATGCATACAGCAATGCACATTCAGAAGAAATCCGAATCACATTGAATATTGGAAATACTAGTGGGCTACTTTCATCTTAATTACTGCTATAACCGATATAATGATGCGCTTTATTCTACATGCACTGATTTTGCAATTAAATTGTAAACACCATTCAAAAGTGAAAATCAAAAATGATTACTGACAACATTATGAAACTTTACTGTCAATTAGTGATTCTTTTGTGAAGAACATTATATGCTTTGATGACGTTCATTTAATAATCACATAAAATATCTGATTGGTTTACTGAATATCATAGAGCGCATTAGTTTAAACCAGGGTTCAACTAAATTTAAACAGACAAAAACATGGCTTAAGCAGGATGAAACTTGGTCAAGTCTTTGAACAGCAGATGCCACCCTGCATTTAATGTACATCAATATCATCTACGATTTTATCAAAATTTAAACTAAAGATGAAAATATATCAATGAATGATTTGTGCGGGATATGCGGCTGATCGAAGTATCATATCACAACTTTCCTCTTCATATTGCACCATCTGCAATCGTAAGTTAACTCATAAGGAATCTAGTAGACAAAAGACAGATTGCAAGGCACCGTCTGTAGTATTACAAGCATACTGCCTACAAGAATCTGCATAAAATGAAACACTAAAAAGTGAGTAGGCGGGAAAGAGATAAGTTAATCGATTAAATATCTCTTGAATTCTTCACCCTCTTGTCTCCTAATTTCTGTTGGCTCATAATAATATTTTGTGGTCTCACCTATAATTTTTCTTTTGTAAAGACACTGATGATAACTAAACTGTCACGCAAAAGTTTGCGCTTGAAAATGAAGGCCATTTTTCTTTTAATTTAATTCGCTAGTGTGAGAATGAGTTATCTTGATTAAGCTTAAATTTTTTGAGGATTTTGGTAAATAAAGACATATCTTCCTATATTTCACAATTTGAATATTTATGTCCACATTATGATGACCAAAACACAGAATGATGCGCACAGACATTAAAAATTTAATTGCAGACATAAATTCATTGGCACCTGTAGACGCTGCGTTTCGCCTTACCAGGGCTCGTCAGCGCGGCTTTTGTGATTGCTTAATAACCACAATACAGTAAGGATGCTCGTCTTAAACTATACAAATGCTTTCGGCTTGGTAAGACGACCAAGGTATTGACAGCATTAAAATACTCGAGGAAATATACAACTGCACAACTACTGTCACTGAGACGCTTCAATTGGCAAATGATATTCGAATGGTCCAGGCGATGGACTTCATTTAACCTTATAACCCTTCAATGTCATCGATGAGACCTTTAAAAAAATCATTTTTTGCAGTGACCTATAAATACAAATCTCACCTTTACTTTGAAGGGAAGGGATCTTTGGCCAGAGTCATCTGCTTGGAAAGATCCCATGTCCTGATGTTGAGGAAAAACGTCTTTTTGTGCGCCAGCACTTTTGTTGGTCACCGACAGAACATATCATGGGATTTCGCATGAATATGTTCGGTCGGTGACCAAGGGAAGTACTCGTGCACAAAAAAGACATTTTTCCTTAGGCCTAACATCAGGGTATGTGATCCCTCCAACAAAAATATATCTCAGTTTTTCATTAATTTAGTTTGCTTATCAAGCTTTATCCTCTAGGACAACAGTGGACAGCCTTAGCATTTGAATTGTATTTTAAATACTATTTCGAGTACATTTGCATACATATTTTAGAGTTTTAGGAAATGTATTTGTATTTTGACATTCTGGAGACAAGTGCATTTGAATTTTATTTTGCTTTGGTTTTACTTGCAGTACCTTGGCTTTATAAAAAGCATGCCTTTAATGCATTAAAACAAAAACGAAGTTTTTTGTTGTATTTGATTCCAACATTGTGCATCGTCTCTCTTCAATTATATAATCAGCGATAGTCGCGCCCTACATGCTTTTATTACGAGAATGTGTTGGTTATATCAGGTAGGTACTGAACAGTGAACACTGTTGCATAAGGGTACAATAAATGTACGATGAGAGACACTCAAATTCATCTAAGCACCAAAACGACACTACAGAAGCTGAGAATGTGTTATTAATGTCGATGCAACGCACATCTTTTATCGGATGTCAATATTTGAAAAATTCTAAATAAACAGAAAGCATGTTTAAAACATGGTACGTTTTATTCAACCCTAGTAATGCAATAAAAACCGCCCTGTCCCTTTAATTGACACTACGGTGCTCCCAATGGAAACTGTATTAAGGAACACGAATGAAGATTGGATACATTTAATTCTAATCTTTTAGGATGGATTGAAGTATTTTAGGAAAGAAATAAGTGTGCAAAGCATATCAAATTATTGAACAACTTCACGAAGAGTAATAAATGATGAAATAAAAGCATCCGAACAGTAACAAGAAGAAACGATTACTTATCTAAGCTGATTTTGAAAAGAGAGGACGGACTATGAGCCATATCATATTATGTATCACACATTTCATGTACATTTGTACACTGATGTGAAATCGATTTGCTGATTCATTCGAATTGAAAAGCTGATGCCATCAAAGCAGGAAAATATTGCTGAGTGGATGAACATTGAACGCAACCGAATAATTCAAATTCCTGCATGCATTTGAGATTTATCCGATGCAACATTATTTATCGTAGTTGAAAACTAGGTAAAAACCTCGAGCTGATTCCTCTGCTACACATTCATCAGCTGCTGACTGAAGAGATGGACTTGACGTAGTAGGCTACACGCATGTGCGTTAGCATTTAGACACTGAAGTTCGCAGCATAAACAAAGAGCATGCGTACTTTAACCGCCTTAACACAGATTGCGGCTTGAACAAAGAGCTATGACGAATTCACACAACTTAAGCGGGACGAAGAGAGGATGTGGGATGTGAAGGAAGAGAGATAGGGAAGAATGGAGGAGCAATGTTGCGGTAATTATGATGTGTCTGATTGAAGGCTGAAAATATCATGACAGAATTTGTGGGAGATACATAGGTCGCATTATATATCGAGTAATTTATATGACCATCAGTTAACAAATATATTAGTAACTATCTCGCTATTTTAAACAGCAAAGCCTTTTGGAGAACCATTCATTCTTCAACTTTTTCTTCCCTAATCATTGTGGTTTTTATTTTGAATTCTAGTATTGCGAATTCTCAATAGGATATCAATGCTGCCATTTGTTCAAGATTGTGACTAAAATTGCGACAATATTCAATACTCAGATTAGAAAATGCAGAGTATGGAATATTCATTGTAAGTTCAATAATCATTTGTTCAAATCCTGAAGACCTTGGCGTGTTGATATCTGACCAAGATTATCGCCACTAAGCACTTTTGTAATGGAATATTCATTACAAGTTCAATAATAATTTGCTCAAATCCTGAAGACCTTGGCGTGTAGATATCTGACCAAGATTATCGCCATTAAGCACTCTTGAAATTCGACTTATTGTACTATGACGATTTGCTCTCTTTGAATACATGGTTGATGAAATACACTTCTCCAACCATTTCTATAGTGACCAGAAATAGTTTAGGGGATGCGCAACAGCAGCACATCAACATATTGATCATATTCAAATGTTGCACAAAGCTGATTCCATCCAGGAGCATATTGATTCCCGGTGTTTTCTCCATCACGAGGAATTCTTTAGAAATCATTAAGTAATAGAAAGAATCCTGATCAATCAAAGAATTCTCCTTTGGGTACTATTTGAGATTATTTAATAGTGTTGCTCATAATCTTTTCACTGCGATCTGTTCAATGCCCGAACTTTAACAATAATCCTCGGAAATCCAGGTCTATCAAAGGAAATCAAATCTAATTACCTGCCCACTGAATATTTGCAAACTCATTCAATCGGGTATAAATATCTTCGGGACATTAATTAATAAACTAATCATACTTATCCCCGAGCCACAACTGCAGTGTGGACTTCTTATTATGTTGTCTTCTTTTTTCACTAAGAAAAGCATCGTCCACATATGTGTTAAAAGAGTTACACTGAATAAAAGTTGTCTTACTTTTGTTTGAATTTTGTCCGCTGTTTGGCCACCATCATTTCTTCTTTTGGCATCACGTCTCTCTTCTGGCATAGTGAATCTCTGTAAAAAATGGGAGTTTAGCTTCATTGTAGCCTACATTGCATTCGATGAAAGATACTCTTAATTACTCACTAAAATATCAATCTGAGATTTCTAAATAAGTACAAATTTGCACTGAACTACTTTGATTGCTGTTGACTTGGTCACACTGTATTCAAGATATTGTTCAAGATATGACCGTTTCTATTCTGCGTTTAACTGACAGGTTGATTCACGGATAGGCTTCAGAATTGGTTAATTACACATACCACACAAAGTCTCTCAGAATTCTATTGCGTTTACCGCCTCATTGAAGCATAAAAATGGAATCTGGTGTCAAAGAATATATTCTTGAAACTGTATCACTAATTCTGTGATCTCATTCAGTTATTAGTGAGGGTAATTCGCCACATTATCTCATATTTGCTATATAAATAAGACTTTGACCTCACTAGTATACGTGCTTAAGTTTAATTCACAAAAATTGATCATATTCAATAGCATTAAGGAAGAGTACGAAGCCATTAGGATGTAAAAACACAGCTTTCATATTCATATACCAAATAGGTTATCTAATAAGTGAGGAACACAAATAAGATAATTTAACCAAGTATATCCATGACTTGACTAATGAGGCTTTCATAGAGTAGTCCAAGAAAGACATCTATGCTGAAGAGAGAGAGACCGGATTAAAATGGTGTGGCACCACATAATTAGATTGTTTAACAAGTGTCAACCATAATTGAAACAATCTTATTGTTTTACTACAATTACAACAAGTGAAATGCCGGAAGATTTTTTCACACAGAAAAAGATTTAATGACATTCATCTACGCTTACTCTTATATATCACTTGCACCCTGAAATCGTTTCAGCATTTCGATAGCCCTGTTCCCATATTTCACGACTGAACCACAAAGCATGATTAGAGAGTTTATTTTAATTTCCATGAATGCAACACATTCTAAAGGGGCACCATTTTAAAGAACGACGAACTTTGGTCCTTATAACAGACTATCCAATGAGATCCTATTTTTTGACATTTTATTTTAAACAACCTACTGGGTAATTACATCTCCAGAATAATATATCATTGCATGTCTACATCTTAATTGAACTATGAGTTAATTATGAGTTCTCTTCATTACTTTCAATAATTTTCATTGCCAACACACCACCAGTAGAATCATTGATCACTATATTCGCAACTATAATCGCACTTAGCACCTGGATAGGAGGCCTTTACCTTAGAAAGCGACTTGGACATCTATCTTTGTGTTTTGCATTATCGAGGATCCACACGATTTCCATATTTCTGTGTTAATGCTATCCTGAAGCATCTTAGTTTCCTTCTTGATGTATTTACGAGTATCAGGGCAGCGAACTCTAGTAAGAAGTGTACATCCAGGTAGCCAAGTGCAGGAATATGTGGCACTTTAGTAGGCGATCTTCACTTTCCATTATATACAGCTCTACGTCGAGGGCATTATTAGCCGTGGCCTTTAAAAACAGTTGCACAGCGACCAAAAAACGCATCGCCTTATCATCCACTTTCTGATTCACAACTTCGCTATTTTACGTTTACATGGGATTATGCGGGAAAGGCGAGAAGCTGATGAATAATGGCATGTAGTCCAACAAACGACTGCGTGTTAAATAAAATAAATAAATAAATGAACCATGTTTATACTCGGAAGCACATCAGGCCTTTCTTCCATGTGGCCGAGTTGTTATTTATTCCACTCTCATTCTTTTTGTGCTGAGTGTTTAGCTAGAATGCAGAGTGTACCGTAACTATTTCAAAAGTCTTAGGTTTGAACCAATTTCTCCAGGACGCAGAGCGAACACGCCCTCCACAGGGTCACAGGGCAGGTGGGGCATTAATCTGCATTTAATTCGCATTTAACCTATATTTGTTTCGCATCTTGCAAACGCTTATTCGCAAAACATTACAACGAATACTTTTATGATTCATGAATCTTCACGAAAATGTGGCACGTTACATACTCGTAGTGCATCATGCTTTGTGCTATGTCCGTTATCCATCGTCTATTGCATGCATTGACCTAACAGTAAGAAATATCATATTGCATTTTTTTGGTAACTACATATTTCAGTATTAGATATAGATCTAGTTTGCCATCTGGTGACATTTGGAGCCTCAATTATTAGCATTATCTTGATTTAGTCTGTACAGGACTACGGTGACGTATGATTTATTGTAAACAGTTTTCAAGCCTTGATATCTAGTGGCATTTTCCCAAATGATAAGCAGGCAGAACAGATACAAGAAAAATTTAAAATATCAGCGAAAATTGATGCAATTTTTTTAGATGAAACTTTTATGACAAAGAGATAGTAATCGGCAAAATCTTAAGATTGCGTGCGAAAACTGGTTACGCGGTATTATTCCTGAAATTGGACTTGATCAATGCAATTTTATGGCCCGATGAGGTCAAGGAAGCGTCAGAACCTTAACTTATATCATAAATCGAATATTCACGTGTTGCGCGACTACAGATGGTCGATTACACCTAAAGACTTTGAAAAAATGCCTCACCATGTTGTTTCAAGCGCACAATCAGCATTTGAAGCCGCTAATGAATTGTTACGTTGGATATTTCATATTTAAAGTGCTGTCATGCGTCAACAATGTGTCAAAATGAATACGAGCTTCCTAGATAGTTTCCGCTTAACAAGTGGTGTTCCCCAAGGTGGCATCTTATCACTGTTGCTATTTGATCTTGTTATTGATGAATTGAAATCATATTCTGAGAACAGCTGTTTAATAAGGTATGTTGACGATGTTACATACTGCATTTTCCACGTAATTACGATAATGATGATGTGCTTTAAATAAATTTCAGCACATCATTTCATAGTCTTCACAGCATGATCTTCAGCTCAGTACTAGCAAGTCAAAGTTGATGACTTTTCAGTTGCTCCTCAGCCTTGCTACCTTTAGTAGATTGACGTACAAATACTGTTGTAACAACTATAAACCTTTGGGAACTTTTGGGTCTTAGTTTTGACAGCCGGATATCTTAGGGCACATATGCTGTCAATGCTATTAAATGCGCAGTGTCTACCAAAATACGCAAGCACACTTTTATGTTTCAATGTTAGAAGCACGCTGATGCTTCTGATGATATTCTATGGACAGTCTTTGTATGATAATAATGTCCGCCATAAGCTATGCCTATCAGCATGGTACAACATTGACAAAAGTTATTTCCAACCTTTTGTGTTATTAGGAAAGCGGATTGGTAAACTGTTCTATCTTCCTCGCAGTTTTCATAGATAATTTCTGTGACAACCGTGTGCGACGAATGGCAGTAAAATGTCTCATCCCTGACCACCTTTGAATATTCTGACTGTAATGCTTCACGATACTTCTTCCGCTGATGTGCTCGACTTCGAAAAGTGAAAATGAGAAAATCATGATTTAAAATTTCGTTTATACTCGTGCAGTACGCATGACTGATGAGTTTCGTTATGATTTATCTTCTCTCAGTAGCACTGTGTAATTTTTGTATATTACTGCTTCTGCAAAAATAATAAAGCGATTTATTATCATCTTAGTTGAAAAATAGTTAGCCACTCCCTAATAGACAGCAATCTGCGCGGAGAAGTAGAAAATATGCCACAAATTGCAGTATACTGCACTACTCGGAACTTTCTCGGAAAAATTGACTTTTAATCATTCTACTGAAGCGCATATCGTTCGTCATTATATTTGACAATTCAATCGGAGTTCGCTTGCCAATTCCACTGTCAACATCTCCATACTCTCATCTTTTTTCACATGTTCACAACTCTGAAATTAAAGTCTAACGATACGAAAAGAGGAGAGAAAACTCCAGGAAGGAGCTAAGAGCTCGATAACATAACGTTCTCATTTCTCCACCACGATTCTCTTGCCAAAAAATATTTCGATCGCTTCGAATTTTGATTCTAATAATTCCCTCAACCAATTTCTTGAGCTCTGCCGATCGCGGAGCACATCAGCGCACGCACACAAGTAAGGCGCAAGCTGCTAGTTCGGTTTCTAGAGCGCTCGGATCATATCTGTCTCATTCGATCAAAGCGACAGACGGTAGGAGTTTCTGCCTATGAATATTCCCTTCCTGAATAATTGCGTTTGGTTGCACCCGCCACTCATTGTCGATAACGCGGGGATCGAAAATTAGGACAGTTCCAGGCAAATTGTCTCTTATCGATAGTGATGCTGAGACAGCGGTCAAAGTCATCTTAAGGCCAAAACTTGAGGTGATTAATGACGTGCATGTGCGCTTTTTCACATACATATATTTTTTATTTTTGTAGTTTGTTGGTCATTGCGGAACTACATGTTTTAAAGAAGAGTATCAGGATCCCCAGCTACTTGCCTAAATGTCGGCAGTCACAATTGTGACGAGATATCTGTTCATTGATCATACTTGCTGACAATAACAACTGACGTGTGGTGGTGAGGGTTTGATCCTGCAAATTGACACAGTCGCATGTAAGCGGGTCGTGGCTCGGTTGGTAGAGCACAGGTCCAGTTAACCTGGGGTTATTGGTTCGAATCCTGATGGACGCACATCTTTTGCATGTCAATTGGATCTATCGTTCATTTCATTTCATTCTAAATATTAATGCAAACTACATAATGTGGAATATCTAAAGAGATAAATAGAGGAAACTATGGGCTGAGCACGAGTATGTACTGAAGACATTTTAAAGCTAATAGTAGAACAGATTGAAATTACTATCATAGCAAGACTAATTGTAAATAATATGATTGTATTTGCATTATTCCAAAAGAACATTGAATTGCAGATTTCCGTTAATCCTGTCACAATATATTGCAATAAATCAAACAAATCTCCTTAAGACACTTCCCATTTATCCACTGTAATAAGTACGTGAATGATGCCTACAGACCAGTCGTTCTCAACCTCACATTATCTGAGGCCCTCTTCCAAGCCATTCAGCTTTCCGTGGCCTCCTATTTAATCTCAGACTGCAATCGATTTCCCATTCAACTTCTTTGTTGCAATTTTTTTCTAGGGTTCTTATTCCCATACGGTTACATAAAAATACTTAAATTGTGTCTTTTTGAACTTAAGTGAGTACTGAGTACCGATATTCTGAACAAACTGGAGTTTTGAAGCAAGCAATCACATGCGAACATTTGTTTCTGGCTTCATCATTGATTAGCCGTTGATTTGCAGCAGATAAATAAAATGAAATAACTGCGCAATAAAAATTCCCCCACAATGTCGTGAACTAAGCATAACAAAATAAATACACAGTAAAAAAGCATTGACCATAGATTCAGTGTGACGTCGATTCTTGCCCATTATCACGAATTATTCGATGTTCGGTTAAGTGCTCGAAGCGGACAGATACATTGCAAAGCAATATGCTTCCAATTGTTTTTCACCCACTGATGCTCAAGGAAGGTCATTATTTTATTTACATTAGTGTTCTATCCGCTTCTCTGACTGGGAATAACAACCTAGAAATTTTCCATGGATTAGGTGATTATATACAGAACAACCTCGGTTTACTGTATATCTTCTTCTCGTGTTCCCCAACCAATGGACTAAAGGCTACCAAAGGCCCCGGTTGAGACCTACTGCTATAGACTAATACAACTCCCCGCTGAAAATTGCACAGCTATCAAAAATTACAAGGCTTGATTAATCTTCTTATGAGAAGCAGTGAATGAATCTAGGAAAATCATGCCAGGATTTTTCTATTCACTAGGGAGTAACTGCTTCTTTTTTTTGCTGTCAACAGCCTAGCTCAAATGAATCATCATTGCTTTGAAATCGAATCAGTTTTTCATGGCTGATTCTTAACGACCAAATAAAGAGCATAAAAGTGCATTTCGATGGATTAAAACCCGCTATTGTCAAAGCAGCTGCACAAGTCGGTAGCCACTAGGCTATCGATGCAGCTGACACCTAAGTGCTGACTTCATCATGCTGCTTAATGTGTTGATGAACAACCGATCTAACATGCTTCTACATTGCATGACAATCCCGTTCAAATGGTCGGGAATTTGAAAGCTATAGATAAAAAGTAAAGCATCTACGACAAAAAAGTTTTACTTTGCAAGTCTGTACAGAGCTGAATATCGAACATGAAAATTAGAATATTTACAATGCGTACGAGTTACGAACAGCATTCGCCTGCAAGCGACTTAATGACAATATAGCAAACCACATCACCCATACCCTAGTCCTCTCATAGAATGATTGATTCAACTGAGCAAGTGAATTATCTGTAGACTCAACATTTGACTTGTGACTTAGCTGTGAGCAAAATCATCATTGGTCATACGCCAGGACAAAGAAGAATGAGCAGGAATGACGGAGCAGTGTAATCGAGTGTTTGGGATAAACACAGGAAAGCCGGTAAGGAGATATTAGGTCTCCGACCGAGTCATGATTCGATCCAGTGGTCCTGCATTTCTCAATCCCGGATCCAATTAGAAAATGACATACGATCCAGAGCGATCAATTTATAGAAGTGTTTGTCGTACAAACCTCTTCTGTAACAAACAGTTTGACTACCCTTTCAATATGCTATAGAAATCACTCTGATTCTGGACTACTTGTTGACTGACATGATAAGCACATTGCCTACTAATGCTTGGTGTCTGCTGGTAGGTCCTGGTCCTGCTTTGAGTCCACTGGACCATCGGTCAAACAATTTTGCTGGTAGAATAAATCAATGAAAGTTAAACAAGCTTAGCAGGGCTCACATTTGATAGATATCATAAGTTCTGGAGATTTGATTACTTTTCATCGCCGTGGAAGAAAATAAAGCTGAGTGACTGCTGGAATATCATAACTTCTATCTATAAGTAGAGTCCACTCCATATGCCACCAAAAATGCTGTTACACGTGTGTTACTTCTAGTTGCATGATCACCTCGTCTTTCATTCGAATAAACTTCTGAGTCTTAACGGTTGTACTCGGCTGTTGCATGTCTAGAACGCATCGGAGGAAGACTGTCTTATCGGATGCCGGTGCTCAGCTAATGTACCAGGCCATGGAAGCCAAAACGAAAGCAGCACAATATTACGTGTCTTAAAGAGCCTTATGCCGTCATGTAGATGGGACCTGCTCTATTGGACGACCCAAAACGCTCTCAAACGAAGAAACCAGAAGAAGCTATCATTGACGACTCTTTACAACAAATCGCTGAATGGGGTGTCGGGTTCAGTGTGACTGACGTGCAAATCACCACCAAAAGATCCCTCGACTCCATCAGGAGATTGTTTTAATGACCATCACCCTGAGCATGATTTCATTCGCAGATTCATGCAGCGGAATGACATGGTTGGTCGTGTTGCCGGAAACATTTGAGTCACGTGCTGCAAGCGGAAAATTTGATATTTTGATTTGAAGCTGGTGAAGGAGTGTCCCAGAACTTCTTTAATTGCGACGAAGCGGCCTTGAGTGACGATCCTGGAAACAGGAAGGTGCTTGTGAGGAGTGGAACCGGATCTGATGCTTCCATCACGGTGTGTGGACATGCAGCTTGAATCTTCATCCCCCACTTGCTTGATATAAAGTTCAGACCATGTATGAAGGCTGGACCCTCGGTGGGCCATCCGCTGCACAATATGGTGCAACCAAGTCCGGATGGTTCGAAATGGACATTTTCCTGATGCCGCTCAAGAACATAATCCTTCTAAAAGAAAGAAGCGATGACAGTTCAAAACTATTGCTGGACGACAATCTTGACAGTCATTTTTGCCCTGAAGTCACTCAACTTGCCAGAGAGCTCATTTTGGCACCCAACCACAAAATTCAACACATTTGATACGGCTGTATTGCTATGAAGAGAGAGAAAAGAATTGTCGAAAAGAAGCGGCAGAATGGTGTAATGCAGGAAACAGACTTTCCAACCTTCTTAAGTCAGCTTTGGCAAAAGGCTCAAATTCACGATTGAAACTATCAGATGCTCAGCTTCCGAGCATGTAGTCTTTTTTCCTCGGAATCCTGATGACTGATGAGGCAGACAGCCATTAAGTGCTCGCTGGGAGAAAAAGCTTCAGCTGAGGTTGCTCAACAATTGGATTCCTTTCTCATTGTTGTGCTGAAGAAAAACAAAAATGCTGGTCGCTTCGACACTGTTCGGAAAATAGTTTTCGCTTTCAACTGCTCTGTGAGTAATTTCTTTCAATCAGTTTGATTGTATTCGACATTCGTGGCAGAGTTAATCAATTTTTAGCTTGTTCCATAAAATTGCCACCTTCTCCTTTGAAATTTCTCTTGCTTGTTTATCGGCCTCCACCAAACTGGCATCGTTTTATTTTTATTAGTATGATATTCCCGCTCTAGTGTCAAGTTTTCTTTGCAGCCGGTGCTTAGATTCTTCTTCAGTGTTTTCTAAAGTTCTGCCTCAGTCGTTCATTCGTTCGTCACCAGGTGTCGCAATACCGGGTAGTACAAGCATGTCAGCACTGTAAGTTTGACGCTCTCGTACAAGACTTGAAGAATGTAGGTGCTCTCACACTGTAGACCTTCGCTCTTTCGCTTTGTGGTAAAAATGTTGAAGCACAAAACATGCTCTCAGAAAAAATAAACAATAGTCACTATTGAGCTTTGTCGAATCCCCAGATAGTACAACCGCTACGATCAAAAGATGAAGTTTTAGATTATGTAGCCGTCATAATTGCATGTATTGATGCAACCGCAAGGCAAAGTGTCAAAGTGGACCAAGTGTTGAGAACCATGCCCTATGGCAGTCTAGCACTTTCGGCTACTTGTAATATGTTCGCCAAATATGGAGAAAACAATTTCAGTGTGTTGAGTAATAAGGGTCCTACACGTCTTCAGTTCAGCTATTTGCAACGATGCAGTCTCACTTCTGATGCAGTCTATTGTCACCAGATACAGTCATCCGTTGAGAGATATTGAAAGGGCTGTTGGCTACTTGAATTTCCGTTCCTAAATACTCGCACACAAATTGCTTGTACGAGCACCAAGTTATAACTGCTTGCAACCGAGTTTTGAGTATTCTGGCTATATTTACCAAATACTTCAAATTGTTTGAAGCGATTGATAGCGGAGTATTCTGCCTTGAGCCTGATCAAGTCGTTCGTTTGAAGTGGTTAATGGAAACAAGATAAAAGTGCAAGAAGCACTGAAGTCAACAAATGCTAAATACTTCGGAGAGTTAAGAGCAAATTTAGTAGAATGATACGAAAAGCATGAGGTTTCGCTTTTATTTGACATGACAGTACTCGTATAATTGATGAATGTATCGAATTTCAATGTTTCCATATAATTTTGGCAGAAATTAGAGCTATCTACTCTACAATGCATGACTGATAGTCAACTATTTCTGCATGAAAAGCGCAAAAGGAAGCGATAAACCTGGACTTACTACAAAACATGAAACAATGAGGATTTGAGAGCACGTTTTTGCAACTGCTTTAAACAAAAATTCATCTATCCTAGGGAAATCTTCGAAATAAAATTCAAAAGAAGGTATGTTCTTAGTAACATCTTAAATTTTGACTGGAAAACTAAGTCTTTTACAGTTTCAAGGTGTGCTTCTTTAAACACGATTCCGCAAGCTGTTTAAGCAATTGAATCTCCGACTGATAATTTAACTGATAAGAACGTTCCTGCTATTCAAATTTTATTTCGAGGCCCTCTTTTCCATGAGAGTTACATAAAATCGAGTTTTAGGACTATTTTGATAAAGAGCCCAAACAAGTAGTATCACAGATAAATTAGAACAATTTGACAAGAAATCTACGATTGTGGTCAGGTAATCGAAGTAGCTAAAAGTGAGAGCAATGACTCACTTATTCTGTCACAATTCTGACTATAATTTGACAGCAGAAGACACTTAAGTGACTGGACTATGCACAAAGTCAGAAAGCCAGAAAGGAATGCGCAAAATTCAAAGGTGACTGAAAGATAAAGTAGAATTATACATCTGCATAGAACTTAACATTCACAAGCACAGTAGACTGATTGTGGTCATTCCATTTTATGGAAGTGCATCATTCTAAACATGGGACTGACTTCAGAGTGTCTGAGCATCCGCAAAACATCGATAGAAGTGGTTGAACATATTTTAACCCGTTCGAGTATATACAGGTAGTTGATTAGAAGAATCTCTACAAAGCGACTTTGCTCCTCAAGATTTACTTTACAGTTCAATTCATTAAATGCATTTAATTTGCTACTTAATCGAATTATTCTCTCCAATTTGTTAGTCTTATCATCAGTCCCAGGGAAATGCTATTCTCAAAAAGAAACAGTAAAGCACAGAAAACGGACATAAATGTAAACATCTTTTCGGCTGTAGAAAGCTAAGAATGTGATTTTAAACTAGTTATATGAGATAGCCCATCGAAATGAGTTAATGAGAAAAACAATCTCTTCAGTTTAATTTCATGAATTGAATGTCTGCTTCTGATTGAATCAAAAATTGGCTTCGCACCATTTGGCTAGGTTCTTAAATTTACATGTTATTCAACTTAAATACTTTTAATTGTCTGTTTTGAAGATAGACATGATTCATATATTCACAGACCGTTTCATAATGAATTGCACAAAAAAGTTAACCGATTTTTAAATGTAATTTTCGTGTTGAAGTCCTAGTTCAAGTTCATCAAAACGATATACCATATGAAACTTTACGTTCTATAAATTATTTTGGCATATATCTTACTGTCTTAAGTGGTCAGCAGGCCTTCCAAAAGAAAATTGAGCGTTTTCTCTGATTCAGTATTTTAATATGAAGACGACAGAATTTTTAATGAAAATTGACAGATAGTGTGAACTATCATTCACTTTCATCATGATGTAAAGATTCGTTGAATGTACGAAGAGATACAGTACCAATAAGTTTTAACAAAAAAATTGATAGTAAAAGAACATCTGACGAGATTTTTCAATGATGAAGATGCTCAATTTCAAAAAGTTTTATATCATGTGATAAATTGCGTTTAGTACTTTAAATTGGCAGAGCATTTAGGTTGTGTTTAGTCAGTTGTGGTCAGTAGACTTAAAAGTATGAATTTTTTGTCGATTCATTCGCTGATTCCTAAAGACGATTCACATCCCGAATCCCATATTATTATCACACATGAGATTTGTCATAGCATATTTACTATTCTACTCAATCCCGGAATCTCGTGACCAAGATTTTCCGGAATTGTGGAATCTCTACCCTGTACATATGAATAGAAAACGTAAAGGGCATTAGTATCTTGTACATAATCACATATACAAGTATGCTGACAGAACTGAAATATATATATATATGGATGCTACAATATTGAATTAGTAATTCAAAGAAAGAGATCGAAAAGTATTCGAAAATGTATTCGGTTTCCTTTAGCGAAGCAGTAAAACATTTATTAATCACTACCAAAATAAGAAATACATTAATAAATGAATCATAGGATTTCGGGATTAGCACAAACCCACGTAATCCCGGGATTGGAATCCCTACTGCTAAGCCATGCTATTAACATATATCAATGCTTTGCAATAGGATATCTGCGATTCTACTCAATCCCGGGATTGAGATATTTCGGGATTTTGGAATCCCTAATCAGTGCTATTAAGCAGCGAACTTCGAATCACTAATTATTAATTGCCTCATTTAATTAGGCAAACCACACCGTTTCCTAAGCCAGATGTCTCGACCGTTCAAGTGAATATTTAGTAATCAATCAATTATGATTTATGAGCTCACGATCAAATTTTGTGAGAACAAGCAAAAGATATAAGAGCTCTTCGTGGTGTGCAACGATTTAGGAAGCAGACTGTAGATGCCTTGTGCTACTCTTTTAAGTTTCAACTGATCGTGCAAGTGGCTAAAACATGCAATGAATATTTTTTGAGCAACCCATAGCTTAATTGAGCCACCCGTAGCTACGAGTGAAAATTCTGCAAAAAAATTTTAAGCACAAATTCACGTTTTATATTATGATATTAAAACTGATTTCTTGGTAGAATGAGTGTGGCTTGAGAAAACTTAGCCCAAGTCAGTTTTCATTAGCCGAGCCAAGCCAAAGCCAAGTTGGCCAGTCACATCTCGGCCGCTTTAGCCGACTCACGTTAGCTATGTACATTTTTGCTTTTAAGTGATCTTCTTCCGTACAGGTTCTTTGAATCTGACTATAACCTGCTAAGTTTGATCAACCCCATTATCTATCCACACAAAATCTAATGCAGATTCGACAATAAGTTTTAGAATTGGAAGCATTCATATGAAGAATGAGCGATCTCTACCGACTAGGTATAAACCAGGGCTGTGGAGCCGATGCGTTATCTCATCGGCTCCGGCTCCACGACACTGATGTAAAAGGCTCCGGCTCGGCTCCGGCTCCGACTTCAAATTCAGGTTCTATCTACACTGTATGCTGGTTATCCTGGATACGTTGAACGGGTTTTTTGGATAACGGTGTGGCCTTTAGAGGCTTGCTACAATCATCAAATTAGTTTTCATTAACAAGCAACGACTTAAGTTAATAATAAAAATGATAATAGCCTAATATAATGACAAATAACATACTTGTCATATATTTTTGCATGAATTGACTATCTCTGAAAGATAAAATAAAGTTATAGCCAGGATTGGTTAAATTAGATAAAGATCTCCCGCACTGGCTAAATATAAATTGGCCTAGCCTGCAACCAGTCTACTTACGAGGCTACATTAAATAAGACCACATGATTGATGATGATATACCTAATTAGCCGTCACAGGGGCCGAATAGTAGTATAAGCTTTTTAACAAAGCTTGAATATGAAACTGGATAGCATATGCCTCTAAATAGCTTATAGGGCCTGTATCTACTCGAACATGGAAAGGGTATCGGCTATTTAGCCAAATATACCGTATCAATAAAGATATCAATTGCTTTATTGAATATTAAAGTGTATATAGGCTAGCTTAGGTTGTTATTGTTATTTGTTATTGCCTTTATTCAATAGTCTGTTGGTCCATGAATAATATGATCGGTGGGTAGCCCACGACTCATCATCTGTAGAAATTGTAATTTAGATAGCCTCATTGCAGTGTAGGCTAGAAATGTACAATTGAAAATTATACTTAAAAAATTAAAAATATCTAATTTAGGACAAGTTTTGTAATTCTATGCAGCATACTTAATAAGTTAAGGCCTAACTTACATTATATTAATTTCGTATTTTTCATTATGGCGTAAAGTTGCACTAAATAATTCATCAATGATTCATGTATATTATTATATTCAATTTATGTATAACACATTACCACTATTCCTCTGATGATGGTTAGGCTGATGAAACTGAACCTCGGAGTATCACACAGTATGTTGCAGGGTGCTATGCATAATAAAAATTTGACTGCGAGCACCGAGCAGAAATCCCATCTACTTTGCTAGCTTTTGAATGCGCGTGCGGTTTAATGTCACGGACAATAGAAAAGGGAGGTCAAAAGGCGCCTTTATTGAGAGCGTCTCAGTCTTTTTTTATTGTTTACATATAAGTCAGCATGATATCAGCATAAAGTGTTGACAGACGGAAAAAATAATAATGAAAATTCTTGAAATCCACAGGTCTATGACATTTGGGGAAATATTATTACACGATACGGCTCTTGTGCAGTCCTCCCTCCCCCCATTTTTTCTCTGGTCAAAAGATGCAGCACCATTGGATGTCCGTTTCAGCATCACCGGTTTGAGTTAAGCATTCCGTGCTGTTGTAAAAATCTACGTGGGTAATTGCGATGTCATGGTCGCAAACTTCGTCAGCAAGTCAACATTGTAATTTGCCTTCGGGTTTTTCGCATTGAAATATACCCTTTGAATTTTGAAGTCAAAGGAAATTCATTGTGAATGAGATACCTTTAAAATAATAGGGCGCTACTAGAAGTGGCTGGGTCGCTTATTGCTATAGCCATGTGAGGACTTGTAGTCAGGTCATTCGTGTGAGTGTGAAGAGTTATCCCTCCAATCAAAATTGATCAAATTGAATAATCGATTGTTTTGAAAAATGTAGGTGGGGGGACTGCACAAGAGCCTACAATACAATCTAAGGAAATTGGCATTGTCACAGATGCCAGTAGCTTCTGCCAGTAGCCATACCGATAGATGATAGCCTACATAGTAACCGTATTAGATTTAAGACATTGCGCAAGAAATGTAGCTATATTATCTTTGCTGACTGAACTGGAAATGTGTACATAAATGACTGGCGACTTGTCTCTAGGAATCTACAATCATCTAGTTAGCATGCATATAACAAGTCTTCAAATTAATGGATTTTGGAGAATACGTTGTCAATATGGAAATTAGTCTTACGAAACATATGTAATAAAAAAATATTACACATGTGTGTAAATATATAATAAATATAATACAAAAGAAGGCGGCAACTGCAAAGAAAGATATCGTGGAGGACAGATCATTGGTATACTTAAAAGACATATCTTTAGATTTCAAATGATTTAATTTTTTTATGATGCCAATTAATAACTTTCAAAATTCTAGATTTATATCAAAGCTCAAAATATCGGAGCCGGAGCCTTTGTGATAAATCGGCTCCGGCTCCGACCAAAACCATCGGCTCCTTAAGGCTCCGGCTCCACAGCCCTGGTATAAACTCATGAGAGACATGCGCCATCAGACCAGTGGTTATCAAAAATTGATTGCTATTCATTTGTTGGAATTAATTGATTGCCACTATCAAAGCATTACAATGAATTGATAATTCCTGTCATCGGATAAATGCAATTAATTGTCTGGTGTCAGTCAATAATTGCAGTTAATTGATTGATTGATTTATGTTGTAATGGGGAAAGCGTTTAGGTGTCTGATTTGCCTGCAATGACATCACCACTCACCATCTTGGGAAAACACTTCACATTCAATGATTTATTTCGATACTAAGCTTAGTAAACATGTCTTATTCACAAACTGATCATTCTGCGGATTCAAATCAGGAAGTACTTGGTGCACTACGTATTTGGTATCTCTATATCGCAATTTACGGAAACTTTTCTCGTGAAATTACAGAAATTACTCAATTACTCTGCAATTACTCAAATTACAGAAAATCGTGCGATTATTTCATAATAAAAGCTGATGAGATGATGCACAAGACAAGTCAGTACACCCACACAGCCTAATAGGCTGTAATTCGCCAAGTAATCACTTAAATTTCATGAAATTTCGCATCTAGATAGAAAAATCCCTCGACTACATGTGCTTGAAACATTGAGTTGATTGATTGATTCTCAGAGGCTTCACAGAATGGCAAAAGGAGAAGGAGACCAATAAGATCACCAATAAGTACCAATTTCTCTACAATGCTGCCAAAACATCAGTTCGATAATTAATTTTTAAAGAAATCTTTAATGATAAAGTTTCGCGTTCAAAAGTTGATAGAGATACATGAAATTCGAAGTTTACATATAATCTTGAAGCTAGTGAATAAATTGAAGGTAAAATATGTCTGATGCTTAATGACAATTTAAAACAAGTTTCTAAAAAGATGTCCATTCCTGTGCAATTCTACCTTTATATCCAAGAAAAGTGTTCGATGATGCTTTGCAACCTAGTTGTGCAATCGAGGGAGGACGGCAATTCAGCCCCTGACGCATTTAAGCTATGGTTCTTTAAAAACTAATCCACCTGACTTACCATTTTGTGACTTTTAGTTTCAGTGCATTTTCAGACTTTTCACCAAAAGTTGTTGGATCTGGCCCATGGATGGTGACCTATTTCGAAGGTCTAAATTGGCCGCCACCACCTAACATATTTATCGGTGCAAATGCCGGGATGTCAAACAATGACCCTCGATACACATAAATCAAAACAAATAATAAATAACATGGGAATGCGGAAATACGCATACTACTACAGAGCTCAGGGATGTCCACCGAGCAACCCAAGTCTGATGAGGCTAATGTTGGTGATGCATTCGATGCCGCTGTTCTGAGCAATGTGTACTCTAAACGCAGAATCGATTTCCACAAGGTCTTCTACACAGTTACAGCTAGTAGATTATGTTGTGGGAAGAACCAAGTAAGCTGGTGTTCAGTTCAAAATTATTATTTCTCTCTAGGTAATATATTTCGATCTACAGTACACTCTTAGATCATTGTCAGACAAGTAATTCATATCTTAGGTAAACAAGAAATTCAAACATGTAAACGAAGTAACATAATTTGATACTAATGGCAAGCGAAGGCAAAGTCTATAGCTAGGAAAGAGGTAACATAGAACAATTGAAACAGATTGTACTGGATTACAATTTACCGGTAGTAGAGCATAAACTCAAATCTGACACGAAAGTAAACAAATTTAACAAATTTATATGAAAAGGAAATCACTGAATTGTTTAACCTCTCTTCTGTTGTTTATTTCTGGTTTGAGTTTTTTTAATATTGCTTTTAGTTGCTATATTGTTCGATAAATGCCATGCAATTCCTATGGAAGAAAAAAGCCCGATGTATGTTCGCTACCACAAATGTTTCAGTGATTCATTGATCACATTGAATTAAGCATTGCCGTTGTAGGCTATAATGTAATTGCCTAAACGAATCGTAAAGCAACTCCATGACCAAAGAATGAGATCATTTGTGTTTTTTGCGTTTCCATTGGTCCGACATTTGGATCCACCCATCGTCTATTGGTGATGATGTAAAGCATAGATTCAATACATTCAAGTGCGTCTATGAAACATCTATTTGGGTCCTGTGATCATGTGACTTCACATGCAAAATTACTCTGGCAGAGATTCGTCAGAAGATTAGTGTCTCAGTCACAGGATACCATTTACTTTTAGAATGAGCGATATTTTTATGCACATGCTTCGTCCTCTGATAAATTTCATGCATGATATCAGTATCCAACGATCATCGTCACATTAAATTTGATTAGAATTTTAAATCGCATCAATGGTTGTTGAATCAATTACTTGAACTACATTTTGTAATGTCCATGCTTGATAAAAAATCCATTTTCTTAAATCCTTCCATGAAGATTAGCATTCCGGATGAAAATGTTCACAAATTGATCCTGTCATTTTCACTAGAAATGGATTTAGTTGCTATCCATTAATGAAATTCACATTATGAATAAATTCTCCTCTCTTACTCAGCCACAATTTTTTGAAATGCAGTTGATGAAACTTAAGAAAGTGTAAATAAGCAAACAGAATGAAGCATAAGTACTCCTATTCACTTTTAATTACCATTCTGTTCACGTTATTGAGTTGCGCTGCTTTCCCTGCTTACGTTGACTAACCATTTCTAGATAGCCTACACAGTCTGGAAGGTTTTGATCAATATAACATGAATTTCCACTGCTAGGAATTTCTATGTCATTTTCAACAGTGTGTTGTCACTTCAACTAACGCGTCCTCGGATAATCTGCATTATTTGTCCGATGAAACTATGACAATATTCCTATATAATCAGATTAGAGATCTACATAGAACACTTTCCCAAGAGGCTGATAATAGTAGATATAGATCTTGTCGCAACCTTCGTTCAATTTAGGGTCCATTTACACCGGACGCGGCGTGTCCTCACGCGTCCAGAAACTTAGCGTCCGGTGTGAATGGACCTTTAGATTTTGCACCTTGCACTTTCGTTACGATATGGAATTTTCACGATTCTGTTGGATTTTTGAAACTAAACCGCTTGCTTTGGATCGCTGAAACAGACATGCTCCTGTGAAATATTGTTAATTTTTGTTCATTTGAGAATAATCTGAGCGATATCTGCAAACTAACAGCAAACATGACATTATTTATGCTTTTCTTTGCAAAACCTAATTTTACGCAATATTGACACAAATTATGATTAGCCATACTGTAAAGGATGCGTAAAACAACTGAAACTACAAGTCACATTAAAAGGCATAAAACGACGTATTTGACATTACAATTTGAATTCTAAATCTGCCAGGGTAGAATTTATTATCAAGTTGCAGCAGTGCTTTCGATTTCATAGCATAATAATTAAGTCCAATTAGAAAGAAATTCACTATCACATTGTGTCATGTGATTTTCGTGAACTGACATTTCATGATATTTTCTATTTCAACTTCTTAAATGTGTTACGTCATAGACAAGTTTTGCATCTAAAGGACGAACCTTTCTAATTGAACTTTTATTCAGCATAGACTTCACATTTCCTCCAATAATGGTTAACTTCTGGAATTTTAAATTGTTAAAAATGTTTTCAAGTATGTCGTTATCTTGTTTGCACTTTTGACAACTGCTTCTTCTTATCAAAAGTTTGAGAGAAGAGGAAGCTAGCACGCAATGGCAAGTAGCGAAAGAGTAGATCGAACGTAATTCAACTTGATGGGAATTGAAGGAACACGTAGTTTGGTTCCATAAAACGTTATCGAGCCGAAATTTATAACCACAAGGTACGTGGCCAATTCATGCTGCCATCTGCATTTGATCAAACTGTCAATAAATCCGTCAGCTATTCGCACTGTAATACGTAATAATATGAACTCTGCAGAAAAACATGAATCAAATGTTTTCGAACAAGATATTTATTACACCATGAACTTCAAGACGAGTACTCGCTGCTTCGGCAGATACAGCTCGTAAGTCGGTGCTCTGGTAAGCGAAGATCATAATATGAAATTACAACACCCCCAACTCTGTTTCGCCTGAAAGAATAAAAACTTGGCGTCGTAAATTTTTGGTGAACTTTTACGTAATCAGGATTTGATATCTCGTGATTCCAGTAGTAAATAGTGCATCCAGATCAAGTCGCGCGCTGTGCATGCTAGATGCATCTTCACACTCTTGAATGGCGTAATCCATACCTACCAGGGACGTATAGACAGAATTATATTCCTATTTTTTTCTTGTTTCATTTTATTAGATTCCCAGTTTTGTCGATAAGTAGAATATACTAGTAAATTAAACGCTAGGAATCTGCCATAGATTAATGACATATCTCCAGGGAAGAGTGGAATACATACACACTTGCAGTTTAGATTTGAATTAAATTCCGAACAATACATTGCCGGTCTCAGTCAATAGTCTAAGTAAGTGCAATGCCAATCTGTCACGGTCCAAATTTTGGCCCACGGGATGATTTACAGTGGACGAAGAATTTTGCTTGAAAGTAACCCGCCAGTGAGTTGTCAGCTTGGATCTCATTCTTGCAATAAGCGACAAAATGTGATTAAGCGACTTGAGTTTTAAAGGTCTATAGTAAAAAATCGACCCTTTCCGGTATTGACAGGATTCACAGACCTGGTGTGAAAGTACATGCACTTGCAACAGATTGCTCACTTCTACTCGTATTCAGTTTTCCTTCATCGTCCAATTAGATATCTATGATGCAATGAAAATAACATGCTGAAAAGTATATGAAGAAAAAGTAAGAAACAACAAAGTATAGAAAAGTAATAACAGGTAGGAAACTAACAGAAAAGTACCGAAAATTGATGACGCCTCTAATTTATACATGTACTTGAAGAAAAATTGACTACTCGTACAGAAATATTTGGATAACAAACTTTGATGCAATTTCCTAGACGAATAATGAAGTCATACAACAGCACAATTTTCATCTCTGTAAACAAGAATATCTGAGTGTAAAGATCTGTTACACGAATTTGACTTATAGACTTGACGCCAATTTGTAATTACGAACAAGCAAATAAATGGTGGAAATTTCTTGTCGACTTCTTATCCATTGCAAATTGCATTATCTGAAGACCATAGCGCGACGACTGAAGATAATCAAGTCGAATGAAAATGTTGGAGAAACTAGTTTTGATGTCAAAAATTCTTTTCGAGTTGTTAATTTGCTGACAAGCAGCCAACGCCTATAGGAAATAGCATCACCTCCCTAAATAACACTTCATATTATCACATCTAGGCGCCATGGCCGCGAATTTTCAGGAAATGGAAATCAAGTCATAACGCTATCTAATACAAAATGCCAAACCTCGACGGAAGACAAGACAATAAGTTTCTCGCTAAGCGATAAGCAAGTTGGCTAATTTACAACACAGAGGCAGCAACCACCATTCAGGACAAGTAAATATCCTTCCCCAAGAAAAAACACGAACTTTCCAAAAACTGAAGAATAATAAAAGCATGAAATGAAGTAGTTATTCTACATTCCGAAAAGCTTATCGCCATCAGGTAAATGATAATTTCAAACATGCGTAAGAATAAACAGTAAATACATGTGAGGAAACACATGAAATAAATTTGTTAGTAATTTGCTTGGCTGAACGCATTTAGCGATGACAGACTTGAACGCAGTAGCTATTTTTAAAGTGATTACATCTTATCTATGAAGGAATTTTATCATTAATGATGTGTATGTCCAAATCTCTGTATAAAAGCATGACAGGTCTTCTTTCACACTTTTGAAAGTACTTCAAAATGTGATTTGAAAGTTCATAAGTTCTGTTGACTGTTGACAGTCCATTCAATAACTAATAGCTTGAAACACTTTTTCAATATCTATTCTAGACAGAAAATATCGACCACCGCCATGAAAGATTGAACAGGTACAGAAATATCAAACTTGACAACTTGATGACTAAAACCGAACGACACAATGAGAATCAATACAGACTGTGACAACAAATTTTCATGGTAGCGATCGGATACGACCCGGATCTGGTCTGGATTCCAGGTGTCCAGTGGTTGCGGACACGAACCAGACTCATCCACCTTCAACCGGAATTAAAACATTCGAACTGAACCCGATACTAATACTTTGCTTTCATGAGTTAAATTTTACATGTAGAATACGTGGAGGCCTCTATTCGAAATAAGATGTAGGCTATTCTAGTTGTCAATTTAAACTGCGTCTTTCTCAAGTCATTAACATTTTAATCTAGTGAATATTCCGCTAGTTTTGATATGCAAGTGAATAGTTTTATATGCGGTACGTCGGAAGGGTGTATGACATCTCTTTCACCTCCGTCGCAAGGTAATGAGAGCTATCCACTATTTCGGTGTTCAATCAATTAATTGCACGGCTTGATCCACAGTTGAGTCAGTATATGATCACCAAAAAATATGGAACGGCGTATATTCAATGAGAGGGAACATTGAACACAATTCTCAGCCGGTCCATGCGGGTTTCCAGTCTAGGGTTTAAAATTCGGGAATCTCGGTTCTCGAAAAACCGAGAAATTGGCTTCGTTCTCGATTCTCGGTTCTCGAATTTTCTCAACAGAGAACCGAGATTTATTTTTTTGAGGGATTGTCTTTCCCTCTCAGTCCATGTGTGTGATCGCAGTAAATATTGACTGACAGAAACAGTAATCAGCATGAACAAGGAAGATACTATGATAAAAATTCTGCGTGCGCACGTTTTATGTCTGACCTTGTGCCTGTGATCCACAGCGATAAAATTGTTTTGTCTGCGTTGGTTGGTCTAAGCAATTCCTCTCTGTGGTGTGATCTGTGTTATTGGGACGATAGTAATATGATGTATACTGCAGTGTTTCAAGATAATCTGAGTCATGCCTGAACAATGCAGCGCCAAGAAAGCGAACGCGCGATGTGTGTCCTCTGTTTGAAAGTTCACGTGGACTAGTCGAGCTCATCACACACTGACTTATTTATAATTGGTGTTTTCCATGGTCACACTGTCAATTGAATCATTGCATTCTCTCTTAGTATGGCAGCAAACAAGCGCTCAAACCGTTCCTTGTGTTAGCAGTATTTTTATCACACCTTTCGATAAAGCCAAATGCAAATTGTGCCCTACTCCCAATCTAGGTGTGATACAATGCAAAGACAATGCAACAACGGGAATGATTCGACATTTGAAATCCAAGCATGATATTGACATCGCAGAGGAGAGCAAGCGATTACGTGATACAGCATCTTCTACCAAGAAATTAAAACCGAACATGGATATTAAATCATACTTTGAAAAGGAGACATTATCATGTATTGTTGTGAAATTAGCCGCATTGAACGGGTTTTCAATCAATGGAATTACCAACAGTACGTTTATTCGAAAAGCAATGTCAGATAAGGTTTTGTCCTACCTAAGTCTCCTCAATGTGTTATGAGACTTGTTCATCAGGAAAATGGTATTGTCAAGAAAAGTGTTATCGATATCCTCAGTGAGAGGAAAATCAGGAAGGAGAAGTTTTCATTGTCGTGTGATGAATACACTTCCTTGCGAAACCGGCGGTATTTGAACTTAAATGTTCATTTATGTGGTGGATCTTTCTTTAATCTCGGAATGATCAGAGTCCGTGGATCTGCTAATGCTGAAATTTTGATTGATTTAATCAGCGAAAGACTATCTGAATTCGAAATTTCTTTGGAACAAGATTTTGTCGCTGTGGTAACTGACTGATGCTCCATGATGGTGAAACAAATATTCGTAACAAAACTCAGATCTCGATTAAGTGACAAAAGCATCGATTGTGTTTTCTTAAAAGTTTTTATAAGCAAAAGTTAGGCTAAATACGAGGGGTGTTCAAATATGAACGGGAATTTTTGAAAACAATTTAATTAAGCATGAAAAGATGACATTCTATTTGCATCAAATTTCACAAGACAGCAGTTCACTTCTCAATGTAATCACCAGCAATGTCTACACATTTTCTCCATCGATCTGGGAGTGACTTGATGCCATTCTCGAAGAAGGACTTCGGTTGTTGGTTCATCCAGTTTTGCACAACACTTTGGACTTCGGCATCACTTTGGAATTTCTTGCCTCCGAGAAATTCTTTCAACGGACCAAAAAGATGATAATCAGACGGAGCTAAGTCTGGACTGTATGGAGGATGGGGCAACACGGTCCATTTCAATTGTTCCAGTGTCTCGCGGGTAAGGGCAGCTGTGTGAGGCCGGGCATTGTCTTGAAGGAAGATGACGGATGACTGCGACTTTCTTCTCTTTCCTCTGATGGCAGGTTTCACATCTTCTGTTAAGAGACTCGAGTAGTACTGCGCGTTGATAGTCTTGCGACCATGAAGAAAGTCAATGTGCAGAACACCTTTGAAATCCCAGAATATTGTAGCCATTACCTTTCCTGCAGAAGCAGTGGTTTTCGCCTTTCGAGGAGGAGGTGAGTCGGGATGTCTCCACTGCATGGACGCCCTCTTCGACTCGGGAGTTGAATGATGAACCCAGGTTTCATCACAGGTTACGATTGCTTCGAGAAACTGCGATCCTTCATCTTCATAGCGCCGGAGAAGCTGTTGGCAGACATCAACACGCTTTCTTTTTGCTCATCCGTAAGAAGTCGGGGCACCCAGCGTGCAGACACTTTACTGAATCCAAGTTCTTGGTGAATGATGTGTTCAGCACTTCCAATACTGATACCAACTTCTTCGGAGATTTCACGGACTGCGATGCGACGATTGTTCAAGATCAATTGCTCCACCTGCTCTGTGGTTTCTGGTGTTACTGATGTCCTTGGTCGTCGTGGATGTGGCTGATTCTCAACTCGATCACGACCTTCCCGGAATTCTTTGGCCCAACTGTAGACTCTTGTCTTCGACAGACAATCTTCTCCAAACTGTGTCTGGAGTCTGGTGAATATCTCCGATGGCGATACACATTCAGCTGTTAAGAACTTAATGATGATGCGCTGACAAATGCTGGCAGGAACTGCTTGTTCAGACATGACTGCAATGAGAGAGTGACTGACTGACAAGTGATTATTATCGTCACAAACAAAAGTGAGCAATGCTTCATCGCTCTCTTTCATTGCATTCGCAGCTGTGACGACGTGATAGTTGCTGAACAGCGTTCAGAAATCAATCACGGATGTTGAAACATCGCTTAGTGAATTTCTAATGTCAAAATTGTGCTTTCTAATTCAGGTAATGAGATAATAACAAATTCCCGTTTATATTTGAACACCCCTCGTATAAGGAAACAGAACTGATGGAAAATTTCTCGCTTTTCTCGTTTCTCGCTCGATTCTCGGTTTTAATTCAAAGTCAGTGATCTATGAAAACCGAGAAATATGAAAACCCTAGTTTCCACTTCGTAGCCAAGTTAAGTTATAATTCTGCTACTGATGACGGTAGGCACTAATGACATCAATAAGCCTTTTTTACAACTAGTCAACGAATAATTCAGAAACAAGCAAATATATGATTGTGTTCCAGAATGTTAACAACTTAATGAAGACGCCTGATATGCATGTGAGTGCAAAATATTAAGTTCAGGCTCTGCCTGATCTCGTTGATGTCTATTTGATCAACATGAAAACATTAAATGCAAGTGATAACGGATGAAATATTGCCTTGCTGACAAATTATTACGAAGATCATCAATTAATTTCAACTTCAAAGTGTCGGTTCTCACTTAAGTTTCGAATGTTTGTACTCTGGCCATAAATTTACTCAGACATTGAAGTTATTCATGAGGATAATTAATCAACCGGTCAATATATCATGCACCATTACTTGGTGACCCAATATATATCCCTCAATTCTTGATTTGTTCATGAGCAGGGAATATTGAAGTGACAGCTAGCTCGTTATTCATTCGACAATTATTGATCAATAGTCGTAGACGTCAATGGTGCGAGAGACTATTGGCTGAGGCAAATAAATTGGTCAGCAACTCGACAAAAAATCGCGAGTCTGTGAAAGGAATCAAAGCTCGATAGCAGGGCATCACTGAAGACGAGATTGCATAGATCGAGACAAGTAGGTCTATAGATCCTTTGAGGTGTGATCTAAATTTGCCTACTCATTTTCTAAACGCAGATATTTTACTGGTATCTATACTTGTCTCGTTTCCAGAATCGTGCGGATCAGAATGGTCAGGTTACTGATAAGTTTGCATCCATAATTGGGGGTAACGCAAAGGCATATACGGTACATGTAGTTCTGAAAAGTACATTCAAATGAATGTGTACTTTCGGGGCGTCTATATCCGGAAACGATGCCGCGGTATCAGTAATGCATTGATAGATATTTTGATTAATATCGGTATCCCAGTGATACATTTTTCTAAGAGACTTTCTTTAAGAGACTTCCTACTGCATCTCTTACTACAGTATTGACTATCAACGGCTACTTCCCGGTTTCTATCGGCATTGCTATCTGAAGGTAAATTTTAGAAAGTTTTGGACGGAAAATCTGCATCACTTTACTACTTCCCAGTCAATGAAATGTCCTGAGCTAATTTTCAATTAGTAAAAACGTGAGGACATTCAAGTCCATACACCGGAAAAAATGAATGTGGCAATGGATGGTGAGGTATCACTCTTAATAATCAAGCTTCGGCACATCCAATTTCAACTAATAGAAGGATTTCGGAGATCTATCAGCATCAGGCAATCATATTATGGCATCCATGGCTGAATTATAAAACAGCGGTTTCAGCCTAAAGTAACTTTGTGAGCTGGTTTGTTGTTAACTTTCCATATATTTTTGTCTTGCAATGAAGAATATTTTTGCTTTCAAATGTTGCACATTCCTCACGCTTCTCATTATCGAGAAGATTAAAAAAATAAACGTTATTCTTTTCTATATTGAATTGGAACATTAACCTAGTCTACCAAAAAATAACTTAAGTACTTCAATAATCAAAGACAGATAATTCGCAGTTGAAAACAAAAACCGATAAAAGCCAGTTCGATTGAAATGTTCATTCAGTATTTTCAAATTAAAAGCTCAAAACCGCTGATATATATACCAAAAAATTAAAGTTTGATGTTTTTAAAAAGGGCGAATGTGTCACAAAATACAACAGAAAGACAGAAAAACTGTCAGATGTTTTGATGATAGTTGCTGTGATTTCCAACTGAAAAGCCATAATTAATCACTTTTTAAAAAAATCAGAAAGTTCTTAGAAAGAAAATCTCATGTCACATTTAGCAGCTCAGAAAAGGGGGCTGAAAATTGACACTGCTCATCATAAATGTCAAAACTGGTATGTCCACAAAGATTCTGAAAAAGTTTTTCCACCATTTCTGCCTTCATGTCGTAAGTGTGAATGAATAATTAAATAATTTGATCCACTAATTTTTCAAAAAGCTCATTACAAATCATTAAAAAGTACATGAAATATATATTTCCGTTCAAATCTCATATTATGCAGATATAAATATTTTTTAAAAATCTTTTGTTTTCACTGAATACTTATTCAAATTTTATATATTTACTGCTCTACCATGCCAGTGCATGGTTTGCCACATATAGGCACTACATCAGTCTCTGTGCGTTCTAATGCAACGGAGGACAGAACTTTGTGTCTGATTAATGAACGAAATGTGTTTGATTATTACTCCTAAACCAGGCGCTAATGCATAAAAATTCTCCTCTACTGGATGGAGAAACTGATTACAAGAATTTTGATGATTTGGATAAGCTGATCTGCCGGAGGTAAAAACATCAAAAAAATTTACTTTTGAAGGAGATGCATCAGTTCAAATACTTATGTTTATCTACTACTGCACTTCCATAAATGAAAAGCAGATTGATGCATAAGCGCCAGGTATTCTTCTCCAAATCATGATGTAAATATTGGGCGTGTCTACATGTGATAATGTTAATCAGTTAGAAAGCGTTCCCAAATGAATCTATAAACTGTCACATGCTAATCCATTGAGAGTCCTAATGGCAATCAGAGGCATACAATTCAACTGTTCTCCGAATTAAGACAGTGACAAAGTTCCATTGTTGCCATTCCCGTTGGCAGGTTGAAAAAGTAAACTTTGATGTTAATCTGAACAAAGCTTTGGAATGTAGCTATTTCCCTGTAACTCACTTCACGGAATTCAAGAATTATGGTCGAGTTATCATTAAGTCTCATTTTCTCATTCAATCGAAGCTCCGAACACTGAAACTTTACCTTTATATCCTTTCGCTAAAAAAACAAAAATGATTTCATGGATTAGGAAAGCAATAGGAAACGTCTTTTATAACGTAAGAAAAAACAAGAAGTATAATGAAAGAAAATTAGCATCAAGTCGATGCGGAAATAAACTCTTTGGAATTGAATGGTTCTGATCAGTTCATCTATGCAAAAATATGCTAACATAGGAAAAATATTATGTGATAAAATTAGATTAAGTTGCATGTAAATCGTCATGTGCATAGTTCGGCAGGCCAAACAAGCTTTTGCAGGGAACGAGACCGAAAATTTGACTTTTCCCGAGTTTTGTATACAATATGGCTACTTGAAATTTGCACGTGTGCCAAATTCTACCTGGTTCCTCTTCTTGTCAGACAGATCAAATAAAGACACATGAAAATCCAATCGGAAGCAGATTGAAGTTTTCGGTAAAAATTAAATTTTCAATGCTTTCTTTGATTAAGAGAGAAGTGTGCTAAGTAAGCTTACATACTTAACTTTTGACATGGAATGTATTCGAGTCATCTGCTATCATGTGTATGTGTTGTTATCATGCTCCCAATGTGTGTGGCTAAATGTGGTTAAAATTGACAAAATTGTTAGGGTTGCCAATGTTGGGAAGCTAGCTAAATCTGAATGTGTTTAGCTTCATAGTAGTGCATTCGAACGAAGGAGAACGAGTGAGCGAACCAATGTGATTTTCTCAAATTTGGTGAACGATAAGAACGAACGAACGAACGGGACTGAACAAAATCAAAAAATGACTGAACGAACAAACGGCACATGCAGAAATTAATTACATAAATGGGGAATATTTAGATGCAATATTTTACAAATATTTTCATTTTGTAAAAATGAAATTTGTAAAAAATAATTAATGCAATATTTTAATGCATGAACAGTGCCGTCTGCGTGGCCTAGTAAAGAAGGTGTGAACTCGTATCCATCGTAGTTCTCACTTAATCAGAGAAGATACATGGCAATGTCAATTTGACGAAAACGTCAGTCGGCTTCCCCTGGAACCGGGTAGAACTCGGCAGACGCGCATATTTGTTGTAGTCAATATAGTGCACATCCTGCGAAAGTTTCACTTTCGGCTTTGTTAGCTGCAGAAACTGTTTCTAGCGGCTTGACTAAAAGCCAGCATGTAACCGCATCCGTTGTGCGACTTGTAGGCTATTAGGCGATCCTGGAAAACTGAACTAGTTGAGATCCTGAAAATGATCTCACCTGATTATTAAGTCTAATGCTAGCAGGGTACGTGTACGAGCCGGATACCCTACGCAAAGTGAGGATTTGATATCTTTAGACATAAAGGGTCTTGGCGAGGGGTGAAATGTCATTTCCGTTTGCTTGTAAAGAAGTCCCTGTGTGTCGATAAACATCATGTATTTGATCATTGAGAACATATCTTGATGCCAATAGCATCCTTACAAGCATCCTAGTTGAGTTAACGTTTTGTGCACATCCGCACGCACACACCAATCACGCAAGTCTGGGCCGCGAGCCTAGGCCTGAATATTCCTGATAATAATGGCTGATTTGGGTGTCTGACAACGGGCCCGTTACTAACATCATTTGCATCATTTATATAATTAGTACATAAATCATTTATCTAAAAATGATTCCCCGAATGAGTGAGCATGAAAAGTCTCAGTATTATGAGACTTTCGAAACATTGTGCTGTCGCACATGCATAATCAAATTTGAACTGAACGAGCGGGTTGAAGCATGCCTCGCCGGCACACCGACATTACTCCTAAAATAACACGAAGAATCGAGAATCACATCAAATAACCTAAAGAAAACATTCTTGATGTATTTGGGTCAACTTTTATTGCAGTGAAAAAGCAATTATCCATGTTTCCCAATGTAAATATTTGACAAAACCTAAGCATTTCTGAGTTTGGCATTCAAATCCTTTTACATACAAATGGAATGAAAGTCAACTGCAATTAATTTTGAATGGAGACAAGAATTTAAGGATCGCATGTGATGGGCCTAGTTACAAAATTTCATACCTTCATATCAGTGTTCTTCAAGCGATGAAATTCCTGGTACACAGACGTGCAAGTGGGCCGGACTTGCGTCTGATATCTGCGAACAAAATGGGCCCGACCCGGGTCTGAAGATGACAATCAATGAATGTGGCTTGAATATGGGGAAATATGATACAGGGCTCGCAACTGCCAACAGAAAAAGAGAAAATTCCTAGCACATTGTCAAACGCGCATGTTCTGACAAATTAGTGCATATGACTGCTATAGGCCTATTAACATAACTACGGTTATGTTATGAGGCTTCATTCGAGACTTCATGATCTACAAGACCAAATATTAAACATAGCAAGCAAAATTGATTTTGCAATTTATGGAAATCTTTTTGCCAAAGATGATGATGATGAAGCTTTAACGTCACTACTTTCCCTTTCTGGGGGCTTGGACGGTGCTGACATAGTCAGATTTTTCTGGAGTGTTGTGGTACTGTTAGTCCGGATGTCTTTCCTGCCGACTTCCAGTGACACGTTCGGGGATCGACCCCTGCACCAAAAGGTCGCTAGGCCAAACACTTAACCACTGTGCCACGGAGAAAAACTAATATCCAATATGGGATAATAACCATTGGTAGCAAATAACGGAAAGGACGGACGAGTTGTAAAAAAAGACGGAATTTGTTCGAGACGTGGACTGTGATAAACGGACACATTGGGTTCCGCACGAATCACTAGAATCAGAAGCAGCCGCCGTCGTCATCTATAGTAATATGATGAAAATGTAAACATAAAAAACCATGTAAATATATCTGACATTTGTTATTGGTGTTAGCGATGAAGGAAAATTTCATTTTCTAATTTCAACATGTTCCGGTATGATAAATCGGATCCAGAAATTGGCATTAGCTTGCAGGTACCGTCATACTTTAGAAAATCCATTTTTGTATTCAAATCATGGGAGAATTTAGATGTATTCAAGAAATGCAAACACGTCATGGAGAGCAGAGCAAAATACAAAGTTAAGCAAATGCTCTAATGGAAAATTGTAGGAAAAATTAGTTTATTGCAGGTCCAGAACGACGCATAAGCATAATCAATAATAATACATCAATATTTATCTCAAAATTATATGAATTTAATGTAGAACGAAGTTTAGTACTTGTAAATTTCTTTATAAATTACAAGACGACAAATTGGTAGATGACTATTGACAGCACTGCTAGTTTATTGATGTACAAATGTATGCAAAAATTCAAAAAGAGGTCTTTGTCCATTTTGAGCTCTTAATATTATATAATCAGAAGGTAGGCATCGGCAATGATGCTAACTAACTTTGGCTACAACATCGACAATATCCAATTTTTCAAGGAATTCTTCTGTTTAAATCATCTGAAAGTGATTACAATTCCTACACTCTGAACTATTTTGAACATCTTTGTTATCTTGCAGTAATTGGTGATTCACAATCATTTGTGGTGTAATTAACTTTTTCTACCACTGGATTAGCATAAACAATAATCTGCTTTACTGTTTTAACCACGAAAGTTAACATCACTTATTTATTTATTCCTCAAGTCATTAACAAAGTGTTGCTATAGGTACCACTAGCCAATTTGTTATTCAATAAGCGCATCAACCATTGCTGTTGAAAGGAATCCCGAAGCTGTAGGTAATAGTTGTTGATCTCTTGGGGCTTCACTGACATGAGGGACACGACACAAAGGTCAAGACAGCAGATCCATGAATACAATCCGTGCAAGTTTAAGATAATTACTAATGTCCATCCATGTTGTCAATCATAAAGTTAACTGTCAAACATGGAAGAAAGTTTCGTCCTGTTTAATGTCTTAAGAGTACCCTATGGTATGTAATCAAATTACTTATGTCCATTGAATAATGAGTTGAAGGCAGGAGAAATTCATTAGAAATCATTGGAATGCTGGCATGTTCAGGATTGCATAGAATGGGGAATGGATTGTAAATTGTCAACATCAGGAAGAATGCTTGTTGCAAATAACTATTACGATTCATGTCTATATGTTTTCGCTAACTGTCGTCGTTAATGCAATCAAAACACAAAATCACAGAATAGATAAGTGAGAGGTGTAATCGAATAAGAATAGCATTTGAATTTGAACAACATTTTTGATAACTTTATTACTTGGGTGCGGATATATGAATCGATCGAAGACCTATCGACAGAAGTGAAAAACCGGAAAATTGCTTTTTCCGGGAGAAATATTACTCACATTTTTTATTTTAATTTATTTTACGCTTTTTGAAGTATTACATATTCATTTTTTCATTTATTGTATGCGTGTTTACGCTATTTTACGTACGTGACGTTTTTGATATTTCACAAACGCCTAATATATTTCATAGCAAAAAACATCATGAAAAATATTCAGATCCCACATCATATACGCAAAAGTTAGCCTTGCCAAATTGAAGAGCACAGCAATATCTATGCGAGGATAAGGCAGCGAACCGAAACTAGTTCTTTGTCAGAAAATAGGTTCAATTAATTCCGAATCTAAATCAATGAGGCCAACTACAACCATCCATCGATTTACATCAAAGATTTACATGGTTCGATCTGTGATATTTCTGTGATGTTTCGGACCTAGCATGTGCATTGTTCCGCATGCATAATGCTATTAAGAAAAGCATGCTATTGTTTGTCAAAAAATGTTTGTTTTTGAGTTAAGTTGAAGTAGCGCATCAACAAATCATGATGTTTTAGATTTGTCATTACAAAGGAAATGGACCTGCCGAAGGAATATTTCACATAAAGTATTTTGTATGTCTCTATAATGCAATGCGATTTGCGTAGCAATCACATCATTTATATTGAAGATTTCAAATAGCATTATATGTTAGATATATTGACTATGGCTAACCTAGTTGTATTTGATATTTGTGCTGGCTAAGAAATAACTGTATTAATAGATTTCAAAGACGATGTTATTTGATAATGTTTCATTCGATAGTCGATGTAACTATTCGTGATGCGGGATGGATTGACAATGATTGAGACAGTCTACAATTTATACAGAAAAACTGGAAGGATCACAATGGAAAGGTAGCTGTTTGACCTTGGTTCAAGTGAAGACATAAATGGAATCTGGACCATAAAAAAAGCAATCATTCAATTCTTAAAAATAAAAGAAACAAATTAGAAATATTTTCGAAAAAATGAAAATTGAAAATAAAATAACTGCAAGTTCTTGGTGCAACTCTACAATAGTAAATTCGCCAGTGCAATCCATCTGAATTGTTTTGCCTCGTTTTGCAGATGAAAATTATCCAATATTGGAAATGCTGGGATCATTCCTGATCCTAAACATGGAGACGACGCAATTATCTGTCATAACTTGTGATAACGTTGGAGAAAATAACAACTTCTTGTGACTTGCGAAAGCAAATGTTTTGTCAGCTTGATGCGTAAAGTCAATGAATCTTGTAGAAGTTTGCCTTTTTTCAGTCCAGTGCTTAAGTATGGAATATTTATGACTCGATGCGCTTAAGATTCATTTTTGTGATTTAAGATTTGGAATCAGGCATTTATAACGTGAAAGTCACTAGCACGGTTCATCACAAGCCCGGATAGAAATTCGTCTTTCTGCATGAACTGACTGCTATGACTAAGTTCGCTCTATATGGAAGAGCATTCACTATGAATTGCTACACTGTACATTCGCTATACATTCCATTGCTCTGAAATGGAGCTTCAAAATTGACAAATAACTCTTATTATGAGGCATTATGGAAAGTGGAAGTTTTTGTAGAGCATCATGAGGAGTGGTTGCAATGATAAGTTCTGGCTAAGACATTCTGTCATTTCTAGAAGTTGAGTAAGTCCTGTTTTGGGGACGTTTACAGAGATCATAGGTGTTCTGCTCACCAAGCGATGATCCGTGTGTAATGAGAAAATTCAAAAGAAAATCAAAATTTCAAAAGAATCTTATCTTCATTATTTAAAAGATCAGGAAAAAAGTTGCAAAGTATTGAGAGTAGAGAGGAACTACAAATCGAATAGTAAATGCCAGCTCGGTAAATCCATTTAACACACTGCGATGACATTTATTTTGAAAGAGTAGTAGACAGATGGACCTATCTGAAAACCTGATAGCACAGAATTGTAGCTTGTATTAAAAGAGCATCTATTCCTGTATTATGCGTATTTCTCAGCATCATGGGACAGGATAACTTCCGTAATTTGTGATTCCTTTTTAAATATCAGTGAAGGAAAAGGCGGCTACATTTTTAACCGTCAACCGATTAAGCAATTAATGGCCTACGGCCTCAGCCACACTGAAGGCAAAGCAAACACGATCGTCGCGAGCGTCTCGAGCAAACGTATGTCCGCAAGCTATTAATCGCTCTGGTATGCTTTGCCCGTAGTGTGGCAGTCTACAACTGCTGTAATGATGACTTTATATTTACTGTGCAACGCTTTGCTCGCAAACGCTTGGAAAAGCTCGCAGTTTGCCTGAGGCCTAATCCAATATTTCTATAGATTTTATCCAAGCAAGCGCTGAATAACAACTATAACGTAAGGCTTGGAACTTTTCAGGGTTAAGCACTATTGCTAATATTATGAGATAGTAGCTTATAAGCAAAATTTTTAATAATGCATCTTGCAAAAATTAATTAGAAAGATGAGGCTATCTTAGAGCTGAAAGAAGTTGCGTGGAATTTGAAGAAACGGAAAAAAGAAAATAATAGGAATAGGACTCACTCACGTTCTTCAGCCTTTGACTCCAAAGATTCCAAGATTGAAACACATGTACCAGCAATTTAACTAAAAACAATAAAAAAAATTAAATGCCAACTTTATAATCTAAAATAAGTCGAAATTTAAATAATGCGCAACCTTGATACACAACATAACAACTGCATCATTTTCACTTGGTCAGTTCTGTAAACAAGTAGCCAGAATTATTCGGAGTTGTTTTCCGTAGCTCAGCAACGTCATGAACTTTTGAAATTGAATTCATAAGTTCCCTTTTGAATTCTGCTTTACTTTATTTGAAGTCACAAAGTCTTCTATGAAATTCGATGTCACTATTGAAGTAACTTTTCATTAACAAAAAAAGCTTAGATAGCTTGAAAGATTAGACTGGAAAGATTACTTAATTATAAGTCAAAATTTAATGTTATTTGGAAGGAAACTAATTCTTGTGATGGAAAGAGCTTTTTTGTAATGAGTGATGAAATTTCCAAAATAGTATTTTATGCAGCTCATACATATATAAATATCTTGGAAATTACCAATGAATAATATTTGCAAAAGAATGGAAAATTTCAATTTAAAAACTAAGGAAGACACACATCAAGAATTTACGTTTCCATATATCTTTTTTCTTGACCAATCCATTTCCATGATTCGAATTTCGGCATCGATTACTAAAAATATCTGACAGAAAATTTAGTAGAGCATTCGCGTTTCCTAAGTAAAAATGAATTTACGATGTGGGATGTCATCGAATCTCAACTGTCGCTATAGTAACAATATTACAATCTTTCCAAGACGTTTGCAAATGTAGGATATGATTTGGAAACATACAAAGAAATGACAGAAGATTTAGTGTAACTCAAGCACCGCAAACAGCTTTTATCGAAGATGCTTTGATTTGCAACACAAAGCTGATTAAGATGGATTTGATGTACTTGACCTTACCTAAATTAGTAACAGGATGCTTATAAGCATGATCTACAATGCAATAAGAAAGATTACTATATTTTCAGAGAAAATTGATGAATCAGCACGAATGTAAGAATTGGGCGACCGTTTAAGAAATCCTAAGACGCAAGATAGGAGGAAGACCGCTATTACTACTAAGTTTGCTTAAAAAGTTACATTAATACGTTAATGCACAGTATAGTCCTCTCAGTTTCAGAAACTATTCTTACTTTTAGAAACGGGCTCAACTTTCGGAAACTTCATTTCCTCCTCCAAAGTTTTTCTTTTTGAATGTCCCTCTAAGTACAAGTAGGAAAAATGCTTTCAGGAAAAAAGTTTTTCTGGCTAATATAGATACTATTTTACCTTCAGAATTCAGCTACATGGTTTCTGACTGTCGACATCGACAATGAAATGATTCTCAGAGAATATCTGCTGCAATTGCTGAATGAAAACACGAAAATGCACTGGGATTACCAGAAGCATATATTCTGCAGAGAAGATAATAATCTATTATTTACTGAATATCTCATCGATTGAGCGTGCGAGTTCATTGGCTTTCATCAATCACCCGTTTGAAAAGCAGAGATAACTGTTGGTTGACCGAACTGGATCAAGTGCCTTCGTCCATCGAGAAAACCGTTTCACTTAGAGAATAAATTAGTTTTGCGCGACGTCATATCTATTGGATCTGATATGTGCAGACGTGTTCTTTATTCTTTGGTCTAGAGCATAATTAAATTACTTGGGAACATCCTCTAACCGTTATTCGAAAGGAATGTTACAGGAAAATCTGCCGAAATATGTAAACATTAAATAACTCCATGACAAGAACTTCTCTTGAGGTCATCCGGAATTATAGTGACCTGACCAATTAAAATTATTCTTATCCTTCCATGCGGCGCTGTTTTATAACCTGTCATATTGAAATCTTGTTTGAATTTGATAAACTAATGAACAATCCTACTCTATGTGAATAACAAAGTCACTCTAAAAGTAAAATTTGATGGTGGACTTAAAAATTGTGGTGATCTCTATCGTTAGGGACTGCGCAGTGCACATACCCTACTGTTCGAATAGCTCGATAAGGAAATTCGTTCTCAGTGTATGTTGTCATAACCGTAATGAAATTAGTAAAAAAAAGTCCTGACATTCTTGCTGCAAATTTGATTGATCAACGCGTTGAATTTATGGTGAGCGATCAAATCAAAGAAAAAGAGCGATCAAGCCTTCGAGAAACGATGGGATACTTCACAAGTAATCTGAAACAGCACTTTCAGATTGCGACGGAGAAAAAAGAAATTTAAATAAATATAAACGGTTACAAATTATCTCGTTATGGTTATCTCGTTGCAATCCATGAATGAAGATAGATTTGTACTTCTGATTAAGATGTTCTGCACAATATTCCCAAAAAAATCATAAATAACATTCTGAAATGATCTCCCATTAATGATATCTAACTATCTGTGGCACAAGTGGATAAATATATTGATGAATAGTCAGTACCACCCACATACAGATTCCACGACCAGTAAGTATCTAACACCGATTATCTACATGAAGATCTGTCTTCCAGATTACTGAACGCCATCTCTGCAGTTTCGCAATTTACATGAATTTCGTTCTTATCAATACGGAAGGTAATTGTGATTGATTGGAAAATTAAAGTTACTGCGAGTGGTACTTCAAATCAGGATCGAACCTAGAAGTGTGAGGTCATCACGAGGCTACTAATTGTGTTCACATTGCAAACTAAGTGACTACTGCATCACAAAGCAGAGAAAACATCATGTACGGTTAATTCATAGAGTTCAGAAATCTGTGCCATCGAAGTCTTGAGTGGATTTAAGATATCTATGATGGCACCAGTTCAACAACTGCCCGGATTCTGCTTCGATTTCATACCAAGACTTCACAAACCGCATTGTGCAATATATATAGAGGCTGAATCCAGTCAAAGATTTGGTGTAATTTATAAGCTCGCGGCGCTGTGAGGCTTATGCATCCTTCCTGAGCGGTCCGCTGTAGCAATTCACTATCTTCTCGTAAACCACTAAATCCGGTGTAAAAATGTCGAAGCTTTTGAATTCGATGCCTATTACCACGAGTTTTCCATAAGGTTTGACATCCAAACGGCATGCCGACCATGAACTGGTGTGAACTTTGTGTGTCCATGATGGATTCATGTTCTATGCCTTTTTATTCAGTACTGTTTTCAAAATGCGATGCTGCTTTTGCCTATAGTTTGCATATTGAAACCGACGTCATTGTCTGTCTAGTAAGTTTTTGTTGACGCTCGGCAAAATGAATGAACAGAGTACACGTGCACCGTATTTTCTCGAATATAACCCGTAGGCTGTGTGATTTAAATGTGGTTATTTTGTGACTAAACTAATTGTTTTGTTTTGATTAAATACAAAAGTTGTGCGCATCGATGATGACGTGGAATACGAGAGGGAAGAAATACAGGATAAATATAAAAGATCCAGAGCCAATGTTGACTGACGATGCAGTGTTGACCATCTTGTTTTTCTTAATCGTTTTATAGCGACTTTATATGCATCCTTCAATGTTCGCTGTCTCCGTAGCGCAGATTCCGCACCAACATACGAGATCCGTCACCACCGTTTCTTTTCACTGCGGCGTTCAGTTGTCAGATATAGGTCCGTCCACTCGTATGCGCTGTCGCGCCATCTTCTTGTTGGTCGACTTCTATTTCTCTTTCCGTTCACCATGCCCTCGATGCGATTCTGCTCATTCACAGTTTTGCTTCTTTGATGTTGTCGTAGAGTTAAGCAAATTCCTTTTCACTATACATGTAGATGTGTGAGTTTGGTGATTATTAGGAGAGTTTCAATTCGTATGTGATCTGATAATCTGTGGCGGGGCATAAGCCTCATTCATTGTGTGATTCTGGAAGGTTGGAAGTTTCTTGAGAGCTGTTGAGGTCCAGTTGATGAATTCTAAGCAGCACAATACAACATACATGGCTGGACTTTAGGTCGCTTGAAACTCGCTAGAATGTAAGGATTTCCTTGGTTTTATGGAAGAAAGGGCAGCCCATCCTAGGCCAATCCTGTATTGAAGTGGAATCATGCTATCGCTCTTGGGTGTGAGCTTGTGTCAAAGGTAGGTAACTTCTGAGACTTCTTCGATTGTATTTCCATAGAAGGTCATGTGAAGTGTTGAGTTGATTTTATCTGTTGTCATATACTTCGTTACAGATAAATTAACGAGGAGTGCAACTTCTGCAGCATGTAGGATCGTAGGAGTTGTAGGATCGAGTGTGAGTTGCTGTGGCATAAATATCCGCAGCATAACTCACATTACATGCCGTACTCGAGCGAATGTTGTTTTTTACGATAGTTTTCTATGAAAAATGTCTGAAAGCCACCTGTTATGAGGATGGACTTCAAAAATTCAAATTCCGACTGCAGACATTTGTCATTTCCGATCATTTTGATAAGTTCAATTCATGCTTAAAATAATGATAGAGGATTTCCTAAAGCAGTTAAATTCTATGATGCTTGAAAGAAACAACCGGAGCAATGAACTAATCATGATCTACTCGTATGTTATGTTGACTACTTAGAAATTATGAACATGCAAGTAGGTCACGTGCTAAACAGTGCTAATGATAATCGACAATCATTGTTAGACAATGTAAATACGTCAGACTTACAAGTACAGTACTCACGCTCCAACGCCAGTGATCTTACGCTAAAACTCGCAAGACCCTGGATTTGACTGAATCATAAAATTAATTATGCCGATGAAAATGGAATTAAAAACTTGAAATTTCAGCCAAGAAAGCACAATAAGATGCTGACGTTTTTATGATGACTTGCATATAGTGTAGCTCATGAATTAAGCTTTTGATACTCAGCTTAATTTCCGCTTAATTAAGATGCTTGCTAGCAAATACTAATTCCTTTTGATGTCCAACTTGTTTCATAGTACTTATAAAGGGGCGTCATCTCGGTAGTATATAAATACAGGAATAATTTGGAAAAAATTCGCTTTTTAAAAACAGCTCAAATAATTTTTTCGACCCCTGTGATCCTACTTTGTCTAGCCCTACTCATCCTGAAATCGAATATAGCACCAAAAATATCAAGGTAAGTGAAATTATGCCACCATTTTCTAATTAGAGAATGTGTACAAACTTCTTCCAAAGCGACAGAGTGCCTATGACATTGACAGTTGATGTAAGTAGAAGTTTTTGTACGTCACAAAGGAACTAACAATACAGATCTGAAAACCATGTATCAGGATTAATGTGAAGATCTCCATTTATAGCATCACTTTGGTTACATTCATTTCTGAATCAAATCTCATTCCTGACACTAGGCGGAAGGATCAATTGATAATCTTAGGGAATAAAAACTTAATTCTTCATAGCGATTTGGTTTGAGATTTCAGTTACAATTCAATTTCACTGGGATTTATATTCATTTTATGGTTAAAATCAGAGGACATCTAAGAGATGAAATCTTTTCATACAATCTCATTTTACTTCCAACATTGTCGAGTGATTCATCGAAAACCGATCAACGACAAGCGAGCTTACACAAATTGGGATTTTCAAGTGTCACTTGGAAAATGGCAATAACCGAAAAATTTTCAAATTGATCGCATAACAGTCACTTTCTAGAGTTCAAATAAAATAGGAAAATGTGTCAAAATTGAAAATGTAGATTCATAGCATTTCATGTCGTAGGTTCAATACAACATTTTCAAAAGCTAAATGTGCAATGTTCATATCAACTGAATTAATTTCTTTCAGATAAATCCTGCATCATTCATTTACATGAATGAATGCCTTTAATCATAGACTACATGTATTACATTCCGCGGAGCAATTCCACGGTATTGCAATTACGCAGAAGAATGAAAGTGCAAGACATCAGCTAAGCAGTCTGTTACTGTAGAGCGCGATGATATACATGTATTTCTCATTCTTTGGATAAAAGCAAAGTTTCACGCTGTTCAGCATTACGAAATACTAGAGCAAGAGAAATCAATTCCCACGGTCTATTCTAGAAGCATGATATTCATCACTATCATCATCGCATGCCGATTGTCTTTTGAGAAGCCTTCACGCACTTGTAGTTGTAGCGCTCACTTAGTTAGAGTTAGTAGCATCTAGTGAAAGCGGTGATGCCACCTGAGGCGGACTGACTCAAACCATTGAATTTCTGCACCTCCGCACGAAACTCGGTCCAAAACAGTCTGAGACATCCAACCAATAAAAGCTGTCAGTAATATTATTCAATAATCGCAACAGATGAGCAACTTTAACTGCTTGCGAGCATGAAATAAGCAAGAGTTAATTTTTACGTGAAAAGTGTGAGGGAATTGTTCCTTATTAATAACATGCGTCGCTATTTTTTTGGAGTCAAACACGTCTTTCTAAAAATATGTTAAAATGAACGAACATTGCATGAATGCTTTTTAATTGTCTAAAAACGTTGCAAACTAACAAAACTTTGCAAATTCAACCGCAGCACGCAGTATGAATGACTATCCATTCATTATGTGCATGTAATATGCAGCTATTATCCGTTTCTTTCACTATTCAGATAATTTAGATTAACATCTCTGAAATGCTTTGTTGCATCGCCATGAATACGATTATCAATTAATTACAATTACAATTACACGATTCATAAAAATTGATTGTTCAATAAATATATTTACAGTATCTATGAAGTAATTTATCTCATTGAAGCATTAACTCTCAATATGTCAATATAGCCTAATAATGGTTGAGACGGCCTCAGATCTCACATAACACAACGACAAATTCAGAAAATAACGAAATCGATATAATTCATAGTCATCCTATTATTCAAGAATATAAGACGTAAAAGCCGATGAGGTAGCTCATTGTGAGACTCGTGCGTTAGCTATTTATACAACAAATGCCTTTGAAAGTTAAGAAAAGTCGGCGGTTGGAAGACATCCCAAGTTTTTCGAATATTGAAAACCATTTATTTTCACTTTCATCGCCTCGGTGCTAGCCTCATTTATCCACCAGCATCTTCAAAAACACAAACACATGAATGTCGTCAGAAGGTTAGATCAGGTGAACGATATTAAGAAAATACGACGAGGCTAAGTGCCAAAAGAAATAAAGCAGCTATCGTAGCAGGAAACACAGTTAGAATCCGGCAGATATCGGAAAGGAATTGAAATTTTTGTTGAATGCAAATGGTGGAGGAGAAAGTTTGTGTTATCATGCAAAAAGGTGGTGCTGTAGATACGTTACCTACACTAATTCTGAATCTAGCGAGCGTTGTTGAATGATTACTTGCAACACATTATGCATGTCACTTTTATTTCGAGGTTCCCTAATCCGTGAGCGAATGGACACGATGAGTAGATATCCACTCGCCATTTTAGAGATAAGACTTTTAAGAGGGTGAGAGTTTCTAAATTCCAATGTTGCTTTATCAGAAACATTCAGATGAACAATTACATCTTCTTAGATACAGTGGAGTTCACTCATGGTGACTGATGGTCTTATTTGTTGAATAACTTCGTCATGGCACTTAGATACTGCGATCAACAAATAAACATATTTCATTAGCAAATTTGATTGCCTGTAGTTAAAGTATGTTCAGTTCTCTTCGTTCCTTGACATCTGCTGCAGTACTCGTGTATTTGAAAAGACGGATGGTCTTAGAACCTCAGTGATGATACTATTTACTATGATGCAGGGGGTGCAAAAAATAAACTGCAATAAAGTTGGACCGAACATTAATTACAAAATGAGGCAATCAATTAATTAGAATTTTACATTTAAATATTTGATTACAATTATACATGTTGCAATCTCGACCTTCGCATCTCAATTCATTAGAATGGCTAATGTATAATATTAGCTAAGCCTGAATAGTGAGCAAAGTTATTGCATTCATTACTTGTAGCTATATTTATTACTGAACTTCCTCGTAATTGCAATATGTATTATTATTATGCACCAGACATAAATTCATTCACTGAATATCATCTGTGCTTTCTGATGAAACTGAATGCTGTACCAAATACCATCACACGATCCTAAAAATTAATTTTAATTGCAATACAAATGAATCAAGCAATCAACTGTAAGCATGAAAAAATAGGAGGATAATTTGGATAAACTTCGTAGTACAAAATTGGCCAAAAATAGGAGTAATTTAGATATGTAAATTAAATATTCCTAACTGACAGACACAAAGGTGCAGAACCAGGGAGGCATCAGAAAGCGAAAACATCAGGGCAGAACTCAATCCTACGTACGTTGGACTAAACGCGAGAAATTCCCCCGAAAAAAATAAAAGCGGATTGACTGATCGAAGCAAGTCGTCCACTCTGACCAGATAGAGTAAACCGAAGTAATAAATACCCAAAAAGTAGGAGCGGGGAAAAGAAAATGTCGACCAAGCTCCTTGCCGCAGTGATAAAACTCCTTAACGTAAAAGAATTGGGATCGGGGAAAGGATCATACAATAATAATAAACTCCGTTGTATAACTCGAATGCTTATCTCTCACATGGTGCCAGCGAAGTGCAGTAGATTTGACAAATTCCGGAAAAATCGGAAAAATCTTAAAAATAGGAAATCTTAACCGAAAAATAAAATAGAAGAACAGTATGAGATGCATGTGCGAGTATGATTGGTGTACGATTGATTTTGGGCCGTGCCCCTTATGTCGTGAGAACCAACACACCTAAAGAAAAAAATTACTGCATGAAGTCTTGAATCTTCATTCGTAATTGCCATCTTGAAATAAATGAAGATGGGTATTTACATGCGGGACTTGAAAATTTTCAATTCGAAGTTCAGGTCAAGATGAATGAATCTTTCACGCTCAGTCGTGTGCTTCGAACTTTCATGCCGTTTTCGCACAGTGACTTTATCCGCAAGTAATGAAACGCATTTTATAAGGAACTGTAAAAATATGTAATCTTTGAGCGAATATATAGTACTCCAGAAAGTCGACCTGATGCCAAAAGCAAAAGGCACAAGATCAATTATATCATATGGACGATATACGGAAGCATTTGCTAGCATGTCAACCCTACTGGTTTCTCCTTTCAAACTCGCATTATCCGGACATAAACAAATATTAATAGCGTCTAAACGAAAAGAAACATCACAACTAATATTGACAGATTATGCAATGCTTAATACATAGTAATTTTCGATAAAAGGAATGTAGCAGAATGTAAATACAAAATACGAATGTGTGTCAATGGACTTTCTTTCACCCTGTCCTCCGTAGAAAATTGTTTTGGCTTTTTTTACTTACTGATGCTTGTAAAGAGGAATGATAATTGGGGTTAGGATAGAGGAAAAATACAGATTTCATTCTTACTATGGATGTGTGGGTTCGAGTGAACACGTGCCGTAATTCATGTTTTCATTGGCGCCACAGTGTAATTCATGTCTTCTGGTCATTGCTTATTAGAAATGATTGATATAAATTAAACTGTGGCATGTCGACTTTGCACAGTCGCCATGGGAATGGGGATTCCCATATTGGAGGTGCAGGAGTGGATTTTTATCTAATTGGAATTTCCATGTGTGGGATTTATGTGCCACACTTGTGAAATACAAGTTAAAATGTATCAAAATCGCTACCACATGTTATGGCTGCGAATTGAAATCGTTAAATAAGTCAAAGTACTATAGATAATATCAGCCGGAGTTTGCTGCGACATGCGGCGCTGGTAATGGAGCATCTTGTAGCATCAAGAGATGGGGGAAATTCTGTTAATAAATCTACTTTCGCATCTTATCCTGATGGTAATCGTCTTTAGTAACACTTCAAAGAAATTGAAAGTATTTACTGTTTCTTTCATCAATCTTGCAATAAGCATACGAATCAATAAATCAAAACCATAAGGTTTGTTTCACAGGCAAGTAAAGAGAGTTTCTGACTCGATATAATTTATTGGTCGAAAGTAAAAAGTTATAAATTTACACGTCGCACAGCGTGACGGGCCTTCGGCGTCCAGCGCCTTCTTACGGTCGATAGTCAAATAGCGGTCAGCACACTTGGTGTGAAGATTTATAAAGAAGTGAATGGTATTAAGAATTGTGTTGCTTGTTGAATGTGAGGTGATCAAAGTGAGAAGGCAGACTGTAGCAAGGTAATTCATGTCTTCTATTGATTGTTGGCTTCAAGTGTGTAATAGCTTTTGCTTCAGTGAATGTTGTGTCTCGAGTGCTCGTCAGCTACATTGGAAAGACTGTAAGAAAATTCTCCACTCGGCACGCAGAACACAGACGTGCAATAATTAATAAGTCTGCATCCAGCGCTCTCTATGAGCATATTAAAAGCAAACATAATGATCTAGGTAGCATCGAGGATTTTCAGGTCGATTTCATTGCTAGGCTGACGAGCACTCGAGACACAACATTCACTGAAGCAAAAGCTATTACACACTTGAAGCCACCAAGTGTGCTGACCGCCATTTGACTATCGACCGTAAGAAGGCGCTGGACGCCGAAGGCCCGTCACGCTGTGCGACGTGTAAATTTATAACTTTTTACTTTCGACCAATAAATTATATCGACTCAGAAACTCTCTTTACTTGCCTGTGAAATGCATCGCCTGACTCGCAAACTGGTCAACTATGCCATAAGGTTTGTACTCTCTGAAAGTATTAACCTCCACATGCTGTACATGTACGTGTGAGAGGTTGCAATATGGGGGTGTGCCTGCAACCTGTGTAGATTCATTAATGCCATAGAAGTAGATAATAGTACATTAGAATGGAAATTTGATATCTTGCCTGTGTACAATGATGACACATGGAAAAATCTATGGTTTATAGATCAGATTCGATCTAAAACATTGTATCATAGTCAAACTATTTAACAAGTCAGTTGTGGAAGTTGATGACAGTAAATTACAGGATTTTCATGAAGAGAATTTTAAGTGAGATGGTGGCATTGTTTCATGTAAAATAGTCTACTATTCCATGGATTGATATAAATGTACTGTGTCTATTTGTAGCAGTCACTGACAACTATTTTCCAATTTTTCGATACTGGAATACGAATTAAAAATTGGTTCAGAGTCATAATTGAAGGTGGTCGGTATGCTGTTTGCAGAAACATCTGAAGAATTTACAGATAAAAGTTCTAATTATTGGATGATTTCTCCCTCAAACGGTCACGAAACCTAGCGCTTTTCTGGAATAAACACATTGAAGGCTGCTTTACCGATAATCATTTCTCAGATAAATGAAATGTCGCTGAAACTTCCCTATTTATCATTAAATGACGCATATGATGTAGTGTGATGATGTTTTTGAAGCTGATATTCGAAAGCATGCAAAGATTTTGAAATGTTCAAATCTAGTGAACAGGAGAACCCTTTAAAGTACAAAGAATACTCTAAGATTTTTTGGCCTCTGATTTCAAGCTGGAGTAATGCATGTTCTGTAAATCGACATTGCAAGTTTCATGTGTCTAATTATATTCTTGATAGATTGTAGGAGTGATGATATTTCAAAGTGATGAACGTACAGAACGTTTTAAAGGATTTCCTGCTTTGTCACTCTGTCGCCGCATTATTTTGTAAATTCATAATTGCTTTTGTGTCCGTGATCTTAGGACAAGGGGCAACAACCCAGATCACAAATTGGCTTGATGCCGATCAGAAAACATGGAAACCAGATCGCACAACTTGCGTTTTGCCCCAACTAAGTTCCCCCGGCGGCGTGTGCCATAATTGTCATGCAATTTCCATTCTAGGACTTTCTATGACTTTGTTAATTTGCATGATTAATGCAGATCAAGTCATGGATCAGATGGATCAGGTATTTACATTTTTATTGTAAATTTCTATGGTTACAGAATAGAGATATAATATTACATTGAGACCTACAAATACAATGTCTGACAACACATACAACAAATAAGTCGCATACTATGCAAACATGTTTAATGCTGCATAAAATTATGTAATGCGAATATGAAAACCCACAGAATTTCCATAGAAATTCAACCTTTGGAATGAGAATTGGAATTGGAATGAGAATTCGCGTCCCACAGCCACTCTGCGCATTTGTCCTCCATCCGAGCGATCGTATCATGTTCTTCCCAATAAAAGCGAGTCATACACTTAACATGTAGTCCTACATAAAGAAAAATTGCACGCTGACTTATAAAATTGACAAAGTCCGACCTTAAAGGCATCATAGGATGTCATGCTTGATCCTCCTACTAGTAATCAGTTCTCTCTAATTAATACTAAGATGTTGTAGGTAGATGGTCAAACTTTGTTTTTACTTTTATTATACTATATTGCATTCCTTCATAAAACACATCCATCAAATATTTCCCTGTTTCCATGGATTACGTATATTAGTCAATGAATGCACGCACTGATGTCTCCACCTCAACTTTGCAGCTGTTCTGATCGCATCGTAACGTCGAGACGTCCGTGGAAAGCACCTCAGTCATACACAGGTAAAATGACATTATCTTCCGCCAGCTAACACGATATGTAGAGTGAGCAATGCGAATCTGATGGACAATCCAACAATGCGCTTAAAAATCTAAACTTGATCCACATTATTCCTTATGCAGTCAAGCTCAGATTGATTATCTCATTATAATACCTGTCGAAATTGTGTTTTAATGCTTTGAACCGTTCAGCTTTAGCTAAGTTCCCGTACTTCATGCTTTGAGGAACATGAAATATTTTCGTTGAAATCTAGAGGTTCATAAAATTTCAATAAATGATCTTATTATATACCACACATTTTGTCTCTATCCATGTGTAGTCTCAAATCCATGCGTGATCTCAGAGGTGGAAGCTGGCCTCGTTCTTCAGGACGTGCCATCGATCGGTTAGCTCTACAGTCACCGTCCGGATTGCACCATAGAGACCAACCAGGGTTGGGCCGGTTTTTATGATGCCGACCCGGCCTTGGCTGCCAAAAGCCCGGCCGGTTCTAACCCTGATAAAGACGAATAATCAAGGGCTCTCTGACTGCCGCATGACACAATAGAGCTTTCATTTTTCACATTAGATGTACAGGTACATCATGAATGAAATGGCCTCTTTAGTGACCATGGAGCAACACTTTGCGAGATGCCATTCTAGCTGATAGCTGATTACTCGTATATATTTCGTTGTAACACATGATTGGATGTACTGAAACCAATTGTTGCATTGTTTCAAATTTCCGTGACCAAGAGGTTGCAGCGACTTTATTTCAGAAATAAACAGAAATGTACACTATCGGTACATGTTATGTTAAAAAATATCAACCATCTAGTCATCTCTTCAATCGTAAACTGTGACTAGACGTGAGTAGCAATTTTGTTCGACTTGTCAAGAACGGTCAACAGAATATGAATATTACTCTCAATTAATGACATTATTATTCGGACATCCAAACAACCATCGAAGATAAGTGCAGGCACATATTTTCAAGGAATAAATTTTATAAATATCGATCAAAATCCCCTACACAGATGATTGCAATGATGTCACAAATGTCAACAAAAATTGTCAAAACGAACAATCAAGGAATCCTACCGGTGTTTCAGGTCGGTCTGAGAACTATGGTCAGGCCGAGGCCGGTCTAAAGCCTTACGAAGATTTAAGGTTAAGGTTAAGATCGTTCGCCGGTTTACAGCTTATGGGAAAAAGGTGCAGTCAGTTGTCCAATACATTGTAATTAAATTTTATTTAGATGACTTTATTTCAAATATGCTATCGCAACTGAAGTGTGGCTTTGTCTTCCCTCTCAATAAGGCTTCATTTCCTTTCATTATGACCAGAAATGCTCGTTGCAAGCTCGTGCTGACGGTTCAGTCCCATTGCGAATTGTAGTTTTATTCCAATTAACTTTATCGAGTGTCTGCGAATCATCAGTGACTGACAAGGGATTCCAATCTCGGAGCTGTCAAACCCGAGATTGGACGGTGAAATTCCTGGGATTGAGCTTTTAACAAATAGCACAATTCCATCTTAAGTAGGAAGACTGAGTAAGAAAATCTGCCTTAAATTCACGCACAACAGATACTTATTCTTTACACTTCAACATAATTGTCAACGTTGCGTTTGCTAAATCGAAGTAGGAAAATTTATTAGATGAAGAAGAAATACTTTTCTGAAACTTTCTTAGTCCCTATGCCTGTGATAAGAATACATAAAGAGTGTGAATATATAATCAAATAATGAGCATGCTGACACAGCTGAACAACATTGAAAAGGTAATTCAAAGAAAAGTGTCGAAAAGTAATCGAAGATCTACACGCATTCGGTTTCAAGCGGCAAAACAGTGAAACATCTAGAAATTGCTACTAAAAGACAACTAAATTAATCCCAAGACTCCGTGAGTAGAATCTTTGGATCACGGGATTGCAAAAAACTCACAGGATTCCGGACTGTAATGCCTTGACGAAATAGTCACGGGAATAAGAATCCGGCTAATTCCAGGATTGAGATCCTTAATGATGAAATTGCTCAGAGCAGTTTTATCTACATTATTAGCTTCAAGTGATATTTCAATCCGAAATTGAGATGTTCACGAAGAATCCTTTTCATTTGACCACAGTTGTTCATAACATCATTAGCATTACTTCGTTAACAAGGCGTATCTAAGATTCTTCACTAACAGTCTACTTTAGGGGATGCACCCGATTTTGGCAATTTTTCCAAATCCAGCAATAATCCAGACGGCATACAATTTACTATAAAATTCATATTACCACTCATAGCAAGCCACACAGTAAAATTAGACCAGATGTGGTGCATCAAATTCGCATTATGACCACAGCCTGATAGGGCACTTTGGAAAATTGATGATCGGTAATCATTTATAATTTGATATCAGGTTAATCATTTGAGAGAGAATCGGAAACGTCCCATGACTTCGTCAACATTAACATCTCCGGTTCGTAAAATAATTCGATAGTTTGATGCCAAATGTTTTCGGCTTTATAACGTAAATTACCACAAGAAGAGAATCCACAATGATTACAAGGCTTAATGTCTGCACCTTATTGTGATGGAATTAAGTACATGAGTACATTTATATGCAAGCGTGATAGTTTTTTCTACGTATTATTGAGTTTTCTACAGTCGACAGGCAAGCGATAGTGCTATAGTGTAGGTCCCATGTACATGTATAGTCAGTATGTGCATTAGCATCCGGCTCACGAGAGGCTTCTTAGCATGAGCATTTTTGAATTTTCACTTTTTCTGAAATCTCAAAAGAAGAAATTTAACACCTTTCGCGACAAGTAAGCGCATAATTATTGATTCATGCATCTTGAACCGTCTATGCTTAAAATGCATGGACCTAAGCTAAACCTTTTAGCGATAATGCCGCTCCAACTGAGGATTTCCAATCATTACATAACCTCTGGGTACATTTCAAAAGAAATATAGAACGAATTTCCACATAAATATTCGCTTTGCTTCTGAAATCCGATAAATCCGAGTGGAATTCCGGCCGGATTCAAAATTTTCATTTCCGGTGCACCCCTAGTCTGCATAGTCTACTAAAAGTCACTTGCTGATAGTTTTACCATTTTACTCGTACTTGTAGCTGACATGTTTCTATTCCGATTCCGGTCTACAATTTGCCATCAAGAATTTCGGGACAAGTAAAAGTTGAAACTTTGCGAGCTTTAATCTCGAGTTTAGCACCAACAACCCCCGAATCTCGTGATCATCAAAAGCCGGAAATTGGCAATAATATTACCTGTTACTCTTTACGTGTTGCACACCGATCACTCTATCGAAGTGCGCCTAAAACAGAATTAAGTCTTGTCAGTCCTAGTGTTTATACCAGCTTTTGGCACTCCCACATCCCGGGATCTGACTGAAGTTAGATCCCGGGATGTGGGATTGCTTAAATTGCTACATTTATAATTCTGTTAGATCAAGTACTGTGATTTTCTGGGGTTTTGAAATCCTAGTGACTGATGCTTAGCAATCAGTAGTTGGTTGGCGAATTAGTCGATGTTGACTGTCAACTTATCTTTATATCGCTCCTTCAAACATTCTTCCGCTACAAATCTTCAATCGAAAAATCACTCAGAAAGAAATTATTACATAAGTTAACCATCATTCAGTCAACAATTTAAGATTGCATCTTAGATAGAAAGCATTATGCATCTAGCCAGTAGTTACACGTTGCTTATCTAAGATTAACCACATGGGTTAATGAAAGGAAGATATTAGAAAGTAAAATCGAAGCATAATTGATTGCATTGAAAGTCGCTCACATCTGCACTGTACCAGAAGACCGGTGGATGCATGTACTTATTACACACAAATGGATAGTCACACTGGGTTATAACTTTGCTGATCTGAGACTATGACTAAGCAGAAAGGAGCAACAGTCACGTTAGTTATCTGCGTATGAACGGAACAGGCGGTACGGTCAAGAGGTCACGGCAGGATTTGCAAACTTAGCAGGGCGCCACTGAGGTTGCTGGCGCGTAATATTTTCGTCGTACTTTAAAAAGAAAATTCCCCGTCCTTATTGGTACAGAGATAGTGAAAGTGTTGCCTCTCTCTGTGAGAAAACAATCGTTGAGAAACTCATTTTTATTTAATAATTTTCTTTACCGATCGACTCGCTAATTTCGTAATTTTACCCACAATCTCTTTTTCTGAGTCAGGCAAGCAAACGGTATAGTCAAACACTACGAAGGGACGGGCTGTCTCATTCATAGAATGCAATTTGATATTCTCGTTGTTGTGAGTCGTGATTTGAGATATTGACATATCAATCAGTGAAATGAGTATGAGGTTCACTTACATACAAGAAAATAGAATAAGCATTTTCAAGATTCAAAATACCTTATGGCCTCCAAAAACACAAGTGTAACTACAGATCACAAACAATGAGCAAAAAATGACAAATAATAAAGTAAGAGAATAAAGAAGCCACGTCACACATTACTAATAAACACTGAATTTCTATTAACAGAATCATGGAAGCGCTTGGTTTTCACTGTGGGAGATATCTAGGACTTGCTTCGCTTCTTCCAGTTAGTCTCTCGATGAACATGCTTCTGAGAAGATAATCACAAGAAACTTGAATGTTCGCTTGAACAGTCGCCCGCATGTTCGATCATCCACTGAGAGAATACAAGGGCTTTCCCTCCCACTAGGAGTCAATGATTCGGACGGTCGTTTCTCAACACACATGAGATCTTTTTTATATGAATTTTCTATTTTACACGCAGGCCGTTAAGGCTACACAACGGGCTGGGGACGGCCTAGTCGAGACGAGTATATACTGAAAAACGCCAAATTAGCTTGCAAGGGTGATTTGATGAAGTTTACGTAAGTCAACAGCCTAGGCTAATCTTCATGACAAAAATAACTTTAATCCCGCAAACTACAAATAATAAAAAACTACTTAATTAATATTCCGACAAGCGATATTAACTTCAGGTTGAATCGAGATGCAAAGAATTCATGGTTATATTGGCTGGGTCTAATCCATAGCTTTTGGCAGGAATTACAACTTCAATGTATGACTACTTTGTGTGTTTTCATGCCCGCATGGCTCCTAGTGAAAATGAAAAATCAGTCACACTAAATGCCATTAGTTTAGCCGCTAACTTCAGGCGATGCAAGTGCAAATGGAAGGCCATGCGATTACAAGAATAATTTTGTTTTCATAATTCATGAGGTTGCCCGAAATTATTGCCAATAAATCATGATTGCGTTCAATCAGAAGCTTAGTTAAATTGCTTAAAATCCAAGTTGAGAAATTTAGTTAGAAATTGTTTGTATATCTGTTCAATAAGTCCATCCAGCATTGCTAAATTTCATCTCGAAACAGGACAACATGCGGCTGATCAAAATGAGAAAATGTTCAACATGAACTAATTTCCCGACACAAGAGAAGAAGCATGTCAACAGCTTCTTCTGTTTTAAGGTACATTCGGAGACGCAATAGGATTTGAGATGATGTTTTCACTAAACAGAAGGTGAATATCTGTAAGAATCGTGTTACTATCCACTTCGTACAGCTGGATAATTACGTCACTACCTATCATGCGCAACGTTTGAGAAGAAGCATTGTAACAGAAGAAATCGTTCGACTTCTCACAGTCATAATGCGAAACTGGCGGTCATATTTTCATTGAGAGTTTTGATTGATGGAAATAATGAAGATTTTATAATGACAGTGGCTAGAAAAATGCATGCGCGACTGTTTTCATTGAGTTTCAACCGAGAACTCCTTTCAACAGAAGAATAAATCACTTTGATAGCTGAAACTATGACCATTTAGCGCAATTAGGCCATAGGCGAATGTGAACGCAAGACAGCATACACTCTGTCCACGTTATGAAAACAAAATATTGAAAATAACGAAGAAAATTGAAAAATATTCTGAAAATGTGAAGTTTGCAGATATCAATCATTAGATGATGCAATAATCCAGCAAGCACCTGAATGCAGTACGACTTAAGGTGACGATATATTCGTATGAAAGAAAACTCAAACTTTTCAAAGCATGAAATACATCAATGCACATGTATATGATGCACATGAAAAGAATTTTATTGCAATTACTTTCCATGCTATTAGAATGATTGTCAGAATAATACCTACGAAAAAATTGAGAGATGTGAAAAGCATGCTAAAAATAAGACTGCACTTACAACTACATGTTGCAAATGACTGAAAGACACAAACCATCTAAAAAGAAGGATTCCAGTAGAAGCGATTAGAAATTTTACTCAGTTTCAAGCACAGGTTGAATATAGATGCATAGATAAAGCAGTGTGGCCAGATTTTGTGTTCAATTATTCGGCTAGCTAGCGAATGCTTGATATGAACAAACAGGACTTAACTGTTAATGTTATGATTAAAAATCTGATTAATGCTTAATATCAATGGATCTAGCTACTTTCTGAATTTTGAAGGAGAGTTGATAAAAATGTTTTTGGCCCAAGTATATTGAGCCATAATTGGCTACATGGTTGACTTCTGTGGCAGATTCCTCTTGGGTTCATGTAGGCCTATCACACATTAAATTGTAGAATAAATATAAGCGTGAACAGATCGGAAGATCAGATTTAGCAGCATTCCCCCTCTTGAAATTTTCATTGCATCAGCATATTCACGTTTATTCGTTTCGACAAAAAATTCAATTCGTGTTCGACCATCTTGATTAAGATGTGATTAATCGTTTATGGTCACTAGACATTCCACACATCAGGGTTGGAAAAATCCCATAGGTTTTTAAATAGCAGGGATTTTTAATGCAGTCGGTAGCTACTTAATGGGCTATCCGATTTGGTACAAAGATATTAATATTTGCTAGGTTTATGCTGATGACGTGAGATGCAGTGTAGGCATAAAGCCTAGCAGCATACAGGAATCGTACTACATGCATTAGCACTAAAAAACTATTAAGTAAGTACCTACTAAGGTAAATTTTTTACAAATGCATCTGAATATATAATTGCAAATATATAAAAAAGTGAATACATGTGAAAATATTTGTTGCAATTTAGCTATAGAAGCTAAGAAATAGAAATTAGTACTATAGAAACAATACGAGAAAATTACAACGGTGTTACTCTGCTTACTTTGCCCTATTCTCAGTTTCCGGAGGGATGTGTAATGTAGCTTAGAATTTCCGGTAGAAAAACAGTTGCAACTTTTAGACTTTGACTCTTTGTTTCCGTATAATTCACTTTCCCCATATTATCGGCCTCCAGTTACAGATTTTATCAGTTTCCAAAACAAGTCAGAGAACCGGTAACCACGTCATTTTTAAAAAAAGTGCGACGATGAATATTAAAATGTAGTAAGCAAATATTAAGACTGAATCGCACTGATGCAGAAATCTAGTCTTGATATTTTTAGCCATAAAAGGTTTCTATAAAAAAATGAGGTGACTGACATAAAAAACTCGATCCTTGTTTTAAAAAAAAGCATTGGAAAAAGCATTTAACACACCAAAAAGCGTTGGCTTTTTAAATATGCCAACTCTGCCCCAACTTACACATAATTTTTAAATTCTTAATGACTTCCAAAATACATTCATAACGAAATGCTGGTTCTATCAACTGTGACGCAACCAGTATCATGTTGATTTATATTCAAATTCTTGACCTTTAACGCCTGGTAGTTATGTGTAGACAAGAATGACTATGTTGTCAAAATTATTGAAGTTACCTGTCAAACGTTGTCAAAGACACACTTTCTCTGCCCGTACACTGTGTGAAGATCGCAACAAGAGGTCAAAGTTGACATGATTACATTAACGGACTTATACTCGTACATGTAAATCTAAGTAATACGTTCCTCATCTTTAGATGAACGCAAAGTGATAAGAAATAGAATGTACAGTAAAACTTTTTCTGTCAAATAACTGCATGAAGTGCTCAATATTGAACATATCGATTCAACAAACTTAACTGAATAAAGTTTTAGTTTCATTGATGTGTAAGTTGAAGCATGAGAAGGATCAATGATTGTTTGTATTGTTCAGTATGACGTGATATTTGCAGACTTGATCAAGAAGTGTTAGTACCGATTGAGGATTTGGGGTAATTTCAAAAGGCGATCATCTCCCTTTGCCGGTCTGTAATTCATTCATTTATTTACAAAATATTGACAAGAAGACATGATACAGTGGCCGAGACTTTCCGCTTAGTAGGGTGAAACTGTCGAAACTTGAGGCAATGTAACTAGGTTGGGTAGACAACAAAGACCTGAATGCAAGATGTCTTAGCACGCACCAACCCCACGGTTCAATTGATCTAAAATCATTATTCCAAAAATCAATCATGGCTTGTAATTTATGGTGGATTTCTGAAGATTATTGCAACCGACAATAATTCATCGTAGGTCAAGCCACAAAGCATTTCATGCAATTTTTTCATTATTCCTGCATTCACCAGTAATCATAATATAATTCATATAACTACGAGCAGTCAATTCAAATGCATATGCCACCAAAAGGCTCACTGAAAGTTTTAAAAGAAATGAAAATCTTTGAAAGAAGATACACTTTATATTGATATGTACAGTTGAAAAATTAGCCATCATATTTCGCAAAATATCAATGAAAATAATATACACAATTTCGATTTTCGGACGATTCAGAATCCGACCCTTTACGAACGAGAGAAAAGTTTTTGTTATGATCCAACCATCTCGATAACAAAATTCCGCTTTACCACAAATTATCAATTCTGAAACGAATTTCATGACCGGCATGCAAAAATAATTTTGTCAATTATTTTGTTGAAAATCCATGTATTGCACAAAAAATTGATTTGATGCGCTTCAATTACAAAATCGTTCTTTTACTTGCCAGATTATCCACGTGATGCATGTACTTTATAATGCCACAGATATGTACTTGATGACACGAAATTTTGACATTTTCTGCAAGAGCGGTCAGTAAACAGCAGCAGATGATGAATGTTGGATATAAAAAAGACATGCTCTGTGATTATTCGTGTCACAAAATAGTAAGTGAATGAAAGCTTTCGATTATATCTTATTAGTGTTCATAGAAATAAGTACACGTGATAAGAATAAAATGTGTTTGTGGAGAGCCACTTTTTCCCTATTCTGTCAATCATCCAAACATGGATCGCATGGGTCAAACGTGTGAATGACATGACCATCAGTAAATATCGAAGTAGCGAAATTTCATTTACTGAACCAATGAACGTCACGACGAAATTATGTTCGGGTGAGTTACTATAAAGACTTCCATGCTCTCTTTCAGCAGATACATGCAGATAAGGAAAGTGAAGTTACATCTCATTAACATCTTCTCGTTGTCGCACTGAGCATCAAAAGAGATTATTAAAAACAGCCTTCATACAATCTCATACGTGGAGATGCACTCCAAAGTATTTTTTCATAAATTATCAAAAATACGTTTTAATTTATCGTTTTTTACAGAATCTACAATCCTAACACAGCGGAGAAAGAGCTAAAAAGGGTCTAGGACAAACGCAGTCAAAGAACTAACATTGACAAAATGAGAATAACATAGGATAATGAAAAAATCCTGTCATTCTTTGGTATTACAAATTCAACTATATTACTCATTTCTGTATACTTGTAATACCGAAGATTCAACCATTTTCAGAGTTGCTTTTATGTCTTCATATGGTTTGCCAATATGCTTCGTTTTTAGAATACTGTAGTTTAATTCTACTGTAAACTGCGAGTAAAAAGTGTAAATTATCATTGCAGTATAAGTATAGAAACTAAATCGATAGGTGAAAAAGTATAGAGATAATGAGGAGCGGTATAGTGTCTTTTCAATTGATCCTTTTCCAGGACAAGTGATTTTAAGATGACAGACGCAAGATAAACTAAGGGGTGAGATTCAGTTCCTGCATTCATTTATCTCGCCATTAACTTACAAGGACACAACGATAGAGTGTTATTAATCAACTTAGCATTTCCCAAACTCATTGCAAACAAACATAATGGTAAAGGATTCCCGAAAAGCCTATGTCGCCTGATCAAAGATAATGAGTCACTAGTCGATTGCAATATCAAATAGAAGTAACTTAAGGATGAAGGAAATGCTGATACACGCACGCTTCATTGCGCATCTGTTGACTGAAACTGATAATCGTCTTCGCTGGGATTATTAAAGAAATCAGAAAATCATGAATGAAACGCTCATACTTCTTAATACTCGTAGCATTACATATCGCTTGAAGATTAGTGAATAATCTTTTAAACCTAAAATTTAACCGCTTAGGTTTACCTGTGATAAATCAATGTTTTTGCGTTCTCACCCTATCAACAATCGAGAATCGAGATTCTAGATGACAGTTATTCGCATTTATGATAATACAAAGGAAAACTTCATACCAACTTAGAGATGGTCATCACAATTTAATTTTTTGTTGACGTAAGTATAGTAGAGCTTGTAATCCCGATATCCGAGGATCAGCGCCTACAACATTCCCGGGATTTCGGAATTTACTCAAATGGGTAGGAATTGCTTGGATCATCATTTTATCGACAAAGTTGTCGATTGTCAAACCTACATGAGCATGGTAGGCGCTCTTGGGCAACCTATGAGTAACAACAGACAGCACACAAAGTTGTAGTTCTTCAACCGTTCAACTCCAAGCTCGCATTTGAAAATCGCTAATTTCGCCAATTTTGTAATTCCTTAAAAGTCTCCTAATTTTTGCGATTTCTGAAGTTTTTCATGTTAAGCAGCTGGTACTAGATATATGCTAGACTAAAAGTAGGTCTCTTTACATACACGTGGAGTGTGACAGCTCGCGTTGTAGCACTGATAGTGGACCCACGTTTTACTCCATAAGTTTCCTGGAGACCGTTGAAACTGAATAATGCTTGCATTTGTGACCTCGGCCTCCGCGGGCTTCACAAACTGGCTTATTCACTTAGCTCCGAGTCGCTCCCAGTCTACAACTCATCACACGTTCGCATCGCCCCTCTTCAACGTTAAATTATAAGTTTCGCTCAATAGCCTGTTTAAATTCATAAGAGAGCATCATGTGTCCTAAATATGTATCTAAAGTGAACTAAATGCTCGTGATTAATGCTCATGAAATATATCGTGTTAAATGCATGATGTGACATTATGCATGTAGGCCCCTACTCAACATTTCAGCAGTAAGCGTTGTATACAAGTATAGGACTTTTGAGAGCGAATTTTGAGAAACATATTTTATTCATCGAATAGAGCAGTGGCATTCCTTACATCCATTAGAATTTTATCAATCAAAATTCACTTGATATAATACTACGCATTGCAAAAGCTCCAGACTGATTAAGGCGGTTGACCTACAGGTAATCAATCGATTGGTGAATAGTAGTAAGTGATTTAGTGCCAATAATGCCCAAGAAAACATACTGTCCCGAAAACATGCACTCTCTCGCGTTATCCTTGCTACACTGCTTCTGTGTTGAATTAATAACAGGCGAAGCAATAAGTTTAATGACAGTAGTGATTGATTCACATTATGCATAATATTTGTTCCATGAAGTTTGTGAGCATTAATAATTTCTTGAAATTTAGCAAAAAACTTCGTAAAAATACTGAAATTTCCTGAATTTCGTCGCGATTTCGCATTCGCGAAAAATCATTGGCCTAGCCTAGACCAGGGGCATCAAAGTTATGCTTACTGTTTATTCCTTCCTATATTCACTACATTCTCAGATTGACTGACTGACGTCGAGGGATTCCAGGTACTTTTTCAAATCTAGGACATGCGGATTTTAACCGTCATTTCTTCGGATCTCGGGATCCAGAGCTTGTGAATGTCCATGACCTTAAAAAACGTATGCACGTAGCGGGTACCACCACAGATGATTAGAATGCGATATAATATTGTAATTTGAACAGTTTTCACCTCTTCATCATCTATGAGTCAATCCCAATCCCGAAATCATGTGTGCTGGTTGCGCCTAATGACAATACAGCGATTATCCCATAATTACATGAGCCAATCTCGAGATTTCACAGTCTAATGAACAAGATCTTGCAGGAGTCAATTCCGATCCCAATATCACGGGATCCAACAAAGTCGGGATATCCTAAATAAAAGTTGAAAGAGGTGCTGAAGTGAGAAAAGATTGATTCACAAATCAAAACAAGTTGCCGACACAATAACAGGCTATTCAATTGAAAGAGACGATGCAAAATGCAAAGAATGACTGATCAGTGGATGCAAATCAAAGGACGCAGAAGGTGACCCGGATGATATTGTGCATTATTGCTCAAAAAACTTGTTAGAAATGACGCGTTGGAATGGCTACCAACTCCTTTAGCTCTGGTGCATGGCTTGTGCTGTTCAGTGATATAGGGCCTATCTGACTTTAAGGAAGGCCCTGAAACAAGAAGTTTGAATGGTTATCATTTGCTGCGTTTCATCAGGCTCGATGCTGATCATTCAAATACATCAATATGCAGGAATTATTAAATAAAATATCGCAGTCAATATAATTAAGCTTAACATAGCATTTTTCTAATTTTCTATAAACTAATTTTGTTTCAATATTGGAGAACTTAAATGCAATTCTTGCAAGCCATTTTATTATAAAGCCAGCGCTTCGGATGTCCACAGCATCCATCTTCAGGGCAAACTAATGAAATCATATTACAGGCTAACTTGATTCTAAATTTAAATCCTAGTACAATAATTATACGAAAATCTATGAATGAACTTGATAGCTAGATACAATATAGAAATCAAACTTAATATACTAAGAGATACTAAATACGGTCCTCAATAAGCAAGACCAAGGACTTACAAGGCGTCTAGCAGTGATGTACTAGAAAGACCTTTTCTTGTTTTTTGTCATTTAGTATCTCTTAGTATATCAAGTTTGATTTCCATATCATATCTAGCTATCAAGCTCATTTATAGATTTTCGTATAATTATTGTACTAGGATTTAAATTTAGAATCAAGTTAGCCTGTAATATGATTTCATTAGTTTGCCCTGAAGATGGATGCTGTGGACATCCGAAGCGCTGGCTTTATAATAAAATGGTTTGCAAGAATTGCATTTAAGTTCTCCAATATTGAAACAAAATTAGTTTATAGAAAATTAGAAAAATGCTATGTTAAGCTTAATTATATTGACTGCGATATTTTATTTAATAATTCCTGCATATCGAACAATTTGCTGCCAAATTTCACGAACTTCAAATACTTCAGTAGAAAAATTACACATCAACCACTTCATTTATAGAGAGTTTTGCTGATGAAGGAGAGGAAAGGGGTAAAATTGAATGCTTATCAAGACTGGATTTCGTTTCACAATCTATTTCGAGCGTTGGGCTGAAGAGATGATGTCCAGTTGCTTGATTCTGTAATGTTGGAGATGATCAGTCGAGAGAGCAAGGTGACCAGATCCTTCAGTCAAAATAAGGACACCTTACTTACAAAGTAGGAGGAAAGGTCTATGCGTACTCTATTTATCTACATATTGATTTGCAAAAAATTACGTTAATCTGAATGATTATTATCATAATACCTTGTCAGGCTCTGCCACGATGAACAGCGTGAAACCCATATTGTGGCAATCATGGAAGCTTTTTTATACCTCCGTGATGTTCTAATGAATGCTTTTGCCACATTTCAGTATATTTTACTAGTTTCTTCTTTTAACATGTAGACCTATTGTAAAATTTAGCTGTTTACTTCCCTGTACTTTCAAGTTCGTGTAATAGCGGATTCTTACTTCTACATAGACATCCTGACAGTGCGCCTGCATGTGTAAGTGTATGCCATATGTACTTCTTCCAATAGCTAATTGTGTAATAATGTATTCTGCAACATTTCGTTGCTGGGTTATTGTTATTCCTTGAACTACGTAACAATGGATTTTTTGATACTATGCAATACATTTTTGATATTGTTAATTTTCCGATTTAGTTTTTCTAGGTTTAAACCCAGGTAAATACCAGAATACCAGGTTTAAACCGAAAAAAATAACTAATTTTTAGCACTGAGATATTGTAAAACCGACATGCATCTGTTCCGAAGCTGTTTCGGGACGCCGAGACAAATCTGCCCAATGAATTTTTTGGTTAACTAACTGCTCACAAGTGCTATTTATTGATAAGAAGGAAAATGAAAGCCGGAGCAGAATACGATCCTATTGTGAAAATTGCAAAAATGCATTTCCGACAGTTGTCAAATCGTCATGTCTAGTCTAATCAATTATGAAGCGATAAAAGTTCACTTAAAAAATATCGTGCACTGGAACTAAATAATTGGCATGATATGATTTTTAAGAACTGAACATAAACGAGTATTTGACGATTGAAAATAGAAATGAAACAAATACAAAGACACTGATGGATGAATGATCCATTATCGCTTCATTATTATTCACTTCGGTTGAATGTAACTTTCACAATGTTGGCAATTGTACTGGTAATGAGCACGCAAATTCATTAACCTTTTAAGTGTACTATAATAGAAAAACCTAGACAGTATTGCAAAATAACATGTTTGAAGACTTTAAAACTCAGTATTTGCTGTTCTTAAGTCGCAACTTCCCTTGCATGATGCTGATGCAGTTGCGTTAAGGAAGGAATAACATTCACCACATTCAGATTTCGTACTTGAACATGTGAGATCAGCAGTAGGCTAATGTCTCGTCGCATTTTCTACTCCTTTAGCACATGATTCGTTTATCTTCTTTTCAAGTGATTGTTTCATGCGTCGAAGATCAGAAAGCTATTTTTCAACTAATCAAGATGCTGTACTAGTAAATTTTCTGTTCTAATAATGTTCTTCAAGTTGACATTCAAATCATACAATTCAATATTATGAATTTGAATTATCTTGCTGCGTTCTGTCTCCCTCGCCAGTTCTTTACAGAGGTGTTTTTCTAAAGCTTCCCGTTCTTTTATCTGCTCTTTTTGTCGTGTTTCCATTGTTTGTAAAATGAATGCGAAGATGAATACATTTCTTTCAACGCTTTGTATCCATGCAAGGTTTCCCTGGTTGAACTGTTTCTTGCTAGCAGATATGCAGACTGAAATTTTATCATATCTGAGGAAATCTAGTCCATTTTCAGTAGTTCGAAGTATAAGGAGATCAAAAGAAAACTCGAACCTCACCAATAATGTACAGCAAACTCTTGAATATACTTAAGGCTAAAACTCTACCGATCCCGACCGAATGTTTGTCTTTCTACCAATTCTATAAGTCCGCGTTTATTAGTTGTTACTCACATGTGTAAGAATGATTTATCTAATAAACAGCACACCAACATTTCAAGATTGAAAATGTCACAGCACATCGACTATTCAGCGAAGGGGACTGCAGCATCGCATAAAATCCATTGAAGTTCGTAGAACGAGGGCGATTAAGAAGTAATGTCGTCCAGATGAAAACAATATTCAATGAAAACGATGATTATGAGCAGGCTATATTGAATGGCCTATGTACAGCAGCATTTTATGAGCTTTATGCCTATACAGAGTGTATAACAGAATCGGTTCCAGAATTTCCCTGAGTTTTCCCTGTATTTTCTATGTTTTCCAGACAAATGTACCATATGCCTAATGTGCCCATAAACAAATACCTATTTGACAGCGTCTCCCGAAAGTCGCGTAACACTTTAGAAGGTTGCCAATAGCTTCAATCCATTCATTTGCAGATGTTATTTTTCTAAGAACGTACCTAGTGTAATTCGGAGAATGTAATATGTCATACTGCTACTAGAGAAGATGTCTTTTTTGTAGAATTGTGTTAGAGGAAGAATTGTGCACATTTTGTTATTTCTTCATCAATCATCAGTAGGCTGCATCGTGAATATCACGAAATCGGACGTGAAAGCAGGATTTTGTAGTACTACTGAGAATACAGCACGGCAATGTTGTGCTCAAGAGACCATTGAAGGACATCGGCAAGAAGGACACCGATTGTTGCAAAACCACCTATAATACAGCAGATTATCGATTGGATTGCTGAGTTGTGGGGAAGTTGGTAGAGCTTAAAGGATTTCGGGTGTGTCTCAAGTGCTTCAAATGGCTTTCAAAAGAATTAGGGCCGATTTGGACAAAGTGTACTCCGATAGAGAAGTCAAGCGATGTATTTTTCTAGAAAATTGCTCATTCATTTACAGCGTTTCGTTCTCCCATTGGTTAATAATGGCACTAGAACATAACGTGAACTAGGCGGTAGGCCTATATAGTATGACATAGTTTCATGCTATCAATCATGCTAATAACGGTGCAATTAGCAGTCATGCTATTATTAACGATGCTAATTATCAGTCAATAATATCAATCATGCTATTATCAGTCAACGTAATCTAAGGTAGCTAAAAGCTTATTATAATAATATAGACCGTACGCCTGAAGCGGGTAGAAAATATTCTTGACTTAGAGAAAGCTAATACGAAAGGAAATATAATATATAAGGAGATATAAGAAAATATATATATATAGATTATAGTATAGATAGATATAAGATAAATAGATAGATATAGATATAAATAGATATATATTCCTTATATAGATATAAGGAAATATAAGGAGAAAAATAATACGAAAGGATGTCTTAATAGAGGGAAATCCCTCAACAGATTTCGACAATATTTAGTAATATATTATATAATTATATAATAGAGAGAAAATATGGCATTTGTGTTTATTACAGGATAAACTTAAGGTTTTACTTTTGTCTAGAAATTTAAAAACCGATAGCAACCATGAACAATCAGTAGGCGCTCAGGGCTTTATGAAATTTGAGCAAGCATCCACGTACCATCTTCTAGAATCCTAATTAGAAAAAATCGAGACATCTTCGAAAGTGAGTACAAATTTTTCAAAATGGTGACCAAAATGGCATTTTCAGCATCGTTTGTGTATCATCTTCTTTAGATTTTCAAGCGTCCAGCACTGGCTTCTGCACTTACACATTCGCTTCTACCTTTCTATGTATTTCAGCAATAGATCAAGTAAATTCCATTGAAGTTTCTTAATTATGAAATTTAGTTAAAAAATGACCGAAAATGGACTAGGCATTCCACACCTCTAAATGCATTCATTTGAATTGGTTATTGAATCAGAAATTATAGAAATTTCTACAGCCTACTCATTTCTCAAAGCGAATGGAACAAGTGAAAAGGAAGCAGGCTATATTCTACAAGGTGTTCCTTAAAAGTACTTGTTCATGTGAACGATAAACATGAGTTTTTCTAGGAGACAGTGCTACATAGCATGTCCACTGGAACTGTAACTCAAAAATGATGTGGCATAATGGTGCTAGATGTCAGTCAAAAAACATAAATCAGCATGGTATTCTATAAGCACAAGTCTCCAATCGACGTTTTACTCAAGTCAACAGTACGCTCTGCTATTGACATGTGATAAAAAATGTAGCTCCCGATACAATGATGTGCTTGTTGTAAAGTTATGTTTCATTTATTTCTTTATTATAGCTGAAAGCAAGAGCACATTTATATTGATGATTTTAGGAAAATATTGGCGACTTATGTTCATATAACACCGTATGCTAGATTCATATTATTTGTAGCATGCCTAAATGCATCTTACGACCATCTAGAATCCATCATACACACACGTTATGAAAATATACATTGAAGCTGTAAGTTGATGTCACCATTTTCAAGAAGTAAATCTATCAAATGATACTAAATCGCTGGTCAGAGTAGTGTGATAAAATATAGTATAAAATATAGTGTACAACGTCGCTCAGTCCATATTATCTTTGAAAAGAAAACTGATACCAAATTTGTTATTGAAAATACAAAAAACAACATTTTCATCATTTAATTAATTATTATTCCGAATTTATTTCAATAAATTCATCCTTCAACTCAGGATTTTTAAATTTCCCTGAGATTTCCGTTTTCCAGGTCGTTATACACCCTGCTAAATCATGCATCAATCCTTTTTAAAGGTCAAATGTAAATATATCAATAGTGTAATAGCTCCTATAATTAGAGTTCCTTCACGAAAGCGACACGATGTTAGATTTAGAGAAAAAATGTGGAAAGAAAACACTAATTGTGCCATCTCAATCTGAAGTAATGTTTTGTGTTAGCTATTTGTTTTGCCTAGCTCCAATGTAAGTATATAAAAATTTGCAAGACACCTACACCCATCTTTGGTGGAAATGTGAATAATAACTAGAGCCAGGAAAATATGTGTTACATAAAATATATTTGCATGCATATTTTGCATGTTATTACATTAGTAAATATGTGTTTATGCACGTATAGAACCCTGTTTACGATCCAATGATGAAAGTTCCCGTATAAATGATTGAGTACGGGTGATTCTATTCCGACTGAGTCCTAAAGTTATGTGTTCATGTTTAAGTTCAAAGTCGACAAATGAGATAGCGAAGACAAGGATCATCATTCGACTACGAACTGCGAATCCTTGCACAACGTATGCCTGTCGACGTCGTCAATTAAAGTAACTATTAAGCCATTAGAAATATATGCGTCCTTTTATCGAGTAGCTGAATCTATTCGAGGAGAGTGTGATCAGACTCATTTCTCTCGGTAAGAAATTTTCAAGAAAGCAACCGAAACTCAGGGCTGCCAACCTCTGGCGGCAAAAAATCGGTACGCCCAGGTGAAAAAATCGGGAAAATCGGTACGCCTACCCCAAAAAATCGGTACAAAAATCGGTACAAAAAATGTCTCATTTTTCTACGCAACTACATGCACTGAAGCTGTCCATGTTAGACCCGACCTGGCGAAACTTCCCACAAATTCGCAGACAGCAGTAAGTTATGAACGGTTGAAATCGCATGAAAGAAAAAAGTACATATACATGTACATACATTCTATATGTATGTCTGCCTCTGTATGTATCTTATTAATATGAACGACCATGTTCGTTTCGTCCCTAGCTCCCAACCAATCGATTAAATAGAAAAATATGCTCTTGTGTAAGGATAAAAATGATTAATTTGTGTTGCAACCAAACAAAAAAATACAAGAAAAAACAAATTACAAATCTAGAATCCCAGATTACAGCTATGAGATAAAACTCGCATTACTCGATCGCAAGCCATTACACATCAGATATAGTTTGCAAATGAAATGATTGAAGGAGTTAATTAACACATTTACAGAAATCAATTTTGTTGGCACATTGGCGTTCAGTAGAAAACGAGCATTATGATGAACTTATAACCAAGTAATGCGAGTTCTGGCTTGATTATGTGTGGGTAAAAAACAGAAGCTTAGGTCATAATTCGCCGGTGATAAGGCAAAATGAAGTCAGAATTAGTTAATTAAAGATTTGGATATTTCTGATTCACAGAAGTCTATGCCTGATTGACTACATGCATTAGATTCTGCAAACTCACATCTCTGCACTAACCTCGTGTCCTCAAATCGAAGATGGTTAACTTTGATGACTAATCGAGCCTGTAAGTAGGGAGTATTCAGTTTGCCAAATTACCGACGAATTATGTGGAAGTGCTATATTACTGGTAGGCCTATTCAGTCTTTATTTAAATAAGCAACGGTTGCTCCTTTGCATCGGCGCAATGTTTCTTTTTCGAGTGGGGGGAAACCACCAACTTTCAGGGTGAGAAGTGCGGAGAGGAGGTCGTTTTTCATGGCACTTCGTGCGTCTGTATGAACATTTTTTACAAGGGAAAACGCCCTCTCCGCCCCTGCGTTGCTCTGAGGAATGGTCAATACTCCCAGCATGACGGAAGCCAGGTCGGAAGCAGTGGCTGGGTTTGGTAAATCCGCATAGCTTCTTTTAGCTCAGCAGTGGGATGGGCGGATGCTTTTAAGAAAAATTTCAAATTTTTGAAGTCAATTTTGGTTCGTTCTCCAATATCAGCCACTCGTGCGTTCCATAGCAATTCCTCAGACTTTTTGATCTGTTTTTTCAGATAATCGATCGCAGTCAAAAAAAATCTTTCATATGTTCCATTACTTTCAGGGCATTTGCTTTCTTCATTTTCTTCAAATGACTGGTGGCATTCTCACCAAGCTCCATTTTTCTAACTTCGATTTGATTTCTGAAAGTGGAATATTTCCATGTGAATTTTTTGATCAAATCACTAGGAAAGAGTTGCGAAAGAAATGAAAATAAAAACTAGCAAAGATAATTGCGACAACAGGCCTATCACTCTTCAAAGAAGGAGATAATTTGCATTTATCAAGCTAGGTAATGTGTTTCCATTGAAGGAAGCATACCGGTATTGATACCTGTACTTATTCATCAAAATTTCATAAATACTTCTTGTTTCAGACATTGAATTTTTATCATATAAATGGATGATATTCCATTTAAACTATGAGACATGCTATGATCGGCCCCCAACTGACTTAACGCATTGTAGTCAGTAGGCCACAACAATACCAATGGTGAAATGAGCTTCTTCACTAAAACCTATATTCTAGTCATAATTATGGTACTACATTGAGCTTCTTCACTAAAGCCTATATTCTAGTCATAATTATGGTACTACATTTATAACTCACTTTGTCTCTCTGCAATTGATTGCTGCCAGGTCATGTGTCTCAGAAAGCAGATCCGGACGAATAATTCGAGACATCAAATCTCGCAGCAAATCCTGAAGCAACATGTATGTTTTTTGTATCATTGGCTCATCACGCTGAAGCAGCAATGTCAAGCAGCACGCTGTAATCAACAACAAAACGCAACAAAACGGAAAAAATTTATCATTTTAAGTTCTTGATTCGGGAAGCATCGGAACAAATATGAACAACGGCAAAACAAGCGCACATAGCCTACATGTCTGTTTACAAAGCAAAAAACAATAGAACGAATTCACTTACCTCATTGTATGAACGTCGCAGAGATTAAACGAGAAAACAATAAATTGGTAAAGTACCAATCATAAAAAGCATGCATTTAAACTGTAGACCAGTATATAGACCATAACTCTGGTATATAAACCATTGGCACCGCCTGGGCCAGGATTATCTACCCAAGATTATGTCCTGGTAGGACGAAACGTCGGGTCCCCTTGTTTTATGTTGTTCTATTCATAACTTACATTAAAGACATAACAACACAAGGGAGTGCATTCTTTCTTTTTTAACAATTATCAACTATGTATCCCAGTAGGTCAACAGGGAGAAGTATATGTGTACTGGAGCAGCGCGCCCCCACGGAGTCACGGCTCTCAACAGCGCACCGGAGAAGGTCCCGACGGAGCAAAACATGTTCGCACATTGTCAATGCAAAATTTGCTTTCGTTTAACCAAAAAAAGAAAACAAATACACTTCAATTTAATGCAAAAAGCATATCTGATAGACATATGGAAGCCTATAAACTTTGAGAAATTCAGGCCACAAAAAACTGAATCCGAGTTTTAAAATTGAAAAATCGGTACAAAAATCGGGACAGCGGAATTTCAAGAGCAAAAAATCGGTACGTACCGAAAAATCGGTACAAAATCGGTACAGGCGAATTTTATGGCAAAAAATCGGTACGTCCCGAAAAAATCGGGACAGTTGGCAGCCCTGGAAACTTCTGTTCAAGCATATAGCACCAGACGTTCCTTGCCATCCGAACCCATAATTGCGAGATGCAGAACATGAATCTCATCAGCTGTAAACTGCGCTATGAATCATCAGAATGTTTTACAAATATTACGCAAGCTTGATCATGAAGACAACAGTTTCATCGAACCTGCGCTCGCTTTTGAGTGACACAGGTGTGATTGCACACTTGATACTCATTTCGATGGATTTTAAATCATTGTGTGATTCAATTCAAAAGCTTGAGGGGAGACTGAAGCTTAACGATTCTCTTGAAATTTTTGGAAGAAATCGAGAAATCACTCGCAAATCATCCAATAGCTAAGGGGAAATTCAGCGGTGTTTCTTTAGCAAAAACTCTGGATATAAGGAATTCAAAATCGTCTTGCATGTTATTCGTGGTCGTCAAACTGTTCCGGATTCACAAGTTGGACTGCATTTGATTTGACAAATATTGGGGTAATTGCCCAATAGTTAGCTGCGACGTAGACCGGACTTTTTCATAATACGTGTACAAGGAAATCTGTCGGATAAAAGTCGAAGTCTCACTGAAACCAACTTCAAAAAGCTTCTGTTTTGCTATTGCAATAGGTGATTTTAAGTACTTTGACTGACCTTCCTCTGTTTTCATTAAAGCTATCAGTTAATGTAAGTTTCATCCATTACGCAAGTTGTCATTGCAACGTTTCATTAAGTTTTTATTACATATTTTAGCACATATTTTTTACATTTTAAAATGCATTTGATACTACATACATGTATTTCGATAGCTATAAACACATTTTTCCTGGCTCTAATAATAACAAGTCATTCCTGCGCAAACCAACTGGATAAAATAATTCAACTATCGGTACACCAATTTTTAAAGTGATTCATCTTACTTTTCTGTGCCAATTGCCAAGCCATTGCTTCGTGCCAGTGTAAGTATCTGCTGTCTATGAGACGGATAATTCAAGTGCATAACTGATATACAGAAAATATGATGCATTGGTTTTTAATTATTCATTAATTCCTTGATATTTTGAGAAACGCATTCAATTTTAATATCGATATCAGGTGATAAAATATTGTTTTGTGCTTATGCTTTTCCACATTTCAACAGCATGATTGGGTCAATACCAGGCTTGCCATGAGAGCGGGATTTGCCATGAGAATTCCCATGGGATGGGAATAACAATTTCAGTTATAGGAATTGCCATAACAATGCGAGAAGCTCTAATAGAGTTATTTTTTCTTGCATCCATTGCACGATTTCATAGCCATGCAAGATATGGTAATATCAGTCTTCATTTCTTAAAAAAATTATGCAACAGATGCTTTTAGGTATAATATAAAATTAAGATAATGTATGCTTAAGATACTGTAGGTAATATGCCTAATCATGTTAAATATGTGATATTCAATATCTAATCTTGATTAGGAATCAGGTTGTGTGATATAATGCATATGCAAGATAAAATGAAAACATGCCTGGTTGAAATTTCTGTATTTGATCCTCGCACACATGCATGTAGTCTATTTTCAGAAACGGACAAATGCGCTCAGGCTTACTGTATTGACCAGCTTCCCTGCAGGTTGACTAGGCACCGGCATCGTGTGAACAATATGCTGGAATATACACTAAAATTGCACGTACCAATACATCTGTATAGATTAAATACTGCTGACGATCCACATAAAAGCGCTGAATGCAATTGATACAAGTAAGCAGGCATCTACTCGCATCGGTTAGCAGGAATATTTCATGCATGGACGTATGTGTAGTAGGCCTATCATGTTTATGTTAGGCTGGTTTTATGCATCGACAGTGCTTTAACTATTTTAGGCCACACTAAATGACAACAGGTACCCATAAAAGGCATATCATGACTTCTAATAAGTAAGGTATCTTTGGCAGTCGAAATGCAGGTTAACTGCGTCAGTAGTCTGATATCATGGATTGTAAACCTACAGGTATTTTCAGAGTCCTTTGATCAGATGATCTAAGAAGATACATGTTGCCCACAGGTTTTAAGTTCCGTGGAGGTACTAATGGCCTCCATTGATTTTCCATTGGCCTCCTTGATTTGGGCTATCATACATGAACACGGTAGACTTGCAGTGGAATAGAATGTTCCCCAACCTAGCTGCTAAGGGCTGCAGTCGGTTAGGCTTATCAATGACAATTGGCTTATGGGAAATAATCGAAAATTTTGAAAAATCCTGTGGGAATGGGATTTCCTATTGGAATCCTGTGGCAATGGGATTTCCCATTAGAATCCTGTGGGAATGAGACGAAGAATCGCGTCCCAAGACAAGCCTGGAATGCTCTCTAGGGTTCAAGTAATAAAAATTGATGTGGTGATCCACTCGCCTGTCGAGGTATAACACTGCAAAATGGTGAGCGGTATATACGCCTATCGGGTACAGGCCTACTAAATTTAAATATCATACTCCTGAATGAAATAACATCCTCAATCAGATGCCTCCACATTCGCTTTGTAAATAATAATCAATTCACTAAGTGTGATTCTATTCCTCGTTGAACAATTAGCTACTTCAGATGTCCTGTCTTTTGTTAGGTCCGTCAGATTTCACTATGTCTGAACAATAATCAATTCTAATTTTCGTGTGTAATAAAAATGCATCTCGGCGTACGTCTTAGGTTGCCTCGCTCATTCTTGCTTACGGAACATTCTAAGTAGCGGATGGAATATAAATGAATATAAAAGACTTTGCATTAATTGAAACGCATTGTGACTATTTAACAATTACAGTGGACTTCGTTTAATACGATATCGCTTAATACGATAAATCGCGTATTACAATAATTGTCCGCGGTCCCTTTTTGAATCGTATTAGAATACACTACTTCAACATCGCTTAATACGATATCGCTCATTACGATATATCGCTTATTGCAATATCACAAAAATCCCCGTCCGGTAATTTTCCATTATATTTACACTGTATATTACGATACATATGTGAGTAAGCGGCACAATATTCATCATAGAGTGATCTCAGGTGAGGTGGCCAGCGCTGATTCTCCAGCTGCCGAACAATATATTGCAACAACGCTCCCGGGAATTCTTAATGGTTTCTCGCCAAAAGACGTTTATAATGCCGATGAGACAGCGTTATTCTATAAGGCTTTACCCTCCGGCACACTCTGTGTTCGACGCCTTGACAGAGTAAAAGGTTTTAAGGAAATGAAAGCGCGAATAACATTGCTAGTCCTCACCAACGCTGACGGCTCGGATAAGAACTTATTCACCATCGGTCGCTTCAAAAATCCACGATGTTTCAAACGTAAGTCTCCACCATTGCCATATTTTCACAATTCAAAGGCCTGGATGACGCAACGAATCTTTCACGAAATTGTGAAGAATTTTGATGATCGCATGGCCAAAGAAAATCGGAAAGTGCTGATATTCGTTGACAACGCTACTTGTCATTACGGTTGCCCAGAGTTGCGTAATGTCTCCATTCAATACTTACCTCCAAATACAACGTCACTGATCCAACCAGCCGACCAAGGTATAATTAAGACACTCAAGTCATACTACAGACAGAACATCCTTCGCCGAATGCTGACATTTATAGATGATAATCCTGACAAAAGTATCAACGACTTCGCACAGACAGTCGACGTGTTGCAGGCTCTATACCTCGTAAAACGCGCATGGTTCTTAGTTAAGCCGGAGTCTATTTCTAATATTTTTAGAAATGTGGGCTTTATGCGTCAGCATGACGATACAGAATTTGACGACGAGGATAATGAACCCATTGAGGTGAGTGACATCATCGACCGATCGACATTCGACGAATTCTGTATTTGTGTGATGAACAATGTTCAGCAACACTTACAGACATTGAAATATGTGAAAGTATCAGTAATCAACACCAAGATGGATCTGACGTAGAGGACGAACCACCGACGTTGGTGGCGAACGATGTCGAAATCAGCGCCAAGGATGCATTAAAGGCACTCGGTCAAGTGCGTAAGTACATGGAAAAGAAAAATTTGCCGCTGGAATCAACGTATGAAATTGAAGATATGATTATCAAAGCACGAGTACCTGCTGTTCAAAACCCATCACGGACTACTTTCTCTGACACTAAATTTGAAATCACTGTATATCCTGAACATGTCCTATGGAATTTTTTTCAACTCAAATATATACCGTGTTCTACGAGATGTTTTTTCAGCTCTCTAACTCAAATACATGCTTACCGTGTTCTATAAGATATTTTTCAACTCTCTAAACTCAAATACATACTAGTTAACATGTCATAGGTACGTAGACTATATTAACAGCTCCTTATAACAAATATCGGTTAATGCGATATATCGCTTATTACGATATTTTTTAGTGGTTCATTCAATATCGTATTAAGCGAAGTCCACTGTAATATGAAATCAGTACATTTCTCATTCAGTTGCGGAATGATTCAAACAAAAGTAAAAGAATGTATGCTACTTACTTAAGAAGCTGCGACGACGTTCACAATTGCCAAAGGGCGTTGTCGGAGAAGGAAATTAATATTCCAAAGGATGTCAATGTTCCACGGAGAAAATGCTGCAACCCTTTATTCGTGATCTGACGATGGAAGTTAGCCACGTGACTATTTATCGTCTTTCACTACCAATAAATTATACTGTCGATTTTGTTTCCAACAGGATTCACCTTCGTTGACTCGAGCGTAGCAATTCACACAATGAGGAAGGTCACGAAAAGATATTTCGAGTACGATGAAATTGATAATAGATGTAAACCTCATACACTCATATGCCTTTTGAACCTGTCTAGAATAATCATTCGAAGTAATCAATTATTAAAATTCACACAGCACATTTACAAAACTCTTCTCTGACCGCCGAGTTGTAGGACCTCTCACAGAAATGATTCAGGCGGCTAGTGAACTGCCAGTGACTAAAGCCGACAATATGTTTTCCTAAGATGGTGAGTGAAATGGGGAACTCCGTTTTCATTGGCTAAACCAGTGAAGTACCCATTTCGTCATTCAACATTTAGCGAGGCTGCGTGTTTCATTCAGATAAAGATTTCTAGCTCTAGCTTGAAAATTTAAACTTTATAGAACGAAACAAATCTTCCTTCTCAGGATCAGGATTCATCTTTTAATTTCATCTCTTCTTCTACAGACTGTCTCAATCTCGCTCTGTAATGGGATCCACCCGATAAAATTCTCATAAAAGGAATATGATGAACAATAAACCACAAATGTCAACAGAGATTAGAGATTATAGAAAGGGAGGCAAAAACGTAGACATACGTGTGGTCCTCTTAATAGGATAAATTTGTCAAAAATGAATCAAGTGAAACAGTTTTTTTTTAGTTTATTTATCTTAGCACTCATTAACTTAGACATTTGAAAATCACATAATTTAGTAAGTTGGTAATAATAATAATTTCCGGAGCAACAATTTTACTTCTGGTAAGCGTTTTACTGTGACTGTGAGTTTAGTTGTATGATAGATAAGTGTGTGGTATAAATTAAATTATCCCTCTTTCGCGATAGTACAGTTGCCTAAATGATTGACTGATTTTAATCGAGCGCGCATGCGTGCCTGAGCGTGTTTATGTTTACGTGCTTATTATGGTTGAGAGAAAGCAGTCATGTCAGAAACAGAAGCAAAAGGAAACCAAACCACATGATGCATTGATGGGATCTGGAATTCGTCGGCAGTCAGAAAAACACATAAATGCTTGTAGAAGGTAGTCTGATGGTTGAATAATAATGATTGAAGATCGACTGATAAAAATCAAGAAGTAATGGAGTTCAGTTGCGATTTTCATTGACACTTTTTATCGCTACAGTGATCAAGATGTTAAAAGATACCGCACACCGTGCGAGGATTCAATAGTGCAAGATAAATCTCATGGTGGAAAATTAAGATTCTACGTATCTGCATGTCAGCCACATGCAAAAGTGTAGTTCTTTGATATTTTGTTAGATGTTCACCATGAAATATGCTAGCTAATTTTATTATGTAGCTAACTTTATTATTAAATTAAGTAATAGTTCAAAACGGAACTTAGGATGAACTTAGAAAGTTCGCAGGTGATTTTGTTTCGGCAGACATTTTTTGCCATTCATTACACTTAAGTAATAATTCTGTCTTCCTAAACCTAATCGTCTGCGAACGTTCTAAGTTCGTCTAAAGTTCCGTTTTTAAGTTGCAGCTAACCTTCCAAGGAGCGAACAGCTGCGCTGATTCGAAATGATTCAAATGCTTCATCCATTCAAAGCTGAGAAGGGTTATGTCAATAATCTTTTCAACTATAACCTACTATGGACTTGCTAGGTCTATTACGGAGGCCACCGCACATTTGTCACCAACTTGCGCGTAACAGAATGGTTGACTTGCCATTAGCAACGTTAATTGCGATTAATCATGTTTCAGAGAGTTTATCGCTGATTATCGCTGTATTTATAAATTATGGGCGGCAGAACAGGGAAGAGGGTTCGGCGAGTTAGACAACAGGTCTGCAAGCAATTTCAATGACATAGGGCCTACCCTTCTCCTCTGAGGAGAAATTCTCCTCAATCTTTTGGATTACAGTGCAATGTTAGCCTGTGGAGCTCTGGGACGATCCTTCCGGCACAATGTTGACCTTGGGTTGTGGGTCGACCTTGGATAAGTGATACAAAACTTGGGTCTTCTATTAATGCTACATAATATGCAAATAAAAGTTACAATTTTTTTTTAATTTCAATATTAGAAGAACTGCATGATAGAAGCATGAAGTTCTGCTTTTTATCAAAATTCCTCTCAATTCACAGAATATTTCAAAAATGAAACACATAATTATTATCTATTTTGGACTTGACAATACCGCGCATTGAAAGTTCGCAATTGTATTTGCTGTAAGCTTACGTGTATTTTGTCGCATTTGTGCATATTGAATTTTTATATATTTTTTATATTTTACGTCTTCGCAGTTATCTTCGCACCCCTAAATTATCTGCAATAGTCGACATATATCCAAAAATGAGTTCATTCTAATTTCGCATTCTAGATACGTGTATGTTCAACCATGCACTCACTACACAGTTATAAAATGGATTAAATCTGTTTATATTTCTGAATGATAAAATGAAAACAATTGTTTTGTTATGATCAATATTCAATTCAATCACCATTTAGATCAAGGATTTTCAGTAAGTCAGTATATCAGCATAGGTTCGATTTTAAGGAAAGCTTTATATCGTAATACATGTATTTCAGCTACGAATTACAGTTATTGCAATAAGAAATTGCTTCCTGCTAATGCTACACTTCTCACGGGCTCCAATAGGAATCTTGGCCTATAGAAGAATCCTTATGCCAGCACAAAATACAAAGAATGTGCTTCTGCTACTTGATTCTACTGATTTATTGAAACTTAGACTTTGGTTTTGGGTTCTGACCCAAGTTTTTGCACAAAACTTGTTTTGGGTATACCCAAGCCATATATCAAAATATGTTAAATTATTAAAGTTATGTTCAATATGTGAGCCCTGTTATGGGAATATCCCAGCTTCAATTAATTAAATGATTCTGATAGTTCCCACAAAATATTAAATCCATTCATAGCAACCGTCTAATCTTCTGCTGAATTGGGGCCTATCAAACTTGGGAATCATTTAAGTGTGTTCCTCATGTAAATTGTCAACTATGAACCTTAATTACACTGTCGAAATAAATTCACTTGACTTGAATTCTTCTGATCAGAGGTCTCAAGGAACTGGCGAAGAAAGTAGAGATTACTTGTGCGAGTAGCCTACGTTGTCTCTTTTCAAGAAAGCATGATAATAATTGATGACCTGTCTTTGCTAGTGTATTCATTATTTCAACATCAGAAAATACTTACTTACATCTGAACGATAAATGAGAGTCGCTTTTTGTCACTTTTTGGTTGAGTTTCACGATACAGCGAATCCCTATCATACTCCGTTTTTCTATTTATGTTACTTAAAATGTCCACTTTGATTATAAATTCGCGGATAGGTAACTTCATTACGTATAGCTTACAGATATTTCTAATTTTTTAGCCCTTCTGTGCTTGTACAATATTCACGAAAGTAATGCCGTTAAAAAGATTTTCGTCAACTAACCTTTTGCAATACAGCAATACATTTCGAGGACATCAAATTCGATCTTTTCCCGTGAGTGACCATACTACTCTGAATTTTCATGTTTTTGCGCAAAATATTACATCGATTGTCGTCATGACATGAATTATGATTTCAATGAGTCAGTAGCAACCACAAATATGTCATGGAATTAGACAGACTGAAATTTTCTATTCTGCTCATTGCACTCTGTTGGCTGAAGAAGCGACAACCCAAGTGAAAGTTGCTGAAAAGATGCATCATTTCTTTTAACTCCAAATCACATCAGGCGTGGAGCAAGTGTCATTTACAGAAGGAGGGCTGTAGAAACTACCAAAGCCTGTCATGCTATGCAACCATTTGCGAGTTTCGTCATAAATGTTCGCTTGTTGACTGTGAGATAGAGGCTATTGCATTATTTGATTTCTTATTTGAAGGATGAGGAAATTATTTTTCAAAAGTTGCTTGTTCCTCACTATGAAGAGACAGAATCAACAAGTGTGACACAACCATGTGATTTCCATCCTTATAATGCCAAGTCAATCAATGAACGGTGTCCAGGAGCAGTTCGTCACACTCGCGTATTTCATTCCGAACAATAGCTTCTATGAGTTGATGTCAATAATATAAACTAATGGGCATAGAGTGGTATATTAGGTAGAGTGGTAACTCGGCATTTATTAAATCCCCAATGTGTATACACTTTCGATTTTATTAAATGAACTCGGGGGGGATATAGTTGGTGATAGTTACCAAATGTAAGATAATATCTATTATCTATTTATCTAATTATACAAAATTTTCAGGTTTTGAAGAAATTGCCACGGAATTGGGTGATCATGATTGAATGCAGAATCAATGATGGTATTTTACAGATTCTCAGTGTCATGACAGCCTTGGAGAGGTAATGTTTGTTAAATTAGAAATTCGATGGGTTCCTATTACTTTCATGCTCAACCTCAAGAGTATTTTCTTAAGCGTGATCGTATCACAGGCAACCTGGCACTGGCAGAGCAAAATCACATAATCAAAGACAATGATTTCAATTAACTTTGAAAGATGTAAATGGGTCCACATCACTATTCAGATTCAAGAAATGAAACATGAATTTAGTGAATCATAAAAATCATGCCGGTGAAAATTGAATTAAAAAGTTGAAATTTCAGCCAAGAAAGCACGAAAAATATCGCGACTTTTTCATGAAGACTTCCATTTTAATGCGGATCATGAAATTCCCTTGATCATCAGCTTAATTTCCGCTTAGTTAGGATGTTTATTAGCAAATATTCATTCCTTTTGATATCCAACTTTCTTCATACTCATAAAGAGGACGTCATCTCGATAGTATATGAACTTGCAAAATTTTTAGCTTTTCAAAAATGCTCAAATAATTTTTTGGACAACGGGAACGTAATCTTCGCAAAAAACTGAATTCACTGTATACAGATACTTTTTGAGTTGACACTCTACCTATCCCTACTCTATGCTAATGGGTAAACGTAATGCTGTACGAGTTTTACGGGTTCTCTTGAACGACTTGCTATGGTTAATCCCATAGGCTAATCTGCTGCTCTATACAAATCACCTGAAATTCGGGTGTTAATCGCATTGCAGATAAGATTGACTGACGTTTCTATACCAGTTTCTGTACCGGGCTGTGCAGGCGTCCGTTTTCCATTGAGGCACATTCGGGCTCCTGGCATTGGTTGGAAGCGGAGGCGGCAGTTGGAAAATCCGCGCCTCCACAAGTCTGCTTGCATGTATTTGTTGCTAACAAATAAAAACATCCAATTTCAATTAAGTTTCAAATTTCAAAATTTCATTCTGTGAAAGTTTAAACGGAAAGTAATCTAGCCTTGCCACTTTTCGTTCACTTTATAGAATAGAATATTTGTAGCCTATAATCAACAATGCCTGCCCAAAGAAGGTGTCTATTTATGACACCAGCTATCAAAGATTCATAAACTTATGTCGGTAATCGTGATTGCATTGTGACTTTTTTCTTTTTTCATCTTCTATTTAACACTAGCAACAGAAAAGCATGCATGACCTTGCATTGAAATTTGTATTACCACAAAACCGTTAATTGTAAGCTCACTCATCATATAGGAAAGTCTAAAAATGCACTATTTCTCTCCATTCTCATAGCTGTTGCTTCAATCCTCATGCTTATTTCGCAAGATAGCAATGCTGACATGATCTATAAGCGAAATGTCATTTCGTAAATGAGGATGCAATTGCAAACCTCTGTTACAAAAATCTATCTACAATTCACATCAGATGCAATGACAAAGTCATAATGCGCTTAGCTAAATTAATATAATTCGATAGATACAGCATGCTCCTATACAGAAATCCACTATGATAAAGCGCCTTAGCTACGTGAAACTAGATAAGACAAAGAACGAAGACTTAATGCTATTGTAACGATAAAAAGCCACAATGTAAGTGACATTTTGAAATCAATTACTGTCATAATTGCAGTCTATATGTAGCAACATATTCCTGCATTTTCTTAACAATTACAGATTTGAGAATGTGATTAAAAGAAAAAGCAAAATACAAGTGCGAAGGTTTACGTTGAGATTTTAGTTCACTTCGCTGAGACAATACGCACAAGTTTTCAATTGAGAATATAACTCCTTAGAGCCAGCCTATAGCGCTGTATTTTTAAGAGGAGTAACCGAGCATATTATATTAGAAGAATGCCAGTTTGCTAGAACTGAGCATCCTCATCAATGACAAAATCGTGTTAGATGTTTTGATGATCAGTAAAACTTGATAGTGCTATATCTTTTCGTACATTCAACGAATCGAATCTTAAAAGCTTTACATAATTAAAAATCTGTTGGTAATTTATGCTGTTTGTAAATTTTCTTAAAAAATTATGTCGTCTTCATGTTGAAGTCTTGCTTCAAAGGAAGCATTCCATCTTCTTCCGTGAAGCCTACTGACCACAACTGACCGTTTAAGATAGTATAATGTAGGCCTAAATTATGTTTACAACCCTTAGTAAGGTTTCTTGCTTTAAAAATAAGCCAGAGCTTTAACACGAAAATTACATAAGCTACCTTTTTAGCAGTGTTGTCGTGAAAGAAACTCAATGGATTGCATTTCCACTCCATTCCCATGTAAAACGCATGGAAATTTAAATAATCGTCAGATCAGCTCCATTTCCATTTCCATTCCATAAATAAGTAGTATATTTCCGCGTATTTTAGTGAAAGCTTTTACCTGATACTTAGACATTCTACTGATCAGATTAAATTTAATGTATTTTTGGATCTAGTCAGCATACCGGCATCAATGCGATTAAATTAACTGCATCACTTTTGAATGCGCCATCCATCAGCAAACTTAATAAGTTTCGTCTGGAAGAAGATCATATGTGAATATCATGACATTTTCTGATGACTCAGACTAAGACATTGAACTTAGATCACTGTGAGCACTTAAAATATTCATTCAAAATAATTTGAGCAATCAGCAGAATTCATAAAATGGATTAACATATTTTTGCAGGAACTTAAAAAGTAACTCAATAGGGTTTTTAGTTTTTTTTCTCATTTATATATAAAAGTTGCGGGAACTCTGTGCGTTAGCTATTATGTAGGCCTACTATAGCTTTAACTCGTAAATCCTACAAAGCAGTGCTTATTTTCAAAGTTTTTATTGCACAACTTTGTAGCCTTCATACAAAGATAGGTGGCTTACTTTTTCTCGTGTGTAGTCTAAAATTTGTTTAGAAGAAGTAGTGACGTTTATTTGAGGTAAGGTTGTTCTTGCTGGGAAAAAGGTTTAGACCCAGTGGAAGATAAAGTGATACTGAGCCTGTGATGCAGTGAAGTCAAAATTCAGCACTACTCTAGCACGGCTCTATGAAGCACTGCTCGGTTCGGAAATCAGCAAAGCAATTGCAGCTTTAAATTTTCTCATAATCAATGGGGCCAGAACTACAACTTGAGCCCATCGATCGTTAAGCTCCAAAAGGGTTGATGAGTCTTTGATGTCAACTCGAATATCGATGCATATAACAAATTAAATATTTGGAAATCAAAAACACTGTTTGCTGGTTCATGGCCTCGCTTGTACTCTGAAGTGAACTACAACAAGATAAAATGCTGAAAAGTTAAAAATAGGCAAACTATGCAGTGCGCAAGAACGATGACGTCAGCTGCTGGTACATTCTAAAATGTCAGAAATCATAGAAAAGCTGCTTACAGTTACTACTTAAATAAAATAATAGGTAGTGTTAAACGACATTATCAATAATTAATTAATTAGAAACAAATTTTCGAGTTAGGTTCAAGACATGATGTCGGTCTTTCTGTGCACATAATATCGGCTGTGCCTTTTTATGGTAACACTTTCAGCCAACGAAAGTTTACATTTGCTCAGCGTGGTGTGAAATGTCGATCTTTCTGTCAAACTCGTCAAGGCTGTCCAATCGGCAGTAACACGACACTTGACCGAGTTTCTCATGAATTCTCATACCGAATGCAGCTTCTATTCGTCTTGGGATTTCGTTTCAGAAGATTCGCAAGGCGGCTGCCTCAACCAAAACTGATTGAAATCACGCTGACAATTCCTACAATTGTCCGGTATTATGTTGGATTCACTATGTACCGGTAAGTCGATTGATTCAGCACACCGCTCAAAAACTTAACCGCTTACACAGGTGTCACGGCATCATCTTTTGAGAGTGCATGTCAATGGTAAATGCTTCATCATAGAATATACTTCAAACTTTTTTTATCTACATTCGCTTTGTGTGAAATGATTGTTTTAATTTTCTTAAAGATCAAAAGTAGAGCTTTGTGTCGCCAGCGAATCCCATTGTCATCAGAGGATTTCACCAAAAGACATCACATTTCGAAAACACCACTGTACGAGAACTTTTAGGAGAACTTCTTTTCTTACAAAGATTTGCTTTCATATTCTTCAAATTTGACATCCACCAACTTATCAGTTGATGAGGAATGTCATTCTAGCAATAACTGCTAAAAAATAAAGTGACTAATTGACAAATATTGACATATTACGTCAATGATTTAGAGGTACTAAAGAGCTCAGTTCAGTTGACTTGGTTGAGCTCAGATTTTCATTATAGAAACTTTGAGATGTACCCGCGTGTTTTTAAGTAACCACTAGCATGTAGTGGAGCATGATGAACATCATGATGCAAAGATTGGTCAGAAAATTTTACATTGATCTGATTATAGTCAGCAAAAATGTGCTCTAGATCAGGGGTGCGCAACCTTTTACATTTTTTGGCCGCCATTTCGAAGGCCGAAAGAATCACGGCCGCACTTAATATGTATGCAGACAACTAGGTTAATGGCCAATCCTTTTTACATTCCACCACTAAAATTAGCTTCCCTGATGAAAGACGTAGTGAAAATCGCATAAAAGCCTACTTCGTAAAGAATGAGTTAGCAAGTTAACCCATATACGACCGACGGTCATTTTTGACCCGAACAGATTTTAAGCTTAAGGTGTTATTAGCACTTGAAAAGTTGAAAACATGTTTTTGTAAGGGCAACCGAAGGAGAAAACACTTTAGGCCTACTAAGCTTTAGTAAGCTAAACACTTTACTAAGCTTACTAAGAAATCACTAGCCATGCGAAATTCATTCATCACAGAGCCGGTCTATTCTAGGCATTCACTCGTATATAGGTCCACGCATTTCTAGAACCTCATATATATATATAAGCCTGCCTACCTTGCGTTATCATTGAAGTTATAAAGTATCTTATTACTACTAATCATACAGTTCTTTCGCAAACCAAAACGTGAGCTTTAGATTTAATGATAAATGTGAAATATAAACACAACTGAAATTTTAACATATTTTATGAAAATACACAAAATCTAAATAGTTAGAAATACAACATATCGTAAAGAAATTACAATATATTTCGACTCAAATCCGTTGTTTCACACAAGCACACAACACTACCTCTAACAGGCATCCTTATTCAGGTTATGGACTTGAAGCTAGCGCGCGCGAACAATTCTAGCAAAGTACAATTATCCCTTTCGTTTCTTTTAGCTGATGACTCTAGCCATGAATGCACATGAATGTAACTGCCCTAAAATATTCTATTCATGAGTTATCGAACTGGTCGAACGTCTTCATCGCGTCTGTGGGCGCGCATTTTTCCAAACAGCATGGGCATAAAGGTGTTCGACAGTTGCAAGGTGACTAGTATGCTACTATAGTGACGACTGTTTTTCGATTGCCTTGAACTCCAGAAAGATTTGCAATATACCGAGCGTTCCAAAAGTCCTCGTCGCTAGAAAATTCAACCAGTTTCTTGCCAACAATCTGAAATGAGGTGGAGCCCCGTCGCGCTGATAATGGTCTGTTTCCGAGAGAAAGGGCAAGACAATATTCTGTAGAATGGCAACGTAGCATTCTTTAGTCATTGTGTGATCTGAGATGTCGAACACAACACCATTGTAAGAGACGGCGGCCCACACAGCAATACCAGCAGATTTCATTGGCGTTTCTTTGAAGCGATGCTCATTTTCGGTCGAATAATAAAACAGGTTGTGTTTAAAAAAAAAACAGGCCATCCAAACATCGACCGTTGAAGGCGCTGGACGCCGAAGGCCTGTCTGCCATACTTTTAACTTTAACTTGATTATACATGTATTGGCCTAAACTGAAAAAGGGGAGTTTTAATTACCTTGTATAACTTTCTCAGATTGTGTTTGTTTACCTGACCATTTAGGTAGAACGTGCTTTCATCAGAGAAAACGATCCTCCTACACCACCGCTCTGTGTGGCTCGTTACCCAATCACAAAACTCGAGTCTGCGGTCTGGATCGTCTTCCTTCAGCTCTTGAACGAATCTGTACTTAAAGGGCTTGATGCCAGACGATTTTAGACTTCGGTTTACGCTTCCCAATGGAACGCCGACGTTTCTAGAAATCTCCCGCTGTATGCAATCTGAATTCTCAGTTGCGTACTGGATCACAGCCGATTTTGAGTCTTCAAGTGACGGACGACCAGGTCGCGGCTTGTCCATGAGACTTCTTGTTTCAATGAGTTTCTTTTTCCATGAGCTGATTGTAGTTCTTGGGGGAGCAAGCTTGTCTTAGGTTTTCTAAAATTGTTCTATTGCACGTGTACAACTACCTGTTACCATTGCATGCGCCACTAAAGTCACCTTCTCTTCAATAGTCAGTTCGCTGTCACCACTCATCGTGAAAGAATGAATGAACGTATATGCTTTATTTCGTCAACTTTCGTTCAACTGTTCGAATTCAAATTTTCAAACACATGTCATCACATGAACAACATAGACATCTACGTGAGCCCCGAAAGATATCTACATCACTTCTACAGAAGTTGAATTGCGTACACCGTGCACAGAATGCAGCGTTTCTGTTATTTTCTACTTATATTTCCAGCGACAAGGAGTTTTGGAACGTCGGTACATGTACAATTTTTTTTTCATTTACTTCTCACTCTCACAGCCGCACTTTGCCTCTGCTACGGCTGCAGGTTGCGCACCCCTGCTCTAGATGAAGTGTCTTGGGGTAAATTGGTCTGTTGTAAAGTCATTATCACAAGTAAATTAGATGGATATAGGCTGCAATTTACGACCCCAGTTGAGATGCCTTTTTCTATTTAATGCATAGCAGTAGGAGAATTCCTTCTACTTCTGTGATTCATAAGTATCAGCTGCTATCAAAATTACACGTAGAGACCAATTAGCCAGTAAATGGACAATAATATTATTTACGTAATTCCAAAAAAAGATTCTGCCTGACTTAGACCTGGATAGACAGAGGTCTACGATAGTTTGACCCAAGTTAGACTGACCACCTGGTTCTAAGATAATTCACGAAACCTTAATAAGTCTACGAGGAAACCGATTGCAATTTCTCAACCTCATAGATCTGTATTGAATCATTAACCAATTGATTTGAAATGTAGCTTCCATGAATTTGTCCTCGTCACTGAATTAGATAATGAACATTTGCATTTATCTACGCGGTGATTTCTGCTTCATCTTATTCATGCTGTTTCTTATCACCAGTTTCTTACATTCTCTGACGCACTTCCAAGGTTTGCAAGTTGAACTCCAGATCTTCTCTCACACTTAGTTGTAAATATCTCTCCAAAATCCTAATTAGACGAAGGTTTACGTTCCAACGATTCGCTTAAAGCATAGCTTTCTTCTGGAGATAGTTCTTCAGCCAATCTGAGAAAGTAACATTTTTAACAGCAACCTTAATCGTGGCAGTCAAATTGACAGTTGCTTGTCAATTTTGTTAATGATCGCCTGATCAGATGAAAAGTTCCAAGTGGATTTTTAATATGCATATTTTAACAGCATAAACAAAAATAGGCTTCAACTATTATTGGACTATGTATACTTAGTATGGTTTATGAAGTATACAGTGCGCGACAGCAAGTTGGAAACTTAGCATAAATCTACGCACACGTATTTTTTCCAACACCTAAAAATTGTTTACTATTAGGAAATATCGACAAATTTATAATCATCTGAAAGAGAATTTTCGGGTCTATCATTTGAATGTTGTTGAATTAATTGTTTTTGAAATTGGTGGTTCCTAGAGGCCCATGAACCCGAAAGCCCCAAATTTTCTTTACTTGTTTTGACAAGCACATAAATCAATTTGAAACATTCTACTTGTGATATTCAAGATCGTCACAAGATTGGCTTTCAGAAAATATATAGTTTGACAGTGTTTTCTCGAAGTTTGTAGGCAATATTTTGAAAGTATTATAGATAGAAAATGTGGCGATTTTTTCATTTTCAGAATGCGTTGCGATAATAACAGAAATAACGCTGCTAACTAACTGGTGGCATTTATTTCCCTCAAAACCAGTGTCTTCTGCTTTTGTTGGGTAAATTTAAGGCCCTTCGAAGAAATACTCTGAAAATGAAAAAAATCGCCACATTTTCTATCTATAATACTTTCAAAATATTGCCTACAAACTTCGAGAAAACACTGTCAAACTATATATTTTCTGAAAGCCAATCTTGTGACGATCTTGAATATCACAAGTAGAATGTTTCAAATTGATTTATGTGCTTGTCAAAACAAGTAAAGAAAATTTGGGGCTTTCGGGTTCATGGGCCTCTAGGAACCACCAATTTCAAAAACAATTAATTCAACAACATTCAAATGATAGACCCGAAAATTCTCTTTCAGATGATTATAAATTTGTCGATAGTTCCTAATAGTAAACAATTTTTAGGTGTTGGAAAAAATACGTGTGCGTAGATTTATGCTAAGTTTCCAACTTGCTGTCGCGCACTGTAATTAAGTTATCCACAAAATCAGCAGGGATAAAAATTGATTGATTGATTGTTTGGTAATTGCGAACTCTTGATGCCCTAATATTTCAGGATCAATTAATTGATTGACTCAAATTCCAATTATGCTTACGATAAATTGCTTTCTTATAAAGAAATTTTTGTTTTATGTGATTGTCCAGTCAGGCTTACGAGTCACCTCTATAAATATCGTCTGAATGACTTGTTCCAATTAGCAGTCAATCATGCAGAAGCCCGGACTGATAATTCTAGTGCCTGGACTATTTTGTTTAAATCTTTCATTTGCAAAATTTGAATTTTAAAACAATCTATCGAGCTATAGGGAGAATGACAACTATTAAGTCAATACAAGACACCAGCACCCTTGATATTCAATTTGTTATTCTCTTTAGATATTCAATACTCTGCGGCAGACCTTTGTTGTCAATCCATCGAGCTATTATCGAGAAAATTCAAAATTCAAATTTCAAAGTAGTTTAGAAAGTTGTAATGTTACAAATAACGTAGCAATCTTTCCACAATTCGCATATTCATAAAATGAAGGAACAGATAAAACTTATTATCAGTAAAAAAGGCATAGTAGAAAAGAAATCTCTTAATGTCTCACAGAAATGCTACATAAGTATTCATAGATTGATGATGAAGTTGTTTTCATAGCGCATCTTGTGTGACTTGAAGGTAGCTTCAATAGGCATAAATAGCTAATTACAGACACATTTCAAATAAAAAGACAAACTGCATGTAGGCCTATGTGAAATGCATGTAGCTTTCTCCACATGTCAAGGCCTACAAGAAGACGCACATCAGTCACAAGAGTCAAGCAAGAATTGTATGTAAGTCGCACTTGTAAGACATTATTTGGTTTAATAGCAACACTGCATGCAGTCAGCTATTCAATGATACCGGACGCACAGAATTTGTCACATTGCATTAGTCACAAAATTCAAATTTTGAATTTTCTCGTGAATTGCTAGATGGATGATTTTAAATTTTACGTTTTATAACTTCATGTACATAAACAAATCAGAAAATGTCAACAGTTTTTCTGGAGAATTTTGATCATAATTTTTCTTCAGGGGCACCGTGAATTAGAGTGAGATCGCAATATAATAAAATACCATATAAAATGGCATTTTATTACATTGCAATCTCGCTGTAATGCAATTTCGGTCGAGAAAATTAACTCCTTTTTTGATTATCATATTGGTACCGACAGATGGCCAAACCCACTGAGTATATTGACTTACCATTGCTTCCACAATTTAAGTCTATATACATGCAGACTCCATGGCTTACCTTTTCATTTAAATTTCCATTTTATGTGACCATCCTTCAAGTTATTGCGAAAATATAGAAACTGAACCATTTGTTCGAATTTTAATGAATTAAGGCCTACTTCCTCAGCTTTTTCAGTTAGGAATAACCTAACCAGTATAAGGGAAATTTGACAACTTGCGATGATGCTCCCAGCATTTTCCTATGCTGGAAAATTAGGGAGAATCCTGAGATAGTTCTAGCGGTTCATGAATGGTCAAAGGCATGGATTTTCTTGAAGCTTAAAGTAAGGTCAATGGCAGTTCAAGGTTTCACATTTCCACATTTCCTTTGTCACAGAGAACAGATGTGAAACCTTGACCTGTCATGACCTCACATGACAGGTGATAACTTGCCACAAATGGAAACTGGCTACACATTTGGACTGGAGTTCGGTCCGGCCTCAGACCATATTCTACCAAACATTGCAAATACATTTCAACGATTAAAATCACTGTCGAAATCCTTCAATTAAGGGCCGTTATATTTATAAGAACCAAATTAGATATTACCGGAATTCATCAGCAAGAAACAAAGGCCCGGCTGTGAAGTGTCAGTTGCTGCAACAAAACACGTAATTATATCTTTATTCTACTTAATGTGACATTCACACAACGTCCTGTTGGGCTATCAACTAATCAAGCAAGAGCAGCCGTTGTCGCTATCTAAAATAATGCCATAAAAATAGCACAACACCCTGGACATGAAACTTTGATTAATTTAATCCTTTGTATACATGTACATACAAAAAGTGACACACAGTTCATAATGATATTATCGATAGCTTAATTCAGATAAATGCATCGATACTATTGACTGGATGCTCTTTGTGTTGTAGAGCACCTATTCTTTCAGTTTGAAATTGATCGCACATACTTCACACTTCATACTTCGCACATACTTTAAAGTTTATTGTGCTTATCAGTCAGTATATTTTGCGATATATTCTTAACTTTTCGCAAATATCAAACTCAAATTCACATATTGTACTCGCGTGAGTTATTGATCAATTCAGTAAAAAATCAACCATGAAGGTAAGAATTTGCGGTAATCCATTAATCTATATAGCATAATCTCCATAATCTATATCAGCTGTATTCACAATGGGTCTGTTGAGAGGAATGTGGTCCGGGCCTCGGAATATTCAGCTTCATTTATTTGAAGTCTATAGCGTCCATGCATACTCGTAGATAGGTGGGCCTTAGAAATCTTTAAGTGTGTGCTATTGATGCACATATAGAAAAGCCAATCATTATGTGTCTATTTTATGCATGGCTATTGAAAGACGTGACTTTGTAAAATATAAGAAAAATCATATTATTACTCATGAAATTGCTACTACATGTTACTCATAGAATGAAATTTTTTAAGCATTTTGATAAATATTTCAAGACTTTAGCTGAAGCGATCATACTTTTGAAACGATATTCAACAAAATTTTATCTATCTTTTGAAATGTTGCAACTTTATTTTGTAGCATCTTGCAACTTGCTCACGGCCGTACACCCAGCAATTATTTCTTCGCCTTCTTTGCATTTTACTATCACGCAGATTCTCCTCGGATTGTTTATGTGTGATCAACGGCATGTTAGAACAAACGTAAATTTCTCGTTGAATTTCATAAAAATATGTCTAAAAGCACTTCAAACGGAAATAATGCTTTTTAAACATACTAATAAGATCTTCAGATTTTACTCGCTTTACGACATTGAACCCAATTTCACAAAGGTCAAGCTGGACGCCGCACCGGCCCTTGGACCACCACACCACGTATTTCACTGAAGGGGACTGTCGGCCGGATTGACACTTGAGAGAAGGAGACTGGCCGCCACACCATTCCATGTCTGAAGGAGACTGGGGGTTGGATCGTTACCTGACTTAAAGAGACCAGGAGCAAGGATAATACCTTCATGAGCAAGGATCATCAGTCGCAAGGAAACTAGTTGCCGGATCGTCTCTCAACTGAAGAAGACAGGCCGCCACACCGTCCTTTGAATTAAGTGACTGGACCAGACACAGCGGGATCAGGAAGGGGACATTGGAGTCACAGTGAACACCTCACGAAATTTTTTTGAGGCAAATATATGTGCTCTTTTGGCTTGCTGTCAAAATTATATTACACGTTGAATGGGTAATAAAATTTTGGCATTGAAATCCGATTTGCATCATACCTCACTAATCGTGCGGCATTGTCCCAATTCTTGAATACACACCGACATTACTGTATTCGCATTAGGGTTCGCAATACCGGTATTTTGAAGTAAAGCCGGCGTGTTACTGGCACGACTGATTCAATAAGGAAAACGCAAAAATTAATCTATAATATCTTTTTCATCGAACGAATTGAAGGTAGCAAATGTGTGCGTGTGGGAACGTCAATTCAAAAATCGTCTCAATAGTCAGTTGTAATGATTTTCTTTCTGATATAAGTTTGAGTCACAGAAATCTGACAACCGTTAACAATAAAGGACTAGCACGGACATGCACATTGAAAGCGATGTCATCAGTAGTGCCTAAATGATACAGCTTTCAGTGGTTGACAATGGTTAGGTACCGGTACCTTGTCAGTGTTCTTAAAGATGCATGGTTATTATCATCTTTCTTTAGATACCAGAGTTGGAAATGGGTCAACTAATCTTGACCCACGACCCACGTGACCCACGAGACCCTCTGACCCACTAATTGTCGATTTTGCAAATTAGTATTTATGAATGATACTTTCGGAATGTGTTTGACAAGACAAAATATTATGTGTTTGTTATTTCGTGACTAAGTAAATCTAATACTACAAAATCGACATGATTTTACATGTTCATTCTTGTGCGTATATTCTTGAAAAGTATTATGTATTTTTCCAAATACTTAACGTATTTACGTATTTACATAATAATAATAATCCTGTATTTATTTCATCAAACCTCAATAGTAAAAATCGTGAGGCTGCATACAAATAAAGTCAAATGTGAAGTAAGTCGAGAATAAAAATAACAAAAAGATGAATACATAATCGAAAATAATGACAAAAATAATGATGACAGACGTGGGAATTGCTGTTACATTACTAAACTAAATGGAGAATCCACTGTTATACAATTTGGCCATGGACACAATAAAGCTTTTTGATTTTATGGAACGTTTACAAAGGGGGATGCAAAATTTACCCGAATATGTCAGAATGCTCGGCTTAAGATGGTGAAGCGGATGAGTCGTATCATTTATGAGTGACAGGAAAAGTTCAAAGCCTTGAATTGTTCGTCTATAATTCAGTGGTACTAAGGAATCACAAGTACAGGATGAGCTCCTAGGAATACCACAAATCACTATGAGATCGGTTCTGAACTTTGTCAATAAGAATGCTCTGTTGACTGGAAGAACTCACAAATAACGGCGAACAGTATTCCAAAATGGACCGTATACAATTGCTATATATTTTAACGAGCTGCTGCTTGTTCATGTAAGGCGTCAATTGTCTCAATACACATATTTTTGACGAGGCTTTCTTGCAAACAAATAATGTGTGTTTTTTCCCATGTCAGTTTATTATCTATTATCACACCCAAGATCTTCATATCGTCATGGCATGCAAAATTTGGGATCTCATAATTAGATGACTCAAACTTCCCGTCTGCAGAGATGAACAATTGCTGACACTTCTTCATGTTGATATTCATAAGATTTTTCCTTGTCCAGTCTTGAATAATTCTCCACGAGGTTGTTAGACCACTGTGCCAAGAATTCTTAAAAAGTAATGCGCTGATAGTTAAGTCATCGGCGTAACAACACATGGCAACATCTGAACTTGTTAATATGGAATGCTCAATGTCAGAAATGAACAAAGAAAATAGTAAGGGACCAAAAGATGATCCTTGTGGTATTCCACTTGTTACATAGGAAACGCTGCTGTATTCATTGAGGCATTTGACTGTTTGCTGCCGGTTCGTAAGGTAGTTGTACACAAAAGCAACCAAAAAACTGTCAAAGTTATTGAAGTGCATCTTTTCCATCAGAAGTCTGTGCGATAATTTATCGAAACCTTTTTCAAAGTCGATGGCCAATAAATGACAACTCTGTACATCGTCGCGCTGAAGGTTCGAGCTGATGAATTCTTCTAGGTGTAGTAGAGCACAAGTGGTACTCCCCTTGGGTCGACATCCGAACTGAGTCTTTCCAAAACGCTGTATGAATTCATGTTTATAAAATCGTAGAATTAAACGTTCAAGTATCCTTTCGGGAATGGGCAAAAGTGATATCGGTCTGGTGTCCATCAAGCTTGGAGGATTCACTTTTGGTATCGGTGAGATATCTGCCAATTTCCACATCGACGGCAGATCCGCAAGCTCTAAGCACAAATTTGATAGGTTCACACAATTGTCTTGACAATTTGGACCATAAGATCGATGGTATATTATCCGATCCACCACTTTTTCGCGGATTAACGTTGGATAGTTGTCGCTCGACTTCATCGATGGTAATATGAAAGGGAATTGAATGACGAGGAACAATGGTAGGGGCAATAGGATCGAATTGAAAATCGGCCGAATACTGTCCATTGAGAATCTCCAGGATTTCACAAATATTCTTGGACGGATCAATGCTGGAAAGCCAATTCCTATTCTTAGATTGACCTTTGATTGATTTGTAAATGTCCCAAACAGAACGGTTTTGTTTAGTCATACGAATACCATATGATCGCTTGGCTTCATAAATTGCCTGGCGCACTTTGACTTTGTAATGATAATATAAATTCCAGCTCTTATTTCTGTAGGCGTCATATCGTTTGTTTATTAGCACTTTGATTGTTCCAGTAATCCAAGGTATATTGTTAGAGCTGTGCTTGACAATGTCAACAGGAATAAATTTCAAACTGTTGCGAAGCACGAAATAAAACTATTCACAAGCACGATTGATGTCTGAAGTATCAATTATTGCAGACCAGCAAATACTATCAAGATACGAAACAGTTTGACTTAACTTTGACCTCCGAAGATCCATCACGGAATGAAAAGAATCGGTGCAGCACAAGCCATCACGAGGACACAAGAGTATGACCGCATGATCACTTTCTCCAAAAGGAGGAAACAATCGCACTTGATCGAATAAGGAAATATAATTCCCAGGAATAAATATCTTGTCCAAACGTGCATCACCGCGAGTTGGCGATGCCACAACATCCTCCAGGTCAAACGTTGCTTCTAAAAAGTTGGTATTCACATGATTGAAGTCTTCACATAAAACAACAGCGGCAGATGGATATTTTTCAAGGCAACTATCCATAAGACATGAAACACTTCTAAGTAAGGAAAGTTGGTTGTTGTTGTTCATGGAACGGCCATGTGGAAAATATAATGTCACAAAGATGCAACTGAAGCTACCTCGACGCATGTACATGATGAGACACTCCAAATCACGATTTGGTTTGTAGCCAAGAACATCAGAGATGTGAATGAAAGTGCTGGTCCACACACAGATGCCTCCACCTTTTCTTTCATCACTGCGATCAGAGCGAAACACATTATAGTCATTCAGCGCAATACAAGAATCAATTGTGGATGCATCCAGCCAACTTTCAACACAAGCGATCACATCAGGAGTAAATTGACGCGCAAAAAGGGTAAGTTCATCCATTTTATTTCTGATCGAGCGAGCGTTGAATAAACAAATGGATGGTAATTGTTTTGCTCTGCTATGTCATATTTGAGTTCTTACAATAATGCAACCATTTCTCAAAATAACATCTTCGCCCTCTCCTCTTCTTCTTCGACATTCTTCCAGTAATTTGTTTTGCTCATGTATTTGCAATCTTGTCAAATCGTGCTTTATATACACAGCATCTTCACGGTTACCTGTAGGATTTTTCCGCAGACATTTAGATTTATCTTCAGTCGAACGAAACATCAGTCGCACAGGTCGACGCTTTCTGTTTCTTTTACCGACGCGATGAAAGCTTGCGATGGTGTCCCTCGAAATTCCAAGAGTTGTGCACAAACCATTGATGCATTGATCATCAAATGTTTCACAATTAGAAGGATTTTCGTCGACACATTCTGGCATTCAAAATACCATGGCATTGAAGTGCTTCTCTGTTCTCTGATTTGTTTCATTGATGGCTTCTGTCACAGCCTTTGTAATGTCTTCCGAGATTTTGGAAGTCAGTTGCTGCTTCACAGACTGAAGATCACTTTCAATAGCTGCCAATCTATCAATAATACCACGAACATTCACAAGCTTGCAGTCACCGCAGGAGTATGACACGTGATCTGAAGCAAGAATCGACTTGCTAACATTCGCAGACACGTTCGAACAGTCCTTTCTTGGATGAAACGACTTGCTGCATAACATGCACACGATCTGTACACCGTCTATTGTTGTTTTGCAAGTCGCACACACAATAGCTGAACTTCTGCCGTCATTGATAGGGTCACGCATAATGAGTGCGATGTGAATATTGTTCAACCAAAGTAAAAATATATACACAAAAACGCAGAAAAAGAGGGCACGGATAAGGAGATGCAAATCGAAACCAACACAGATGAATTGGTCACACCGAGACCCTGCCGATGATATAAAAATGTTGCTAGATTCAGATTGATAAACCACTTTGCCGAAGACTATAACATCAATCGCGAGAGAGCGCCAGAAACACGTCTGCACACGACGATGGAAAGAGCTGGTTGCGTATAATTACGTATTTTATCATGTACGCAATCTCCAAAGTGTGATGATAGCGCGGAGTTTTGTAGCATGTTTTTTCAGTAAATATACGATATTTTAGAAGTTCCTTGATCTTTTTCAAGCATACTATTCATTGACACTGCTCCCTTAGAACAACTAGGTACAACATTTTCGAATTTTTATCGTAGAAATGTAATCTACTGCGTTATTGACTTTCCTCTAGCCAAATAGCATGTTCCTATACATGTGCTGATGCTAAAAAATGCCGTGTTCTATGGGAGCCGTCTCATATAATGATGTGCTCTTGAACGTTTAGGATTTGAATTGTTTTGCAGATTTTTACATGCAAACACGTAAGCAATATCCAAATTTGTAAACTTTATGCCGTTTTCCCTGATTTACACAATTCATTCAAGAGCTGCAGTTGTTTAAGATTTGCATTTGTTTTAGAGGAAGTTTTATAGTTGACATTGTAAAGACTCATGATACATCGTTATTCATTTTATGCTGAAAAAGCAATACAATAGAAGTAGGGGAGGGTGGAGCACATTGAATCACCTCCCTTTTCTCCGAAATTTTGAGTAGTGGAACTTTAGGATATTGTTCATTGTAATAAATAAACATGATTCCTCTGATAATTTCAATTGCTTAAGCTCTCCATCCTAAAATTTCGATGAAAAAGTAAATTTCTAGAAAATCAGACATTTTGTTTTAATACAGCCAACAACCTGTGCATATTTTCATTAGACAGCATCTTTCTCAAGCATTCTTTATCAGCTTCAATAATCTATATAGTAGCTAAAACTATTTGAGTGCAGTCTTATTTGCACGCGAACAAGTTTTTTGAAAAGTTGACGATGTGGGGCACATTGAAACACCCAAGATGGGGCACTTTATACATGGCTCATAGTGCCCCACTTCGATGCTCATATTTTATTTTATTGAGTGAACGAAGTGATTTACAAGTTTTGACATCGGATTATGTTCCAAATTGCAGACATAAACAAGGCAATTAAATTGACTGCTTAGAAATATTTGAGCAGTTATGGTATTCGTTTTTGTGCGGTGTAGCTTTTTTCGAGAGCAGAGTACCAGGGCAGCATGGCGAAGAATTAATATTGAAAAAATTAATTGACAAGCTGATATAAATAATCGAATTCAATCAAAATGATATGGCTTCGAATACACTGGAGCTTTGCTGGTCAGACAAATTGAATTGTTCATACTTTTTGTTTTGGTACTTGGTGATCTCTCAGCTTATTTTCTTAGGCCTACTGGTGTCTTACATGTCTACATGTAATGTGCAATGCCAACAGGCATGCTCTAATTGGTGATCACAATGATAAATATAATATTGTGAATCAATAAATTTAACAATAATACTCTTACCAATGTTCTTCCATCGATGAACAATTTTGTCAGAGATTGCAATCTGAGAACTCTGATGGCATATGTATTTTACTTTCAGAAATAGCATGTTCTTTTTCATATTAAACATTTGCTATCATTTTTGACAATAAAAAATCTCAATCTATGAATTTTGTTGCTTGATTCTGATGATTCATGAACTGAAGCTTCACATCTGATACATATAGCCTAATAAAGTTCAACAAGAGAGTAATAAATAAAGATGGTTCAATGTGCACCACGCATGGGGCACATTGGACCACTTTGGTAAACATTTTAAAATTCAAATTGTGAGGAGATAAATGTCACAGAAACGTCCAACAACTCAGAGATTACTTAGCATGCCATCAACTTTTCATCCGAGTTTGATTTTGGTTCATTTGATTTAGTATTTAATGCATGTTGAGAAAATTTCAAAAACATGTTCAATGTGCTCCACCCTTTCCTACTCTTGTAGCCTATTCTCCACTGGATAATTGCAAGTCATTACCAAGGAGAAGGAAAAGGTGATTCTTAGCATTTATATGTCGTGCAGTAAATTTGCAGAATTACTCTTGTTATTAATGCGCAGAACTTAGGCTAAAATTGACAACAAAGAAATTTTCACTCATTTGTTTTACGTGCTCATGTACTCATGCATACCGGTGATAGTTGTTGTCTGATGAGCATGGAATAGTTGTCAATCTAAAGTTAACATGTCTTTCGGTGGGCCTATACAAAACATAGTAGGTGTCAAACATGAAATATTTAGAATAGGGTGCCGGGATGGGATAGAATATCCAAAGTGCCTCTTTCAGATCGATGCAACACCTGCCCTAAGGTCGTGCTGGCGACCCTGCTATTAAATCATTAGGTAAATACAGATCGCATTGTCAAATATCATTCCAAATGTTTGACCTATAAACCAGGGATGCGGAGTCCTATCATTTTGATAGGACTTCGACTCTGACTCCGGGGGTTGATAGGACTCCGACTCCGGGTGGCCAATATATAAAGCCTGGTTTTTTGAAAAATTAACTGGTAACCTACATTGTACTTCATAGATCATTATAGGCTTACCTGAACCTATTTTTAGGGATCATTACTATATCAATGATCAATCATTTTCGATGGAAGTTCATCAAATGTTGCTTTAAGTTGGATGCATACGACTCGGCTCCTCCCATCTTCTTGACGTGTGCTTCCCACGGTTTTTCTCCAGTTTCTACCAGGCAGGAAAATCCCATCCTTCTAAAAAAATGAGTACACTTTCGATTTTAATATGCGCTTTAGAGGACCCGTCACACACGATTAACGTGAGGGTAAGAGGATAATGTTCTCAAACAAAATAGTATTTAATTTTTGTCTCTGATGTGACCTTTGGCGCGCAGGTGTGATCGAGGCTAGGAAGGCTTGTCTTCTCTACTGAATCACCGAGTGAAAAAACAATCCTTTTTTACTATCACGGGTCATTCCCTCAACTATTTCAAGCTTTGCATGCACTGCTGTCTCTGTAGTTTTGTTTGACGGAGAAAGTTGATATCAAGACAGTGACAGCTATGTGAACGAGAATAAATAATTTGTTTGTATTATATTTGGGGTCTAGTTATAGGCCGGAGTCCGGAGTCCTATCATTTGATAGGTCTGCGACTCCGGCAAAAATGATAGGACTCTGGGACTCCGACTCCGCATCCGTGCTATAAACTCTCTATCTTCATTTACAAAGAGAACGAGTAAGAAGGTATTTATGACGTTTGCTTGAACTTTTGAAGTCACCGAATATGTTGGACGAGATTTATGCCGATTGCAATATTCCGCATAATTTCGTGTTCACTTGAGTGCATGCCTTCTTTCTGAAACGGGATACAAAGTTTAACATGACAAATTAGTTTGAAATATTAGAGATTCTAATGCAGCCTCTATCACTTGCATTCGTTTGAAGTATGCCGCAATCGGTAGCTTTTTCAAGAGTTCTCAAAACAAAATTCAAAACAAAAAACTTCTCTGGTAAAGCTAAGAAGTTAAGGAGATATAACATTTATTTGAAACTTTCTATTTGCATTAATGAATTTGCTTTAGTTGTCTTGTTTTGACAAGGAAGCGAAGCTGAAACAAATTCAATAGCCAGAGTGTCTTTCATTATCGGTGAATCTATGATAGAAATAGACACATGGATGGGAATAAGATTATGAAAGTATTCGAAAGTAAGTCGAATATAGGTCGATATATAGGTTTTACTGCCTATGGTCAGACATGCAAGTGGGAATATGAATCCTATTGAAAATGGAAAAGGAATTGGACAGCTTGCTCAGAAAAGGACAGGAAAAGGACTGAGGTGGGCGCGATTCGGAGAAATGAAGTTCCGATTAGCGATTATCCGATTCGCCAGCTGAGAGTTCCGATTGCGGTTATCCGATATGACTATCAGATGAAATGAAATTTAATTCGAGTTAATTATTTTAGTACTCCATAAAAAATTTGTAATACAAATATCAATTCAAATTCAACTTTTCAAACTAGGGATGATGACAAATACGGAGGCACTTGCAGCTGACAATTACGCAGAAAAAAGCTTGTATTTAGTGGGATATTAAATGTAGGATCTAATGCCTGTCAATATTTAATGTAGGTGCATTAGCATGATCAAACAGATACATTACAAAACACTACATAAAATCTTAATTGCAGAAAACATGATATCCATGTAAAGCATAGGATGTGCAGCTAAAACAGCTGCATAAAGTACACAAAGTGGGATTGTCGGGCGTTTATTGTCTGAGCGACTGAGCGCAAAGATGCGGCGAGCATTGATCTTATTGTTTTGATCGCACTACTGCACGGGCGTTTTCGGTCGGTCGGTACGGTGAGACACCCGACGAGAGTGAGAGAGCAATTTATAACCAATCCCTGTTCTAATTGAACAAGGTTGTCTTCCACCGGCTACATGAGTGTTGTAAAGAATAACGAAAGTATATACTTGTAGAGGTAATGTAGTCTTTAATCAAATTTCTTCTCCTATTGTCTGCGAACGAGGTTGAATTGATGATAGGGCAAAATGATTATTTAAAAGTTACTAGTCAGTATGATTCTATATGATGACAACGATCCAGCCGAATCTCGAATCGCTTTAAAATATCAAACACTCTGATTCGATTATCCGAGCCGATTTTTCGATCCACTTCCGATATGATTATCCGATTCGAAAATGAAGTTCAGAATACTCGGATACTCGGACTATTTAGCACGATTATCCGATTGTCCACCTCTGGAAAAGGATAATCCAGTCTGAAGATAAAATGATGAGAAACTTCAAATCCTCGATAAGCCCTCGCAATATATACACTCAAGTAAATGAAGGAATAATTAATATACCACACACATGATAAAATGGAAATAAAGTAGAAAAATAAGAAACCACATCCTGCTAACATTTTCTTGCACACTATTAATCAGAATTTTGGAATTTGACTTTTCTTAATATGTTACATTATGCATGATTTATCAGCCATTGCCTGTCTGAACATTTTATGATTCATGATGGTTGTGGCTTGTAGAACAGTAATAGCCTTCGACAGTATTGCTTTCGCAAAAACGTCATTTTGTAGAGAATTACCGACTGAAGTGGTTACCAATTTTCTTCAGTGCGGAATGCTTAGATTCAAAGACAACGCAAATTGGCTAAAACATTCGCTTGACTTTCATTTCGGCGTTGTTTTCTGTGATAATTCCTGTTGATTGTGAGTTAGAATGTACGATAAAACTGTCATGTTTCCTTAAATGAACTTATCTTGCTGCGGTACCTTAAGTAAATGAGAATCTTAAACCTCATTTTAATGTTTTAAAATGAAAATACATGCTTATATCAATGAGTGTAAGTATATATTGGGTGTTCCAAAAGACGCACAAAACTTTAAAAGGCAGTCATTTGCTTCAATTCAATCACATTCACATGCGATTTTTTTGTACCTCAGATCGGGGAATTTGATGTACCATGTTTGTTTTTATACAATCAGAACTTATTGCTATTTTTTGGCTCTGACACTTTAATAGACAAAATCATGTATATTGATAAGGAAAAATGCTGATTGCAAATTAACATTTTATCTAGCCAATAACGAAGTATACAATCAACAAGAAAAAAACAAACTAATTTACAAATTAATGTTCACATAAGACATTGCTCAATTGCCTCTCCTCCACTTTCGATCACCGCTTCCAACTTCAAGCGCAAACTCAGAACAGATCGTCTCAATTCATTTGAGGCGGTGTTCTCAATCACCATCGTTACCTCTCCTGTAGCTCGTGGAGGTTTCTTGGAGTGAAACAGTGGTACACATGGTCTTTCACAGCACCCCAGAAGTAGCAGTCCAGCGGTGTTGAATCTGGCGAGTGAGCTGGCCACCGGTTTGGATGTCCTCTGGCGATAATCCGATCATAAGGGAATATTCAAGACCGGAAAGATCTTCCAACATTCGCAGAATGTGGAGTTGCTCCATCTTGTTGGAAGATTGTGGAATTTATACGCTGTCTCCTTCTCAGTTGTGGGATGACATGATCGCGAAGCATGTTGAAATATTGTGGATTTGACTGTTGCGTTTCCAGTTCATCCCGTAGACATTCTTCATCCTTTCATCCTCGAGACTGGGGCTATCCGATCGAGGCTTATCTGCTACTGATCCAGTCTCTCTGAATCGCTGAATCAAGCGTGAGATGGCAGAAACTCTAAAAGGGTCGCGATGATAACCATGCGTTATCTTGTAAGCGCTCAGTGCCGCTGAAAAGGACTTGCTGTTGGTGAAGAAAAGCCCAACAAATTCAATGCGTGTTTCGAGATCCATGCCAAGTGTTAAGATTCATTGAATGTGCAAGGTCTCTACATGGCTCGTCGTGTGAATAGAATTCACATCTGGACAATAATTGACCGATCGAAGTACTATGTTCACACAACAACAGCTTGGTGCAAGATAAGTGAATTTCGCCAACTTAACAATGTACTGATATCGAGTCAATTGTAAACTTTAGAATCATGAAATTATAGTGTTTCTTTCCATGTGATACAAACGTAAAAATAGAATACAATGAAGAGATCAAACAGTGCATCAAATTCCCCGATCTGAGGTGCATTTTTAAAAAAATTGCATGTGAATATGATTGAATTGAAGCGAATAGCAGCCTTTTAACGTTTTGCGCGACTTTTGGGACACTTGGTATTAATGTATATATATATATATAATTAAAATGCATGCTAATTATAATATAAAATGCGTACAGTTGTGCAACATCCAAATTTTCAAAAACGCAACATCCAAAATTTCAAGGATTTTCTACAATCCATAACTGAAATATAGGATTGCTCATAAACAAGCAACAATTTAGGAATGGTCACAATTATTTTATATATTTCAGTTATGTAAAAAATCAAATTATCAAAGAAGTCTGAAATAGACAAAGCGATAACAGACATCTATCTTCTCGACCAAGTCATTTTAAAAGCGGTTAATATTTCCAAAGAATCGTTAGAATGAGAATTAGATTATTGCTACCTTTATCTACCAGTATATAAGTGCCAAATTCATGCTACTATGTTCACCTCTCTTATTGAAATGATAATTAATTGCGATTTTGTCATTGACTAAATAGTTGTGTTGATATTGAGTGTCTGACCTAAACCTGTTGATGAATACCTATATGGATGAACTGGCGGCTATTCATGCCTGCATCCAACTTTTCAACTGAGGAGTGCGGTTGCAGCTTAATAATTCACATAACAGTTGACATCTAAATTATAATTCCAAAATGAAGCACTTGTTAATTATTGCAAGTGCGCTAACTCAGAGGTAAAGGCAGTGCTGTATGTTAAGCATTATTCAATCAGTGCATGAGAGAATAGTTACTGCTTGGAGTTTTTCAAATTTATTCCTACATGGCGGCATATCTAACATTGCAGAATGTGGAAGTCGTTACTTTTCTCCGGAGTCATAGTTGTAAAAAAGTTATTGACTTCGAGTATGGATTGCCGAGCCCCTTCGAGGATGCATGCTCAATTTTTGAAATCCGTTATTATCAGCAATTTAGATATTCTATATTTGGTATAATTTCTTCTTGAAAATCTTATGGTATTCTTTTAACTTTATCCAAGATTTTGATTGGCAATCGAGAAATTGGAAAATTATAATTCAACTTAATGTTAGGGCCGTTCAAACTTTCTGAATTACGTGCAAGTTCGACTGTCTTATCAGATGCTCGCTTTTCTTCTTTGTACTGGTGCTATTTAAACTTTAGTCGTCAGCTGTCAGCTTACATGTGGGATGTAAATTGGATTTGGTTTGATGTCATTCTAATATTGCTTCTTAAATAATGAATGGAGCTTGAAATCCATGTCTTTATATAAGTACTGGAGCATTATCATCTCCAATGCTGACTCCTAATCTTCTATGATTTCTAAGGCAATAAAAACAAATGTTGTTTTCATCTGGACACACTTGTGTAAAAAAGCCTGAATTTTCAGGCTCGGCCCGCAAATAATACATTAGCGGCAAACAGGATATACCTTATTGTGCGTGCAATACATGCACACTCATGGTTATATCAACACATTAATATGTAAACTTGATTAAAGATAGACAATCGTCAAAAGCTATGAAAGGTCTGCATTATTTAATTTTGGTAGTAGATAGTCAAACGATGAGTATATCTAATTAAGAGGACTGGTTCAATAGACTTGTTTCAAATTATGAGAGCATGTATAACAGCAAAACGCGATCAGTCAACACTGTCGATATAGCCCATCTGTCAAAATGCAATTGACGAAAACTATTAAAGTGTTTCTTTGAGAATCCTAAATTTCTTGAATTACGTGATAAGCATTCTCTCTTGCCGCAATTTACGCATATTGTTGAATCATTCTATCGTAGTATTTCTATATCACAATGAGAGATGCTTTTGTTTCACGTGATTCGTGTGTTAAAACTGAACTGAAAGTATATAAGGTATTCACATAACCCCCACAATATGTGATTGTATCACGCTGTTTCTCAATGATAATACTCTGATTTATTGACTCGCACATCTTCACAAAGAAATGGAAAATAACTTTCAGGCCTAACTGGTGGGCCTCTTGCCCTTTTACAAGTCTGGTCATGGACACCACAGTCCAAGCGTCAATTAAGAGGATTTCATTATTGACTTCAGCAACCACAATAATCGAAAAAATAAGACTGAAAATATCAATATTAACTCTCCAATTAAGTATCAGAATGAACAGCAACATATGGCATCTGATACAATATCTTAACGAGTCTCATATTTTGCGAGGTTCTCGGGGTTGAACATTATGCTATTGTGCATTCCTGGCCTGGTTTTCAGCAATATTTACATTTTACACATTGTAAATTCATGAAAACTCATCAGATTTACAGTGCTTTCGATTAACTTGGACATTTCTCTTCGTATAGGGCATTCGAAATTTGCAGCGGTAGATCTGGTGACAGGAAAATCTATTTCCATATTATAAGAAATAAAATGCATCCATCAATCTCGGTTTTTCGATCACCTGGACAGCGATCTTGGCTCAATGCCAACGTGAAGGCATTATTCATTCACTGTCGCCTTAACAAATTTCCCAATATTGGATCGAAATTCTCAAGTTTGAGAGAGCGGGAGATTTAAGTATGCATCTCGATTAACTGTTCTCGTAAATTAATGTCAACGGAGTAGATAGAACATCATAATTATTTCATGAGCTGTTTCTGTGTTCTTATGTCAGATATTTAATATCTTTCTTGAACTTGTAACATAGGGATATTCTTACTTGCTGTACAGTTTTCACATGACATGACAAAAGTAAATGCAAGCGTCTGTTCAATTCATTAGCGAATTGATATGGATAGTATAATCAAATCGTAGCATCCGTATACAGTAAAATCCTGTCTAATCGAATTCAAATTTTCTATCATTGGTATCATCGATAATCATTAATTAATCAGTAATGATATACGAAAATTCCATAGTCATTTTTCCATCGATTTCCGTATTTGTCTGCAGAAAATCAATATACGGTATATTGTATGACAAAAATCGAAAGTTTATATCAAATCATCAGAATATTTCTTCCCTGTAATTTGCATTACTTCCAATGCAGATGAATTGTACTGTATAGTTATTTTGTAGCTTCGCATACATTGTATTTTTGATAGAAAGATAGTGTGGCTATTTCTAAATTGCGTCACTCAATTGAAAGATATCATTTGTATACCACCTCTCAACCCATTAAGAGCCAATTTTCCTGTTAAGGAGCGCTTCAACCTAGATTTTATTTGCAACATTGATCCCAGAACGGCTGAAAAGTGACTGAATGAAAGGGGACTTTACCGCGATTCCTATGGGACCACTCCCAAACCATGCACAATGGTTAAAACAACCGCAAATTGTTTTAGAAAAAGGCCTTTGACTTTTAAACGGGTTTATCATGATATACATTTATATTGCTTTTGAATCGATACAAAACTTCTTCTATGAGCATCAAACGATTTGCAGCAGTTTGGTGAATAAAAACAATTTTCACCATCTTTCATTAAGGACAATTCTTTCACATTGCCAAAAAATCATGACATTTATTCAAAATCACATCCTTATTGTAAATATAAATATGCATGTAAAATTTGCATGCTGGGAACGTGAATTGGCCAGGAAGGCCATGCTTTACTTCAGGCATGTGAAAGAAGGAATGCATTCTGCAATCACTACCGCATCCGACATAGAAGCGTTTCACACAGGCGCTACTCATCTTGTTTAGACAAGTAATCTGGTGGAGACATGTTTCCGCCTCTATGGCTTTGCTAGATGCAGATTTCAAAGCATTAGCTCCGACGTCGCTGGTCCGTAACTGGCCGCGCGCCTGATGTCGCCAACAGGTTGAAGCATGTCTCATGGTGGCTACATCTGCTGAGATTTGATTGAATCTCCTATCCAAAGATGATTTTACTCTGACTTATTATGATTACATATATGTCCTGTGACTTTCTGTTATTTGTGATTCTCAGTATTTTGAAATATATGGATTTCTGTTCTATTCTAAGAATATACAGGGTTGGAACCGGTCGGGGTCGGCGTGATTGAAATCGGCCGACGCTTGGCCGTGTTTCTATAACCTACCAGTTAAGGCTGGCAATTGGTCAACTTATACCGCTAGACGTCATCCTGACTTTGAAATAGCAAGCAGTACATGTAGGTCTACCGGTGCTCCGGATAATCAAGAGTTCCCGATGAAGCCGGAGATACACACGCTGAGCCATAACACAAATGCTTCCATGAGAGCTGGCATACAGAATAAGACAGTATTCTGTACGGTATATACAAAATACTTGTATATACAAGCCGCCCGGTTGAGAACCCTTGGGCGATGCTCTTCAAAATAACCCACGTTGTGATATAATGCGTCATTCTTTATGCTCTTCAAAAAATTAGAAAAATGTCATGTACTTTCTTCTTCCTGCTTGTACAGGGTGATTATAAAGTCCTTTCCTCTTTATAAACAGATGCAGTCTCGACAATTCTGCACCTATAAAGATGCGGTTTTTTGCATTTTATTGATGATGACCCTTAGTTTCATTACATTTACGCTAGTCTGATTATTCCACCTTCATACATAAGACTACAAAGCAATTATTAAAACGGACATTTTATTAACAAATTTCAACATGTCCATGTTGTTGATCATGACATTGTTCATTCGCATGTTTTGTTATTAATCATCGTCATCGAGAAGCTATTCAATGAATAACCTTGAAATTATCTACACAAACTTGAGATCTCAAGGCGCATCATTCTAAAAACTGCATCTTTGTACGATTAATTCAACCAAGTTTATAGCAGTTTATTATTGGGAAAGGAATTTATAATCACCCTGTATTATCTGTCATGAGAAAGAATATTGTCAAAATGACATACGGCTTATGGCTTGTGGAGGATCGTGACGCGACTTGCGAACGATGGGTTACGGCTTATAGGCTATTCTGCGTGTCTTCGGCCTAAAGCGCACCGGAGCTGATTTACTCGCACATCAATTTCTATCCAAATTGATCTTCAATCAGGTAATTCGTACTTTAATGATGTACTTTGTGCGAGCATGGAAAAAATGAGCAGCAAAACGCGTAATACCTTATTCGAGATATGGAACAATTTTACGATAGTTGAGCTAAAGAATGGACGATTCTGGCAAAATTCATTTAGGCTAGAATATGCGATTGAGGAAACTTTATGTGAGATAAAGAAGGGCTTGACACTACATGTATAAGCTAATGACTGCCGATAGATTAGTTCGATTAGTGTTGACGTCTGACACGTCAATTATGGTTACTTCTGCATTTGCATTGGTCTCTATCAAACCATTGAGATAGACAGTAGTTATTGTCTCACATGCTTCAATCTTCTGTCGTTGTAGCAAGGTACCGTACCTATTAACAAGTCTATATCATGCTCATCAGTTATTGCGATGTAAATTAGGGCATAATAATGACACTGGACAGCATGGATTCAAAAATGGTTTTACCAACATGTTTAAAACACAGTATAAAAACTAATTTTAAAGCTCTGCTTTAAAGCAACCTCTGGAAACGAGATTCAGAAGCGATGTTCAAAACGCGATTGTAGGCTACACGTATATTAAAAAATTCAAGTTTTAAATGCCGCTTCAGAACATTGCTTTGACAACAAAGCTATCAAAGTGACATTAGAAAAAAGTTTACGTTTACGTGTGAATAAAGCATTTAGATTCATCTACGCACCATAGTACAGAATACACTCGTACAAAGCTGGCAAAGCCTATGTTTATCAGTTTTCACATCTATATCGCATGTCACTATTTTTAAAAGTAGAAATATATGTTTAACACTAACTAACTCTGCTAATGTTTACTCAGTAAGGCCTAGTGGTTTTCTGAGACTCTACGTTCACTATCTTTGATGTATAATACAGAGATTGCGAGGTCGCCTAGGAATACTTTGATGAATCATCTTATTTTCACACTCGACTATTAAGAAACAATCAAAAATTTTCATCAGTATCTCATTCCCTCCCTCACTTTCTCTCTCTCTCGCGTGCGCACAAACACATAAATGCGGTTGAATACAAATAGATTGTCAGCCATTACATGGAATTGCCGCTTATGAGACAATAAAGATAAAAATGACAATTATCGATTTTTTCTATGTAAATTGTTAGGGTAGCATAGTATGGTGTCAACACGCTGAAATAATGATATGTTAAACTGATTCAATAAGCAAATTCGGGGAAGTTGTCTATACTTCAGAACTATACTTTCGATTCGAAGATGGAACAATCAGAATCTCATCGTGAAACCTGCATTGTAGTCAAGAAATTGAAAATGTAAAAACTTGATTTACCTAATATCAGAAGCCTAAGTAACAAAAAGATTGTAGATATAAAACATCCTCTTGAGAAGAGCTCACGCCATATGCCGAATTCCCAACAATCCAAAAGAAATAGATAGATCAGCTGAAAACGAGTGCAAAAACTTCATTATGAAGGAGGAGAGCATCTTATTGATGAATATTACAATGAATTCTTGTACCTGACGATTCAATGTTAAAATTTTTGCATCTCTTTTACAGGAAACCATCAATCAATCCTATTGTCAAGTGTGAAAGACAATGAATGACTCTGTAAAGGTAGAATATCGCCACATAGTGAATCTTAAAGTCTGTATAAGTCACATAATCTGTTCATTTTGCAATTTCAGTTCAATTTCTTTTCAATTCTGTTCACTTCACAATCACAGGATTTTTTATCTTAACTTCTATTTTCGCGTCTGCCGGGAGTGCATACCTTTCCATGCATGACAATAATAATGTAGACAATAAAATTTGTCACGTTTCGTAAGAATGATTGCTAGAATGATAATTATAGAAGGCACTATTCATCTGTATATGGGGTCGAATTCATGATGATTACAGTACATGTATTCGAGTCTAGAAATTCTGCAAATTATGTGCAATGTATGAAAATCTGCAAATTGAAAAGCAAGATTTTGTACAAAGCTGCAGGATTTCAGTCTACAAATAGACTATGATGCTAGGCTCTGCAAAATTGTAAAAATAAGTTCTATTGAATGCATAGCATAATTCTAAATAATAACTATTAATTAATTCTATTAATTAAAAGTGTAACTCTTTAAATTCTATTGCGTTTGTGTACAAAATGTAGCAAAAGCAAATACCTACTTAGAATAGTTCAAATCATGAAATCGGCTATTTGGAATGTTTAAAGCTTCCTCGAATTGGGCATGGGCTATTTTGCAGAGGCGACAAAGAAAGTCCATAACGAAATTCATTGGTGTGTGTCAATATCTGTCATTGAAAACATGACCAACTTCAGAAATTGCTTGGATTCGCTCACTCGGTTTGAATATCCGCGACTAGCTGTGATTGTGTCAATAATATGGTGCGAACCTCTAAATAAATTAATTAATTCAAAGCTTTCATTCTGATGTGATTGTGTTGGATGCTAATGACTTTCATTTCGCTAATTTTTTGTTCAGTAATAAAAAACTTAATGAAAATACATAACCAATTGATAATCACTCAGATTGAAAATGTCACTGACCGCAACTTCCTGTCTATGAAAACATACATCATCCTTGCATGACTGTGCAACCAATTCGATTTCTCTCCACCAAGAAAAATACATTTTCAGTTATCCATACCACCCATCATTAGAAAGATTTCAATCAAATTGTCTAAATGGCTGGAAGAGTCTGAAATTCAAATGCGGTCAATGTAGCACTCGACTTTCACTCGACATGCGCAAGATAGGGAAATGAAATGGTCAGTTCTTGTCGAAGAAAATGACATTACCCTACCGTGACTGGGTAACGTACATCTACCGCGTTGTTGCTGGACTGTGATATTTCTAAGTGCGATGAGAGGTGTTTGTACAGTGTTGTCTGGAAGTACAAACGCGGACAACTAAGTCATCCACGTGTGATGCAGTCTTGGTCACTGTCTATGTCAATTTCAGTAGAGGGAACTGGCAAAGTACAAAGTATTGAAGGAAATGTCATCATTCAGCCTGTCACACACCGGAAGTAACCATCCACTTCTAAAGAAATATTTGCGTACATCTACATATGGAGTTCTTAAGAAATTGGATTTTTAACATTTTCAGCACATTCACTCGATACAGCAGAGGTCATTAACATACTGATATTCTGAGCAGCAAAACAATTTGAATGAATCTTGAAACATGATAATTGATCACTCATTCATAATCTACTCTTGTGGCCAAATTGTCACTAATTTGAAATAAAACGGGCCGGGGACCAAAAGTGAAATAAAAATTGCATCGGAACTAAACCGATCCCCGGTCGATGAATGCGGTCCTGTTCCCATTCTGGCAAGAACCATTAATCATGTTGCCGAAGAAAAGATTTGAATGTACAACACCGAGATCTCAGTTTCGATAAAATATTGTGTCCAATGTTGCTAAAGAATAGAGGTCAGGATAAGATAGGAGTCAGCTTCGACGGAGGAGTCACTCGATTTTCGGATTTACATCTTCGATATATTGATGATGGTGGCTTCAACCAATGAAAAGACAACTTATCGTCGTTCGAACTTGTCATCGACTTAGTGAACTTAAGATTCAGGTGACACCAACTCACACACAGACGACAATTTTTGCAAACATAGGAACATTTGTGATGGTGAAAATGTCGAACCACCTTCTTAATATTATAATTAACTAGCTTATAATTAGCAGCTAAATTTTCTTGAATGTCTGGTTCCTCATAGGGGAAGTCAGAAATTAATCTCCATGGTCGATCAAGAAATAGATCTTTTGTTCCTATTTCAGTGTAAAACATTCGGGGTGTCACGGGGGTTGAGTCTGTCGACCTATTTGTATGGCTCATTCCGAGTGAGGGAGGTCGAGGGATTTTTGACGAATTTAGGGCAGGGCCCATTTAATCGATCATACCTCTTTAGTTTGCACGTCATGTTCATTTTCAACATGTAATATTCATCATTATTACCGTTGTAGCTGTACTTATAAAGTTCAAGCAGTAACATATTCTAATTATAAAGTAGCTTAAACTGTGTTGTGAAACACCTAAGTTGTCAATGATGAGCGAGGTGTTTTTCATCTTAACTCGGGATGTGCTTGCCATTTCTTTGTTTCTTTTGTAGAATGGCTAAAGCTGTCTATCATTTCATCGTAACAAAACAAATTAGTTTGTTGCATATCCGCAAAGTAAACAATTAGTGCTGCGGCCCCCACAATTGGATTGGGAATCGTGAAGAAAATGGCACATTAACGAGTTCTAAATTTTCCCAGACCTTTTCATTTGATAGCCTACTTTAACAATGGAACTTTGTATGTGAAGTATTTCCATATGTTATTACTTGAATTATTTCCTTTTTCCGAATTTGAAAGTCTCAGATTTCGAAAACTGCGAAAAAGTTTTATAGCATTTTGCTTTACAGAAGAAAAGAAGCTCATCGCACTTTTTCTCGAAGATCGTGTTCACATTATGATGGGTGGCCTGAAAATGATATTCGTTTAACAATTCTTTGGATGGCGTTCCAGTTTGCTGAGAGATCCTCAAAACTTGTGTGTGGCCGCGTGTGGGCGGCTGATAGTTCAATGAAGGCTGTCATGAATAAAAGTCAAAATACTGAAGAAAAATGTTGATTTCATTTTCATATTTATCGCAGAATGGAAGATTTTATGACAGCTATCGAACATCAAATCAATTGCTTGATAAATTCTAGGAGTTAAGATATACTTAATACCTGTCTCGACAATTCGAAAGTAATTCTGAGAAGGATAATTGCGAAAACAGAATCGTTCCTGAATATCTTACTTTGCCTCAATGGCATATGCAATACTCATACCAAAGTTTCAAGTGTTCTTATTATTAGTACATCAATCACAACACACGCATATCATGACTACTTGATGAGCAATGTAGAAAAATCACAGAACCTCGATAAACAAAAGAAATATTTGACATCAATTAAAAACCTGATGTGGAATACATATTATATGGAATCTTATGCTAAAAAAATCGCAGTTGGAAGAAATTGAATATTTTTACAAGAATGCAGAGCTACAGGAATTCGTTATGTTTTGATTCTGCTCTCAGCCCATGCAAAGATATGTTCCCACATGCCCGGTCCATGGTAGTGCCGCAAGATCAGGTCATTTCCAGCAATCAAAGATTTGACAGCATCTGAGTGAAATACTACATGCTAAATTGAGTCCAATGAAAGATTACAAATATACCGATTTTATTATATTTTCAGTTGATGAAATATACAAATAAAAGGTCGATATGCAGTACAAAAGGGCGGTTTTTCCATACAGCATTAGATGGGTCGGCTTTTGCGCACTCAGCAGTTTTGTTTTAATTTTGGTAAAATGTCAGTCTTAACGAACGCTATTCCTGTCCGAATTCGTATTGATTGGCTGAAACCTTTCCTTTGAAGCCCATCATCATCAATTTTTCCAAAATCGAAGGGCTTGGTGCAATACCAATTTATGTAAACTAGCTACACTTGCGAGTAAAATGATCCTCAATTCTAGAGATGATTGCTACCATTCATTTGATTTTGATATTGATATTAATAGATCTAGGAGCTATACTATGGACTATATCCATATCTGGCTCAATTGACTTATAGAATTGAAAACAAACTTGAGGAACGAAGAAAAATGATTTTGCTATTTTCCCGCCTGCAAAGGTCGTCACGACCGTTATGAAGATCATGCGGATTTCAGCTTCATGAGTTCTTCGGGATCGAAACTGCTCATCGGTTTTCCTAAGCTGGCAAAATTGAAAAACAATGGATAAACGCTATTAACTCAAAACGATGTGTTCTTATATATCGTGGGAGTATTTTTAAAAGTGTGGTCAAATTTCAATTGAAGACGAGGTCGGATGATGTAGCAGTATTTCATTGATTTGGTTCTGTATAATTGCGTAATTCATTCTAATGCCTGCTGTGTAGAGCAATGACATGACACGGGTTTTCATCAACGCTTCCATTGTACCGCTTGGTACAAATTTTGGTACCAAATTGCATGTAGTACAATATTTGGTACAATATACAGTATTTGTATTTGGTACAATATTTTTTAGAATACTTTCATGCTTGCATGTAGTGATCATCTGAACATTGTGACATTTGTGGATTCGAACTGAAATTTCATGTTTTGTTGGATAATTTTATTTTTGTCGGCCGTCGTCACATGTTCCCAGGATTTGCTCAGAGTCAATTTCTGAAAATTTCTTAAATTTTTTGATGAGCTGAATTGTTTGATGTTTCTACGTGTACTTTCAAATACGCTCTTTCCATTTCGTGATAATATCATCATCGTATCAATTTTTCATAAGAATTAGTTTGTCGCTCAAATTGATTGAGTGTTCAAGATTTCAGAATTATCCTAGATAAGAGTACCGTGTATCCAAGTTATCAGAGCAAGTGGATGTGACAGTAAAGTCCTTTGTAATATTTAGTTCAGCATTATCAATGAAATAAACGAATTAGTTACATGGCGAAACCGCATAGTTCAGGATTTTCAAATTTCAGATTGGTCTTTGCAGGAAATGCATGCGCATCGATAATATCTTAATAATAACAATAATATGAATTTTGATTAAGTCATAAACATTAGGTAGCGGTTGCCGAGATGTCGGCAACTTTGTAAATTGCACCAGAGTGCGACTACTTTTAGAAATAATTAGCCATTTTTACTCAAAATGCTTTAAGTGTCAAGTGTTCTACGACCAGGTTGTTCTGGAAATGTTCGAATGATTAAGCATGTCAGTATATGGAAAATGTGACTTTTTGCTTCTTAAAATCATTGCAGCGACTGAATCAGAGATGGGAACATGTTTGAGATTTGATTTTCGGGCCCGTCTAGCTCTGCGGCCAGTAGTTTTCAGGCAACTCCGGATCGGCAGCCTGCTTTAGTTGCTGACAAACTATCAGGATATGTCAGTTCAGTTTTGCTCCGGTTCAGTCCAACTCAACACAGATTCTGGTTGCTTTTTATGCTTAAATTAATGTTTCCAAGTTCATGTCAAAGTAGTCATCCTTTGATTTGAAATAAAATTATTATTTCGTAAATAATAAATTGCATAATAATGCCTGTCAATCACATCTAGATAGCTTATTGTGTAGCACTCTGTCAGCAGTTCATACCATTTGAAAATCTCGCTCACAGTTTCGATAAAGCTGCCGTTAAGATGTTTATACTATTAGGCACGCATGACTATAGCCTATACAGTAATATTGCAATTTTATCATGATATCGTTGAGCACCATTATTAGCATTTCTACCTAGCGATGCAATACGCGAAACTCTGCAAAAAGATAGATAGCCTTCTGTATGAGATAATCAGCACATTGTTATCTCTTACAATAAATTCAGCTCTATGGAAAATGAATATTAAACTAATTAGTTGTATGTATTTAACAAAAGCATTGCATCTCCTGCACTAGCCCACGGTTTTCGATTGTTTCCGGTTGCGTTCGATATGCGGTTGTCTTTATGAAATGGTTGCTGTGATTGACATCATACTACTTATGATTGACAAGATATCAAGTGTTCACATGTAATTTACAACCAACACTCACGCAATTTGTAGTCAGTTACAGATGAAGGCTTATAGACTACACGATGGATATTCTGAAGATACAAATACTCAGTACGACAATTATCAAAAAGCAAAACTCAACCGCAGCTATCCTTTTAGAAATAAGAATTATGTGTACAGGATCTGCGGTAGCTGGCTTCATCCGGCCTAAAATGAAGCAATCGGCTTCCATCCCCGGGCTGAATTTGGAAAGGCCTGAAGCTTGCTTGACACTGCCGTTTGAAATGTTTGAGACCACTTATAAGTAGATATTTGTTGGTAAAACATCAAAACTATTTAATATATAGCGCATTTCAAGAACAAGTTCATAACACGAATAAATTGTGGCAAGTTTGATTCCGTCAAACTTTTGGACGATTTATTGCCATCTTAGCCAAAAGTTATTTTTGTTTTCAAGAGGATTTTCACTAAAAATAAAACAATTAAAACGCTAATAAAACCGACTATTTTTCTGTAGCACATGTTTTGTACATCCATCATAAGTACAAGAGCTAAATTGATATTCCCAATGTAACGATGAAGTGCAGTATCATGTTTAGTGACACCTTGAAAGTTTTGCACTTGAACATACTCTTGCACCGTAATCAAGGAATCGAAGTTGAAATCTGGGTTCAGCCTATTATTACTACAAGAATGCACTTAAATCAAAAGTTTCATCAAAAGTTCTGTGTAAAGCAAATTTCACTGTCTCATGGTCTTCTGAATTAACTGATTTCACAGTGCATATGCGTCGTGTTAGTCCGTTATTATGGACTTATAGCCACTGATTTGGCTAGCTGCTTTAAAGCTGCAGCTCAGGCTCCTCAAAGATGGCAACAGGCCTCTATTTAGCATGGCCTATGTCTGCCTTGAAAGAGTAGCAGAATTATTCAATACAGTAAAATAATTGCATCTGACTTCCCACGAATAAAATGATTTTTTTTAAAAAGCTCGTCTTATTCTTGAGAAGTCGGAAGCAATTATTTTGCTATGCACTAATTTCTAAGAATGGTCAAATTTTAATAAATTTATTAAGTATTAATAGTATAAAAATGATTCAATATCAGAATGAGAATCTATTCACCGGAAATGAAAGCAGTGGTAGGATTTTCCCGAGCTACTGCTCATACACAACATTCGTGCGCATGAATTGAAATGCCTGTAGAAAATGTGTCTTTGAGGAATGACTTGAGATGGAAGTATAAATATGCTTTTCACGTTTTCATTTTAAACATCTTTTCCAGCTTTGCAATGCATTATATTTCAGATGCTCATAGTTTCTTCATGTTCAATAAGAAGTCAATTCTCATGAGAAGCATTCAAAACCAAAGGTATTTCTAATTGATTGACTAATGGCATATTTCTCCACAATGGCAAATGAATACTTTATGAGTTGATAGTTAAGGATATCTGATTTCGTAATACTCTTGTATCGAAATTGTTAAACAATCAGCCATGATGGACACAATGAGATTGCTCTTCGTTATAGCGATTCTTGTTCTTCGATGTTGTAATATACACGTGTACTTTTAATGCAATTTTGACAAAGAATGATAAAGAATGATTTTAGCGTAAGTGTAGTGATATTAATGTTCAACAAATGTGAGCTAATCAGCTAAGGAGTCATATTGTAGCTGATAAACTCTTTGTAGTGCTTGAAAGATGTTTGTTTCGATCCAGATGTTTTTTGATTTTCCCGCATAGAAAGGTGTTGCAATCGTCTGTCTAGAGTCGGATATTCCAAATTATAACAAGTTGGACATATAATTATATAAATATACAAATATAATATATTAATATATTAATATAAATATATAACGCAAACTTTAATATAAGATGAAGGACACTTATAACGGCTCATAAGTTTTAACATCCTCTCCTTGTAAAACCTGGGTAGTGATAGCCGACAAATCTTCAACATTCATTTCTCTATGATATATTTAAATATATTTCCATGTATGTATTTTGATTAAACGCATTTTGCAAATCTAAAACCGCTCGCATGTGTTCCATAAATCGTGATAAGTTAATATTTTCATCCTTTAACATTAGTACGAAATGGAAGTAGGCTGGACATATATCTGGAATGAAGGACAATAGGTGGACTTACAACATCACTAATTGGTGCCCTATGGAATAGAAAAGACGCAAAGGAAGACCACCCGCGAGATGGAGAGAAGACCTAGACGACTTCTGGAACGGTGCGACTGGGTAAAGAAGGGAGAAGACAGGAGAAATTGGAGGATCCTTGGCGAGGCCTATCTTCAGCAGTGGAGAACAAACGGCTGATGATGATGATGATGAACATAAGGCAAGTGCGAAAAAGGAATTTTATTTGTGCGCCAAATGACCATCATCTAACTCAAGCATTCGGTTATATTGCGGTAGGCCTACATAAAGAGAGTATCTCAATCGTGTTCTGTTTTTTGATGGATGATTCTGCTTCCCTGTTGTTTCGGCATGACAGACGTTTAGATCAGCTCGATAAGCATAATCAAAGCAGAAGAAGTTAAGCTTTGATAATCATCTGCGCCCGGAGTCCTTATCTTGGAACTTTTTAACAATTTTTTTTACAGTTTTGACTCAGAACGGCAAAAAATGTTGCCAAAAGAAAAAGGAGAACGATGCGTTTCTAATGGAATCGCTCATAACATCGTACAATGCCTAAAATGCTTGCAAAATGCGTTTAAAAAATGAAAAAATATTTCGGGTTAAAGCATTCAGCAGTATTGTCAGCCCCTATAACGCACATTGTAAGTCCACACTGTAAAATTGATTTCAATGAGCACGTCCGTTCTAGTCGTTTAATATTCTATGATGTCGTATTTCTACGGGCATACAGTTCTAAGATGTCAGGCGAGAACGGACAAAATCATTCGATAGTGGTTGCAGTTACTCAAATGTTTTGCACAAACAAATTATTGAAGCAACAGCTGTCAACGTCTAAGGTCAAAAGACATGATGGATTATAGCACGAATCAAAATAAGTAACGAACCACTTGATAATACAGTTCAAAGCAATCTGCGATCCAATTACTGATAAAGTGTTGGCATCAAACAAGGACGTCCCACTGTTTCTGTCATAACATGTATTCCTTTCGGGTTGGGTCAGCATTTACTTAAATCCAGCGTCATAATAGTTATCTACACCGATCGCCTGAAAACGCCTTCACATCCAATGTCCTTATCAAATGAACATGTCCTCGAAACTGTCACAGTTCGATGATACGGTACCAATATAGTGCAAATATCCCAAGCCAAAGTGCAGACCGTGATTTGACACTTCGTTCGTCTTTCAATGCCTCTTTGACTGATCGAAAACACATGTTATTCGTGTCCCAAATTAAGAATCAAAATCATTGACCAGCAAACAGGTCAGCTACATCCAAATGATAGGCACAGACAATTAGTTTGATCGGCTACCATTGTTTTTGATTTGCATAAATATGCTAGGCCAGTGATAAAAGCTTGACGCCGGACTGCCACCGCTGACCTAAAGCCGGAGTACAACTCGAACATAAGTATGAAATGTGAAAGATTTCCCTTCAAAAGAAGTCATTCGAACGTGTCTGTAGAATTGTATTCTACGGTTTTAAGTAACTTCAAATACTATTGTAAAGAAGGAGGACGACTTGCAGTTACTCAAATGATTCAAATGATTGGGTAAAGACGTAAAAATGATTTCGTAAATATACAATCACCACTAAAAATGCTAATGAGTAGTATTTCAGAAAAATTGAATTTCCTACGGTGTGTTCGATGTCTATGATACAATAGTTGATAATGCAATGATTCACAAGCTCATATTTATAAATATCTGCACTTATATTGGAAATTAATGCGCTTCCTTGAAAGTTATCATACTAAGAGTTTGTGAAACGTGACTAATATTAGATGCTCAAAAAAAGAACCCTTTGAAAATTTTGAAAGTGCGCACAAACAAAAAGTCACTAAAGCAGACATCGGGTGACTTAGTTATAAGAGGACCACATGTAACAGAGGGCCGAATCACCCCCGATGCAGATGCGGTTAATGTTGATTTTGTTCGTAGTTGATTTTCTCAGCGAAAGTACACGGAAATTTTAGCGCAATTTGAAAAAAATTTAGGAAGCTGCTCTCTTTGATATTGGATTATAAAACAACATGAAGAAGGTCAAAAATGAGAATTTCCCAAATGCCCAAATGCCAAAATTTCGAAAATGCACATTTGAAAATGCAAAATTTAAAGCTTATAATGAAACAATTATGAGTTATTCGTGATATCAGGCACAAGATATCCCAAAAAGTTCATTTTGGGTCATCGTTCGGGGATTTTTACAAGCAAAAGCAAATAGGAAGTTATGGCATGAGATTTACAAATTTAGAATCATGACTTTGATTCAATTTATGGTAAGACTCGCTTACAACGCGCCCGTATTTGAAGGGGCCCTAAAAATTGGGTCCGTCGAGTCTGCGGTACGTTATGAATGAAGTGTGTAAATTTCACTTCTATGTTAGGGGAATTATTTTCAATACGCATATACGAGCTGATTACGTCTTTATGCGGGCAAATTCATTAAACAAAATAAAATATGAAGACTGGCGCAGTGGTTTTGTCCTCTATGCTTCCCGGAGACCTGGATTCAAACCTTGGTCTGGTCAAACCTAAGACTTAAAATAGGTGCACTTTGCATTCTCGCTAGACACTCAGTACAAAATCATGACAGTGGGATAAATGAAGCTCGGCCCAATGGAAGAAAGGTGCTAGCCTAGTGTGATTTTTAAATAGACATTACTATCAGAGACACACGGTTCGCAAGTGCGCATTGTACATGTGCAAGAATATGATATTTAAATAAACTTTGCATCCAAGCAACTTCATTCGGCTTCAAGTTGGTTTATATGAGGAACGCCAGGTGAAAAACTGGTCACACTGTTGCCTGAAAGGATAAATCATTATTGTTTATAAGCTATAAAGAGATAGCAGACCCTGCAGCACCTCATTAGCCTAAATGGATGTAATTTAGCCGTGGATGCCACCGATAGGCAGTTGAGACAATGAAAATGAAACCTGAGCCATTGCTGCTCTCAGAAAAACATGAAAATGCGTGTGCGCAATTGCACCTCACTCCATCTCGACTGACGAATAGATTAATGTGTCTAAATCTGCAGGTTGTGACGTCATCCAATAAAGAAGATGCCAACTTTCCGACATAGAGTAGCTCTCAGCTTTACGTCGAAAAGGTAGTCATAAAAAATGATCAAAACGCCGTGCGGACCGGGGATTATGTGTGCTACGACCAAAAAGCACGTTATTTTCTGTGTATTTATACAGTAGAAGCAGAATATTTTGTCCATGCATAAGTGGGGTATGTGTGATAAGTTGGTTATACTGCATTCTGTTTTGACACTGATTTTTTAAATGTTCTCTTCAATTACAGAATCTCTTTGATTTGGGCAAGTTTCAAAACGCTTCTCCTGATGTAATGATGTAATGATTTATGAAAAATTCCGGTAGTCTCAGTTTTTTCATGTAAATTTTCTACAGACATCAATAAATAAAGGAATATGTAAGCTTTTTATATTAATAAACACTTAACTGTCAGACCAGCATTCGAGTTTGTCTTCTCAGTTGGAATTCAAGTAGTAAAACAGGAAGAGCATTAAAGAATGCAACAATTTGATTAACGACCAACAGTTCAGCTGTCTAACAACACATGCAATCAAAGCAACATTTTACAAAAATATACAACTTCATGTTTTTACGATTATGTGAAGACAAATGCCGTTTATCGGACCAGTCATTCTATCAAATATTTTAAAGCTATTTCAAAGGTCAGTCAATGAACCTTTAAAATATTTTCATTAAAGAGACAAGACTTTCACTAGGTGATGCGAAGTATTCTAAACCGAACAGACATAATTGACAAATTATTACACCCATTAAGACTAGGTGAATGGTAGGTTGCTTCAACTGTTCCGTTAATTATCACAAGTGAAGAAGCATAAAAGTGACAACGACTTTTTGCAAAGACACCATTTTGAAAGATTTTTAGGAGCGGTTGAATTCCTTACTGCCAATCCACGACATCCAAAGTAGAGTTACGAATAAGCAAAGAGAAATTAAAGAAAATCATCTGCTCATGAACTCTATATAGTCATCCAAATTATTGGAACTTCATCTGTAAGCTAGCAGATTACTATGGTTGTTTAGATTGCTGTTTGGCAGAATTCTTTAAAAACATCAGATGTCATTCTAATTAGACTTTAAGCACGGGCTACATATGTCCTAGACGATATCAAGAAAGTATTCCGTATCATGTCATACTTTTAACATCGTAAGTTTCATAGCATTGCTACCATAAAACACAGCTCTTCATTGTCGCAGTTCAGACCACACTTCTTTTCTTCATATTTTACCATAGGTTGAGTATGGACAACAGGGTTGGAACTGGCCGGACCGGGTGGACTTTTGTCGACCGATTGTTCGGTCGGTTTTAGGAACACCGGCCGCCGTCCCTGCTCCGGTCATAAGTTTTGAGGACCATTTGGCCATGGCCGCCTACTCACTACGGCGACCGACCGGCTCATCGAATTATGCCGATCATTGACGACATTCTTTCTAGAATTAATTGTCTAGTCCATTGAAGGAATTACAACGTTATGAGAGCATGTAATTACTGTATATAGCACAATCTATGGGGCTTATACTTCTATTGAGAATCATTTCTTGAAAATTCATCTTCAAGCATTATATTCAAAGCCGCTGACTAAACCGTTGGCTGCTAAACATGCAGCATTACTGATGGGTAGTGATGACAAAACAGTTTAGGAACTCGGAATAACCTTCATAGCTCTTAAGAAAAATTTACAAATTTCTGTTCTTTTTCCGCTTTTCAGGAAATGTTCACAACTACATGTATTTAGAAATGTAGTGTATATTGTCAAAAGGAATGATAATCTTCAAGAATAAGGTTATCGAATCAGAATAAAATAATCAAATTCACGTAACACATTAACACAACAAGAAATACATCTTTTCATCACTGACAACTAGTTATAACAGACATGTATGGAATAAACGACATATTTCGTTTAACGGTTCTGCATATGCAAAAATATGCAAAACATATTATCAAAGTAATAATAATTGTTTAATTACTTGATTGAGGATCAATTTGGATAGAATCTTGTCTTGTCTTGTCTTGTCTAAATGCATTGGGAAAAAGTACTCTAAGTAATATAATTATCTTTGCAATGGACCCCAAGAGACATTTAGGAGACATAAGTCTCTGAGGAATGATGCTCGAATTTGAGTCCTTCTGATAGAGGCTTTATTTGCAACGGACATCCCGGGATACCCATTTTCGAAAGTGCTCCTTTTTATTCTCACAAACGGTCTTACATAATTTCCTCGACCCTAGGTAGTATTGGGAGCTTGCTTACGAAAGTGCATCATATTGGAAGAGTATGAGATCTTCCGGTAATTTCCTTCATTGATATTAAATGCCTACAAATAGACAAACCTACAAAACATGACTGCTCAATAAAAAATCGGACAATGCGGTCTATTGATTTCCAGGGGAATCCTTGTGTGGTTGCTTACTTGATCCGATTTCTAATAAGGAACTTCCGTTTAGAACATTCACAAATTTTTTTTATACTGATAAGTCACGCAAAAGAATGTAGGAAAATTGATTTCAGATTCTAATTTCGATTAACGATTTTCGGTATTGTATTGTCTTATAGCTCAGCACAATTTTTTCAGAATTCCTCCGATTTGTCATGTGAAACTTGACCAAAACTCCATTGACAATGGAAGGCAATATTTCAAACCGAAATATTGTTACTGAAAACTACTGTTTATTTTGTTTAATGTTTGCTTCCAAATAACAATTCAAACGAACAAAACAACTGGATACTCAAAAGTAACTCTATTATGCTCGGTAACGTGATTTATTAAAAGTTATACTCAACATTTATAATGGTATAATTCTACTACCTTTGATAATGGCCGCACACTTAGTATTCTCACGACCTACCGATGTCATCCACTCTTGCTTTTCATTTATCATGTGTGAGAAATGTTCGCTCAGTGGAATTTGAACTCCCTAAACGGCATTTCGGATTCTGTCAAAGAAAATATCAGTCATCCGAAATTTGCGATATTAAGTATATGAAACAAAATACTTCTCTATCAATCGAAACATGTCTCCAAGGAAGTCAAACCCCATCATATAATATCTTGTTGTTCACATTTTCCGTGAGTTCACGTTTATCATTTCTCTTGGCACTTGAGACTGTGTCATCTAAAGTGATGTAGATATTCAAGTGAAATTATTTAAACTGTCTTTAATAAGACAGGCTCCAAAATACGACAATTTTACAATGTGATGGAATCAAAGAGGAAATGAAGAATTACTGGCGCTTTCAATGGCATGATATTGAAGGCCTCAAACTGTAACTGACCGATTGTCTGAGAATTTTCTATAAAATAAGCCTTCGCGCTCTTTCTTACTTGTAAATTCTATACTTGCTTTCTACATATAAAACAAAAGCAAATTCATGTTATTTCATCAGAATTCTTGCTCCCAATCTCCCAAGCTTGCATCACAGTAGCACTGCTGATAAGAACCAAGCGTGTTTCTGTTTGTCATACTTTGAGCTATGGGCATGTTTGAAGCATGTTTTCAGGTACACCCGCCCAGACGACAAGGCCAGATAATTAACTAGGTATTGCTTCACCATGCACAAGAGCAGACGGCCAAGGGTGTTATGTGCTGATTTTGACGCTTTTACACGTAGTCAGATAGAGCACAAAAATCTGAGAAAGTAACTGCATTTCTGTCGGAGTTTAGTTGGTGGTTGACCCAAACAGACAGCTCGAAGGACTAGCTTGAGGACTTGGATAGCAACTATCATTTTCGAAGAATAATTTCATCATGAATGCGTGACAAGCATGATGTAGTCCTATTCATCAGGTTCACTGCGATTTCAGCCTTTGTTGAACGCTATGTCTCTGTCAGCAGCGACAACTGTTGTCTGGAAGTCACTGCACACTTTCGCGCGCATTTATAATAAACTTATTCTTCGATGAATTGTTGAATTTTTAGATGTCATTCTGGTAGCAGTAGGCATGAAAATATGAAAATGACAATATCGAACACTACTGTGTTGCGCAACTAAGTTAAGAGAAAAATTCAGGAAACTACAAACCGAGAGATTTTTGTGATTCGATAAAAAACACATCTCGTGACTATAAATTTCCGCGAATTCACTCAAACGCTCATAAAGCTGCATTGAGTACGAAAAATTACAGCGTAGCGAAATTGATGCTTGTAAAGTTGATTTTAGCGAATAATTTTAAAGCTACGTTCACAGATGAGAGCTGAGACCTGAGACTCAGTCAAATCAGACCAATCAAACGGCAAGATTATAGTTTCCGTCGTCGATTTCAAACATCAATCTAAATTATGCTGCGACTAACTCCACGTAGTCTGAACAGTCCTGAGACATGCCTGAGACTCATTAACTTCATCCGTTGTCGTTTGTGCGGGGCGACCACAGTGAGGCTCACCACGTTTGCTGAGAGATAGTGTGAACGGTCCTGAGACAATCTTCTCTCAAGCGTCTCAGAGAATCCTGTGAGACAAACTCCACGCTCCTTGTCTCAAGTGTGAACAACCCTGAGACCTTCAACTGAGAAAACTCAGTTATAACTCAGTAAAATACTCCAACAAAACTCGGTCAACTCGGGTACAAAAGAAAAATGCATCAGTAGGCCTAAACCATCAGAAACCGATTATTATTAAGGTATATTTTATAAGCGCTACAATCGAGAGCGTTTTCATCAAAGTTTGAGGAAAGAGGATGAGTCATTTCACCATCTAGGTACATGCCCCCAAGTAGAAAATTAAAAACATAGGATTGATGAAGTTCAACATGGAGAGGTTGAACGAGGCTGTGAAAAAGTAAGATGACAGAGCTGATCTGAATTCGCGCAAGAGAGGGAAGTTAGAAAAACTTCTAGACTATGTAAAATTTTGGCTATTTTTGTAGTAGGCTATCTAGTATTGGTGAATATTTTGAAGGAGGCATAGAGCCTAGGGAAAGGAAATACTAGCACCTCTTACCATAGACCACCTCGATGGTTTTGCACTTGATAAATTTGATAAATGTTTGTGGAGATTTTTTTACTCCGTGTTCTATAGCTTTTAGACTGGTAAGCATTTCAGAAGTCTTCGTTTGTTTGATTTGATTTTCAGTGCTTGAAAACAGGCCCATAGGCCCAGTAGGCTTGTTGAGCATTTCATACTTGTGCTGAAATAAATTGACGAAAAGGACCGATATAAATTAATAGGCCTGAGATTTAAGTTCAAAAGAAATAAATTAAGTAAAAATTTTCAAAATTATCATTATGTAGAATAACAAGGCATTAAACAACCTACGTAAACAAGTTGATGACCTGTTTAGTGTTTACGTGGAATATTTCACGAGTACCTATAGGCTTATATATAGATAGAATGTCTATTTAGGAGGTCAATTAACATTTATTAGATCTAAAAATTAATCAAAAGGGAAGACCGGCCGAATATTTTACACAAGGATGAAGTTGAAAGAAACCCTAGCTATAGATTTCATATGTATAACCCGCACCTAAAATTGTAAATTGAGATATTATTCAGTCGAATTTTCAATTCCGAAAGTGGTATCTTCGTGAAAATTTGTTGACTTGTGCTATGAATAGATGACACAATCGACTATTTTTATCGATGAGCTGATTGAATAGGATACTGAGATTTCTATGTCTATCAAATGAGCTTGCATGTCTATTACAAAGAGCAGACGGGAAGACAAAAATAGGAAATAGGAATGTTTATGCTGAATTTGAATATTATAGCTCAATATGTTATAAATTTTAGATATTCTGATAGCAAATTTCCTACTGATTTCGATGAAAACAAGAGCAAATACAACTGAAACCTACCTGCAGAGTAATTTTGGTTCATGCCCTTCTCCAATAGGCTAAGACACATCCACTTTCTATGTCTCATGAGATCGAGAGATAGAAATAGTTTGTCTGATGATTGACAGTCGCAGAGATCGAAGTTCAATGTGAAAAGCCAATTTCTAATTTCAGCGACAACCGTGCGGCAAAAAAATCGCATGTGTAAAAAAGTCCTTAGTTGAAGTTAAAAGACCTGCGTTAGAAATCGATTCGCAGCTTGTAGTCATCAAGAATGTATAGTAAGTAAGAATATTCTGTTCGTTTACAAAGTGAAGACTGATGAGATTTCATGCGCTGGGTGCACTTTCAATAATGGCAACACCATGCCACTATCGGATGTCGTGATTGAATACTCATACCCTAATACTCATCATGCAAACAGATACACAACGGATGATAAATATGTATGAGTAGAAATTTTAAAACGGTGCTCATTTTTATCAATAAACCGTTCAAAATTAGGGACCCCCGGAATGAGGTTCTCAAAAAAGTGGGCAGGCTCAGCCCCTCCCCCCGAGCGTGCCACTGCCAACATCTATGTGTTCCCGTTCTTTTTCTTTTACGAAGAAGGGTAATAACCGCAGCGGCTTGCTTACATCTATTAGTCATGACGATTTCTAACAAAATGAATCATGAGTCTCAGCAAACTCTCACATAGTCTGAAAGGAACCTGAGAGTTAGCGCAACAAAAAGGTATAAGTGGAAACATTTTTCAATTTATCTGCGACATGATGTCGGTAGTGTGAACAGGTCTGAGACAAGTAGGTCTCAGCAGATCTCAGGTCATGTCTCATCGAGTCTCAGCTTCGATAGTAAAGAGTGGCTCATGAAAATGACAGGCAGCTCTTTTCCTGAGATCTCTCTCTCAAATGTGAATGGGTTGGTCTCAGTTTCAGGTTTGATTTGAGGTCAACTCTCAGGTTCTTCTCTCATGTGTGAACGTAGTTTAAGACTTATTTCAGCATGCTAGAAATCTTTACAAATACGAATAAAGATTAGATACACGCATTTTTGAGAAATCATGAGAAAAATATTTGTAATAAGTTAGTTTCCGCAGGTGTGTGTGTGTGTCTGCGTGTGTTGTACAGAAACATGGAACAAAAAGGAATCATTTGATTAATCCTTAGCTACCGCACCTCATGGATGAGATGCATCAAGATTTTCTATGTTATTCTTTCATTCAGTTTTTGTTTGCGACAGTTACTTTGTGCTCTGCATGTGTATACCAGCACTGAAATTCAATCTTATCTACACTATGCTGTGCTGGCAATTTCTCTGCCTACGTGATTGGAATTCTAGTTTTGTAATCAAAGCAGCCGTGGTCTAAGATCTGCAAAATGTACAATATTTTGCAAGAGGTATTGCGAGATTACTTAAACATTTCTAATAAATGGGTTCAAGGCATGATCGGCTGAATTAAGACAAAAAGAAAAGCTTTCGCGAATTAGATGAAATCCGCGAAATTAAAGCTGACGCAAACTTTTCCTGGATTTGAAAAGTTAAAGAGTGAATAGTTACTTCTGGCCAAGCCTGAAAGCTCTCCCAGGTAATTCTTCGTCTTCCAAATTGCTTGTTTGTCATACTACTAATATTTAAGAATTTTGATCAGTGAGTTAGTAGACCAAGAGGTTATCACAGAACTCTTTCGTATTTCTCTGTTCGCTTCTGGTCATTCTCCACCTCCCTTATACGGTTTACTAACGACTCATATACCGGAGTGCCCTGTTCGTCCGATCTTATCTATGCGTGGCTCACCTATACTCACCTTTGGTTATCTACTTCACTCTTTGGTACATAAGTAAAACATCAAGCAGCTTTTTTCATCTTGCAAATCGGATGGCACATGCCCAACTTCAAGTAAACCTCTCAAATAACATCATCCCTTTCTCTGAAAAGCCGAAATACTTGGGAGTGACTCTCGACCGATCACTGACATATAAAGAACACATCCATCGCGTAGCCAACAAAGTTCATGGACGCTGTAATCTGATACAACGCCTGGCAGGCGCAGAATGGGGCGCCAATTTTGATGTTCTCAGGACAAGCGTACTGGCACTATGCTACTCAGTCGCAGAATACTGTACCCCTATTTGGATGCACAGCACTCATGTGTATAACATCGATGTCGCCCTAAACCGTGCAATGCGCCTGATCTCCGGATCCATAATGCCTACTCCTATCGACAACCTTGAAATCCTGAGCGGAATCGCGCCCCCAGACCCTAGGCGCGAAGAACAATGCCTTAAACTTGCTATCAAGGCAAGGGACGATGAATCTCATCTCCTGCATGGATGCATTTCTGGTAATGTGAGGCCAACAAGACGACTTAAATCCAGAAGAATATTGTCGGACAAAATGAATGACCTCCTCTCCACAGGCAACGACCATCAAAGGTGTCATATCGAACGTACGTGGCGAAGTAGGTGGAATAACTCTGCTGCCAACTGCGACGATTTCTGCCGACTCCAACTCCAAAGCCACCCGGTCATGACCTGAACAGAAAGAGCTGGGTACTCCTAAACCGACTAGGAAGTGGTTTGGGAGATACAAAGACTTCCTATTTCGCATCGGCCTTTCACCAACCAATCGCTGCTTCTGCGGAGACCCGCAGACCTCCTCCCATGTTCTCCAATGCACCTTTATTGACATTCGCGGAGAAATGGCGTCGGTTAACGAACGCTTCCGATCGTGGATTGAAGAAACCTCTCTGACTTTATAATCCTTTTTTATTCTTCTCACTTCCTGTCCATATTTTGTATCTGTAATTGTTTATACGAATATATATATATATATTTGGTACACATTGCATGAAAGATTCCTTTGAATTTGTCAACAGAAAAAAGAATTGCAATTTGAGTGACTTTTCTGTGAGATCATTCGACATGAAATCTTTATTCCGTGAAGCAATTGATATACAGGTTAATCCAAAGTACTATTTGTGATAACAAAGTAATATAAAAGTCCAAACATTATGCAGTCTCCTCGAACTGTTCACTCGCAATGTTCATTCAGTCTTTAGATCGATGATGTTAGCATGGGCTCTTGTCTTGGCCAAGTTTTTGCAGAAGTCTTTATGGGATTTCTCAAATCAAAAATTATAACTAACGGTAACTATTATAACATTTTTGCAAGATACGTTAACGACTGCTTTGTCCTCATTAATAAAGATCACAATCCTCATGACGCTCTCAAAATTTTGAGCTCATGCCATCCATTCATTAAACATGCGTTTGAAGAAGAAAACAACTCGTTACTGTTCTCAGACTTTCTGTGCACACGTCGATGAGATGGAAGTGCTTGTACCTCCATTATTCTTAAGAGTATTTGGCCCGGGATTGTATGCGATTTTTGTCGCTTTGTCCTCCGTTGTCACAAAGTAGCCCTCATCAAGTCCCTCTCGGGCGGAGAGTATTTCTTCATCAAATTGTTTAGCGGCAGGGTTTCAGTTCATAAGAACAACTCTGTTAGAAAATGGTTATCCACCACTTTTCACCAACAAATATTTGAAGCTAAATCGCAACGTGAAAAATCTTAAAGTCCTGAAAAGAAACCTCCTTTTGTCAGGATACCATTCATAGGTGAAGAGACAACATCATTTGTACGATGAATTGATTGTGAAACATTTTCTTTTTATAATTCCTATAAGCCACTATTGATTTTCACCACGTATCGAATCCCAATTGCGTCTCCCAAAGATAAACACACTGCTCTGATCCAACACAACGTTATCTATCAGTTTGCATATGCATGTGGATGCAGGTATTTGGGCAGAACAGGATGGCGTCTTGAGGATCGCATGCGGGAATCATGTTCCGAAGTGGCTGTCAAATGTTTTTAAGTGTCCTCCACATTCAACCAGGACTCAGTCAAGTGCAGTAACTCGCCGATGTTGCACGAACATACTTAAAAATTGCATTTCGTTCTAATCATGATTTTATTTTACGCATTATGGAGGCTCATGGTATGAAATATTCAACTCCAGATTTAGCCTGTGTGTTCTAAACGAGCATGTCATCGCTCTCGTTTTATCCATGTGATATTTCTCTTCTTTGTATATTTATTTCTCTTTATCTCTAACTACCTACTTCCATTGTTAGTACCAACATAGCATTCCTTTCTTTTGTCTTACGTTGTCTGTGAATTTACCATGCAAACTTTTTGTTGACGTCACATTTGTTAACAGAATTATGAGTATTGGTCACTTCAACGTCCACCGTTGTTACAAATTCATTCCAGCGCAGAACTTGAGAAGAACTGGCAAGGCATGTCGCAAAAAATTCCACTTTGGTCAATAAAATACAAAGAAGGAGTGAAACTTAACGTTGTTCTTCAACTATGTCGCTAAGAAACATGTCCTGCTGATAAATAAAGCTCAAAAAAGAATGCTGCCTTCCTTTTGATTTTTAACATTTGAGCTCATTTTGAGCTCATTTTGGTGAATAGCTATATTTCCTTACATGCCCTGATGATAGCGACGCCTAGTCATTGAAAAATGCTGACTTGAGGAAGCAATCAGAATTATAACAGCATCAAAAATAACAATAGCAACGCTATAACTTCAATTTCCCAATCAAAATTGTGAATACAAATGAAGGTCCTATTGCTCTTGGAAATACATTTTTTTACCAAAATTATAATTTCCAAGCAGTGGATTTGTCAATGGACTTCCATGCAATGGACAAGTCAAGCCAACACGTAAATTGATCAGGTGTCGAGCTTGGAATGCGGTAGCCTTACACAGCATATCATTGCCAACGGATATCCAGCTAGATTAGTGGGCCTATGGGTAGTGCTTGCGCGCGCCCACACACGAGTAAAGTTATCGATAGGACAGTCGACGTGTGAAGAGTACTCTACTACAACACTGAGCAATCTGATATCATCAGCCTGTTAAGGAGGAAGTAAGACTTTCTTCATTAAACGCATCATCATTGCATGTCATCATGTCGATTGCTTTGATATATAAGGTGTCCCAAAATTAGCGCAGTTTTTTATTTTGCCGTGAGAACGATCAGAGACGCTAACGTTCAAAAATGCTATTTATGCCGAGAAACGGAAAGAATTGTCATGAGATTTTCGTATTTAAAGAAATAATTCAAAAATTCGTTCATTTTCGGACAGTGATATCGTCATTCATGTCAATAAGCCTACAATATTTATGAGCCTGTAAAAAAGTATCAAAAGCACATCTGATGAACCCAATGTTGCGGCATGCGTGTCACGAATAGTAGGGCTTCTGTGGTTGGTCAGCTATTAACACGGTGGGACGATAGGGTCATCTTTTGAAAAAAAAATGTACAAGCAATCTGTTGACACTTTTGGATAGACAATTATCAACCCTTTCAGGAAATGTAAATTTCAAAATCTTTCATCGGCATCTTTTCTTGCAAAGTTAAAAAATGTAAATATACTACTTATAAAATTTGCTGATCGGATAGTGACACTCTTATCAATCCATGCGAGTAAGAAAAAAATGTACAAGTACAAATCGACGGTCACTCGATAGACAGAGATCAGGGCTACAATTTGAGACTAGTTTTAAGAAATTCCATCGATATCCGCATGAATAGTGCTATAGTATGTGCCAAAAGTACTACTTCTTAGTAGTAAGTAGTATGTGTCAGTCACTGTCAGGTAATTTTGAAAAATTGTACAAACTTCTGCTTGATGTCATTGTGAAGATCACATCATTTGCATCGTTTTAGTGGTAGTTTCATCAAAATTGATCGATATCTTCATTAGCAGCAACACTTTTAAAATGAGTATGTCATGTGAAAAGGACGGCAAATTCTAGCAATTGCGTTTAATATATTAGCATCTTATAGGAAATAGCGTGCCATGTATGTTAAATAAACATGTCAAATGATATATCAATCGATTCGTCTTGTTGAGACGAAGAATTTTAGAGCAATTAGGGCGACAGATTTTCAAATTCAAACATGGTTATAATGTTGCAGATTGATTCTCCACTAATTTCTATGGGTTTTGCTAAATCAAGTTATGTAGGCATTTACATGTATGTAGTGATTTTTACCTGTTAGGATTTTTTTACTCTCCCATGCCCCACCCAGCGCACATGGCCAAACTAGCCGAAGCTAGGGGTGGGGCATAGGGGTGTTAGGATCTATTTATCGACCAGAGATTGAGCATTATCTGTGAGTGGACAAAACATAAATGTATGATATCAGCATCGAGGTAGCACCAGGTTATAATGTATCCCTCTACACCTCGTATTTCCATCAATTGTGACTAGGAGACCAACACGTTCATGTATATAGATTCAAATTTGATTATAGAGAAGAAAACTGCAAGTGAACAATAGGATTTGTTTCTTTACTAAATGGTGCCTGCACAGAAATGAAGATAACACAGATTCCAAAAAGTTCAAATATGCACAAAAGGTGGAAACGTAAGGTCCGCTGCAATCAAATTTCGCTGAATTAAATCCGTTATAAAATATTTATGAAATCCGCTATAAAATATCCGTTATGAAATATTTACATGTTTTGTCTCGTAAAAGTATGTACACAACATTCAAATACATGTACCTGTATGTACTTATAAATGCTGAGCATTGTATGACGAGACAGTTCTCAATAAATGAGATCCAAAAGAAGGTGAGATTTGTTCACCTTGTATTTCTCCCAGTGTGAATCAAAATCGTGGTGAACAGACTCGGAAGCCCTGTTCGCTATAAAATCCAAGTCCTCGGCCGAATCTTTCGCAAAATTCTTCAACGAGAAAAATCACAATGTGCACTTTAGGAGTAATTCGAATTCCCCCTAACTTCATGTAGGCATCATGAAAAGCTTCGGATGTGACTTTTGATAACCACTGTCTAGCGTGAGACCGAAACAGCTATCGACAACTTTTTGAAAAGATTCGAAGGCTTCTATGTACGGTTTGCATACTTCCTCGTCTGATGCCAATACTTGCAGTTTGCTGATGTTGTTTCAACATCTTTTGGCAGAATTTCCTGTGAATGATCCACCAGATAGAATTCTCTGTCTACATAATCTCTGAGAGCCAGCGTGCAGCATCGCTCCACACATTCAACAGCTCCGTGAATAGTTTTGTCACAATCCCGATCAACAGATGTAATTCGGGGGGTGGGAAAATTTTCCACCACGGTGGTGTCATCCGGAAACCGAAGGATTGGCAGGTGCAAGGAATTTCCAAATTGTTTTGCTTTATTTGAGCACTGTCCAGAATGATAAAAATTCCAGAAGTTACTACGCAGCGATCCGAAAGTCCGAGAAGTTTCCCTTCTGATCCAGCTTTTGCTTTTCTGTGTCACACCATCCGCAGGATGAATTGAACCATGCCCCATCAAACCTAGCAGGATGTTGGTCAACTTCAAGTCACTCGCGATCATCACAGATGTGGTATGGACTGCAGTTCTGAGTTAATATCGAGGGAAGTGAATATAGTCAATAGGTTACGGAAATTTTCCTGAACATCGTGTACGATGGCTAAAATCAAAATTTTCTTGACGCCACTGTCTTTAAACACCTTCCTTTTTGTCGTCGTATCATGTTCTGATGAGTCTTCAGAAGTAGTTTGTATATTCAAGCAAATCTTGAGGAAATTTCGTCCACCATCAATCCCAATTCTGAGAAGAATGTCTTTATCCTCGACACCACGCAGACGAATCACGAGATTTAGCAAGTCAGATAGTTTCACACATTGAATTAAATCTTTGCTTGACATTGCTGCCTCATTGTTTCTGCTGAAATTTAGATTCTGAACTATAAAATGTTCATCGAGTTGATGGGATCTTTCAAACAAGACTTGCCGACTTCCAATTTCAACTGAACTTCTCCTACCAGTCGCAGCTCTAATTCGTGTTGCCAAATCTCTTGTCTTGTTGGTGCTGAGACTCAGGCTATTTTGAATATCCCCTAGATCTGTTGCGCTTATAACTTGATTCTGTGTTTCTTCATCATTTCTTTTCGGTGACGTTAGGTCACCAAAAGTGGTCTCCCTGTTGTTTGAGATAACATTGGGATGGAGATGTTTGCATTTTCTCTTTGATTATTCTGCTTGCTAGATGGTCTTTGATTGTTGCGGTGAGTTATCAACAAACTTTTTTCAAATTATCATTTTGGAGGTTTGTGTGCAACTGTGAGAGACCCCTCTCGCAGACTCAAACAAAGATTACAAACTTTTATAGACAGCGTTTCTCGGTTGATGGTTCGTTGGTCGGCCGACAGAGGTCGTTTCTGTACATGTACATCACAAGGAGATTGGAATGTTGATCGTCCTATTTCACAGACAGTACAATCGCATGACTCTTGACTACGAGTAGTGGGTTTCAAAGGCTTGAGATTAGCCGAGTCAAAAACTTGTATTTTTCGTCTGAAGCAACCTCTTCTGTACTCATGTAATACTGTGAAACACGTTTGGCAAACAACACTGGGCAGTCGCGGGTCATTTGCATCATATTCTTCAAGAACATGTTCTTTAATTGTATCAGAATCACACTTGATATTCCTCGCATGGACTTCGCTTTTTGCATACATAATAGACAAACCACCTTCCTATTATCTTCATGACTTCGTTTTTCGTAAGGGCATTTTCCATCTGAAAAACAGAAAACAAGTTATGAGGTACTACGCATTAGTAAAAGTTAGTAGTAGAGTCTGAGCAGAATCAGGTTGACCTTAATTTTTAAAGGTAAGTGATGCAAAGTGGCACAGCTGTGAGGCTAAGGCGCAAATGAATAATGAACCCAATGACGTAGGTTTGATTCGCAGTATTTTTCATTTTATTTCTCAGTAATTATCAGACAAATTTTGCTTTAATGATGAAATCGAATATCTGAAGGAAGCAACCATGTAAATTGCCTACACATATTATTAATTTCTCAATATTAAATCTCCATTTGATAGGTAAGCTTAGTAAAAACCACACCTGCTAATTCATAGTTATGTGTGAGATTGGTTTACTAATTAGTTCGTTATCAAACATTGTCCTTAAATATCTCGCAATCCCCATTAGCCTATGCTTGCACATACATGTATTTTCCGACATATTTGTGAAAATCTTATGTACTCACCGATTGCTAAGAGCTGTCAGATTCTGATCAATAAAACTTTCAGAAAGATTTCAAGATAATAAAAGAGCTTGTCGTGAAAAGCTGAAGTAGTTTCACTCGTTCGAATTTAAATAGTTAAGCATTTAAACAAAACATCGTCAAAAAACAGTTTTCATAAAAAAGACGAAGTATACATGTATATTAGCTTACATTGTTTCGAAAAACTGAACTGCTAGCTAGATAACACTGACATTACAGTGTAGTAGCTACTTCTCCAGAGTGATGGCGTAAACACGTAGAGAAATGTCTGATATACATAAAATTAACTTAAAAAATTTGTGCTGAAATAAGTTTCGAAGTTATCTCAAAGAATCCTAATTTGAAAATCTGTCGCCATAATTGCTCTAAAATTCTTCGTCTCAACAAGACGAATCGATTGATATATCATTTGACATGTTTATTTAACATACATGGCAAGCTATTGCCTATAAGATGCTAATATATTAAACGCAATTGCTAGACTTTGCCGTCCTTTTCACATGACATACTCATTTTAAAAGTGTTGCTGCTAATGAAGATATCGATCAATTTTGATGAAACTACCACTAAAACGATGCAAATGATGTGATCTTCACAATGACATCAAGCAGAAGTTTGTACAATTTTTCAAAATTACCTGACAGTGACTGACACATACTACTTACTACTAAGAAGTAGTACTTTTGGCACATACTATAGCACTATTCATGCGGATATCGATGGAATTTCTTAAAACTAGTCTCAAATTGTAGCCCTGATCTCTGTCTATCGAGTGACCATAGATTTGTACTTGTACATTTTTTTCTTACTCGCATGGATTGATAAGAGTGTCACTATCCGATCAGCAAATTTTATAAGTAGTATATTTACATTTTTTAACTTTGCAAGAAAAGATGCCGATGAAAGATTTTGAAATTTACATTTCCTGAAAGGGTTGATAATTGTCTATCCAAAAGTGTCAACAGATTGCTTGTACATTTTTTTTTCAAAAGATGACCCTATCGTCCCACCGTGTTAAATAGCGCACCTGATGCTTTTGACAATTATTCTGAGTATTCATCACAAAGATAAATTTTACCTGTTATCAAAAACTTCATGAACTTCAGTGCCAGTTATCATTGAGTCAAGAAAAACTTATCAGCTCGCGCAGAAATTGTTCAACTGCTTTATGCAAATGAAAAATCAAACTTTATGTGCATGCAAGATAAAGAGATCCATTTGGAGCGTCACTGTAACATCACACGTCTAATTTCAAAATTTGAAAAGGCTTGCAGTCTTCTGGATGACGCTGGAAAAGACAAAAGGTTTGAAGTGGAAAATCGTGTGCCTTGAAGAGGGTGCATGTGATGTCGCTCAATGTTCGAGTTCATCGAACTTGTCTAACTGCAACAGTTGCTTTTCTGACTGAAATTCCGGGATCAATTTTCATAGAACATTAAAAGACAAATTATGACTTCATCTTGATGCTATTTCCTTGCATCACATCAGGCAATCACTGTAGAAGATGAAGATAGCCGAGTAAGACTCGGTCAATGGTCAATAATCAATGCAAATTTAGTAACCAGGATTATTTGGAGTGATGAAGCAATGTTTTTAATAAATGGCTCAGTAAATTGTATCAAATGTGCAACTGAAAAGTCTCCATGACTTTGACTCGTTCTCTCTATTCATCACGTGCTGTGATATTGTCAGCCCTTTCTCAGTAACACAAAGTTTAGTTGTTTTTTCCTCCAACACTGTCAATGGCAATAATTTCAATTAAAGGCTGAAGAATGACTCCATTCCACAATGTCAATCGAAAGAATGCTTGCTACTCCACATCAACTTTCCAATGCGATAGAGCACCACCTCACTTTCCTCGTAAATTTACCATAACTTTAAGAGAGCCCAAAATTCTTCAGAGGGTTTTTGGATGTGGCTTTGAAACAGCTTGGCCGACATGATCCCTTAATCTGATGCTATGAGGTTGCCGGCTTTGGATGGTGTTGAAGGACAGTTTATATCACAATCGAAAGCCACAACCTGTTGACGAACCAAAGAGAAAATAGGTACAAAGTTTGATGAAACCAATAATGAAAAAATCACAAATGCTGTTCGCAACTTATGAGAAGAGTGAATGTTTTTTTATCCGAAGATGGACGATATTTTTAACATTCGCTACCATAGAGTAGGCTAAGTATGTATAGGTAGAGTGTCGACTCAAAAAACTGTCTGTATACAGTTAAAATTTTTTACTGAGAAGATTCAGTTTTTTTACGGAGATTATGTTTCTGTGGTCCAAAAAATTATTTGAGCAATTTTTGAAAAATCAAATTTTTGCAAATTTATATACTACCGACATGTAGTGATGAAAATTTTCCATGGAAAATTATGGAAAAAATTGGAAAATTTTGGAAAATATTGGAAAATTATGGATAATTTTGATTTTTTTGATAGGCCCTATAATTTGAGCGCTTCCACTGTCGAGGCAGCTGCGTGCCAATAAATTGGGTCTAAAACTCTTGAATTCATCATTATTTCGATTAAAGCGATCGTAGCAATACGATTTCCGTCCGCGGATTTTTGAACATTCCTTTGCCACCAGTGGCTTGTGCCTCATTTTTAATTATCACACAGACTCCGTTTGGGATAACGTGAATCTTGCTTTACAATAGGGGTATAACTTCATGCAATGTGAAAGATCTGGAGCAAAAATAATAATGTACTTCATTTTGGAGTTTGCTAATTGTTAGCTTGAAAGCCAAGCTTTATTATGCAGCGTTGATCATAGTGATACAAATTCTCCATGTGTTGATGAACATTGTGAAGTATAAGTACACAGTCCACGCAGCATTCATGAGTGATCATATTGGAAGATATAAAGACTGTAAACTCGGGAGATATTTGGAAACTAAAGATATCTGTGATGAGTAAAAGAATATCTATGATAGTTTCAAACTTCTAGCGCATTGTCCGATATCTTCGTAGAGGAATGAGGATACACATCCTCCATTTCTAGTTCAGATGGTTCAGGTAGTTCCAAATCGATTTCAGATCTGCCCAAATGAATTTCAGGTATGATCCAGATGAATTGTAGATCTCCAGTTGAATTAAATATCTTTTCCAAGTTGAGCTTGTGACAGATATCTGAAATTCAGCTAGAGAAATCTGAAATCCATCTAATGTCAGAAATTCATTTGGAAAGATCTGACATAGACATGGAAAAGGTGCAGTTGGTTACAAAAGTTAACATACAAGGATGATAGAGAAGTTTTCGGACTTTGAATATTACATAGTCTCTTCAAACGACTATAATAAGTCTCCGAAACAAAGGAAAAACGTCAATCACCGAAAAATAAATTTCAAAATTTTCCAATGGAAAATTTTCCAGAAAATTTTGAAAAAATTGGAAAATTTTCCATTTGCATCACTACCGACATGAAGCCCCTTATAGGTAGTATGAAACAAGTTTGATATCAAAGGGAATGAATATTCGCTAACAAGCATCTTAATGAAGCGGAAACAAAGCTGATGATCTAGCAAATTTTATGAACCACACTATAGTGCAAGTCTTCAAGGAAAAGTTGATATCTCATTGTGCTTCTTAGCTGAGATGTTATGTTTTTTATTCAATTTTCAGCGTTATTTTATGATTAGCAATTAAGGCGTTATTTCTTGAATCTGAATAGAATGTGCACCCATTAACATCTTTTAAAGTTAATTATGATAGGCTTCCTTGATTATGATGTCTTGCTCTTTCAGTGGCTGTTTGTGATTATGATCACGCTTAAGAAAATAATCTTATTTTAATAAAGCTGAGGTTTTAGTAATGGTAACCCATCTAATTGCTAATTTAACAAACTACGAGTATATTGCCTCTCCAAATTGACATGACATGGAGGATTTGTGGAATGATATTCTTTATTCTGTATTGCTATAATGATCAGCCAGATTCGTGCTAATTTCTCCAAAAGTGTAGGAATTTTCATATCTCACAGATGGTCTCGACCAAAGATATTTAATATTATAAAGGGCTAGATAGGAAATAGACGTGTTTTTACCATGTGTGCAACGAAACCAGTGAAAATCAGCTGATATTGCATGAATTTGAAAATATTTGTAAGCGAGCAACAAATATTCCTTTTCATTACCTCTTTTTAGTAATTACAGAACCAAAACGCATTTCAATAATAAATCAAGGAATTTTTATATATGTCTGAAAACTGCGTCCAAATTGCAACAAATAATAGTCTATTCTACTTTTCAGATGTCTTGCAAAGCCCATTTGTAAATAAGAGCACCCTGTTGATACAATTCTTTCAATTAGACTTCATTGCAATAATTTATGTGAGTTGATCATTAAATCTGAAGAGCGGATGTTATATAGGAATAGCACAAATGAAAACCAATTGTTTCATTCTTAGATAAAAGCAGAGTGAAGTTCACCTACAGTTCACCTAATACATGACTAAATGACTTTTCTGAACAGAAAAATGAGCCGCGTCTTTACTTTTGATCATGCAGATTGTTTCTTTGTAAGTTGTAATAAGTTCGAAGCCTGGCCACATGGTTGTACATGTACATCGTTGCTGTGCCCAAGCTTGGCAACAATCTAACGTGTAAATGTAATTTTGCGGTCAGAAATTACCTGATACAATAGAAAAAATATATATGAATTATCAGAAATTTTGATATAAAATTGGCTTAAGCAAATAAAAACAAACAACATATATTACGCATGTTATACAATGTACATTGACAACATCTTTGACATTGACAGACATCCGATGATCGATTCCACTTGTACCTAAAATGCCCTCTGTTAATTATCTGCAATGCCGGCCATAGTTTCAGCCTGGTGAATAACTCGAAGAGCGTTGTTGACATGGTTTAGCCTTATTAATGGCAAATTGCTCGGTGTAATATTCGTATTCTCACTGAATTTGTTGATAGTCATGAATTCTACAGATGGAGTTGTGTGTTTATCAATACTCATCAGACTTCGTGTGAATATTTTTTCTTCCAGATTGATAGTACTGCACTAAATTGCTGTATCACCGCTCTCATCTTCAACAATTTTTTTCAGAGAAACTACTGAACGAATATTCTTGAAATTTATCATATAGTATCAGTGAATTGTGCTTTACATCATGTGCCGTTTCCAAGGCTTTTTGTCGCATTTCACACCGTACAGCCGAAAAAACAGCATTTTCGCCCCATTCCCGCAATGCTTTTTTTGCCACGATAAGGACCGTACTAAAATGGGTTCAAATTTAAGCATCTGTTTCTCATCTAGCCCTTTTGAAGAATTAAATATCTTTGGTCTCGACTCATGTTCATTTAATGAAATCGAAACTGTATACACATTGGGGATTCAATAAATGCTGAGTTACCACTTTACTTAATATATTTACTCTATGTTCGCTACAATTAAATGCTAAAACCTCATTATATTTCCATGTTAGTTTTCATTAAGAAAATGATTTTCGAGCGCAAAAAGTCGTTTTAGCATGGAAGTTAAAAGCTGCGCCAATTTTGGGACACCTAATTTCGAGCTACGCACCCACGCTAGTTAAAAAAGAAATAGACACAACAACTCTCTTGTCAAATATGATATGAATTCTTGTTTGCATGTATTTTGTGTCCTTGGTGAGGGACAAAAATTGAGAATCTTTCTAGTAATTTATTTGCATTATTAGCAGAAAATACAGAAGCAGCCTTGATGTGGAATTCTCGGTGGTATCTCGTTTATGGTGCGTTCTACCCGTGCACTTATGAACATTATCCCTGCTACAGTCAGTTCATCAGAAGCTGGAATTCTAAAATTAGTCCCGTCGGCGAATTACCAACAAAAGGTAGACATTTCAGTCAGGAAAGGTGCATCCACGTGAGTCAATTCAAGGAAATGAAATGACATGCTGCGTTGCCCGCCATCAGGTGTCTTCATGACAGAAAATTGCGATGCATTTACAAATAATTTGATGTAAATCACAGGTTTTGAATCACGGTTCTATCAATCCCTCATCACTCTCGGCTCCATCAGAAAATCCGATTCACGACGAAGAATTACCCGATTAACAAGGGAGTTTTAATGTTCGTGCTGACCGTCATTAGCTTACGAGCATGCATGTTGATACATCAAAAAAACCCAAAACATACTCCTACATCAGGCACTAAAAATCCAAATGATCGAAATGCAAAAAATCATTATCATAAAAAAACATACAGCATTGAAATATGTGTCTGTCTGCAATTAACAATAAGTGTTTTTAGTCCTTGAGATGTGAATCAGGATTAGTCTGAAGTCTGCAATACCGTCATTTACTGCCCTTAACTCTAAAAACATGCGAACATTTGCATTTATGCCCGATAAGGGCCGAATATGCATTATGTGTTTTATATAGCCTACGTAAGGCACATTCTACTTGCACTAGTAATTCGCTAGTTAATCATATCTTCCTTTTCTAAGTGTCTCACAATAAGGAACAGCGCAGAACAGTTAAATAGGCTGCGGGCAACCCACGGTTGGGCGGAATCAGAATTTAATTGAAAAAATTGTCCATCTGCATATCATATGCCATTCGAATGCTAAAAGCGTCAGGAATGCGAGTACTTTAACAGAAAATTCGTATCTCAATGTCCCGTTTGTATGCCGTGGAGGCCGTACCCAAAGGCTACTAAAATTAACAAATCAGAATATTTTCCATTTAAAAGCTTCAAAAGTGCTCTTTCAAATCACATAATATTAATTAAAAATTGAATGATGAATATAGAGGGCATGAAGATGATAAAGATCGATTCGCTCTCCAAAATTATATCATGAATTTTAAAAAGGTAAATTGACTTTCCTACTCCAAATTAGTGCGGCCTTCTATCCATTCTATTCAAAAAAATGTTCAGTTAACTCGAAGAAGAGTAGCACGAAGCCGTGCATTGTTGAACGGGTTATACATGGGATTCTTGAGAGGTTGTTCATGTAAAAATGTATGGTGCTGATTTCTTGTGTATTTCGTGTCCAATTAAAGTATGCCATAATAGTGCTGGAAATCAAATCAATATATCTATTGACATACATGTGATACTTTGATTTGATTTATGAATGAGGAGAAGGTGCATGACTTTATACTACAATGAATTTAGCAAGAGGTTTTCAACAAATTATGCCTTATCACAGGTAATGAATTTCAAAGAACACTTTTCAGTAGAGGAGTGTCTGTTAACAATTTTAGATTGTTTAAGAAATGAATTCATTGTTCATAAAAATGAAGCCTGTTTGATAACTGCATGCCTGCTTGAGAACCGAACCTGTTCAATATGGTCAACTCATATACTCAGTTATAAAAAGATAGAAATTCATAGCTTATGAGAAACACTAGTAAGAAAAACACAGGCTTGCCGTGTGAGCAGGATTTTCCATGGAGACGGGTGTGGCAATTTCAGTTATGGGAATTCCCATAAAAATGTGACATACTCCACTAGAAGTGAATAACATTTTCGCAGCTGCGTTGTGTACTTTCATAGATGTTATACAAAATTTGTCGAGAATATCATACAAAATATGATACCAATGAGTTATCATTTTTAAGGAAAATTATGGCATGTCATGATTGCAAAGTGAACATTCACATAATTTTCACTCTAGCTAGCGCGTTACTGCAGCAGAGACTTTAACCCTTTGATGCATGAATTATTTTCAAAATTAAAGTTTTATTTGAAAAATACAGATTTTCTTAAAAAGCAATTTGCGGGCGTTCTAGATACCGCACGAAATCGGGAGAGGTGCCATTAGAGGCGCATTGATCTCCTCTTTCTTTTGATTACAAAGTTTTGCTGCTTTGATGTTTACCCAAAAGATGTGGGTCAAAATGTCCTCAAGAGAGTACAATATGCATGAAAGGGTTAAATCTTAAATTGAATTGAGTAATAGAAAACAACAGAATGCATGCTTAGCGCTTGTAAGTAATATATGCAAAGTAAATAGCTAAATGTTAAATAACCAGAAGTGAATTTCTCAGCTTCCGTAAGTGTGAGACAGTGTGTCCGTGATTTAATGGACATGTGAGATATGATGAAAATAAGCCAGGTTGAAATTTCTGTATTCGATCCTCGCACATGGAGATGCTGTACTTTATTTTCAAACTGAAATGTATGCACTTACGTCTACTGCATGCAACTGTTCCCATTCAGATATTCACATTAGGTATCGGTATCGCGCGAACAGTAATAGATACAAGTTAGCCATCCATTCGCATCGGTTGGTAGGAATATTTCATGTAGGGACGTATCGGTAGTAGGCCTATCATGTTGACATCAAGCTTCATATATCGGTAGTGTTTTTTATGTTTTATGTAAGACTTATTTGTGCCTAACTAGTTGAGACAATGTACCCATACCTCTAATAAGAAAGCTAACTTAGCTATTCTAAATGCTGGTTTGCAGGGTAGTCTGGTATCGTGGATTGTAGACCCATCTGCCGAACCCTCTGATTTAAGTAATCTAACTACATATGCAGCTATAATATATATATATATATAAGTAACCCAAAAAGCACTCAAGGAAAAAAGTCAAAGTACCAAAAACCAAAAATTCCCGACCGGTTTCGACCTGATCTACGCAGGCTAGTCATGGGAATGAAATAATTTATTCAAACTCAAATATACATAACAGGAAATAAAACATAGAAATTATTCTATATTTAACTGAGGCTTTAACAAAGAAATGAAATCTGCCTCCTTCTTTTCGCGTTCTATGCGGCTGGCGTTGGCATTAAAAAGATAGATGGGAGCCGCTTCAAACTTCGAAGTGAGATTCCTAGCACACCTAGCTATGTGGTTGCTCATATTTAGAATGGTATACTCTTCATGATCAATCTGCTGCCTATGGATAGTCAGACGATTACGAAAGATATCTCCCGTTTGACCCAAATAGAAATCTCCACAAGCATTGCACCGTATTACATAAATCACATTTTCTTGATGTGCAAGTGAGATTTCTATTTATAGTAAAAAGCCGGGTTCTACCACCACTACTAACCTTAAAATTAATTGTTCTTCCCAAAATCAAAGTGGGACAGCATTTACACCTCGGTTCCCCGCATGGAGAAATATCTTCAATTGTCTTTCTATTATTGCTATTAAGGATTCTAAGCAGAGATGGTGGTTGTTTTGGTTTTTGGTACTTTGACTTTTTTCCTTGAGTGCTTTTTGGGTTACTTATTATTTGCCATTTTGATTTTGTCATTTATTTAATCTATATATATATGAATATATATATATTATATATATATATATATATATATATATATATATATATATATATATATATATATATATATATATATATATCATATATATATATATATATATATATATATAGATATTATATATATATATGAGCGACAAATTCCACTGATGAACATGAGACTTGATGTTGACTGATCATTCATGCACACGGTAGGCCTACAGTGGTATAGAATGTCCCTTAACCTAGGGCTTTCCTGTCAACTAAGCTTATCAAAGAAATGCGTGGTTTATAGGAACAATAATTGGAAATAATCCTACATTTTGAAAAATCCTATGAGAATGGGATTTCCCATTGAAATCCCGTGGGAATGAAATGGGAATGGGACGAAGAAATTTCTTCCCACGGCAAGCCTGCTACACATTTCTATGTTAGATAGATCACTTCTTTATATTATGCACCTATCTGCATGATATACTGCTTATGGGACTTGTTCATGCCATCTATATTCATCATCTAATGATTGATGAGTAAAACATCTATGTGATTCACAAGAGCATTTTTGAAGCATTTGAATGGAAAACATCCTGGATTTGTTTATTACTTTAATAGCACAATATGCACTTTTTGCATATTTGCATATAGAGCACATCCTGAATTCTGCCCTCTGTACAAAAACAACACTGAGACACGAATTTTAGTTTTAAATATTAGAATTTCTGACACTTGTAGCATTTGAATGGTATGTGATACATAAGTGGATAATTTTTTCAGCTAAATCGTTATTCCACCATATGCTGTAAATCCCTCGTCTGTTGATGTAAGAAGTGGTGCTCCACAATATTGTGTTTTGGGACCTCAAGTATTTACTTTAATGCTCGATGCTGCACAACGACATACTGCGAGAATAACTAGCAATGCGTGACTTTCACAGCATAAATAACATTAAAAATTATTATGCGCACGTATAAAGTTATATAGGTATATCATATAAACACATTTTTCTGCTAAATGCATCACTTCTTTGTATAATGCACCTATGTGCATGATATACTACTTATGGAACTTGTCCATGTACTGAAAGTCAAAAGTTTGCCTTTTGGATTTGTAATTGGAGGATATTTGTTTTTGTTATGAAAATTAGACACAATGATGTCATAAGTTGTGAGGCCTTTCGCTGATTCTTGTCATGTACAATAAAAGAAAAATAAAAAGGACGGAAGTAGTAAGTAAAACTCCACTTCTGGATAGCGCAAGATGGCCGCCGTCGTGGCTGCGTCCCCCCCCCCCCCTCTGGCACGGCAGAGTGTCGTGGTCGGCCGCCGTGGTGCTTCGTGTCTGAGTCCCCCCCCCCCCCTCTGGAACGACAGAGGTTGTGGTCTGTCGTGGTGTGCCGGCCGGGTGGGTCCACGTTCACAACATGTTCGCTGACGTCCCCCCCCCCCTCTGCAACGACAGAGTGTGAGACTCGGGTGCGTGGGTCCGACCGCCTGGTGGACGTGGGCGACCGTCTAGTGTGGACGTGGGCGACCGCCAGGATTAGTCTTGAGGCTATAGTGTGTGATGTTTTTGGTGCAATCTGCTGAATGTTGGGTTGTAAAATGGGTTGTTTCGAGTGGAAGGAGTGGTCGGATGAGAAAACGGAGGCCAGATTCGGAATCTACGTGAAAGTTTCTGCATCGGTAGGGTGAGTTTCAAGGCAATCGGCGAGAAAAACTGTTTCTTTTTCAAAATTTTGACATAGAATGTGGGACGTTTTGGTGTGTAGCGCCCAAACGAAGCATCGGATGAGAAAACGGAGTCCAGATTCGGAATCTACGTGAAATTTTGGGTTAGGAAGGATGTTTCCAGCGAAATCGGAGAGAAAAAATTTTCGGCTGACGTCCCCCCCCCCCCTCTGGACAGCTTGCTTCGATTTTGGCTTCTAGTGGACGGATTTTGTCGTGCGATAGCTCGTTTGAAAGCTAAGAGTGAGACAAATTCAGTGAAAGAATCGGCTTGTTCCTATCTGTCTTCGTTCAAAAGTTAGAGCGGTTACAAGATTTTAGGTCGGAGCTCGCTTACCTGAAAAATCCTAAGTGTCAGAGTGACTTTGTATGGGTAAAAATTTGAAAATTTTCCAAAGTGTGGAATTTCGACCTGGAACCGTCACCAAAACATTTTTCATCAAATTTCACTGACCTCCCCCCCCCCCCCCCGACAACAATCTTCTAACTTTGGTTCTAGTGGACGGATTTTGTCTTACAGCTACTCGTTGGAAAGCGGAGAACAACCTGCTCGACAACATTTTTTGTTGCGAGTCAATCGGGAACCACCGTTCACAAGTTAGAGCGGTTACAAGATTTTAGGTCGGAGCTCGCTTACCTGAAAAAATCCTAAGTGTCAGAGTGACTTTGTATGGGTAAAAATTTGAAAATTTTCCAAAGTGTGGAATTTCGACCTGGGACCGTCACCAAAACATTTTTCATCAAATTTCACTGACCTCCCCGCCGCCCCCCCCCCCCCCTCTGGACAGCTTGCTTCGATTTTGGCTTCTAGTGGACGGATTTTGTCGTGCGATAGCTCGTTTGAAGCTAAGAGTGAGACAAATTCAGTGAAAGAATCGGCTTGTTCCTATCTGTCTTCGTTCAAAAGTTAGAGCGGTTACAAGATTTTAGGTCGGAGCTCGCTTACCTGAAAAAATCCTAAGTGTCAGAGTGACTTTGTATGGGTAAAATCTTGAAAATTTTCCAAAGTGTGGAATTTCGACCTGGGACCGTCACCAAAACATTTTTCATCAAATTTCACTGACCCCCCCACCCCGACAGCAATCTTCTAACTTTGGTTCTAGTGGACGGATTTTGTCTTACAGCTACTCGTTTGAAAGAGGAGAAAAAACTGCTCGACAACATTTTTTGTTGCGAGTCAATCGGACCCGCCGTTCACAAGTTAGAGCGGTTACAAGATTTTAGGTCGGAGCTCGCTCACCTGAAAAAATCCTAAGTGTCAGAGTGACTTTGTATGGGTAAAATTTTGAAAATTTTCCAAAGTGTGGAATTTCGACCTGGGACCGTCACCAAAACATTTTTCATCAAATCTTGAAATTTCACTGACGTCCCCCCCCCTCCCTCTGGACAGCTTGCTTCGATTTTGGCTTCTAGTGGACGGATTTTGTCGTGCAATAGCTCGTTTGAAAGCTAAGAGTGAGACAAATTCAGTGAAAGAAACGGCTTGTTCATATCTGTCTTCATTCAAAAGTTAGAGCGGTTACAAGATTTTAGGTCGGAGCTCGCTTACCTGAAAAAATCCTAAGTGTCAGAGTCGACTTTGATAATGGGTAAACAAAATTTTGAAACAGTTTTCTCCCAAAAGTGTGGAAATTTCGTACCTGGGACCTATAGCGGTCACCAAACACATTTTTCAAGCAATTCAAATTTCCACACGGGACCCTCCCCCCCCCCCCCCCCCCCCCACCCCCCCCCCCCCCCCTCTGTGACAGCTATGCTTCGATTTTGGCTTCTAGTGGACGGATTTTGTCGTGCGATAGCTCGGTTTTGAGAAAAGCTAAGAGTCTGAGACAGAAGAAGAAAGAAGAGAAAAAAAAAAAGGGAGAAAAAAGAAATAAGACAAAAAAAAAACAAAAAAATTGTTTATAAAATTCAGTGAAACAATTCGGCTTGTTCCTAAGTCTGTCTTCGTTCAAATAAGTTAGAGCGGTTACAAAGATTTATAGGTCGGGAGCTCTCGCTAACCACCTAGAAAAAATCCTAAGTGTCCAGAGTGACTTTGTATGGGTAAAAAAAAAAAATGTTGAAAATTTTCCATAGTGTGGAATTTCGACACTGGGAGGACCCGTCCACCAAAACATTGTTTCAAATTCAAATTTTTCACTGACCTCCCCCCCCCTCTGGACAGCTTGCTTCGATTTTGGCTTCCAGTGGACGGATTTTGTCGTGCGATAGCTCGTTTGAAAGCTAAGAGTGAGACAAATTCAGTGAAAGAATCGGCTTGTTCCTATCTGTCTTCGTTCAAAAGTTAGAGCGGTTACAAGATTTTAGGTCGGAGCTCGCTACCTGAAAAAATCCTAAGTGTCAGAGTGACTTTGTATGGGTAAAATTTTGAAAATTTTCCAAAGTGTGGAATTTCGACCTGGGACCGTCACCAAAACATTTTTCATCTAATTTTGAAATTTCACTGACGTCCCCCCCCCTCTGGACAGCTTGCTTCGATTTTGGCTTCCAGTGGACGGATTTTGTCGTGCGATAGCTCGTTTGAAAGCTAAGAGTGAGACAAATTCAGTGAAAGAATCGGCTTGTTCCTATCTGTCTTCGTTCAAAAGTTAGAGCGGTTACAAGATTTTAGGTCGGAGCTCGCTCACCTGAAAAAATCCTAAGTGTCAGAGTGACTTTGTATGGGTAAAATTTTGAAAATTTTCCAAAGTGTGGAATTTCGACCTGGGACCGTCACCAAAACATTTTTCATCAAATTTTGAAATTTCACTGACGTCCCCCCCCCTCTGGACAGCTTGCTTCGATTTTGGCTTCCAGTGGACGGATTTTGTCGTGCGATAGCTCGTTTGAAAGCTAAGAGTGAGACAAATTCAGTGAAAGAATCGGCTTGTTCCTATCTGTCTTCGTTCAAAAGTTAGAGCGGTTACAAGATTTTAGGTCGGAGCTCGCTCACCTGAAAAAATCCTAAGTGTCAGAGTGACTTTGTATGGGTAAAATTTTGAAAATTTTCCAAAGTGTGGAATTTCGACCTGGGACCGTCACCAAAACATTTTTCATCAAATTTTGAAATTTCACTGACGTCCCCCCCCTCTGGACAGCTTGCTTCGATTTTGGCTTCCAGTGGACGGATTTTGTCGTGCGATAGCTCGTTTGAAAGCTAAGAGTGAGACAAATTCAGTGAAAGAATCGGCTTGTTCCTATCTGTCTTCGTTCAAAAGTTAGAGCGGTTACAAGATTTTAGGTCGGAGCTCGCTCACCTGAAAAAATCCTAAGTGTCAGAGTGACTTTGTATGGGTAAAATTTTGAAAATTTTCCAAAGTGTGGAATTTCGACCTGGGACCGCCACCAAAACATTTTTCATCAAATTTTGAAATTTCACTGACGTCCCCCCCCTCTGGACAGCTTGCTTCGATTTTGGCTTCCAGTGGACGGATTTTGTCGTGCGATAGCTCGTTTGAAAGCTAAGAGTGAGACAAATTCAGTGAAAGAATCGGCTTGTTCCTATCTGTCTTCGTTCAAAAGTTAGAGCGGTTACAAGATTTTAGGTCGGAGCTCGCTCACCTGAAAAAATCCTAAGTGTCAGAGTGACTTTGTATGGGTAAAATTTTGAAAATTTTCCAAAGTGTGGAATTTCGACCTGGGACCGTCACCAAAACATTTTTCATCAAATTTTGAAATTTCACTGACGTCCCCCCCCTCTGGACAGCTTGCTTCGATTTTGGCTTCCAGTGGACGGATTTTGTCGTGCGATAGCTCGTTTGAAAGCTAAGAGTGAGACAAATTCAGTGAAAGAATCGGCTTGTTCCTATCTGTCTTCGTTCAAAAGTTAGAGCGGTTACAAGATTTTAGGTCGGAGCTCGCTTACCTGAAAAAATCCTAAGTGTCAGAGTGACTTTGTATGGGTAAAATTTTGAAAATTTTCCAAAGTGTGGAATTTCGACCTGGGACCGTCACCAAAACATTTTTCATCAAATTTTGAAATTTCACTGACGTCCCCCCCCTCTGGACAGCTTGCTTCGATTTTGGCTTCCAGTGGACGGATTTTGTCGTGCGATAGCTCGTTTGAAAGCTAAGAGTGAGACAAATTCAGTGAAAGAATCGGCTTGTTCCTATCTGTCTTCGTTCAAAAGTTAGAGCGGTTACAAGATTTTAGGTCGGAGCTCGCTCACCTGAAAAAATCCTAAGTGTCAGAGTGACTTTGTATGGGTAAAATTTTGAAAATTTTCCAAAGTGTGGAATTTCGACCTGGGACCGCCACCAAAACATTTTTCATCAAATTTTGAAATTTCACTGACGTCCCCCCCCTCTGGACAGCTTGCTTCGATTTTGGCTTCCAGTGGACGGATTTTGTCGTGCGATAGCTCGTTTGAAAGCTAAGAGTGAGACAAATTCAGTGAAAGAATCGGCTTGTTCCTATCTGTCTTCGTTCAAAAGTTAGAGCGGTTACAAGATTTTAGGTCGGAGCTCGCTCACCTGAAAAAATCCTAAGTGTCAGAGTGACTTTGTATGGGTAAAATTTTGAAAATTTTCCAAAGTGTGGAATTTCGACCTGGGACCGTCACCAAAACATTTTTCATCAAATTTTGAAATTTCACTGACGTCCCCCCCCTCTGGACAGCTTGCTTCGATTTTGGCTTCCAGTGGACGGATTTTGTCGTGCGATAGCTCGTTTGAAAGCTAAGAGTGAGACAAATTCAGTGAAAGAATCGGCTTGTTCCTATCTGTCTTCGTTCAAAAGTTAGAGCGGTTACAAGATTTTAGGTCGGAGCTCGCTCACCTGAAAAAATCCTAAGTGTCAGAGTGACTTTGTATGGGTAAAATTTTGAAAATTTTCCAAAGTGTGGAATTTCGACCTGGGACCGCCACCAAAACATTTTTCATCAAATTTTGAAATTTCACTGACGTCCCCCCCCTCTGGACAGCTTGCTTCGATTTTGGCTTCCAGTGGACGGATTTTGTCGTGCGATAGCTCGTTTGAAAGCTAAGAGTGAGACAAATTCAGTGAAAGAATCGGCTTGTTCCTATCTGTCTTCGTTCAAAAGTTAGAGCGGTTACAAGATTTTAGGTCGGAGCTCGCTCACCTGAAAAAATCCTAAGTGTCAGAGTGACTTTGTATGGGTAAAATTTTGAAAATTTTCCAAAGTGTGGAATTTCGACCTGGGACCGCCACCAAAACATTTTTCATCAAATTTTGAAATTTCACTGACGTCCCCCCCCTCTGGACAGCTTGCTTCGATTTTGGCTTCCAGTGGACGGATTTTGTCGTGCGATAGCTCGTTTGAAAGCTAAGAGTGAGACAAATTCAGTGAAAGAATCGGCTTGTTCCTATCTGTCTTCGTTCAAAAGTTAGAGCGGTTACAAGATTTTAGGTCGGAGCTCGCTCACCTGAAAAAATCCTAAGTGTCAGAGTGACTTTGTATGGGTAAAATTTTGAAAATTTTCCAAAGTGTGGAATTTCGACCTGGGACCGCCACCAAAACATTTTTCATCAAATTTTGAAATTTCACTGACGTCCCCCCCCTCTGGACAGCTTGCTTCGATTTTGGCTTCCAGTGGACGGATTTTGTCGTGCGATAGCTCGTTTGAAAGCTAAGAGTGAGACAAATTCAGTGAAAGAATCGGCTTGTTCCTATCTGTCTTCGTTCAAAAGTTAGAGCGGTTACAAGATTTTAGGTCGGAGCTCGCTCACCTGAAAAAATCCTAAGTGTCAGAGTGACTTTGTATGGGTAAAATTTTGAAAATTTTCCAAAGTGTGGAATTTCGACCTGGGACCGCCACCAAAACATTTTTCATCAAATTTTGAAATTTCACTGACGTCCCCCCCCTCTGGACAGCTTGCTTCGATTTTGGCTTCCAGTGGACGGATTTTGTCGTGCGATAGCTCGTTTGAAAGCTAAGAGTGAGACAAATTCAGTGAAAGAATCGGCTTGTTCCTATCTGTCTTCGTTCAAAAGTTAGAGCGGTTACAAGATTTTAGGTCGGAGCTCGCTCACCTGAAAAAATCCTAAGTGTCAGAGTGACTTTGTATGGGTAAAATTTTGAAAATTTTCCAAAGTGTGGAATTTCGACCTGGGACCGTCACCAAAACATTTTTCATCAAATTTTGAAATTTCACTGACGTCCCCCCCCTCTGGACAGCTTGCTTCGATTTTGGCTTCCAGTGGACGGATTTTGTCGTGCGATAGCTCGTTTGAAAGCTAAGAGTGAGACAAATTCAGTGAAAGAATCGGCTTGTTCCTATCTGTCTTCGTTCAAAAGTTAGAGCGGTTACAAGATTTTAGGTCGGAGCTCGCTCACCTGAAAAAATCCTAAGTGTCAGAGTGACTTTGTATGGGTAAAATTTTGAAAATTTTCCAAAGTGTGGAATTTCGACCTGGGACCGTCACCAAAACATTTTTCATCAAATTTTGAAATTTCACTGACGTCCCCCCCCTCTGGACAGCTTGCTTCGATTTTGGCTTCCAGTGGACGGATTTTGTCGTGCGATAGCTCGTTTGAAAGCTAAGAGTGAGACAAATTCAGTGAAAGAATCGGCTTGTTCCTATCTGTCTTCGTTCAAAAGTTAGAGCGGTTACAAGATTTTAGGTCGGAGCTCGCTCACCTGAAAAAATCCTAAGTGTCAGAGTGACTTTGTATGGGTAAAATTTTGAAAATTTTCCAAAGTGTGGAATTTCGACCTGGGACCGTCACCAAAACATTTTTCATCAAATTTTGAAATTTCACTGACGTCCCCCCCCCTCTGGACAGCTTGCTTCGATTTTGGCTTCCAGTGGACGGATTTTGTCGTGCGATAGCTCGTTTGAAAGCTAAGAGTGAGACAAATTCAGTGAAAGAATCGGCTTGTTCCTATCTGTCTTCGTTCAAAAGTTAGAGCGGTTACAAGATTTTAGGTCGGAGCTCGCTCACCTGAAAAAATCCTAAGTGTCAGAGTGACTTTGTATGGGTAAAATTTTGAAAATTTTCCAAAGTGTGGAATTTCGACCTGGGACCGTCACCAAAACATTTTTCATCAAATTTTGAAATTTCACTGACGTCCCCCCCCTCTGGACAGCTTGCTTCGATTTTGGCTTCCAGTGGACGGATTTTGTCGTGCGATAGCTCGTTTGAAAGCTAAGAGTGAGACAAATTCAGTGAAAGAATCGGCTTGTTCCTATCTGTCTTCGTTCAAAAGTTAGAGCGGTTACAAGATTTTAGGTCGGAGCTCGCTTACCTGAAAAATTCCTAAGTGTCAGAGTGACTTTGTATGGGTAAAATTTTGAAAATTTTCCAAAGTGTGGAATTTCGACCTGGGACCGTCACCAAAACATTTTTCATCAAATTTTGAAATTTCACTGACGTCCCCCCCCTCTGGACAGCTTGCTTCGATTTTGGCTTCCAGTGGACGGATTTTGTCGTGCGATAGCTCGTTTGAAAGCTAAGAGTGAGACAAATTCAGTGAAAGAATCGGCTTGTTCCTATCTGTCTTCGTTCAAAAGTTAGAGCGGTTACAAGATTTTAGGTCGGAGCTCGCTCACCTGAAAAAATCCTAAGTGTCAGAGTGACTTTGTATGGGTAAAATTTTGAAAATTTTCCAAAGTGTGGAATTTCGACCTGGGACCGTCACCAAAACATTTTTCATCAAATTTTGAAATTTCACTGACGTCCCCCCCCTCTGGACAGCTTGCTTCGATTTTGGCTTCCAGTGGACGGATTTTGTCGTGCGATAGCTCGTTTGAAAGCTAAGAGTGAGACAAATTCAGTGAAAGAATCGGCTTGTTCCTATCTGTCTTCGTTCAAAAGTTAGAGCGGTTACAAGATTTTAGGTCGGAGCTCGCTCACCTGAAAAAATCCTAAGTGTCAGAGTGACTTTGTATGGGTAAAATTTTGAAAATTTTCCAAAGTGTGGAATTTCGACCTGGGACCGTCACCAAAACATTTTTCATCAAATTTTGAAATTTCACTGACGTCCCCCCCCTCTGGACAGCTTGCTTCGATTTTGGCTTCCAGTGGACGGATTTTGTCGTGCGATAGCTCGTTTGAAAGCTAAGAGTGAGACAAATTCAGTGAAAGAATCGGCTTGTTCCTATCTGTCTTCGTTCAAAAGTTAGAGCGGTTACAAGATTTTAGGTCGGAGCTCGCTTACCTGAAAAAATCCTAAGTGTCAGAGTGACTTTGTATGGGTAAAATTTTGAAAATTTTCCAAAGTGTGGAATTTCGACCTGGGACCGTCACCAAAACATTTTTCATCAAATTTTGAAATTTCACTGACGTCCCCCCCCTCTGGACAGCTTGCTTCGATTTTGGCTTCCAGTGGACGGATTTTGTCGTGCGATAGCTCGTTTGAAAGCTAAGAGTGAGACAAATTCAGTGAAAGAATCGGCTTGTTCCTATCTGTCTTCGTTCAAAAGTTAGAGCGGTTACAAGATTTTAGGTCGGAGCTCGCTCACCTGAAAAAATCCTAAGTGTCAGAGTGACTTTGTATGGGTAAAATTTTGAAAATTTTCCAAAGTGTGGAATTTCGACCTGGGACCGTCACCAAAACATTTTTCATCAAATTTTGAAATTTCACTGACGTCCCCCCCCTCTGGACAGCTTGCTTCGATTTTGGCTTCCAGTGGACGGATTTTGTCGTGCGATAGCTCGTTTGAAAGCTAAGAGTGAGACAAATTCAGTGAAAGAATCGGCTTGTTCCTATCTGTCTTCGTTCAAAAGTTAGAGCGGTTACAAGATTTTAGGTCGGAGCTCGCTCACCTGAAAAAATCCTAAGTGTCAGAGTGACTTTGTATGGGTAAAATTTTGAAAATTTTCCAAAGTGTGGAATTTCGACCTGGGACCGTCACCAAAACATTTTTCATCAAATTTTGAAATTTCACTGACGTCCCCCCCCTCTGGACAGCTTGCTTCGATTTTGGCTTCCAGTGGACGGATTTTGTCGTGCGATAGCTCGTTTGAAAGCTAAGAGTGAGACAAATTCAGTGAAAGAATCGGCTTGTTCCTATCTGTCTTCGTTCAAAAGTTAGAGCGGTTACAAGATTTTAGGTCGGAGCTCGCTCACCTGAAAAAATCCTAAGTGTCAGAGTGACTTTGTATGGGTAAAATTTTGAAAATTTTCCAAAGTGTGGAATTTCGACCTGGGACCGTCACCAAAACATTTTTCATCAAATTTTGAAATTTCACTGACGTCCCCCCCCTCTGGACAGCTTGCTTCGATTTTGGCTTCCAGTGGACGGATTTTGTCGTGCGATAGCTCGTTTGAAAGCTAAGAGTGAGACAAATTCAGTGAAAGAATCGGCTTGTTCCTATCTGTCTTCGTTCAAAAGTTAGAGCGGTTACAAGATTTTAGGTCGGAGCTCGCTCACCTGAAAAAATCCTAAGTGTCAGAGTGACTTTGTATGGGTAAAATTTTGAAAATTTTCCAAAGTGTGGAATTTCGACCTGGGACCGTCACCAAAACATTTTTCATCAAATTTTGAAATTTCACTGACGTCCCCCCCCTCTGGACAGCTTGCTTCGATTTTGGCTTCCAGTGGACGGATTTTGTCGTGCGATAGCTCGTTTGAAAGCTAAGAGTGAGACAAATTCAGTGAAAGAATCGGCTTGTTCCTATCTGTCTTCGTTCAAAAGTTAGAGCGGTTACAAGATTTTAGGTCGGAGCTCGCTCACCTGAAAAAATCCTAAGTGTCAGAGTGACTTTGTATGGGTAAAATTTTGAAAATTTTCCAAAGTGTGGAATTTCGACCTGGGACCGTCACCAAAACATTTTTCATCAAATTTTGAAATTTCACTGACGTCCCCCCCCTCTGGACAGCTTGCTTCGATTTTGGCTTCCAGTGGACGGATTTTGTCGTGCGATAGCTCGTTTGAAAGCTAAGAGTGAGACAAATTCAGTGAAAGAATCGGCTTGTTCCTATCTGTCTTCGTTCAAAAGTTAGAGCGGTTACAAGATTTTAGGTCGGAGCTCGCTCACCTGAACAAATCCTAAGTGTCAGAGTGACTTTGTATGGGTAAAATTTTGAAAATTTTCCAAAGTGTGGAATTTCGACCTGGGACCGTCACCAAAACATTTTTCATCAAATTTTGAAATTTCACTGACGTCCCCCCCCTCTGGACAGCTTGCTTCGATTTTGGCTTCCAGTGGACGGATTTTGTCGTGCGATAGCTCGTTTGAAAGCTAAGAGTGAGACAAATTCAGTGAAAGAATCGGCTTGTTCCTATCTGTCTTCGTTCAAAAGTTAGAGCGGTTACAAGATTTTAGGTCGGAGCTCGCTCACCTGAAAAAATCCTAAGTGTCAGAGTGACTTTGTATGGGTAAAATTTTGAAAATTTTCCAAAGTGTGGAATTTCGACCTGGGACCGTCACCAAAACATTTTTCATCAAATTTTGAAATTTCACTGACGTCCCCCCCCTCTGGACAGCTTGCTTCGATTTTGGCTTCCAGTGGACGGATTTTGTCGTGCGATAGCTCGTTTGAAAGCTAAGAGTGAGACAAATTCAGTGAAAGAATCGGCTTGTTCCTATCTGTCTTCGTTCAAAAGTTAGAGCGGTTACAAGATTTTAGGTCGGAGCTCGCTCACCTGAAAAAATCCTAAGTGTCAGAGTGACTTTGTATGGGTAAAATTTTGAAAATTTTCCAAAGTGTGGAATTTCGACCTGGGACCGTCACCAAAACATTTTTCATCAAATTTTGAAATTTCACTGACGTCCCCCCCCTCTGGACAGCTTGCTTCGATTTTGGCTTCCAGTGGACGGATTTTGTCGTGCGATAGCTCGTTTGAAAGCTAAGAGTGAGACAAATTCAGTGAAAGAATCGGCTTGTTCCTATCTGTCTTCGTTCAAAAGTTAGAGCGGTTACAAGATTTTAGGTCGGAGCTCGCTCACCTGAAAAAATCCTAAGTGTCAGAGTGACTTTGTATGGGTAAAATTTTGAAAATTTTCCAAAGTGTGGAATTTCGACCTGGGACCGCCACCCAAACATTTTTCATCAAATTTTGAAATTTCACTGACGTCCCCCCCCCTCTGGACACTTTGCTTCGATTTTGGCTTCCAGTGGACGGATTTTGTCGTGCGATAGCTCGTTTGAAAGCTAAGAGTGAGACAAATTCAGTGAAAGAATCGGCTTGTTCCTATCTGTCTTCGTTCAAAAGTTAGAGCGGTTACAAGATTTTAGGTCGGAGCTCGCTCACCTGAAAAAATCCTAAGTGTCAGAGTGACTTTGTATGGGTAAAATTTTGAAAATTTTCCAAAGTGTGGAATTTCGACCTGGGACCGCCACCAAAACATTTTTCATCAAATTTTGAAATTTCACTGACGTCCCCCCCCTCTGGACAGCTTGCTTCGATTTGGCTTCCAGTGGACGGATTTTGTCGTGCGATAGCTCGTTTGAAAGCTAAGAGTGAGACAAATTCAGTGAAAGAATCGGCTTGTTCCTATCTGTCTTCGTTCAAAAGTTAGAGCGGTTACAAGATTTTAGGTCGGAGCTCGCTCACCTGAAAAAATCCTAAGTGTCAGAGTGACTTTGTATGGGTAAAATTTTGAAAATTTTCCAAAGTGTGGAATTTCGACCTGGGACCGCCACCAAAACATTTTTCATCAAATTTTGAAATTTCACTGACGTCCCCCCCCTCTGGACAGCTCGCTTCGATTTTGGCTTCCAGTGGACGGATTTTGTCGTGCGATAGCTCGTTTGAAAGCTAAGAGTGAGACAAATTCAGTGAAAGAATCGGCTTGTTCCTATCTGTCTTCGTTCAAAAGTGAGAGCGGTTACAAGATTTTAGGTCGGAGCTCGCTCACCTGAAAAAATCCTAAGTGTCAGAGTGACTTTGTATGGGTAAAATTTTGAAAATTTTCCAAAGTGTGGAATTTCGACCTGGGACCGCCACCAAAACATTTTTCATCAAATTTTGAAATTTCGCTGACGTCCCCCCCCTCTGGACAGCTCGCTTCGATTTTGGCTTCCAGTGGACGGATTTTGTCGTGCGATAGCTCGTTTGAAAGCTAAGAGTGAGACAAATTCAGTGAAAGAATCGGCTTGTTCCTATCTGTCTTCGTTCAAAAGTTAGAGCGGTTACAAGATTTTAGGTCGGAGCTCGCTCACCTGAAAAAATCCTAAGTGTCAGAGTGACTTTGTATGGGTAAAATTTTGAAAATTTTCCAAAGTGTGGAATTTCGACCTGGGACCGCCACCAAAACATTTTTCATCAAATTTTGAAATTTCACTGACGTCCCCCCCCTCTGGACAGCTCGCTTCGATTTTGGCTTCCAGTGGACGGATTTTGTCGTGCGATAGCTCGTTTGAAAGCTAAGAGTGAGACAAATTCAGTGAAAGAATCGGCTTGTTCCTATCTGTCTTCGTTCAAAAGTTAGAGCGGTTACAAGATTTTAGGTCGGAGCTCGCTCACCTGAAAAAATCCTAAGTGTCAGAGTGACTTTGTATGGGTAAAATTTTGAAAATTTTCCAAAGTGTGGAATTTCGACCTGGGACCGCCACCAAAACATTTTTCATCAAATTTTGAAATTTCACTGACGTCCCCCCCCTCTGGACAGCTCGCTTCGATTTTGGCTTCCAGTGGACGGATTTTGTCGTGCGATAGCTCGTTTGAAAGCTAAGAGTGAGACAAATTCAGTGAAAGAATCGGCTTGTTCCTATCTGTCTTCGTTCAAATGTTAGAGCGGTTACAAGATTTTAGGTCGGAGCTCGCTCACCTGAAAAAATCCTAAGTGTCAGAGTGACTTTGTATGGGTAAAATTTTGAAAATTTTCCAAAGTGTGGAATTTCGACCTGGGACCGCCACCAAAACATTTTTCATCAAATTTTGAAATTTCACTGACGTCCCCCCCCTCTGGACAGCTTGCTTCGATTTTGGCTTCCAGTGGACGGATTTTGTCGTGCGATAGCTCGTTTGAAAGCTAAGAGTGAGACAAATTCAGTGAAAGAATCGGCTTGTTCCTATCTGTCTTCGTTCAAATGTTAGAGCGGTTACAAGATTTTAGGTCGGAGCTCGCTCACCTGAAAAAATCCTAAGTGTCAGAGTGACTTTGTATGGGTAAAATTTTGAAAATTTTCCAAAGTGTGGAATTTCGACCTGGGACCGTCACCAAAACATTTTTCATCAAATTTTGAAAATTCACTGACGTCCCCCCCCTCTGGACAGCTTGCTTCGATTTTGGCTTCCAGTGGACGGATTTTGTCGTGCGATAGCTCGTTTGAAAGCTAAGAGTGAGACAAATTCAGTGAAAGAATCGGCTTGTTCCTATCTGTCTTCGTTCAAAAGTTAGAGCGGTTACAAGATTTTAGGTCGGAGCTCGCTCACCTGAAAAAATCCTAAGTGTCAGAGTGACTTTGTATGGGTAAAATTTTGAAAATTTTCCAAAGTGTGGAATTTCGACCTGGGACCGCCACCAAAACATTTTTCATCAAATTTTGAAATTTCACTGACGTCCCCCCCCTCTGGACAGCTCGCTTCGATTTTGGCTTCCAGTGGACGGATTTTGTCGTGCGATAGCTCGTTTGAAAGCTAAGAGTGAGACAAATTCAGTGAAAGAATCGGCTTGTTCCTATCTGTCTTCGTTCAAAAGTTAGAGCGGTTACAAGATTTTAGGTCGGAGCTCGCTCACCTGAAAAAATCCTAAGTGTCAGAGTGACTTTGTATGGGTAAAATTTTGAAAATTTTCCAAAGTGTGGAATTTCGACCTGGGACCGCCACCAAAACATTTTTCATCAAATTTTGAAATTTCACTGACGTCCCCCCCCTCTGGACAGCTTGCTTCGATTTTGGCTTCCAGTGGACGGATTTTGTCGTGCGATAGCTCGTTTGAAAGCTAAGAGTGAGACAAATTCAGTGAAAGAATCGGCTTGTTCCTATCTGTCTTCGTTCAAAAGTTAGAGCGGTTACAAGATTTTGGGTCGGAGCTCGCTCACCTGAAAAAATCCTAAGTGTCAGAGTGACTTTGTATGGGTAAAATTTTGAAAATTTTCCAAAGTGTGGAATTTCGACCTGGGACCGTCACCAAAACATTTTTCATCAAATTTTGAAATTTCACTGACGTCCCCCCCCCTCTGGACAGCTTGCTTCGATTTTGGCTTCCAGTGGACGGATTTTGTCGTGCGATAGCTCGTTTGAAAGCTAAGAGTGAGACAAATTCAGTGAAAGAATCGGCTTGTTCCTATCTGTCTTCGTTCAAAAGTTAGAGCGGTTACAAGATTTTAGGTCGGAGCTCGCTCACCTGAAAAAATCCTAAGTGTCAGAGTGACTTTGTATGGGTAAAATTTTGAAAATTTTCCAAAGTGTGGAATTTCGACCTGGGACCGCCACCAAAACATTTTTCATCAAATTTTGAAATTTCACTGACGTCCCCCCCCTCTGGACAGCTCGCTTCGATTTTGGCTTCCAGTGGACGGATTTTGTCGTGCGATAGCTCGTTTGAAAGCTAAGAGTGAGACAAATTCAGTGAAAGAATCGGCTTGTTCCTATCTGTCTTCGTTCAAAAGTTAGAGCGGTTACAAGATTTTAGGTCGGAGCTCGCTCACCTGAAAAAATCCTAAGTGTCAGAGTGACTTTGTATGGGTAAAATTTTGAAAATTTTCCAAAGTGTGGAATTTCGACCTGGGACCGCCACCAAAACATTTTTCATCAAATTTTGAAATTTCACTGACGTCCCCCCCCTCTGGACAGCTAGCTTCGATTTTGGCTTCCAGTGGACGGATTTTGTCGTGCGATAGCTCGTTTGAAAGCTAAGAGTGAGACAAATTCAGTGAAAGAATCGGCTTGTTCCTATCTGTCTTCGTTTAGATGTGAGACGCCATTTAAGATTTTGGGACATTGGCGAAAAACGACAGAGTTAGAATTTGGGACGTTTTGGGCTGTAGCTTCAAAACGAAGCATCGGATGGGAAAACGGATTTCAGATTTGGAATCAGCGTGAAATTCTTTATCTGTATGGTGAGTTTCATGTCAATCGGAGAGTTTCAAGTCAATCGGAGAGAAAAAATTTTCGCTGACGTCCCCCCCCTCTGGACAGCTCGCTTCGATTTTGGCTTCTAGTGGACGGATGTTGTCGTGCCATAGCTCGTTTGAAAGCTAAGAGTGAGAAAAATTCACTGAAAGAATCGGCTTGTTCCTATCTGTCTTCGCTTAGATGTGAGACGCCATTTAAGATTTTGGGACATTGGCGAAAAACGACAGAGTTAGAATTTGGGACGTTTTGGGCTCTAGCTTCAAAACGAAGCATCGGATGGGAAAACGGATTTCAGATTTGGAATCAGCGTGAAATTCTCTATCTGTATGGTGAGTTTCAAGTCAATCGGAGAGAAAAAATTTTCAACATTTTTCGAAAAAACGACAGAGTTAGAATTTTTGCGATGGCTGCCTACTGTAGAGCCAAAACGAAGCATCGGATGGGAAAACGGAGGCCAGATTCGGATTCAGCGTCAAATTCTACATGGAAATGGTGTATTTCCAGCTCAATCGGAGAGAAAAAATTTTCGCTGACGTCCCCCCCCTCTGGACAGCTCGCTTCGATTTTGGCTTCCAGTGGACGGATTTTGTCGTGCGATAGCTCGTTTGAAAGCTAAGAGTGAGACAAATTCAGTGAAAGAATCGGCTTGTTCCTATCTGTCTTCGTTCAAAAGTTAGAGCGGTTACAGGATTTTAGGTCGGAGCTCGCTCACCTGAAAAAATCCTAAGTGTCAGAGTGACTTTGTATGGGTAAAATTTTGAAAATTTTCCAAAGTGTGGAATTTCGACCTGGGACCGCCACCAAAACATTTTTCATCAAATTTTGAAATTTCACTGACGTCCCCCCCTCTGGACAGCTCGCTTCGATTTTGGCTTCCAGTGGACGGATTTTGTCGTGCGATAGCTCGTTTGAAAGCTAAGAGTGAGACAAATTCAGTGAAAGAATCGGCTTGTTCCTATCTGTCTTCGTTCAAAAGTTAGAGCGGTTACAAGATTTTAGGTCGGAGCTCGCTCACCTGAAAAAATCCTAAGTGTCAGAGTGACTTTGTATGGGTAAAATTTTGAAAATTTTCCAAAGTGTGGAATTTCGACCTGGGACCGCCACCAAAACATTTTTCATCAAATTTTGAAATTTCACTGACGTCCCCCCCCCTCTGGACAGCTTGCTTCGATTTTGGCTTCCAGTGGACGGATTTTGTCGTGCGATAGCTCGTTTGAAAGCTAAGAGTGAGACAAATTCAGTGAAAGAATCGGCTTGTTCCTATCTGTCTTCGTTTAGATGTGAGACGCCATTTAAGATTTTGGACATTGGCGAAAAACGACAGAGTTAGAATTTGGGACGTTTTGGGCTGTAGCTTCAAAACGAAGCATCGGATGGGAAAACGGATTTCAGATTTGGAATCAGCGTGAAATTCTTTATCTGTATGGTGAGTTTCATGTCAATCGGAGAGTTTCAAGTCAATCGGAGAGAAAAAATTTTCGCTGACGTCCCCCCCCTCTGGACAGCTCGCTTCGATTTTGGCTTCTAGTGGACGGATGTTGTCGTGCCATAGCTCGTTTGAAAGCTAAGAGTGAGAAAAATTCACTGAAAGAATCGGCTTGTTCCTATCTGTCTTCGCTTAGATGTGAGACGCCATTTAAGATTTTGGGACATTGGCGAAAAACGACAGAGTTAGAATTTGGGACGTTTTGGGCTCTAGCTTCAAAACGAAGCATCGGATGGGAAAACGGATTTCAGATTTGGAATCAGCGTGAAATTCTTTATCTGTATGGTGAGTTTCATGTCAATCGGAGAGTTTCAAGTCAATCGGAGAGAAAAAATTTTCGCTGACGTCCCCCCCCCTCTGGACAGCTCGCTTCGATTTTGGCTTCTAGTGGACGGATTTTGTCGTGCCATAGCTCGTTTGAAAGCTAAGAGTGAGAAAAATTCAGTGAAAGAATCGGCTTGTTCCTATCTGTCTTCGTTTAGATGTGAGACGCCATTTAAGATTTTGGGACATTGGCGAAAAACGACAGAGTTAGAATTTGGGACGTTTTGGGCTCTAGCTTCAAAACGAAGCATCGGATTGGAAAACGGATTTCAGATTTGGAATCAGCGTGAAATTCTTTATCTGTATGGTGAGTTTCAAGTCAATCGGAGAGAAAAAATTTCAACATTTTTCGAAAAAACGACAGAGTTAGAATTTTTGCGATGGCTGCCTACTGTAGAGCCAAAACGAAGCATCGGATGGGAAAACGGAGGCCAGATTCGGATTCAGCGTCAAATTCTACATGGAAATGGTGTATTTCCAGCTCAATCGGAGAGAAAAAATTTTCGCTGACGTCCCCCCCCTCTGGACAGCTCGCTTCGATTTTGGCTTCCAGTGGACGGATTTTGTCGTGCGATAGCTCGTTTGAAAGCTAAGAGTGAGACAAATTCAGTGAAAGAATCGGCTTGTTCCTATCTGTCTTCGTTCAAAAGTTAGAGCGGTTACAAGATTTTAGGTCGGAGCTCGCTCACCTGAAAAAATCCTAAGTGTCAGAGTGACTTTGTATGGGTAAAATTTTGAAAATTTTCCAAAGTGTGGAATTTCGACCTGGGACCGCCACCAAAACATTTTTCATCAAATTTTGAAATTTCACTGACGTCCCCCCCCCTTTGGACAGCTAGCTTCGATTTTGGCTTCTAGTGGACGGATTTTGTCGTGCAATAGCTCGTTTGAAAGCTAAGAGTGAGACAAATTCAGTGAAAGAATCGGCTTGTTCCTATCTGTCTTCGTTTAGATGTGAGACGCCATTTAAGATTTTGGGACATTGGCGAAAAACGACAGAGTTAGATTTTGGGACGTTTTGGGCTGTAGCTTCAAAACGAAGCATCGGATGGGAAAACGGATTTCAGATTTGGAATCAGCGTGAAATTCTTTATCTGTATGGTGAGTTTCATGTCAATCGGAGAGTTTCAAGTCAATCGGAGAGAAAAAATTTTCGCTGACGTCCCCCCCCTCTGGACAGCTCGCTTCGATTTTGGCTTCTAGTGGACGGATGTTGTCGTGCCATAGCTCGTTTGAAAGCTAAGAGTGAGAAACACTCTCTGCTTCGACAGAGTGTGAGACTCGGATGTGTTGGTCTCGTATGGGTTGACGTGAGACGCCTAGGTTGACGTGGGCGACAGGTTGTGGGCGACCGTCTAGGTTGACGTGGGCGATCTAGGTTGCATCGTGGATGGGAAAACGGATTTCAGATTTGGAATCAGCGTGAAATTCTGCATCGGTATGGTGAGTTTCAAGTCAATCGGAGAGAAAAAATTTTCAACATTTTTCGAAAAAACGACAGAGTTAGAATTTGGGACGTTTTGGTGTGTAGCGCCCAAACGAAGCATCGGATGGGAAAACGGAGGCCAGATTCGGAATCTACGTGAAATTTTGGGTTAGGAAGGATGTTTCCAGCGAAATCGGAGAGAAAAAATTTTCGCTGACTCCCCCCCCTCTGGACAGCTCGCTTCGATTTTGGCTTCCAGTGGACGGATTTTGTCGTGCGATAGCTCGTTTGAAAGCTAAGAGTGAGACAAATTCAGTGAAACAATCGGCTTGTTCCTATCTGTCTTCGTTCAAAAGTTAGAGCGGTTACAAGATTTTAGGTCGGAGCTCGCTCACCTGAAAAAAATCCTAAGTGTCAGAGTGGCTTTGTATGGGTAAAATTTGAAAATTTTCCAAAGTGTGGAATTTCGACCTGGGACCGTCACCAAAACATTTTTCATCAAATTTTGAAATTTCACTGACGTCCCCCCCCTCTGGACAGCTTGCTTCGATTTTGGCTTCCAGTGGACGGATTTTGTCGTGCGATAGCTCGTTTGAAAGCTAAGAGTGAGACAAATTCAGTGAAAGAATCGGCTTGTTCCTATCTGTCTTCGTTTAGATGTGAGACGCCATTTAAGATTTTGGGACATTGGCGAAAAACGACAGAGTTAGAATTTGGGACGTTTTGGGCTCTAGCTTCAAACGAAGCATCGGATTGGAAAACGGATTTCAGATTTGGAATCAGCGTGAAATTCTTTATCTGTATAGTGAGTTTCAAGGCAATCGGCGAGAAAAAATTTTCAACATTTTTCGAAAAAACGACAGAGTTAGAATTTGGGACGTTTTGGTGTGTAGCGCCCAAACGAAGCATCGGATGAGAAAACGGAGGCCAGATTCGGAATCTACGTGAAATTTTGGGTTAGGAAGGATGTTTCCAGCGAAATCGGAGAGAAAAAATTTTCGGCTGACGTCCCCCCCCCTCTGGACAGCTTGCTTCGATTTTGGCTTCCAGTGGACGGATTTTGTCGTGCGATAGCTCGTTTGAAAGCTAAGAGTGAGACAAATTCAGTGAAAGAATCGGCTTGTTCCTATCTGTCTTCGTTTAGATGTGAGACGCCATTTAAGATTTTGGGACATTGGTGAAAAACGACAGAGTTAGAATTTGGGACGTTTTGGGCTCTAGCTTCAAAACGAAGCATCGGATTGGAAAACGGATTTCAGATTTGGAATCAGCGTGAAATTCTTTATCTGTATAGTGAGTTTCAAGGCAATCGGCGAGAAAAAATTTTCAACATTTTTCGAAAAAACGACAGAGTTAGAATTTGGGACGTTTTGGTGTGTAGCGCCCAAACGAAGCATCGGATGAGAAAACGGAGGCCAGATTCGGAATCTACGTGAAATTTTGGGTTAGGAAGGATGTTTCCAGCGAAATCGGAGAGAAAAAATTTTCGGCTGACGTCCCCCCCCCTCTGGACAGCTTGCTTCGATTTTGGCTTCCAGTGGACGGATTTTGTCGTGCGATAGCTCGTTTGAAAGCTAAGAGTGAGACAAATTCAGTGAAACAATCGGCTTGTTCCTATCTGTCTTCGTTCAAAAGTTAGAGCGGTTACAAGATTTTAGGTCGGAGCTCGCTCACCTGAAAAAATCCTAAGTGTCAGAGTGGCTTTGTATGGGTAAAAATTTGAAAATTTTCCAAAGTGTGGAATTTCGACCTGGGACCGTCACCAAAACATTTTTCATCAAATTTTGAAATTTCACTGACGTCCCCCCCCTCTGGACAGCTTGCTTCGATTTTGGCTTCCAGTGGACGGATTTTGTCGTGCGATAGCTCGTTTGAAAGCTAAGAGTGAGACAAATTCAGTGAAAGAATCGGCTTGTTCCTATCTGTCTTCGTTTAGATGTGAGACGCCATTTAAGATTTTGGGACATTGGTGAAAAACGACAGAGTTAGAATTTGGGACGTTTTGGGCTCTAGCTTCAAAACGAAGCATCGGATTGGAAAACAGAGACCAGATTTGGAATCAGCTTGATGTTATTGTCCAATGAGGATCATCATCCAATGAGAATCAAGCATTTCTTTATAAATAGCGAGCCTTCCACAGTGAGAATCATTCCATCGTTGAATCACACGAGTGACGGACGCACATTTTCTCTCTCTCTAGTTCCCTGTTCTATTACCCAACTAAAATGGTAAGTCGCTACTTCCCTCCCTCTCCTCCCTTGAACGTAAACTTAATACAATCTTTTTTCATTTTCAGGCATCTACTCCATCTGCTGCACTAGTAGGACAAAATGGCGGTCAAACGTTACAAGGTTCGCTACGGTCAGATCATCTACAACTGAGGCCAGTGGAAGAAACATCCAAGGTACATAATCCTACACCGCTACAGCGTAAATTTAAACAAGCCTTGCGTTATGATGATCATAGCGTAGTACTCCAAACGGGAATGCTCCCTTCCACGGATGTCAAGATAATGCACAATCAGTATGGGGACTACATACTGATCCCCGTGAGTCCGTACATTCGCCACCAACTTGATATTATTGAGGAGTACGTGACATTAAATATGGACATTCCTACTCCTCTTGCTCAAGAGTGGAAGGCGAGAGATGACAAGGATACTCCCTATAGAAAGATTTGGGATGGTAATCACATTTGCCTACCGGTATCACATTGGTGTACTTACTATAAGAAGGATGGAGATCATTCAATACCCATCAGATGTGATGAGCTCGGAGAAGGTACTTGGGATATCCTTTTCAAAGTGAATGGGCTATATTATGGTCGACACAAGGATAATAAAATAGCCTCTCTCTCCATGCATATGGAATCCATTTTATATATTCCGAAACCACCCAACGTGGACGACATAATTGATCAAATCCTTAACAGCAGTGGTACGAAGCGCAAGTCGGAGAAGAATGCTACATCAAAACGCAAATCAAAGAAGGAGAATTACTAGTCCTTTCCTAACTCTACCCTATGACAATTCGCTTATGTGCTTTGAGTGTCGTAGACGTGGTCTTATTAGATACATTTTACTTCTTCGTTGCCATCATATCATTTGTGTATTTTGTCGTGAAAAGCATCGATGTAATTCTTCATTTTGTAATATGTTATAGAACGCTTCCTTAGATGTGTAAATTTCCGTTTTAGGCTTCTATCATCATTTTTATGGATTGTGAGGGTGAACCTGTACAGGAGCTCAGTGCTATTGCTATGAACAATTGGACATATCAGATTGTTAGTGTCTATCATCAACATGCCAACTGTGATCCCAATGTTGATCAATGGGCGAGAAAACACATTCATGGACTTAATCTGAAATATTTGCAAGACTATGGCTTTTCTTGTGAGAGTGCTCTTCTTATTGACTTTAAACGATGGTTAGCTGCTTTCAATGTTATACGCATCTTTTGTAATAATCCTGGTAAGGAGAGGAAAGTATTTCCCAATCTAATCATTGATGATATTTTGCTCCCGCCTTGGGATAGTAGAGTGAATCAACATTATCATGAAGTCACGAAACGTTTTAAGGATTTGTGTGTTCCTATTTTGTCTGTTCGTTGTAGTAGCTACGTTCATAACCAATGCTTCTTTCCTCCTTACCTCAACACTGCCAAAGTCCTGTATGGTTATCATTGCTCGCTGTATGATAGTTATCAGCTGTATCTATTTTATCTCTTTCAAACCATTGATTTATAATGCATGCTTGTTACCGTTATTCAATAAATGTTACTATGAGAAGAGTTGTTGTTTTCATGCAATGGATGGGTTAGTTAAAGGGCGATCATGTCTTTCTCAAACGACTGCGGAACATTACGTTTTCATAGGCAAAGTTTAAAAGGAGCTGTTCAAGATTATGTGATAAATTTTCATAAAGATGAGACCGACATCGAAGCAGTGGTCGATGATGCTAGCACTCTATTTCTAGAGTTAATGAATACATTCTCTGATAGCATTGTCATGGCGCGATTAGTTGCGAAAATTAAGTTTAGTCATTTTGGAAAGGAAGAGGTGGAAAGTCGCTCTTTCCATTTTGCTTCTTATTCAATGGAAGTGGTAGATCACCCCGAAGAATTTTTTAAAAGACATATGATAAAAATTGCTGAACGTCTTAACGCATTTAACCATCATGGTAGCAGTCTAGTGATTGAAGCGATTTCAGATATTCACATTCAACTTTCCATAAAGAAAAATTGAAAATGCAGTGGTACTTGATTGTAGCACAACTGGTTTTCGAGCTATGTCTGCTCACTCTCGAAGTATATTCCTTCTGTACATGCGTCTATTATTTAGAAAAGGCTAGCAAATTCATATCTTCAAAAAGACTTGCTATAGACATCAGTAACGGTGAAACTATGTGTTGCGATGTATGTAAGCGAAAGGATGGAAATGAAAAGCGCATCTTCAAGAGATGTAAGCATGCTTTTTGTCAACGCTGTTTCATACGTAATTGCATTCAACTTTGCCAATGTAACCACTGTGACATTGCTCATTTCGAGTGTCACTTATGTCGCAATAGTTAGTACCTATGCAAATGTGGTAAAGATAGGTTTTAGCAAAGACTAACACGGAAAATGGCGAAACGTAAAATGACGAAACGTAAAAGTCAAAAGTTTTCTTCAGCCATTCAAGCTCTCCGACGAATGAAAGCAAATCAGCGATACAATGCTATACGACATGCTAACGATAAATTCATTTGTGAAATTATTTCTCATGTGAGGAAGTTGAGGACGAAGAAATTAGCGCCAAAACAACGAAAGTTACTTAAGCGATATGCTACGAAATTGCGTTTCATCTCCAATCCTAAAGTCGCCCTTCAAAGAAAGAGGAAAACTCTAACACAAAAGGGCGGTTTCCTTTCAGCAATACTTCCAATGATAGCTCCTGCCGTGGGCAACCTATTGGGAAATATCTTTGGCTCTAAGCGTTAATTATGCAAATGTTGAGTCTCAAAGTAATAAAATGGATTTCAGACTTCAATGTGATAAAGTTCTGACTGTATCAGGTCCATCTCATGCAGGTAAAACTGTTTTCACGCTGAATTTATTGGATAAAAGAAGGGAGTTGTTTAAGGAGCCTATCAATCGAGTGATTTGGTGTTATGGTATTTATCAACCGTCGCTGTTTCAGGAATTGCAAAGTCGCAACTTTATTCGACATGAAGGAATTATTCCAGTGGATAAACTTCAGTCTAATGATGTTGTTGTATTGGATGATTTATTAAAAGAAAGTAAGAATTCAAAAGATGTTACAGATATGTTCACTCGCGCAGCACACCATAAAAGGTGTTTTATCATCTATATTACACAAAATTTGTTTCCTGATGGAAAAGAAGCTCGTACACGAAACCTGAATACACACTATTATGCTATTTTCAAGAATCCGCGAGATAAAAGTCAATTTGAAATTTTAGCGCGACAAGTTGCACCCAGAGGATCAAAAGCCTTAATTGAAATTTTTCAAGCAGCTACTGAAAAACCATACGGTTACTTATTCATTGACTTTACGCAAGAGTGTCCGGAAGAATTTAGATTTCGAAGTGATATTTTGAAAACTCCCATGATTATCTACAAACTATGAGTTCTTATTCTCGCATGATTGTTATTCCTCAGGATGAATATGTACAATTGACTGCCATGCAGCAAGTAAAGCAACCTCTTGCAAATCAAATGTATAGGAAAGAAATAGATTATCAGCAAAATGTTCACATCAAAGATCCACATCGTGCTGTATTATTACAATCGGAAACTGTTGAGCAATTGAAAAACTTGAAGAATAAGATGCGTGACTCTGTATCGACTGCTACACCTTTAGCATCTCGCGCACATGCCATATCTCTTTTCAACAGTATTGAACCCCATCTCAATGTAAATGATAGAGGAGAAATCATTACAGATGAAAATAAAGTGATTGATGCTTCACGTTATGAAGACTTGATTCAGTATGCGACACGTAGAAAGCGCCGTCAGGGCTATGTTCCACCTGGTTGGTCATACTTTCTTAAACTATTGAAAAAGCATAATGTGCCAAAATTTGCTTTAAATAATGAGACATTGAAAGAACTTGATTCAACAGTGGCTACTACTCCAATGCTTCAGGCGATGAAAATGCCAACAAATTGGTTTAAGGCGTCACCTGCTACATCCCCTCCCACACTCACTAAGCAAACAAGAGGAAGAACTCGACGTAGATCTACATCGCCACTAAAACTGGTAAAAGGAAAACGTAAAACAGCTCCTCCAGGAAATACATGTTCTCAGACTATTAATATGAAGCAGATGTGTTGCTTGCCATGTAATGAGCCGCCAGAGGTGAATGTCGTTGTCACTTGCACTTGCTGCGCCAGCTCTCATAATGAAACCCCTAAGCAATGTGAACACGATCGCAAAACCGCTAAAGCTAAATGCTGCAGTTGTTGTAAATGTAGAAAGGCAAGAAAACAAAAAGATGAGAAGGAGGAAAAAGAGTCAGCCGTCATCGACTGAACGTTTGAAGTCAATCTATTATGATGTAAAACATCCGGCAGGATTTGCATCTATCAAGAAATTATCAAAAGCGAGCGGTCTTCCACAATCACAAGTGAAACGATGGTTAAAGGGTCAGGCTACCTATACACTTCACAAACAAGCGAAAAAGAAGTACCGCACCCGCCATTATATTGTTCATGACATCGATGAACAGTGGCAAGCAGATTTGTGCGATGTTGCCTCCATTTCAAAACATAACTCGGGCAATAATTTTATTTTAACCGTCATTGATATTTTCTCGCGTTATGCGTGGGCTCAACCTTTAAAAACTAAAGAAGGGAAAGGAGTAGCAAAAGCATTCCAAACAATTTTTCGAGAAGGTCGCATTCCAAAAAGAATTCAGAGTGATCAAGGAAAAGAGTTTGAAAATCAGCATGTGACAAGATTATTTGAGAGGCATGACATTGAGTTGTTTAGTGTAAAGAGCGCTTATAAAGCTGCACTCGTTGAACGTTTTAATCGCACATTAAAAAATCGCTTGTGGCGACATTTTACTGCCAACTTGACACAAAATTGGACAAAGGTTCTACAAGATACACTCCATGCCTACAATCACTCTATCCATCGTTCTATTGGACTCAGACCAGTAGATGTAAATGCTGACAATGTAGATAAAGTGCGCGAATCATTCCAACGTAAACGCACTCATGTGAAAAGTGATGTGAAAATTGGCGATAAAGTTCGTATCTCAAAAGTGAAAAGTGTTTTTGCTAAAGGGTACCTCCCGAATTGGACAGAGGAGGTATTTACAGTATCAAGGATTAATCAAAAAGACTCTCCGACCACCTACAAGTTGAAAGATTACGATAATGAAGAAATTGAGGGTAGCTTTTACCGCGATGAGATTGAGGTAGTCACTGAAAGTGAAACATATTTGGTAGAGAAAATCATTCGATGTAAAAAACGGCAAGGTGAAGAATGGTGTCTTGTTAAATGGGCTGGTTATCCTTCAAGTATGAACTCTTGGATGCGTCGTGCCGACATCTTTCATCTAAGTAATCGACAGTGATTCATGCAAAGTTGTAACTAACAATGTTTAGGGTTTGAGCTATGAATCCAACTGCCTCATTTTATTCACGACCCTCCTATGTAAGTGGCGGAGGACAAATTTACATCGGTGCTCGCCGCCAACGTGGAGGTAGCATACTTGGTGCACTGAAATCTGTTGTAGCACCTCTCATATCCAATGTCGGTAGATCTTTGAAACGAAATGTTTTAAGTAATGCCGTTGGCTTTGCTGGTGATGTTGCTAGTGATCTTTCCAGAGGTAGAAGTTTTAAGAGCAGTTTGTTGAATCGTGGGAAGGAACGCGGTTTAAAAACATTGAAGCAGACCATTGCTGGTGTTACTCAAGGAAAGAAATCACCTAAACGAATGAATAAAGGAAGGAGGAAACATCGCGGAGCTGGTAAGGTGCGATCTTCAGTCAAAAGGCATTCACGCAAACGTCGCAGAGGCTCTAATCATTCATCAGGCGCTAAACGACGACGCTGCTATAACTTCTAATCATGGAGTGTAAAACTTCCGGTTTTTGTTTGTTCGATCAACAAGCCATACAGACAGATATTCTTAGTTCAAGTATTGTAGATTATCATCCTCGAACAGCTGAGAATGCTGGCCCCATTGAATTTGTTATTCCTGGTGGTAGTGATGACTACATAGATTTGAGTTATGCGATGCTTGATTTGAGGTTTAGAATTCAGCAAGCAGATGGAACTGCTATTGACGATACACATAAAGTTGGACTGAACAATTTACCATTGACTACATTACTTCGTGATGTTTCTCTAACGATTGGAGAGCAGCAAGTGGAAGGTGGTCAAAGCGATTATCCCTATAAATCATATTTCAATCATGTATCACAGTTTCATCCAGCAGCACAAAAAAGTCATATGGAAGCCATGGGATGGTACAGAGATGAAGCAGGAAAATTTGATGTTGAAACAAACAGTGGCTTTGTAAAGCGATCTGCTATGATTAAAGATAGTAGAGTATGTCAGCTATATGGTCCGCTGAATTTAGACTTCTTTAGACAGTCAAAGTTTTTACTGTGTAATACCAGCATGCGACTCAAGCTGACATTGAATAAGCCTGAATTTGCGCTGAATGCATTTGCTAAAGTTGACAATTTTAGAATTCATGTGGAAGATATTGCACTTTACATTCGTCGAGTAGTACCGAATCCAAGTGTCATTAGAGGGCATGCTGAAGGCCTTAACCGCCAAAATGCCATTTACCCCATTCAGCATACAAAGCTTCTCACCTTTACAATTCCGAAAGATCAAAAGAGTTTCATGAAAGATGGCCTCTTTCCATCGGAAGCACCGAAGCTCCTCATGGTGGCAATGGTTGAAAATGATGCATTTAATGGTAATATAAAGAAGAATCCTTTCAATTTTAAACACAATCAGTTAAGTGAAATTGCTTTACGTGTAAATGGTGTGAGTCATCCTGGTCCACCCTACAAACCAGATTTTGCTTCAGATCAATTTATGCGCAGTTATGTTGATTTTATGGATGTTTTTGGCTTTTACAATACGGATGACACCAACGGACTGACTATGAAAGAGTTTAAGAGTGGATATACTATTTATGCATTTGATTTAACTGCTGACAGCGATATTAGTGCACCCTATCGTCAAGCGAACGTGCCTCATAATATTCGTTTGGATTTGACGTTCAAAAGAACACTACCTGAGACGATCAATGTATTAATTTATGCAGTCTTCGATTCAAATATTGAAATTACAAAGTATCGTGACGTGATTCTTCAGTATAATCGTTAATGAGTTGGTTGACTGCTGACGATATTAAGACTAAAGTGCAGCGTAATGCAGACGAAGCGACGTTGAAAGCTTTCGATAATGTCTATTCACTCGATACCTTACCACCTGCAGTAAATCACTATCCCATCTTTATTGTGCTAAACACTCATTCACAGAATTTAGGCGGTGAGCATTGGAAAGCGATCTTTATTGGAGAAGACCGACGTGGTGAACTATTTGACTCTCTTGCTCAACCTCCAAATATACCAACACAGCAGTGGTTGAGAAAACATACGCGTCAATATCAGCGAAATGAACGCATACTACAACATCCACTTTCATCAACGTGTGGTGCTTTTGTACTGTACTTCATCTTAAAACGTTTACATGTATCTCGATTTGCATCTATTATTCAAAACTTTTCATGTAATCCATCCTCTAATGAAAAAATGATTTGTAAGTTCTATCATGATTTGAAATAAAAACATCATGTTGGAAAAAATTGTTTTTTATTTTACAATCCGCTGGGTACGTACATACTCAATGAGATAGTCTAGGATCATATTTGCTTGTTCATGAGATTTTAGTCCAGTAATGATCACTTTACTATTATGAAAGATTGCCACATGCACAGGCAACCAACAACTAATGAGAGCTGCAGGAAAAAGTTCGGGTTCATAACACAAACTGTAACTGCTGGTACGAATCTTCAAAAATGATAGACTGTCACTCAATTGAGTAGAGATCACCATATTGTCCACAGTCAGATTCGACATCACACACCTCTCCCTCTTCCATATCCGACGTAGTAGTCTTTGTAGCTCTAAGCGCATTGACTGCGCCGATGAATGAGAAAGGGCGCCGAGAATCTGTACAGTCCCATTTGGGAAGAGTTGAAGATTCCGTGAATTGTTCATCTTCACCACTAACATTTGAGGACGGCCCGGGTAATACTTGCTGTTTGGAAGCTGTTGGCGTAATGTTGTGAGATCGATTTTGGTGTAGAGTCTGAAGCGACGGAGAATGTTGACGATGGTGTAGCGATGGCGCTTCATGATGAAAGAATGAGTAAATTGAGCGATGTACCTTCCTTTTATACTTTTCCCAACTACCTTGATGAAATGTGAAGTTAGTATGAAGTTGGGAATGATAGAGTTGAATTCGCCGATTGTTGACGCGCAGCCAGATGCGATTTCCAATACGTGAATGTCTTTTCATATAGAAGTATTTCAAGTCCTTCATGATATGATGTAGAGATTGAAAATGACGATAAGATAAAGCAAACTGTCTTCTCACATTTCCAGTTGAATCTTTGAAATAGACGTTTCGATCATGATCCGTTTCAATACGTTGTAGGGAATCTAATTTCCAACTCATGGTGCGTGGTAATCATATCTGATTAAGATTTGCATAGTAGGGCGATGAACTCACGACGAATAAATGTCATGATGGAGCGATGTATGTATCTTCTATACTTCTCCCAATTGTATTTGCGAAATGAGAAACAGTTTGCGGAATGAGAATGGTAGATTTGAATTTCATTTCTGTAATGTTGAAGCCAAACTTGATCACCCAAGGAGATGAATCTTAATGTTTCAAAATATTCCAAATCCCTCATGATATCATTGAGGTTGACAAATTGTCGCCATGTTAATGTAATTCCTCTTGATGTATGACCATGAGAATTTTTGAAATGTACGTTTCCATCACGATCAACTCTGATATATTGTAGAGAGTCCAAAATCCAAGTCTTCATGATGTTATGCAAAGTTGCAGATTAGCAATATAAAAATGTCGTTTTATCATATTTTGCTTAGCAATGCGGCTACAAAGAGATTTACTAGTAATCGAGCCGCACTCTTTTCTACTCCCATTGATCATGCACAACAGCTAAATGGGAATTGGGAAGTGGGTGTCACTCAACTTGTTTATAGCAACTGTGTCTATACTTTTGATCATGAGGTGATGACTATTAATATGAGGCGTACAGCTGCTTATCAATGTGAAAAGGGGTGCCGAGTATACATTCCACAGTGGTCAAAGAAAGATCTCTTATCATGTAAAAAGTTTATATATGATTTCTTGAATAAAGCGTGTAAACATATTGTCCAATTTACTCCGCACAATGATGATTATAATTATGTACATCATGTAGTTGAGAAAGATTGGATTGTTGGTTTAAGTCCAAGTTTAAGAAATGATTTAGGCTACCTCGCTAGCGCCTTAACAAGCTATGATAATTTTAACGTTAATTACCACATAAGTGGTCATAAACAGTTAATATATCGAGAGGAAGCTTATTATGTAGATCTTATTCCAAGAAATGAGAAGACGTTGGTGAAGAAGATTGTGATTAAGCCAAGAAAGACAAACATGACTCCTGAAACATTATTGAAGAAATTTAATTATCTCCTTCGAGTTGATGGTAAACAAGTGGCAACATTGACTTATATCAAATCATCTAATCATATTGCAATAAGCAAATTAAATGATGATGATCTAGTATTAGTTTGTTCAAAAGATTTTCATCAGTTCTTACGACATCGTTCTGCAGCTGTTCATGGAAAATCTGATATGCAACATTTACCATGTGAAAGGCCAAATCAATTTGATACAGAATGGGCCGTATCTTTATACAGAAAGTGTGTAGAGCCTTTTGGTGGTTTCTTACATGAAACAAGAGTGTTGATGCCTCGCATTATTACTTCGGTTAAATTGGTTGTAGATTATTTAAATGAAGTGATTAATGAGCAACATATTTCATTTTCTGAAAAAGAAGGTACTTTGTCTCTCACTATAAATGGAAAAGGTATTGAACTAATTATGGATAAAACTCTAATGGACATTTTGGGTTTTGATCAAAATATCTTTAAAAGTGGTACTGTAACCAAAGCTAGCGCAGACATGTCGCTATCGCGTCGTATTAACTATTTTCAGATATATTCCAATATTGGTGAAGATGTACGTGTGGGAGATGTTGAAGCTCCATTGCTAGCAATGATACCATACCAGCCAAAAAGCTGCAGTATTTTATCTGAGCATACTTTCAAGAAAGTGCATTATACAAAGCTGAAATCAAACTACATCCCACAAATTGATATTGCCATTTATGATGATGCTGGTGCGTTGATTCCTTTTCATAAAGATGCTGTGACAAGTATTACACTCCATTTCCGAATGAAGAGTTAATGCAAACGTATGCTAATATATTTTTCCAATGTGAATAATATGGAAAGTGAAAATAAGGACTCGTTTCTAATCTACTTGCCCAGTAATGCTTCTATGAATAAATTTCCCAAAAATAAACCATCAGACTATCGAGTAGAATTAAATCGCCCACTGCATTTAGAAGGTGAATGGGAGGTTGGCGTTTCTAGTATTTGCTATGATAGCAATATTCAGAATGTGAATGATTTGGAAGAAATGATATTAACTCCTCGCACCCATGATGGAATAACGATGAATAATGCATTTCAGTTCCCATACAATTTAACATCAGATGGAAAGTGGAACTATGAATGGATTCAGATAAAATCAGATTCTTATGAGCCATTTGGGAATGAGAAAATTATTAAGGCATTCAACAGTGGTAATACTTCCATCATGAAGAATAAAAATCAGAAAGCTTATGAGTTTACTATCTATCATTGGAGTGGGAGACAGTTCCTCCGCTTTCATTCTTTTACTAAAGGTCTTACGCTGAGGTTGGATAGTGAATTCTATCCGCATCTCGGTTTTGGTCATGGACTACATCTAACGTCAATTGCTACTGCAAATGTTAGAAAAGTTTATTCAAATCGAATCAACAAATTTCATTATAGATTTAAAATATTTGATGAAGATGTTGTAGAATGCGAAGAACGCATCATTTTGAAAAAGCGTGGTGTTCAACCTTTATCACTTATTGAGTTAGTAAAACGATGGAATGAGACTGTGGGTAAGAAGTATGGAGAGAAAATTATGGCGGACAAAAATAAGTTGGTTATTCAGAAATATAATGACAAACTTACAGTTTATTTCTCTCCAACCTTGCGTCATTTTGTAAGACATTATACACCTATTATTGGAAGCGGTGTGGTGTATGCTTCTCATGAATATCACACTAAAGCTGATTCAGTTAATGATGAATGGTGGGTGGACATCTATGGCGATCGCATCAAGAAAATTTACCAGTCTTATGAAGAATCTAAAGTTGCTATCAATATAATGCCGCGTCTATATCATACAGTTGAAAGCTTCATTCATGTAGTAAATCCTTATATACAACAGAAGTTGAAGCATGTGATGAAAAGTAAATATGATGCAAAGACACACCACATTTCGTTTTCAATTGAAAATCAACGCGTTGTTCTGAAACTGGGTGATGACATTCAATGTCAATTGAGTAAAAATTTGAAAAAACTCTTTGGTTTTTCAATGCTACAAACAGTGTTTGCTGCTGCGCATACGATTGGTATAGAAACACCAATGACACTTGATAAACATGAACAGCACCTTTACATTCAAAGTGATTTGATTCTACCTATTTCTGTTGGTGAGAAAAAAGAATACATTTTACGTGATTTCATTCATGATAAAGACGCTTCATATGGAATAGTCGAGAAGATGTTTGAATCTATTTTCTATCATCCCGTCGTCAAACAAACTATACCCTCTATTGCTATCAAAATTACCAATGGTTTACAAGAGTGCATCCATGTGAAAGATACTAAATCCCTCATAACGTTAGTGTTTCGGAAAACAAAGTGAAGTCATTGTGATATGTTTATTGAAATATGTACATGAATGTGAAGCAACAGACTTTATACAACATCCACTGAAAATATATACATGAGCGCACTTCAATAAACATTGTTATATACAAAAAGTCTTTTTACTTCGTGAAGGGTGGAAATATACAGGGATAGGAAAAATGTCTTTCAGTGGAAAAGTCATCACATGGGGAATGTACAGATGTGGACACATATTCACAAGGAAAAAACAATCTCATGCGATACATAAAACAACAATGTTTATCTACAGAAATCAACATCAAAATACTAAGTTAAGGATGATTATGCTAAGACGTCTCCTGAATGTGGTAGTGTGAGTTTAATTCTTTTGGGTGGTGGTATGTTTGTGTCAGGATGTCCATGTGGAAGAGATATGTTGTGTTCTAACCAGCACCTCTTATCCTCCCATGCTGAAAGCGCCCGTTTCCTAAAAGTATGAGTTTTGATCTCATGCGACTTAGATTTTAAGATTGTCATATTGACAAACGTTATATTTTTATTTCTATAGGCTTTCCTGAAATTCTTATGTTTCATATTTTGCACAATGGATTTTGATATGCCTTTAGCGCGCTTAATGCTATCATCACTATCCTTTAATTTCATAGAATACATTTTTGGACGGAGGAGAATCATTTCATCTATTTCCTTCCCTGCTGTCTCATCCTTAAAGCAGCCAAGTTTTGCCTTATTTTTGATGGAGTAGAGTGGATGATCAGCAGGATAATTTGATGTATCAAAATATCTTTCCAAAGATTTTCCTACTTCATTGAAATTTAAATCTTTTTGAGTGGTAATACCTAAGAAGAAACTATCTGTATCACCACCCAACAAACGAACCTCTTTTACGAGAGGACATGGTTTTAGTATTTTATAAAAGAGTTGGTACATTTCAAGCTTAGAATAATCTAGTACAGCTTGACCAATATAGATGGGTTTGCACAACTCAACTTCAGATTTTATCATTTTAACACCTATAAGGTCCTCATCGATAATGTCTCTATCGATGAATAGAGGTGATGAGGTCAATTTGTGATACTTTTGATCATCATTAACTAGTTTGTAGTTTACGCGCTTTCTAACATCCTCCATCGTCTTACCAAATAGACTGTTGTTCTTATATTTATAAAAATCTTTTTCAAAGTTATTTTGGGCTAGTGCACGTTTCTGGCTGTTGCTATCAATATATGGCTTGAGGAAGGCTTTCTGTCTAAATTTAATAATGCGGTGAACTCTTTTTAAAATCATACCCATTTCTAAATAAAATTTTAAGATGCTAAAGTGGACTAGATAGTTTTCTTTATCATACTGGGTGAGTAAAAGTTTGCGACAAGGCTTATAGTCGGGTTGTCCACATGATTCTAAATCTTTATGAAATTGTTTCATAAAGTCGGAAAACATATCTTTACTCACTTCACCTGATTCGGGTGCGAGTGGAAAATCTACGGTTTTATGTTTAATATTATTTGGATAGATTAGATCTATCTCAAAATAATATCCCCAATCACCTTCATCTGGAATTGCTAGTATGTTAGAAGGGTTGGAGAAATGTTGAATATCACTATCATCTAACCAGCTAAACTCAGAGTGAGGTAGCGGTTTGGATAATGAACTACCATACAAATTATTTTGGTCATAATACTTCAGATGAGTCTGGTCATTGCCTACTGTTTCAGATTTTAACCTATGTTTATTTACAAATGTGAGACCACCGCGAATTCCTCGCTCAAATAAATTATACATCTCTGGATCTTGTAAGAGATGAATGGTCTCACCAGTCATTTTAAAAGCAGACTTAAATGACATGGCTGGCAGACTGACAAAGTGGACGGGATCTAACTTATCTTCTTCTAATGCCACTCGTCGAAACTCCTGAAATACATCAGCCAGCAAAAATACATCTAACTTAAGGTAGGCAATCATATATTCGCCAAATGTATGGCAGTCAAATTTTATCCATGCATCTTGTGCATGATCATAATCTTCGGTCTTACATTCTGCGCCGGTCAAATCATTTTTAAATTTATCTATGGGCGGAAGAGAAGTCTCGCCGAGTTTACTAATCGCATCAAAATATGCATATGGAAAGACTCCTTTCCGTGTGATGACTTCATCGGTTAGATTTGGGTATTGTTTCTTAAGATTTTGTGTTAGTGGAAGAGACTTTAGATTTTGCACGAGAGAGGCCAGTGAAGCAGTCATAAATTGGTAGGAATCTAAAAATTTTATATCAAAATAGACCGTCTTATTTTCTTTAGTTTTATCGACAGGCACTTTTGCTGTCATGGCCATAAACTTCTCTCTCGTTTGCGCTATTACATCAAGCTTCCACTCTTTCATTTGACCTAAACCTCCTTTTATTATCATATGGCTGTCGTAGCCCTTGAAATTATGGAAAATGACGGGTAATGTACGCCGTTTCATCCTAAGTGAAAAATTGCATTTTGAACAGAGTGCGTTTCTAAATTTAGCAGTGATGTGATCATGGTCGCGCACTTTCTTAATCTTATCATCGTCAAATGTTTTCCTACATTTGGGGCAAATGTTGCAACTATCAAATTTTGCTTGATCATCTGCTGTCATATGCAATGATCTGCGATAGAGTTCACCATCATGTTTTTGTTGAAATTTTACAGCCTGTTCGAGGAATTGTAGGAATTGGTAAATACAATCCTCACCTTGCCAGACGCGCATTTTATTTTGCCTACCCTAAAGTGATCATGCCATACTTCATAGCAGGAAATGGCTGCTGGTCGATGGATGTTATCATCGATATAACATTCGATGTCAGCATAGATGACACGAAGAGGACTTAATTCATCACCATTCTCTCTATATGAAAACTCCTTATCTTTGGGCATGCGCTCCATTTGCAGTTTACCTCGCTTACACCATTCGTAATGAGTTTCAAATTTAGTTTTCCTCCTAAAGTGGCGAATACATCTGTCGCAGTAATATAACTCTCTACTAGAGTTTTCTAAGTGGTGGTATAAGCGAGAGATTTTGGGAATACCGCAGTAGTGCCATTCCTCACTATCATCCTGTTTTACTAATAACAGGTTTACTGTACGTTCATAACAACTCGAACGCGAGTTGTAGCGCACACCCTTCAATCCTTTTTCCCAAACATGGAGAACTATTTTGATGTTGTTCAATTTTTCAAATTTTTCTATATCTTTAATTTTCATATCGTCACTATTACAGTCATCGAAGTTTAATTCATTCTCCCACTGTTGATACTTACTCTTGCGGTATCGACTATTCTGCACATCATTATAGTGGAGAATGGAGAGGACGGCATACTTAAAACATTGCGATTCGCAATCTACAGAAATGACTGCTGCTTTATTTCTTAAATTTTTCGGAAGTTTAAAGGAGCCTCGACCACTATGATTTCCTAATAAACTGATTTTAATCATGGCGGTCTCAATACCATCAAAAACGAGTCCACTATCACGCTCGTTAAATTTATCTATATTTAATTTTAACCCTTGGATATGAAAATTTATCCAAGACTCACAGTCTACAACTTCGGTTGCAGGAGAGGAGGGTATGTGAAACTCCAACCTCTCTATTATTTGTCCAGTATGGTGGTCGATTTTTACATATTTTATTTTAAGATAGATGAGCGCCTTCATCCTAAAATTGTCTAAATTGTTGAAGAGCGCTTCTATCAATGATGAATTTTGATGAAACCATTCCTCAAAGTTAGCAATGGTTTCTGAGGAGTCCATCTGGTAGTTCCTCACTAAATTATTTATGGACACTTCAGTGAGTCGGATAGAGGAGGTACCGTTGGTGTAGGTATCGTTCGCGTGTGTATGTTGAAGTCTGTGCGAAGATAGTTCAAAACGTGTCTCGAAAGACTGAGCGCACAAGTCGCAAGAAAAGGAGACATCGTTAACAGAATCATCCCTACCTTCGGAGATTGATGCCGGCTTAGGTTGACAAACACCTCGCTTGATGTGTCGGGTGAGATCACGCTTCCTCGTGAAGATGTGTCCACAGTCAGCACATTGCCGATCGTCGCATTCCCGCGACAATGTTGATATGGACTCGCACGAGATGGAACTGGTATCACCTGAAAGAGAAATCATTCTTTCATCTCTGTTCAAGTGTCAGTATATTGTTACAACCTACCTTGACTCAACAACTCTAAACTTTCCTCGAGAAGGGAGGGTGTTGGTGATGAAGTTGATGCCTGAAATTGAGGAAGATGCTATTAGCCACACGTTTGAGGGAGATGAGAGAGGAAATTTTCAACTTACCATTTGAACGAAATTATGTTTAAGCTTGATACTTGAACAAGATAGAGACTTCACTCAAATTTGGAATTCACTAAAGAGCAGTTCACTTGTACGCCTCAAATACAGAATTCGCTAGACAACAGTTCACTTATGCGTCTCAAAGACAGAGTGAAATGATACGGATGTCACTTTGCTTATATACTTTCATTCTCTTCATTCATTGGATGTTCATTCTGATTGGTTGCTTGTTGATACTTAAGAATTAGAAAACATTTCAAAGTCATTATTCACAGTCAACATGACAAGCCCTCCGACAACATCAAACACAAAATTCTCTTCTCCATGCTCAACACCAAAGGCGCTCGTTACACCAAACGCTCCAAGAAAGGCGAAGGTGGAGAAGGTGTACCAACTGGACGATATCAGGAAGTTATCATTACCAGCGGATGAGGAAGAGGAGAGTGTATGTGAGAAGGAGTGTCCCGACTTAACAGGCGTGAGGTGGAAGTATCTCCAGTACGATACTGACGATGTGATGGAGATCAACAGCACGAAATTCCTCCACCAATTATGGGAGTGGTACACCCCTAACTCCCAGCCACGAACTATGGCAGAGTGGGAGTATATTGATAAAGTGAGGCTCGCAGTGGAAGAACGATTAAAGCAACTGAACTGTTTTTGTTATCTATGTGAAGCCAGACTCTGGGACGATATTGACGATGAAGACCTTTTGAAATACATGCCATAATAAATTTTTATTTCGTATTATCTTTGCTTTCATACTGACGTACTTGAATGGGGCTTCAGTGGATGATTTAACCATGTATACATTTTCATTTGGAAATAGTAGCACGCTTAGTCTAACTTGTAAATCTTAAAACATTTCATATGGACGATGATGATAGATGAAATAGTGTCAAATAAAATTAAGATAGCTTACACTTCTGATACAGGGATAGCAATCGACTGCGATCCATGTGTAAAGAGCTTGTTAGACTACGGATGGGGTTAAGTGGATGATTTAACCATGTATACATTTTCATTTGGAAATAGTAGCACGCTTAGTCTAACTTGTAAATCTTAAAACATTTCATATGGACGATGATGATAGATGAAATAGTGTCAAATAAAATTAAGATAGCTTACACTTCTGATACAGGGATAGCAATCGACTGCGATCCATGTGTAAAGAGCTTGTTAGACTACGGATGGGGTTAAGTGGATGATTTAACCATGTATACATTTTCATTTGGAAATAGTAGCACGCTTAGTCTAACTTGTAAATCTTAAAACATTTCATATGGACGATGATGATAGATGAAATAGTATCAAATAAAATTAAGATAGCTTACACTTCTGATACAGGGATAGCAATCGACTGCGATCCATGTGTAAAGAGCTTGTTAGACTACGGAAGAGAGAAGTGTGTTATGTTGCGTGTGGCGCGTGAGTGTCCTCCCATTTCATTCCATTCATTATTTTTCTTCCCCTCTGCATTCCATATCCGAGGATATGTGGCGGGCTTGGGACCGCTTTAGCTGCATTAGAAGGTTGGCCCTTAAAAGAGCCCATGGGTCGTTCTCCGTCCACCGACACTCCTCTCACTTCTGCAAAAACTCTGAAAGAAAAAGAATAGGAGATTAGATGAGCTACAAAAATGATCATGTTGAGGAAGCTTACTGGGAACTTTCTTCCGAACTTTTCGGACGACGAAGTCTTCAAGCTGGCCGGTAACGTCCATACTCATGTGGAGACATCGGACTCCGTCGCCCTCATAACACTGCTGTGTTACGTTGGGATCATCCGTGATGGTTGGGGCGTCGCACACATTGTTCTCAAAGAGGGGAAGATGGACTTCATACACTCTCCTTTTTCGACACTTCAAACGCTCATGCAGTCGCTCCACTTCACCCGTCAACCTCTTATTAATAACCTTCACCTCCTCCGTCTCCTTCACCACGCTTCGCATCCGCTCTATCTCTTCATCCTTCCTCGACACACTCGCCTGCAAACTCTCCACCAAACCTGCCTTCCTCATCAACTCGCTCCTTTCCGCCATCCATTCCTTCTCCTTCTTTCTCAAGCTCTCCAACTCTTCCCTTGTTGCCCTATACCCCTCAACCTTCACCTTCAGCTCTTCATTCTCCTTCAAAACTTTTCTATTATTACTTTCCAAAGCCATCACACGATCCTTCATTCTCACAAATACCTCCGTGTCATACGCCTCTTGCTGCCGTGGCGATGACGCTGCCATCGGCTTAGCCACTTCCTCCCCCTCCCACTCTTCCTTCAAATCCGCTATGTCCCCAAACAAATCTTCCATCACCGCATCCAAATCAACATCATCCTTCTTCTTCATATTCGCTCTCAACTCAACTTCCTCATTCGAACTCCCATCACTCGAACTCCCCTCACTCGCATTCCTCACCACTTTCTCCCCAATCACGTCCTGTATCGCTGCCACCGCCTTTGTCACCTCTTCCCTCTCCAACAACTCTCCCTCAAACCATGCCTTGAACCCCTTCTCTCCGATGTTCCCACTCTCACACTGCAAATGCGCCTTCATAAATTCCTTCTCATCCCCCATCACACATTTCCGACAAGACACACACAACCTCAACATCACTTTCCTCTCATGGCCCATCGTCCCCTCTTTTTCTTTTAAATGTTTCTTGAGTTCGCTACCTCTAGCAATCTTGCCACAACTGCACTTCCCCACTAGCATCTTGGCGTTACTCGCTTTCGTCATGATAATTCTGTAAAGATAGAGTAAAATTTGATAGCAAGTGTTTATAGGATACTACTTGCTGATATGTATTGAAAGACTAAGTCACCAAACATTTGATAGCAAGTCAGCAACCGTTTGGGTGTTAAGCTCTTGAATCCGTTACAGGCATTACTCAGAGGGGATCTTATCCCAGCTCCAAGGCCTCGACCCACAAATCCAACCTCGATCGGACAGAGCGTGCGTCATATCACTGTGTTGGTATCCGGGCCCCAGTTTTGACATGAAAACCGGTGGAGTTATTTACAAGAGGAAACGACCCAAGTCACAGAGACTCATAAACGACTGCTTTTTATTCAAAAACTTTAATTATTATCATTAAATATGAATTTAAATTTTTCAGTATTTTAGTACTACTCATAAAACGTTTATAAGTAGTCTGTCACCTTCAGCATAGCAAACGCTGTCGAATGTTTTTTGAATCAAGTCTAAAGGACTTGTAGAAGCAAAGTTATAGCCGTTTGAAGATTTCGGCCTACTATCATCAAATGGTCAGTCATGCTATACTGACTAACCTATAAGTCTGACACCTTAGCTGATATCAGCAATGTAAAGTCAGAAGTCCGATATCGGACCTCAAGAGAAACGACTTACCTGTAGTCAGTTTCTCAACTTAGTGAAATTCCTCTCCCGATCCCGTTCTTATATACCCTGTGAATATGCAATCGATAAGAGGGGGGGGGAACGTCAGTGAAATTTCAAAATTTGATGAAAAATGTTTTGGTGACGGTCCCAGGTCGAAATTCCACACTTTGGAAAATTTTCAAATTTTTACCCATACAAAGCCACTCTGACACTTAGGATTTTTTCAGGTGAGCGAGCTCCGACCTAAAATCTTGTAACCGCTCTAACTTTTGAACGAAGACAGATAGGAACAAGCCGATTGTTTCACTGAATTTGTCTCACTCTTAGCTTTCAAACGAGCTATCGCACGACAAAATCCGTCCACTGGAAGCCAAAATCGAAGCAAGCTGTCCAGAGGGGGGGGGACGTCAGTGAAATTTCAAAATTTGATGAAAAATGTTTTGGTGACGGTCCCAGGTCGAAATTCCACACTTTGGAAAATTTTCAAATTTTTACCCATACAAAGCCACTCTGACACTTAGGATTTTTTCAGGTGAGCGAGCTCCGACCTAAAATCTTGTAACCGCTCTAACTTTTGAACGAAGACAGATAGGAACAAGCCGATTGTTTCACTGAATTTGTCTCACTCTTAGCTTTCAAACGAGCTATCGCACGACAAAATCCGTCCACTGGAAGTCAAAATCGAAGCAAGCTGTCCAGAGGGGGGGGGACGTCAGTGAAATTTCAAAATTTGATGAAAAATGTTTTGGTGACGTTCCCAGGTCGAAATTCCACACTTTGGAAAATTTTCAAATTTTTACCCATACAAAGCCACTCTGACACTTAGGATTTTTTCAGGTGAGCGAGCTCCGACCTAAAATCTTGTAACCGCTCTAACTTTTGAACGAAGACAGATAGGAACAAGCCGATTGTTTCACTGAATTTGTCTCACTCTTAGCTTTCAAACGAGCTATCGCACGACAAAATCCGTCCACTGGAAGCCAAAATCGAAGCAAGCTGTCCAGAGGGGGGGGGACGTCAGTGAAATTTCAAAATTTGATGAAAAATGTTTTGGTGACGGTCCCAGGTCGAAATTCCACACTTTGGAAAATTTTCAAATTTTTACCCATACAAAGCCACTCTGACACTTAGGATTTTTTCAGGTGAGCGAGCTCCGACCTAAAATCTTGTAACCGCTCTAACTTTTGAATGAAGGCAGATAGGAATAAGCCGATTGTTTCACTGAATTTGTCTCACTCTTAGCTTTCAAACGAGCTATCGCACGACAAAATCCGTCCACTGGAAGCCAAAATCGAAGCAAGCTGTCCAGAGGGGGGGGGACGTCAGCCGAAAATTTTTTCTCTCCGATTTCGCTGGAAACATCCTTCCTAACCCAAAATTTCACGTAGATTCCGAATCTGGCCTCCGTTTTCTCATCCGATGCTTCGTTTGGGCGCTATAAACCAAAACGTCCCAAATTCTAACTCTGTCGTTTTTTCGAAAAATGTTGAAAATTTTTTCTCGCCGATTGCCTTGAAACTCACTATACAGATAAAGAATTTCACGCTGATTCCAAATCTGAAATCCGTTTTCCAATCCGATGCTTCGTTTTGAAGCTAGAGCCCAAAACGTCCCAAATTCTAACTCTGTCGTTTTTCACCAATGTCCCAAAATCTTAAATGGCGTCTCACATCTAAACGAAGACAGATAGGAACAAGCCGATTCTTTCACTGAATTTGTCTCACTCTTAGCTTTCAAACGAGCTATCGCACGACAAAATCCGTCCACTGGAAGCCAAAATCGAAGCAAGCTGTCCAGAGGGGGGGGGGACGTCAGCCGAAAATTTTTTCTCTCCGATTTCGCTGGAAACATCCTTCCTAACCCAAAATTTCACGTAGATTCCGAATCTGGCCTCCGTTTTCTCATCCGATGCTTCGTTTGGGCGCTATACACCAAAACGTCCCAAATTCTAACTCTGTCGTTTTTTCGAAAAATGTTGAAAATTTTTTCTCGCCGATTGCCTTGAAACTCACTATACAGATAAAGAATTTCACGCTGATTCCAAATCTGAAATCCGTTTTCCAATCCGATGCTTCGTTTTGAAGCTAGAGCCCAAAACGTCCCAAATTCTAACTCTGTCGTTTTTCACCAATGTCCCAAAATCTTAAATGGCGTCTCACATCTAAACGAAGACAGATAGGAACAAGCCGATTCTTTCACTGAATTTGTCTCACTCTTAGCTTTCAAACGAGCTATCGCACGACAAAATCCGTCCACTGGAAGCCAAAATCGAAGCAAGCTGTCCAGAGGGGGGGGGACGTCAGCCGAAAATTTTTTCTCTCCGATTTCGCTGGAAACATCCTTCCTAACCCAAAATTTCACGTAGATTCCGAATCTGGCCTCCGTTTTCTCATCCGATGCTTCGTTTGGGCGCTACACACCAAAACGTCCCAAATTCTAACTCTGTTAAAATTTTGAAGAAAAATTTTTTCTCGCCAATTGCCTTGAAACTCACCCTACCGATGCAGAATTTTACGCTGAATCCGAATCTGGCAGCCATTTCACCATCCACGACAACCTAGACGGTCGCCCACGTCAACCTAGACGGTCGCCCACGTCAACCTAGGCGGTCGGCCACGTCAACCTAGGCGGTCGGTCACGTCAACCCATACGAGACCAACACATCCGAGTCTCACACTCTGTCGTTGCAGAGGGGGGGGGAGTCAGCGAACATGTTGTGAACCCACCTGGCCGGCACACCACGACAGACTCTGTCGTTCCAGAGGGGGGGGGGACTCAGACCCGAAGCACCACGGCGGCCGACCACGACACTCTGCCGTTCCAGAGGGGGGGAGGCGCCGGTCGAGTGTTTGTCACTTGCTTACTACTAGGGCCCCTTCACAATCTTAAAAGGGCCTCATAACGATCTCAAGAGGGCCCCCTCACGATGTCAAAAGGGCCCGTCACAATCTAAAAGGACTTCATGGCGATCTCAAGAAGGCCCCTACAATGCTGCTCTAAGCAAATTTCTGTTCCTTGGTAGAACATTTTCCCACTTCTTAGTTAAGTTTAAAAAAGCCGGAATTCCGGTTAAAACCGGAAGAGTGGCAGCCCTGGGCGAATCAAAGGGACCTTTTACCGCTGCAGCTCTGGTGTTGGTTGATAACTTTTTTCTCATTGCCCTTCATCGGTGGCTATACTAAGCTGATATTGCGGGGGGATCCTGACAACTGAATCTCATGTTGGGATATGCATCAAAGCTTTCAGAGCTTCATCCCCTGTGGCATATTATGACTTCTTCTCCCTTTCCAAAGTCCCCTCAGCGATGGCCGCCGCCCCTCTTCGACGGTGAGGGTTGGGGCGGACCATCGGGGATGCTAACTACCCCGGTGAATGCTGTTCACCCTTGGCATGGCAGCACTCCGGTGGTATCGGAGTGCCCATATCCTCACCAGCAGTGGGCATATATTTGCTTACTAGGTCTGTCGCTTTGTATTGTCTTGATACGAAGCCTCCTATCCATTGGACGGAGCCGGGTAAAACAACAACAATCGTAAACGTCAGAAGTACTCCAACTTATCATCCTTTTTGTATCAGTTTGCGCAGAAACAAAGGACACATGGTAACCGTCTGTCATAAAATTTGTGTCTGATGTTTCCAGCAAAGTCAGATATAATGCTGGAGAATCAAGGTCTTGAACTTTCTTGATTCAAATGATAGCGATGGCGGTTCAAATAGACTATAGGTAAAAATTGTATGGAAAAAATATAAAAGAAAAATTCATCAGCTGATGAAAATAAATTGCTTTTTGATCATTAGCGAGTACAAAAAATTGATCTCTCTATCACTGTAATGCAGATCTCATAAGTAGTTCATGGCTACAAGCCACTGAATCAGGACCTGATTAACTGTGCTTGTTTAAAAAAATAGCTAAGCAGCTAAATGTGCGATTAAATGTGTAGGCCTACTTAAGTTTAATCAAAGAACTTTTATGGCTCTGATTACTTTCGAAACAATAGGCATAGTACCGGTAATGTCATCAAATTTTTAATAGGCCTTCAGCTAATTCAGTATTCTTGAAAGATTTTATTTGACCGTCGATTAGAATTTCGGTGTACTTTGTTAAGAAACATTTGTGTGTATATCGCCGTTAAACACATGTATCCAGGTATTTGATGGTTGGGCCTTTTTGGCGCATATGGTATGAGCTAGCAAAATGTGCTTGATTAGTTACTTAGAACGGTATCCATTGATATATTTCCCGGGTTTCTGGTATTGTCGGGACCGCATCAGAGAGCAAAATCTTTACCGCCGGAAGAAGCTCCGAATGGTTCCATAAACTAGCGACCCCGACATTTGGAAGCGGTGGTCTATACATATGCCCCATTGATTAGGTGGCCTTCTTGTCATGATTAACTGTATGGCTTCGAACTCATGACTTAGATTAGTCACTGACTTTCATTCGAAATTCCAACGAAAACTCTGATGCACTTTAATTTGATAGAAATAGTGGGCTCAAAAACAGCCATATTAATAACTGTTGAAATCCAAGAAATTCTGCTAATTGAACTTAGTGGTAAGTAGTCACAAAATGGCATTGCCGGGCTATTTAAGAGCCGCCCAATTGACTAAAATTTTCACTAAAATTTTAGGGCGATTCCCGGGACGCAACAAAATTCCCGCACTCGGCCGCCACCCTGGGTACAGCTATCTTACTAAAGAACTGCTACTTAGGCCTACTCATATGGCAGGCATCTGAGATGTCTTAATGCAGTGATATAGCAATTGAAAAGATAATCAGTTCTAAATAATCTGGGAGTACATCATGCAAATATATTACCAACTGGGCAATTTTAGTCTCATCCCGTTCAAACATGGACGAATGACAGGGTGGCTTCACTTATTTTCCGTCCAAGATTGCATCAAATTTGTAAAAATTTACCTTCTAATTGTTAATAAACAAGCAGCTTCATGCACTTATCACCACAACTACCGTAGAGGTGGTGTCTAGAATTACAGTTAAGTGATTTTCGACTGATTTTCATCGGTTATCGTAACTTTCGAGAATTTGCCACCGAAATATATATATATGAGTGAAATTTTTCTATGAATCCTAGAATTCGGCTAAACTAGTATAATTCGTCTTGATTATCTGGGGGTACAAGAAGTTTTGGCATCGAGGCCTGAATGGCAGATCCAAAAACCAGAAATTGAATTTCTCGGTTGACTAGTGAAATGCATTCGAGAGGAGCGAAGGTGATACGTCGGAGGGTGTACACAGTCAACACGAAATTGTACAAGAAACTAACAGTAGGAGAGATGAGAAGAATACCGGAATCCTGACTTGTAGAAAATCGTGCTCAGTAGATCTATGTTCTCTACATTTGACAAATTTCTGAAGAATTTGGAATGAAATTGAAATGATCAAAAAAAAGATCAATTGCAGTATTTTACAAATGAGTAAATGCTCGATAGGATTTCAAGAACCAACTGTGTGCTTAGAAATATCATAGAAACATGTGAACTGAGGATGCAAATCATGTCTGTTAGGCGGTTGACTAGGCTATATAGACGTCCAAATTCACTTTTCGGAAGACAAGTGGGCTACATCATGAAGAACTATCACCATCTACAGGATCCGTAATATGCTCAACTTGCATGTAGCCTGTCGATGTACATGTCTATACTGCCTCTCAAGTATTTACTTGAATGATTATTTGCTGAAATAGAAAACAATTTGCTAAAACACTTAACACAAAAATTAAGGCCCACATATAATTTGAATCACGTCAAGAAAGCACCATTGAAAAGACAAGAAATGAAAGGCAGTGATGGCTGCTACAACGGCTGAGTCGTTCCAATTTCGTTCTCCTGAATATCACAGCGACTGAAAAGGTGGTATTGATCGCATCACAAGTGAAAAGTAGAAAACATCTACACCAAATTGTCCACAAAAATATCAACCACAGAGCAAGATTCTAGAAAAAAAATAAGAATTGATCACAAACAGGGTCTCTTTTAGTGTTTTGGAGTAGTTCAAAACTATAGGAAATATGCCTCCCACGAATGGGGTCACAATATTCCTCTAAGGCTGAAGGCGAGACAAGATAGAATCAGGACAAATCACTGTACATATTTCTTGCTACATTGAGTCACTTGGAGTCTTCAACAGCTGGGAAACACGAAGTGGGACAACAGACATGGTGTAGTGTTGTAAAAGCTCAGCCGGTGCAATAGCCAAAACCGAAGTATCGGCCCAGCCGGTGTAACAGCCGCTGACTAAAACTGACTACATCATCTGATCACCAATCTTTACTTAAATTTTCAGCAATAACCCTATGACATTACCCATTGTAGCAAAGCACGTGGCTTTATTAAACAACTAAATCATAACTCGTAGAAAACCTTGTGTCAAAAATGATTCTAGCACGAAATTAACACAAGTAAAAACCGCCACAAACGTTCCAAATGATAACTAGGTTGATAATTCAAATGCCTGAACCAAAAAGAAATCGCGCCCTCGCAAAACACTGGAGATAACTGCAAAAATGCAATTAGACCCCTGTTTTCACTCAAAACTTTTTAGCGATTTTTATAGTTCTGACTTGAACGACAACTAATCATTTATGCGCCACATTATTTCTCTCGTTATTTGTGAAAAGAAAAACCGCGAGATCATGATTCGCGTGAAACCCATTCAGAGCAGTTTGCAGAAAAGCAGTATTGTCCCTATACTCGTAATGCTTTTTTGCCAGTCTAATTAGGCAACGAGAGAGGTGCCACGATAATTGAATTATGTCCAATCTAGCTCCATATAAACAAGTAGTGTTGAATATCTTTGGTTTCGGGAATGAAATTCCCTTATTCAATTCTAACATAATATCAAGAAATGGTATTCCTTTTCGTAGTTTGTTCAAAACATATAGACATAATTGTCCACAATAAGTAGTTCCTGGTGTTTGAATTTGAAAAGTATTGTATGTTCCATTTCCAAGTAATTCTTTGACTTCATTTGTTGGAGGCAATCCATATGAGTCAAAATAATAATTAGAACCATTTTTATTTCTTTGTCCCGGTGACTCCTTTTTGATCTGACGTGTGAAGATTTGTTACGAAATTTATAGATGGCTTATTTTTTAGGAATTGTAATTCGTCTCTCATCAATATGTGAAAATTCTTTATTCCCAATTAATTAGCAATTTTCTTTAGATCAAAATTTGTAGTTGTTTGTTTACCGTATTGTTTTAGAAACTCTTTTATGTTTTTCATTTTATAATAAAAAAATTTCTTATAGGAATCCCTCTCAAAGAAGAGAAATCAGAAAGGGGGGATTGGATTTAAAACTGTCTCATAATGATGACTTACCTCACTACTTATTCGATTTTAAATGATTATATTATAATTATTCTAATCTACATTGTTTTACAGATTTCCATTTTCTTGATGAACTTCATTCGTTAATGTGCTTCATCGTTAAAGGGATTGTTTAAAATTGCTATAACAACTATCCTGCATATCGGCGTTTATGCGTTCTAAATTTAGAAGAAGAATTGCTTTTATTGTCTCCGCACTCTTATGTGCTTAACCTATTCATGACTTCACAATGAGAAGTACTTTTAATCAATACAGCGGAGAGAGGAAACGTTAAATGAATTTTGTGAATGGATTTCTAAAACTGACTTTGAAAACTGATTCTGAAAATAATTTACGTAGGGATAAAATGAACTGTCAAATTTTTACCGATGCGTAAATTGAAATGACAAGAGATTCCACGATAATTTTAGGGGAAAGCTGTTAGATGTTTTCCGTTGCTAGAACAATAAATCTCTTTCTCTCTTCAATCCCTGTCTCTCTTCATTCATCAACCAGTGTACGGGTTCATTGAATAATTTTGAGTTTATGAGTTACAATGATCTTCTAGTTCACACAATTAGTACTTTAAATAATGTTGAGAATACAATAACGAAGAATGTCTAAGTAATAATTGCGTCTTCTTAATTTATCATAATGCTCTAATCTTAATAATAATTGAGATCCATTTCACTTGTTTTTAATTGAGATAACGAAGGATATATTCTTGAGGTTTCTTCCATTTTCGTCGTCGCCGTCCCCGTTGAGGTTTCTTCCATTTCTGAGGTTTCCATTTTTAAAGAAATATTTTGAATACAATCTTCTGGCATAATTGAGACTACGTGATATTTTGAGACAACTTAAATTTTCGTCTGCCTAAATTTTCAAAATTCTTAGACCACGTGATATTTTGAGACAACTTAAATTTTTGATTACGTGATATTTTGAGACAACTTAGATTTTCGATTACGTGATATTTTGAGACAACTTAAATTTTCGATTACGTGATATTTTGAGACAACTTAAATTTTCGATTACGTGATATTTTGAGACAACATAAATTTTCGATTACGTGATATTCTTAGACCACGTGATATTTTTTGGACTACCTAAATTTCCGATATTTGGAGACTACCCAAATTTTTGAAATTTTGTTTTTTTGAAAATTTGTCACTACCTAAATTTTCGGCCATGTGAAATTTGGAGTCTACCTAAATTTTTGAAATTTATAGACTACGTAAATTTTTGAAAAAACTCGAAAGGTGTGACATCCGGTGCGAGCGAAGCGATGCGCCGGATGTCATTCCCTATACTACTATCGTTAGCATCATTTCTTTCTATTTAATTCTCTCCCCAGAGAGTTTCATTAATTAGTAGCCGTCTATAAGTCAGTGACTATTGTTATTTTTTATGCTTTTTTGATCATGTTGTATAGATACTGTAATTGTTAGTGTCTTTTATCGCTGCTTGATTCCCCTTCCAGAGAGTTTTAAATAACAGCCGTCTACAAGTCAGTGACTGCTGTTATCTTTGATACTTTTTTTAAATAATTTTCTATACAATCACAGTAATTGTATCATTTGTCGCTATTAAAAGAAAACAGTTATCAATGTCACGTGTAATACATTTTGTTTTGATAAGCGATCATGTTTTTATAAATATTATCAAAGTATAGATAGGTAAGTATATAGTAGGTTGGGATATTCCTGTTTAGTTTAAATTGTGGCCAGTATGCGCATATGATGATGAATTTAAGTGGGTTTGAAATACTTATTTATAATATTATAATATAATATTACAATATAATATTATTAATTATATTTTATATATAATACAATTGCTTGTGACATTGCCTGTCAAGAAAGTCATGATAATAGTAAATATGCGTGGGAGGATTGTCAATCATCATTTTGATCTTGTATGGTGTACTGTTACAAGGTACAAAAAAATAATGCGTCAATTTTTTCCGCCGCGCGGAGATTTCGACGCCAGAGTGGCAACACTGATAGTAGATTCAATTTTTTAAAGTTTTCAATTTCTAATTATAGATTCTTAAGGTTTTTATGCCTTATTTACGTGTTCTGATTTAAAATGCTGCATTCCAAAAAATCCACAAGTATTATCACATTAATTAATTACCGTAATTCATTCAGTAGCAGTAAATTTTATGCTTAGACAGGGCATCTCATAGTCTCAATTTTAATTTTTTTTTCAAATTATCAAATTCATGATGAAACCAATAGTACAGAAGCTAGAAATGATGCAAGCTAGACTAAATTTATAGTCACTGGATTTGGTAAATTCAGAAATGTTCGGAATCGCTCGATTTTCTATTAATTGTGCCCTGAGTCGCACGATTCAGAATTGCGCCCGTAACTGTCTGCAAAACTCACGGGACTTGAGTGCATGTAGCAAAATCCTCTTCCATCGCATGTGAAATCATGGCTATAAGTTTGAGGCTAATACATCTGTTGAGCATGCTGCTCAATATGGAGCCCGTCAGTGTTGATGAAGGAGGATCAAAATCTTGAAACCGCAAGAACAAAGAAATCTGTTCGGATATCAGAAATGAGTACGGTCCTACTTGACTGACATCATTTATTACTAAATGTGACCTATAATGAAATGTTTTGAGTGTATAAGACAAGATTTATCTGAGCTTGTGCGTGTATATGAAATTGGAACATTTCTACATCAAAGACATTGTTAAAGATATTATGAATATTGCTAAGTCTTTGTACTACAATGTATGCATGTACAGTGTAAAGATAATTTCATGCAGCAGCAAGTGGTTCAATATGCAAGAATATTAGACCATTTCTCCAATACGGCTCATTTCTACACACTGCAGTGCATGGTCCATTTCACCTACCCATAGGCCATTTCTCTTCCCCTTTGCAACACTTGATTCAGTAGCCCATTGTGGCAAATCTCATGGCAGAATATTTGCACAAAATCTGACGAAAACATCAGTTGGTCGCCGTCAACTAGAAGCAAAAGAGTGGAAAATAGAACTTCGTGCGGGCTATTTCTCTTCAGCTCATTCTCCCCTAGTACGAACAGATTTACCCTGCCAATATTCTAGTGCTTAGGAACTCAACTAAAATTATGTAACAGACGCTATCAACTAAAAATTAAAAGTAACTAAGACATCACTGCCAATTATCCTCTACTTCCAAAATTATTTTTTATCGGAGGAGGAATATGTCTTTGACTGAGAAAATGGATGTGTATTATTCAACGTTTCGCGATCAGCTTCAACGTGCAAACATTGACATCCGAGTGATAATGAAACCCGTTGATGAATATACAAGAGCTGCTGTTACAGAGCAGCGATGGACGCCTACGAAGCCTTCTGCAACCTACTAATCCATGCGACGAAGCAACCAGTTCCCAGAGGTCGACATCCCCAAAACGTGCCCGGCTGGTATAGCGAATGTGACAGACCTCTGGAAGAAGTCGAGAAGGCCACAGACCCGGAGACAGCACGCTCCACGGCGAACTAGCCGATCGACCTACTGGAATAACAAAGAAAGAAGCTCTGGGAAAAAGTGGTGGAGTCGATCGACTTCACACACAGCAGTACGAGTAGACAGCCGTGGAAAATATTCAATCGCCTGACAGGACGGACGAGGAATTCCTGCGCTAAGTACCCCGTGACGGCAAACGCCATCGCCACCCAGTTATTGGCGAACGGCAAATACCCGCGCCCGGATAAGGATTTCACCCGGAAAACGCAACGACAGCTCCAGGATGCTTGGAGGGCGCCGTCGGTGGACTTAAATCTATGCTGTCTTCAGCGGTGGAAAATGTCTGCGGCCGTCAGACAGCTGAAATCCGGGAAAGTATTTGGAGCGGACGACACTCCCTCTCAGTTTATCAGTGACGCCAGTCCCAACGCGATCCCTGGTTGCGACACTTCTTCGACAGCTGCATCCTGCACAATCGTCTGCCGAAACTGTGGCGTCGCTCGGTTTCGATTATCGCGGTACAAAAACCCGGCAAGTCTCTTACTGACACAAAAACCTACCGGCCAATCTCCCTACTCTGAGTGCCAATGAGGCTCTCTCGAACGTCTTCTCTTGAACCGCATCGAACCTGTTATCGACCCGCAACTCCCTCCAGACCAGTCTGGTTTCAGGAAGGACACTCCACTGTTGATCAGGTGGTCAGCCCATTGAGCTGGACCTTGAAAACGGCTACAAATGCGGCACTGTTTTCGTGGACCTCACCGCGGATTACGATTCGGTAAGTCATCACTCATCAGTGTCTGATCCTGAAAGTACTTCGGCTGCTCCCTGATAGACATGTGGTGCGATTCATTCAAAATCTGTTGCTGACCAACCGCAGCATAATTTTCGCTCTTTTCGGCCTTAAAATGTCCGACACGAAACTGAAGACGCGCTCGATTGAGGCTGAGCTTGATAGGGGTATATTTAAAAAAATTATCTTCCAGGCGTCTTGCGAGATTTTGGGAGAATAGGTCCCCTGAAAGTTTCGGGCTTCCTCTCAGAGCCTTTTTTGAATAAGGATGCGGCGAGCATTGGTCTTGTTGTTTTAATAGTCAACACTATTAAAGTGACACACGCGTTTTCAAAGCACCAGTCGGTCGGTCGATAAAGTGAGACGATAGTGAGAGAGTAGATCTATAACCAATCCGTGTTCTAATTGAACGAGATTGTCTTCCACCAGCTACATGAGTGTTGTAAAGACTAACGAAAGTATGTGCTTGCAAACTTAATGCAGTCAATAATCAAAATTCTTCTCCTATTGTCTGCATCGAGGTTGAATTAACGATTGGGGAAAATGATTAATTAAAAATCATCCAGTCAGTATGATTCTATATGATGACAACGATATAGCCGAATCGCTTTAAGATGTCAAAAAGTCCGATTCGATTATCCGAACTGATTTTTCCGATTCGAAAATGAAGTTACGAATATTCGGAACTCCAATAGTTGTTAAAAGAATGTTGTATTAGTCAAATTTGCAAGCTTATTTAACAACAGTTGGAGAATTTTCGCAAAACCTACGGACAAAAATGATGCACCCAATTGCAAATAGCATATTTATTGAAGCTCTGGCTTCTAGCCCTTTCGCATCGGCCTACGGGCAACGCCCGTATAGTTGGACCCCCGGCATACGGGCACCGGTCGTAGTAGGCAATCAGTCGCAATAGGTTTAGTTTTGATGCACCGATGACGAAGAAAAGCTATTCATATATCGCTTTTCCTCAGCGTGCACTAAAAGACAATTAAGGGCTGCCTTAATCGTTCTTGTGACTTTTCTGATAAAACTATTAGCTAATCGACCGATCAAGCAGACACCGGTAGGTCCATAATTGCAATTCAACGGACGTATGAAGCCATTCTTGCTGCAGACGCGACTTCCGATCTCTGTGTCATGTCTCGAAGACAGAAACGAGTCGCAAAAGAAGAGGCATTGAGACATAACAATATCTTTCGAGATTCATCCAGTGAAGAAAAGGTAATTCCTGAAATTAATATCCACCAGAGCACATTGAAGAAAATGATTAAAGCCGTGAAGATGAAATACAGATTGTTTCATAAAAAATGGATCACCCTTAAACATCGCCTTAACTTCAACTTTGTCTAACTCCGCCAAACTTGAACGAATTTCTCTAAAATTTGGAAGATATGTCAGTTGTGCTTACTAATATCATTGTTGGAAATTTCAAGCATGAATATTGAGTTCTTTTCCTGTTATAGATAAAAAAGTAGTAGATAATTTGATCTTCATTTAGCAATGTTACACAAAATCATACCTCACTCTTATAAAATTACATTTGTTTCCTTTGTTATGTAATATGCTGTTCTACAAGCCAAAAGCTATCAAGCAAAACAAAAATAAAGAAAATCGGTCAATCAGAGCCAGTATAGCACCATTATTCATCAACAATAATGTAACTGCTACATGTGATTAACTGGACTTCATGTTCCATAGCTTCCTGACTTCGTTGCGGTGGTGTTGGCAGCACTCCTGATTGCTTTCAGCTAGAAATCTATCTCTCACCGGTTGAAAACAATACAAAACACAAATGAACAATAACGAGATCGCATTCACAAAAGGCAAAGTGTCAGTCTTGCTAGAGCTAGGGTTTTCTTTGCGAGCTACAAGCAAGCGACTAAATGTCCCTCACACAAATGTGCATCGATTGCATAATGATGATTTTCGACTCTGTCGTAAAGAGGGCTCTGGCCGTCCACGCAAAACATCCAAACGTAGAGACCGCCTAATTTTGAGATTTGTTAAGGTTGATCCAAGTCTCTCGTTAACTGAGATGGCTGCATTAGACTCGTCTATTTCTAAGTCCACTATTCGTAGAAGACTTATTGAGTCGAATTTCAAGAGCTGTAAGAGTACCTCAGATCGAATTATCAGATCAGCATACAAAAAGACGTCTCAGATGGGCAATGAGTCATTGTCACTGGCGAAATCAATGGGATCGGGTTGTCTGGTGTGATGAGGCATCAGTCCGTCTGAAGGATAGTGATGGTCGATTGAGATTATGGATAAAATCTGATCAGGAAATTCCGAGACATTTACATCGTCCCCGGGTACAAGGTGGTGCGACTCTACTGATTTGGGCTGGCATTTGGACCAATGGCCGCTCTGAACTTCACATACAGCAAGGAACCATGAATTCTGAATGCTATATATGTGAATGTTTTACGAATGAACATTGGCCAAATGACAGATCAACTTGGTGATCCATCGACTTGGTTATTTATGGATGATAATGCTACGTGTCACAGGAGTAGTAGAGTCAACTTATGCAAGTCTCAATTAGGGCATAGGACATTATCTTGGCCAGCTCGTTCTCCTGATCTGAATCCCATAGAAAATGTATGGAGTATTCTAAAACGTAACGTTCGTCGTTCACTGCTACCTACAGATGGCGTATCACAACTTACGTCACTGTTAAAAAGAGAGTGGAGAAAGTTAGATCAGTCAAAAATCAACGATATCATCGAATCAATGCCTAGACGAATTGGTAATGTCATTGACAATGAGGGTAGGGCCACAAAATATTAGCTTCTTAAGAACCGTTACTGCATCATAGCTTATCAGATTATATAAGGACATTTAAATATATTAGGGACATGAAATAACATGAAAAATGCTTTCTGTATCATAATTTTGTTTTATTTAGTCAAATTTTAGGATGATCCACTCTTTATGAAACGGACTGTACAACCGATTGTGAGTAGCGGTTGGATCAAGGTCTTGACTTTAGTGACACTGACTGGTCCTCCGTGAGTTCTCATTCGGATTCTCGTCCTTAGAATCTTCCCACATTCAATGGTAACGATGGACTTCATTTTCAAGCTCATGACGATAATGTTGATTTCGCATTGGAAATTCTTGTTCAGGAATCTCTTAAAATGTTAGTCAAATGGACAAATAAGAAAGCTGCACGTGACCCAAATGTTAACAGAAAATGTAAATATGTAAAACGCATTCACATATAGACAGTGGTCTGACGTAGCAAGTAACGAAATGAGCAAGTTTGCCTTGATCTCGAATGCCTTGATGAGTAGCACAAGCAATAAACTGCTTTTTGTCCGAGATGCTCAAAGTTCCCTGGCAAGAGACCTGTCTTTTTCGTAGTACACTGTAAATGTAGCAAAAAGTTTTGTTCATAAAATCAAATGTCTTTCAATGAAATAGACCTTAATTTTAGTTCTTCACTCAAACTTACTATGGAATTCCATAAAAAGTGATTCCATGCGACAACGCCGCTGCTACCAAATGATTAGCCGACGCGAAATGCCTAGTGTGTAGCTATAGCAGCTAACTAGGAAAATGCTTGTCCTCAGGGTCTTATTTGTATATTCAAGGTCATTCAGTGTCATGTTCTGTATCGTTAGTATTTTGAAACTTTGGCCAAGTGGTTTTGTTTTCTGCATGTTCGATTTAACATAACTTCAAAAAAATGAATACAGCGTCTAGCGCTGCGAGCCCTGAGAGATCATCAGCAGTTAACCGAGTATCAACGGTGTTTCGGCCGTTTAATAACTGGACACCTCCACTCGGCCGGCCAGTACTATCTGATGGCGAATCAAGCAGCACCTCTCTCAGTGCTCAAAGATGTTTGCAAAATCCATGCTGATCCGACTTCAGCCGCTTGACGGCAATTCTTCACGACTTCGGTCATTCTCCCTCCGGTCAGCCCTATGCGCATAAGCCACTTCCTCAAAGACAAACCACTGAACCCACGACAACCGACTTCAACAGGGAATATTTCCGTTCTCCAACCTCGATCCTCACATTCACTTTTCAACTCTGCATACCGCAGCTGCTTTCTCTCATGAGCCTCCTGCATCCTCGTCTCCCATGGCACTGTCAACTCCATCATTATCACAGCGTGAGCTTCTCTGTTGACCATCACCATACTACTCAATAAGCCCATGTTTAAGTAACAACATATCTGTTTTCAAACAGTATTAATGAACCATTGTAATTAAATAAAAACTATTACGGTGCGTCTTACACACCAACTTAATAATTTAACTGTCCATTAATTAATAGCAACGAATTGTGTTTTCGCTTCAGACAGAAGGACGCACATGCAAAAGTAACTGTGTCACAAATTTGACGGCTAACATACTTGCATATATACTTGCAGCATAAAATCGTTGACTGCTGCTGAAACCAGGGTTGGTAGTGTTTTAAAGAAATGATGAAAAACATGCCAGAAAGTACGAAAGAAGCATCGCAATTTTGATAATGTTGCTAAGATCTTTTTTCGAAAAAAACTGTCCCTACCGTCCGTCGCACTGCAATTTTGATCAATTATTTTTCGCATTCTCAACGAGTCCACATGTATATCAACAATAGTTATTTATAACTTCATAGTCTACTTTATTGAAAAATTTGGAAGAAGATGAGTGACGCAAGTTTTTGAAGTGCACTTATATTAATCGGCTAATATCTGTAAACAATTTGAATAAATCGGTCTCAAAAGGTAAAAAGAATTAAGAAAGGCAACGTCTTTATTACTTTCATTGTTTCATTTTGCATTTGAAACGGTAATGCTGCAGTTGATTTGGTAAAGAATCGTCGTTTGCGCATTCATGTTGGCAAAAGTGCAATGACGCTAATTCTTTTCGACTGCTGCACTTTGAAATAGCATTGTCAATCTTGAAAGGACAAAACGCGTTTTTGACGGGTCAAACATATAGAGTTGCTGCGGCATTCGAAGCAAGGGCTACTGGTAGCTGAAGATATGTGAAATTCAATGAAAAATCAATGAAAATGATGTTTTTGGATCACGAAGATGCAAATTAATATCAATAGGCCTAACTATCGGTAATTCATTTAACATTCTCGGTGGTATAGGGGAAAGTGGAGCATCATTTGATGATAAAGAATTAAACTCACACGTTTTGATAATGTTGGTGCGTCGGCAAATTTATGGCAGCTCCGATAGATTGAGCTATCTTTTCAACTTACAGTACCTTTCGCCTAGAAAAGAAGCTGCGGAAGGGATCATGGTACCTAAACCATTAGGCACCATGAGCTAATTACTAAAGCATTACTAAAGCAACTCTTCTGCTAATTCTTATTAGAAAAGCATTGGAAAGTCTCATGATTATCTTACTTAGTCCCTAATCTATGCCACTTAAATATTCTTGGTTTGCATAAGTTTGGCACTAATTAGAAATATAATTAGCGAACTGAATGGCGATATTTTATTGAATTAAAAATGTTGAAGAAAACATCAAAGTGAATAAATAAGCTTTCATTTGAATATTTAAAAAAAGGTTATGATTTTGTGAATTAATTGCAATTGTTGCACCTAGTTTTCATGATAAGTACCGGTAGTTAACCTGTGTTTAAGAGTATCACTGTTGTTTCTATTTCCATTGTACATAATAAAAAAACAATTTATTCATAAGAGCATCTCAACTTAGCTTTCTTTTGGTTATGGTTGAGCAAAAAATGTTAACCACAAGAAAATTAAGAGATCTCCATTTTATTCAGGACAACATCCCAGTATCTATGTCCTTAATTGCACATCTGTAACCGCACATGTCATGAATGTTGTGATTTTCATTTCCAAATATATACGTTTCACTAGCCACAGGAATTCAACCGGAGAAAGAATGCCCCGTCCAGAGCTTTACATCTATCCGCATATCCGACATGTGAGATAGCAAGACTGAACTCATTCATCCGCCAAGCCTGCAGAGAAGCATCGGACGTAGATGTCAGATTCTCTTATTGCACTGACAAGAATCTGCGTTCTTTTTTATCGTGAAATGTCTTCCGCCATCAGTATTTATCATTTTTATCATTATTTTAATCAGTATTACCATTCGTAATTTGTTGGATTTCGTAATTCACAATTTTTGCATCGCTCTTTTAGACATGTCAATCTGATTTTCCTATCGTACTTTACATGCTCCGCTATCTATTGTCTGCCGGCATGACTTTGTCTGCGTTACTCTCTAACCTGCCGCTGAACGTTTCTCGTCCTTATAGTCCGGCAGCCAGAGCGAGTTTCTGCAGGGAACGAGGCCGAAAATGAGACTTTCACAGAATGTTGGACACCCTATGCCTACTACGAATCTGCACGTCTGCCGAGTTCTAGTGAGTTCCTCTTCTTGTCAGACAAGATCAAAGAAAAACACATGCAAATCCAATGGGACGCAGATTGCAGTTTTTGGCTAAAATGAATTTTTCTATGTTTTCTGTGATTAAACGAAAAGTACTAAGCCCAGAGTTATAATTTTTGGCATGGAATATCTTCAGGTCATTTCCTTTCATGTTCATGCCCTTCTGTCTATGAAGCTAAACACATTCAGATTTGGCGATCCTCTTAATGTCGGCAAACACAAGCATTTTTAGCAACTTTATCCACATTCAACCACATTCTCACATACATTGCCGATTAGATGCATAATAAAAGCACATGCCCATCATAGGAAATGGTCTGAAGATATTCCATGCCAAAAATTATGACTCTATACCTAGTACTTTTCACTTAATCAGAGAAAACATAGAAAATTTCAGTTTAGCCAAAAACTGCAGTCTGCGTCCCATTGGATTTGCATGTGTTTTTCTTTGATCTTGTCTGACAAGAAGAGGAACTCACTAGAACTCGGCAGACGTGCAGATTCGTAGTAGGCATAGGGTGTCCAACATTCTGTGAAAGTCTCATTTTCGGCCTCGTTCCCTGCAGAAACTCGCTCTGGCTGCCGGACTATTATGTCAGCCGATTATGTATCTTTCAGTTGCTGACACCACTGACGAAGCCGATCAAGCGAAATATATGTATGGCGCTCGAACTTGATCGTTTTCTTTGGCTTGAACGGGGCAGAGTGCGCGACATGCGTCGACCTTGTCGTCGCTTTTTGTTACGTACTGATACTACTACATCTCTATACTATCGCTCGATATCATAAACATACCGAAATATTTTATATCGATAAGTCGCACCATGGGAAACGTCTCACAATGCTAGAGGATTTTGAAGTACGTGGCATAATTTGAAACGGCAGATTTCACAATGTGTTGTTAGTATTGATCTGAGTTGAGTCAGTTTTAATGATGGCTTCTTGGCAATATGCGTGGTGAGCCTCTTGACCTCGCATCGTTTCAGTATGCGATTGTTGATTATTGACAACAGGGATTGACAATCATGGAAGTTAAAACTAATTGTGCGGCACAATGTACCTGGCTCTGGTGCCCCACCCTGACTTTTTGATGGCACGGTCAATCCCGGATTCATTCGACATCAGAAAAAATGTTTAATTAATCATTCCTACAGTTGAGGTAGTTTTTCCGTCTTCTAAGTAAATTACACTAGTGATTTTTATCTTGGCGCTAGAGCGGAAAAAGTTTTAGAGCAAAAATTTACTTTTGTACGTGCAAAGCATTTTTTCCACTAAAATCATGAGAAAATGATGAGAAACTAGAACAATAATTTTTGTCATTTTATTTCAAAAAGGACACAAGCGCTATTGATTAGATAATTTTGATATCACATGGACGAAACCTATAGAAGAGGATAGATCTTTACCCGTTTCAGGTTGAGCCTACATTCAAATTTTATCCGCTTCTTTGAGAGGCCAATCGTTCCAAGAGAAAGATAACTCAGTTCTATTGGTTGTGCAATTATTCACAAGTGCATGGAGCAATAAGAAGACGATTTCTATGAGTGGTTATTTATGGTAAGATATACTATACATGTATTACAAGACGCAATCTTATAAACAATAAGAGGACATTGTGAGTACTCGAATAGATCTCATTTACTGAGTTGTTTTGAGCAAATGCACATTGGAATCACTATTTTTGCAAGGATGGAATGCACATAGGAGATCTAGGAACTGGTTTCCTTCGTCCGACTCCACCATCGCTACCACTTGGCATCCATGTGGTCAATACCGGATACCATGATACATCAGCTTTTGCATCCTTCGTTGTTTGATGGTTTGCTGCATTCCCTAAAATGAATAAATTGACTTTATTGTAGATTGGCACTACGAAGACTACGAATGACAATACAAGGAAACAGAACTCGAGCGTTGTTGAAAAAGCGGCACGTGCAATGCTGTCAAAGAGATTCCTACTAAGCAATTGATGAAGAGGTTTTTAGATTATGGTTCCTATGCTCAGTCCACCTGCCCGGTTCAAAATCTTGTAATGCCTTAAGGTACAAGTGCTACTTTATTGCAGAAAGTTTATAGATCTATGGTGTCAGAAAATAGTGGAGCATGAGTTGAACAATGGCAGTCGGTTCGGAGAGAAAATAAATACAAGCTTTTAATAATCGTGCTTCGTGCGTCACCTGACAAGTGATTTAATGAATAGTGGTAAAGAAAATGCATCGACCTCTGTATCAGTAAGAACTAATTCAGCTTCCAGGAAGTCAGGCCGCTGCGGTCAAATCACAGTAGGCCTACTTATTATCGCATCAGTAAAAGCGTCACCTAAAGTTGCGCCTTGTTCTACTTTAGCTGACACTTTTGACTGGCACTCACACAATAATAAGTGCCGTGATTGGAAGGCAGCGGCCTGACTTCCTGGAAACCGTAGCACTGGATTTGTTCTTGTTGATGAGACTATTTTTTCTTTATCACCATTCATTGAATTATTATTGCCTGGACATGAGCAGATGACGAAAGAATCACGATTATTGAAGCGTGTCTTCGTTTTCTTTCCGTATCGACTGCAATTGCTCACTACCCATGTTCGTTCATTTCTTCTGACATAAGGATCGATAGTGTCAGCAAAAATGCTGCACTCGTAAACGCACCATAATAACGTGTAGCAGCCATAATATAAATAATACAATCACAGAATCAGGCACGGCCTGAAATAAATACAGTCACAAAAATATTGAATTGAGTCACATAAAAAGTAAAATAAATCCACGATGGTTACCATCGACCGTTAGCGCTGGACGCCGAAGGCCCGTCTGACTTTACTTTTAATTTAAGAAACTATCGAGCTTACTTTTGATGACAAAAATGATATCCCGATGACTGGTCAACTATATTTCAGGACTATTCTGCCCTGCGGTAATGATAATCTTTCAATCGATACTTTAGATGAGAAAAATGAATTAAGAGGTGAAATATTGAGAAGAAGATTAGCCTGCCTGTCGAACAGAACTATGATTACCATGCCTATTTATAAGCATCGGCGAATTAACAGCTTGGAATGTAGTTCGCAAATGATGACCTGATTCTTAATTTGAGTTTACAATTTCAGGACGAAGAATTTCGAGAACAATTAACCGGACCGGTAGTCCCTCAAGTCGTCAATGGCCACCAAGTTATTTAAAATTGGTGCTTGAAATGGTATTCAACTGAACCCTATGGCCCATCGGTAAACTTGCTGTGTTATCATCGCCATTTATTACAAACTGGATTTGACATACCCTGCAACATACGCACCGGTAATGGGTCTCTTGCAAGAAGGAAGTGTTGGGGGACCCATATCCCTATCTGCTGGAAGAGGCAAAAACCCACCCTCTGCAATCTGTCTATCTGAATAATATAATTCGTTTTTAACCAAAAGTTTTATTTGAATGTAACCGGGTTTTCTTGAATATATCATGGATAGGATGTATAATTCAATATGAATTATTTTTAGTAGGTGCCACAGTTACCAAGTCCCATAAAAATTACACGATCATCATCATATTTGTAAGTTTTGACTGATTTCTGTATTAAATCATACAAAAAGAAGGAATTGTATATGGATTATTGATACAGAAAAGTGGAGTACCTTTTGAATAACGGAATTTAGTCAACTGTAGTGCTGTTTTTTTAATAGCCGCAAGCATTACATATCGTGTAAAACAGTGGAGAACTTCATTTACAAAATTAATTACAAAAGAACTTCATTACAAAATAACGCTATTTTTTTACCGTGAGATCGGGTATAGCGAAATAGCGGACAAATAACGACAAGAGTAGCGCTGTGATGACGGAGAAGAAAAATAACGGGGAAATAGCACTTAAAAAACAGAAACGCGATATTACCTCTATCGCAGCGCAACTCTGCTGTTGTAATCTGATGGCTATTTTTTAGGTTGTAAAAGATAACTTTCTAAAATCAATGCCGCCTTCGTGGTTCAAAATGAATGCTAGGCTTATCAGTGAATCGATGAAATAACTTCAAAAATGTTGATATTGTTGGACATGCAGGTCCCATTTATTTGTGAATAATTAAAGGAATTGGTAGACTACTGCATTTCTATAATAGAAAGCGAAATTACACATGCACGATGAAGAAATGACAAAATCTTTGATCAAATGTTGTATAAAAATAACATAATAATGCACTAAAATTTTACACAATCAAACCCGTACTATTTTGTTTGGTTAAGCTGAAAAACATTGCTGTTGTAAGATACTTACTTTTTCATATGCTGCTCAATATACTTCACATTTACTTAACAATGATCTATGGTAAATAATTGATGACAGTACTTAGTTTTTTTAGACAATAAATGATTTTTCATTTCTCTTCTCGTGACGTTTCTTTTTGATTTTTTTGCAAATCATTAACGATTTACTTTGATAATGAGTGTTTGGCAAATAATGTATTATAACACAGCTTTACTTGATCTTCCTAAAACAATACAGCACATGTAGATCTGATGAATAACAAATGAAAAACAATCATATACATAAGTTATCCTGAAAGTTGTCGATCCAATAAATGTCAGAATCAGCCCACATTATAGACATGTCCGCACCTCGCAGTGAGATCAAATGCTACTACTGAGTTGCTGAAATATTTCCCAATCCAATCATTGCACTTGCACGTATGTTTCATACTTCCCGCGTTCCGTTGCCTGTGTTAACAACTAATATTTTCTCGTTGAAAATGCAGTTTGTTAGGCAGTTCTGCTGCCGCACAAATCATTACTGTTAATTGTACTGAAACGTCAGCATTTGAAAGGGAGATACATCTTAATACATACAGATTACATTAATGGCAGTGTTGCTAAATCATGATTTGCTATGTGCAATGCTTAATGAAAGTGCAATGTTGATTGTAAACACTAAAAAATCAGTTAGAGAAATTTAAAAGTCAGTTTTGTAGATTAACAAGTTTCCTAGTTTTATGTTGAGGAAAGCCCATAATGGCTGATGTTGCCAATTTAGCCAGAAAAAAAAACAACAAACTAGTTCTTCTGTCGGAGATCTTTCGTCCTACCCTCGGTGCACATCATCATGCGAATGAGACACACAGCGAATCATGTCATCGATCAATACAGTTCAGACATTCAAAGAGAAGCGTAGACAGAGTGTTAACTGACATGAATACCAAAGATATCGGAAATACGACTAGTAGTAGTATGGAGGACATATCAAGAATGATCATACAGAGTAAAGAAAAGTAATCAAGATAACACTGGACGGAATGTCAGAGAATAAAAGACACAAGCCTACACTAATAACAATAAAGATGCAAAACCTAAAACTCCCAACAGTCACCTACTGAGAACTTCACTTTGTTGCACGAGGAAAATTTCTTAGTCCACAAAGCTTCCTTGATCACACGTCGCTTCCATCTGGCCTCTCTATCAATCACAGTGGTGTGTGAAATGTCAACATGATGACCATCAATTACGCTATGCTTTGCCACTTCAGACTTACAGACATCTTTCTTCGCAATGGCGTTTTGGTGCTCCTTCATCCTTGTCTCTATAGGTCTGGCTGTTTCTCCCACATAAGACCAAGAACACGTTGACTCATTGCAAGGAATGCGGTAAACGGATCCGAGGCAAACTGCAGGATCAGGTCTCTTTTTCACTAGTAAGGAGCAAAGTGTACCGACAGAAGTGTACCGCCGTTGAATCTGCTATCAGTTCATCTAGCGATGGTGGGAAATCCTTCGTCCGAAGAAAGGCTTCTGCTATTATTAAGAATGCTCGTCCTCCACCACCTAATCTTTCTACCGGTGAAATGTGTGCTTTAAAGACTCTCAGACAGAATAAAGACATTATTATATTGTCCGCAGATAAGGGCAATGCTACTGTTATCTTGAACAGGAAAGATTACAATGAAAGACTGCAAGAATTGATTTCAAGTGGTCCTTACATTCCATCATCTACCTATCCTGGGCAAAGATATCGCAAGGAGCTCCATCAAACCTTTGCAGCTGCTACTTCTGAAGGTCGCATAACCAGGAATTTTATGCTGAGACTGTGTCCAACCCAATTCCAGACTCCACACTTGTATGGTCTTCCCAAAATCCACAAGCAAGGTGTCCCGTTACGTCCCATTGTCAGTATGATTGGAAGTTTGTGGTCCAATGTATCAAGGATGCTAGCAGACATCTTGAAGCCGTTTGTCGTGACTGGAGACTCATACATAAGGAACTCATCTGATATGTTGAGAAAGCTCAAGGCTGCTCCTATCGATGATGGTTTTTATGCGTCTTTAGATGTTGAATCACTTTTTACTAACATCCTTGTTGATGAGACGCTTGATATTATTCATGGATTACCACTGGATGACACAACTCTTCAAGAAAGGACCACTCTAACTGTGAATGAATTGATGAATTTATCAAGATTGACGTTGACTTCGTGCTACTTTCGATTCTTAGAAAATCTTTATATACAGGCAAATGGAGTAGCTATGGGTAGCAGTATTGGTCCCGTTGCGGCAAATATTTTTATGGTGAGATTTGAGCACATGGTGTTACAGAACTCATTACATAGCCATCTTCCCACTCCAACGTTTTGGTATAGGTATGTCGACGATATTCTCCTTCATTGGCGAGGCTCACGGGATGATTTCATGGCCTTTGTGGATTTCATCAATAATATCCGTCCGACGATCCGTGTTACGGCTGAGTTTGAGGTGGATGGAGCAATTTCTTTCCTGGATTTGTCGATTCAGAAACGCAGAGATGGTATCTATTCTTCTATTCACAGAAAGTCAACACATGCCGACAGATACTTGCACAGAGAATTGCCGCATCCACAATCTGCTTTCAAGAGTGTTGTGAGTTATCTTTCATTAAGAGCCACGCAATTGTGTTCGCCGGAAATGGTTCCACATGAAAACAAGCACCTAAGACAGGTGTTTTCAAACATGGGCTACTCAGAGCGTGAATGCAAGAAATTGTGGCGATCAGACTCTTCCCCCACTGGTAAGGATGTCTCCGTACGACATCCACTGCCGAAATATAGATGTTTCTATGAAACCTGTCGGTATACTTCGCTCCTTACTAGTGAAAAAGAGACCTGATCCTGCAGTTTGCCTCGGATCCGTTTACCGCATTCCTTGCAATGAGTCAACGTGTTCTTGGTCTTATGTGGGAGAAACAGCCAGACCTATAGAGACAAGGATGAAGGAGCACCAAAACGCCATTGCGAAGAAAGATGTCTGTAAGTCTGAAGTGGCAAAGCATAGCGTAATTGATGGTCATCATGTTGACATTTCACACACCACTGTGATTGATAGAGAGGCCAGATGGAAGCGACGTGTGATCAAGGAAGCTTTGTGGACTAAGAAATTTTCCTCGTGCAACAAAGTGAAGTTCTCAGTAGGTGACTGTTGGGAGTTTTAGGTTTTGCATCTTTATTGTTATTAGTGTAGGCTTGTGTCTTTTATTCTCTGACATTCCGTCCAGTGTTATCTTGATTACTTTTCTTTACTCTGTATGATCATTCTTGATATGTCCTCCATACTACTACTAGTCGTATTTCCGATATCTTTGGTATTCATGTCAGTTAACACTCTGTCTACGCTTCTCTTTGAATGTCTGAACTGTATTGATCGATGACATGATTCGCTGTGTGTCTCATTCGCATGATGATGTGCACCGAGGGTAGGACGAAAGATCTCCGACAGAAGAACTAGTTTGTTGTTTTTTTTTCTGGCTAAATTGGCAACATCAGCCATTATGGGCTTTCCTCAACATAAAACAAGTACATATAGCACGTTGTTCCAAACAAGTTTCCTAGTATATACTATCTTCAGGTTACTAAAATAATATGAGTAAATTTGCGTTAATAAATTGAAATTGTTGTAATGCCTTAGAGGATATTATTGCCGAAGCACAACATAGATAGTGATAGATGAATTATACGACAAAAAATCTGGGCACTTCAATCTCTAGAATCAAATGCAAGATTATTTATGTGGTCAATTCAAATCAGTGCTCATGACTAAGGGTTGAAAAGTCAATGCTTTTCAATAATAAGAGATGGCTGAAGGCGGGACGACCATAATGAATCAATGATGTGAAAAATATCAGTTTTCTCTCCCGAGTAATTTAATGACACTATATAATTTCGAATAAAAAATATGTACACAGCCGACGTTTCGGGTCCAGACCCTTTCTCAAGGCAAGGCAGCAATAAAATGACACTGTCTAAACTGACTCGTTAGATGCGCAGTATAGCTCCGGCTGTCTCATGACGTCTGTTCATTTTAGGATGGCACTTATTGATTAACCCTTTCACGACGGCTAATTTTTTTAAAAAACCCAGAAATCCTAGAAAATTCAAACGTTAGAAAATATTCTTTTCTTTTTTATATTAGTCATAATTTTTACTGGATATTATTCAGACGGTTTACGTTTAACATTTCCATGACTTTATTTTAAAATTTTATTTGAATTTGTTTTGAAATTTTCACGAATATACTCGTTTTAGGCAGCGTGGTGTATAAATGATGCCGTTTTTTCTTTAATCATAATTTAAAGCAATTTTTAGTAGGACTGCATATTCATTTTCTTTAGGACTAGTTTTTTTACTCAGATTTAATTTATAGAGATGCCTTAAAGTCATAAAATACATAATGTAGAGGAAAAAACTGAATTTACTACAAAACATATATTTGCATGATTATATATTGCTTCACTGAATATTGTTAGTGGCATGAACTATCATAATAATAATACGTTAAAAATTGCTACAAATTACAATGTCATTAACTGCGCATTCAACACACAATGCAGGGGTTCCAGGGCATTTAGGACAGTAATAAGAACTTTCACGCCGACGTTTGTTTCCGAATTGGAAGCAGTACCGACACTGACGAGTTGGTCTCGCTTTCTTTTGTGTTGGAGGAATCCTGAGTAGTCGTGTTGCTCTCGTAGTGTACATGCATGATCATCAGCAGTTGCTGGAGGATCAATAGACCGAGTTCTTTTTCTTGGTCGTCGAGCAACCTCTCCTTCAGGTGGTGGACTCCCTCGACAGTGAATGTATGCATTTATATATTTCTTGAGAAATTCTTGAAAGCTGATCACTTTGACGGAAGATGGCAAAGGCCGAGGAAGACTGTTGCAGTACACTTTGTATCCATTGAGTATCATACGCTGCAGCAAATGAAGTCCAATTTTGACAAACCATTTATAGGATTTTCGTATACATTCGTACCGTTTTAGCTGCTGGTCTTGCTTATCGGTTCCATTCATATGAAAATTATAGTCCTCAATAGGACCAGGCTTACTGAATCTTACTGTATTTCTACCACGTTGTATTCGCTGTTTCTCTACTTTAGAGGCCTTGTAGATTACTAATAGCGATATCTTTTGCACGACGAGTTGGTCTGGAGTCAGACATTCTTCAATAGTGAAAGTGAGAAATCTTTCACCCAGTTTAACGGAAATGCGTCATTACAATCGAGCTTTGTTATTCATTCACACTTCACAGATGCAGACATAGTCCGGCAGCCAGAGCGAGTTTCTGCAGGGAACGAGGTCGAAAATGAGACTTTCACAGAATGATGTACATCCCATGCCTACTACGAATTCGCGCGTCTGCCGAGTTCTAGTGAGTTCCTCTTCTTGTCAGACACAATCAAAGAAATACACGTGTAAATCCAATGGGACGCAGATTGCAGTTTTTGGTCAAAATGAAATTTTCAATGTTTTCGCCTGTTACGGTAAAAATACTCAGTCAAGAGTCATAATTTTTGGCATGGAATGTCTTCAGGTCATTTCTTATCAGGTTCATGAACATTTATCTATGAAACGACATGCATTCAGATTTGACAAGCCTCCTACTGTAGGCAAGCACCAATATGTTGGCCCACTTTATCCACATTGAACCACATTATCGTATACATCGCCGATCAAAAGCATGATAATATCACATACACATGGTAGGAAATGACCTGAAGACATTCCATGCCAAAAATTATGATTCTTGACTGAGAATTTTTACCGTAATAGGCGAAAACATTGAAAATTTCATTTTGACCAAAAACTGCAATCTGCGTCCCATTGGATTTACATGTGTATTTCTTTGATTGTGTCTGACAAGAAGAGGAACTCACTAGAACTCGGCAGACGCGCGAATTCGTAGTAGGCATAGGGTGTACATCATTCTGTGAAAGTCTCATTTTCGGCCTTGTTCCCTGCAGAAACTCGCTCTGGCTGCCGGACTAACATGCCATGCTCGATAATGATTGGTCGACAAATTTCGTACACGTCAATGAGAGACTGAATCAGTGGTAATGAGCTAAGAATAGCATAGTATTAATGAAATCATCGACGAACTCACGAAAATAATCGTATTAGCGCCAATATTGAGGCCCGAGTATACTCGTGATAGTGCATAGCGCATCACGAGTATACTCGTTTTAGACGCGAAGGGGTTAATCGCGATTCCACCACGCTTGTTTCAACAGGATCATTTAAGCAGCGAAGAAATTCAACATCAAAATCATCAATCGAACCGTTAACAAGACAGGTCTTACTGTGTTCAGACAAAGCACTTAGATCATTTTTATTACGAATACTGAGACTGTGTTCGTTGTATCTAATGTAGAATGGTCTAGCAGTTTTACCTATATATTTATCACCACACTTTCTACAAGAGAATTGATGTACAACACATGATGTCTCACAGTTGTGATTTTGGGATAACTTGTTGCATATTCTACAATCATTGTGTTTACTTTTTTTGCATTTTTTCTTCAAAACATTACGCAGTTCTTTGTTGCCCGTACTGACGAGACGGACATTCAACCTATATTTTCTTATTTGGTAATTAATTTTCCGATTAAGACTGTCGCTTATAAACGGTAACATCAAAATGCTTTTTTTATCATCGTTGATTTTACTAGTTTTATTTTTTTGGGTATTTCTATCAGACATGGATTCAATTCGATTGATTACAACATAAAATTTACCATTGAAAACCCCGAAGATGGGTTACTGAATTTTTTAGATTTAAGTATTTGGTTAGAGAATAGGAAAATCATGCACAAAAAATATGTAAAAGACATATCGTCTGGCAATGCTTTGAAAAAAGACAGTTGGCTATCGAGCTCCGTCAAAACTAATTTCGTAAAGCAGAGCATTATAGACACACGTAATCGGTGTAGCTCAACGCTCTCTAATAACATTAAAATGGAATCGGAGAAAAAATGTAAAGAAAATTCAAAATTTAATGGATACACTAATAAGGATTTGAGTGTGTCTGATAGAAATACCCAAAAAAATAAAACTAGTAAAATCAACGATGATAAAAAAAGCATTTTGATGTTACCGTTTATAAGCGACAGTCTTAATCGGAAAATTAATTACCAAATAAGAAAACATAGGTTGAATGTCCGTCTCGTCAGTACGGGCAACAAAGAACTGCGTAATGTTTTGAAGAATAAATGCAAAAAAAGTAAACACAATGATTGTAGAATATGCAACAAGCTATCCCAAAATCACAACTGTGAGACATCATGTGTTGTACATCAATTCTCTTGTAGAAAGTGTGGTGATAAATATATAGGTAAAACTGCTAGACCATTCTACATTAGATACAACGAACACAGTCTCAGTATTCGTAATAAAAATGATCTAAGTGCTTTGTCTGAACACAGTAAGACCTGTCTTGTTAACGGATCGATTGATGATTTTGATGTTAAATTTCTTCGCTGCTTAACCCTTATCCATGTATTAGCTACATTTTGTAGCTTTTCGTAATTAACGTCATTCCTGTAATTTAAGGGGTTTCACAATTGCAGAACTCTTTGGTGTCGATGAATGATCAAGTATAAGCATGTCATCAATGTGCACATGTCTTCAGCACATTGTAAAAGCACATGGCATCTAATTTATCATCATCAATGCAATATCATCAACGCTCTCATTGATTACGAATTTCAATGTCAAGCATTTCATCCACCATTCCTGACTAAAGCAATGTTTCGTCTGCTCCCCTCATTCATCTGATCCCCCAACCTTTCGAATCGAATCAAAGTCAGTGCCAGATACCTGCAAAATCTCTAGAGTGACCGATCTGATCGGCATTCTCAAAAGTCCTCGAACAATATGTTTCATTGATTCTGTCAAGTCATCTCTTATGGATGCATGATACCCACCAATTTGATTTTAGACCATCTTGTTCAACACTTCACGCCAAAAATCCGCATTCATGACTTCACAACATCATCATTGAATTAGTTGTCTTGTATTGGCGTCGTCTTACTTTCATTCAACATGTCGAAAGCATTTGATCGTCTTATTCACAATAACCTTATCAACACAAGCTCAATCATCCCTACTACTGCCGATGTTCCGCAAGGATCTAGGATGAATGTATTAACCATTTGAAAGACTGGTGCAAATTGCAAGGACTACGACTTTACTTTTGACGTTATAACCCAATGCACGTTTATCATCGAAAGTTCGTGCACATTAGCGCCTCGAGGTATTAGGTTTGTGAATGGTATAAGGGTATTTGGAGTTATTTGTGAATCAAACTTATCATAGAATGCTTTTGTAGAGCATTTATGAAAACGTGCCAAACAGCGCATGTATATGTATACATGAAGACAGCATCCTACATCGACTGAAGCGACATCTACCAGTGTCCGAACTGATTCGTATTTGCAACGATACCATCATATCAACGCTGGAGTCCAATGCTGCCTTCTTCATTAAACTGAATCATCTTCATTCACGAGAAAAGGTTGGGCAGCACTCACATAGCACAATTTGCTGGCCAAATTGCTATTGCGACAATTTTACACCTTTAGCCCTAAGAAGAGCATTTGTCCTTACAACTTCCATGTTAAACCTGACAATCTTTTGCAGTAAAACTTTCAGGATTTCGGCACACCTTTGTTGTTTCTGTGTCCTTTTCCAGCACAGCAAAGTCAGTTATTATTTCGAGATGTTCTATCTTGCATAATCAAACTGTAGTAATACGTGTAGGTACAATGCTTATAATGCATTTCTTATAAGCTCCTTCACACGTCTTCTTGGTACTTTAGGCTCAATGCATGTATATTTCCTCTTTTTTTCACATGAGCGAGTTATGTATGATTTCCATTTCATGTGATTGAAAGCCCATGCCACTATTGATATGGTCATCTTGTTATGTATCTTTTATCATACCAGTCTTAATTAGAAGGATTGCAGAGTACCCGCTCGCCTGAGCATAGAATGGAAAGATGTCTGTCCTCAGACTTGAGCCATTTAAGCACAAAATTCCTTAACAGCAGTAGATGCTGCGCTTCGCCCTACAAGAACTCGTAAACACGGTTCGGAATAGACCAAGCCGAGTCGTGGTCTGAACAGCGACGATGTGCATAAATAAGTTGATAACTATTAGAGAATTTATTCCTGAAGATGATTGTAACCTAAAAGTTAAAATTAATCGAGTTCGGTTAAGCCAACAAGTCGTCATTTATGTAGCAAATAACTTCCTTAGAAATATAAAAGACAATAAGAGTTTAGACATTTACTTTTCCACTCAGTCATCTTGCAAATGAATGCACTTTTTCTGCATTTTTCTAACTTTTTCATTCCCTCCTCATACCAGAGTTTTGGGAAGCTGTCCAATGATTTCTTGACAGCAGCCCGAATTTCTTTTTCGTTTTCAAACTTAGTACCCCTTGAAAGGATCTTTCATTGGTCCAAATAAATGAAAGTCACTTGGCGCAAGGTCAGAGAATATGCAGGATGCGGCAAAAAGTTCCCATTTCAGCTCCTGGACTTTTTCCATTGAGATTTTGGCGGTATACACTGTGGCATTGTCTTGAAGGAACAGTGGTCGTATTTTCAGCTTTCCTGAGCGAATTTTTGGGAGCATTTTGTGCACAACTTGGAGTAGGTCACTATAATATTCAGCGTTGATTGTTTGGCGAGGTGGACAGCAGTCAACGTGGATGACACCATCGCAATCCCAAAGCACGGAGACCTGAAACTTCCCTATGTATGGAGCAGATCGAGCATGAACGGGACGAGGTTCTCCTTGCATAAGCCACTGCATCGATTAGCGCTTTGTTTCAGGCATGAAGTGTGCGAGAGGAGTTTCATCCGCTGTGATGATCGGTCGCCAAAAGCATTCTCCCTGCTGCTCCAACATTTGCAGAGATCCACTTGACAGTTGCACTCTCGCAGCCTTGTGATCCAATGTCAGTAGCCTCGGCACCCATCGAGCACTGACTTTTCTTATATTCAAATGCTCGTGCATAATGCGATGTCTGATAGAGCTCCCCATGTATAGCCGATAGACGCTTCCAATTCATCAACGGTCATTCGGCGATCTTGCTCCAATAATTCCTGTACGGTAGACACCTGATCATCAGATATGGTAGCACAAGGAGCTCCACTACGCGAGTCGTCTTCAAAAGAGGTTCTGCCGCATTGAAATTGGGACATCCACCTGCTGACGGTGGACCTGTCAGGTACAGATACGCCATGGTGGTGCTTGAAGCGATTGGCCGCTTCCGTGGAGATCTGCCTTCTTTATACAGGAATTGAATAACTGCCCTCCACTCATTTTCCGTGAATTCTGTCATGATCAAAATGTTAACTAAATTATGTTGGCTGACAGCCACTTATTAATCAGCGTAGAAGTACATCGAGTGAATTCTCATCACTAGACATTGTGTGCTGTCGGCATGAAGACTCAAATTGATCTACAACAGATTAATCGATCTGATATTGACATAGATATCTGTACAGAACTTTTGGAATGCCCATCGTATTATCCAATTGGCAATAAAAGCTAGATTTCATAATACAGTCCGTTTCATAAAAAGCGGATCATCCTAAATTTTGACTAAATAAAACATAAGTATGATACAGAAAGCATTTTTCATGTTATTTCATGTCCCTAATATATTTAAATGTCCTTATATAATCTGATAAGCTATGATACAGTAACGGTTCTTAAGAAGCTAATATTTTGTGGCCCTACCCTTATTGTCAATGACATTACCAATTCGTCTAGGCATTGATTCGATGATATCGTTGATTTTTGACTGATCTAACTTTCTCCACTCTCTTTTCAACAGTGACGTAAGTTGTGATACACCATCTGTAGGTAGCAGTGAACGACGAACGTTACGTTTTAGAATACTCCATACATTTTCTATGGGATTCAGATCAGGAGAACGAGCTGGCCAAGATAATGTCCTAAGCCCTAATTGAGACTTGCATAAGTTGACTCTACTACTCCTGTGACACGTAGCATTATCATCCATAAATAACAAAGTCGATGGATCATCAAGTTGATCTGTCATTTGGCCAATGTTCATTCGTAAAACATTCACATAGCGTTTAGAATTCATGGTTCCTTGCTGTATGTGAAGTTCAGAGCGGCCATTGGTCCAAATGCCAGCCCAAATCAGTAGAGTCGCACCACCTTGTACCCGGGGACGATGTAAATGTCTCGGAATTTCCTGATCAGATTTTATCCATAATCTCAATCGACCATCACTATCCTTCAGACGGACTGATGCCTCATCAGACCAGACAACCCGATCCCATTGATTTCGCCAGTGACAATGACTCATTGCCCATCTGAGACGTCTTTTTGTATGCTGATCTGATAATTCGATCTGAAAGGGCCTCTTACAGCTCTTGAAATTCGACTCAATAAGTCTTCTACGAATAGTGGACTTAGAAATAGACGAGACTAGTGCAGCCATCTCAGTTAACGAGAGACTTGGATCAACTTTAACAAATCTCAAAATTAGGCGGTCTCTACGTTTGGATGTTTTGCGTGGACGGCCAGAGCCCTCTTTACGACAGAGTCGAAAATCATCATTATGCCATCGATGCACATTTGTGTAAGGGACATTTAGTCGCTTGCTTGTAGCTCGCAAAGAAAAACCTAGTTCTGGCAAGGCTGACACTTTGCCTTTTGTGAATGCGATCTCGCTATTGTTCATTTGTGCTTTGTATTGTTTTCAACCGGTAAGAGATAGATTTCTAGCTGAAAGCAATCAGGAGTGCTGCCAACACCACCGCAACGAAGTCAGGAAGCTATGGAACATGAAGTCCAGTTAATCACATGTAGCAGTTACATTATTGTTGATGAATAATGGTGCTATACTGGCTCTGATTGACCGATTTTCTTTATTTTTGTTTTGCTTGATAGCTTTTGGCTTGTAGAACAACATATTACATAACAAAGGAAACAAATGTAATTTTATAAGAGTGAGGTATGATTTTGTGTAACATTGCTAAATGAAGATCAAATTATCTACTACTTTTTTATCTATAACAGGAAAACAACTCAATATTCATGCTTGAAATTTCCAACAATGATATTAGTAAGCACAACTGACATATCTTCCAAATTTCAGAGAAATTCGTTGAAGTTTGGCGGAGTTAGACAAAGTTGAAGTTAATGCGATGTTTAAGGGTGATCCATTTTTTATGAAACAATCTGTAATTCATTTCATAATACGTGCATCTTTATCTTGAAGGACAATGTTGAATTTCCTATTTTCGAACAGATTCCTGTTCTAATCGCTGTTAGATTTTGCAGCTTAATAGCTTTTCTTGATACTTTTAGATACAAAGTGAAACATGTAGGTCGAAGCACTCGTCTATTCCATAAAAAAAATTATTCGAGAGCTTAATGAAAATCTTGACATCGAAATACCAAATGTGTGTGTGTGTATTCTTCTGCTGTTGAGACTGCAAAAGCGTTTACCGAATCAACTTAGCACACACTCAGTATCACTTTAAGCTACATTGACCAGTTATTGGAGTTACATAAGTACTGTAATATACTTTTGCAACAGGCGGTGTGTAAGCTAAGATATGAACATATACCGTATTTCATTATTATGCAGCGTTGACATGCTGTCTTGCTGTCCTGAACAGGTCAATCTTATTTTGTCATTGCTGCTTGGGAAATACCGGCGATTCATGCAGTGCAGTGTTCGGAATTTTGACGGCAGATGACAATATTTGCGCATATGAAAACACATGATACCATGGTTAACTGAAATACACAGACACCTCCAATAATCGCCACAAACATTTCGTAAATATGTAAATTATGAATGATTCTCAAAGATCGATCTCTTATTGGCAATTATTCTTATTACGCTGACAAACCAGGGAGCTTGACTACGAAACTAATAAAACTAATAAACTACGAAATCGCAATCAAAATATAGCATTTTGTACTTCTTTCATACATCACTTGTGAAACTGCACCGAAGTCTGCTTTAGTAAAGGTTTTGTGTATGCTTGGCAGTGCATGAACAGTATTATACGACTGTGTTTAGTAAAGCAAAGTACAAAAATGAATAACTGGAGAAGAAATTCGTGCATTAACACGGGGGAAATATTCACAAGTCGATGAGAAAAGAGGAACTTTCGATCCACCGTTCCTCATTGACATTTGTGAGCAAAAACGCGCAATAGCAACTAAACAGACGATATACGACATAGGCCTATAATATACCAATAGATGAATATCAAATTATTGCGCATAACTTGGAATGATTCCAAGAAATACATGCAGATGAAATCATTGATCATAAAAACAGTTTTCCGTGATAATTTGAATATTTAAATGGACTCACGATGGGAAATGTTGATTTCATATGTCGATATGTCGTACATTCATTTTATATGCAATAGGTGATGAACAAACAGTGACTGCAAACTCTAATAGATAGTACTGTTTCCTCTCTTGAGGCAAAGTCATGCTGCGGTGAGTCTAGTCACCCATAAAGTTCGTCGATATGTAAGGCAGCTTGAATCAGTGCAGCAGCCAGCTTCAAAACTCAAGAGTGCACGGAAAACCGTGATGCATCATTACACATTATCATAGTGAATAAAAGTCAATTAATGGATTCGGACATTTATTAGGGACAAGTTCCATTTTCAATATCATGTTCTCACAAAATTACTGCTTCATGCCTCAGTTTCACTTATTTTACAAAAGATGATAATACACACAATATTACAAGTAGAGGTGCACCGAACCTCGATTTTTAAGGTTCGGCTGAACTAGTACATTTGCCGAACCTGGCCGAATCGAACCGGTCGAACCCATTGATATTTTCTTCTGAGCCAACACGAGATGATTTGGCGAAGATTGAGGTGGATGAGTACGTGAAATTTCCGCTCCTTGAGCGAATGGAGGACCCCTAAACTGGTGGCGGCAGAACGACAAATTCTCACTCTTGCGAGTTGCAGCAAAGAAGCATCTCTCCAGTTTGTGCTCATCGGTGTACTCAGAATGAATATTTTCGGAGGCGGGAAAGATTTGGGAAGACCGCCGCTCCCGCCAGCTTCCATCTCGGGGCGAGATGTTGTTGTTTTTAAATCAGAACACACGATGAACTTCGTTCGTGACCGTTATTCGCTTTGTTAATTCAATTTGTGTTTTCAATACATATCAATGCAGTTTCAACGTTCCTTTTCTTGTCTCTGGGCTTCACTCTATCGCAGACCAACACTTAAGTCGTTTGTCTATGATTGAGTAAAAACTACAGACCGAAATTCCAAACAAAATTCCGAACTTAATACTCTCCGAGACTCAAAAAAATTACCTCAAGCCTATAAGTGATGGAATGCAATAAATCGAAATTCTTGGATAGAAAAAACCACGAAGAAAAAATATTCAGGACAGAAAAAAATCAGTTAATATAAAAAGATTCGGTAGTTCGGCCGAACCTCGGACCAGGGGCCGTATACAGAGATCTTGCTAGTAGATTGAGCTAGAAGTCATGCTAAAAGTCGTGCTACTGCATGATAGTCAGACTAGAAGTAGATTGAACTTTGTAGTCTGACTAATGCGCATGCAGAGATCACGCTAGAAGTCGTGCCAAAAGTAGTCAGACTATACAGCGCGACCTTTATGTGAAGCGTCATATATCTATCATTAAGCGTGACTGATTGACTGCGTTGTCAAGGGGAATCACAATAGATTTGTCGGAAAAACTAAAAATAACATCTAATGTGAGTCTAGAGCGCGTGCGTTCTCATCATAGATGGTTTTCATTGTGCTTTCTTTTCTTGAAGCGACCAATCCGCTTGTTTTGTTCACGATCTTGTACGTGAGAGGTTTACATCAGCATACACTACATACGCTCGCAACGAAAAATGGAATCGGCATCGAAGTTTGACAATGAAAAGGATGGTCGTTTAGTTGAACTTTATAGAGATGACATAGATGATATTGAATGCAAGGGCAATTCATCCCACTTGAACAAAAAACGGAAAAATGCTTGGGAGAGAATCGCAAGATCAATGAATAATGAGAATAGAACAAACTTCAACTGGGTGCAGTGCAAGAAGCGTTGGCAAAATATTAAGTCTGCCGCAAAATCGACTAATGCTTCAAACAAACGATCAAGATGTAAGACAGGTGGGGGTAAAAGCGAGGAGAAACCATTTTCGGATGCCACCAATCAAGTTATCGAGGTGTTGGGGGAGACCGCTGGCTTTAAAGGTTGCGACGGAGGGATTGAGACTCCAGTACTAACAACTAAAGCTGGTATGGCCGCTGTGGACACAAGTTTCTCTCACGATGAAGAAATGCCGCCAATGAACGTACAGCCACCATCGCCAGCAACTTCACCAACTTGGTCGACCTCAGCAACAGAATTCAAGAAGACGAGAAAAATCAGCGACGATGATCTCCGACAAAAGCAAATGGAGGTAAGTTTTTGTGTAAGTGTTTGTTGTCGCACATTTGTTATCTAGGTCTATGTGATGCGCAGGTCCCTAACTGCATGTCTGCATGGACATTCAAGAAATGATTCAGACCCTGATACTTCAACGCAATTAACACTAGAACCGCGGATGCCGTAATTCAGTTTTAGTTTTAATAATTCAGTTATTTAGTTAGATAATAAAATACAATCCATTAATATTTAATTCTCTTAATAGTCTTATGCGTGATCACCATTCTGCTTTTGAAATTATAGTCTAATTCGAATGTAGTGTGTGACTTAGTAAATAAGTAGCGTATAGCTGATGTAGGTACATATGTAGGGAAATTGACTCTTTTACGTTCGACACATCTAAAGTATAGCAAACACTTGTACTTGGCTAAACAGTAGATGTTGATCTATTTTATATCCTAATTCTATTGTGTATGACACATGTAAGTGAAAATGTTTTCGATATTCTAGAAATAACACTAGCAAATTTTTTTATTAATGCAAGCAAGTATATATAATAAATGCTTTCAGTCAGATAGAATACCAAAATTTAGCTGTAGCTTATCAAATTTTTTACCTTTTCCAGGTTCTAAACGCACAGCTGAAAGATTTTGAAGAAGCAGCCATCCTACGGGTCAAGCAGAATCAGCTAATCGATAAGCAAATGGCTGCTGCTGATGCGTTCACAGCAGTCATCGAGCGTTCAAAGACGCTTCAAAAAATTTCAGATGACATCAGTGAATCAAACAATTTATCGGATAATGAGCAGCCGATCTATAGATTTCTAAGTAGTAACGGAAACTTTTGAGTTGAACAGCGGAATAAAATAATTCTTGGAAATACAACACTCACTTTTGATATACCAACCGGTTAATTACAATTTACATATAATTACACTATTTAAAATATTTAAAGTTATTTATCAAAATGAATTTCAAAGTAATTATATAGTGAAAACCACATGTCCAAAACATAAGCTTATAAGGGTTTTACTATTATTAGCCTTAACATGGAGACAGAACACTAACTCAAGTACGTCTGAAATAAGTCGCAACAATGTAATTACGGTATGAGAGTCCATTTTCACGTCCACTGTAATGACTATTTGACTCACCGTTCTCATTGACATTCGAAGGTACTTCATCAGATACGTCGCTGAAATCTGGCATATTCATATCGATAGCTATGTTATGCAGAACCATGCAAGCCACTATCAGTTTAGGCACTCTCTTCGTTTCGATACGGACCTCCTGATGTAGGATACCCCATCTTCGTTTCAGTCTGCCAAAAGCCTCTTCAATATAAACACGCGTTTTGCATAAACTCGTGTTGTATGCTATCTTCGAATTATCACCGTGTGTTTCGCGGAATGGTGTCATTATCCATTTGCGGGTAGGATACGCGGAGTCTCCCAAAATAATGCCTCTGATACCACCATTTTCAAAGACATTCCAAACATCACTGTCTCTTAAAATAAATGAATCGTGTGATGATCCAGGCCACTTAGCGGAGACATGAATGAATTTACAGTTTTGATCACAAATTGCTTGCACATTAATGCTATGATACCCTTTACGACACAAATATTGCGATTCGTCTGTTTTGCGTCTCAGAATACGCACATGAGTTCCATCAATGCATCCAATTATCGATGGAAAACAAGCGATGTCAAAGAAAGCTTCTTGACACAATCTTTTGTCTGCATCTGTCTTTGGAAAGTGTATGAAGTCTGAGGCTTTCTTTGCCACGATGAACACAATTGCAGCCACACATCGGCTGACCGTCGATTGGTTTACTTTAAAAGTTTCGGCGATGGACTGTTGGTAACTATTCGAGGCTAGGTACTTCAGTGTTATGAGGATAGCCGTTCGAAGGGAGACTGGTCGCCTGCGATCACTGTTAACTGGGATATATTCATCGTTGACGATATTGATGATTCCCTGTATTCCGTCGATCGTAAAACAATAGTTCTTGTGTATGTCTTCCGCACTCAATTCTTTCAAAGGATCATAATGTCTTGGGTATGAGCGAGGACGAAGAACGGGAGCATCAACAGGCATGAAAGCAGCCATGTTATTGATCTGTCATTCATCCACGCTTGCAGGAATAGATATGGTCGGACTAGTAGACTGTTCTCGATCAGTCTAGCAAATTTGCTTCAAAAATGATAGTCAGACTAGTAGTGTGATCTTGCTAGTGCAATCTCTGCATATGAAGTCAGTGTAGAAGTCCGACTGCATAGTTAGACTACTGAAGTTCATGCTACTAGTGAGATCTCTGCATACGGCCCCAGGTTCGGCCGAACTAACGAACCATCACGAAAACCGGAGTTCGGCCGAACATGTTCAGCCGAAACGAACGTTCGATGCACCCCTAATTACAAGCTCACCCCCACACACACACCTGCCTGACATCAGATGGTCGTGCAGAGAAATGATTGACTTTCGACATAGCTATCCGACAATTCTGAACTTCTGCAAGGGCAATGTGACGAATTCAAATCACCATTGCATTTCATTTCCATGCTTAACCAACCTTGAAATCGAATTCATGAATGTATTTGAGGACACAGGATATTTCAAGTTTTGCAGAACGAGTTTTGGAAACGAAGATAAGAAATTGGCTGTTCTTCTTGACAAATGATTATCTTCAAATACATTCTTCCCGATCGTCGAAAAATATCAATTCAAGTTTGAAGGAAACCAACAAGTATTCTGCAACAGGTACTACTGAAAGAGGAAATAACAGGACGACGCTTCAGCATGTTCACGTCTTAAGGTCCATTCACACCGGATGCGGCGCAGCGAGTCCAGAATTTTCGTTCAGAATCTTAATAAACCTATGGGACTGCTCACACAGAGACGCGCGGGACCGCGCAGCCTCTGATGTCAGAGAAATAACCAGCGTGAGCCGGTTATCAGAATGCACACATTTGTCTTGATATTTCATTCCACAAAATGACGTATTGAGGCGAAGAACTATGAGATGTGCGATCTTCTGAGTACTACACCATCTGACAATCACAATCACATTCTGTTGTATCCTAATGAATGCATGGAATGTTTCTTGTCAAATGTTCCCTGCTTGAAAGGAAAAAGTGACTCTCTGGACTGTGATAGCCATCAAGGCCTGAAGATGTTTGATCAATGATCATGTACAGAAAATCGCTGAGTATTAGAAAGACGAGTATTAGAATCAATATACAGAGAGGCCAGATCAAAACAAACCTGGAAACAACCTGGAATGCAAATGCTTGAAGATAGATATTGAGAAGTCAAAATGTTCGGATCAGCAAGGTCGATTATACGATACTACAAGTGGATGAGACCAGGTATCCTTGTGTTGTATGTAGAAAGGGAGTAGGCCGGAACTCAATCATAAGTCTGAAATGCAATTTTTGGATTCACCATCTGTCCTGATCCAGATTCAAATGCAGTAGACTTCAATGCGAAAGCATCCTGGCTGCCGAGGGTAACATATTCACAGCGATAACATTGGTAACGATGAGGTAGAGATTGACTCCTGTTACTTTAGCCATGTTATCGATCAAACTTGAGGTTGTTTCGGCACTACTACCGCAAGAATAGAAATGGCATGGATGACTTTCCGGACACTAGTACTGCTATACTCACGAATCACAACAACACTCTAAGACGAAGAGGTTTTGTCTATCATACGTCCGTCAGAAATGTGCTACTCTGTGCCTCAAAGACATGGGTAGTGAAGACTGACGACATCAGCAAGCCTTTGAGAAACGAGAACCACATGATCAGATGGATATGCTCCACAAAGCTTTCTGATCTTCGATGATAGGCATCTCGATAATAGGCCGAGCTTTGTGAGCGTAGATCAATAGATGGACTACGACAAGCTTAGAAATTTCAAATTACCGAGTGTGCTGCGTACAAGCCGTTTCAGGCATTTAGAGCATATGCCTGACCGAACCGGGTCCAAAAAGGCACGGCTACTAGAAATATTTGGTCAGAGCATACGTGGAGACCAATGGAAGAAAGGGATACACGAATGTCGATCTGCAAGACCGTGCAGCTTGGAGAAGCGCAAACCGCCCACATCGGAATCGATGCGACATTACGTCCGATCCCCATGCCTGACGAGACAATGGTTCAAAATTGGAAAGTAATTAAATAAGTAGGATTTTGCACTTCGATCGACTGTTTCGTGAGTGAGAGCGCGCTGGAAAACCCGCGGTGGTTATCGAAGATGGACAATGCATCTCTCCATCCATCCATTCGTCCTCACTCAGTCACCATCTACTGCCTCTGTTGAGTGCATTTTTTCTAAAGCTGGTTTATCAGCGTTGGGATTAGGTCAGAAGCACACAGAATAACCAGAAGCTGTTTGAATAAACTGCTCATGAAGATGGAGCTTGCTGCTGATAGCGCAAGCTGTCTCATTGAAACTAATGCTTTGGTGTTTTGAAGATTTGCGGCTTATGACATATTCTATGTGCTTCCGCCCTTGCGTATCAGAGTAGCTCCAGAGCTCGTTCTTTAATGCACGAAACAAAATTTAAAATTGGTTTTAAACTCCAAAATGCCCCCTCCCCCGATTTTGATGAATAAAATTGTGATATCTGAATAAACTCAATTTTGTATACTAGGCCATCTTATTGAAACCAACATCTAGATCAAAGTCTCACTTCCTTGTCCTAGTCGTATTTTGTTTAAATATTAGCGAGCCAAGCCTTAAGAAAGTAAAGCAAATTATTGATCGCTGATCGGTGACTTTGACCGATGATCGAATGATCGGTGTGTTGTTAAAAAGGATCAGATTGTGTGAAGTAATAATTTCTAATTTTACCTGTAGTGAACTTGAAAATACTGCTAATCCTTACTCAGCTTTAATGGGTGTCGCTTTCAAGAATATTCGCTGTATTAAGAAATTTTTATGATATTCGCCTCTTACAAATTACAAATGATGAAATTCAATCTGGGCCTGATTTCTGGTACCACAGCTTTAATGATCATGTCCGGATGAGATAAACTTAAGATATGCATTAACCGATATCAGTCATCTCATTGCTATAAATTATCTCCTTGCTTTCTAATGTAATAAGTTCCAAATGGGCCTATCATGTATTTATTTATATTTGCTGTTATTATATCATAGCACACATTCCTTCGTAATGGGTTGTTCATTCGTATATAGTTTAAATTCTCATAATAATCTATCAATCATCTCTAATAATATAACTTCTCCATGCTCAGTAATTGATCTTTTCAACTATGATAGGCGAAAAAAAGGTATTCAAATATCGAAACAATTCTGAAAGCCAACTTAGAGTGAGAGCATTGGACTAATTCTGAGGCATGATTCTCAACATATTCATTGAAAAAAACTTACTGTTTAATTCTTTCTGCTTCAAGGATGCGAACGCTTCGTTTTCACTGGAGCTCGGATAGTGGTCTTCAAGTTGCCTTGATGTTCTCCATTCATCGGGGTAGATGTGATGAACGAGCTGCAATCCCGATGCCTACAGGTAGAGTTCCAAATAAATTCGCGTTTACGGGATCGAGATATATGAAATAATGTTGCCATGCATTTAACATTAATGGGTTTCATCATCAGTCGGATATGTTGTCATTATTTACGGACCCATATTTCACGCAGTCGTAGTTTATGTGTCCGATCTCTAATGACAGTATGTGCACTGACAGATAATTAAAGTCCTGTAGTTGTCTCTAAATCTTCACCCCATCCATACTGAGGGGTGGGGTGATCGCAGTTCTATTGTGGTCCTCGTAGAGCTAAGCCTACTTACCCCTTTTTGACTTTTAGTATTAGTGCATTTTGGATTTGACCGAGTAGACGGTTAAATTTAAGATCACTGGAGTGTCAGAAAGCTCACACTCTGAATACATTGCACCGTAAATTTCATGTCATCTGGAAGAAAATCGATGCGCTTCGGAACCGGGTGTGGATATGGTCAAAAGTAAGCAGCATCAGGAGCATAGTGGACGATTGCGACGTTAAGTCTTCCTTCTCATGCAAGAAAGCCAGACTTGCTCAGAAACCAGCCAACTGTATAAAACTTATGTAATCATTATTAATACATAGCATCAATATTGCAGAAAATTGCATATAATACTGGTTCCTAAGTAAACAAGCGCGATCACTAAGTGGCGTATACCGCAGAAGCAAATATGTCGATGCACGGAACTATCGTAACTTCTACTTTTTTCATTCATAAGCGCGTTCTTTTTTGCAACTATCACACGATGAAGTCACTTCATTTATCTCATATAGCCTCTTTCACATATAATATGCAATCTCATAGCTAAGTTTAAAACATGCATGATATGTGTAGTGGTATGTAAAATAACTGTGGCGCATAAGATCTGCGTTTTTCAATTTCTATAGCATGCACTCATGATTTTTGTTGGGGAGAGACTCATATTATTGATCAATATCGATCTGACTGATTGACTTTGATTGACCTCATAGAAAAGTGCCTTTAGAATGCTGGATGTGTCTGATGTGTTTTTTTGTGCAGAAAATTCCATATTTTAAAAATACAGTGTATCTCTTATATTCCTTGTATGAACATAATGTTCGTTTTCTACGCAAAAATGTTATCTAGAATCGGTGTTTCTAAAGAGTAACTATTAAGGTAATCAGTCACAGCCAATCAAACGGATCCACTTTGATCAATAAATCGGCTGGAATTCTTATGTCATTAGATTAAACAGCATTATCAATGCTAAGTTCGTTTTCTGCGCAAAAATTTCATTCATGCAAATCCATGAATGCTAACCAAAACAATGTTTAAAACCTGAGATTTTAATTTTTGAGTTTGTAAATACCATTAGCCTGCTTAGTTAAATTTACAGTTTCAGTAGATACATGTACACCGTTTTATTGGAGATTGCGTGGCAATTCACTGGATGGATTCACACAGAGACAAGGAGCAGCGAAATGTAGGCACACTTCAGAGGCAAGCATAACTGAACAACTAAATAATAATAATGATAATAATAAATAACAACTAATATTACTATTAACGTTGTGACTCAGTTTATCAACGTTTGTGGTTGTCTGTTAATTGCCATCAGCTTTGATCTCACCTTCATGGAATGGTTAGGCTGCCGCACTGGTAGATTTGCGTTATCGATGATGTGTTGGTTTGACTTTGATTCCTTGTCTATTTGTATATAATTGTTACCATGGGAAGGAAGGGCATTGGCAAGATAGTGGTCATTGACGCTTTGGGAGTCAGGGAAAGGCGAAATAGGACATCGTAGAAAAGATTGATGACCGTCTGTAACATCTTCTCCTTCAATTTCATGGTCAGGCGAACTAGTAGCCAGTCGAGGAGTGGACGGGGATAAATGCGGATCCTGAAGATAATCACATGTCGATGTGAACACGGAATTCTCCTCGTCATCGGGAACAGGGACCTTGACGGAGCGGAGAGGGAGAGGAGGAGCAGCTGAAGAGGCAGGTCACACGAGGAAAGATAGGAAGAACAAGGTTTGTGATTTCTAGCTTTCAAACAGGAATTTTGTTAAGCATTACAAGTTCTAACTATATATCAAGCGCCAACATGACTTCTCTATCTATTCATTACAATTTAAAGGCAATTCTTATAACACCAGTACCAATGCACTCATCTAGCACAATTGCTAATTGACTTTTACTTGTCCTTTATGCATGCAAATTTAGCATAGCCAGTGTTTATTAGCTTTCTATGCTGATCACGATAGAGGTGAACACCTCAAATAAAACAGAATTAGTGAATCTACCATAATTATTCAATCAAATCAATCATCTTTTCGAGTGGAACATATCTGATGGCTTTGATGGAAAATTGACAGCAGCGACTTTAATGAAGAACGAAGTCCAACAATTGAGCAAACTTAAATGAAAAACTTACTTCTGGTTTCCTCCACCCAATATTCACAAAGGACGTCGGCAAAGCGAACTGATTTGCGCGCCTCATTGAAATCTCTTTTAATACTGACTTGACGGGAGCGTGCAGTTGCGGGCCTGGTATTGTTGCGCTTCAGAATACCACGACCTGAGTCACCGTTTACTTCATCCGCTTTCTCTTCACTGTGATTCTCTACTACAGCAGGAGCAACATCGTCTTTCTTATTAACTTCTTTTTTATTTGAGACAGTAGGACGGGATGGTTTGGCTTCAGTTTCTGACACAATATCTTTCGCTTTTGATTCTGATGCATTGTCTTTTTCAGCAGAATATTCTTTCCCTTTACTTTGAGAAACATTCAGTTGGGTAATCTTGGTTTCTTCTATGGACTTCTCTTCTTTCATACCAGTAATTTCTTTCGTATTCGTATCTTCCTCCTTCGTTAACACCGTGTCACTCTTTTCGACATCTTTTGTTTCGAATTCTATGGGAGTAATTGGAGCAATAGAAGATACTCCAGCCACGGCTGAAGACGGACAACCTCTCTCTGAGTGCACTTTATTCTTATCAGGATCCGGGTTTGTTTTGACAATCGACGGAACAGTTGTGTGAGGAACATAGGAGCAGTTTTGTCGTTGAGAAATGGTATCCGTTCTTAATACTGGAAATGTGAAAAATTCAAGGATAGTGAATTTGCTTGTGGACAATGCGCCATTGTATAATTTCCTACGTCATATGTCAGTCAATAAAATACTGCCAGAAATTTTCATCTACAGGGTGCGAGAAAAGTCCTTGCGGATTTTTGTCAACTTTATATTTTGCTATTCAATGATCAAATATCATTTCTTCAGTGACCAATATGTGGCAATGCGTTTGTAGATAACTCTGCCACTCGACTATTATGCATGCCAAGTCTTCAGATTTAACACATAGTGAGCTTTATGCTATTCAATCAACAAAATTTAAATTGATTACTTTCCATACGTTTTGTAAACTCGGCATTTCATTGTGCTATTTTCGATGCTTTAAAAAGCTATGCCACTTGTTTTTCCTGAGCTCCATGGATTTCACATTTGAATCTAGCTACGAAATTTGATCTCATTTTAATCAAATCAACAAAGTTGTGCTTCAAATCGCTATGCCACTCGTTTTTGCTGAGCTCCATAGATTTCAAATTTAAATCTAACTTCGAGGATCGGTCATTAAATGACGTACTAAACCATGGATGATTAACCTTAATAAATGTTATGCCTTGAAAAGCTATGCCACTTATTTTTGCTGACCAGCATAGATTTCACATTTGAATCTTACTACGAGATTTTTAATTTTAATCAATACATTTTATACACTGTGTTTATAAACTCGATACACTGATGGATGTGAGTAATTTGATATTGTGATGGAATTCTCGACAATAGAAAAAGTTTATTGCACATCGTGGGCCATTTCTTTCAACTGTGAAGAAAGTGCTCGTCAATTCAGAGAGAAATTTAACAAGGAACCCCCATCATCGAGAACAATCTTGTATTGGAAGAACAACCTTCTTGAAACCGACAGCCTGTCCCACGACCGACCCAGAAGTGGCAGACCCATAACAGCATCTGGAGATGAAAACAGGCAAAAGGTAATTGAAGCCGTCACTGAAAATCCTTCAACTTCGACAAGAGCGATATCGAGGGATGTCGGGATCTCTGATTTCACTGTCCGAAAAGTTCTAAAAGCCGAGCATTATCATCCATACAAGCCGCTATATTCTCAATTTCTTTGTGATGGGGACGAAGACCGCCGCTTACAATCTTGTGAAGAAATGAGGAGAAAATCGAGAGAAGATCCTGCTTTCCTCCGAAAGCTAACATTTTCGGACGAGTGTGTCATGTCGTTGACAGGCAACATCAACAAGCACAATGTGCATTTCTGGACTACGACGAACCCGAATATTAGAATGACCAACCCAGGCAAGACTCCTAGCCTCACCGTGTGGGCCTGTATAGGCTATTCCGGACTTCTTCTCTACGATATCAGTTCAGAAACCATGAATGGAAAGAGATATTCTGATCTTCTGTTGAACCAAGTCGTTCCTTATTTCTCTCGTGGCACTGGAAGAACCCTTCTGTTCCAGCAAGACGGAGCGCCTCCCCATTACTCTCTTTCAGCGCGTCAAATTCTAGAGACTCATTTGTCCAATCGCTGGATCGGCAGGAGAGGACCTATTGAATGGCCAGCAAGATCGCCGGACTTGACACCCTGCGACTTTTGGTTCTGGAGTCACCTGCGGCAATTGGTTTATCCTCCAGGTTTTATTTACAGGAACATTCAGGACTTGCGGGAAGAGATTGAGCGACAAATGAACAACATTGCTCTCTCTTACTACCGTGATTCGTTGAGGAATTTTCAGAAACGTTTTCTGAAGTGCATTGAGCATGACGGTGAGCTATTTGAAGAATAAAAATGTCAATGAGTACATGGAATGTTTAGTTTTTATTTCTAGATGGGTTTGTTTAAAGAAAAATGAAAATAAAGTAAAACAATTTACCATACAATAACTAAATATAAAGTTATCAAAAATCCGCAAAGACTTTTCTCGCACCCTGTATTACTTGATACTTGTACATTAAGATTTTATTACTTCTTTTCAACTTTGTACAATGAGAAAAAAATGAGAAATAGAAAAGAAAGTTTGAATCATATTGTCATAAAAATATATATAATTTACGAGGCTCAGAAGAAATTGGTCTGAGGCAATGTAACGCATTGAGGTCACTGTTATTCATTCTGCTCATTGAGCTGATAAGTAGAAAAAGGGGCTTATAAGACACACCAGATAACTTTTTCTCGCAGACGATTTAGCAGCTATTTGTCATAGCAATGAAAGCAAAATTTTGATAAAAACTGTCATCGAATGAGTTTGAAATAAACATTGATGTAACGGCTAAGATCAGAAATACCTTGGCATGAGTGAAATCAAAGCGAGTGGAAAAATTTGTGTCTTAGAGGGGAGGTGTCAGATGGAGCAGATGAAAGGAGAAAGCTGAATCAAAGGAAATGTACTTGAATCATGTGTATTATCAGAAATGTAGTGTTGATAGATACCTCAGTTGAAGGCCTGAAGTTGAAGCTGTCCTCTTGGAAAACAAGTTTGGCATCAAAAGGAATGAGAGTCAACGTTTACAAGACGAAGATCATGGAGCCATGCACGGTGCCTCTAGCAGAGTCTGGCGAATGCCCATGCGGAGTTTGCAGACAAGGGGTGGGCGGGAATTCCATCAAGTGCGGCGTGTACGACCACTGGATCCACTAACGATGTAGTGGTGTGAAGGGAACTTTGAACAAGGTTGGGTCCAATCTCGGGGTACCCCCAAGATTGGACCCAAGAGTGGCTACTTCTCTAATGAAGTGGGACAACAATTTCTAGAACATGTTTGGAATTTTTATTGAGATTTAAAATTGCATGAAGATATTTTGAATCATACCATATTGTACATATTGCTATCCAATTAATATGTATCTGATGTTCATATTAATTACTGTTTATTACATGAATTTGTTATTGCGGAATTGAGGCCATATTAATATTCAGCTAAAAGTTTTAATTATCGGCGTAATTATCTCTGGGCTTAGTATCATCAACCCTGTTTGCGTCTACAGCCTAATAATTTCCTAATTAGAACAACATGCATGACTAAGCTACATTCCTTACAACGTATCTGATCGAGAAACGAAACACACATAAAATGGGGCTCGTATAAGATGAAAATAGCACAAATGTACATGTAGATATAACGATATTTTTACTAATCGTAAGAAGCAATCATCAAATAATGTCACTGCATTAAATGATACCGATATCTTTCTATTTCTAATACATGTAGCCTATTGTAGAACATGTAGAACAAACAATATAGGCCGAAGTTTTTAACTTTCAAGGCAAGAGGCTGTATGAAGCAAGTTATCTACGAATTTTTGTAGGCTACCAATTTAGCAGCATAATCGTTATAATTGGTACTGGTTTAATGCATTGCATTTTTTCATTTATCATTTGTTTTATTTCACGCAAAATAATATATACAAAATTCTGTCTAACACAATATGCATTACGTCTAGTTTAATGGATTAAATTCACGAGGAAGCCATAGGTAATCAAAGCACAGTTTAAAAAGCTAATTAAACAAACTATCAGGTAGACATTTACGGCAAGTCTACATCAAAGTTGATGATAGCACAGTTTTATCATAGAAAGACCAATCGTGTTATTGAAGCAGATAACATATTTACATGTACATACATGTAAGCTTGCATGTAGATGACTTGCTATGACATGATGTGGTCATATACTTAGGCAGAATTTTTCCAAGAAAATAGCAAATGATCATTCATGGTCAATTTCTTTACTCTTGGGTTCTCACTCTTGTGGGTGGTACCCAAGCTCTTGGGTACCCCCAAGACAACCCAAAACCCAAGAGTGAACCCAAGACCCAACCTAGCTTTAAACGCAGCTGTCTCATTTTGTGTGCCCAAGGTGTTCGGGGCGGCCTCAGGTAGATGCTCCGAGAGAGTTTGATGAGTTAAGTGTGGGTGGTGACCGTTTCAGCTCAGTTAATTTCTTCTGTTACCTTGGTGATATGTTGAGCACCGCAAGTGGATCCGACCTTGCAGTGACTTCGAAAGTAAGGTATGGATGGAAGAAGTTCCATGAACCTGCACCTTTCCCGATATCAAAGGCTCCCACCTTCAAAATGAAAGGCCAGGTGTATTCTGCTTGTGTCCGTAGAGCGATATGTACGGAGTGAGACATGGGCCGTGAAAAGTAATCAGATCATGAAGATTGAAAGGACAGAAAATGCAATGCTGAGAAGAATGTGCGGTGCAAGGCTGCCGATGGACACAGGGGTGACGACCTAAGAAAGACGATTAACCTGGAATGTATCTCCGATGTTCTACAAAGAAGACTGCAGTAGTATGGCCACATTCTGAGAAGAGATGAGAGTAACTGGACGAAAAGATCTTTCCATTTGGAGGTCGAAGGCAGAAGGCGGAGAGGAAGACCAAAGTAAACATAGAATCCAGCAATGGTCTACGATCAACAGTAGTGGAGGCGCGCCATCATAAAGCAATAATCGTCTGAACACGTTCAACGTGGACAAGGACGAAAAAGTGTTGCGTCGAAATAACAACAGAATAAGTTGCGATTATATGAAAACAGATGGATCATTGGGTAGAACCTACATGTATGTGCCGGTGGGTCCCCAATGAAAAAAAATCCTTGATTTATTGCATGGTGAATGGGGTCGCACATCGCAGCATATGTAATACCTCAGCAAGTCTCATGAAAGATGCGGTGTGCAGCTAGTGCTATTTCAATACATCATGCTGTATGCAGCTCCTACTAAAGCGCATCAATGAGCATTTGCCTAAAATTGCTGGATATACACTGTCTAAACCGATACATGAAGGCCTACCGGCATAAACTTTTAGGAGTTTGGTAACAATAAGCGTAAGAATTATCTGAATGAATTATTAGCTTTACAACTTTAACATAGGACATGAATTTGAACATGCATGCAATTATGGAGACTGACACACCATACAGTTGAAAATAACTGTTCAAAGTCATTGGGTCCGTGGGATTCCCATAGATTGATGACTGATTAATCCCGTCCGATGAAATGGGCTTGGTAACAAAAAACTCACTCGTGCCATAAAGACATCCCTGTCCCTTACATGCAGTATGTCTATACTATTGAAAATTTGAGTAGAGCATACGAACCTGTATTGACCGCAAGCGATTTATCGAGGATTTCATTCGTCACACTAGATGAAGAGATTGTCAGAGGAATGTTGCTCGGTTTGTTCTCACTAACAATTGAAGAGGATGGCCGGCTACTATGAAAACGAGAGAGGTTACTCTCAAACATGTCTCTAGCCGTAGTCACGTTATACAGCACAGGATTGGATGGAGTTGGCGCGCGAATAAATGGTGCTACAGAAACCATCAGAGGTGCTGCACGACGTCGAGGGCCATATTTCTGTAAGAAACTCTCATTACTTTTTTCCACCACTTCTTGTACTCTGTGTCGTTCATCGCTTTCTCCACAAAAGGCCGATTTATCTGCAACCGCCGTCAAACTATTGAAACGGCGCAAACGCCGACCCGTTCGAGTTTGAGATTTTGATGACGATCGAACAGGACTGGGAGAACGAGCTCTACGACGTGGGCCTGAAAAATTTAGAGAAATTGGTTAACACCAAAATTCATAGGAACTGTGGTACGTGATATAATTGAATTCTATAAGTGGTTCCAAGGAATCGAAAATGCAGACATTACACAAAATCAGGACGATATCAAGGGCGAGCTTCAACACTGCATAAAAATGTCTAATTCCATGGATTTATTATTCGTATACAGTAATTGGTTTTCTCGGCACATGCATTGCATATGCCGGAATTGATGACAGAAAATGCTTGGGATGCATTAAGCATGGCTGGTGATGAATTTCATTTTCTAATTTTAATGCGGGGCTTACACGGTATTCTTATTGCAGTCACAAGGTTTTCCCGTCATTTATCTACAGTTTACATTACAAAAAACAATGATCTAAAACTTGTGCGGTGATCATTTTGCTAAACGACTAGGCATCTACAAGACTTCTGCTGGGAGTCTACGCAGAGTTACAGTTTCGTGCGAACTAGTCACTCACAGGTGTCCTGAAATGCATGTTTCAGTACATACATGTAGATGTAAAATGCGCAGCTTTCATATTCACATTGTCAGCCATCTGGAAAATAAACGGAGCTCGACTTTTCGCTGAAAGACAAAATCATACCTGGCGGTATGAAATGCGAATAGAACTAGTTCATGGTGCAACGCAACGTTTATGGGATCATGTCAAATAACCAAGGATGTCTACAACACAGACTAATTTTCGACTTCGGGAGTTAGAGTCTGAGTGCTTGGCTGTCATTGTGAAAACCAAGCGTCAACTGTTAAAACTTGCTCAATTATTTCACTGTCTCATCAAATAGATACTTTTTCTACAGAGTATTGCGTTGAAAGAAGCGGCAAAGCAGCAAAGACCAGCGATATCTGAGCGACCACTTTACGAAGCATTCTTCTCTGTCACTGTCTCTTCAATGTGACATTCATTAGTAATCAGGCTTTACAATATACATTGTTCAATTTAGAAGTATCAGTTCTCTTCATCAAAATTTCTCTATTGTCTCTCTTGATAGAAATGTCAACTTGCGGCAGATAAGCGCACAAACACTTAAGTCTAAATCAAATGAATAAAAAACGATTTGACACTTGATGCAAAAATGAACCTGTATCACTCCACAATATCGTGTGTTGACTGAAGCTGCAAATTGCATATTAAAACAAGCGATAACCGTAATGATTCTGTGATAAATAATCAATTTGTGTCTAAAAGATAATAAAAAGTATAAAGATAAAAAAGATATAAAGAGTTTGTAGGAGAAGACCAGCAAAGAAGAATGCGAGATAGGCTGTGATGAAGCTGACAACATCATTAGAAGCGCATAGCCAAAGACACGTTGGGAGAGACGTTGGTGGAACGCCGAAGTAAAGGAAGCCATCAAGGTGAAGAAAGAAAAGAGGAAGGTCAGACATTTTAACAGGAATGAAGAAAGCATCCGCAAAAATATGAAGGTCAACAAGTCGGCAAAGCGAGCGGTTTCGAGAGCGAAAACCAGCGCATACAAGGAGCTATACTAGAGCCTAAACTCCACAGATGAACAAAACAAAGTCACCACAACAGGCAAACAGAAACACAGAAAATCAATGGACGTCTACCAAGCCAAAGCAAAGAGAGATGCCGGCGTAAATATTCTCTCAGACGATGAAGAAGTGAGAAAGGTGGAAAGGCTGTTTCGGACAGTTGATGAGCAGTGGAAATCCAAGAATAACAAGAGTAGTAGAGGCAAATGAGGAAGAGGAAGTGGAAGCAATTTCAATAAATGAGACCAAAGAAGCTCTGAGCAAGATGAAAAACGGGAAAGCAGTGGGACCGGATAACATCCCTGCCGAAGCATGGAAAAGCCTTGAAGAAATGGAAGTTAAAATACTGAATCACATAATGAATGAAATAATTGCAAACAAAGAATGATTGCTGAATGGAGTGAATGGAGAAAGAGCACCCTTATGTCAGTTTACAAGAACAAGGGCGATATACAAGACTGTGGTAACTAACGAGGAGTCAAGCTGACGTCCCACACGATGAAATTCTGGGAGCGGATAATCGACAGAAAGCTGCGATCAGAGATCACCATTTCCCGATAACAATGTGGCCTCATGGAGAGACGGAGCACCTCTGATGCAATATTTGCCTTTAGACAGTTGATGGAGAAATACTGAGAAGGACAAGAACAGTCGTACTGGATTCATTGATCTTGAAAAGGCCTATGACAGAGTGCCGAGAGACGAAGACTGGAACTGCCTCAGAGAAAAATGATAGGCGAGAAATATATTCAGCTAATGAAAGACGTGAATGAAGACAGCAAAATATTCGTGCGTTGCACTGCCGGCAACATCAAGGCTCTGCTCTCAGTCCATTCATCTTTAATATCATTACGGACTGTTCTACAGAAGGAGTGAGAAGTCATGCACCATGAGTCATGATGTTCGCAGATGATGTGGTCTTGTGTGAGAAGTCAATGGAAGAAGCTGAAAACAGTCTGGGAAAATGGAGAAGCTGTCTAAAAATATGAGGCATGCGTGTGAGCAGGAGGAAGACGGAGTACCTGAGCGCTGAAGGAGACATGAGAGGTAACCATGCAGGGAATAATGTGATGAAGGCTAAGGAGTTCAGAAATTTGGGATCCTTAATACAGAAAGACTGCGGATCGGATGAGGAAGTAGCGAAAAGAACACAGACAGGATGAAAAGACTGGAAGAGCGTAACTGGTGTACTATGTGATAAGAAAGCATCCGCGAGGATAAAAGGAAACGTATTTAAGACCATGGTAAGACCGCCAATAACATATGGAATTGAGGCAATCGCTGTGACCAGGAGGCTGGAGATACAGATGGAAGTTGAGTGTCTGATAACCCCAACTTCGTCACCACCGTTCCATTTCATTTACCGAAGGTGGTTGTCTGGATGTGAGTCTGTAGTGGTGGATTGATTGGGCCGTTTTTCTTTGAGGGAACAGTTAATGGCGACAATAACTTCAGAATGCTAAGCGAATGGCATATACCCACCTGAAAGAACTCGAAGATTTCCAAAATGGCAATCTCATCTTCGAACAGGACGGGGCAACGCCACAAGTGAGACATTCATAAGTGACTTGACGAGGATTTCCAGGAAATTGGGTCGGACGAGCTGGATAGATCCGTTGGCCTCCGCGATATGACTGTTGATTCCTGACAGGCTCCAACTCTGACTCAGATAACTAGTAGAGATCAAACATCAAAAATCTAGGTTATCTTAGCATAGCTTCGACACTCTTTCGAATGTCTTCGAAAAGTAAGTGGATATGCAGCCGCGCAGCACCGGATTCATATCTCAGAAATTTTAGTACCTTGTGAAACAATAATGTCAACAGTTGTAGGTCCATAACCTGAATGGGGAAAGTAGACAAACCGAGACTGATCAAAACTGTCCTTAATGTGAGGTAGCATCAGCTTCTGACTGACCAGCTTCTCGAAAACCTATGAATAAGCAGCAGTGAGATATTACGTCGTACTTAGGTGGCGTTGTACGAGTATTACTTCATTATTTATGCGCACGAAGCTATTTAAATATCTCAGTTGAGATTCTTTGCCATTTGATACTACAGTAAGAGACTATGGCTCGACAACTCTCGATATACATGTACTAAGCGCTTGATTCTCTAAAGTCGCCTGGAAGCGGCTGTTCGATGTATTCTCACGATATCTTCTATAGCAGTCGGCAATTTCAATTTTTTGAATACTGCGGAAATTATCGAAACTTTTCAGTAAGAAAATGTAAAGTAAGAAATATACTTTGGGAAAGAATTCATGTTTTATTTCAAGATGCATCTCGTTGTAATCTGCAAAGCACCATGAAGTTGACTGGTTTAACGAACACTAACGTGCGAAGACAAAATGAAGATATTCAAACCTGCTTTTAATATCAATCAGAGTTTCAACTCAATTAAGGAAAAATGTCAACACTTTCAAGCGCTTGATCTACTTGATGTCCGCTACAGTTGTTGCCTCTTGATGTGGTATTTCTATCAGCACAGATTGCAAGGGAAAGAGTTGAGACTTGGCAGTTCAGCACCAAAAATTGATGTTTTGAAAGCCCAGAGCTATTTTTCTACTTTTTTGACATAAAGACTCCTCTATCAACCATAGGCTGCTCTGTAAGAACTATTTTTTCTTTGACCAATTCTTATCATTTTTTATGAAATCTTTCCAGGTTCAAAATATCGTCTTTTCGATAGTAATGCAAATGAAATTAATCTTTCGACTGATTTTAGATATATGGTTGATGTATACTCAAAATAGTGTCTGTCGTTCACAATGGATTGTTGCAGGGGTCGGCAACGTAATTCCAAGTCAGCCCACGGGCCACTGGATCAAGTTTAACCTTCTCGCAGCATCATAAACCCCTAACTTGAAAATGAAAGGTTAGATGTATTCTGACTGACTCCGTAGCGCGATGATGTACGAGAGTGAGACGTTGGCCACGAAAATCTATCATATCATGAAGATGAAAAGAACAGAAAATTCATTGATTAAAAGAAAGTGTGATGTGTGGTTGATCGATGGACACAGGAGTGAGAGTCTAAGGAACAAGATGAACCTTGAAGGCTTTTCGTCCAGCTACATTATGAGAAGACACGAAGATGACTTGATAAAAAGAGATCTCTTCCGCTCGACGTCATAGGCAGAAGACCAAGAGATTGCTGCTAAGCTCTAGATGATCTCCGAGCTCTAGAGCTAAATCCAATGATCTACAATCAACAAAAATGGAGGTGCGCTATTCGAAAACACCAACCATCTGATTCCGTTCAACGTTGAAACGGTCGGAAAACGAAGAATAATAAAGTAAGTAAGGTACTGCAGACTTCGTATGTTGCACGTCGGTAGCCAATTTTGAAATAGAGCTGCAGGTTGACGACCCCTGGGTAAATGTATCAATATGTACGAGCATGCCTTGACTAGTCATGTCTTATGTTTAGAGTTGAAAAGAGTCAGGTTTTATTATCGTCATAATCATTTGACTTTGCGATCTATAAAAATGCTCAACGGTTTTCAACTACTATCAAGAAGTAATCTTCAGGTACAAAATATTTGGATTAGTATAAGTTCAAAATCTAAATATGATATGCAAGGAATGAGTAGGAAAATGATATTTCCAATGAGAAGACTTCTAGATTGCAGTGATTTGCATTTTCATAGAGAACAAATAATTATAACAGTCATAAAAACTTGACTCTAAACAAGTGCTAGTATATTTACTCGAAATGATTCTATTTAGACTACTTGACTGTGAGGCATTCACCATTAACGTATTGTCGGATGAACGTTTCGCCAATTAGTAAGTCAAATCAGAAATACCATAGAAAAAAACTGAGGTTTCTGGACATCATGAAATAGGATTTTATGATGAATACATATAGGTAATGCAAATGTAATTCACACAAAACTAAAGTAACCCTATATAAAACACTTTTCTGTTCAATGTACAGATGGTTTTGCTTTGAGCCTAGCCATCCGCAAATATATATTGGCATAGAGGATTAGGAGATTAAGGATTACATCTTATGAGAAATAACCGTTCAATTAATTTACTTATTCTATATTTATTGCAAGGAAGCAATTAAACCTAAAATTTCAGACAGGAAGAATCAGCAATAATTCTTGAAACTTGAGTAAAACAGGAAAATGCAGCTGTTATTTTTCACTCCGCAGCGATACCAATTGATGACGTTCCGCTAAACATTCCGTTACATACTGATGTTGCGTCATTGTGTGTGAACGACTTGTCCGCATCGCAAAGACAATAAACACCATTCTGCGTTCAACGACACACCAATGACATCTGCAATCATGTACAAAAGTTAGTTCTAATTGGGTTCATGAACGGCGCCTCAATGAAATCTTAGACAGATTAGTCTTCGCTGCATCACCGGTTAAATCGATCAAATCTTAAATCTGGTATGGAACGGTCTAATGGGAGGAATTGAGGGATTTCATTGCACGATTGTGCATACACAGGTGATAATAATTTAAGAGTGTTAGAGACTGTGTAATACTGTATGATAGCTCCAAAGGGACTCCTGTTCATTTTATTTCATCCGATTACCGACTGTGTGCATGCAGTGGATAGCAACTAATACGTGACAAATATCATTCATTACACTTCCGTTCCTGTTTTATTAATGTAAGAAATCTAGCAAGCTATGAAGAAAGCAAAATATGATATTGAGAATGTGTCTTTATATTCAGCTATTTTTTTACTGACAGCTTCAAAAATAATTGCACAAAAATCAACACATCTTCAAACGCAATTTTCGCATTGATGGTCAGGCTCATTTTGTAAAAACTTTTGAAAATGAAACCTTATGTTTTATATATTATTTTGATATAACACCTAAATTTCTGAAGTAATCAACTGTAGCCCGTGCAGGTTTCACTAAAGAAAATTGAGGTTTCTTTCACGCACGATTTCAACATGAAGACGAGAAAATTAAATGACTACATGATTTGACCATCAGTTGTCTCATGATGCATGGATTTTACACTCGTTCAATATACAGGAAGAATAAGATTTGCCGAAAAATGTACTCACTTCTGACACACTATAATCATTAATGAGGATGTTCATCTTAAATAATCCAAATGCCATATAAAAGGTAATGTTCAGTGCATTGAATTGGCAAAGCGTTTCGCTTTTTTGTGTCTAGTTAGGTGTGGTCAGCAGATTTATGAATATACATGTAAAATTTTGGGCATTTCATTCATCGTTTATGTTTTCATCAGCCAAAGGTTCATCCGTTTCCTGCAAACGGTATCAAATCCATTTTAATGACAAATTGTCAATTTCTTTAAGAGATAGGCGTCATGTTTGCTTGTATTTTATAACAAAATATTGGTCACCCAATATGACAAAGTTAGAATGCCTAAATACCTGACAACTGACTGTTGTATTAAAACTAGAATACAAAAAAGAATACAATTAAAATAAGAGATCATCTACACAAAAATCCATTATGAAGTCGTCCGTGCAAAATTAATTCACTATCCAATCAATCATGCCTGATTCATCATCAAAGTGTAGTACTATAATTTCAAAACTCCGCATCTTTGCTACATTAAATGCAATGATTCGATTTTCATTCTATCAACTAAATACCATTTTATGATAATAACAGTAAAACATTCGAAAAATAGCAAGAATAAGACTCTAAAGAAAATACGTGACTGTGCGAAAGAACAAAGATTTAGTCATTTTAGTTTAATCAAATCCGGCAAGAAAATTTATTGGCGGATAGAGAAAATGATGTTTCCAGTGAAAGATAGATTTTAAAAGCGCATGAACCAGAATTCTATGATGAGAGGTTATAATGAAACACACAATAATCTACAAAATAAATCACAAGCACATGCACAATCCAGAAGTCTCATGCAAATGCGATGCCAGACATTATATGAGTATGTTGTTCACTGACCTGAATTTGACTATAAGTTCATTTCTTATATTATTTATTAATTCAAGGGAACGCTGTCAATTGATTTCGTGCATTTCATTTCATAAAATTTTTAAATTAAGGCTTCTTGAAATGGTTGAAGATTCCTACTGATGATTTTAAACTGCTCCCTGTTATCCAATGATGAAGTGGAGGGTGTGTATGAAGAATGCAGATGCCCCTACTCATGATTTTAGAATTCGCTTGCAATCCTAGGACAAAAGCCGTTTGGAAGTGGAAAAACGAAGGATGCTCTGGAATGTGGTTCAAATTGTGATATTTACTCAATAAAATAATTCAATGCATCTTCTATTTAGAGTAATTTGTTATCAGTTCTTTACGGACACCGTTAATTGTTGCAATTTTGGAAATAATCTGAATGACAACCATATTCTTAACATTTCGAGGCACTTTTCTCAAAAGAGAAAAATGAAAACACCGGTTACAATGTATGCAGCATACAGTACACCGACGAAGTGATATACTGACTTTCTTCGTTGATTAAGCGAAGAATAAACTTACTGAACTGAGCTTCTTTTAAGCAACTGAACAGCTGAACAACATATTAATGGAAGGAAATCACTTATGAAAATTGTGATATACCAGTATGCAGATCATGACTCAGTTCGATACATGTCTGATCTCAACATTTTCGATCAAAAAATGCAAGAAACTAAATTTCACTCACTTCATTTCATGTCAACAAACTTTATGAAGTTCTAACCTGAAACATTTGATATTTGCTAATAATCTTACCATCGGTGAGTAAGTGCAGCATATTGATGAAAAAATTCAGAATTATAGACAACAGATACAGCAATAAGATTAGAAGTAACTTTTGAATTTGTGAAGTTGAAGATAACGGCTCTGTAAGAATCACAGATGTATTTGCAATTAATTTACTTCAACCATCATAGAATCATTAATTCCGTATTATTTTGGACTTTATCTCTGTAGAACTAAAACTAATCTGATCACTTTATAAAATAACTGTTTTGATTTTATCTAAACAATGTATAGTTGTCACCGCTCCTTCGGTACATATTTACATTGTCATACATGTATACGTCAGTTTGCTTTTGCGACCCTTTATATTTACTGTATACATGTAAAAGTATGAAAAAAATAATGTGAATTTCATGGTAAATACCGTGTAACAAAAGTTCCAACCTACAAAAGATGAAATAAAATCAGATTAGCATTGTTACAAATAATTTTGTCTAAGCAGCATAGTCATTTCTCCAAGAATCAGTACTTCATTGAAGTACTCTAAGACAATGCCAGCTTCTTCAGGAATAATTATTCAGAAATGACAAAAAACTGCGATTTACCGAATGATAGCCGATATTTTGACAACTTAACCTGTTTCAAGGTACAGCAGAAATAACAGATAATTGGCTACTTTCATCCTAGGCTGAGAGGTCGAAACAGTTATCATCATTCAATAAATCGCAGCTATTAGCTTTTTTGCCATCACAGAATTAGACAGGTCGTCTCTTCTTCTGTTTGACTAGAAAGGAAGCATTGGAACATGTAACGCTAATGAATTGGCACAATCTGCTGATATAATAACATAGCAATCAAACAATGAGCAGCCAGTTCATTAACACGAAAAATTGTGAGAAGTTTCAGTGACTATCAACTGAATCACAAAGCAAAGGAGCACAGACGATGTTAAGTTCTACAGAGAAATCAGGGAACGTATTTTCGTGCGCCTACTATCTTTTTTAACTATGATCTGAAGGAACAACAATATCGAGAAAAATTTTACGCCATGATCTGAATTCTTCGAATTTGAAGAAATCGTAGCAATTGGAGCATTTTGAAAGAATTCACAGAATCCACAAGCGGAGCACAATTGCTTCTCCTATATCTGAACGGCACTAGAAGTTTCTTCTTGCCCACTCATGCCGGATGCACACACGATAAGCCATAAGCCAGAAATCATAAGCTGTAGGCCGTCAGCCAGTTGAGAATCCTTGGGCGACTATCGTCAATGGATCGTTGTGATATAACACGACATTCTTTCTGCCTAAGCTTTATTATGTTTTAAGCTCTTACAAAAATTAGAAAAAAGCATATACATGTATTTTCTTCTTCTGTCGGCTTGTATTACCTGTCATGAGGAAAAATATTGTCAAAAAGACTTACGGCTTATGACTTATGGAAGATCGTGACGCGACTTGTGAACGATGGGTCATGGTCTATGGCTTATTCCGTGTGCCTGCGGCCTTAGTAAGTTCCTGCATGTGCCATCGTTTTGAATCAGTTTGCACTTTTAGCAAGGTGACACGCTTAAACAATGTGATTCTGTGTTTTCTGTATAATGATTGCTGAAAAAGTTAGGAATGTCTTAGAGTACTTCAACGAAAACATAGAGTTTGCATATGTCATTTACATCGATGATCTGATTCGAAAGATTTGATGTCTCTTCGCATCTTTGTTGTGTGTTGTGATTCATAAATAAATAATCTAAGTTAAAAAAACCGCTAATCATGAAACACGCATGAGACAGTACTGGGTTAACTAAAAAATTTGTGCAATCAATACAAAAAAGTAGTAAATTTATCACGAACTTTATGATGTATGCCAAATTTCTTAAACACTCTCCTTTTGTTCTCCTTTTACCCTCGATAATGCCATATGCCAAAAACTTAAATTGCAAATTTTTTCTGTATCTAAGTATCGTGTTTTTGAATTGATTATGCAAGATAATTTGGCTTGCTTTTAAGCTTTATTTATGACATTTCAAGGATGGGTAAGAATTCTTAGGGAAAATAGGATACGTGCTTTTGACTTTGATTCGAAATTATTGTTTAATATAATACGAAGAGTGAAATTTCAATAATCAAAACTTACCAACATTGCTTGATCGCACGATGTTATCACGCCGGTGTTCATGAGTTTTGCCCGTATGAGGTCGACGCTTTCTCCTGAAATTATTGAATGAAACTGTGGTTTTTGATGACCAGTACATCAAAAGAGAGCTCAGAAAATGCTCGCTCTTCCAGTGCCTGATTCATTATCAAACTCACATGCTTTCTTATTGAAAACTTGTGATTTATAAATTGAGCTACTTTCACATTTTGAGCACTGCTCAGCAAATACAGCAACGGATACAAGTCTGTCATGGCTCATTTTAAAGCTGAGAATGCAACCTCTCGAATGATGTGTGGCACGTTTTTGTGTGACACGATTGGAAGGCACGAGAATCGATTGAATTTCGGCGAAATTTAGGTAATCCGTCTTTTATGATCAGCTCTGTGAAAGACAGCTCAACAGACAATGAACAAAATGTCTGAAAACTCATCAAATACTCAGTCGCAGGACAAGTTGAAAACGATAACGAAATAAACCCCACCGCTCAAAACTTATAATAATAATAATAATGAACTTTATTTATCCTCGTCAGTGCGAATTCGTAAACCACCTGGTCGCTATGATCCTTCGAATTTAGATTCAAACTCCTCATAAAGGGGAGAATGACATGAACTGCAATTCTTGATTTGTGCTAAGCATTGTGCGTCTGATAGTCTCAGCACGCCATTGTTGACGATTACTATTAACTTTAATGATTGCGTCATTCCCATTAACAACTTCATGCTATGTTGATGTCCTGTTCAATAAAGCCATTGTATACCATGTATATAAGACTGATATCTTTGATAATGCCCAGAAATTCATTAACGGCCCGGAAAATTCATGGCCTGGAAATGAAACCATAGAAATATTTCGCAACATGGCATACAATGATTATGACATCTACATTTTTCGGGCTGTCAATGGCAAATTGTCGGGCCGCTAACGCGGCCCTCTAATTTGCCATTGACGCCCTCAAAACATAGCTGTCATCATATCATTGACCAACTTACTCGACTTCTATTACAGTGACCATTCCAAACTTTTTACTGGTAAGATTTAGTTCTTTCAAATAAATACACATCGACTGATTTCAAACATATTATCCAATAAAATCCATTTTCGGTACCGCGCATCATAACATCATGATTCTAAAAGATAGAATTATGAGATATGTCTGATGAATGCATTGTGCTCTCGGGTATCAACTTGAATTGAGCTTCTTAATAAGCAGCATAATAACAGAATACTAATTTCGGTAATTTAGAGTCACTCATTTTCTCGCCTGTTTTAGACTTTCAAAAATCATAAAAGTATTGGTCACTTATCATGAATAATTCAACTATCCAGAACTTCAAGCATAGAAGCATGAGTAAACATATGTACCTGTGAGATCGCGATCGTCCTTTAGTCGGCGATGGACTCCGATCTTGACGAATAGATGGTGCTGACTGAAGTTGCCGACGTGGAAGGAGAGATAACTTCTTCTCTCCAGCCGACATCTGAAAAATGTATGACTTTGTGAGGATATAGGATGGCGGCTAACAAGAGGTGATTCTTCATTATTTCAAAAACACACTGTCGCACTCTCCTTGTGCATTGTTATGCCAGTAAAATATAAGCTACAACTATGTACTTCACTCTTTCATAGGAGGTGAATTAGATGAAAACAGCAGTCACTGCTTTTTGTCCCGCTTTCCTATCGTCGTCAGATTCTTGGTTTTCGTTTATTTCTCAGTATGGTGTCTGACAGTGATCTTCCTACGTCATCTTCTTTTGCCCCTAATGGAACACTCCTGACCACTTACATTGTACATGTGTATAACTGTGCAGCCTGCGACCGTTCATTCAGTACAGGATAGGATTGAACAACACATCACTACATATCAATATACACATCTTATAATTTTTTGTCTCTACGAAATATTTTTTCCAAAAGCTAAAATGTTTTCTTAATATTTGTCTCCAAAAACTAAAATGACAAGCTGCTATTTCAGCGATGCTTGTGAGATGTGCAATTCTGAGTCTTTTATAATATAGACACAGGAATATTTTGTAAACTTATCCAGGGTTAAACTTTCGGAAATTCGGAGAAATCATGACTAATTTTTGGGCCACAAATTTAACCGCAGAATAGGCTATTGGAAACCTCTTTCATGCAGCTTGACAATCTATTTTCGCTAGTTCAACCCTGAATAGAAGAGGAAAAGAAAACGTCAAAGGAGAAAAAAGAAGTGAGTCTTATCGATGGATGCCTTAAAGATACTCTAACAAGGATAGAGTATGCACATAGGTAGAGTATCGACTCAAAAAATGTCAGCATACAGTGAAAATTTCAGTATCAAAATGTTTAGTGTTTTGCAAGGATTGCGTTCCCTCAGTCTAAAACATTTTTCATCAATTTTATAAAAGCTTAACTTTTGCAAATTATTCCTGAGTTTATATACTAGCGACTTGGAACTTCAGACATCAATATAAATGTAGTATGAAACTTGTAGGACATCAAGAAGAATGATAATATAATTTGCAAGTATCTCAATTAAACGGAGATTAAGCTGATTGTGAAGGAAATTTCATCAACCGCATTATAATGCAAGCAGGGTTTCGGAGTCGGAGTCGGAGTCCCCCGGAGTCCTATCATTTGGCCGGAGTCGGAGTCGGAGTCCTATCAAATGATAGGACTCCGGACTCCGACTTAGTAGTAAAATTGTTGTAGCCTCAATAAAAGATGGCATTTTCAAAAATATATTTTCCATCATTTTATCTTCCGAGTTTCTCTAGCGACATTAATCTACATTCTAGACAAATATCTTTATTATATTTAATCATTTGATCATTTTATACAATTAATATAACTTACTTTATACATAACTTAACAAGTTGATTAGCCTACATCAAACATTCTAGCTACTACTATACATAATTTGTTATCCTCCAATTGATTTGATATAGACGTATAGCTATGAATTGAAGTGAAAATTTGATGCTCAAAGTTATTTCTTATTAAGCCTATGGCGCACGCGCAGTATTGGTCATTTAATATGAGAATGTCTGTCAATTGTTCATTTTGCATGGTTGGTGGGACTATTCCTCTGGGGATGATTAAGAGTAGATTACAATGATACTATGGAAGATGTGGAGGCCATTCAAGTGGCTCGTGACGCAGACATGTAAAAATGTCATTTACATAAATGAAGTTTATAGTTGCATAACTTAGAGCCAAAATTGTGAGTTGAGAAGACTGGAGAATCTTCGGTGCCCGGAGTCGGAGTCGGAGTCCTTAAGATTTAGTCGGAGTCCTTAAACTTTGAAAACCCGGAGTCGGAGTCGGAGTCGGAGTCCTATCAAAATTTTAGGACTCCGAAACCCTGAATGCAAGTCTTCATACAAAAGTTGAGATCTTATTCTGCCTTTTGGCTCAAATTTCAAGTTTGCCAACTTAGTATAATTCATGCAGGGATTTTTCAACAGGCTTTCATGGATCTGTTAAGTTTAGCCTCTCATCCAAATTATTAGCTAGCAAACTGCATCCTACGGTCAATAAAAATCACTGTGTAAAATTGAGTTCTAAATGGTTAGAATCATAACACTCTATGTAGTTGGAATTCAACTATTCGTATTGAATTGTTGATTGATGCACTTTGTATAGTTACATAATTTTATGATTCACCAAATTAAATTCCAAACTTAAATTTCTTATCTGAATCTGAATAGCATTGTGGACACAGTTACATCCTTTTAGTTAATCATGATCATTGTCGTTGAATGTGATATTTTGCTCTTTCAGTGTCGGTAATTTGAGTGACATGTTCAAGCTCAGGAAAGTACTCCTATTAATGCGGCTGAGCATTAAAGTAAGGCACTTCCATCGAAGCTACTTTAATGAACACGCCAACATTTAATGGCTGTCATGACAGGGAGGTTCTGTAAAATACTCTTCCTTCTTCTGTATTGCTATCATGATCAATCACTTCCGTGGTAATTTCTTCAAAACTGCAAAAAATTTGCATATCCCTCATTTGGTACTGGGTCACAACTCGAGATCATTTAAGAAAAATTGAAATTACATACACATTTGGAATTTAATTAATACTGAGTTGCTACTCTACCTGGCATACTTACTCTATGCAAACAAGGTACAAGATTTAGGTGCAATCTTACCGCCAACGACAGTAAATAAGTTTAACATAGCATATGAAAAACTATATGAAAAATGAGGTACGCGAACAGTGACCATAATAAAACAGAAACAATAGCGCTCACATTGACCATTTCCCTGCGGGTGATAAGGTGATGCCTTTATTTGCCAAAATTCCATTCACGTATAAAAAACTCCTTGCTTCATGAATTGGAATCCCCTATCGGAGTGAACACTAGCGCGTACCCAAACAAAGAAAATAAGTCCTCTAGCTTGCAAATGACAGCTCTTAAAGTGATGTCATTACAATTATACAAGAACGGTAATCGCGAATGTTCATCGATGATCGTTGATAAATATCTGTTGTGGAGTGATGGCTTCGGCCCGACAAAATCAATTGAAATCCTTTCTGCGTTGTTGCCTTGACAAGAGGTGAACGATCAGGCTTAAGATACCTTGGTGTCAGTCGACAACACAGTTCGTGACTCTTGCAGACAGACTCCACGTCTTTAATTGAATATTACAAGTTCTGGCTTCTTATAAAGTGGACTAATCGCACTATATCTGAGTGACACAGCTTGACATGAAGTTCCACGAGACACTATCGACCCAACTTCAATGGACACAAACATGATGCGGCATCTGATGATAAATTTTCCTTTCCAGACCGATATTTGATAGAATATTTCAAATCAGATAACTCCAGACACCGGCGTGATACCTTATCACTCTTAGTTTCCCCACATCTATGGATATCAAAAAAAAGAAGTAGCTTTCTAATAAGTTACTATCGCGAACTCACGCCCATCCAAGAAATGGACCACTGCTGCAGTCTCCATCTCAAAAGATGATCAACTTCTTTTAGGTTGTGAAGGGGTCCGCGAAAAAATGCAACAGACTGTCGTTGTTGAATCAAAGTTACCACCAGAGTGCTACAAGATGCTACAAGTCTCAACAAGTGCTACAAGTCTCAACAGCAAATTTCTCATTATAGTTGACTGGTTTCAAACACGAAAGATCCACAAAAGAATGCAAGTCATCATCAGATATCTGAAAAGAGTCACATTTCAATAGAGGCAGCATGAGTAGAGAAGGATTTCTTAACCACTTTAAATAATAGCCAAATATACCAAGACATCGGCGAAGTTCATCTGCATCTCTATCACCCTCACATCACTCTGATCCTGAAGGACCTACACTGGCTATACATTCAAGAGAGGGTTTACTTTCGCCCTGCAGTGCTCAGCTTTAGATGTCTCAGTGGTTCTGCTCCCTCCTATCTCGTCCAGTCCCTTCTTGGTGTATCAAAGATTGCTTCTCATAATCACTTACGCTTAGCAACCCGTTCTGCTCTGTATGTTCTATTACCCCGCCGATCCATCGGAAATCGATATTTTTCATCTGGGCACCATGTACGTGGAACTCTGTAACTCCGACTTCTATAACCTGCCAGTCTTCTCTCCTCTCTTTCAAGCTGTCCTTGAAAACGCCCTTTTCAGTCGTTCTTCCCTCAGTCATTGTTTTTGTCTATCTTCATACTTTTAGTTTTGTTCAGTGTCCTCGAAGCATCACTGACATAACGCCACTCAAAAATTGTACGTTGAATAGATAAATGAATTCCCAAGTAGCTTCATCATCATAAACGGTTCAAACTTCTCGAGATCTGGTCGCATGGAATTTTGACGAACTAAATATCCCAGCTATTGTATTTCTGTTTGTGTTAGCTTGTACTAGGTTATCCTGTGCATTTCTGCAACATCCATGAAATGCTTAAGATTCACCTCGTGATCCTTGTCATCTTTACCAATATAAACAAACTTCGCGTCAAATTTTTCCTTCATATTATGATCCATCAATAATTCTTTGACTCCCAGCAACATCATTACTAAGACCAAATGGTAATCTTTAAAATTGATATAATTTCGAATTTGCTTCGAACGTCGCAAAATGTTTATCTTCACCTCACAAAGGGACCTGATGACAAGTTCATTTTAAATCCAAAATGCTGAGGTATTCAAACTGGTAGTGAACAAGCATCTAAATCAGAAATTTTATTGATAGTCTTAGGGTACTCTACCACAAAGCGATTCTTTCCGTGATTTTTCACAACCATAAATTGGGCTCTCCATGGAGCAATGGATTCTTCTATGATACTACCAGGCAACATTTTCAATTTCCCGACATATGAACGATCTGTAAGCCTCAGAATAGCGTCAGAATAAAACAGCCTCACAATCAAAGAAAGAAGAGGTGGCTCCACATCCATACATTTCATAGCGTTCAACTTCCCATTGAATCTGATATAAACTCCTGTATGTAATGAAGGAAAGTCAATGCCAAGTACAGCAGTTTTACTTAAATGATCGAATACATTGAATTCATTGAATATCTTTATAATGAACATCATTGATCCGCAAGTCCAATCCAGGGATCTATAGAGGTTAGGGGATATATCCCTATATATCCCTGGTCCAATCCACAGAAGTTCTTTACTGTAAACAGATGACGATGCCTAAGAAATTATCAAATTACAAGAAATGGATTCAATCCCTTGCTGACTGTTTGAACAAAGCAAGAGAAATGAAATTCCTTGAACTGCCTGTATCAACTAATCCTGTATACATGGAGCCATTTGCTTCTATATATAAGGGCGAAGCTTGACCAAAATCTGTGGCATTCAGAAATGTATTAGCTTACTAGTAGGCCTATAAGTCTACTTTCTAGCACACTCGAGCCCATGGAATGTGCCTTGTTACAAAAATAGGATTTGTTTGTACATGAAATATTCTCTTAAAGCTTCAAAATGCCTTTTAAGATTTAGGAAATTCATACATTCAAGTGGCAAGTACAGCAGCTCACTTGGCACTGTAATGCCTTCCTAAGTACCAGTAACTCAAACTGCCGGCATGAATTTCGATCATTTCAAAATTCACTTTTACCAGCTGATATCGGTACAAATATGTCATATCTAATGTTTAGTAAGAAATTTACATTGTGTATGGTATAACACTTTTAAAGTAAATAAAGATGCATAAATCTACATTCATGGGTACAGGTCGTTATTCGTGTTGTCCATGGGTGAAGCCGTACTTCCCTAATTGATGGTGTAGACGAATGAGCGTCGAGTGTATTCAGAGTCTGATTTGAATACGCGGCCTGCATAGCAAGCGTCTCTAAGGTGCTCGGAAACCCCATTGCTGAAGCATTATCAGTACGTGAAATAGCCTATATTGACTGAAGAATTTGAATGCGCTTTAACATGCACATCAACAAATCGACATGGGTACACCACGCATTGTATGAAAAGATTTGGTATAGCTTAGTATCACCTGAAAATGATGGTGTAGTTATTACTTATTACAGGAGATAAATGAAAAAATCCGGTATTCAGTGAATACATGAATATATTGGAGCTTCGCCCCTGTCCAAATGAATAATTGTTGGATTATTCTCGGCATTTTCCTTCATTGCAGCTAGAGTTGAAAAAGCGCAGGCAATTCACTCAGCCTTTGAGTAGCAAGATTTGTCATGATCAAATTTTTGTCGCACTCCGGTGAGTCTGATGAACATCTATAAACACGAGCAAAATGTCCAATTCTGCTACACTTTCATAACATTTCGCTTTCATAGTAGGACAGCTAGTTCTTAGATGTACAGATTTACTACAAAAGAAGCATGATATATTCCGTACCTTTATTTCAATTCTCTTCGAGTGTTATTATGTTACATTGCAGTCACATGCATGAATTTGCCGTGGATAAAGTACTCACTCACTCATTCACTCACTCACGCTCTCTCTCTCCTAAAGCCGCACAATCTTTATAAGTAAATACAAAATTTTCATTACTTTCACAGGACTAGTCTCAGCAATTGGTCTCCGAACATAAATAGAAGCAATCGAGTGAAAACCATGCCTGTCCGTCCTGTTGAATGCAGCATCGCGCTGAGCACATTCAAGAGCCGAAGCCTACCTGAAAGCATCGTATTAAGATAGTTTTTGAATCTCTAAAAAACGATGGCGTATCTCATGAGAGATTATACTAGAAAGAAGACGAATCGTAGAGATAGCCATTCCGACTTTCTTCTTTAGAAACAGCAGTAAACGGGCAATCACAGGACAATTGCTTTAAAATCTGAACATAAAGTGATAAATTCGCCATTTTCTTGTCAACGAGGAAAAGGTATTTGACGAGCAAACAACTCATTCTTAGGCCGAGTATAGACAGTCACCAAAACATTAATGGCCTCATTCGGACCTCATACATTTGGAGTCACATAATTAATAGCTGTCAATTTCAGAAGCGGCGGTTGCATCGTCGACGAAATTTTTAAACGCTATTCTCCAATGAATCTAGTCACAGCCATTTTACAATTCCATCCATAAAATCTTGCAAGTTTCAGATTCGATTTCATCTGTTTACGGACGCAGCAATTGTAATGACGCGAGAAGACCCGATTTTTCATGTAAAGCTTTTACTACATCCGTGAAATGTAGTTCACGCACGAACAGTCACAGAGAAACTCACCGATGTGAGAGCTGATCACAGAGAGATCACGAGAACATTTCATGATCAAAATGAAGTGGAAACAAACGGTCTAAATTGTAGGATCGACTTCCTCTGCTGTTGTCTAATACATGTATTTTAGCACAAATAGCACTATCATAAGAATGAAACCTTTCTGCTTCATTTCATTAAAAGATTTAATTTCCATTTTCCAATTTTACCTGACGATGTTGTGGGTTATCTATCTGTACTTTCTATGTTATGCATGTATCTACATTAGTTAGTACACTTAAATAGACAGCGGGTATTTTTTTTACTGTTGATGGGAAGTTCGTACATCATCAATATAAATGAATAACAGTCATTATCGGTTTCAAATGATATCAAAAGCAATACAATCATAAATCCACAAATAATGAGAACATATGCGATCAGGCTGATCAGTCATCGGAAGATCAAGTTGTCTGATGAATTACGCAGAAATTTCCCTTTAGAAAATATAAAACTGATAACAAAATCTACCACTTAAAATTATTGCTGCTGATGGGAATGCAGACTTCTAATTATGATTTGAATAACATAGATATTCATCGGGAAAAGACAAGTATGGTATGCACTACCTCATTTTCCTGTGAAGACAATCGAGAAAGATCTACAACGTTAGAATAATGTATAGTCATCGAGAATATTGACCAACTACATTTAAGAAAAATCGCAGTTGCGTGCACATGATCGAAAACATCTGCCAATTGTCATCGTCGTCAATCTCCAACAAGCGACTAGCCTACACAGAAAATAGGTTTTCATGTTGAATATTTTTCCCATAGCCGACTCATGCTCCATTCTTATCAGTACGCTTGATTAGATCACATCGTTCAAATATATGGTTCAATCACTAAGTTTACGCAATTCGACGAGTTAATGAGCGTCAAAACTGTGTAAATATGGCAAACGTAGAAAAATGTAGAGAAAGGGATTGCACTAAATCTGCAAATTTCGGGCATCAGATCATTTAATCACCATGTTGATCGTAGATGAACATCAGTCAATGCGAGATTCTTCCGTCTAATCCATCCAACATTCGTCGGACGTTCAACATATCTCCTAAATTTACCGCTTTTAGAACTTGGTCAGCGATAAAACTCAAATTTAATTTCATGTCATATGTGGTGAATTCAATGTTGGAAAAATTTCTAATGTGAAATTTGACTTACCTCAAAAATAAAAGTAACGTTGATCAATTTTAATGAAATTTCTTAAAATTTTTGGAATAAAACTTTTACACCAGAACCACCCTCACGGTCTACCAACATTTGGCCATGCTCCACTAAATTCAACGTACTACAAGCACACCTGTACTAACAGATAAAGTACATTAAATTCTACCGACCTAACCTTCAACGGACTGCGATCATGTGCAACAATATTCCAGGTAACCCTAATTTCAACAGAAAATATTAGTGAGAAAGAATAATGTATTTGTGCTACTTAATGAGCTGGCCAGTGTATTTGGAATTGCTGAGTCTGCTCGCAACCCAGGTAAGCAGGTCAAGATGGGTTTTCTCCATAGTCAGTGAACTTTATTAAATCTCAGAATCAGAATTTTCACTGAATGGAATAATCTTGAAGTGATGTCGACTTCCGACCCATATTATTTCACTCTGATTGGCAAATAATGTAATGGTGTTGGTTCATTGTCAGCTGCGGTGATTTCAATGCATCAAATACAAATCCGCGAATGCAGAATCAAATGCACTCTCATGCTTCCTGCTGACACCAACTCCAAGCCCACTCTTCGTAAAAAGCGAAATTTCCCAGAACCGATTGAATAGGTCATCAGTAAAAGTTGCATCATACTCGTCACAATTTAAAATGCGATCGTTGTGAAGTCGAAGACATGATTTTCTTGCTTAAAATATTCTTGTTTTGCAGCATGATACCTTCGAGAGACATTCTTCCATACAATAGCGGCCGCAAGATTCTACTAGAATTTTGTCTGCGTGCCTCACACAAATGGGCATTCATACTCTGATCATGATAATTGCGGAGATGATGAAGTTACAATGTGGATCTAGCGAAGTTATGTACACAAAAGGAGCTAAGTTGTAGGTCACATGGACAGTTTAAATATCCCGCTACAACAGTGTCTGTTGCTATCTCTCTACTTTCATCAACACACTTAAACAAACAGCTTACGATGGCTCAAGAAGGGCATTTTTACCAAAAGAAATCCGCTTCGCCCTTGTTTAAGCTAGTGGTACTCCACTATTTAGAAGTCTGGTTTTGCAAAGTGTGATTTCCTTTCTGTGAGCGGTATATGACAAATATCATGCATCAAAATAGGAAATAATGACCTATGTTTTCCTTCACAAGATTTGACAAGAATGCAACATGAAGACTACCAGACTTTGCAGTTTCAAAATAGAAGTAGACCCGTTGTTTAGAGAGGTAGAATTCCTGTTCTTTAATCAAATATCTTGTGATTCACCGCAGAATTCTCATTCACGAAGGAAATAATCCCCTGGTCAAGACAGACTTCAGCCTTGATGGGCTTCAAAGATGTTTAACAACATAGATGGTAAACACACGGCATCTAAATCTTAAAAGGAGTCACATCCATATGGTCACATCTATGAAGCATGTCACAGCTGTTCACAGATTGACCGCAAGGCATTTCAAAGTTCACTATCCCCTGAATTTCCTTCCATGACCACTCATTGCTTGACGAGATTGATGTTTTTGGAGTCAATGGGCATGTGATTTTCTCTTGAATGGAAATTTTGTGAATAAATTTTTTTAATGACCACTGCCTCTTCCGACATCGACAGCTGAATTAGGGGTACTCATGTATGAAAAAAGAGACGTGTGAATTCTATTTTTTTAGATATTTTTCTGATTTTTTGTTCATCATTGATCACAAACAGCATCATGCAGGAGGAATTACAACATGGATTAGCAAAAGGAATTGTTTGTATATATCAAAAGCAAATTTTCACGAATTCAAAATGGTATCTAATGAAAACAATATAGTTGTATCTGGTTGATAAGACTCGCTTAACTGAGGTTAACTTCATCAAATTGAAGGATTTGTCCCCTTGTGCCATCCCACGTTGAGCTTCATATCAAGGGCATTCGACGCATTGTTTGTTTTCATCTAGCGACTTCTTTAAAGCTGGGTTTCCATAATCTATTCAACTACGTTCTGCATTGTAGTTGATTTGCATTTGACGACATTGTAACAAACGTCAGTTACCGCACGAAAATAATCAGACTGACTGCTGCGGCAGTTGAGGTCTCATTTCGCATCCGTCATTGTTAATGCACTGTGATTACACTAGCAAATGAATCAAAAGTTTGTCTCGTTGCGAGCCCTCGTTGCTGAATATCTTGATATCTGATTTAAGTGAATTATAGATTTCACGATTTCACATTGGATTGCGTAAGAAAATAGACTAAATTTTTGCTCCAAATTAGAATATTGTGGCATTATAAATGTCTTTTCTGTAGATATTGTTGTTCTGCGTGTTTTTCAAATAATTGATGATTGTTTAATTTTTATAATATCAACAAGTGAAGTATATTCACAATCATTTTCTTGAAGTAGTGGTCCGACAACGACCATGATGCAAATGTGACATGCATTAGCTGTATGTATATTTTCAAGCAAATCACCGTGACACAAGAATTAGAGATTTTTGTGAGGGTGGCACTGGTGTGTCACTCACCTATATAACGTATGAAGCCACTTGTATCTTGACTGAATGGTCATTGGAACCAGTCAATAGTTCTTATGGCAAACTAGAATGGGAGGTAGGCCTATCAAATTTCCCGGCTAACGTCTAATAAGTTTTGTATAACTTGTGTACATTCAATTTTCAAGAGAATGTGTAAAACCCTGTGTTCACTAAAGAAATATTTATTACCTTTCAGATTTGTCACGTAACACTTACAGTCGTCTGCTGCCTTTCCCTATACAATCGAAACTGACATTAAAGGTTTAACCATCACTAGGCAACATTACTCAAAATATTAAGACCAAGCAAGGTTCTATGGCATTACATACATTTACATTCGATACATAAAAACATGTAATCACTCAGAAAAGATATCACTTAACACCTACCATGAGATCTAGACAAAACAAGCAATTAACAATTGAGATATCTAAGTTCTCTGATATCTACGTCACTCCAACTCAAGAGAACGAACCACAGCTGAGTACATTTGAATTAGTCCCAAATTAACTTATGATTAAAAGTCATTGATTTAAACAATCACATCTAGTACCCAAGAATATATAGTTCATAATATTCTTACATCCCCCCATGATTTATAAATCATTTAGCCGAAAAGATACATAACTTTCAAGTAACATAATCACTAAGATATCGCGGAGGACATCGTTGCCTTGAACTGCGACGTGTAGGTCCACCACTAGTACACATATCCGTACTGTTGTCATGATCACTGTAGTCATCATCACTTGATGCAGATTCAATGTCTTGAGGAGTGTCATTTACAGTTTCATCACTGGCACCATCTTCAGAATCACTAGATGAGTCTTCAATTTCACAGCTTGCATGACCACGTCCCGGAACTCGTCGTATATGGCTGACATGTCTGGTAACTCCATCGTCATTTATCTCCACCGACACTGGCGACTTGATCGCTGTAACGCAACTCGGGCCACTCCACTCGCTTGTGCACTTTCCGTCGGTACGTACGTAAACTTGGTCACCGACCACATAAGGATTGCCATCTACTGTCCGTTCAGTTTCTTCATCACATTCTTGCAAACTTATACATTTTTCAGTTCTTTCTGCATTAACTCCAGGAATCTTAGGCTTTGCATGGAACAGTAGCGTAAAAGGAGCTGCTGTTGCACTGCCGTTCGTAGTAACGTTGTACCAAAAAACACATTCTTCTATCGAGTTGCCTGATCTTGCGGCCATAGTTTTGATGGTTCTGTGATTACGTTCACTGATTCCGTTTCCTTGTGGGCGGTATGCGCATGAAAACTCCTGTTCGACGTTCCAACGTCTAAGTAAGCCCTGAAATTCACTGCTTCTAAAGACAGTTCCGTTGTCGCTTAGTATTGAAACAGGAGGCCCAAATTCACCGAAAACTTGATTGAATTTCTGTGATACTTCCTTAGCCGATTCCGTCGATAGCGATTTCCATATACAATATCGCGAACCTGTGTCAATAATAGTTAAGTAGGTCTTCCCTGAAAAATGTGTCATGTCGGTCGATAGTCTTCTCCACACCTTGTTGCTGGATAAATTCCCTTTCTCGTGTCGCTGTCTTACTGCTGGACAAACTCTGGCACACCTATCGCAATTATCTACCACCTGTTTAACCTGTCCTCTTGTAATTCGACTACCAAACTTTTCTCGTACCAACTCGTATGTCCTGTCCGTTCCCAGATGATGCCTTTCGTGAATTTCCTTGACTTGTTCGCCTCCATTGTCCACCACTGATGCTACCCCAACCAGACCTGTCGTTTCTCGAGAAACAAGCCAACTCTTCGGGACTCTCGTTACTTTGTCAGCGAGGTTATCTTCCGACCTGACCAGTTCAACGATCACCTCCAAATTCTCTTGCCTTCGAAGTTCCCGCAGCATATCGATTCTCCTCCTGATAAGCATTTCTGACAATGCATGTGTTCGAACATTGTGCGTGTCATGCAGCGCAGCATTCAGCCAACTATTGACAGTGGCAGAGTCCGTCTTGAGCAGAAACTTTCTCCATCCCCACCTGATAGCCATATTAATACCACGAATGGCAGCGTCGAGTTCACTGAGATTGATATGAGAGCTGTCCCCAACTTTCCGAAGCCAAGAGGCGTCTTCAACTATTACATCATTGATCATAACGATCACCCCTAACGCCAAATTGCTTGCATCTGTCCAGACAGTCATCTCACCATTCTCTCGAGCCAACCACTTTCCCTTCACTGGATCCTCACCACTCACCAATCTCTCTGAAACTTCAATCACTTTATCCATCGTCTCTTGGCTAACTCTCTCATCCCAGCTTACTCCTTCTTTGGCTGTTAATCTCTGAATGAATCCTGATGCCACTCTCAACCATCCACACACTGGATAATGGCCAATCCACTCTCCTAAAACTTTATGAATTTGTCTCCTTGTCATTGAACCGGTGACACTGGGAAGACGACCATCACGTTTCCACCTGTAATGTCGATCAACCGCCAGTCCGAGAACGCGCACACTTTGTTGGTCGCCCAAAATTTCTGCAGGTTTCGTGACCAGACCGAAATGTTCAAAATGATCAATAACCTTCTGCACTGACACCTTGTCTTCATTTACGAAAATATCATCAATATAGCTGCTGGCAGCATTTCCAATGGTCGGATCATCAGCTAAAATATATTCGACAATTTTCGTCATTACTTTTGGTGCGATGTTTAAGCCAAATCCCAGCCTTGTCAGTACAAACGTTTGTCCCTTCCACCTCACTCCTTGGTAACACCATAACGATGGATCAATATTTATTTGTAGATAGGCTTTTTTCAGATCTACAACGGCACAGTTCGGCCCAAACTTCCGCCATTCTCGCAATCGATTTTGGCATAGAGGAGTTGCAGCCCCTGGGCGAGACACAATGTGATCGTTCAGATACTTGAAATCCATGACTGGACGTATTTTCGTGACTTCTCCTTTCTGCTGCTTCACACTCATCATTGGCACGACATTCTTCAACTCGCCATCTCTCTGCTCGCTCCAAGGAACCAAGATATCATCGTTTACCCAAGCCTCAATTTCTTTATCAAAAGCCTCTTGATCATCTGACGGAACATTGTAATTCGACCTGTTACATTTCCTGGGCGGAGCGCCGTTCTTCCAAAACCATTTTACGACCCATTCATTATTATAAAATCGAACGTGCAGGTCGTTCTCCTTCAAAACTATTGCACTATGCGATTCGTCAAGGGCAGCAAAGTTCGCTATGCTTTCAGGTCTAACCATTCGCACACCAGAACTGACCTTCGCATCTGTTTTCTGCGACTCCTCAACAGCGACAATGTTCACAAAGTTTCGTCCATGACCGTTTCCTTGATCGTCAACTACCATTCCTTTTTGCTGATGCCCACTACTATCAGAAGACTCAACTTGACCAGCATCACGAGGAACCTGAGACACACCAAGGACAACATCAACCTTGCCATTGATCATAGGAGAAATGTACAATCCATGCTTGAGAATAACATCTAAACCAATCACAATGTCTAAATTCAAGGGCAATCTGTTAAGTACATACGCTTTCACATTTCCAATGCAGCTCCCAGCTTCCCCAACAGATACTTGCTCTAAATCCACACTATGATAAACATCAACTATCTCGCCATTCATCGTCTCCAACTGAAGTCTTTCTGGCATTAATGGTAAATTCGGCAGGTAAGTCCGCTTGACTAAGGTCACACTACAGCCAGAGTCGATCATAAAATTCCCAGACCTTCCATTGACTATACCAGCCTTGATCAAAGTTAAGGTAGACGTGGCTGTAGTGGCATACAACTTTATTACGGTTGGGGGGTAACGTTTCTGTGAGTTACCCCCGAATTCCCGTTTAAAGGAACCGCAGCGGTACAATCAGCTTTCATATGTCCCGGTTGTGAACACTTGTGACAAACTATTCTACAATCCTTTTGGATGTGTCCGAACCGCTTACACCCATTACAGCGAGAAAGCGAAGAATGTGGGGCGGACCAACTTTGTACATCATGCTGTCATCGAGGATTTCGAATATGTTCATTTGGAGTATGAATTTGCAACCCAGCCAAAGCACCAAACTCTGCTTTACTCGGCCAAATTCTCTGCGCCGCAGACAAAACATTGGCATACGTCAAATCATTACCTATCTGCAGTTTAACCTGATCTTTAATATTCGTTGGCAAAGCGTCAAGTAAAACCAAACCCGTAGCATACTCTACAGGGTCACCACCATCGCATGAAATTTTGAATAGTTTCCTTATCTGATCCCCCACAACCTCCAAAGAATCTCCAACGCTGATTCGTTTGGATAAAAGCAATTTCCACGCATCCCCGCGTTTAATACCAAACGTCCTACGCAAGGCCGCTTTAATCAACGAAGCATCTTTCCTATCATTTTCTGGTAAATTTTTCCAAACATCATATGCCTCATTGGATAAGTACATTGACAAAACCTGAGCCTCCTTCTCTATCCCATCTATTTCAACCGCTAACTCAAACCGATCAATCCACCTCTCAACATCCTCACTACCATCAAAATTGGTTATCTTTTTCATTGCCTTCATTGTGCCCGGCTAGCTTGTGAAACCCTGTGTTCACTAAAGAAATATTTATTACCTTTCAGATTTGTCACGTAACACTTACAGTCGTCTGCTGCCTTTCCCTATACAATCGAAACTGACATTAAAGGTTTAACCATCACTAGGCAACATTACTCAAAATATTAAGACCAAGCAAGGTTCTATGGCATTACATACATTTACATTCGATACATAAAAACATGTAATCACTCAGAAAAGATATCACTTAACACCTACCATGAGATCTAGACAAAACAAGCAATTAACAATTGAGATATCTAAGTTCTCTGATATCTACGTCACTCCAACTCAAGAGAACGAACCACAGCTGAGTACATTTGAATTAGTCCCAAATTAACTTATGATTAAAAGTCATTGATTTAAACAATCACATCTAGTACCCAAGAATATATAGTTCATAATATTCTTACAGAATGATACAGGTTTGCCTATGAGCATGTAATTCTATTTTATAAGTTGCAGATTTTTTAAATAAATAATCTTTTTTTTATCAAATGACACTTTTTTATTTAAGACCCTCACGGGTCGAAAGCTAAACCAAGATTTAACAAGTATTAACAACATTTAGCCAATGTGGTGTCAAAAATTTGTATGAAATGACCATCATATATCTGTACACTGTGTACTGTACATTGTACATTTCGCAATCTTGAAAATATGTGTAACAATTCTTTCATTTCAAGATTATATTATAGTTTTCACTGAAAAATGTACCCATAATGAAGATTTATAGTTCTGTCAAATGTCAAATATAAACGGCTACAAGTCAAGATAGCAGACTTCAGTGTCACCAATTCCTTGTGTTATCTTTCATAGGCTATTACGGAAGTCGGATATCCCATTAAAATGCCTGGTTCCCGCGGTCCTGGAATGTCCTTGAATCCGCCCAGATATTCTTTCTTGGGCATTTTTATTTCCGTGATATTTGTATTTTACCAAATGCTTCAACTTTTTTGACATGCAGTTTATCATAAAAATGTTATTCGGGATATTCTCTGTTAACTGCCTGACATATTGCAGTATTCTGCAATATCACAGCATGTCGCTTTTCACATGGCTTAATAAAATTAAAAATGCGGGATTGTAATGGTCAATGATATTGTAAATCCTTTCATTTTGAGGCAATGCCGTTTGACAAACAGTATGTCAGTCTTTGAATCGGTGATGAATGGGCGACAAGCAAATTCGATGTTCCAGCCAATTTTGTAGTCACATGACAAATTGACCAGTCAGAAGAATAACCCTTGGCATGTAACCCTCTTGCATCCTCGTAGAGATTTGAATTTGCACATGAATTAGCAATTACACGCAGCCATTTTCCATCGTTGTTACTTCATGAACCTCCGTAAGAGCTAATCAAATGTTTTTTTGCTTTGTGACGATTACTATCACTACACTACATGCAACTTATACAGCATCAGTTCCTCTATATTTATAATGAATTACTGATATTTGACTGAATAAGATAAACCAATGTAATGGAACGCTGTTCACGTTAAGAAGGAAATGCAAGACTGTCAATTGTTTATCTAAAATCAGTTTTGTTGAACTCGACATGTATTTTCCTAGATATAAATGAGTTAGGATAGATGCATACATGATAATTCTAAATGCTGCAAAATATGCTAAATTTTCAAAAATGACTTTTTAGCGCGGAAATGTTCTAAATTGTACTTTAGATCACGTGCCAGGAGGATATCTTCAAATTCGATCTGCATATCTATTTAAATTTAGAAAATGCAAAAGGCCGTATGTGTCGACTTTCCGTTTTTGTCCCTATGTTTATGCTTATTTATTTCTTATTCATAAAACATAATCGTAAACTACAGCTAGCACAATTCACTTTCATCTAATTCCAAAAAGCAGTATCCAACCGAGTAAACGAACCACTTGTATACAGCTGTCCCGATCGCAGAACGATGGGAAGCTTATAAATCGATCAAAATAAATTTTAACAGGTTCGATTATCGTGATCAGTCGTAGATGCTCCTGGAGTGCCGACCGCAGAGCGATGCCGGGCAATAAAATATATCTCAATCAAGTTTTCTTCGTTCGATTAACAAAATCGATGATGACAATGGATTGCACTTCCGAATCCCTGGATCCCGTGGTATGTAATAGGCCTAAATGGCGAGGTCCCCAGATTCATTTAGTTGCTATTTTGCTCGCAGTATAGTTATTTAAGGATGTGCTGGCAATTTATTAGTTTGACTGCTTTCAAATGGAAAATGAAAACATTTTGGAATAAATATCGATATTATTATAAAAATTACTCAATGTTAGTGGCTTACAATACAGTTGTTGCATAGGCCTACATGGCATATGCTTGATTAAATATATTTTCTCTCTGCATGCAATCTGGTAATATAGGTACCGGGACCAAGCATCAAGAATTGCAGAATTATTTCTTCTAAACGTAATTACATTTTCCTACTTCGATTTTTTCAAGCAATAGATCTATCTATAAGGTTTATATCGGCGAGTCTGTTAATTGCAAGCAGCGATATATGTAGGGTCACTTTGTTATCTATTAACAACATTTTTCAGCAGCCATTAACGACATTTTTCACAACTAAACAGTCGTCTCTTCTGTTCAACTATATTTTCAATCTCTCATGTCCTAGATGGTGGATTAACTTAAAATTTGGAACATATATCTGGCTTTTTCAAATAGGGCTAATCTGCTAAGTATTTATCAATCATTTCCTCTAGACTTAACAGAAGTAATGGTGTACTGCTTTAGAAGTCCGTCTACGGCTTGGAAAGGTGAGCTTAGTTATTTCGGTTATTTGTGGGAATGCAATTCAATATTCTCCGATAGCCAAAAATGATGTAAACTAGTGCAAAAGTGAAATAGTAAAATAGATGACGTATGAATGGCCAAGTAGTAAGAAAAGCAATGTTTGTCATGTAGGGTCACTAGACAAGCAAGAGGACTCACTGCTCAAATTATCTACTCTAATTTGTCACTGACGGCTAGATTATGTGGAAACATAATAGGACCAACCAGCAAAATTTTTCATGTGCATGTAAATATAGGCCTACTTTCGGGCGATTTGTTTCGAAATCACAGATCCCGGGATCAGGTAAAAAAATTTGGGCTCCCGAAATTCAGGGATTTAGTTTATCAGTCCAGGATTTGGAAAAGCAACCGAGACTGCAATCCCTAATAATGTTTCATCATGTATCAATACTATGCACATTATTCAATAATACATTGAAGTCTCCTTGATGACAGGTTCATCATTTTATCGCGATATCGCATGGAAACAACTTCCTTCAAACTGTTCAGGTATATGAAATATCAGCCAAGAAGAAACAAAGGCATTCCTTCATGCGCAAAATTTTGTTTAGAAATTCGAGAGAATAAGTGACAACATAGTCCATGTGTGATGCAGCACATATTTGAGGTTATAGCAGAAGTTTTGTTACCGACTTCTGGGTTTTATACATTTTGAGAGGGTTAGTGCTCAATAGAATCTATGTCCACCAGAACAGATGTTCTATCTGGCAAAACAGAACATAAAATTAGATAATGTTTAAAGATATATTTGTTATATGGTAGTGAAAGTATTGGTCATATAGAGTGCATTATATAATGAAATCTTTTTAAAAAAGCGCAATTTTATATGCATGCAAATTGTGCGATGTGCATGTACATTGCTTGTGCTGTACATGTACATATTTTATACCCATCTACATTCTTCAGGCTCGATGGAGACAACGATATATGGTTTTTACCCGTCAAGGGTTTTCAAACGATGAATCATTTGCCTATCACGATGTCCTTCCGCATCAAGAACTTGAACAAATGTGCAATTTTCTACATGTACAATGTGCATGTATAATATGTTTTTTGAACAATCAAATGGGAGACATTAGACTTTAGAGAAATCTCAACAGACATAACCACAACGATGTTTACGTCTTGTCTCATGGTGGTTACATCTGTTGAGATTTAATAGTTGTACATTATTTGTAGTTTATATCACGCAATGTATCATGGAATCCGTGCTAATGAGCACATCTTTTATGAGAACCGATATGCACAATGAATCAGTTTGATATTTGGAAGATGCATGCACTGTACAGTGAACTGCTGTGCTAGTCTATTTTTGAACTTTCCTATTATATCTGCAGACATAGTTTTCTATTTACTGGTATTCCAGCCTCTTCTATAAAAGGGGATTGTTATACTTTAAGCAGTGTTTGCTTATCATTTCTTATTATTAATCATCTTCTACGAGAAATCCGGGCCGAAGCAGGATCATAAACGGAGACTCTGCGTTCTACCTTCCGCTATCGATACTCCTTCTTAGTACGTATATGTCACATGTGAGACAGTTGAGGGCCTAGTGTTCATGAATGAGAGAGAAGACATTAAGATCGCAAATAAGCTTTCACCTCCTACCATTCGACTACATTCATAATTTTCTGCAATGATGTTTCGTTATACATCGGGAGAATCTGCATAGATGTTGGTCTCTAACTGGCATAAGCCGGAATGCTCTGAAAACTAATGCATGTCTGCGATTTAGGAAGTAGTCATATAATAGTTAATCAGATATTTGCCTCCAATAATTGTTGCAATGTCTAGTAATTTTTAGGTCCTAGAATGTAATCTAAAATGTCATTAAAATTCCTGGAATGACCTTGTTGAAAAAGCGCGGAAAACCATGAAAAAGCAATAGAAGCAATTGAAATAGTTGCTACTACAAGACATTCACATTAATTCCTTGTATTTATGGTAAAAAAGCAACACCGAATGCCTGCAGGTACTGACCAACAAATGCAAATTGAATACGGTCTAAAATGGTTACTTACTTTGTCAATATTGAAATCAAAAGACATTATTATCACCTCCTTGATCGACATTTTCAATCGCTGTCGAGAAATTAGAAGATCCTCGGTTTGTGCCGTGGAGGCACATCTAGTTAATTTGTTGATTGGATTTTATCTCAATCATGCTTCCTTGATGAAAAAAAGACCTTTTCCACTTTCTGTTGCTCTCGCCTATCACCTGCTTTCTGAAGCTCGCTGTTCGTCTTTTCCACCTTCCTAATCTTATCTTGCATCCGTTTATATGCCTGATAACATCAGATGATAGGAGGTTCTGAACTAGAACCACTGTCAGAGTTTTGACTGGCGCCATCCTAGTTATCTATTGTCCTCTATAGACTTAGAGAGACAGTGCCATAAATATCTGATCTTTATGGAAACTTTGATTTTGTGCAAATCAAAGGTTTGTGCAGTTTGGCTGACCGACTGGCAAGAAAGCGTCAGGAGGAGAGAGTACATTTACGAAATAAGGTGTATGGGATGCCAGTGGACATACGTTGGCGAATCGGGAAGAACTTTGGAGCAGCGGGTCAAGGAGCACAAAAGAATGGTGAGGAACATGAATGTCGAATGCTCAGAAATAGCTGCACATGTTAAGAAGACGGGTCACGCCATAGACTGGGAGGCGGCGACTACACTGGACAGGGAGCAGTCATGGTATAAGAAGGGAATGTTCAAGGAGGTATGGTGGACAAAGAAGCTCGGTTCCTCAAACAGAGGGAAGTGTGTGGTGGATGACACATGGACACGATTAGTCTCTAAGTGATTTTGCTTCTGTATCATTTTTAGACATTCTTTTATATTACTATTATTTTAGTCAGTAGAAGTCACTATTTGCTTCTTCTATTTTAGGAAGACATTTTAATGTCTAGTGCACGTGAACTGAAGGTCACGTTTTACCTCTCTCATTTATGTACTGTGAATCATTATCAAGGCGGCATTTGATGTGCCAGTTTGCGTGAACAGGACCGAAGCACCGGTCGAAACTAGTCGCTGGAATAAAGACGACTACACCGGTCAATCGTGGTTTTCCCTCCGTTGCTTGAAGAATGAAAATTTGTGTTCTAACTTATATAAATCTTTATAAATTTGCACCCTTCAGGTACCTAGGAAAGTTACCTACAAGGGAAGGTACATAAACGCGTTTTCGACCTAGCGGCTTGAACAACTACGCCTTTTCACAAGTAGCTTCAAAAGTAATCGTTTATTGATGGTAAAACTCGCAGATTTGTGGCTTAACTCGTACTAATCTGCATCAGTCTGCATCTGCAGTATTCTTGGTTCTTGTATTGTAACTAATGACTGAGAAATCTAGCCACTTGGAAAGGACATAATTCAGAAAACATAGCTGGTATTGTTTATAGCCATGTGGAAGGTAATTGCAGCTACTGAGGCTACGCTGCAACGCTTCATTTTGATTGTCTGTTGCGATCTTTATCTGCGATTTCATTGGAAAAAGCGTGTTTTTGTATTTCGATAAGACTCTTGACTTCAAGAGGAAAGTTCGTGGTGCTCCAAGTTGACACGGAATGTCTTCAAGTCATTTCTTATCATATTGAATGAACATTTATTTATAAACGCATTCAGATTTGGCAGTCCTCATACTGTCGGCCAATTTAATCAACATTAAACCACATTCTCGCATATATCGCCGATCAAAGGCATGATACTATCACATACACATGATAAGAAATGACTTGAAGACATTCCATTCCGGAAATAAAGGCTTGGTAGCTTTCAGTTGATAAGAGAAAAGATAGAAATTTTTATCTAAACCAAAAGCTACAATCTGCGTTCCATTGGATTAGCATGTTTTTCTTTAATCCTGTCTGACAAGAAGAGGAAAAACCTAGAACCCGGCCGGTGTGCAGAATCGTACTAGGTATAAGGTGTGCATTCTGTGAAAGTCTCGTATTCGGCATCGTTCCCTGCGGAAACTCGGTATGGCTGCCGGACTATTAATGTAATGGTTGATTTTCGTTCATGCACATTTGATGCTATGTTCTTCAATCAACGATCAAGCCAATAAAGAAGACATTTTGGACTACATGAATTCTGGATATCTGCTTAAATCTCACGCGTCTCCTTTAAATTTAGCAGATTTATTTTTTGATACATCATTCTATTAATAAGTTCTCGACCTAAATGAAGTATATGCAATTCATATATGTGGAAATTGCTAAAATAGTAAAATCACACATGATAATATATGGCAAGTAAGGTGATGAAGATTATTCTGTATTCCTTGTTTTAGGACTGAATACTGCTGATATCGCATTTTGGATATGAATCGCTACCGCCTGGAACGCCAACTTGGCGATGGTACGTATGGTTCGGTGCAACTCGCTACTGCATTAGAGACAAATGAAAAAGTTGCCATAAAAAAGTGAGCTATTGATTAAAAACCATCAAGAATTGTCACTTAGGTTATCAGTTAGAGATGTTTACTATTATTTCCATTTCACAGAATGAAGAAAAAGTTTCATACATGGGAAGAATGTCTAAATCTACGAGAGGTCAAGGTAAGTGGACTTTCATTTCAGATTCATAGATTGATGTGCTGCACAAAAAGCATGTAATTTTGTGAATGTCTTGACTATGCATCTGTCAAATTGTTGGTTGGGAAGAGTCAAGATAATAAATTGACGTTGACAGTAAATGTAACACTTTGAGATTAATTTCTTCAATGGAAGATCATCGTCAAGCATAGAAGGAAAGCATTTTGCTTCTGTGCTTTCCTTCTATGCTTGACGATGATTTTTCAATGAAGATTGAAATTAATTTCAAAATATAAGTTACATAAATACTCTTAACATCAATTGATTATCTTGATTCTTCGCAACCAATAATTTGACAAAAAGTAAGCAAAATAAAATTAATTGTACTCACCACCCATATTAAAAGCGGTCTAAAGTATAGAACAAGACAAGTGCTTCGATTGTGTTACGTAAGTAACACGATGCTACGTAGGTATAAATCAATTTACTGTGAACTACCGCAGTTGCTCCTGATGCTTTCAGGAACATTCCATGCTTTCGTCAACCATTCATCTTGGATGAAATTATTATTTTCTCCAAAGAAGTTAGATTAAGGACTTAAATTTACAATATACTTCAATTTACAATATGAGGATGACATCCTCATACATATCGATTGGAGCTTTATAGCTTGTTCATATGGTGAAGATCCGTCTTCTCATGAAATCTTGGAGGTGTAGCCTATCGCAAGTTGTTCGAGTTGCACGCGAGTTAAGAAAAGCTCGAACATGTCTCTCAAGCAGCTCCGACTTTTGTTAATCCATTCATGTCTGAAGACTGCACTGCGTGTGCTAACTATGTGATACAAAATATTCTTTTCTATTTTCTATGCTTATAACACAACTATTTCTCTAAAATTGAGTAACTTTCCACAACTGCACTGGTATTTTGAAGTTCAACAGGGAATTCAATGCAGCTATATTAGCTATTTGTATCTATGGCATTTGAAGCTATTAATGTTTTTCAGAGCTAGTTCAAATCTAGCGTGTGCAAGATCAAGATAAGTCGAGCAATTTTGAATACTATAGGTAGTGCAACTTTTGGCATCGGGTCAATGCTCAGGAAATCAAAATTGCATTAGAATATCCATGCTCAAAATAGTGCAATCAATTTCAACGACATCAAATTACTATTGAATGATTAATAATTGAGCTAGCACTCTTCACAAAGTTGCATGCGTTCCCTCTAATTGCATAATATTTCATGAACATATGCGATTGACCATTGAAGTCTGTGAAGCAGACTATCTCTGAAATAGCATGCAGCATCTTGAAGATTAATGACATTCAACTTGTGTGGAAAAGACTTGCGCAGTGTGAATGATACTCCAAGTGTGTTCGCATGAGAGCAGAATATCCATTTAAACACCTCATTTGAAAGTTATCTGTCAGTCAATAACTATTATGCTCCAATAAAACTAAGCCGGAACAAAGTCTTCGATTCCTTGTGATTTAATCGGACTTTGTTTCGTAGATCCGAATTGAAGCCAGAACCGATTTTTTTGAAAGTGTAAGACCTAAAGGAGGTCTAAATAAGACCTAAGTGAGGTCTCAAGACAGCTGGTTAAACTTGATCACTCTTGAAATGTTTGAAATGTAATTTCTTCAATGAATAATTTACTCCTTCGTTTAATTGCACTTTACACATTTTCGCGTTATCTATAGTGTGGCAGCCAGAACGGGTGTGTGTGTGGAACGAGGCCGAAAATGAGACTTCCACAGAATGACGTACAATCTGTAGTTACTACGAATATGCGTGTCCGCCAAATTCTACACGGTTCCTCTTCGAAGCGCACGAAGGTCTAGAAAAATTGAGAAACAAGAAGGAAAGCACATCAAAAAAGGAAAGCACTTCGAAAATTCGAAAAATTGTCCGTAGGATCACTGTGTCAGCACCGCTGGCGAAGCATAGACGCTTGTTTGAGAAGATAATGCGTTACGGTCATCACCCATTGAGGACGCCTTTCGACTCTCGTACACCCTCACCTCGAGGCGTAATGAATTTGAAAAAAGTCGATGGCGAAGATAAGTTAAAATTTTTATTCAGAGATGAGAATTTTTCGCTCATCCACGGAAATCCGCGGGGCCTCAATAAACCTGCCCAATGCATTTCTTGCTTTTTTCTATTTACGTCCCCTTGAAAATATGAATTTCCACCGGAGCCCCCGTTGTCCCATTCTCATCCCTGTTTATTTGATTATGCAAGTAATTTTAATCATTTCATTTTATTTTTCGGTCTTTCATGTCAACTTTTGTTCATCATATTGTGCTGTGTGTGCTGCACCAAGCGTATGTCAATAAAGAGAGTATTATTATGAAGAGGTGCATCGAACACATGGTTTGGCCGGACCGTTGATTCGTTACCGTCTGGCCAAACTGATTCTGAAGTCCGGTTTGAGTTCGATCCAGTAGATCGCAAAATAGTGAGAGTCCATTGCATTTGCAGTTCCAATGTAGAACTGTGTGACTTCCGAAACATCATTTAGACACCGAATCCATTCATTCTTCCATCTGTCATGCAAGAAGACATCAGTCAAGTCAGAACATAGAATGGGAATGCTACCCGTCTTCGTAGAAGATATGAAAGAGACAATTCAGCGAAAGATGCTTCCTGCTGTCACACATATTAATTGCTAGTCTGGTCAGTCAGAAAAGATTTTATGAGAATAAATACATTACATCATTTCTCGGCAAAGATTACAGAGAGAAAGTATGATATCAACTGTCAGCCAGACAGAAAGATTTGATTGAATTAAAAATGATAGTCCTTTAGCAAGCGTCGATAGTGTGTTCAACTGACACTGACGTAACTATGCATTTATATTTAATTAATGCTAATCCCAATGAACTGCACAAGCAAACTGAAGTTTTGATGACTATCATAATAAGATGTTGTAGAAGTTGATCACAAGCGCCGTACTTTACTGATTGAGGCATTGTCTCATAATATGCTGGCAGCTTCATTATTTATTGTCGAATTCAAAATTACATTTACTTATTCTTTATGCATATCATATGTGAAAGTGATTTATTGACGGCGTATTTGTATATTCTAATTCTGTTTTTCTGCTAAGATAATGTCTATGAGATTGCACAAATTATGGTTGTTAGATTTTTGCTTGATTAGGCTATTAATTGTTTTATCTTGTGTCAATATGATGTTTGTCTTCTGTCAATAATGAATTATTTCATTGTTAGCGATACATTTATAGGAAAAGAATTTATCATGGAAGGAATTGCAAACTAATAATTCAAAAGTTCCCTCAGAATGATGGGCCGATTCTGACAATTGTTCCTTTAAATGTGAAAACCGTCCTCCATTAAACCGTGGGAACCACTCAATTGTTGTTTTACTAAAAACAACGGCATGGATCAATGCACCCATAAACATGAGGAAGACGACTGATTCGGATTTTGATATGAATGTTTAGTTTAGACAATTACCTTATATTGCTTATTTACAAATATTTGATGCACATTTGCAATCACAATTCATTTAATGCTGCAAGAACTTGTAAATTTAGATGAATAGATAATGAAGCAGTCTGCTTTGATTTGTAGAATGCTTTGTCAAGAGAATCTTTCTCATTTTAATTTGTTTGGTCTGCTGACCATAACTAAAGGGCGATGTATGAAATTCAATTATGTCCTAATTTTTAGAATATAGATAAACCTACGGGTAGGCCCTAATCATACTGCTGTGGATGAGATATGTATTATCCTTTTTAAAGTCGTCTCGTTAAAGACAAGCGATAACTTTTCAAAAAGTCCTTCTTCTTATTCAGCATAATTATTGTTCATATGAAATGTTTCAATCTAAAGTTTTTTAGTGTGTATTTCAATCTCTTCCTTTTGTATTGACCAAGAATAGTGAACAAAGGATATTACAATAAAAAATATCAAGTTGAAAGATATAATTTTTTAGATATCTAAAAGATTTTTAGATAGTATAGTATTAAAATTTACAAATACAATTAGCGTTCCATCCATTGATCTTGTTCACATTCTGTCCAACCTCTTTCATTACAAGTGCATATCTCGTAATCTTGATTCGTCAAACGGCTTCTCGGGACTAACGAAGATACACATTAGAAAAAAGTTGGTCACTAAGTTACTTTACACATGAAGTGTTTCAATTCATTTAGAACACAATGTACATTTGTGTTATGCGAGTGTGTTGCCTAATTGCTAGCGAATGGAATACATTTCGTATGTTTTAAACATAAATTTTCATTATCAAATCCGATTGAAAGCTAATGAATACAAGGAATTCAACTGTTTATTCCTCCGCAATGCCTTGTTTTCTTTGGAAAGATTCTTTGGCTATTGGTCATATTTTTTTCTTTGGAAAGAGCCAAATTCTAGTGTTGGATTGATTTTTATTCTCTAACGTTCGCTTAATTTCAGCTATTATCTATAGCTATCTTCAGGATAGGATATCCTGAAGATAGCTATAGATAATAGCTGAAATTAATAGAACGTTAGAGAATAAAAATCAATCCAACACTAGAATTTGGCTCTTTCCAAAGAAAAAAAAATAAGCCTTGTTTTCTGTTTTTAGCTGCAGTTTTTAACTCTCATTACTTCCTCGTGTGAAGTGAAAGAGTTCATTTCTTTTGAACAAATCGAATGAATAATAGAAACAACTGATTTTCAAAATTCAGCAATTTATTGATATGTGTGATTTACAAGTAATGCGTGCTAAATCATTTGAAATTGTTACTCTTCAGTCGCTAAGAAAGTTGAATCACGCCAACGTAATCAGGCTGAAGGAAGTTGTTCGTGAAAACGACACCCTGTACCTGATATTCGAGTACATGGATCAAAATCTCTACGAAATGACAAAGAGCAGGTACTTCATAATAACTGATGCTTTGCTGAGGTCACAGTGAATAATCTCACGATTTCAAGCGAGGATGCGCTAACCTTGATTCTATGTCAGTGATCAGAGCGTATGATGACTTATCTCACTTTTTGATTGTTGTATATCATTCACTAACCATTATACTTTTGCTTTTGGGTGTTGGAAATGATTTATATCATGCCTCGCTAAATGTTGCTATCTATTAACGTTTTCATATTATGCTAATTATTCTTTCACATTCCCTTCATTTTTGGAACCCCATTGCTTTGTATAACATGCTTCCTTTTGTAGACTTTGAAGAAGCTTCAGCATCCGTGTATCATAAAATTGAGAGAAGTGATACGCGAAAGGGACGAACTGTTCTTTGTATTCGAATACATGAAGGAAAACTTATACGAACTGACCAAACGGAGGTACAAATACTTAAGTTAACACGTATTTCAACCACAGCATTGATTTCATTGTTGTGTGTACACCTTTGCACTAAGATTTCAATCATTACAATTGGTGTTCGGTGATTTGAAGTACTTGATAAGGAAAGTGCGTGAATGTTTTTATGAATGTTTTTGATGCATCTTTAGTTTTCTGTTCAAGCGTATTTTCTGCTTCATGCTTCTAGCAGGGGATAAAGCTATGAACCTTTTGCTTCACTTTCAATTTCTTACAACTTATAGACTGAATGAGAACAGCGTCATAAGCGTCCGTCATGAAATGATCAATGAACTTTGCCCAAGTTCCGATGTGCCAAAAACTTAAAGACACATGAGTTAATAAATAATGTTCTAAAACTCCTTTTTTATATTGTCTGATAAATTAGCACCAGTTCGGTAGGCATCATCAGAGGTAATATTGATGACTTTTGCTAAAACATCAATTACTATACACAGAAGGTAGGAACAACAAATTACAACAAACAAAGATAAAATGAAGTCACGACAAAGACGTTGAGTGATCCCACATTCTAGCAGTGTAGCACACCGGAATTGACAGTCAATTAATCAAGAAGATATCGCACACAAATCAAACAATTCAATCAATGGCATAAGAACCAATTCCTGCTAGCTACAATGACAGATTATGTGGTTACAGCACTGAGGTTTCACAATGTAATGTGATTGTCTAATGGTGAATTATTTCTTGTCTTGGTCATTTGTCATAATAATCTTAGAAAAACGACAGAAAAACGATTCATTGAAATATACTCGCTATTCAGAATATTTCGGCTTTGGTAACACGAACACTGACATCGAAATTGTCTGACGGTTAAGGGTGATGCACCAAAACAAATGACGAAATTGTCATCACTGGTACTACAAACACTGACACTGAATTTTGACTTTTCTGTGGGAAATTTAACATCAAATGACGAATATTTCGTGTTTGGTAGCTTAGGGGCCAACTTACTTGACTCAATTATTTTAGATTTGCTTGCTTTTATCCGATTGCTCTTTTGCAGTAGGTGTGTGTATGTGTGTTTGCGCACGCTTGTGTTGCTATCCGTCTATGATAATTCCTAGATCTGCGCTAACAGACGTCCACAAGAAATTCGTGCTGAACGTAATTAAGAATTTACAGGCGGCACATATCATTCAGTTTTGTAAGACTCATCTTTATGAATTAATTTTGATGACGGTAGAGAACACATGACAGACTATCCCCAATCTGAGGGATTATGCTTAAAACTGTTTTTCCATATGCAGTAAACTTTTGTCTCTTCTCCAATTCAATTAATCAACAAATTCAATTCATTCTGTATACAAATTTTATCATAAAAATCTTATTTTGGTCGCAAAATAAATAAGATTTGAGAGAGTTTGTAATAAGAGTCTGATGTCCTACTATATAGTAGAAAAGTCCCATATACATCTCGCACTTGCTAACGACTTCGCTGAATAGCAGCATTTAGAATGCATCACTTACGTAGGAAGGCGATTACGTCACATCTATTTTTGAAATGACCAACATGACTATATGCGTTGGCGCTTTCAATTGGCAATCCTAATTTCTGAAATTTTGAAGCATTGTTGAGGGTTTGCAAGTAGATGTATTCAATAACTTCGCAATCAATGAACCCTTTTTCAAGGCTCACACTTTATTTCAAGTGTCATAACTATATATTTGTCAAGTTATGCTTTATAACTTACACTGTGCTGCGATATATGCCTTGCAGAACAATTCTAAGGCGTGGCACCATTAAATATTTGATATTATTGTCGAATTTACCATGTTGTTGAATAACCACAATTTCAATTACAATATGATGTATTCTTCATTCTCGTTGAGTAAAAGTCGCAAGATAGCGATGCAAGCTTCTTGGCGATTTCTTACAATTGGTGTGTATAAAGGTGTATAGCTACTTTTTCAAATCATGCGGAACACTAAACTTTGACAACCTTGCCCATATGATAGTGAATTACTGTCACATGAATGTGTTTCCTGAAGCGCATGTGTCGCATGCTGTGAAGCAAATGGCCTACATGAGTTCTTTACTTCGGTTGGTTGCTTGCATCTTCGATTTCCTTCCACATTCGAAGGTCTTCTTTGATGTTATTGCTCCATGATTTCTTTGGACGTTCAACTGGTCGGCGACCATCAACTTGCGATTTCTGCACGCGTTTCATCCACTGATTTTCGTCTTTCCTTTCCATATGACCACACCATATTAGTCGTCGTCTTCTTATGGTGTCACCGATAGGCTCCAGGCACATTCTTCTTCTGAGCTCTTCATTGGAAATGCGGTCGCGAGAGGATACGCTGCACATCCAACGGGCCATACTCATTTCGTTCACTTCAAGACGCCTCAAAAACTCCGATGACATGGCCGAAGTCTCGCTGCCATGCAGCATGCTGCTGCGCCAGATTATCGTCTCCAAATAATGGAGTTAAGTCGGTCTTCATTGTCCCCTTACACCGGCGTCACAAGAATGTAGCTGCTGCAGATGACAGGCGGCGCACAATGCTAAAATTATTTCTTGTTTGAGGATGCTTTGATAACTGACTTAGTGTCGAGAGACACATAAAAATCAAATTCAAAAGCTTACGCACCACAGGCCTTGGCGCTGATGATTGATGCCGGTCTGGAAGAAAAATAAAAACGATGCACATCATAATTAGAATTGTTAAACATTATGTTATCTAAAATGCATGTAGATGATTTCTAAACTCCTGTGCAGTGTGGCATCTCAATAAAAAAAGAACTTTCACAGTGTTTGAATGCTAAGAGAGATGATACGGTTTTAAGATATCAACTTAATTAAGGCATTTTAAGGATCATAATTATAACGAAAAAGTTGTACAAGTTATGTAAGTGGAAAAAATTCGCATAATGCACACACTGTACGTACATGTATCCGAGTTGAATGCTATCACTTGTTTGGTTCAAAAACAAGTAAGTTTATACAAGAGTCTACATTATGTACCCCCAAGCATGATTAGCTGGTAAGTATTGCGACTTAGCATAATGAAACTCTAGTTCATAGCCACACAGTGCAAATAGTCAGCTTATACACACATTCAGTTTATGCACTACGCAGTGCAGTGGGGTAGTATTGTAAACTATTTGTTAAAAATGCCCATTGTTGTTAGCTGTTGCAATGACACTCCCAGAAAAAAAAGAATCAAAGTAAGTTTTTTTAACATTTTTTGCCTAAATTTATAGTGCATTAATAATTGTCTAATGCCATTGATAAATTAAATGGCGCTGATTCATAGCTGCAGGTTCATATTCTACGCATATGCATAGAATATACATATGCATAATGAGTTTCCTATTATTTGTCAAATTTGGATACGCATTCAGATCAGACATATCAGATGATATTTCCATGGACTTTAGATATCAAAAATGTATCGGTTATTCGGTTATTATACGAATCTTCATGGTACTGACACACTGATAGACCAATCGCTAACCAATGTTGGTCCATTTTTAAAAGTAATCGGTGAACGTTTTTAGTTTGTAGCCGGTAACCGCTTGTATCCCTAGGTAATGTTTAAGTTTACGTTTAATTGGATCTTGAAGCATTCATTCGATCTCTTGGTGGACAGAATGTGGACAGCGTTCCGTTTTCGTCCATGCCGTCTTGGCCGACTAATAACTCTGTTTTCTCCTTTTAATTTACATTCCCTTGTCGCCTACCAAAGCTGCCACCAATCTATTTTTCATCAGATGATAGAAAACAGTCAATGTAAAATCACCACTTTGTGCACATCAAGTACAGTGATGTATCTGCATCATACATCGAATACATCTGCTCTTACACAAAGGCATTGATAAAACTTTCCTAGAGAAAGTCTGAAATGAAAACTTGAGTACAGCAATGAAGTATTTCCTCACTCATTAAGATGATATCACTGTAAATTTACGACTACTAGACTTATCTTCTATGATTTAGAAATAGCTAGGGATGAAGAGATCGGTTGATTAGCATGTCACAAGGTAATTCAATTTGATTCACAATTGATGAAAGCCCTATTAAGTTTTCTAGATATCACGGCCTTTTTTGCACGCGGAAACCTTGGGTCGCTGAGCCATTCATTATAAGCATCACTCGGTGTCAGCATCTCAACCTCCGTCATCAGCTAGACACATTGATGAAAAATAGACTAATGGTATAATTGAAATTTATTTCAGAATTTCAATGTATTGAATGATGAAGCTAATAGACTTTCATCGCTTGCCGTTTGATGTAATTTATGTCATAATTCTTATTTCAGCTCGATTTCTTCAGATTTGGAGAGTTCATAACATTGCTTAGACCACTAACTTCTGTTGATAAAGTCAATCTATAATGATATGCTTATAATATTCAACATTATAGTTAACTTCTTCCACACTTCTTCCTTCTTCCATTCCATCATATGCTTAGGGACATGTATGCAGTATGTGCAGTTTCATCGGAGACGGATGTGGTGCATGTACAGTAGAGTCAAAATATTGATAGTTGGTGTATGTTGTGCGCACTGAAATATGTCATGTTGCGCCAAAGCATCTAATCACCGCGTGCCATAAAAATCGTTTTCCGCTTCTTGATCTATATACTCGTATGTTTGCATGCTTCATTTCAACCATCGAAATTGTTTTAATCTTATATTTTGAATCAGCTGTTGCACATAGGCTTGTGCGTTTTTATTCTTGCTCGAATGCCGAACACCAATTGGATTGATATTCAGTAGCTTTATACTCGTATTCTTACAGTGATTCAAATCATTTGAAAACTTTCAACGAACATATTTAGACCTAGGCAGAAACACATTTCTATCTTTTTGCTCCATCACTAAATGTCTTGAACTAGTTAGGAGCACCTTCATATGTGAATTGTGCATTTTAATTATATTTTCTTGATATTTTATCTGATTAATACAGATGAGAGCAATGAACAATGACAGTGAAATTTACGGAAGTTAGAGAGTCAGTGCTATTATCATTATTAAATTATTATTAAAACATTTTTGAAATGTCTTCCATAGCGTTGTTGCTAATGCTAGTCACTCTTAAAGCAAAAGCTAATTACAGACAATAAGTTGCTGGAAATTGGAGTAATTAGGAGTTATTCATAACTCCACTATAATTGTATGTATGAATAATATAGATAAACTGCAATATTTTGATTTTATAAAAAAGTTGAAAGACAGCAAAACATAGAAGGGATTTTTGAAACATGAATGAAATACATGCAGATTCAAAACATGACTTCTAAAATAATGTTTGCAACACTAACAAATTATTTACGTTAGGAGGATGACTGTTTTAATTATCATTTATGCGATGATGATAATAATCGAACGCTTGTTGTTGATCTATTAAGTTGGAAAGATCACTTGCTTTTAAGAATTTCTATATGAATGTGAAGTTGATATATTTACAAATTTTAACTTTGTCAATTATAATGTCAATCAATTACCACATTTCTCCGTACCCAAGCCCCCCATATAGAAGCCCATTGGCTTGCACTTAGCCCCTCTCTATAATCACACATCTCTATTTGTAGCCAGATTCTTTAGAAAATCCTCCTTGTCTATTTTACAACCTTTTCCATATATACTACATCTGTAGCTCCAACCTGTGGTCCTCTTAACTGAAAATTCTGCCACAACTCGTCCAGCTGCTATCTTAAATTTCAAAATTGATGGTCAGATCGGTGAATCTCCGGTTTGTGCAACTTACCTGTGTTCCTATAACTGAGCGCTCCATACCAGGGTGAACTTCAATCAAGACTTTTGCGAAAACGTTGCATAATCCAAACGAAAAATAGTTCATCTCAAATGCAAACAGGCGCGATTTGACCGTGTCATTGATATTGTCACAATCTAAAACTTTTGGTATCGCAAGTGGATGTTAATATGTTCTTTTTACTTTACTTAGTGTATGTGTGTTTGGATGCCTTAATATGCAACTCTTTTCATAGCATGGTTATTATGAAAATATTCTAGAATGGATGTAAAAATTACACGTCTGTATTGTATGTGTGCATGTTTTCTACATGTATTCATTGGGTGTAATATAATTCTATTCTTTTTCTATGTTAATTTATTGTCAAAGATTTTTTTTCAAATAACACTTAATTTTAGTTATAATAACAGGTAAATAGGATAGTATAAAAGTATTTCTATTTAAGAAATATTTAACAGAATTTCTCGATTTTCCGTCCATTTGGTTGGCTCTACAAGTTGATCGAATAATGTCGTCTAAATTGAATATTCCTTATATGTTCATATGATATCAATTTCAATGTAATATATTTTCTTCAAGTAATGTAAGATCGGATGATATTATTGAGGTTCTGAAGTAATGGCAACAGACTAAGCTCTCGTTATTTTAATTCTAAATGAGGTGCTGCTTAGATTAAGGAATATAATCCCACAAATATTGTTAATCAATCACGTGAGTTTCACCGATCTTTATCATCTTTATCACATACTTTATTACATTCCGATCTTTATCACATAAAATTAACAATTCTCAAAATTAACAACTCCTGATTGAATCGCTTTTGGATCAGTGCTCATAGTTCTACACGAAATTTCGAAAGGGATTTAATTGACTTGGGATCTATTTGCCATTTTGATTAGATTTTTCTGTGTCATCATCATAAGTTTATTGTTGCCATCCTTACTTGCGTGTGTCACGTTCGCACAGTAATGTAAGCCGGTAGAGATCTTCAGGTCGATCCGATCCTGTGGCCGGCTAAGGTCAAAGCTGCAGACCTGCATCAGTTCGACGTTCTAGAGTTGTTGTTAGCATAATACATGACAGTTGAATTATAAAGTCTGTAATGCATAATCATAATCACATTAAATCAGTGTAGAGGCGATGTTTCTTTATCACTACTCTATTTACATTTCACACATAATTTCGACGAAAATGCATAAAGAGATTACACAGATTTGTTGGTACGCATGGTTTTCGCTAATATTATAGAATATTCAGTGATTCGCGTTATGTATTTCTGAATGATTATGGTGTGATTACAATTGCGATCACATGGATGTCACAGTGCTCATGTTTGATTCTATGCTTATTACAGTATATACAGTAACCCCAGTAATTTCGAGTTTAAGTGATTTTGAGAGAGCATTATGTTGATACTGCGATTTAGTTTTTATATAAACAATTGCTAGTATCAATGCTAATATCAATATCAATTGATATATATCAGTTGTATATATCAATTGCTAATATTTGATCATCTATACAGCGTACTTCTTGACGTACGTGTATAGGTGAAAGCTCATAATTGCGCCACATTCTGTGTATGGAGCGCAGCAGAAATCTTGATCAATCAAGAAATTGAGAGATGTGCTTGTGCATGCGCGCGTCTATTTCGGATCTTATTGCCATTGTCTAAACCGTTTGTTTCTGGTGTCCAGCTAACCAACAGCAGTGAACTTGAGACCAGCTATCACTGAGTTTTCAGGAAACTGATATCACCCTTAAGTGACTTTGGATTTGCTGTAGCTTCAAATATTTTTTGACGTGGCATAGTCTTTCTGTTTTTGCACAAATGTAAATTTTTATGTGTGATTGTTTGGATTTAGTCTTTTTGAATGTCATATTTGGATACATGTGCAACATTCGCTCATGAAGTTCTGCGTGTATTCTATAATTTGATTTTGTTCAGTGGATTTGCTCTACCACAGAGATAATATTTACATGTCTCGGATGCAACATATCAATTTTTAAGGTATCATCAAGTACGTTTTAAGCAGGTTCTGCTGTATGTCCTTATGTCATCAACGTTAAAAAGTTGAAAAGTTAGCTGTCACTGGATGCATGATTTTGTCTGTGGCAACCTACTTTGAACTTGAAGTCTTATGATTACATCTTAAAAAATCTTTAAGTCTGAGGAAAAATGTGTGAAATTAGCGTATCCTTTGGTTATGCGTGTAATTAACTTTTGCTGTTGATTCTCATGTATAATGTTTAAAAATGAGTTCTCTCAATCAGATAAGTTTTGTTATTGTCAGTAATCGTGCCTGCTACATAATCACTAGAGTTCCGTCAATAAAGGAATGTATGCTTTTTTCTCCTGACAAAGTCTTAAGAGTGACGTAGAACTGTTTTCATATCATATCACAAATAATCATCTTCATTTCTTGCTTATTGTGAATTACTCATTGATAAATTCTTTAAAACACCATTTCACTAATCATGATATTATAGTGTGGTAATAGAGTCTGGAACTTTAGGCAAAATGCCATTTATATGTAAATGCCTGTTTTTGCTCTTTTCCTCATTTTCCGGTGAAAATGCCTGAATTCTAAAGTATTGTTTCCATTGTATTTCTTCTGCTATCTGATGTTGTAGAAAATTCTCACAGTTCGACGATCACACAGGTGTTTACCAAAGCCTTGGCTGTCTTGTGGCGAATGGGAATTCAATATGATCGAGGTCTTTTATCTGTGACGGATGCCGCGCTATACATTATTAAAACAGCGTGCACTGAAAGTTCTGTTGCCTTCCATATACTACCATGTTTCTTGTCTTGCACATGCATTCTATCGTGCTGGTGAGGAAATTCACCCACAATTTCCTGCTGTCGACAAATTTATTGCAAATGGAAAGAAGGTGCCTCGTAAAGCGCCCAAGCGTGTTCAAACTTCCAAATCTACTGTCAGTGATATTGCTTGTGCACCTGAGTCCAAAGTTATACCTAGGGATGAATACTGGATCTCATCTGCGTTGTACTACGCGAAAACTGTAGATAAATTCAAGTCAGTTGCGGATGCCTTTTACTCGTGGGATGCAGCCTCAATTTAGATCACCAAGGAATTGTTGGAAAACTAAGAAGAATGATTTGACTTATATTCTGACTCACTTTCGGATTTTCCGGAACGTATTAGGCTTACTTCTTCGAAAAAGCAAACTGTCACACTTGAAGCAATACTGAGTAGCGTGGAATGCCTACACATGAAACCAAAGACAATACCGGGACCAAAAGGGAAGGCTGTCATCTCAAAATTTGAGGATGTCATAGCAAAAAATCCGGTTATATATTCAGCTGAAAAATTTCAGCTGTTGCTAGTCGCGTTCAGACTTCAATAAGAATCTTGCTGCGATAGTGTCTATGAAATTTGTTTTCCTAACGTCCTAGATGTGGAGCGATAATTTTCGCAACTAAATCATATTCTTGTGACCACAGAATTAAATATTTTGGTTATCTACGCTGCGCGCGTAGATGAATCTAATTCTGTGCTTGTGACAGATGTCAGTCCTTATCCTTTGAAAGTCTATCAAAACTTGCTGTAACTGCATGCAACCAACACAATTGATCAACTACTCAATAAATGCCCTTTTCTGAATTTTAAATGCTTTTTCATGATATTTTATCTGGCTTTTGGCTTGCCTTTTATATTATTACTGTCTAAGCGCCTGAAGTCCCGGGCTCTAGAGCTGATAACACATGCACTCAGTAACGAGATGCAAATCTTCTCGGAACAGAAATGTATTGCCGTATTTATTCAGATTAAAAACCCTATAAAAATCATGTTTCCAACCCAATAACATTCTTTCTCAGTAAGAAACAATTTGTCTAGCTGATCCGAGTTATGCATGCTTCTTTTCATTCTGGTACACGAAGCACACATCGAACTTTCTTCCGTCATGATGACAAATATTTGCTGTCGAAGTTAGATAGTCAGTACTTTTCTTTCAGCAAGCAAAACCCAAGGTAAATCAAATTGTAATAAACACATATACGTGTATATCTTGCATATACCTATGTAGTTCATGCATATATACATATACATGTATAAATGCTATTCATATATCAGTGGTATGATCTTTTTAGTCGTTATTTATGACATATTAATGTGCCTGGCCTTTCCATCAAGAAATACATATTCAAAATTATGTCATCTTTGCATGCGGGTTGTACAGGTAGTGCGAAATGTCTGTTAAAATCATTGTGCGACATGTGAATGATAATTTTGAAAAGAAGCTGAAACTGCCACTTATCGCTTTGTAGCAATAAGTTCGGTGGACTCTCCATTTATATTTGTCATATCTTGATTTACAGGACAAAACAATTTACTGAAGTTATGGTAAGGAACATCATGTGGCAGGTTCTTCAAGGCCTTAGCTTTATGCACAAGCACGGTAAGTTGTATTGTTAACGATTGTATATACCTTGCATGTCGTATTTTGTTTCGCAGGATGATGCACAGTAATTCATATTCAATAATACTTATAAAATGATCATTTTAACCTAGTTGTTATATTTTCGGCACTAATTCTGTTCGAATCTTTACCGATTTAGCAGTTTGTTCGTATGAAAAATGCATGTATTTGTAAATTTACTTACATCTATAAGCCTAACACATCACTGCTTAATATGCTTTGTTTCATTTATCTACGATGCTTAATTTAATTCATCTTAACTTCATGATTATCCAAAACATGCTTCCAAAATTCGAAGAGCATTCATCAATGTATCTGCTGAGTAACATGTCATGACAAATGAAAATATGGGAAACGATTTTTCAATTTGTTTTAAAATGATGTAAAAACACATTTTAATTTCAGTGTGGAATAAAAAAGATTTTTCGATTTGAGTGATAGATCGATCATCACAATCAAATACTGACAATATAGTAGTGAAAAACGTCATTTTGTGCGGTTACTACCATATTTCTCCTACTGTTTATTTTATTCATTCAATAACAAAGTTTTGATAATTTTTCGAAACTCAGATACCGGTTCGGCTATCCTATTATGTACGTTAAATATAGTGATCCAAAAATAACCGAACCCAAAGCATAAGACATTTTGATATCTATTAATTCGCAATCTCGATGATTGCTTTGCATGGTTCATCGCTCTCTATGAATGTCAATCAGTTCACAATGCACAAAATTGAGAGAGAAATCTATCAATTTCGCTTTCTATGAATATCTTGAATCTACAATGTATAAAATCTGGAACTAGATAGAGATCGATTGATTCATTCAAATATTACAGACATGGAAAGTCGCCGTACATTGACTACAGCAGAGCGTGTTTTTGTGATTAGACGGTATTATGAAAGTGGTCATAGCTACAAACATGTTCAAGATGACTGGGCTGATGAATTTCAGTCAGCGAAACCGTCCAAATCGACAATGCACGATCTTATTTCAAAGTTCAACAATACTGGTTCAGTTGTGAACATAAAACAATCTGACCGACCTGTATCTATGCGCACTGACGAAAACAAGACTTGGTCGCTGCCGCTTCTACAGCCAGTCCCACAAAATCTATTCGCCGTGCTTCAGTGGAACTAAACATGTCATATGGGAGTGTGCAACGTACGCTAGTGGATATTGGCTTGAAGCCCTACAAACCACATTTGCTGCATAAGCTGAATGAAGACGATCCGGACAGACGCCTACAATTTTGTGAAACGTTCCTTAGCTTTACTGACATGTATCCGGATTTTGTGGACAGCATCTTGTGGTCAGATGAAGCCACTTTCAAAACCAATGGACACGTTAATCGACACAACTCCGTCTATTGGTGCGACACGAATCCATTCGAGATTCTACAGAAGGACGTTAATGCTCCTGGAATCACTGTTTGGTGCGGATTGTGTTCTTCTGGCCTTGTTGGACCATAGTTCTTCGAAGGGACTGTTAGTGGTGAATCCCATTTGAAGTTGCTAAAGGAGCAGGTATGGCCAATCCTTTCTGAACGAGAAGATGTTCACAAACTCTACTTTCAACAGGACGGGGCCGCGCCTCATTACGCTTTGAAGGTTCGTAAATGGTTGGATGAGCACTTCCCTGGGCGCTGGTTTGATCGCCGTGGACTCGTCGAGTGGCCGGCCCGATCACCGGATCTGACCCCACCCGATTTCTTCTTGTGGAGGGTAATTAAAAATTCAGTTTACGCGAACCGCCCAAGATCAATCGCTGATCTGAGGGCGTCAATCCAAAACGCTTGTGATCTTATTACTCCTGCACTCCGTGCAAAAGCGTGTCGCAGTGTTGTCTCACGCTACGCGGAATGTGTCAAGGCTGACGGCCACCATTTCGAACAGTTTAGAACATGAATGCACTTCATGTCTTCTGGGGTTCGGTTATTGATGTATTGACTAATTGCTTGGCACTATAAATACATGTGATGTTCACTATATTTTTTGCTTTATTTTGGGTTCGGTTATTTTTGGATCACACTGTATTGTTGTCATTGCTGCTGAGCGCGGTAAGAAGGCTGTGAACCAGAAGACGGAAGGGCGGATGCTCCAGCTCGAAAGCGAAGATGTTATGCTCCTTGGATAATGCTGTTGCATGGGCCCTTAAATTATGAAATAGCACAGAGCCCACAAGGCTCATCTTTGTCCGCTTTTCTACCAGATCTACCGCCACGAGAGCCCACAACAGCACACTTCAGTGCTGTGCTTCAGTTTATTTGAGGATGTGACCAATACTGTTCGTTAGCTGCTTTTTCGGATCGCCTTCCTACAACAGAACGCTTCAGTGCCCTTACCCTGACGCCTTTTGAGGCCTCGACGAGGAACGAGTCGGAAGTGGGCAGAGGAATATCTCTCGAAACAGAATGGTGCACAGGAAGATTTCATTATGCGAATGCTTACATCAAATAAATGACATAGATTCTCTTCGAGCTTTCTGTCCATACCTCTCTCATTCATCAGAGGTGACAGCGCTCACGCCAGCAGTAACTAAATTTAGTCAGCGTTATTCTCTTCTTCTATGGCACTGAACCTTTGCATGCTACAAGAGGATAAGTCTGGGTAAGGTTTCGATCAAAAACTCACCGCTGACTAAACCAATATAATTTGGTGCCTTATCCTGTTGAAAATGGGATGATAACAATGTCCCTTCTTCTTCTAGAGCAGGAAAAACTGGTCGCGAATCATCCCGAGGATGGCTTTCTGATGCTGGACTGTGTTCATCAAGAAAACGGACTAATCAGATGTCTTGTGTACATTACTGCCTAAACCATCACTTTTGGAGGATGTTGATAAATTTGCTACCAAAAATGTGATCTTTCCTGGGAAAAAGCGATATTCTAGCGTGCGTTTTCCCTCTGTGTAGTTTCCTACTGCGCATTCGTTGGTGAAAAAAGTTGATCTCGTTCCACACCACTGTCACATTTTGGCAGCATTTGCATGCAGCGTTCCACACGGTGTCGAAGAACTTTTTCAGAGAGATGTTGAACCTTAGTTGGTTTCCAGCATTCGTAAACGAAGTCTTTCTCCCTGTTGCGATGTAACGTAGAGCGCATAATTCGCAACTCTTCGGATCTCCTTATTGACAATTTGGGATTTTCTTCAACTGATCATGTGATGTCATCGTATTGATTACATGCTTCGTTGGGTCATCCACCGCGCTTTTTGGAGGTTCACCTCCGAATCTTTTTTTTAACTTGACCTTCAGAAGTCAGATTTTAGTTGAACTTTTGTCTTTATAATTTAGAATCGCCATTAACCTTTTTTGATAATAATAACTTTTTAGAAAGATGGGATTTTAGGTCAATAAATATGCGTGTTAAAGTAACATACGAAAATTTGGCGTATTTAGTTAATATATTTAATCTGTATGTACATGTGCGTACAGATTCTTTGCTTTTGATGATGGCCTAAGAGGAGGCCGAAATAAATACGATATAAAAAGTTATTACCATCTTGTGTACTGGTTTCCCTGCAAAAACTTACAAAAAATATGAATAACCAAGGCCTCTTCAACATAATATCTACAATGCATTGAGTACTTAACTCGCAACTGCTCGATCGACGAATAGCAATCAACAAGCAGGCGTGTCATTGTATCGATCCAACTAGAAGTTGGACATGCATATTTGTCTATAGCTTGTTTTGGTATATTACTCTAACTAAACAATTTCCTTCATCTTTGATTTTTTGATAGCATTTCAGAGTATCACTAAACCTGTGGACTGAGGATTCGCTGTAAAATAATTCAGTAGAGACTGTATTTTATTAACATGTCTGTGTTCATTATGTGTCTAATCTTCAAATTGAAATATAATCTTTAGCATGATATTGTCCCGTATAAATTTCTGGACGTCGACCGAATAATGACCGCTACTGATAGTTAGCCTACTATTTGAATAATAAATCTTTCGAATAAATTTGCAAGGGAAAGTAGGCATAATATTCATAAGATAATGTGACTGAAACTCTTGGTTGTGATTTTTTTAGCAAAAGCGCTTTCATTTGTATTCACAATTTTAGCTGTGAACTTGACGTATTGATCTTGTTATTGTAATTTTTGATGATGTTATAATTCTGAAATATTTTTCACACCAGCATCCTTTTCAAACGTATATCATACTTATGAAAAGAACAGAATTGCAACAGCATCAAAAATAGCAATAACAAAATCATTGCTTTATTTTCCTAACTTAAGTTGTGATTATTTTATTCTTCGTCAGCATGCTATCTTACAGCTATTTACAGAGCTGCCAATCTTCCGCCATTTGGCGGAAATTCGCCAAAAAGGGGTCTGAAAAGTCGACTCTCGTAAATCGACCAAAGATGAAGTAAAGAAATTAAGGGTAGGGGATTGTGGTTGGTTGTATAGATGCAAGCAAATTCAGCTTATTTTCAGTCAGGGTATGTTTAGGTTTTTCATATAGAAAAATTCACCTCAATAACAATGGAAACGTATTCCGCAAGTCAGAGAATGAAAAGTGAATTGAGAACTCGAACCTTGTCGACTGTGACCTACTTTAAAAGAACAGACCCACTTTTGTTTGCCTCTGGATAAAGACATTTCTGTTGCGATCAGATCGGCAGCGTCTGTTTAAAGAGTCACAAGTTCGTCTTCTTAAAAGGAGACGAGAGACTGAGTGGCAGTGCACGCCTGCTTCACTCTCCGCCAAAAAAGCTAGGGAGGTTACTGTATTGAGGGAAAAAGAAGCGAAGAATTCCCGAGATAAAAAACTTTGGCTTTTTGGCACAAAGGCAGCGTCGAAAGCATAGTATACGTGATATTTGACTGTACAGTCTGTACTGGCTTTCAGAAGATTTTTTGTACTTTGTTATTAATTTTATGGACATCCATATTTTCGTACAATATGTACTTTGCCAGATTTTATTTACAAATTGTTGATTATAAATTGTAGCTAAGTTGTTTTACTCGTAATTCTATTCAGGCCTACGTTGAAGTGATCAATTGTTACTATCTTGTAAAGTTTTAATCAAAGATTTGTATATTTACAAGTTGTTCTAATCATAGAGTAAGGGTTCTAATTATAATTGACCAAAGATGGGGAATTGGTGACAAAAAGGAATATTTTCTCTTAGTTTACACGAATAGAAAGATGTCCTGAGACTTGAACAATTTAAACACGAAAATTCCTTGGCAGCCGTAGACACTGCGATTCGCCCTACAAGGTCTCATCAGTGCGGCTCGGAATGGCCCAGATTATCTTAGAATATCTAGAATGGCTGAACAAGCTGAAGGACTGCACAACAGGCTACTCTACGTTTGTTTATTCTGGCTTTGCCGTACACGGCTAATAATCATAAAGATTGCAGAGTGCCAGTTCGCCTAAGCAATAAATAAAAAGATGTCCTCAGACTTGAACAATTTAAACACGAAATTGTTTTACACGAATGCATGAACTTTCATTGATGCAGCGATGTTCAAGGATATGGGTAAGTCAAGAGATATGAATGGCATATTATATGGATATATAGATCCATATTATGTGGAACCCAGTTACTGTTGGGGATATGAGAATTGATATAAGACTGTTTTGGGAATATGTTAAGGCCCTCAAGACTTAAAATCGAATCGACTTTTTGATATAAAAAATTTCCGCCAAAATGACTTTCTTCTGTTGGCAGCTCTGTATTTACAAATAATAAAAAAATTCTATTCATTTCGTCAAATTATGATTGCCTGACTAAATTGTCCACGTGATGACAACTATTTTGTCTTCTTCTCAGGCTTTTTTCATCGCGATTTGAAACCCGAGAATTTGTTGTGTAACGGCCAAAATTCAGATGGATGTATTGTTAAGATTGCTGACTTCGGGTTAGCACGGGAGACGCGGTCGCAACCTCCGTATACGGACTACGTCTCAACACGATGGTTAGTACTAATTTCGACATAGGTCTGCTGCCCAGTCTAGATTGGGAGCCTAACCAACCGCCACACTAACCGACTGCAGCCTGGTTGACGTATCATATTTCACTGGCGACGCTAATGCTAGGATTTCATTGTCATTCCCATCTGATCCTTTTCATAGTTTGCTTCTGTTGTGGATGTTTGATGTCTGTATGTTATCATTCGCTTACTTGATTGCAGGATTTTTTCATCGCGATTTGAAACCTGAAAATATTCTTTGTAATGGTGCATCCCATGTAAAGTTGGCTGACTTCGGTCTGGCGCGTGAAATCCGATCCCAACCTCCATTCACTGATTATGTGGCTACAAGATGGTTAGTCAATGTCTCCTTGCTTCAATCTGTATGTTGAACTAAGCCAGCTCTCTGGTGGACTGAAGCTTGTCATATTCAGCTGCTGTTATGATGATTGATACTTGTCATTCTGTTGATGTTGTTTACTTTTCTATTTACTGTTTGCTGTTTTACATTTGCTGTCTTCTACTTATAGTAGCAACACTTATCATCACAGCGTCTCTAATACCTATCGTGCAAATTGTCATTTCCCAGTTTTTCTGCACATGTATTTCCTCACTGTGTTTTTCAGAAAAGCAAATGATTAATAATATTAGAATGACACGTTAGTTAAGGAAGGGTACTAATATCCAGTCTTATTGTGATACCAAGAAAGATAAGAAGAAAGGATCTGAACCTCTACTGAATCAATTCAACTGTTAAAAGATATATATCCACGTGACGTTTCAGTTTCCCCATTAAATACTATGCTTGATAAATTTGAACAATTCAACTAAAATTCAGTGACGGTCGAAGTAAGCCGTAGTTTGCCTCTTTTATTAGAGCATGCTGGTAGTTGAGCAGGTCGCACTCTTATCAAGGCTATTTCAAGCCATAGCAAGTTTTTCTGTCGCCATGTCAAATTGACTTCAGATTTTCGTTTTCGCGAAACTCCGTCAAGTGCTCAACGTTTCGTGAAGCAAAATAGAAATGTAGTATAAATTGATGTGGCTTTGCTTTGCAACAGTTCGCGGACAAAAGGGAAAAAGAAATGTCCAAAAAGTGGATAGGCCTGTTCTGTTTTTATTTCGCAAAATTTGACACTTCGATGTTTGGATATTATGTAGTAGTATGTGTTTATCATATCGCAGCGATAATAATGCGAGATGCACCAAATAGCATGTCATAATTATGAGACTAGAGAAGTAGTTGACTAAAGTCTTAGAAGTTATAAGAACAGCTTTAACACTAATCTAAGCTTCGTCACATCATAAACGGAATGGCCGGCACACTACAGCGACGAAGCATTTTTTGGAAGCTTAACTCTGTGAACACAATCTTCAATACCTTTTCAACTTTTTGCGTCAAATTGGCTATATGCATTGTCTATATATGAAATTCAAGCGAGAAAAGTTCGAGATGAATAGAAAAATAACTGTCGCCAAAATCATGCCATCTTTTGTAACACCCAAACCATTGACGAGACAATTAAGAACGACAAATCATTTTCCGTGTCATAACAACTGCTGTTGTAGCAACGAGAATATCTGCTCTATGAAAAATGCGGTTTCTCAAATATAATGCAAAATTTGCAATGAATCATATATTGGTGAATCTCAATGTATAAGACGAAGAATGCATCAACATCTTACTATGAACGAAAGCAATGTTTATAAGCATTTCGAAAGTAAGCACACCTCCATTTATTTAACATCTGATAAGCTCAAGATATTAGTTCTCCAACACAATTTTTCCAACAGCTATGAAAGAAAGACAACAGAGAAATATTATATCAAAGTGAATTCACCAGCTATGAATGTAATGCTCAACCAAAATCCGTAGATGTATATTTTTCAAATTTTGTATGTAAAAGTGTTGATGGAATTCTTTTAACCATCATACTTTCAAAAGAGACAGTCGAAATATTGTCACAATAAGATCTTTTTTATTGGCCTCGTCTTTCTTTTTATTTATTTATTCAACCGGCCAATGGCGAAATTCGTTATCAAAAAATACTTGTATATGTCATGAAGATTACAAGGTGCCAGTTCGCTGAGCATAGAATTGAGAGAGCTCCTCAGACTTGAACTGTTTAAGCACAAAATACTCTTTGCAGCCGTAGACAATAAGTTTCATCCTACAAGGGCTCGTCAATACGGCTGGGAATGGCCCAAACCAGCTTACAATATCTAGAATGGCTGAACAAGCTGAAGGACTGCATAGATTGTTCTGCGCTTGTTAACCTACTGCATACACATAACATACATAGAAGCATGCACTGTTGTTTTGTACTCCTTTAAATGTTTCTCTACACTTGCAAAATACAGTCTAGTCGACAGTTCATGTATACTAAAATGGCTAAATTCTTAATTTGCATAATGGATAGCGTCATTGCATAGCGTTCAGAAATCGAGTGGAAATTATAGAGGAACAAAGATGATAAAACTTTCGTTACACGGACTTCACGGGGCAAATCTGCAAAAGGAAATTGATTGAAATATAAATATGACAATGATATGTTAACAACCTCCGGAAGAAATGAGTGTTAGGCTTGATTTACAAACAAAACTGAGTCAGTGGACAGAGCAAGCGTCCGCAACGTTGAAAATGGAAGCATTAAATGTACCCGAAGCCATCCTAAGCTTCATGAATATTGTTCTCTTAAAATTTTATGTTTCCGGTTTCTGGAAGGTGTCACTTGAAAGTGAAACTCCTAATCGATTCGCAGAGTTTTGCAAATGAAAATTAGAAAATCAAAATTACTATTTTTCTGCGAGCGTCCTTTACGTTTACTTTTTCGGTCTAAATTTTGAAAATGACATGTACAACCTACATTTAAGACAAGCATGAGTGTGAAAAACAGATGTTCTGTCACCTTTAAATGCTTACAGAACTAGGAAGGCTTGTGAACAGGCGACCTTTCCTATATGGAAATGCTCCAGTAATTTCACTTTGAGCTAGTAGTTTCAGTTATAGCATAATGGAAAATCGACCATTTTAAGCAATAGTGGTATGATACTCCTAATTGAAAATAAACAAAGCGCAGTTACCATGAAAACGTAAGAGTATTAAGGAATTTTGTGGGCATTTCTGCTATGAAACCTGATATAAGCATTATTCATCAATAATTGGACGACCGCAATTCCAAAATTGGAGGCGATTCGACTTTCGTTTCGTTATTTGCCTTTTTTTAATACTTTGAATTGCGTCATATTTTTTCTTAGCTAATTTATTCAGATTTTTATTTTTTTGTGTTCGACATCATTTATAACATTTAGTTTTAAAATAATATTATATATACTTTCATTTCATGATGCCTGGTGAACTTACTTGAGGACATCTCTCATGTGGAAATTTTTTCAACTTTTCATCTTTTTTTATTCTAATGTTGTCTACATTAAAGTCGAGCAAGGCTGTTAGAGCAACGTAAACCTATGTTGTTTATAGTCTTCTTAATAAAGTTATGTCCAGCGAAATGTGGAGCATTTGGCCTGCTAGATTCATCGAGACATATCGAAGAATTGGAAGCACCTCCTTTTTTTATAAAAATTGCCCGATCCATAAATTGATATACTCAATAATTTCGTTAAAACCCTTCTAACTGAGAATGACTTGGGAAATTAAAAGCTAGAGGCAAAGATGAACTATTGTGAGTGATCATCGTGTTGCATAGTTAAATAGACTTCTTGAGCTTTAGCAAGCTTTTACCTCTGGTTCTTGATGAAGTGTTGAAACCGATCGACCCCTGTATCTACTTTTTATCTGAAATATGCTAGATCGGCTTATAAAGAAGGGAGTATGCTATTTTCGCTTTGCAATTCACCATGAAGAATCTCCCGTAAGCTGCAACTAGCTACATAGTTGGGCTATGTTACTATCTTTTGATGTATCTCAAACCAATATTAGATGTGTGATCTACTTAATGTGGTTTCGGAAGTCATTATATTGGTTTACATTTTGTTAGATTATATCACGTCGAAAAGCAAACGGCAATGAGATGAGCTAGAGAAGAGTTACATGTATAATGAGGGATAATCATAACACTCATTGATTTTATCGAGAGGAAAGTATTTTTCTATTCATGTCCATCCATCCATTCTACAATATATATTGCACTGATATCATGCACCTACGAGTCCTTCGAAATGAATTTCGTCACACGATTTATTCGTAGATACTGTTTTTTCGCGCGCATAACGCACTGCCAATCTAACTGTAGATATTATTTTAGAAATGTTGTGCGAGTGCCAGTGGCTGGTACCAGGTGTGAATTTAACTTGGTGCAAGTAGCAGTTGCGCCAAAAGTGTTGTCTTGATTAATCGGCAAGCCGGTGTTCAATACTATCATACTCTTTGCATTTGAAGTTAAAGCCACGAAAAGCCATCATTCCGAAGTTAAGTTTCGTAATGTTTTCACGCCTTTGCTGTGTTTTTCTGACTTACCGCACATGGATGACATTCTGCGCATTTCAAAAGTGAGTGATAGAATAATGATGTGTATGATTTATTGAAGACTGAAAGATAACCCAGTATCTTCTGGAAACAAGGAAGCAAAAGGATGAGTGAGTGAGTGAGGAAGAAAATTATAGCTAAAATTGGCATGACATGTTTCAACTTGTCTTGTCAAAGATGAAACGCTTGTGTCTGAACTTTCATCTAAACTCTCTATGCTTTAGCAATTCAGTGCTTCTGGCTTTCACCACGTCGAAATGATATTTCTATGCGCCTTGCTCCAGGCTCCACCATGAAAAATGACTTGCCGTCTGGGAATCGAACCCAGTCTTCGAACTGCTAACGCGGCGTGAAGATCGCAAAGACCTCGAAGCACACGCTCCATTATCGAGTAAGGAGCAAGCAAAGCTTTCCGCGCGCATATGACGTTATCTTCCTGGTTTATTTTGTAACAATAGATAACGCTTCCAGGCAAGCTCGGAGAATCGATAATCTCGGAGATTTGATACTTCAATGCCTATGGCTTTCTCGAGGTCGAAAAGCGTTACCAGTTCGAGGACTGGGTTCGATTCCCAGCCGGCAAGTCATTTTTCATGGCGCCAGGAGTGAGGTGCATAGAAATATCACAATGACCTCGTGAAAGCCACTGAATTATTAAATCGATTGTCCGAGGTCGCCTGGAAACGGTTGCGATTGTCTCTATGCTTTATTGTAATTTTCACTTGCTGGATATCTTTCATAAGCTTGCATATACTGTACATGTACATCATCAATCTTCTCGTGATGACATACAACAACACCGTGAAGCCCTGTTACCTGAAGCGGATATTTATTGCGTATAGCTGTGATTTATTGTTGTCAAGGTGTCAACCTCTAATGCAGTGTTATCGATATTAATAACTTGTTGCAATAAAAGTTACAAAAGAGACGTTCCACTGTAACTGTATGCAGTTTGATAACTTGGCTATTTGAACATCTGAAGCTTCATTGAAGAATCTTATGTGTTTCCTAATTTTGTAAATACAGATTGTTTCATAAAAAATGGATCACCCTTAAACATCGCCTTAACTTCAACTTTGTCTAACTCCGCCAAACTTCAACGAATTTCTCTGAAATTTGGAAGATATGTCAGTTGTGCTTACTAATATCATTGTTGGAAATTTCAAGCATGAATATTGAGTTGTTTTCCTGTTATAGATGAAAAAGTAGTAGATAATTTGATCTTCATTTAGCAATGTTACACAAAATCATACCTCACTCTTATAAAATTAAATTTGTTTCCTTTGTTATGTAATATGTTGTTCTACAAGTCAAAAGCTATCAAGCAAAACAAAAATAAAGAAAATCGGTCAATCAGAGCCAGTATAGCACCATTATTCATCAACAATAATGTAACTGCTACATGTGATTAACTGGACTTCATGTTCCATAGCTTCCTGACTTCGTTGCGGTGGTGTTGGCAGCACTCCTGATTGCTTTCAGCTAGAAATCTATCTCTTCCCGGTTGAAAACAATACAAAGCACAAATGAACAATAACGAGATTGCACTCACAAAAAGCAAAGTGTCAGCTGGCATTTGGACCAATGGCCGCTCTGAACTTCACAGACAGCAAGGAACCATGAATTCTGAACGCTATGTGAATGTTTTACGAATGAACATTGGCCAAATGACAGATCAACTTGGTGATCCATCTACTTGGTTATTTATGGATGATAATGCTACGTGTCACAGGAGTAGTAGAGTCAACTTATGCAAGTCTCAATTAGGGCTTAGGACATTATCTTGGCCAGCTCGTTCTCCTGATCTGAATCCCACAGAAAATGTATGGAGTATTCTAAAACGTAACGTTCATCGTTCACTGCTACCTACAGATGGCGTATCACAACTTACGTCACTGTTAAAAAGAGAGTGGAGAAAGTTAGATCAGTCAAAAATCAACGATATCATCGAATCAATGCCTAGACGAATTGGTAATGTCACTGACAATAAGGGTAGGGCCACAAAATATTAGCTTCTTTAGAACCGTTACTGTATCATAGCTTATCAGATTATATAAGGACATTTAAATATATTAGGGACATGAAATGACATGAAAAATGCTTTCTGTATCAAACTTATGTTTTATTTAGTCAAATTTTAGGATGATCCACTTTTTATGAAACGGACTGTAGTAACGCGAACTGTAATTTACAGTGTTTTAGAAAACGTGCATAAATGAGTATTCCTCAATGGGTAGGAACGATAAATTTGTTTCCCACGCGAATGATCACATTGTCTACGGCAATGCGATTGGGTGGCTCATAGGTCAGCGATATCCTTGAAGACAAAACCGCATCGAAGTTGTCTGTCTGTCAGCGCGTGCGGTTGTGTGGTTCGTGTTTCTCTGTCATTCTGACGTGTTTTACAATTTAATGGTGATTTTGTGATCGTTTTTTATAGAAATTTACATCAATCTGTTTGAGGCCGAATTTTTTCTAACTGGATAGTTATTTTTTTCTCTACGTGTGGTGGGTGATACTCCCAGGCAGGGGTCATCAAAAATTAATTGAACCTCAATTAATTGATGTCAATTAATTGATTGCGCTGAATTTCATTTATCAATTAATTTATTGTATTCAACTCAATATCAATTAATTGATTGTTTTCAATTCCAATTATCAATTAATTGATTGCTGTATGTCCCAATATCAATTGATTGATTGATTCATAATCAATTAATTGGTTCAATCACGTTTCACTCCATTGTAATATATAGCATTACAATTCACCTAAGATTTTCACTTCTTCCTGCGCATCCACTATACAAAATTCATTCTGCTGACTCAATCTGAGACCTCTCAACTCTCTGATCTACTGTATATTCTTCAACATGATTGCCCTTACTTGTCAAGCTTCGAAAGTCATTATCCATGGTATTTGAAATTATGTTGATAAAGTAGCCTAGTATTAAGCTGAGAGTTCATAAAACGATGATAATTATTGAAATCTGAATCAGTAAAATCAGTGAACTTCAAAACTATGGGGATGCACAATGATCATACAGTATTAATACTGGCATTTTAACTGATTGAATCGAGTTCCAATATGAATACAATTATTCTAGGCTAACTCTATTTTATAAAAATATAGGCCTACATGTTTTTCCATTAACTAATTAATAATTATCGATCATTTAATTGATAAATTCAATTATCAATCAATTGATTGGGTACATTTCAATATCAATTAATTGATTGCCTGTAATTCCAATTACCAATTAATTGATTGCCCAGGAGTCCAATGCCAATTAATTGATTGGTCAAACTTTCAATTAAAATTAATTGATTGGTAAAAATATCAATTACAATTAATTGATTGGACTGAGCAATTTAATTGCAATCAATTTTTGATGACCCCTGCTCCCAGGAGACCAATTTTCTGGAAATTGTGTCCATTGCGTCTGAACTATATTCTACCTGACGCTAAAACAACAATTTGACATTTGTGGAACAATAGACGTGTCGCGCAATCTGATTTCTTACTGCCCGCATTGTACAGCATACTTAGACCCGGCGTGACTCACGAAGTCACATGCAATTTTTGACTTTTGCAAATCAAAGATATTGCACCTGTCTCCGATATTTTTTCAGCTTTTCCTTGAAGTTCAAATTCCTATGTATTCCCGTAACCTCTGTCGTTGATAGCGCAATTAACTGCGGTGTTTTTCGTGTCGAGGTCCTTGGTTCTAAGCCACTCAGTCCTTTTCTTTTTGTTTTGTGTTGTTTGTTTGTCTATTTGAACTTTCGGTATTGTAAAGAGTTGTGGCTACATCTAAGAGAAATAGGCGTTCAAACTCTGTCCCCAGTGTGACTCTTACTGATGTTTCGGCAACTAATTCAAAACTCAATGAACGACATCAAGGTTCTTCTCAAAATGGAACTGAATAAAGTCACAGTGTTCAGAATATCGAAGATGCTCTGGTGAATTTGAAGACAAGAATAGACTAGCATGACAAAGTTATAGGTGACATCCACAAATCTTTAAATTATCTCTCCACTGAATTGCCGAACGCGATGCTTAACGAAATTGAAGGACGTACACACCGAAAATCAAACCTGATAATCTCAGGAATTCCGGAGGTCGATCATGGGTCATTAGAAGAAAGATAAAATCACGACAAGGAGCAAGCAGAAAATCTCAGAAACCTTCTAAATTGATGTTCTACAATATGAAAAAATGCTTAGAATAGGAAAATCACAAAGAAACAGGCTTAAAAGTCAGATTCTCTAATTATGAGCAAACGAATGGAGATCTTCAAGACGGGAAAATCATTGAGATAATCCGTCGAAGTTTTCTTAAACAACGACCTTACTCCACTTCAGCAAGTAGAATCAAAACACTTGAGAGACGAGCTTCGTCAACCAAGAGATAATCAGGAAGATGTTGTCATTCATAGAGGTTGCATTGTTCATCGAAATCAGATCAAAATGTTTGGCCGAGACTTTTAAGAAATGGCGGAGTAAATCCTCCATCGTTTTTTTTTAACAAATGTCCAATCTCTGCGATCTAAACTTAATGAATTATCAATACTTACCTCATCCATGAAGCCAAATGTAATTGCATTATGCGAAACTTGGTTAGGTGACGAAGTAAGAAATGATGACATATTGATCAACGCTTATTCTCGGCCTATTCCATGTGATCGCTCAAATGGGAGACAATGTGGAGAAGTTTATGTTTATATAAGAGATGGTGCGCCGTTCCTGGAAATACTGAAAATTCCTAAACCACCATTGAAAATTGAATGTGCTTGGCTAAAGCTAACCGCTTCTCAAATTTTTCTCGTTGTGTTGTACATTCCCCAAATTTGAAGGCGAGAGATTATCAAATGGTAAGCAAATACTTTCTTCCTTCCCGCGACTCCTCCACAAGATCTCCCGGACTGTAGAATTATTTTCATGGGAGACTTGAATCAATTTCAAACACGCGATATTGAAGAGATCCTATACCTTGAACAAGTAGTCAACAGTCCTACAAGAGGAAATTGCACTGTAGACAAAATTTTCATTGATAGTCATCTCAAGACTTTATTTACACCGGCAATCGTTGGACCAAATGTGGGAAACGTAGACATCGGAATTCTTAAAGCCTAAAGCATTACATACTATTCTGTAAGATTTTGCAAAGTATTTGACTATCGTGGTCAAATTCCAGCTTTTTGTTTAGTCTCAGTGATGTGAACTCGGCAAATTTTTATCGATGCAATTACGGTCTCCAACAAAGCTGTGACATGTTTTACTATACTGTCGAACAATATTTGAAGAAAATACCATTCAGCTTCTTAGAAATGTTAAACAAAGACAAACCGTGGATGACTCCCATTCTGAAACAATTGATCAATCATCGTTACAATGCGTTTCGCTCAAAAGATTTTGTGCTATACAAAAATTTCAAGAGGAAAATCAAACTTGAAATAGTCAATGCAAAGAAAAATTGGTCTTCCAGTATGATTGCCTCCATCAAGAATTTGTGGAGTATTGTCAGTTCAGTCCTTCCAAACAAGTACAATGACTTACTAAACTTAATACGTAAGTGGTTTCTCCTGTCCTCGGAATGCAGCTGATGCTATGAATGAAATGTTCTACAGCTTCTCTTCGGACGCACCTGGATGGGATGAAATCGTGTAGTCTATTCGCTATGATCAACAACCGTGGTGTACTCAGTTTGGTGTCGACGATGTATTTCGTTGTTTGTCGTCTCTTAAAACCAACAAGAGTTCTGGAAGTGATGATCTTTCCACGAGAATCCTCAAAGCTGCAAGTTCCATCTTGACCGTCCCAATCACACACATGCTTGCACTTTCTAGAGAAGAAAAAATTGTGCCGCTCCAATGGAAACTCGCAAATATTGCCCCAATCCCGAAGTCTACACATCCAACTATCAATGATCTAAGACCCATTTCTATAGCGCCTATTATATCAAGGATATTGGAGAAGCTTGTGCTTCCATATGTGATTGAATCACTGATTTCAATGTATGGTCCAAATGAGTTTGTATACAGGAAAGGCTCGTCTACTCTTTCAGCTAGCATCGCCATTCATGATTGTGCAACGAGACAGCTTGATCTCATCAGGGATCTCATGTACATTGTGGGAGTTGCACTAATATCAGTTGACCTTAGCCGTGCATTCGATCGTTTGAATAGCAGCAATAATTTATTTGAGTTTCTATACAATAGTGTCCTTTCATCGAATTTCGTTCCTTGGTGTAAAAACTTTTCCCGAGATCGAACTCAATGTGCGCCTTAATGGTTCGCTACTCAGCAATGTTTTTTTTAGGTAACTTTTGGTGTCCCACAAGGGTCAGTCCTGTCACCCTATCTCTTTGCTGCCTACGTTAGTACGCTGCATACGACGTCAGTGGAAAAACTAATGATAAAGTATACTGATGACATCTTCATATTACTTCCCTACAGCAATAAAACCTTGGCGATAGCATCTATTGACTCTGAAGTTCACAGAGATGGTGTCAATCGGATGGACTACTTGTGAATAGTAACAAAACAAAAGTTATGTTTATTGACAAGGTCTATCATGATTATCTCTTGCATGTTCCTATATTAGAGGTAACAAAATTGTGCATTCTTGGAGCATTGTACCAAAACACTCTAAAGTGGGATGATCACATGGAAATGATCTGCAAAAGGTCGAGTCAACGAATATATCCCCTCAAGAAGTTGAAGAAATTCGGGTGCATTACAAAACATGACTTGGTGCAAGTATATCATGCTTACATTTCGGGTGTCACAAAGGGTATAGCACCCCTTTGTTCATCGAACTTAATGGAAAGAATTCTAAAAGACGCGAAAAAATAAGACGCCGATGCCATCGTATCATATGTGGTTTGAACTGCTCATGTGATGAATTCACTCCAATCTCCATTAGAAGACAACACCAAGCCATCAAAGTTCTTAAGTCAACAATGAATCCATCCCATATACTCCATGAACTATCTCCAGATAAGATGTTATTTTCCGGTCATGTTAAGATGCCCGTGTGCGAAACAAACAGACGCTCCTGTTCATTTTATCCACAATGTTAAATTATCTATAATCGTTTATATATCTGATGCATTGCTTTGCCACAGTACTTCTTATTCAACCGCCGCACTTCCTGTAGTTCCACATTAAATTGACTTTGATATTATTTGTGAGTTTTGTTTTGTATCTACACGTATGTCTTGATTTTCATTCTGAAATAGACGCTTATAATATTCTATTCTACATTGTCATAGTGCTGTAGTCAGGTTATGACACTTCAAATCTGATATAACATTTTCCAACAGATATCACCTGACCATACGACAAGAGATTGACAAATGTAGTGCTTCATTATGAATTTTCAACCTGAAATTCCATCAAAATGCTGATTCAGGAAAATTACGGAAAATCAAGGAAAATTAAGGAAAGTAGTGCTTCATGTATTCAATCAATTATTAGGATCACATTTTGTAAAAAAAGGCCGAATTTAGTCTGATTTCATAAAAGGAATTTCACTTCTTCACTCGAGGTTTTCTAATAGGATTGAAAATTGATCAAATCAAATTTACTTTTGATTACTAACCATAGACCATGTACATCGTTGTTGCATTCTGTTCTTATATCAGATTGGTTCGCATTTTCTACTGTTATTTGTGTAGTCATGATTTCACTGGTAGCCTGTGACCAATATAGACTGCATCCGTCGAACCGTGGTTTCCCCCCCCCATCAACTTTAATGATGCAACATAGCATTTTTTAAGGAATTTTCACTAGGCGACAAGATACAAAAAAGGGAATTTTTTGGTCCTGCTAATGAACAAAAAGGGCATATTTTTAGACAAAAAGGGCACATACATATACGGTACCTGTATAAATAGTCAGTACATGCACAGTAATTCAGAATAAAGAAGACCAAAAATCACAAAAATAACCTTGTTATATATTGTATGTTAACAAAGAACAAGAAGTAGTTCTACTCTTGAAAGAAGTTCTTAATGAAGTCCCTCTGTTTGTAGAGTTCCGGGGCTGGCTGAGTGTTACGTCGCTCTTTTTTTAGAAGAAATTCAGCAACTGCCGGACGTGGATTATAGAATGCCGTGCCTCTTCCGTTCATGGCCATGATCAGACGGGGATTCATTGTACTCCTCTTAGTACCACAGCGTTTGGCGCTCTTCACCTCTGTGTGGTAGGAGACTGCTCTTTCTGGGTCCATGCTGTGAGGTAAAGCAGCAATAAAACTTTGTACCACCCTACTCAGGGCTGAACCTGGTCGAGAGCGCCTCAGAATCTCATATAGCTTTGCTGTTTCACAGTCTGTAGCAGCGAAGGAAAATGCGCCATGCTGAACAAACATCCCAATGACATCGTCACAGAAGGAAGCCAATGTGTCCGAACCAAAGCAATTGCAGACAAACTCCTTTACAGAATCAATCATTTCTGAGGAGTTCCGAGAATTCATAAATGAAATCATCTCCTTCACTCCGTTATCCTGCTCTATTGAAAGGTGCTTCGACAGAAAGTTTCGTGCCGAAGTAACTACCTCCTGGCGAATTGCCTTGAAGCTTCTTCTGGAAGTGACGTAAGAGTTTGTACATCTACAGACGTTATTGACCTCCTGACCATCCGCGGAGGTCATATCAGTGGAGACAAACTTCTCTTCGTAACCTCCAGGATACCTCTTGGATATCATTTGATCCAAACAGGCAATGGTCTTCTCCTTTTCCTGTAAGAGGTCTGGGAGAGTAATGAGGCTGCGTTGACTGGACTTCTGCAAGTCCCGTAACAATCGCAAAACATCTAGCATGACAAATGTTAGGCGTTCTTGTTGTCCTCCCTTTTCCCAAACCTTCAGGAAACCTGTGGCCGTTGCTGTCTTTCTTGTCTCCGATATTCAGCTGAGATTTCCAATGCTTTCTCGCTCCCTCTAGGTTTTGACAGACTGCAAATGCCAGGTTGAATGTGTGTTCAGCAAACCGTATATCATGATGTTCAGGAAATCGATAGAACTGAGCTCCAGACTCTTGCAACTGCTGCTGTAACTCTGTGGTGCGCAATGCGGAAGCCCTGTAGAAAGTTGCAAATGACTTTAAGTTTATCCGCCAATGCTTCAACTCTGAGATGTCTGCAACCATGTCATCCATCACCAGATCAGACCTGTGCCCAATGCACCAAAAGCAGAGGATGTCTCTTCCAAGATAATCGATCAGCCGTACCCAGAGACCACCTTTTCGTCCTGTGTTTGCACTCTCTCCGTCAGTAGTCAAGGATGTCAGTTTCTCTTTAGCTACCTCTAGAAGATGGCATACTTCGAATCTATCCAGAAGAGCTTGCAGCAGTCCTTCTGCTCCACGAACATCCGAATGTGATTCACCGAGAAAACCAGTCTGCATTGCTCTATGTTTGTCTAAATACCTGACTGTAATGAACTTATTATCAATCTGATATTTATCAACTGAGCCATCAACCTGAACAGAGAAACCTTCTGACTTTGAAATGTCATCGATGAGTCTCTTAAGTTCTAACTCTGCTACGACCTCAAGCATTTCCCTGTAAGTCACTGGGTTTCTGTAATGAAGAGCCTGCGAAGGAGGTTCAAACCCTGAGAACTCAGTTCCCAGCCCATGGTCACGGTACTGAGATATCTGATTCTGAGTATGTGCATGCGCCAAGGATCTAGCAGGCCAACTGTTAGCCGAGAGTGTTTTGGTCTTGCTGTCATTGTACACATCGACAACTAACTCAATCAACATGGAAACTGTAGCACTATTTGAAGACTTCAACACACGAACCCAGGGATGACTGTCACTTTGCGCGAGCCACAATTTATTTGCAACATCCTCCTTGACACTGGCATCATGAAAACTACTAAGCAAGTGGTCAATGATTCGTTCTAACTCTTTCTGACCGTCTGCCCTAACGCCATCGGCTATGTTAACCCTGCCATTCCGAGCTGCCTTTAGAGCGACCTGAATATGGTTATGGCAAACTACACATCTTATTCCTGATCGTTTGCCAAGTTGAACAGGTTTTAGGACATCTGGATACTGAATGAGGAGCGAGTTTTTATCTGTCTTGTGACCTCTGTAAAGCAGTTTGATATGGACGTATTCGTTGAAGAGGCAGAGGGCGTTGCAGGCTCCACCGCGGTGTCAGCAACCACTGAAGCCGCGGACGTCTTCGTTGAAGATGCACGCCATCTGAAAAACAGAATATATCAAAACTGTTTTGTAACTGTACTGTACACAAATGTTGTTATCTTACAAATATTCGAGTTTTGGACATTTTGCGACGGATTCCTTGAGCTTCTTATCCTCACGTTTTCGTCTTGTCTTTTCCGTTGGCATCTTGAGAAAGAATGATTTACTTCGTAGCAAGTTAATAGTGAAGAAAGAAAGTCCTACTATTAATTATAGATTAAGTCACATTTGGGTTTGTATTAATAATTGGGGAGAGCAGGGTTAGTTGAAACTCGGGGTAGGCCTATGTTGAAACATTGCATTTATATTTAAGTACATATAAGACCAATTAAATTTTCTTGTGTATTATTTTAATTGCCCATACCATTTACACGTTTTCGCTTGTTTTTCGTTAGCAGACGGTGAGTTTTTTTAGTGAGAAGAGAGGAATGTGTATTTTTCGATGTCTCGAGTACATTTTTCATCATCATCTTATTCTTAAAGGTTGATAAAGGACGTTATTCAAAGTTTTTATCATCTGAAGTGTAATATGCAGAACACTAGCATTACAAAAGAAGGGACTTTTATGAATGTCTAGCTGAACGGCAGACTGGTAGCAGAACGGCAGTATGGTGTCGAGCAAATAGAGAACGGAAACGAAGCTCTTTCTGCGGGTACCCCTTAAAAGTCATAAGGCCTGCTGATCATCTTTCTCATCACCGATCGACTTCCGAGTGGTCCAGACCTGGGATTCACCTCAAAATGAGGTCGGCCAATTCAAGTATCGCTGAAAATGAAGTTAAAATCGACTTGATTTTAGAAATTTGGGCATAGGTTCTGGGCGCCCGTCAGGGAGGCCATTTCCCTGGGATTCACCTCAAAATGAGGTCGGCCAATTCAAGTATCGCTGAAAATGAAGTTAAAATCAACTTGATGGATGATGTGGTTTTTGATGTTGTAAAAATTGTAAAATTGTTAGTATTCGTAGCTCTCATAAGTCCTTACAACAGACAACTGTGTTGATTTTAGAATACCGGTGATTGGAATTGGATTGTTTATTGTCACCTTTAGTTGATATTGCATTTCATTGAATTCACTAGGAATTTTAGGCAGCTGTGGTAAGTGATAGTAAATAGCAGAAAATGCAGGATCTCGTAAGGTACTGTATTCAATTAATGGATATCATTATCATATATGATAAAATGACTGATATTGAAATATTACATATATTTACCTCAAAATCCGTGCATCATAACATCATGGAAAATCGTATTATAATCGAAATAGCAATCTATAATTATACTGCAATTGACTTGATCAATTAATTATGAATTTTAATTTTCATAATACTGCTGATACTGCTAGGCTAGTCTGACTAAAATGAAGTTTTTCGACAGCTCCAAAGGAAACTTTTGAAATCCTCACATCTTGCATTTATTATGATGAAAGGATCTTGTATATATTTATTTGATGGTACTATTTGATTATGCCTCTGATGATATCTAGTAGCGAAGGTTTTTCTATTGGACAAATTTATTTATGTGTGGCATTAATATGTTAGTCAATCTCCGTCAGAAAGTACAATTAATATCAATTAGCCATGGCGCAGATAACGTCGTTAACATAAGGACACGAAAATCACTAATTTGACTCACACGGGTCGTTCGCTTCCTTTGAATATCTAGTGAATGATGGTCTGTGAAGCAATTAGCCAATACGTGTAGACGTACACAAGTTTCATGGCCATGGAACTCCAAGGCAACGAATTGACGTTTCTTCATCAGTTTTACTATTCGACAGATCAGTCTCTATTAATGAATAGCAAAAGACGTCATTCGAAAGAGAACAATAAGCAATGAGAAGGTTAAGCGTAACAAACGGGGATCAGATATCGGTTGCTTCATTCATTTGCCAATTCATTGACAACGTGTGTACACGTGCGTACACAGCCTGATGTGATGAGCGAGTGAATAAGTCTGAATCGTTATGAACGAGAGAAAAGTTAACAGCTTGAGTCAAATATGTATTCATCAGTAGCCAGCATCTCATCCACACTTGCGCGTACCGTCTCACCGGTTGAAAAGCACTGTTTTAAGGTCATGTCCAAAAAGTACAGTGCTCCTTTCATTTCAATAATTCCACGCGCATGGTGGATGATTTCACACGCACGATTCGTGCGTGTGGAACCCCTTAAAAACCACTGCATATACCGGTACTGTATATGTGAATATGCAACAAAATACAACCTTTCTCAACACAATTCTTCAATTTTTGGTGTTGTCGCCTAGTTAACATGTTAAAAAATGCTATGTGATGCAAGGAACCACGTCCTCAATCTTTAAAACTACATTTCGCTTCGATGTGACTAGCCAATACGATAAAGTGTATTTTTGTATTTGCAAGATTAAAGCACGCTTCATAATGAGTATAATGAACATGGCTTGCTTTAAAGCATTTTATTCGGCTAATATTGAGATATATTTCACAAAACCCAAGATCTGTCTGTACAAACTGAGCGAGATTGTCTTCAATACACGTATAGCAAGTATCCGTTGACTGGTTTTTGCTTGTGTTTGGATGGATTTTATCACTAATTATATATTCATGTAATAATGTTCATTACCTGAAATAATGCACATAACATGAAGCTCAATTACCAACTTGATACTGGCAAATATCAGTGATAGAAGCATTCGACATAGTTAACTTTTGAATGGCATGTTGGAAGCAGGACTGATTGCCTCTCAATAAGATTCACAATATAGCAACTAGATTTATTTTTTCGTTGCCCAATGTAAATGAATTTACATGTTACTTGCTTGCATTAAAAGTAGCCACATCTTTACTCATTTTTGTACACTATTTTTGTTATGAATATTTTGATGTGGCTGCTTCCAAAATTTCTGAAAAACATCTCTTACTTTAGCGTGATCATATTTTTGAGAGGTGCGTTGAGTTGACTTTCTTGTTTACAAATCTTTATGTGCGCAGAAATTTGAATCTTTCTCCCATTAACCGTGCACATGCATTTCCCCCCTGCTTTGAAAGCTTTAGAATGTGCCTTTAATCAAAATACTTCAGTCGCATGCCTCGATTTTCTAGCGTAGTTCTAAAACCTCAGCATTTTTCATTCTCTTATCGTACACAGTAGCCTGATTTCAAATGATTTGAAGTTTAATAGAAGATCTGAATCAGATCTAGATTTAATAATAAACTTTAATGTAAAGTTCAACAATTCCACTCAAAGTGAACTAGAAATTCATTGTTAATTTCATTATTAATTACATTTATGCGTCAGACTTGTCTCTCTTGAAATCTGATTGAAGCCACAAATCTTGATATCTTGGTTGGGTATCTTCAGATTGATATTAGCGGACATGTAACTGCAATTTGAACAAATTTTGTAGTGTCGCACGATTATATGTGTGGAGCAAAACGACATCGCCTGATATCCGCTGATATACAATTGACGATCGTGTAATAAATCTTTAATTAATTGGTCTTGTTATATTTTTTCTGAAATTTAACTGACCAATGGCGATCAGATCAAAAGAATATTGTATATATTACTCCGGGTCACGCTTTGCAAATGGACATGGAGGTATTGTACTGAATTGACAGTTTGAAGCGAACGTCTTTCGGGAGTTTTCGGATACATGGAGAGATACAAAGAAATCCGATCAGCTGATTGACTTTTCAGTTTTCACTCACATGAGTATTTGAAGAATTTGAATGCAAAACGCGATTAGCGCCAGATCGTCATATTGCGAAAAATTCTAAATTGAAAAAGCTATTGAGCAACTTTTATGATTCGTAGTAATTGATTTGCTTCTAAAGAATATACAGGGTGGCGCACGTAAACCGCCGGATTTTAAACTTTTATTACTCCTCAAATATTCATCCGATTGTCATGAATTTTCGACTCATACTAGTTTGGAGTATAGGATTTATGATGATTATACCTGTTGTTCTGAGAACTGTCAGAAAATTCTGATTCTATTGACCGAATGACATGTACTCATTTTGTTGACATCGAAAATCTAGATCAAGTTAATTAACTTAACATGAATCGTATTCTGCACAGTCTTTCAGTGAATATTGTTCAGTTACTTCCATGTCATATAAAATACCATTCGACAATTAAATCGCGGTGGCACACAAACCTGTTGACCAGTGGTAGTGCGGTGACTGTCAAGCGGGACCGGTCACCTTCTGAACGAACGGAGCAGAATGTGGAACGAGTTGTGCAGCACTTCGAGGAGGACCCAAGCACATCCACCCGTCGTGAATTTAATGCTCTTCAAGTGAGTCGCCGCACTATCCAGCGCATCCTCCATGACTATGGATGGCATCCGTACAAGGTCCAGGTGGTGAAGCGATTACACGAAGAAGATCTGGAAAACCAAATGGAGTTCGCAGAACAGGAGCTGCAGCGCATCCAAGCCAACCCGAGCCATTTAGTGGAACTAACCTGGTCCGATGAAACTCATTTCCATCTGGATGGTGGTGTGAATCGCCACAATTGTCGTTATTGGGCCAACCAGAACCCTCACTGGATCAAGCAAGAGTCTATGCACTCGCCACGCACCACCGTCTGGGCGGCAATCAGCCAATCAGGTATCTACGGACCGTTCTCTTCGACAACTCCGTCAACAAGGATCGGTATCTCAAGATGCTACAGGAGGAATTTTGGCCAGCGGTGCAGTCGGACAGAAGAGGCAGGAGCATCATATTCATGCAGGATGGTACACCTCCACACTGGGGACTTCCTATGCGTGAGTGGTTGAACAAGAAGATGCCTAACAGATGGATGGGACGTGGATCTCCTAACATGCCCTGGCCACCGCGTTCACCTGACCTGACGCCTTGCGATTTCTTCTTGTGGGGTTTTGTCAAGTCCAAGGTTTACCATACACGGCCAACATCCATGCAAGACCTGAAGGACCGCATCATACAAGCATTTCAAGAAGTGACAACTGATATGTGTCGAGAAACTGCTCTGGCCTACCAAAAGCGACTCGAATCCGTCCTCGAGAATGGAAGAAGACACGTTGAAGTTCGATGACTACTAACACTTTTTTCTTATGTTTTTCATTTAATAAATGTTTTCTATGACATTTACCTTAATTCGTTTTGGTCATTATTGATAAAGACGTGGGGGAAATAAAGGGAAAAGTTTTTCACTAAATTTTACATGTTAAGATACATTGTTGGTATGTCAATTTTACTGCAGTTTACTGAAGTTTATCATTAAATTTTACATGTTAAGATACATTGTTGGTATGTCAATTTTACTACATGTCATTCGGTCAATAGAATCAGAATTTTCTGACAATTCTCAGCACAACAGGTATAATCATCATAAATCCTATACTCCAAACTAGTATGAGTCGAAATTTCATGACGATCGGATGAATATTTGAGGAGTAATAAAAGTTTAAAATCCGGCGGTTTACGTGCGCCACCCTGTATATATATGTATTGTAATTTGAAATGGTCGCATATACATTCGGAAATCTACTTGTTTTTATGCAAAGCGCGATAAACTCTATTCTTCATTGAAAAATGTGACAACTGCTAATGTGCTGTGATAATATCATTCCAGAATTATGCGTTGTGTATGCTTGCAATGTGCTAAAGTCACATTTTAAATAAAACTCCAACATGTTTGGTTTGCATTGCACTAGTTTCCTCTAATCATGATCAGATTAGACATCACTAAAGTTAGTGGTGAAAAATGATGTTATTCAAGTGCCGATGAGTGAATAAGTGACCGCAGATCATAACTAATGTGATTGCGCACTTGAAATCGGGGCAAATAGGTAAGATTAATCTAGGGCAAATCCGAGAAATGGAAAAAACGATATTATGTTGCCTTCGCAGCAGCGTAAATGAGCCTAATGGCTATAGCCATCGTGTCCTGCATCCAAACGTCACTGGCGATTATCGAGTTTTCATCCAAGTTGAATATAATCGTCTTAGCTATTTACCTAGATCATCCATCTACCCCTAAGGACTATTTCTGAGGATTATCACCGATTTCCCCACTTTTGCACTAATCGCACTTAGCACTCAACCTCTTCCTTTACAGTGATTACAGTACATTTACATGCAGGTGATCGCTGTTGACATTGGTGATGTCTTTAACTGGAGATTCTAGAATAGTATTCGCATTCAATAAGTTGAGACGGTGTGCTTGTGCTTTAAGACTGGAAAATTTGTATTAAAATCATATACCCATTAATGCTTATTCAAGATGTAGATCTATCACTATGTGTCATGAATGGTAGAGAAATGCAAATTAAATGAGGACATTTATTTTCAAACCAATTTTTATTTAGAGGTTAATTAATTTTTACACTGCCTATTTTTTCTTAGGTATCGTGCACCAGAAGTTCTGCTTCGTTCTACTAATTACAATTCGCCGATTGATATGTTCGCTGTCGGATGTATAATGGCAGAGCTATACACTTTCCGTCCACTGTTTCCCGGTAATTCCGAAGTAGACATGATCTACAGAATTTGTCAGATCCTTGGCAAACCAAAAAAGGTAAAGAGTACAATATTTATAGTTTCAAGCACTTTTGAAAATTGCCTGTATTTTCAGGATGAGTGGCCGGAGGGCTATAAGCTCGCTATGCAAATGAAATTCAATTTTCCTGAATGTGTGGGAACAGCGCTGCGGGAAATCATTCCTCAAGCCAGTGCCGATGGCATCCAGATAACGCATTCATTAATTCAATGGAATCCAAGCAAACGACCTACAGCAGCTCAGGTATAGGGCTTTATTGACTTTATTCTAATCATATATGAATATGGAGACCTTCTTCTTACGAGCGTACATGTAGGTACTATTTCAATAGAAACAGCATAGTGTCATTTAGATTCTGGACTCAACATTGAAACAAGAAAAGGGTTGAAACTATCTCACTAATAAATATCAGCAGTTATTGATGAAATGAAACGAGAATTCTTTTAGCAGGAGAAATGGTTTACTGCCAATAATATATATATGAAATTATTCTGGTTATGTGATTCATTTTTCTAGTGAAGTAGCAATGGAACCAAGGTTGCGCATTACATAACCTCCATCAGATAGACATGGTTTAACTCATGTAAAAGTAAGATATGAAAATCAGCATTTCTCTAGCTTCGACATGCTGATTATGTACCATTAAAGTCGCTGACAAATGAGTTGATTCTATGAATGAACTCTCCTTGACATTTTCAGTGCCTTACCCATGCATATTTCGGAACCGGACAATCGTTACCCCGACAAGAACCGCGACAGCCTCTGCGTCCACAAAACCAGGTGCAACAATACCCCAAGCCAAGTCCTAATATATTTGAAGAACAGCGAATGAGTCCTCAAAAACCGAAGAATGTAAGAACATTTACTTATTTGGCATCACCTTGTTGTTTATAATGTGTTGCTCTTCAGTTGAAAGAACTCGATTCAGGTCCATCCCGACCGACTTTAGTGCTTTGTTTTGACTAGGTGCATGTAATTACCACTCTGACGAGTGTGTAGAAATCTATCTATGCTAATCATTTTGGTGCAATGAAATCATTATTTATCGATAATCAGAGTACACAAATAATGATCGCGTAATGATGCAGACAAATACTTTCAATACTTTTAGGACAAAGAATTTTTAAACAAACTCTATGTCATTCGTGATTATTGAATTTAATATCATTATGAAAGCTGAGATAGATTATTTGCCACTTATGATATATCTGTCCTCATTCGATGTCCAGAACGTTCACATAGTCGAAATCAGAGCTGGAAGTGGGTCCGGTTTTGATGCGCGTGCCTACTTTGACTCCGTATTATCGGACGGGACTGACCGTGGTTGGGATGTAATAGAAGCTTTACCTGGTTGACAAAATGTATCTATCATTTTATATACTTGACCGTCCACTAGGAAAATGCCAAATAGGACTGTAAATGACTGTAATCACTTCATGAATTAGTGAAATATAGTAAATGATTATGCCCTCCATAAGTTGCTTCACCTAATTTGCGTTCTCAAGATCAAGAGATCTTTAAGATTTTAAAACCTGACATCATCCACGGCTGCCTGAGGAAATAAATGACAGAAACTTGCTTTGATAGAAATGTAGAAATTCCTTCATCGACAGCATTGATGCAGAGACGTTAACCGACCATCTGATGCAATTGATCAATGATAGAATTTCAAGGTCTGGATGAAAGACCCAGCTCGCGCTGCTTGCCGAAAACTTCAGCCACGAGGGTTTGCTGTATGACACTGCCTCTCTGATTAATTTCATGCTCAAGTTTCACGCCCCATTCTCCAAGCGTGGCGGTGCATTCGATTTTTGTACTTATCCGCGAAATCACAAAAAAGGTTAGAATAATGAAAATGTGATGTGATAGAATTGGATTCGAATAGATTGTGAATCCGAGTAGTACGTGTTCGTGCTATTATGAATTAGATTAGATTAGATTAATTAATTAGAAATTTGTAAATTGTACTTCTAACTTAACGGAGTTGCAGTGCCTCACTTTGAATATCAGCCACATCGAAGCACAGCTTCATCCCAGAATGATTGCACCAAGAAAGATAAGATTGACAAAGAAATTATTCTCATACTGAACATCAAGATTTGTTCTTCAGCCTTATTTTCTCTCCTTGCGGCCACTGAGAAGGTTCTTAGCAATTGAAAATTATCGGAATTATTTTTCTCTTCATTTTTCGACATGTTTGCTTTCATCTTCTGCTGATGGTCACCTTTGTTTATGGCCCATCCCCTTTCTCAGGCTATGATAAAAGCACCTGTGAATTGTCGTTGAAAACAAATGCAATTACAGTTAAAATATTTAAATGAAATGTTTTTACATGAAATAACCATGAACATTCCGATTTCCAAATAGGAAAACTGTGAGTGTATGAAAAGTGGCACTCCACCCTCAGCAGACTGAAAAGTGCCTACAACAGAAATTCCGTTGTGATTGATTATGTGAAGAAACTAAATAGAAAAAGCCTTAGGAAAGTCCAAGGAAAGTTCTGTCGCTGGAGGTTGAGGAATGCACAGCTTGGGGTGACTCAGCGAGCATGTGGTATGATAACGCAGTGGTCGACTTCCTGAAGATCAACCCTGCACGACAACAAATATCCAAGATCGATGCGTGACCTTTTCCGACGTTCAACCTTTGCAATACTGTAACATAGAGCGCAAATCGTGATCTCTATTTATTCTATTTCAGTTCACTTTGTTTTGATCGTACATCGTACCTAAGTGCCTCATGACAAAGTAGAGAAGATTGTTACATTTTCTTCTTAATAAGTTTATATAAAATGCGCTTGCTTACCTCCGCGTCCCGTATGGATTGCCTTAACATCACCTTATTATACGAAATATTAGACTCACGAATTTCATGAGTATAACATCATCAAAGCCAGTTTCAATGAATTGTGTAGGCTACATGTTGCATGCGATTATTATATTCTTTGGTGTGTCTATATAAAAAGTATTGTATATGAATGTCCTCACAGATTAGAAAGCACGAGTGGATCAATGTGTATCAACATTCGTGTGCTTCATACTACCAAGTATGAGACCAACAGAGAAAAGCAAGCCATTCTCGGCAGTTGCATTATGTTAGGAAATGATGCTGTCTATAGGTGCTTTGCATCATCTTCAAGGTTATTTGCCATCTATGATATAATTAGCTGTCGTCATTTTGCAGAGTTTCAGCCTTAAATTCAGCGAAAGTGTAGCTCAATATATTGGTTCGTTCGAGGGGAATTACAGATCTGATTAACTTTTTAACTTTCATGGATATTGATGACATCTGATCATTCTTCTTATAAATGTCAACAAAATTTTGGTGATTTTAGTGAAATTTTTGAGTAATCTGATAGTAATCACATTGATAAAGTATCATACGATTTGAACTAGTAATTTCATCATTGTTTTTTTAAATGTTTTCTTACAGCATAATCAGCAATATCTGCATTCTCATTGGTTTGATCTTTTGTAGCACAACATCTCAACAAGACAAGTAAGGACGCGCACCGATCTATTGTGTTATGCATGCGCAGCGTTTTGGACTTGAAGTTTTGAATTTGTTGTTTAACACGATCTTTAGCGTATAACAACTAATTTGAATGACGTTATTTATTCCAAATCACGAGACTTTCACTGATTGATTCTCGCACTTGTAGATGACAAAGAAGCACCCTCAGAACAACGTGTACATAGATCTTCTGCTCAGCCCTCAAAAAATTGGAGTAGCATTTAGGGTTGGACTCGACCATAATCGAGCGAAAATATTTCGTGCGATTTTCAATCACTTGATTAATCGACTAAGTTCTATTTTCGCAAATTGTCAATGAAGTTTTAGTAACTTGAGAGCTGTTTTTTCTGTAACCAAGTTTATCTCTAGTTTGTGAACTGTTGAAGCAGTTAGTCAACTTTATTTTTCAGTACACAGTACGAGTAGCATGAATCTGTGGTGCAGCACGAACCTATGGGGCACTTTTTCCATTCGGAATTTTGAAAGTGTTGGGGTGGTACGGGTAGTTTAATGCCGTCATCTTACAATCATTGTATGCATTAATCTAAACCCCGTTTTCTAAGATTGTGAGCCTGGGTCAAGTTTTGACTTCGTGACTCAATCACATGGAGCTTGGACGGTGCTGTCATTATCACTTTGATAGAGTGTCGTACAGATTCAAATGATATTCTCGTAGAGCTTCAACTGCAAGTCTCAGAGATTGAGTCTATTGCCACTTTGAAAAATCTCTAGTGATTTGAGTAAGTTCTTATTGAGCTTTTTGACCATCATCTAATGAAGGATTTCATCAAGTAATCAATCTGGAATTGGCTTATAATCATCCACAAGGTGTAGTGAATTCAATGCCAAATGCATACCGATGACCCGAAAATGCAATTGATTTCTCATAAAATCACTGACTATTCCTCAGACAAGGAGAAATGTGTCTGAATACTCGTACGTACATTTGAATCCTCTCTCCAAAATTTGTCTCCGTTTTGCCGCCATTTGTCTCCGTTTTTATTGATGGACATGTGCCCAAGAATTTACTCACTTTTACTTGAGCTCCGATTGAAATCCTATCTATGTCCCTGAGTCATCAAAGCTTTGAGTCTCTTCTTGATTCTAATTTTGAACAACAAAGGCTCGTGCATCTCTTCATTGCCTGCTCAATAATTAAGGATTTGAATGGATATCGATTATTTCGGTGCCTTATCTACAAAAGTGCTTTAACAAAATATTGCCTTGAAATGTCATCATAAAATATGTTAGGCGACTGATTATTTGTTTGTTGTCTTCATGGATAACTTTGCAAGTGATAGATTGTGACTAAGTGTTAGGGTTTATACGAGGGGTCAGGAGAAGCCCATGTTACCGAGTCTTTTAGGCTCATGCCTTTGACTTAGTTTGCAACAGGCAAATTGAATGTGCAATTATTGCATTTGGATTAACAAAGCAAAATTAGTAAATCCAGATGTGTACAAAAATTTTCTAAACCAACATTGACTACTTTTGAAATATCGAATGTGCATTGAGCAGTTGGTTTCTATCTATTTTTGTATTTCAAGAGAGATAAATGTGTAGCGGTGCTGTGTATTTCATACTTCAGAATAATTCTATTACTAGACATTGTATCTGATGTACATCTTTATATGACATCGAGGATGCCTCTGATTTCATGAATTTACATTCGTGTATTTCCGTGTTGTATTTAATGCTCTGTGACATCTGATGATCAGAGTAGTCAATTATCAATCAGTTGTCAATGATGCTATATGATTCGGGTATTTTTGGAATTGCCTCTCGGAGAGCGTGGTCACAAAATGAAGTTTCATGATCATTTTGAAAAACTCTGTGAAAGTATCAAATTTAGTTAATCTATGATGTACTTCCGTACGCACACATGGTGAGGATCAGCAAGTGCACTATTATGTCTGAATTGAAAGTCTTCTCTGTATGCTAAAGTACTTTACTTACTTTCGTAGTAATGATTTAGAATGAAATGTCATCCGGCCGTGTGTCGACCTCAAATAACTAACTTAACCATCTGGTGAATAACTCTCCCTGTTAATTTCTGATTGTGTAAAGCTTAATCCTTAATCGCTAGCTGCCTTAATTTTAGTGGACTCATTTCCGACGACAAGTAAGAAAGTCGCTCAGAGCTTTGATGTGATTGCTAAATGAGCTAAATTGTAGTGTATATTTAGCTGATTCACGCCCTCTACTGAATCCGTTGATATATGTCACTGTAACACCTACCTCGTACCCATCAATCACAAATCAACAAAGTGGCATGCATGTCACTGTCTGATTACTAGATTTTAGGTGTAGCTCACGTGATAAATCTTCAGCGTGGTCCATAACTTCTAGGATGAAAATATTTCGAACTTTCAATGTTGTCGTGATTATCTAAAATGGAATTGTGTGAATTTTGATTGTATGTCAAGTATTTAGATAATCAGTAGCATTTTTGGATGAAAATAATTTATACAAATGCAAAAATCTTATATTGACTTTTACAGCTTTATTGGTTGCTGCTTCTTCATATTCTATTTCGACTTAATTGATGAACTTACATGGATGCGATGATATGTTGTTATATAGTGAGTTCATCCCGACAATCACTCAGATATGCTTCAGGTGTTTACGGATATAAGTTAAAAATTTGGGTTGATTTAGTCAAAGCAAAAGACAAGCGCAGTGATTTTCAATTTTTAGTCATTTCAGTTCATTCCCCTACGTACAATCGAAAGAGTTATTCGTGAATTAAATGCTTTATCAAATGATTATGCCGATATGACATGCAAAAATAATGTTATTCACAACTAGAATAAACGAACTAGAATTCACAACTGAATTCACGTAAGAGTATTCATGCGCCAGTGTGTGTTCAAAAAAGTGATTAATTGAATATTTAAAAATATGTTGCTTGAGGACATTGTGTGTGAACTAAAATTTCAGCTAATACCCTAATAAGGGAGCTTATCTTGAAATCAAATACTTTAATCATTATCCATCATCAACAATCTGCAATCCAATATGTGCGATTACAAGGTCACGCAAGCGCTATCCTTAGGCGAAGCACAATTAATTTTTAATTAAATCACGAATCGCACTATTCAGTAAGTAAAACCAATGTGAAAAAAGATAAATAAAAAAACATAAATAAACATAAATAAAACATAAATGTAAATGCTGATAATATTCAAATGGTAGGTAATGAAAAAAGGACTGTGTAAATATAAGTAGAATAAGAAAAAAAATTAATAATTTACATGAGAAATCGTGCCAGTCTGCCACACTGTGTGTTGGACAGTGCAGTAATTGCAGCATTTGCTTATATTGACTAAAACTTAATCTGCAGGTCTGGTCGCTTAGATGCTTGCACATGTCATTTGCGTCAGAATGAAATTTCATGCTTTGATTGAGGGGAGGATGAAGTAGAAGATAGCGATAAGTGAAAGGAATTTGATTCCTTCAAAGGACCCATGTGTCGTTCCCTACAGGTTAAAGGAAAGAACAACTGAAATAGATTGCCTAATTGAAAGCATGTGCAATTGAGGTCATCAGCAGGAACTTGGGTGAGGATTCGCGTTTCGGCCCCTACTCCTGAACGCTCAAACTCACCCAAGCGGGGCCTTGCCATATGAAAGTAGCCTCGAAATTAATTAAATAAATGAAAGCGCGCGCAGTTATTAACAAGCTGCTTAGCAGAAAAATATCCGCATTGCGATAAAGTTTCACTATGTTTATGCAGCTGCTTCTCAGCACTTTGCTTGAGATTGGCGCTGTTATATCCTCTCTTTGTGAGAGTAGTAGCTGTACGATTGACTTTTTCGATGAAATCTTTTTCTGACTTTTTTGATGAAATCTTTTTCCAATGTACAGATACACCCATATTTTAAACTTTGTCCAGCAGACACTCTAGCTCCTGTAGGGCATACAGTTTTGCGGAAAGGTTAAAAGAGTGACAGGGAAATTAAAATGGTCGACTTTATCAAAAACAGACGTAATTGTGCCGCAGTCTGATTTTTGTCTTAATATCAAGATATTCTACTTGTTTGTTATTACTCCCCTTCTGCTGGCTTCTAGACTAGGTGGGTAAATTTGTGGTATCAAGGAATCAAACTTTTTATAATTAATGATTCATAAATCGTCGATGTATCTAGAAGTATTAGATAATAATCCAGCTAGACCGTACTTCTGATTCTTCATTAAATTAGTCATAAAAATAAATTCGCAATGTAAAAGAAATAAATCTGCAAGAAGTGGACTGCAATTGCCACCCATAGGAATAGTGCATATGTATTGCATCAGTGCTGCTGTAAAGAAGATGTGAAATATACTGCTTAAGATTCTAGATTCCAATAAACTTTACTTTTCATGTTTGCTTGAACAAGCTACCACTGCTTTCAATCAATGGAAATATGTGCCTGTTACTAACATGCACATGTGTTTTCAATATTTTTACTTATTGCGTATTTAATTTCCCATGCATGCAGCATGAATAAGATGGGCTCAAAAATATTCTGACAAGTATATTTACTATATTCAAGTTATACAGTTAACTCACAACTTATCTTTAGTTATATCCTAATAGGTGTGCAATACCTATGTTATAAAAAGTCATACATGCATAGTCACGAAAAGAAAAGATACATTAGTACATTTATGAAGTTGAATGTATGAAAAGCTTCAATGAATGCGCTTGTCATTTAGAAATAACGCTGCTTCCTCTTGCTGCTATTGAAGATATTGGAAGGAGCATTGTAACTGAAACATTTTAGTACTATCTGCTTATTCGATCTTCTTTTGCAGGAGCCGGGTACAGTGCCTCAAATGAATGGTCGTCGACGTTGGGATGCATCAGAACGCCACGATTCACTCGATGACTTAGATTTCGATATCGATCAAATCACTCGAGGGCGTAAAGTTCCTCCAATCACTAAAAAGGCTGATAACTTTTTAACCAGTGCCAACGTTAATCGAGGAGATAAGAAAGGTGGTGGTGGTCTCAGTGACGATTTTGACTTCGATTTCGAAGTGACACGCACGACGAAAATGCCGCCGATAGGAAAAAAGACGGATAATGTAGCAAAGAAGGATAGCATTGAAGACCTCGATGATTTTTCCAGCAGTTTCAACGATAATTCGTATCTCTTTCCAAAAAAGAAAATGCCATCCCGAAAGAGAGAATCGTCTCCCTTCGGCGAAAATCGAGGGTAAGTAAGCATAATTGGATTAGCTCTCCCGATTGATATTGGTCTCCACTATTAAGTACTTAGTCATAAGTCATTAGTCATAAATGTTTATTCTGAAATATACAGAAAACGCAAAGCGATGGCCGGGCACTTACAAGCAAGCGTTGATAACACGTGTAACATATGCATACGCAAAGTTTAGCATCAATAAAAAATACATGAGATATATATTTACAAATTTACCGAGTGATCATGATGTACATGCACATCATATACCGTCATAAACAAATTACATGAGACCATGAGACAAATTACATATTTACAAATTTTCAGTCATCATGATATACATCATTCATTCATTCGAATTTCTTTGGGCTACAAATGTCATTAAGATGCAATAGGAAAAGCTAGCTATTGCAAGCTGGCTGTAAAATCCTCTCCTATTTTCGCATAATGTCGTTCTAGGCTACTCTTTCCAAAACGCATGAGGGAAAAAGCCACCACAGGCTGCTGCTGATCGAAGAGTAGATAAACTGCATTCTTTTTCAAAGCCTCCGGAACAGCAGTGGTAGAGACTGCTTTCTGCTTGAATTGTTCATTGTAGGAAATTCCTTTGTTGAATAAAAATGAAGAAGTGAATGTATAGTTAAATTTTGAGGAAATGGCAATACTTTTCTGCATATTGTTTTCAGTTTTCTCAGGTTTTTCCGCAAGTGAACCCACCAGACGTTCACCCCGTTTAAAGCTTTTAGCACAGAGTTCAGTTAGATGCTCGATGGTCATATTTATATTGCATATTCTTTTTAGACATCACTGAAACTTCTTATAGTTCAGAAAATAACTACTTGATTCTTTTTACCCATGATGATTTATGTGATTAGTCATATGAATATGACAATCATTTTTTGACATAGCGATGCGTAAAACTAGTTATATTTTCAATGCTACACAAAAAATTATCAAGGTAGATATTTTCGTAAATTTAGTCTGTCTGCAGCGTTGAGTGGGCTACTCAATGAAGCAAATACCACACTGGTAAAAAGAGAAAGTTAATTTGGCCGTCTTTCAGACTGTCTCATTCACTTAATGCATGTGTGCTTAACAAGATGAAATACATTCATTTATGATAACAACTATCTTTAGGGCAATCGAGCGTTATGATTTTCCCCGTTCGACCGATGACTCGATCATAGAAATTTTTCCTCGATCTATCGATCAGTAATCAAGTACCGATCATTTAATAATCGATCAAAAGCACATAAACGATCACTTATTTACGGTCTACTAAATTTTAGTCTGCTTAATCCTCAGCTGATGCTATCATAGGGTTGGTAGGTCCACCTCCCGTGACGACCTGCTTGTGGTGCAAGCCACGATGTCCTTCACATGCTCTCTTGTCTTGTCTCTCTTTCTCTCTTTGCGGCTATCTTTGGTACCTCAGTCTCCTTGCTCGACCTGTGGAACAATCTCAATCTCAACAACCACCACATTGTACTTAGCATTGACGATGATAAATGCAATGATAGTTGCATGTTATTGCATTCTCAACATGAACTGCACTGCTCTTGGAGTATTTTTGAGTCAATCTAATTTTTGATACTTGTGGAGCGTTGGTTTGCATGCATAACCAGATATACATATAAGAATCAGTAAGATTCTCTAGGCTTGCCTCCGTATTGAACCTGTATTGAAGTAAGCATATTTTTTTTAAAAGTTAAAAAGTAGTTATACTTCATTGCTTCAATTATGAAAAATTAATTGATGTTTCAGTGATTTGTCTGTGCAGGACATATACATTTGCCTGAAATACATGTGAATGCATTGAAGAACATTTCAGAAAACATGCCCGGCATTGAATATTAAGAAACGTTGTGTTATGTGTGCATTTCGTGATAAGTGATCTTGTTTGCCATCGATAACATTATGTTGATTTATGAAATCATCATTTAATATTTCTTCAACAGTCCAACTGCCAAAGCCAAGGCTCCGAGCAAAGAACCTCATTTCCCTGACAGCAGGAAAAATTCCGGTCGTCAGTCAGCATCGGAACGGTACAAGAGTGCAGCACGTTATCTCCCGGGCATCAATCCACGAAATAGCGCTGCTCGTAACAAGCCACGTTTTAACAATGAAAATCTTTACGGTTTTGACAGAGTAGATCCTTCAGGTGAGCTTCGCATGTCTAGATAAATAAGCAGACGTAGTTGTTCTAAGGATCATAGCAGATCATTTTGAATTACTACTTAACCGCTGTTGAAGTTAGACACGGAAATGTCAAGTTTATGTTTGGTGCATTTGAAACGTGTAAGGCAATTGTCACGATTTCACGATTGTACTCGATTTAGCAGTTAATAAAGAAAAATGCTGAAAAGAATTTTAATTAGTACTCGCAGTTTTAGGAAGCATTATTAAGGAAGATTAAGTCAATTTGTCATATAGGCTACTGAAATTTGTTTCGGAACTTAACTTAACGTAAAGACAATATTTGCATCAAAATTCATCGTCAATGTTGGAATTCAAGAAGACTCCGCCCCTATCCGTCTCCTCTTCACCATCGTCAAGGAAGCTTTTTCGCAGTACAACCGTCGAGGACTTGGTCATGACATCGGAATCAGCTGCGGGTATAGCGGTCAGCCGATACCACTCAAACACACCCACAAATCGGATACCAACCGCCAAGAAACGACGAGCAAGAATCATAACCACTGATTTCTAAAGCAAATATTGTATTAGGTTAACTGTGAAAGTAGTAAACTACCGTACAGTTTCAATTACTAGTACTTTTATCATATTAACAGTTAGAATAATGCGCGTGTTTCAGCTTTACAGAGAATAAATTTATTTGGTCCTTTCAAATCGTCATGCAAGAAATCCTTCCAATCAAAAAGTAATCTTTTTGTGGTTAGTGTTTAGGCAAAACACTTCAGAAGAGAAAAGCCTATTTGCCTTATGATTGGATAACATATCACTCAAATAACACTTCAATTTATCAAGCATAAGGAAAGTCATCTGTAACACCATTTATCTCGGTCGTGTATTCGACAGTGCTAACGTGATTGACCTTAGAAATGATGTGGTGCTTTCAGTTCAGATGCCCTCCTACCTTTTCCAATAACTCTTTTTGCTCAACACCATCTGTAGTCAGTGTTGTTTTACAATTTTCCCATTTGGTCTATAGAACTCATTTATGGCGTTAGGAAATTGTATACAAAATATTTTGGTTAAATAAAACTAACAATCAGCTTTGAGGAGCACTTTTGTATGATCAAGTTGAGAGGAAGTTCCCGTTATTGATGTGAGAAAATGTTTCGTTGAACTATTTCACTTGCATGTTGCACCAGAAATGAAATAGTGTTTAACATGATGAACGATGCAGCCAAATAAAGAGTTGAAGCAGCAGTGTCTTTCTTCAGTAAATTCAGATGACAAATTTTAAGTTCTTTTTGATTACAGGGCGACGCCGTCAGTCAATTTTTAACGACCCGAAACCAGCTTTGCAAAATAACATATTTGGAAAAGCCGATCGAAGTGAGTTTACTTACCTTGCTGCATAAAATTACTTTTTGCTTTCAGTTAGGAGTACAATATTATTTAGACAAGTCCGTGTACAATATTATGCACATGGTTGCACGGTGAATACGGATGCCAATCTATCTTTAGCATATACCTAATTTTGTAAGGAAAACTCAATATATTCAATATATATATATATATATATATCGAAAGTTATAACACAAGAAAAAACCATTTAAACCTTGCCGATCGATTTCAGCCACTCTGGGCTTGTCAAGGCAATTTACTGATTCTATATTGAACATAATTACAAAAATATCACACTCATTTGAAAATAAAGAAATCAAATTGCATTCACTGGGGGATGAAATAAGTTGATAAACATAGATTCTTTAGATTCACGATCTAAACGATTAGCATCCGGGGACAACTGAAAAAACGTTAGAAGTTATTGCAGAGACACGTTTCACTTTCTCCAATTCCTACCTAAAACTGTCCATAAAAATGCTTTGTTCATTAGCTTCCATGTCACGTCTTTATACACTAGCATCCCTCATGACCTTGGGTATTTAGCGATAGCGTTCTGGTTAGACAAATGCCCAGATTCTATACCAAGCCGAATGAATAAATCCTTTATCATTGAAAGTCTGAAAATAATCTTAGAATACAATTATTTTTCCTTTGAAAACGAATATTATAAGCAAATCGTGGGAACGGCAATGGGCACCAAAGTTGCACCCACTTACGCCACCTTGGTAATGGGGTTCCTCGAAGAAAAAATGTATTCTGGAATAAAAAATGTTTTCCTCGATACAGCTGACTGCATCATAAATTCCTGGATAAGGTATATTGATGATTGCTGGATTATTTGGGACGAAAGTTATGGAGAATTCGAACAATTTAAGGAAATAATCGATAATTTAGATTCCTCAATTACATTTACCTATGAGATGAATGCTGCTTCTTTAAATTTTCTAGATGTAATGGTTTCTAAAGATATGGATAGCGGCATAATCAGCACCGATATATATAGAAAGAAAACGGACACTATGAATTATGTCCCATTCCATTCTGCGCATCCTCCTCATGTACTGAAGAACATTCCATATAACTTAGTGCGTCGGATCAAAATAATAGTGTCAGACGAAACCACAAGAACCAATCGTTATTTAGAACTAAAACGTCGCTTATTAGCTCTAAATTATCCACTTTCTTTAATTGATGATGCCATTACTGAAGCAAATTCTTCTGAGCTTAGTGAACAAAAATCGATGAAAAACAGCATTTTCCCTTTTATTCATGAATTCAATAAAAGCAACCCAGATATATACAATAAGGCTATTCGTCCTATTTCCAGCACGTTGAATCTTTTACCTACATTTCGCGATTGCTCTTTTATGAAGGCGTATAAACAACCTCAGTCACTTCAGTCCATATTGACCCAAAATAACAAAATGACAATAAGAGGAGTGACCAAATGTAATGAACCAAGATGTAAAAGCTGTAACATAATAATCGAAAGTAACAAAGTTGATTTTGAAGCCCATACTGGCATGAAAGTATTTCAAATCAGAAGAAACTTGGATTGTAAGTCTGCCAATATCATCTACAAACTCATATGCTGTGGATGTAACAAATTTTACATCGGAAAAACAGGAGACACTTTCCGACACCGCATGACATTACATCGACAACACATCAGAGATAACAGATACACAATCCTACAGGTCAGCAAGCACATATCAAGTTGTGGCGGTGGGAACTTCAGTGTTATTACCTTTTTTCAGTTGTCCCCGGATGCTAATCGTTTAGATCGTGAATCTAAAGAATCTATGTTTATCAACTTATTTCATCCCCCATTGAATGCAATTTGATTTCTTTGTTTTCAAATGAGTGTGATATTTTTGTAATTATGTTCAATATAGAATCAGTAAATTGCCTTGACAAGCCCAGAGTGGCTGAAATCGATCGGCAAGGTTTAAATGGTTTTTTCTTGTGTTATAACTTTCGATATTTCATGACATTTATATTTAGTTTACTTTATATATATATATATATATATATATATATATATTAATGTATACATTAAAACAATTTATTGAGTAATTGAAGCAATTAAAATTTATTCAGTTGCATAAAAATAGGTTATTGATCAGACAATTCATTTGTAATACCATCACCAACAAACGTGAAGCATGAAAGTTTCTCCTAAAGCACTTCTTTTGACAGTGAAAATCGCTCATCAGTGCGTTTTACTCATCGCGATTAACGTTTACTTACTTTCAATTACAACCGGAGATCAAAAGTTGTCTTGTGGACACGGACTTACTTACTTTACTTTTTCGTTTTTCGTCTTTTCTTCCCGATTCCACCAGGGTTGGGCTTGTCGGATCAATACTCTGATAAGCTGTTATAGATGAATTAAGGAATCAATATGAATCCTAATCATCATTAATCTGGAAGGCTCAGCTGATACAGTCTATGTCTTACAGACTTGAATATCTTGTAGTATGTAATCTGCAACGCGTTTTGTCTCATTTAGATTAAACATTATCTGCATAACTCAATAGTTTTATGTTTAATTGACCCAGTTAAGCAGCATGTTTGTCGAACACAACGTATCTTACTGTTTGCCATTTATGATGTGTATGCAGAACATCAGAACATCATGCCATATGTAATACTTGATGCTGCCGTTGAAGTGTTCTTTTTGTGTAGCGTGGGTGAATGCTTGGTAACATTTTTTGTGCATTTACACAGATTGTTCGGGACCTGGAAAAACTCGGAATTTCGTGATTTGACCCGAAACCTGGAATTCGATGAATGAGTTGAAGAACCTGCAATTTCCATAAGTTATTTATTAACTGAAAATTTATCGCAGATAGACTCAGCGCCGTGAGAAAATGCATTGTAGAACTGAAACCGAATCTTGAGGAACAATGATGAAATGTATGAGAATAATATAATCTGATTGTAAATGCTAATTTTAAACGGTTTCAATTTTTATCTGAAGCTTCTCAATCTTTTCTTTTGTTAGAAATCTCGTACCTCGAATGATCTTGAGATGGTTTTACGTGCATGCAAATCAAATAAAGATGCATGTAGTCATTACGTAATTGAAGCTACATGTTACAGGCACCATTTCCTAAGCCATTTCCTGAAATATTTTCACTCATAATAACGGTACTAACATTAATAAACGTATTACGGTGTACGTGTCGTGAAAATGATATAATTTGACGTACTAATCAAAATTTGGCTCCGTGATAGTTTACGTCACTACGTAGATCTACACTTTCTGATTCATCTTTGATCATAATCTGGAAAGAGTAGAAAAGTAGGTCTCACACATGTAGGCTCACTAGTCAGAAATAGCGATAGGGTTGCGATAGAATAGTTACACATTTTGTGAAGATAGCTTAACCAGAAATCGGAAGCAGAAATTTCAGAAAATTGTTGCTTCAAGAGTTATATGTCTATTTTTGCCTGTCGATCAATTCCTCGACCAACCTTTCACCATTATCAAGGCATTCTTCATCAAATAAAAAGCCCGGGGAGACGAACAAAATTGTTTTTTGGCAATGGCGTACAAAAACTACCTCCCGTCAACAGCAGTCAACTTGTTCCACTGGATGATGTCTGAGAACCCAGATATGTAACCGGTCTAGAAAATTTATTTGTACTTATTTTTCTTGTGAAATCGCTATTATATTCCAGACATATATTGAGTCGACAGCATATCGGTAACGATGGTCCGACCAGGCCGAATCAGTCTGGAATTTTTTGTGAACCATTACTCTAACAATTCTAATCAGCGTTCTAATACACAAACCCCTTACACAACGGTCTCCAGCATTATTTTCTAGTAATTGATACCAGGGATGTGTATGAATAATATGATATAGAACTCGGGATACACAACTCCAAAAGAGTGGAGAATTGACTGTGGGCTGAATTTTCGCAAATCGCAACACTTACGTGGACAGGTTTATCCATGCCTTGAGCCTAATTGGAACTGTAGGACTTCATGGAAACATTGCAGTTAAATAATGTCGGCATCAATGTGATGCATAACATACACTTACGCATTTGACCGAAAATTAGTATAAATCGAGCTGAATTTATAGTGATTATTATGTCGAATTGCTGTCGCTGTTTATTGCTTGTGGGCAAGCTTGCCATCAGATTTCTAAAGAAAGGCTGCAAAATGCGAATAATGTTTTGGCAGTATATTTTTTATTCGCTCCCTTATTATAGATGGTGCAGATCAGAAGCTCATGTCCATATCGCAGATGTTTTATGTTTTTTTGCTTTATGCTCACAATATCAAATAGTTATATCATTGCATATGTCATCATTAGATAATGGATTGCATCGTATGGTGTTCTAGCTTGTCATTGATTGAGACGATCGCTATGATTGTGCTTCTTTATTAATACCTTTATGCACTTTTATGATGATGGTAGCCAATGTATTATTAAATTTTGCCGTAGGGCTACAACAAAGACGATCTTTGGATAAACTTTCCATTCATGATCTCTCTCATATTGCGATGAACTATATTGCGATATACATGTTGACCACTATACACGCAGCTTTCATGTAGACAGTCTGCATGTCGAAATCAAATCGAATAATAAAGTCACGATAACACAAAACCAAAACTTGCAATATAAGCATGCGCTACCAAGCACCTCAAAAAGTATCTGGATATGTCACTGTTGCAAAAATCACATCATAAATCAATTTAGTCTGCGTTCTGCATTGTAATGCAACAGGCTAGCATGTTTTACAATCACTATGGGCCCAATATGACTTGCTATTTGCGAAAATTAGATTTAGATAGTGGGCCACAAACATTCTTTGTCTGTTAGGTTCTTCAAAATTCAGTTGTAGTTGTTGTCGTCGTTATATTCTATCTGAATCATTTGAAATGCTCATTATAGTTTTCTGCATATTGTTACATATGACTGGCAAGCATTGAAATATTCTGTGAAAATCAAAGAAATGCTGTTAATTAATTGACAGTTGCGTTGAGTTAATCGACAACAATATTAACAAACGTTGCAGTCAAGTGCCTCACTAAGAAATTGAAATGAATCTTCAGTCATTAAACCAGTCAATTCAACTTGTCGACGTCTTATCGAAGATCCAGAAACTCCATGTTTATTCTGTAAATTATACTAAATTTGCGTTCGACAGGGCAAAAATTCGTATTGTCACTTGAAAGCTTGCTAGTCCATGCCAAACAATGTGTCAGAAGATATGACGCAAAACTTGTACCAAGTTATTGAAATGAGTGCAAAATATCCGAGATTTGAGTAGCACAATTTTCAAAGGACAAAATTTGGCAACAATGCTAGACACTTTCTGATTTTCTACGTACAGATAATCCATATTTTCTCAACGGTTGACAACACTACATTTGTGAAGCATTTATGAGATCAGACTAAAATAACATTGCAGCAATGCATATAATTTCAAATCAAACATAGAAATTTCCACTATGATAAAAAAAATCAGCCCACAGTCATTTCTTCACTCTTTGGGAGTTGTGTATCCCAAGTTCTATATCATATTATTCAAAGACATCCCTGTTGATACATGCTCTCAAATTTTGATGAGTCCTTCAACATCAGCGACAACAAAAACAAATAGACATCAGCATTGGTTTTGGAGCATCCTTGTAATGAAATTGGATAAGGTACCTTAATAGGCCAGAAACCCAGGCGATTTGACTTATGTGGGAAGGTTACCGATTCTTGTGCATATAGTCGGATAAAACATGCAGCATGTGTCTGAGAAAGGAATCTAGCGTCTGCCGGAGAATTTTTGGTGGGTTAGCCCACGCAGACAACTTAAAGCACTCGTTTCTTGTATTGGATGCTCCTCGCGCGAGATAACATGATGAAGTCAATATTTTTCATTCTTTCTTTAATTCTGTTGCTCTGTATCAAAAGTGACCGCAATTAAGTGCAAGTCACGTCTTATTGTCTCGCAAATTCTTAGCAGAGTTTCTCTTCGATGAGATGGTTGCTAGTCAATGCAAGAAGTGAGGTTTCTACGTTATCCATTTGGGCCAGCCCACAACAAAAATCCGGATGATGTTCGATTCCTTTCTGCGACACCTGAGTTCTACCCGACTACCTGTTTATATTTTGATTATTCGACGTAACCTTTCCAGCTTAGCTTGACCCCTGGGTGTCTGCTCTGAAAGTCAGTGATCCTGAATTCTTTAACTCATGCCAGGTATTATGATCCCGTCCTCAATTTTTCCAGTCCCGATTCCGGGATTGCAAGAATTATATACATCTGCATTTAGATTTACTTGCAAGTTTTCGTACTACACTGCACCACTCGCATGAACTTGAGCGACGAAATTGCTGTATAAAGTTGTTAAGTATGATTGTATCGGATTTACTTATCAACGTTCATATGAAATTTCGGGCATTATCACAGTAGATACTGATTCACATGAGTCACATGATCATTGTTTATTGCACGTTTTTAGCTATAGATTTGCATACCTTCAAAAGAAATATCTTAAATCTAGTCTAATATTTCTGACATCACATGCTTCATAAACAAAATCAAGGTTTACGACGTTTGAGTAGCATATACACTCATTTTTTGCTATTCACTCATTGCAATGATTCTATGACAATTGATATAATGGAGCATGTAGATATAATGCGCCTGAAGATGGCTGCCTGTAGCGATTGAAAGGCCTCGCCAATTAAACAAAGATCGATTGCATCCATCGTTTTGGGCTTCCCTCTCACCAAAAGTTACTATGTCTGGCCCTCTTTTCTGTGAAAGTGGATATGACCGTAATGAGTTGATATCGATCTTACAAGATTTTATGTGAATAAATTTTGAAATGAAGGATCAGTGTTAAATTTCTCTTGCACTCCGAGAGAAAAGAGTTAACGAAAGATAAATTGTCAATGGTGTTGTTCTGATAATCATCAAATGCTTTTTCATTACAGATTATGGCTCCAATTTCGGAGCACCACCTTTGGGTTCCTATTTCTCTTCTAATCAACCTTCAAGTAAGTTGGAGCTTCTTCAGTTATTTTTAGTCTGACTTCCCAATGGGACAGTATTTTCTGTCCTATCCCACAGTAAAAATCCTGAGGTTTCCATGTGATTCCCATTTCATCACATAATGTCTTTGTTCATCCTATCCAAACAAATTGTAGAACAAGTAATAGAATATTTATCGATAGCTTTATGAATAACCCAATGTTAACGCATGATTACATTTGAAAATTTCCACGGGCTCCAGCAACTTTGTAGTAAATCTCTTAGGAATATACCTCTATTTTTGAATTTATCGCAAGGTATTGAAAAGGCCATCATCACTACTATTGTCATTATTATGATTTGAACATAAAAGAAACCGTTTATGAAGATACGAATGGATTGAAAATAATTTCAGATAATATGCATAAATTATCTGCAATTAAAATGTGCATTTACATCTAATATCATTTTAAAAAATTTCACGACTTATGTGACAATCTGTATGTATAAATGAAGTAGAATTTGAGTCTTTAATGCAGCCTTTCGTAGCCTACTTTTGTCGCATCTCCCAAAGGCCGTGATTCTGATTCAAACTCAAGGTTATGATTCATCAGATCTTCGCTAGCAGTGCTGACAATCTTGATGTCAATTGATTCGATAGTCAGCGAGTAACTAAACCATGACGGCGAAGTTAGCCGATAGAATAGCGAGTCTTCAGGACTGAGTATCAGTGCGGCTATATCATGATAACAACCTAACTGCACATGAAGTTATCAACTTTCTTTCGCGTCCAGTTAAAAAAATCTCTAGTAATAATCGGTTGAAAGAGCGTAATGCTTTCGTGAAAGGGGTAAACAAACTTGACTTTGTAATAAGCATTCGTATTTTTATTTCTCAAGAATGGAAAAGGTGTAAATGTTATTCACGTCAAACCCTTCAAAAGTGGAGCAATATGAAATCGCCGTTATTATTTCTCACAATTCTCATGGGCCTCAAGCAGAATCCGTTATAATACTTCCCCCAATCTAAAATGCTGACCGCAAGAAGTATACCAGAAATCCACTTTTGCTTAATTTCCCCTTCGGAAAGAGAGAGGAAAATGTATTCTTCCAGAAGCCACAGTTTAAATCTTTAAATAAGTCTAAATCCTAGCTGAGATGTAAGTGCAAACTTGATAAAGTCTCCCAGAAGTCACAAGCCTTGATTTCTCAGTGTTGCATCCCGTTTTTTAATCTTGCTAAACAACATTTTCAATAAAATTGAAAAATGCGGAAACTAAGAGTCAGCTTCCAAAATTGCAACTGTTCTTCTCCCCGAAATTCTAAACTACATTAATGAGAGCCGGGGAAAGTAAGAATAACAACGGTTAAAATAAAATGACCCCGGTGAGTTGTGTTAGAAGAAATGTAGCAGATGGGTTAGTATCTTAAACGATGAATTTCGATGGGAATGTCAGACAGAAGTTATGCAAGAAAGTTCATTTATGAATAGGAGACAAATTTCAATCAACCCCAGACCTATATTGAACAGTAATCACCTTGCATGTTTTCATAGATACATATATTTAAGCAAGTCTAATAGTAGTATATTGTCGGCCGTCAGAATGATGCATTTTATTAAAAGGATGGCTTTCATAATCTGTTGCTGACCTTAAAGTTATTAAATATCGGTTTAAATTTAATGTCGGAGGATGCAGCTTCATTCGAGTATATTCGAGAAGTGCAACATAGTAGGTGTATGCAGACCTGTGATATAGTTAGTTCTCGTTCACTGACGGAAACAAGGCCTGGACCTCAAAATTTATATGGCTACTATGGATAACAATCTTGGGTTACATTTTTCAAGTTGCAGTCAATAATGATCCTTCCTCTCTTTGATTCATCCCGCCGTTTCATCGTTTTAATAGCTAATGTTCGGCTCACTCCTGCTTAACAGCCAATCAGGCGTCGTGTCGGGATCTTTCAATTCATCTCTCGACGAGAGAATGGCTGTAAAAAAATTGAATAAGATAGTACAGTGATTGAGCAAACTTTCTTTGCCAAATCACTGCAAAGCGCGTTTTCAGCTGCCGCACCAGGAAGTGACGTTAAATATGAAAAGAAATCCTTCTTCTCTTTGATGAGCTGAAATGATTCGTCAAGTTACTTGCTTTTCCAAGATGCGTTGTTGTAATTGGATCAAAGTTCCCAGTCATCTTTCCTGACTGCAAAGTCTCTGAATCTTATCAATTAGCAAAGTGAAGGCATCTTGTCTAATTTTTAGTTTTACCAGTTTTTACTCGACAGATAATTGACGACTCGGTGATCTCGGAAACACCGCTCTGCATTCATAGCGTTGATTTGCTTTAGCAGTTGATTCGAAGATTAAATTTAAAAATTTAATGAAGGTACTAGTCTTCAGCTCTTGAGGAAGACTATAATTCGGCAGTTTTTGTCCGTGTGAAAGGACATAAGTTGCGAATGTCATGCAATAAACTGAAACAATTTAAGACGAACTTCTGTTGGAAAAGTTGCTAGCGTCAGTGCGAGATTGGGAAAAGTCAACAGGAAGATATTCAGAGAAAACATGAATTAAAAAGTTGGTTGACAGATCAATCCACATTTCCTGTATTCGTAGATCACTGCAGTCAAACCTGGAACAAATAAAAAAATGTCAAAAAAATTGAAAAAGAGCAGGAAGTCAATGCTTCAGAAGGTTGAATATTCAGCTTGTAAGTAATCGTGAATAAACCGAATTACACCCACAGCTTTTGAAATCAGTTATGATGATGTGAAACGACAGAATATATTAAAGCTTGATCCCGCCCAGGGTATAAGAGATGCATCGAAAAAGATGTCGAGTCTCTAAAAGTCAATCATAGCGAATTGGGATGTCTCAGACTCACAGACTTTAATGAACTCATCTTATACTTTTTCACTCATTTCATCGGAAGTTTTGTTGCCGATATTTAAGTTATGACCACCACAGTGTCAAATGTTTTAAGTCGAAACATGTGTTAGAACGCTAAATTTTAACATCAGTCAATGCGTCATGTGACATTTCGGTCAGCACTTAGCAGCCCGAGGATCAAAGGAAGGAGCTATTTTTGTTACATTGTTAAGTATGCTTATATGCAGAAATAACAATATGGTGCACGTTGTATTCTTCAAATTTTTTTTCATAATCAGCTGAAAATTTCTTTCTTTCGACTTAGATTGCCGGTCAGAGAGCCGAAATGAAATGGAATATGGATGGCGTTATTAGTATAAACACGAAAGAAACAATCTTAGGTTTTTATCTCGACAGTGAATATCTTTTATTATTTAATAGACCTGTATTTCAATTTTGAACAGAGTTGTTACCTGGCTCATCAAAGTCTCAAGTAAGCGGTAGCAGTCGAAGTTCCTCAACTTCGATTTCACCGGCAGAGCGTCGAGTATCCAACAAGTAAGGTGGCGATACTCAGGAGATTCATCGCCTTTTTGTTATGATTTTAATGCACATTGCACAATTATTTTGCTGTGATAACACCTTTTTCAGTTGATTGTTTTGTGCTCTTTTAGCGTTTGGAAATATGGGGAATGCCGGCCGCTCCCAATGGACATCAAAACCTTTACCGGACAACAAAAAAACCGGCAGTCTGCTGGAGAGCAGAGCTCATTGGGCAAACAAGTAGGTATTGAGAATTTTGGTTTAAGGCGTCAAGTACTGCTTTGTATCTGTATTATAAAACTGAGTTGATCTTTCAAATATACATGTAAATTCATGGCAGTTGAATAAAATTGTAGCTACCTAAAAACAAACTTTAATCGACTGACCAATTTTGAATTGAAAGACGTGCTACTGTTTGGATCGCATTTCATTTATTTATCTATTTTTTGTAAAGTTCAGCTCCTTCTGTGTCCTGTGATTAGTAGACAAACAGTCAGGAGAAAAAGTCCTCAAAATTGTTGTGAACCGGGATTTTTCCAGCCAATTTGTTTTGACTAAAACTGACAATGGATAATGCGTAAAATGAGCAATAGTTTGTCCATGCAAAACATTTCTATGCCAATAGACATCTTTACTCAATGTCAGTAACAATCGCGTGTAATGCGACTTTCTGTGTAATCTAAAAAATTACAACGCATTCATTTCTTATTTGATAAGATCGTTTTTACGACAATTTAACCTGTCTGTAACGAAAGTTTCTTCCTGGCTGAAATGAAGTCGTTATACAGGGTCTAGGGAGATTATTGAATTATTTTTGCTGATCTACTTAGTCAGCGAGACAGATGAAATAGGAAAGTATAAGATATTTACTGAGTTGGTCAGTTTCTCAAAATTGTCAGTCAGTCACTGTTGTTGACGTAAACACTTGTGAGCGGAGACAGTCAACAAAGACCTCACTCCTTAGCGTCAGTAAAATCGATGTTCGATTAACTTAATATTATTGCAACCAGAATGACAACTTGGATCCTATTAACTGATCCATTTTGGTCCTAAAAGGTTCCTACTTTTTCGGGTCTCTAAAATTCCCTAATTTTCAATGATTACTGAACACTTTGATTCACCTGTCGTTTACCGTCTCCAGAAGAGTCAGGACATAAAATATGATGTATAAGTAGTTATTGTACCTGATTCGCATCTATTTTGCTTCATTTCATTTCTTCGGCCGATTAGTGGACTTGTTGAGATTTTTGTTCATTTTCAATAAATAGTGACTGATCAGAAGACAAGAGTTCCATTTTTAGGTGAAAATCAGATTTTTACTTGTACATTGTATACTACATTTAAAGTTTAACGACTTCTTTTTATCATTACGATAATTAAAAGCAACTGAATTCTTGCAAAGATTCAATTTTCATATAATGATAATAAAGGTTAGTGAAAAAGTTATTTTTGCATATTATATATAGAATTTTTTTCCCCGCGCCTGGGCTTCGGGGCATTCACAGGATGGAAAGCGTGCCGGATTTTTCGGCTTGTGCCCGTTAGCTAAGGCGTGGATTTTCTGGCCCCGTCGCAGTTTTCGTTCTTCGACCCTGGCCCCGACTCATGAGTTTCGGCTATTAAGCTTGGGCCTGGCCCATGCCCGTCTAATTTCAAATATCTTCAATTATCATATTTCAAGATTCACCCAAGATGTTTTTTTATTCAGAATATAGGCATATGAGCATTCATGAGCTAATGCACATAGTCAGGAACTAAAATCATTTTTTTATGAATACTCGTATGATAGACCTAAGTGCGTCATAATAATGTCTCTATTGCACTTTTAAATGTGACTCAGTAGTGGTGAGTATGCTAGAAGAAGAGTGCAAAAATTTAAAAAAACAAGCGAACTTTAACCAACTTAATGAATGATGATTTGAAACCTTGGGTTAGAGTTTTGATTTTACGAGGAGAAGTGCCGTAGCGAAGTGAGCATCTCGAAGAAGTTTGGCTGTAGATTATATATAGTAGATGTTGAGGGTGCCATGCTTTTTGGCTAGACGATGGGCCATCAAGTCGCAATAGTCACAGTTGAATCGCGCTATTATTCATAGATATGCGTGTTCATAAATCGAATGCTACCGTAAGGTCTGCTTTTCAAACCACAGTTGTGACTCTCGCCAACAATGAAAATTCGCATATTATCAATGCCTTTCATAAAATATTTCGCAAATCATCATATCTCGCGATCTTTATTTCATGACTTTGTTGTTCAGTCTTCGTGCTCTGCTCTATTCTTTAAATTCATTAATAGAATCATTCTCAGGGAGATTATGCGTGTTTGTCGTGGAAGCTCATATCCTAGCCATCAAGGTCTAATATTATCAGTGTGCGTCTGACAATTCAAACTCAAGCCCTTACGACAAAATAGCAAGAAAGGGAACAATGGGAGTGCAAGCATTGACTAGAAAATGGATCGGTTGGTTGACAAATCTTCAGCGTCTATGTAGTTTTAATGATGCTGATCATCAATGTGATTTTGATTGAAATTTGGTACTTAAGTTACCATGTCAAAGAAAAACTTTTTGCTGCATATTTCTGTCACCAATATTCATTTGCGAAGTATGCCGGAAAATACGTATGTTCAAGGAAGCAATGGATGTAGGTCCATCGAATGATCTCCATCTTATGAATCTGATATCTCAATGACAGGCAATTAATTACCGGAAGTTTGAAGCAGTTACAAAAATACTACGTATAAATCATACGCAACACAACATAATCCACCATCTTGATAATCATTTCCTTTGACGTCTACACCGAAACTGAGAATATCATCTTAAATGAATAATTTGTTACATTTACGCTTTTAATCTACACACAAACGGAAATTATGTCTCGTATTGCATAAGTGTTAATTTTGATTTGAACATGCAGGCGCTTATATGAAACTACTTCTTTATCGAATTTATATGTTATTCCTTATTTTCTTATTAACGAAGTGGTCAGCCTGATTGCAACTATAAATTTGTGGAATGTAGAGAATGAATGTAATGGTACATAACGCAAAGGTGATCTAGAAATTGTATTAAACCAGCTTGACAACACCTAATCAGCTGCCAATCAGATTAGCAAGACTGTCTTGAGTGCTATGCTCATTTGTCATCCCTATGGGCAGCTATGCACTATTACTATTGTACTGGATTCCCATGACTCAACAGTTGTGGCCATCTTGCAGTCTTTATGTGCATTTGACACCATATTGAACAATCTTCTCCTGAAAAACGGTTTCCCTTACGGCTTCATCAAGTGGACGTGATAATTTATGATGTGCTGAAATATGCGGCCTGCTGGCAGACGGTTACAGATTTAAAAATGTACCATCGCCGATATTTTCTCACAGATGCTTCATAGATTTTGCTGTCATCAAAGAAATAGAAAGGCGAATAATTCAATTTGTAGTTTTTGCAAGCTAGTAATGCACTTAATATATGCTCACATATAAGTCCCCATAGTCAATGGTCCTCAAATGATAATTTTTTGGAAGAATAAAAGATTTAGCATCTATTCTTCCCTATTTCATTTGTGATAGTCAACGAAGGCAAATAATACAAGACGTTGAAAAAACATAAAAATGTTCTATTTTTTTACTCACATTGCATTTCCATCAGAGCTTTAAAAAATGCATCCCTAAAACATCGAATGGATTGTTAATATACAGGGTGTTCACGCTATTCCCACCGCTAATACTAAATCAAAAATTCAGGCCATCCAGGCCACTAGCCTAATTCAAACTAAAAATCATTGTGATTGTCATAAATATCTCTGTCTATGTATTTGAATTTAAATTTCATTTGTATTCATTCATATAACGTTAGCAATCTTGTTTCATTTAATTCTTTGGTTTAATGATGTACTGTATAAAAATGAACAGGATAATGAATTATCCAGGATGTAGTAATGAAGAGATTGCCATGATTGTTTCCCATGCTGTATCTTACGACAACTGTGAGCAAGCACGTCGACGTTATACAGAGTATAATAAAGAAGCACCTCCAGTTAGAACAATTAGAGATTGGAAGAAACGGTTTCTTGAAACCCTCTCCCTGCGTCCAAAACGACGTGGTAGTGATCAAAATGAACACAAAATCAACGATTTTACGAAAATGCGATTGTAGGTGCAATGGGTGATGGAGTGTGTACTTCTCAACGACATGTTGCACAAAGATTTGGAGCATCGTTAGGTACAGTCAATAACATTCTCAAGGAATGTAACATGAAGGCCTTCAAATACAGACTTGTTCAACATATTAATGAAGACGATTTTGAAAAGCGGTTGACATTTTGCAATTATGTTATTCAGAAGTAGTTATTGGATCCCATTTTTAGTGATGAGGCGACTTTTCATTTAAACGGATTATTCAATAGACATAACTGCTATTACTATGCTCAAAATAATGAACACGAGATAATGATCAAACCTTCGAAGTCTTCAGCAAATCTCTGGGCTACGATTCCATATGATGGAAGATCGCGCTTCAGGATCCTTTTCGAAACAATGAACCAGGAACGTTATTGTGATATTTTGAGAGGAATTGTGATACCATCTGTTACAAGTAATAGATATATACATCATTATTATCAGCAAGATGGTGCGACGTCAGTACACTGGGCGCTGGCAGTTAGAGAGCTACTGAATTCAAATCTAAAACATCGGTGGATAAGTCGTTCTGGACCAACGGAATGGCCGCCGCGAAGCCCAGACCTTGCCATAAATGATTTCTGGCTTTGGTCATCTATGTGTGATAAAGTTTACACAGAACCAAGGCCAGCTGCTTTACAAGAACTAGCAGAGAAATGTGAGTATGCATTCAACCAGATTGATCACAATTTGGTTCAAAATTGTTTTTCCAATTTTTCCAAGCGCTGTGGTATGTGCATTGAATATCAAGGTCGCCATACTGAACAATTTACGTAGTACCTATTTTGTATATTTTTGGTTATATTTTGTACATTTTAATTAAACGTTATTTTGTTAAACATTCACAATGTTTTTGATTTAGCATTATATATTTTGACTAATTATTAGCGGCGGGAATAGCGTGAACACCCTGTATTTCAAAACCTTTTCGCACTTTTCTACAGTATGCAGCTCCATTGTTTGTTGATTCATCGACAAACGTCGTCGTCTTTCAGCTTCAACCACGAAACTGTTCAATCGGCCGAAAACAAACCCACCCTCCCTCTACATGTACTTTTCCCTGACAGGTTACCACGATCCAATAAACTATATGTCGAGCACGGTTATACAAACCGACGTCATCAAAGTTTCACTGTATTAATGTCCATTCAACAAGATTGGAATGCTGCCGTCATACCGTTCTTTCTTTAATGGTAGCCCATCGACTTTCGTGTGAATTATTTCTCATTCAGTTGTAGCAGTTAACGTGTAACTGAATCTGTAACTTTCTTACTTTATTTGCATTCTGCTTTAATGTTTTTGTTTACTGTCACACTTCAAAAACAGAACTCGCTCATGCTACTTGTGATCTCTACTTCCTATTCTCAGCTTCTATATATACGTTTCTTGTCATGTCTATATTTTTCTGAATCTTCAACTGTTTTTTCATACCAAGTATTCTCAGTAGTTACGAAAATTCATTGCTTTCCTTGGTAATTTGACGTGAATCTTTATCAATCCATGCAACAAAAGTATTCAGTATTATTTAAGTTTCAGTGTATGTTACTGAGTTAATATTATTTAATTCATCTTTTCAGGTACCTGAAGTCGTAGCTATTTGTCCAATGCTGTACATATCATCGGTGACCACGCAACATGGTTTAAAAACAGCTGCATCGTCTGATTGTTCACTTAGTATTTTATTGGATGTCTCTGTGATCAGAACAATCATATTATATGATTTTTTATATGATTTGTTCTCCGAAGAATGCGGCGAAGAAGCACTTCTGAAACTTTTTCAACGGCACCTATACAGTTTGATTCATCTGCACATACAGCAACTTGTCTGGGAGGCGCAAAAATCAGACTGTTTCAATTCATATCAAACCTGTATCTATTTCTCACTCTGATTCTCTCTCCTATCTCTCGTTCTCGCTCTCTTTCTCTATCATTCTATCCCCCCTTCTACCTGCGTTCGAAATTTTTCTCTCATTTACATGCATCGTTTTCAGATACAATTGTCCGTTCATGTCCTTTGTGTATGCCTGTACTGAATTATTTTTTACAATTACTTTCTGAATAGCCACTCCATCCGTAGTATGCTCCCTTCAGAGACCTTTGGATATTTTATTCATATGCGTTGAACAAATGGTGGAGTAAACAAATAAAACGATGTATTGTTTTCATATGGATTTTATCTAATTATTGCTGGGATCTGAGCTGATGAAAATACACCCTTGGTAATTAATGTCATGCACTTTTGTCTTTTCATCCAAATAACCGGCCGTCATATGCAGTACTACGTGTATATGCAGTGGTGTAAATATTTCTCTGGATTATTTCTATTACATTAGTTGTGGGTTATCATTTTATTTCTCATTACAATGATTATGACAGTGACGTAATAAATTGATCCAGATTGATTGCTTTGACTTCTTTAATTGTCTTCTTCTCAATTCTAGCTAGATAAAATTTCTGAAATAGCATGATTAAATACGTAAAATCAAATTATGTCATCTGAATTGAGTGCAAACAAATGAAGTTTTTTCTACGAAACGTACTATTTCTGCATTGCGTGACAATCAGCTGGGAATAACATCATTTGGTGAATCATTTTCATAAAATGCTTCAGAAAAACCTTGGTGCTGAGTTGCTGTCACCGAATGCAATCACAAGATATTTCTTCGCCTAAATTATTCGATGCTCTATGCGACGTAAGAATCGATTAGAAAGCTTCAAATTTAAGTCGACTGATTCTCTATGACCACTCGGTCGTAACGTTTGCAACACCTGAAACAAATTTGAAAAATTGAATAGATCTACAGCTTCGTGATCAAATTCACTGCTGCGAACGGAAGTTATATAGTTATTCCTTTTTTTTGGAAGCTTTATCTTATGAACTGCTCTCTCCTAAAATGCATAAATTTATGCAAAGATGCTGAGCACCGTTAGTCAGCTCAGCGATGGTTTGGCAAGGAGGACCGTCAAGCTGTTTGTAAGACTTCTGGAATATTTATAAATATGGCTTGCTAAATGAGACATAAATGTATATATAGCCTAAGAGTAGTGAAAACTGTGCCCTACTTGCGAGGGATAGGTACATGTAAAATTTAGTGTTATCAATAGGTACATGTAAAATTTAGTTATCAATAGGTACATGTATAATTCAGTGTTATGAATAGGAACAAGTATGAGATCTGTTTTACTGGATAGGTACATGTGTTTGGTACAATCGGTTGAGTACACTGTGTTTCGGAACGTCTATGATCGAACTTGTGTGGTTTGGTTCTGAGCACTTGGGTACGTACCGATAGACGTCCGTTGTTTGATTTTGAATGGGTTTGCTCAATTGCGACTATTGTGACTATTGCAACCATTGTAATCAAGATGACACATTGATTTTCCTTTTACGTAGACAAACTATGCTATAAATATGAGATAGTTTTTTGATGACATACATAATGATGACTAGTATCCCAACGTCGTGGGTTGTCGCAAGAGACCTTGGATATTCGTTCAAAGCTATAGAAACTGTAACAAATCTCAGTGAAAATATCAACGCTGGTGATTTAGTTGATCGACTAATGGATCTAGATGAGCATGCTATGAATCACAATTTGGATCGCAGGTGGATAGAGGATTTCTCCATGCTACACTGCAATGATAGTGAAATTAGGAGGATCAAATTGGAACGATATGGAAAGAAGGAGACATCTGACAGTGTTTTAATAAAAAGTTCTCCCAATAAAAGTGACTTCAGAAGGAAATTAGAAGAAGAGACATTTAAATTATTATGTGAACGGAACTGCGTTAAATGTTTTAAACAGGAACGATCCCTTCTCTTTTTGCCATGTTCTCATAGCGTTATGTGTTCTACATGTTATGTACCCTTTGAAACTTCATCTTGTCCCCTTTGTGATGAAGAAATATCTTCAACAGTCACTGTATATCGTGCATGATGAATCATCATTCAGGTCTGTGATTGGTCACTATTGTGTCTTTGTTTGACTTTTCTATATAAGGAGGACATTGTACCGTTCTATTTCAAGCATAATTTGAGGCTAATACAATGTCAATCAGCATGTCGTTCACTACCAACATTCCCATTTCAATAATTTACCGAAGTCAACTCTTCACCGGCAATATATTTTATTCTGCCGTAAATATAACTGGCTATAAAGCGGATTTGGTGGATCTGATGGAGGAAATAGTGAAGTATTTCCGCTGCGGAGAGGACGTTGTGGTGCAGAGAATGTTAATGAGAGTCGTGAACAACGCTCTTACACGAGTTGCAAGATTTTGGCTCAATGAAGTATTTCGCCCACTAGCTCAAACGGAGATTGTACCGGAATACTCTCGCTGTTGGTGCAGCAGTATCCAACGGAAACTCAACACATGTCTCCATGACATTATCACCTCCAGCTACTATGACGAGAAGGGTGACAAATGTAAATTGGACTTATTCAGTGGACCGCCATCAGTAAGCATCAATGTGGCTGCTCAAGGACATTCTGAGGTAATCAGTTTGCGGGCATACTATGCCAATATTTTAAAGACTTTCCATTCAAAGCCCTGCTGTATGTGCTGCCCAATTTCAAAACATCTAATGAAAGACATTGAGCAGCTCATAACTGCTACAAATCAGACTCTAGCCGATGTGAGTGTATATCAGTTTCCCTCTACAACTTGTTAAGTGTTTTATGTAATTTTTATAAGTACCAGCAACAAACTCTGTGTGAATGCTTGTAAACTTTTGTGTATAATGTTGTAAGTACTAAGCAAAAATTGTAATTGTATTATCTATTTCCATATTAGAATAAAAATGTCTGTAAAACGGAAGGCATCTTCTTGTCAATCGAAACGGTCCTTCAAACCTTCAAGTCAGTTTAAAAAGGCGTTGCGAAAGTTAAACAGGATACATGATAATAAGAAGAAGTGTAAATTGATTCAAAATTCAAGTGATGATTTCATTCGTGATTCAGCTTTTGCAATACACAAATGTCTACCTATTTACAAGCCTCTATTGAATGCTGGCTCTTTGAATAGCATAAAAAAGTTTTCAAATCCAAGGAGTAGTGATAAGAAAAGGCGAAACTTAATTCAGCGCGGTGGTGGTGGGTTTCTAAGTATGTTAAATGATATTGGAAACAGTATTAATGGTGTAATCAATAGTCCGCTTGGAAGGATTGCAGCAACTGCTGCAATGTTAATATAAGGTTAGCGAATCATAAAGTGACACGTCATCACTTTGATTGATGAGTCATATATAGGTGTATATAAGGAAGGCGATTTAATGATATTTTACTACTTTCAAGTGACAATTCATTTGCGCTGGTTGAAAGCTCCGAATTAGTACTTGTTGAAACATGACTCAGAAAATGTATACAATCAGAGAGGAAGGTGACGCTTTTGAGCAAGATCTCTTGAAGCTTCGTCCGACACGAAAGGTGCAAGGGATTGGAAATACATTCTACTTTCAAACCTTGAATTATGGTGATGATGGCTTTTATCTTCAAGTTCCGTTCTTCCACAGTAATGGTATGTCTACATCAGGGTATAGCAATATGAGACAAATGCGAGTGACTTTTCCAAAATGGCAACAGGTGATTCTTAAAACTATTGACTCCTTCGCGAAAGAATGTGTTGAGCTGCCTGATAGTGCTCCCACTCATTGGAGAAAGGCATTAGAGGAAGGAGTTGGTTACAAGGAATTGCCGGAATTCGATACACTGTTTTTAAAACTATCGGATCATTTTCAAGCATTCGATCTCTTAACAAACGCGATGGAATGTGAGGATCTCAAACGGGGTCGCTATATGGGCTTAGTGCACGTTACCGGACTTTATATTGGCTCACATGGTTCGACTGGTAAAGTCGCATCTTTACAAATGAAGGTTCTTCAACTAGTCTATGAACCACTACCAATTGATAAATGTTTAATTAACATTGATAAGACTGCTTCAAGTGATGGGATGGAAGAGAGCAAAAAGCGAGGGCGGAAATCTAAAGATGGGAATCCTAAATTGAAGTTGAAGCGCCAAGATGCTGACTTGAAAACTTTCTATAATCCTAATTGTGATGAGGAAACACAAATGTTTTAATTTGTAAATGTAACTTGAAAGTTTCTATTCCGAATGTAAATAAACGTGATCTGGAACATGTGTCTGTTTTGTTGTTCTAAGCAAAATTAGCGGGATGATGAGTTTAATGTTAATGGAATTATAAGATGACAGATTTTCGTCTATTCACTGATCGCACAATGTGTGTCGCTGGACCAAGTCAGTCCGGTAAAACTACATTTGTAACTGAATTGCTACAATATAGAAATGAAATGTTTAACAAGGAAATTAAGAGAGTCAAATGGTATTATGGAATATTTCAACCACAACTACATTCTGCACTTCGCCAGAAAGGTTATGAGGTGAAGCAAGGGTTGCCATCAACTGAGGATATCAAAGCAGGTGACTTACTAGTATTAGATGATCTATTACGAGAAAGCAAATCTTCAAAGGATGTAACTGAAATGTTCATTCAAACTGCACATCATAGGGAAGCTTTTATTATCTACATCACCCAAAACATCTTCGATGGAGGGAAAGAGCAAAGAACTAGAAGTTTGAATACACATTATTTGGCAATATTTAAAAATCCAAGAGATAGCAGTCAGATACATCATCTCAGTAGACAGATATTACCTCAACAACCTAAAGTTCTTTCAAAAATATATGAAGATGTAACAAAGAAACCACATGGTTATCTATTTATTGATCTAACCCAGGAATGTCCGGAACGACTTCGATTTCGAACAAATATCATACCTAATTCCGCTGAACCAATGACAGTTTTCTCGGTTCACAGTTAGTTTTAAGCAATGTACTTTGTTGCCTCATTATTTTCAAACATGTCGTATTCAAAGATGGTAGTCATTCCTCAAGAGGAGTATGTACAATTGACTACATTACAAAGTGCACAGGAAGTCAAAAATATAGATCAATCTATTACGAATCAACTTAAGGAACTAACACAAAAGGATATGGAAATTCAGAAGATTAAGGATCCCTATCGACGAATGCAGTTAGCAGCTGAAAACATTGACGAGAGGCGACAGATTCGTGACAAGTTGCGACGATTTATAACCTTGTCAACACCTCGACCATATCGTGTGCGCGCTGAGCGATTATTTGACTTCATTGATCCACATGTGAAGTTCAATGAGAGAGGGGAGATAATAGATGAAACAACTGGTGATGTTATTAGAAATAGTCACATAGATGACCTTCTACAATATGCTGTCAGAGATGTAAGGCGAAAACTAGGGTGCACCACAAGGGTGGACATATTTTCAGAAAATTTTATCTGATCAAAATGTACCTCACAATATTATTGGAGGACCGACTGTGAATGAATTGGATAAGGGTCACTTACAAGATGGATCAAAGAGTAAAACACCCACGATGGCGGTCAAGCGAGAGCTTCATGATCCCGATGATCTGCAACCAAAAAGAGCTACTAGGCGCTCAATGCGTGTTGCGAAGGAGTATAGTAAATATTAAGCAAATATGAATTAAGCCTTGCCTCTCTCATATCATGTCATTACAAAAATTTTGCTGTTGTTTGAAATCTGCGCTCGAAGGTAAAGCAGAAGAGGTTATAGAGGTTGATATCAATTGTGTTAGCAGTTGCTGTGCGAGTAATACGCGTGCAAATCAGAACAAAGACGATGAGTACAGCAGTGAAACTCAAAAAGATTTATTACGACTTAAATCATCCCGCAAGTTTCAGTCGTCCGGAGGTTCTAGCTCGTGCAGCAGGTGTGGGAATAGAGAAAGTCAAGAAGTGGTTGAGGAGTCAACCGACTTACACTCTTCACAAAAATGCGAGAAAGCGGTTTCCAACAAGAAAATATGTTGTTAACAATATAGATAGTCAATGGCAAGCGGACTTGGCTGACATGCAACAGATATCACAGTACAATGATGGCTATAAATACATCTTAACTGTAATAGATATTTTATCTCGCTATGCTTGGGCACGTGCGCTGAAATCTAAACGAGGACCAGAAGTTGAAGCGGCTTTTCAGAGCATTTTCGATGAGGGGCGTGTTCCGCAAAGAATACAGACCGATCAAGGGAAGGAATTCGAAAACTCTCATGTTCGAAGTCTCCTTAAAAGTCATAATGTGGAATTGTTTAGTGTCAAAAGTGCTTATAAAGCTGCCATGGTTGAGAGGTTCAATCGCACATTGAAGACAAAAATATGGCGCTATTTCACTGCAAAAAATACACATGTTTGGGTAGGTGAGCTGCAGAAATTTGTTAAGAATTACAATGAAAGCTACCATCGAATCATTAAGATGAAACCAGTTGATGTTACCCCAGATAATGCGATGGATGTATGGCTTCGATTGTATGATAAGAAAGCGAAAAACATTTCCAATGAAAAGAAAATTAATGTTGGTGATAGAGTTCGGATTTCAAAGGTTAAGTCTACATTTGAGAAGGGGTATCTACCTAATTGGACTGAAGAAGAGTTTTTTGTGGATGAAGTAAATACAAAATTTAGACCCACCATGTATAAATTAATTACCATGGCAAAATAGATAGATGGCATAAATAGATTACCATGGCAATCCAATTGAAGGAAAATTTTACTCTTATGAATTGCAAGTAGTAGACAGAAGTGAAGAGGTGTATATTATTGACAAAATAATTAGGAGGAAAGGTCATGGTAATCAAAGGAAATATCTAGTTAAATGGAAAGGATATCCTGATTCATTCAATAGCTGGATAACGCACCAGGATCTACAAAATGTGGAGGTGGGAGACACTCGTAACTTTTAAGCTAATATAGCATGTGACTTCTTCCATATATGAGTTTAACATGTCTACTAACTTCAACATCATTCTTCCAAGCAATAGCAACCCCAAGATATTCCTAAGTAACAAACCATCTCTATACTCTGTTGAATTCGCTAATCCAATTACTCTGCATGGACCCCATGAAGTTGCTCTAACTGAAATTACTTATTACAACGATATCAGTTTGCTAAAGAACAACTATTTTGAATTACATAAAGAAGTGCGAGAGAAGGATGATTGCTTTCGCGTATTTCAAAATAGTCTACATGGTACATGGGCTTTTCATCATCTAACTTTACATCCTTTTTCAACATCTTTACCATCTGTGCAAAACATGATTAAAATTCAAAAGGCATTTGCAACGTCAACTTTTGATTCTGAGGTTCCCACAATGAGCTTGCAAGATACAGAAAAGGAAATCGGTAGAATGTTTGAACGAATAAATGATCTCTTCAAGCTGACTTTGAATAAATTCTACAAACCAGTCATAAAGGGGTCAACAAAATTGATGAAGGAAGGGAAGAATGTTCTTCTTGTATTAGGTAAGGATTTGAGTCATACTTTTGGGTATTCCAGAACAACTTTCTCATCAAGGTATTGGTACAATGGACGTGGGTGGAATTCGGAGAGGAAAGTCACTGATTTTAAATGTAGAATTGTGCCATTGTATGCATTACAAAAAAGGAGCATCCGAGTAAAAATAAATTTGAGGTCATTAGAAGTGTTGAAGACTTTGCAAGAAAGTTTCAAGGATCAGTGCCAGAAACGTTAATGACTTGTGAATATAAGAAAGAGAAAGTAACTTTATTTACTGTTGAAACGGAGGCAGAATTTATTGTTTTTACTAAAAAGACACCATTGGAAAAGTCTGAGTCCGCTGTTATTGAATTCGGATCTGAAATGATTGGGATGTTTAAGGGCCTTGAAAGCGCCATCTGAATTGTGTACAAAGTTTGGTGTAGATTACCTTGATGCAGATGAATATCACTTTTCTTATGATCCACATAAGAAACGCATGATTCTAAAGGTAGGGAAGAACTCTTTTATCAAGCTGGAAGGCGTGTGAACGACCACATTGGGATTCTCAAAATCAACTATTTATGAAGGCACATCAATAGGTGATACAGCCCCATCACTAGAGTGTGATATAAGTAACTTATACGTCTATTGTAACATTATTGAATATACAAGGGTTGGCGACATTGAGGCCCCACTTCTGCGCACATTTCCTCTCTCATCCATAAGGAAGCAACTAATCAATCGAGAATTTTTTAACACAATGTATCTACCAATCAGCCGAAATTACAACAATAGAATTGACATATCAATTCATGATGACGCAGGAAAAGTAGTACCGTTCTATGGTGGTGTTACTGTTTTGACCCTACATATTAGGTCACGAGAATAAGGCTTTACGCTATTGTGACTTCCATAGTTATTCAATAGTGATAATGACAGGCATTTACAGTAGACCATCATATCAGAGCGGTTATCCCGTGTTTGTTGGAGGTAGACGACAAGTTGGAGGAGGCATATTTGGTGCACTAAGACGTATGGTTCTTCCAACACTCAAAAAGTATGGCGTACCAATCATGAAGCGTGTTGGAAGCAGGGCTTTAGATTTTGGTGCAAATGTTGCAGCTGATGCGCTTCAAGGTGAGGATATCGGTGAATCTATGAAAATGCGCGCGCAGCAATCTGCCATAGACGCATTAGATGATTTAACAAACACGAGACGTACAGTTCGGAAGAAGCGTAGGAAGTCAAGACAAGTTGGATCCGGTCGAGTTACTAAGCAAAGACGCAGGAAAAGTAAAAAGCCGACTAGAGCAGCACGTTCTAAATCTAGACGTCGAGTGAAAACAAGAAAGCGCAAACGAAATTCCACAGCGACTAGAAACAAGTCAAAACGAAGGAAGACAACAAACATATTTGTAAAGCTAATACGATGCAGAGTATCAATTCGGCTTTGTGTTTCTTCGATTCTCCCCCTCATCGGACAGACATCATCTCCTCAACAATTGTAGACATAGTCCCCACAACAAATATCGATGGTAACCAGCAGCCTATTCAGTTTGATATACCTGCCAATCCTCAAGATTATATTGACTGTCAATCCATTGATCTAGAGTTGTGTATACAAATTAAGAAGACTGATGGTACAAATATCGATTCATCCAAGGATAAAGTGGGATTAGCAAATCTTCCTATTGCCAGTCTGTTCTCAGATGTGTATCTAATATTGAATGACAAACAGATTGAAGGAGGGGATCGAGCATATCCATATGGAGCATATATGCATACAATAACTCAATTTCAAAAGCAAGCTAAACAGTCACACTTGCAAGTTTCTGGGTGGTATGATGATCAGCAGGGGAAATTTGATGATGTCTCAAATACAGGGTTGAAAAGACGAATGGATTTAACAGCAGATTCAAAGGAATTATACTTGAAAGAACCCGTCTATCTTGATTTCCTTCGTCAATCTAGATATCTGCTATCACAGGTTAAAATGCAAATAAAATTTATTCGTGCAAATCCTGAGTTCGCGTTAATGGCTTTTGCAGCTACAAACTATCAAGTCAACATAAGTAATGCGTGCTCAATGTAAGGCGAGTAACAATGAACCCGTCAGTCATCAACGAGCATGCGACAGGATTGAGGAAAAACAATGCAATATATCCAGTTAATCACAGTGTGTTGACAAACTTCACAATTGGTGCGGGATCATCCTCACATGCCTACCCAAATATTTTTCCCACTGCAATGCCAAAGGCGGTGTATATCACATTTGTGGAAAATGAGTCATTTATCGGTGCTTTTGAAAAGAATCCATTCAATTTCCAACACTTTAATAATAGCAAACTAGCACTCTATCAGGATGGGAAATTTGTATCTTGCAAAGCATATGAGCCTAATTTCAAAGATGGTAAATTCGCACGTGAATATGGTTCTACTTTCACCGCCCTCAACATGTTTAATACAGATGATTCAAATGGGATTACAATGGATATGTACAAGAATGGCTACTTCTTCATTATGTACAATATCACAACAGATGCAGATCTAGGTGGTGAAAGCGTAGGAGTTACAAAGCCTGGAAATCTACGACTGGAGGTATCATTTGAGTCACCTTGGAAGAAAACAATTACTTGTCTCATTTATGCTATCTATGATAGCAAAGTTGAGATAACAAGAATGAGAGACGTGACTGTCAGCTATCAGAGATGAGTAACTTAAGCAACATAGAAATCTTGAGGAAAATGAGGAAAGCTCATCCCTACTCCAAGACAATATTTCTCAATGTCTTTTCTAGAGATAATTTACCTGATTCAATTCTTTTCTATCCTTGTTCGCTTATCATCAATACGGATACCAACAATCTTCCCGGAAAACATTGGATTGCTGTATACATCAATCGTTATAAAGTTGCCGAATATTTTGACTCTCTTAATCAACCTCGTTTACATGATATCGCATTATGGATGAACAGGTTCTCCTGGACTGTTAGGAAAGTGACATCGTTCCCACTTCAAAGTAATACATCTCTAATGTGCGGTGGCTATGTACTCTATTTTGTCAACGAGAGACCATTGAAAAATAACTGTAAAAGTGCTTTAGAACTATTTTCAAAAAACTGTGATAAAAATGATGTAATTATTACTAAATATGTCGAAACAGTTTTGAAATAAAGTTTTATGTTGTATCATTAACTTGCTCTCTTTTTTTCCAAAACAAGGGTTTATAAGGAAAACAAAAACATATTCATATTTCATTATCTATTCATATATATACAAAAACATGTTCATATTTCATTATCTATTCACATATATACAAAATCTACAATTTGGTTTTCATGAAACATTTTTTCAAATCACATATGATGGGAGGCACATCACTCATCACTTATGTCTTTAATGCCGGTTATCACAATCTTTCCATTATGGAACACATGAACATGATATGGATGCCAGTTAGTCAATTGAGCTGCAGGAAATAACTCCACTTCATAAGTTAGATTATGTGATGATGTAACTTTACGGAAGTCATAGTGATAGTGCAATTCACATAACACGGTCATTGTCTTCACTTTCCAATCAGATAATGAATCACCAAGTAAATGTTCCAAAGTTAAGTGTAGATATGAGAGATCACCCTCCATGACCCTTCCAATACATTGGATTGTTCCATTTGGAAAGAATAGGATAGTGAGAGATTTATCCTTCCTCTGAATCCTCCATGTTAACATTGAGGGTCTTCCAAGATGTAAGCTCGTTGTCGGCTTCAATTTGCGTTTTATCAGTAACCATTGTTTTCGGTTGGGTATATTCCTCTCTATCTCTTGTAGATTGAGTTTTGACTTTGCTTTTGTAGTTAACATCCGATTTACAACTTCCAACCGTTTGATGTCCTCAATCTTTAATGAATGACGTTATCTGTGGTAGTATCTCCCTTGTAAAGGTTTCCCATGTGACGTCACTGAAACGAAAAAATCGATATTCAACATCTTCCCGTTTTGGTGAACAGACGTATAGTTTGACTGATGAATCACACTTTATCCATACCTTGTCATCGAGAGGAATCTTGATCCGAGTCTTATGGTTGTCAATGAGATCCGCAAAGTCTTTCAGTGAAGGCAATGAGTCAATACTGATGCAAACGCCACGATGTTTTCGAACACTATTTGCTATTGAATGACGAAATGCTATTCTTTTAGAATTTGTTATGTGAACTTTTTGAACGTCACTAAGTTTCCATGTTCTAATGTAATGAGGCATGTTCCGAAAGCTATGTTTCAAATTTAGGTTTAATGTTTGCCTAAAGTTTGTTATTTTATTAGCTCAACATATCGGAATGATGTTGAGTACAAATTCTTCACATATTCATTCACATTAGGACTATCTATTTATTAGTAATCATTTCTACATATCGGAAAGATGTAGAAATTTCAATTTTAGTAAGACTACTTATGTATTAGTAAGTGTTGCTACATGTCGGAAGATGCAGCAATCGCAAGATCTATTACAAGTGGAATATTGTATTGTTTTTTTCTTAATTTAGACTTATTCTACATCACCTGTGACAGGAAGGCATCTCCTTCTCTTCGACGGTGGGGGAAGACCTAGGCTGTAGTGTCCATATGGTAATGATAAATTTTTATCCAGCCAACAGCGCTTATCCTCTCAAAGTGAAAGACCTCGCTTCCTAAATGATTTTGTGCTAACTATGTGATTTTTTGAATTTATAATTGTCATATCTTCAGTTGTATCATTCTCACTATAATAGACACTCCTATAGTCATTATGTTTCAATTTTTTAACTGCTGCTCTCTGAATTCCTTTTGCACGTTTGATGCTACGATCCGTAGAGTCTAGATATTTCATTGAATACATTTTCGGTTTTAGTAGGATCATTTCTTCAAGCAACTTTCCAGCACACTCATCCTTAAAACAACCTAATCTAGCTTTGTTTGTAGTTGAGTATAGTCGGTGGTGACTGTCATAGTTTGAAGAGTCGAACTTTTCACCGAAGTATAGAAGTATATCTTCCAGACGGACAGATGGTGATGTGTATAAACATAGGAAGAAACTGTCGGTATCACCTCCACATAGCCGCGTTCTATTTATCAGTGGACATCCTTTTAGATCATTGTAATATAATTGATACATTTCCAACTTACTATAGTCAAGTACTGCTTGACCAACATATATTAATTTATTTAAAACTATTGAAGGTTTGTACATTTCCATACCAACCAGATCTTCATCAAATATTTTGTGTTGAACATAGAGAGGATGATTTGACAATTTCAGTAGTTGTTTCTCATTGTTGACTAGTTTAAATTTTTTCCTTCTCCTTACATTTTCCATTGTTTTACCATATAAAGAGTTATTTTTCAATTTGTAGAATGACTTTTCGAAGTCAGTGTTTGATTGAGAGTTCATATCAATGTATGTTTTTAACCAAGGCTTTTGTGTGAATTTTATGCCACTATGAATCTTCTTGATTCTCATGCCCATGGTCAAGTAAAATTTCAAAATTGAGTAGTGGACTACATAATTTTCCCTATCAAATTGATGCAGCAGAAGTTTCTTGATAGAAGAAAAATGTGTATTTGGTCTTACTTTTTCATATAGATTTTTCATATAGTGTGAAAACATTCTCTTTTCAATCATCTGCATTTCTGGAGCTAATGGGAAATCGGCAGTGTCATCATGAATGGCTGCAGGATACTCTAAATCTAAATCAAAAATGTAGCCGATTTCACCATCATCATCTATATTTTGAACATTTTCTTCATTTAAAAAATTATCTAATTCCCTTTCATTCAACCATTTGAAATTTGAGAGGGGTAGATTTCTACTGAGTGAAGAACCGTAAAGGTTATTAACATCTAAGTAGGTCAAATGTCGACTTTCATGTGTATTATTTCCTAATTCTTCAATGCGTGCACGCGCTCGGTGAATGTTAGTAAAAGTCATACCCCCTCTAATTCCTCGTTCAAATAGATTGTACATATTTTCATCTTGTATGTAGTGTGGGGGATCATTGGAAGAGAAATTTAGTGCTGAGGTAAAGCTAAGATGTGGGAGACTGACAAAATGTACAGGGTCGACTTCATCCTCACGTTGACTCAATGCTCTAAACACTTCAAATATGTCTGCCAACAATAAAACATCTAACTTCAGATATGCCAGCATGTAATCACCAAATGTGCTACAATTCAATTCAATCCATGCCTTGTTAGCGTGTTCATATTCACTATCGGAACAGTGCTCACGAGTAAGATCATTATAGAATTCAAATTGTGGTGGTAGACAGTCTTCCGTCAACGTGTTTAAGTTTTTGAAGTATGAATATGGAAACACTCCCTTCTGATATAAAACATTATCACTTAATTGTGGAAATTCTACCCTTAATGTCTCTACATGCTCATACGTTTGCAAGCCCTTGGGTAATTCACTCAAGGATGCACTTAGAAATTGATATGAGTCTAAGAATTTTAGTTTAAAGTATACTGTCTTCCCTTTGTATTCATTTACAGGGACACTGGCGGATAAAGTTATATATTTTTCAGCAGTTGCTGCTACAACATCTAATTTCCAAGATTTCATTCTTCCAATCGCTTTATAGCAAACGATGTGACTATCATAATTTTTAAAATTGTGGAAAAATATGGGGAGCTCCCGTCTGTTAAGTCTTAACCGGAGATTGCATTTCCTACATAATGTTTGCCTATATCGTCCGGTGATATGATCATGATCACGAACTTTTATGACTTCATCGCTGAATTTCGATTTACATTTGTTGCAACATTCTGCATTCTCATGGCGTGCTTTTTCATCCGCTGAGAGTGACATTGGCTGCCTAGTTGTTGCACATTGGTTGTCATATAAGTCTTGGGCTACAGTTTCTAAGTGGTGCAAGAAACTAATAATGCAATTTTCTCCCTCAAAGAGGTAATACTTGTTTTCAAATTTTGATTGAAGGGCATTATGCCAGACATGATAAGCTCCAATGGCCGCAGGTTTATGTATTTTATTATCAATGTAGCACTCTATATCTGCATAAATTACTAAAGGAGGACTTAGTTGATATTCCATGCTACTTGTTAGTACTTTTAGATCCGATGGCATTTTTTTCTATTTGTGCTTTTCCTCGAATACAAAACTGGAAGTGTCGTTCTAGTGTTGTTTTATATGTGAATGACTGAGTGAATCTTTCGCAGAAGTATTTATGTCTTTTTAAAGTTCTCCTATACAATCTTGACAGCTTTGGAATTCCACAATAGTGTGCTGCTCCATTGTTTAGAATTAGCAAAATATTAACCGTTTGCCTACCAGTAAAGTTACTATTGTAACGAACACCTTTGAGTCCATTTTCATAAAAGTGAATGTTAATTTAATATCATTATTTTTCTCAAATTTTGGAATATCTTTGATTGATACTGGTGTGGAAATGCCTTCCATATTTAGCTCAGATGTCCACTCACTATATGATTTTACTTCATTCCTTGAATAAGGTACTTCATTATAATGCAATATTGATAAAACTGCATATAGGAAGCAATCATTTGCATTTGAATTAACATTAATGACAGCTTTAGAGTTTTTTAACTTCTTCGCTATAGGAAATGATTGTCCACCTGACAGTATTGGACTTGTTATTGCATTGAACTCTATATTTTGTACATCATCTATAATCCAATTGCTACCCTTTTTTGTGAAGGCTTCAATATGATTTATTAGACTATTTAGATGATCCTGAAACCAAGCATCATAGTCATAAATATAGTTTGAGGATGATGAGGTAAAGTGTGCGAGAAAAGTTTCTTCTTCTTGAGGATTAGAACGGACATAACGAATTTGTGCAATCAGACGACCGCGCAATTGATGGCTCCTTAGTAAGTCAGACACTAAATTCCCTAACATGGAACGCATGCTTTCTAAGAATGATGTTATGTCCACAGTAGGTGTTGTTGGTGCGATATCATACACACGTGCATGGCCATTGAGTGCGCTTTCGCTGAGACTAACAGTTCCATAGTTACTATGCATATTCATCTCACTATTTGTATTATGTACATTCATATGCTGTCGAAATCTACTTATAGAGTTATACGTTTTGCCACATCGAGAGCAGTATTGCATAAAGTTTTGTATGTTAGTTGAAGCGCTGGTTGTTGGCTTAGAAGTAGATGTATTTTGATTATTCGAATTTGACTCTGTTATGCTATCATTCGGTTTATTATTGCATACAAGTTTATGCCTCTTAAGATTATCCATCCTATTCGTCTTATATGGACACTTGCTACATTGATACGTTTTTCCTAACTTACAAAATTTTTCATGACGTTGCAAATTGCCAATGAGAGTGAACACTTTTCCACACTTGGTACAGACAACCATGATTATTGATGAGGATTGAAATTACTAAGCCCTTATATACATCTACCATCTAATGACGTCAGCGTCATCACCAGCCAATACCGTATGTTCCGATCTGTTGTAAAGAGAAAACACATAAAATTTTCTGTAATTAATTTTTCAAAATAAAAAGAAAGTCAAAGCTTAACACATTTCACAATACCATTGTGATACAACTTCAAGTGGCTGCAGATTTCGCTGCAGCCACCCAAGTCGTCAATCCTCGTTAGACGCACCTTACTAATAACATTGTCTCTGCACTCGATGTGCACCAATGTTTCTTTGTCATGTCTCTGAATGTTGGTCACTTGCGAGGCCAACAGGAGGTTTGATTGAGTTATATTTTGTAAGGACTCAACCAAACCTCTGTTGTCCTCTATTAGCTGAGCCTCACGGGCCTCTGACTCCCTCAGACGCTCTTGGCAACGGCGCAGTTTGGAGTAAATGTCTTCCTCCGTCGTTGCATCGAGGTCGACATCATACTCTCGCACTGGGAGAGGGGCCTTGGGAACTGTAGCAGGAGCTGCGGCGGGGATAGGAGGTGTCGCGGAGGAAGGAGCTGCGGCTGGGATCGGAGGTGACGGAGAGGAAGGAGCTGCGGGCGTTCGAGGGGGTGGGATTGGAGCTGCCGGACAAGAAGGAACTGCGAGCGATAGAGGACGCACAGGGGATGGAGGAGCAAGCGGCATCATCGGGGACAGCGGCAGGTGGACGCTCCAGCTGGGGGATGCCCGGATGTGGCTGAAGGACACCTCTTCCTGTGAGGCACACATGACGGACTCCTGTAAACAAAGGAAACAATTGTTTATTAGGATAATTGTCAACAAGGTAATTTTCAAAATGTTTTAATAGAAAATTCTACACTGAAGCAGTTAACCAAGCTTCATACTTACATTAGTAACAGATTCATCGTGATCATCGGATGACGATGTTGGAGAATCGTCGGATGAGGATGATGTTGCAGAATCCTCGGATGAGGATGATTCGTGTATGGAGTAGGGCCTCTCCTCATTGTCCTCAATGGACGTGGTTGTCGCTGGCGTGCTTAAAAAGCTCCTGTGCATTTTAAGGGATAGAGATCGCACAGCCTGCAGCGGAAAAAATGTGACAATATGTTTATATAAAGAGATAGACATAGACAGGTTTTCAAGGTGTTGTTATTGTCTGTTATCTGAGCGTAGACCACAGCAATCACACTTACGGGGCTAGAGGCGAGTTTTCTTCCTGGGGAATTCCCTCGAGGCAGCTTCGGACATGTGGGGATTGGTTGAACACTTGGAAACAGCTAAAAAAGAGATTCATATTTGATTTTTCCTTAGAAACTATTGAGCAAATTAATTTGTTACCTTTCGCAAGTTTTCCACCACATTTCCATCTTCAAACCCGACTGTCATCGCTTGAGGTGGTTCAGTCTGAAATGTTTTAACAACATTGATTTAATTATGCATATGAATAATAACCCAAGTAAATAGATTCTCACATCTTTAACGATGAGTTTTTTCTGCACCAACACCTTTGTCTTCTTCGGTGGGGGCATCACCAAATCCTGAAATGTGTAAACGAAATATGCTTATATTGACTTAATGAAGTAGCATTTTATCTATCCACAGTTGATCAGTTATTCGTTGAAGCTAGGATTGACATCACTTACCTCAAAATCGCTGAAAGTCTCGTCGACAGATTCTCGGGACTTAGGGGCTTTCTTGGGAGGCTGTTGAGGTTCGTCCACCTGGGACAAAACACCTTCCACCGGCCTGTCCTTCAAAAAGAGGCGTTGCAACTTCTTTTTTCATTACTAGAAGTCAAATTGATCCCTTTCCGTCCATTCTCAAGAGCACAGGGGGTATGACGAGCAATGAAGGCCTTCGCCGAATCGGTGTTAGCCTTCATATCACTCCTTTCATACGTCCTACAGGAAAGGCAGTAGATGTAGGAGCAGTCTTCTCTGAAGGTGCACTCCTTGTGCCCGCTTTTGTTGGCATGTCGAACGGGCAGTTGACATGTCTCACAAAAATGGAAGACGAGACGTTGTCGTGCGATACTCTCATGTCGAACCATTTCTGTAGAGGATAAAAAACTTTTATTATAATTTAATCCCTTATTAAATAAGAAATCATTTATGTACCACCTTCAAAGCTTTATTAAGTACTAGATTAATATTAGACAAATCTTAAGAAGAAATAAATTTATGGATGAAATAGAAACTGAGATTCGAAAGTTTAATTTCATTTCAAAGGGTTTGTTTATAAAAAGACATAAAATTTGGAAACAGCTGATTAATCATTATTTAATTACGAAATAATAATAGAATGAAAATGAGATTTCGAAAATTTCAACCATTAAAAAATTAGTTTAATTAAACAAGTTTGAACTTTATAGAAGCAGCTGATTTATATTTCTTTTAAATTGAAATAAACATAATAGAACGAAAGTAAAATTTTCGAAAATTTCAACCGTTAATCAATTCGTTTGATTAAACAAATTTGAATTCATGCATCAGCTATCAGATGACATTGAATATTTATTTAAATATCTTTTTATTTAGAAAGAATGTGTAAAAATACGGATGTCAATTGCACTTTTACTCAGACTTATAGTCATGTCTCTTCTGGATGACTTAATATAGGAAGAAAATAAAAAAACATGGTTAATAATGTAAGATAAAGTGTTCCTATCCTGAAACCCAGATTTCTATATTTAAAGCTATTTGGTTATAAGAACTTAATAATGTTCCTACTCCCGAATATCCTATAAAGTAGCACAACATGACAATGAAACTCACTTCAGAATTGTTATATGAACCGGAGAACGGAGGAACGAAGAACGACGTCTGATATGGACACTGAATAATTCAAAAATGAGTGAAGATCTGATGTGTGCAAGTTCTTTATATATGAAATGGACAAAGCAACTATGAACAAAGACTTTATGACATCACATCATCGCATTAGTACAGTTAAACAAAATTGATAACTCAAACAAGAATTGGAACAGCTGGTTTATTTTTAACCTTAGAAATGGAAGTGCCATCATATGTGTTGAAAGATTTCTACATGTAAACAGTAGACTGAATTCAAAGTAATATGAACTGATGGACTGATGTATTATTTGATATACATGTTATTATTAATAGTCATATAATGATTCATATTTGAAGATATAAAACGTGTGATTTGAATAGAACATTAAATTTGAATTAAGCGCTAAATTTCGAAAATTCAAATTTCACGCCAAAATTTAAATAATCAAATTTAAAGACTTTTTCGAAAATTTGAATTTCGCGCCAAAATTCAAATAATCAAATTAAAATACTAGTGTTAAGGGTTCGGGTTCGGGTTAGGGTTAAGTTTAGGGTTAAGGTTAGGGTTAGGGTTAAGGTTAGGGTTAGGGAAGCAAGAAGAGTATCTATGGTACCCGGAACCCATGGGTAAATAAATTTTCGAGTGCGCGAAGCGCACTCGAAAATTTATTTACCCTATAATCCGAAAAATTTCGAGGGGCCCCCCCGAAGCGCCCGAGAAATTTTGAGGCCCCCCTCCGCCGTGTATGAAGTGTATGAAGGTCAAAGGTCAAAGTCAGGTCTAAGGTCAAGGTCAAGTGTAGATGATTGTATATTATGGCCATTTTTAGTTGTAAAACTTTAACTTTGAAAATTTGTAAACTTAGTCATTTTTGTAAAAAAAACTTGGAATTTTTTCAAGTTGCATACAGATGCTACAACTAGGATTTTTTCATCAAATGGGTACATACAATATATCATTCGAATGCTATTTTCATGCTGATTCTAATGGTGTATTGTATGACACATGTATGACATATAACTAGAGAGCTACATGTCTTTAAAGAATGGGCTAAAAACTTAGTGAATTTAAAAATCTAACATTTGTCTGCTTTCATACAGTTGCATACAACTAGGATTTTCCCATCGAATAGGTACATACCTTATATCATTCGAAAGGTCTTTTCATTCTCATTCTTATGGTGCCGTGTATGACACATGTATGATATCATCCTGGACTGCTACAAGCATTTTAAAATTAACAACATAACTGTTTCTTTAAAAGTTATATGTTCCTATTTATTTCAAGTTGAAGTCTTCATATTTGATTTTTTTGTTTCAATTCAGTTATTGAACATCATTAATTGTAGATAGTTATTCCCCTTTCCCATTCAGACCTTAATTGAAGACCGATTTGTGAAATGATAAAACAAGTCTGTTCATATATACAAATGAATATTAAATGAAGAGATTAAGAAAAACCCACTAAATGTCATCAAGGTAAGGAAAGGGTACAAGTTTTTTCAAGTCCACTTGCACATGCATCCTGGTCTTTTTGGGCACACAGGGACAGCGACGTGGTGTGTCAAGGTCGATGACCGAAAATTCGAGAGCGGTTGTGAGGTTCCGCTCGTTCGGCTCCATTCGCATGAAGACCCGTTTCGTGTGGTATTTTTCGGGGCGTTCTTCACTTTGACAGTGACCCTTCCATAAACTGGCGTTCGCATGGACTTCTTATTCATGTGACGCATCGTCTCGATTGATACGTCACTATCTTCATCACTCGAGTAGTCGGGCGATGCAGGGGCTTGGGTGAACACCACCGGCTCGTTTGGTGTTGTCGATCGCTCCATCGGAGATTGGGGAGGTGTATTGCTACGTTCCATTGGCGAAGTGGTACGATCAGCAGTACCGTTCTCAACTGCGGCTTTCTGTTTGCGATCCATTATGACTTGTAAATTTAAAATAATTGTAACTTGTAAACGTGAGGATTAGAACCTTTGATAAGAATTGGTACAAACCTCGGACTTATATACTTTTTAAACAAAGGAAATCCTAACAGCCAATCAGAGAGGTACCGAACTTCCCTAAAGAATATATAACTATATAAAGGATGTCATTGTTCCAAACTGTTAAGTACTTATCCTCAACGTTCCATAACAAGAAGCATGTCCTCAAAACCATTATTTTATTTTCAAAATGACAGCCAAGTCATTATGGGAGGTCAGTTGGACATGACCATGCATATCTGTTGCGGCTACAAAGTGGCCCTGTGGAAAACCTTGACTGTGTCAGCACTTCAAAGGCGGAGTGGACTACCGGTGAAGTGTCCGGTACACGAGTGTGACCATGACTTTAGCAACAATCAGACATTTCATGAATGGTGTGATGACTTCCTGAAGATCATGGAGTCGCCTGAGGGACGTGATCTGTACCCATCATTTATTTTTAATTCATAAATTAAACTTACATTGTAAATCTCTTGTCTTTTTCATTTTAAACATAGTTCTGGAATTGGTTTTCTTATTGGGGAGCAACTAAATCATAACTGCACAGTAAAGTTTCACATCTAAATAGTGCTGAATAAACATTTAAAATAATTGTCACAATAGTCGCAATTGAGCAAACCCATTCAAAATCAAACAACGGACGTCTATCGGTACGTACCCAAGTGCTCAGAACCAAACCACACAAGTTCGATCATAGACGTTCCGAAACACAGTGTACTCAACCGATTGTACCAAACACATGTACCTATCCAGTAAAACAGATCTCATACAGGTTCCTATTCATAACACTGAATTATACATGTACCTATCCATGCACCTATTGATAACTAAATTTTACATGTACCTATCCATGTACCTATTGATAACACTAAATTTTACATGTACCTATCCATGTACCTATCCCTCGCAAGTAGGGCACAGTTTTCACTACTCCCAAGCCCACTAACTAGCCTACGGGTATGGGAGATAGATGCTCAGAATCAATGCTCGTGTCAAAAGCTGTATTCTCCGAGTCAAAAGCGAGGTTGGATTGGTTGATTGGACAATTACCTTCATGAAATCAGTGGGATAGATATTTCACGTCATTCACGATTCCATAGCTAATCATTGACCGATTTTGTAGATAGGCCTACCATAATGCATATTTTCATAGTTTTGTGAATGAATAAAATCTACTGTATTGGTAGATTATGCGCTCAGAGGCCTACTGCAGATAATATCAGATATCTCCAGGGAGGTGTGGAATAAATCATGAGAGGGATATCAGTTTATTGAATTCATTCCAGATTGAGATCACGTCTGGACGTCTGTGGACTGATCTGATGCTGACGTACGTGTCACACCGATTGGCTTCCAGAGACCACCTCTGATTCAGTTCACTCCTCTCAATGCACTCACAACGACCCCAACCCCAGGGACAGCATCCGCACTCAGGCGAAACCAGTCTCCGTGGGACCGCCGCTGCCACGCCTTTCCCCAATCTTCCTCCATCGACCCATCCGTGTAAATCGCTGTGGTCAATTCTCATTTAACACGCGCCATTTTTGGTCAAGAAGTTCAAGTCAATAATTTTTGATGGTGGCTTCTATGATGGGGGTAATTTTAGGTGTATATTAGGAATTTCTATACGAGAACCACACCATTGTTCAATTTCATTGATTTTCGCAAGTTTGACCGTCGGTCTGATTACAATGCCGTCGCCGCGGTCTTATACTTTTGTAGATCATTGAATTGTTTTCCATGTCATTCATCAGAAGTAATTATCTGATCAGACCCTCAACAATTTATGCAATTTTCGCAAAAGGAACAAACATGATATCAATACTTCTATCATAATATGATATAAGATATAATATATAATATATATTATATATTATAGATATAATATTATTATATTCAAAAGACTGACAGAACAAAGTGATAACTATAGCATATACAGATTATTAAGCAGATTACACACGAGCAGGTGCACTCAACGCCCAACTCAACTTGAATAATTTACCGTATTCAGTAAATCGCTGTTACATGCATAGTATCCTCTTGAATCAACACTCTTGGGATGATTAATGACTGCAAGAACATCTGAAGCATCATATGAGCATTTCATCGCGTCTTGGAGGTCATCCGTATTGTCTGCAGCCAGTAGGATGCAAGCAATTTACTTAAATAGAATTGACCTGTGCGTCGATTACAATCACCGGATAGTTTTCCGTTATATATTGCGACCACCCACGTACGTTCCAATGAGTTGGAAATAACCACTTCTTGATCACTTTCATTGCTTCGGTTCTGAAAATCAAAAATATTAAAATCAGATATTATAATGGGATATATATGATTGCAGACAATATTACCCCTAAATCTACCAAAATGCCAGACGACTTTGAATTCATTGAGGCATAAAAGCAAAAAGACAACTCACTCTAGTAGGCCGAGATGTTTAAAACGTTCGGCCTACTAGAGTGAGTTGTCTTTTTGCTTTTTTTGCCTTAATGATAATGAACCTCCCATGTATAGCCTAGCCATCAACTATGACTTCGAATTCGACAGTCCAGATAATAATCAATAATTATGTATTGATCAACATGCAAATATTTTATAGTCTAAATGGGAAAGCGATATTTCACTTGCATAAATACATGTCAGCCTACATGCAGTAGGCTATACCAAAAACTAGATTTTTTGTCGTCGAATTTAAACCATTCATAACGTAATCAGAATGACTATAAGATAAATCACGTGCGCGTATATGTAGAATCAAAAATGCTTTAGCGAAGAGATAGGTAAATTCAAGACATGCTATTCTTGCAAATTTCCATAATATGAATAATCAGAACATTTACATCTAGAATCTCTGACTTGATTGATAAAATGTCTGAGTCACAGCTAATGAGCAATCAATTATACAGGCTGTGGTATTATCGAAGAATTATGAATTAGTAAAGCTATTTGAAAAATGACAACATACCTTTGTGAACACAATCATTCGTTGTTTAATTGCCCTGAATTGTAGCTCTTGTAAATGACAAGAATTCAGGCAAACCTCTGCAAAGCACCGTCGATCTGATTACAACTTTTGATATATTGGGAAAAATTGAAGCTCCCATGTTCCTCAAATATCCTTTAAAGATTACTTTACATCATTTCTACACCAAAAGTGTTCAAAAATATTCGCCCAACATTGCTTAAAACATCTATGCAAACCGTCGGTACGATATTTTCCCAGGACATACATATTTATACTTCGATATTCTGCATTGTGTACATCACAGTCATTTGACACAGCATTTTATATATAAGACAACATTATCCGACAAATGGCATAGAGGCTATAGTTCGATTCCTTCATCAATGTTGCAAAATTTCACATCTTAGTAAAGCAACTTCATTGTGGACATGAAGAAATAGGCCATTTGTCATAAGACCGATGTCAACCTAAATAATGAAGACTCGGCAAAGAACGAAATTTTCATGTGTCCCACATACTAGAGGTGCAGTACTACTAATCTGTGCAGAAAAGTCGCACTGATCTTGCTTATATTTGGATTTCACACGAAAAGACATTTTTCATATTTGACACTTCTTAAACAAGAATTGCCCAGGTACACACCGCCCATCGCTCTCAGCCTCTCCATCACCCTCTCCCCTGCCCATCGACCCGCCTACTCCGTATCTCCGATGACCCACCACTCGACCCCATCCCATCCCCTTGTTAGAGCCTCCCCCAATACAGTTGGGACTCACTGCAGTCCCTCAGGAACCACTCGTTCCCACAGCTTTTTCACCTTCGACCTCCAATCACGACGACGCTTCAAGCATGAAGGACACCACCTTCACCCCTCAATCCCTCCTCGGATCCATCCCTCGGACCATCAAACACATTCCTCACCGCCCCCCTCACCCACGGCCACAACCCTCACCACCACCCTCAACCGGCAGAACCGAGCTTCTTCTATAGAAGCACGCTCTCGAGTTTGCCCCCGATGGTCCTCGCACATTGAAGCAACCCTCTCCAATCTCTACAGTTCCCCACCGAATTTCCCATTGAACATAAGCCGTTGAACCGTAGAGGAGTACCGACCTGATCGCACGGTCAAGTAGGTCATCCTCAACAACTGACAGCGCTTTATCCCCAACAGGCAGCTGAGCACTGGTGCCCGACCGCGCCTTCTTCACCACCTTATCGACCATTAACCTGAAGGTAAATCTTACGTCATGATCCTCAGGAAACAGGGCGACTTCTCTCCTCAGTACCCTCCCACCGTACGTAATGGTCAACCCTTTCATCTTGTCCATGGAGATCAACGTGGCACAGCACCTCCCTACGGACACCTCATGACCCATGATCCGCTGCACCCTCTTTCACCCTTGCACTAAGAAGAGGAGTAGTGCCAGCACAGAACCTTGAAGGTGCCCTGACGGAACAGTCTAGCTTTCCCACTGACTCCCACTCTGACCTACACGAGCTTATTTTTTAACCACTTCTGCACCCACTGAACCATTTACACGCTGAACTCTACGACTGTCAGCTTCCACAGAAGCCCATCCCGCCACAGTTAACGTATACGTTGCACAGGATTAGCATAAAACTGCGAAGGCGCCATGGACAAAATCAATGAGAAAGATGGCCGATTTAATTATCGTATACCGACCTCTATAGGTACATGGGCGAGTTTCCAAACAACATCGGTACTGCGAAGGACGTAGAATTGCTACATTACATGAAGCTGAAAGCTTCATCTACTCAAAACGAAATCTAAGCACAGAAAATCTGGAACTGCAACCTAGTACTCTTACTTGCAGTTAGATTGACTACACCGCACTCTCATCATTTTGGAACCGCATTGTAGTTTGTAGTCGAGTTTGTCCGGAAATTGATATTGGATCAGACCATAGACCTTATTAGCATTAACCATTGTTGCGTTATTACAGAAAGGAAGAAGTTGATTAGATATCCTGATATTGAAGTAGTAAGCATAAAGGAAACGAGACAGCATATTTAAGAATGCATTGGACAAAACTTCCGAACATTATGCCAGTGATTTGGGATCAGATGTCGATGCAAAGATGAGTGCCTAAACATAACCGAAATGAGCGCTGCTCAACAGCTTATGGACAAAGAGAAGCATAGAAGGTATCCATGGATATCATATCCGACCAACCTCACGATCAAGAGACACAAAGGAAGACAAAAATAAGAAAATGTAATCAGAAACAAGGTGAAAAAGATACTTCGAGAGCGCTACAAAAAGAAGAAGAAGAATGGATTCGAAATCAATGTACGGAAGCCTATAGCGGCATCAAAAGAAATCTAATGAAAAACGCATACGACACAGTCAACGCTTTTATCAAGGCAAAGAAGCCTATATACTCATAAATCAGTGACTCAAATGGAACAGCGTCAGGTATACTGATGGACAAAGTGAGTTGCCAAAAATTCTACCAAAATCAGCAAGTGCGGAATATCACAAACTTTGCTTGAAAATTTGGGAAATCAAGACGTGGCTTAACCGATGGTGTCAATCGATTGTTTTACCCATTCACAGGGAGGGTGCAAATTAGAATGCACGAATTATCTAACCATTTCTTTGACAACACACCCAAATAATATACTTCTCAAATTTCACGACTGCTTTACAATATCAAGCACTTTATTGAATAAGAGCAAGCTGGTTTCAAGACAGAATGACTTTGCAAAAATTAGATTATGATTTCTTCAGATTATCACTTCCTAGCAAATAAAATACCATCACATAAAATTAATAGTGTCAAATTTACAAGTCAATTACAATTGGAATAGCCAATAAAATCAAATAAATTTTGCTCTGTGATAAAGTATTGTGCCATGACTGTTGTAAAGCGTAACATGTTTGCTTACTTTGGAAAGTTGCAATAAGAAATCATGTCAATTATTTATTCAGTAAATCAAGGCCGCATTGACTTTACTTTCAACGAAAATATTTCAGTTGGATAGCCTGCTGTAGGAGCAATGACCACTGACAAGTATTGACTTTCAAATATTGAAAATATGAGTTGAGAAAATATTAGTTGGAGTAGAGATGTAAATTAATTCACATCCCTCGATTTCCTCGATATTTATTTTTAACATCATCTGCGGACGGAGTAAACATAAAATGAATTAATTTATCTTGATCCTGCGAATGTTGAATCAAGGAAGACGAATCAAGTACAGTATTTTCAACGCGGCTTTTAAAACCGATTAAAGAAACGTTAGACGCAACTCAAGGAAATTAAACGAAACGCTATCTACCATCAATTTTATCAGCTAACTGTCGCTCTGTCCTTCCGAAGCTAGATGAAATTCGTACATTTCTCTTATTAAAAGATGTAGACATATTTGTTGCATCAGATTCTTGGTTAAATGACTTGCACGATACCAGCATCGTAGCAATTGAAGGCTACTCGTGTTTTCGCGCTGATCGCCGCAATAGAATTGGGGGAGGAGTGGCTATCTGGACTAAATGCGTATTTCCTTTATATTGCTTCCCGAATACTTACCATCCTGACTTTGAATGTCTGACTTTATGTTTTACCACTCTTCACATCGTCTTATTCGCAATGTATCTCCCACCCGTCATCAGCACTCGCATTACCATTAATGAATTCATAGTTTCGCATCTGGACGATGTACTACAGGCTCATCCTGACTATTCACTAATAATTTGGGGTGACTTAAATAGATTTCGAATTCATGAAGTATGTAATTCGTTTGATTTGGTGAATATCAGCAACCTTCCCACTTACGGTAATTCGGAGTTGGACTACATACTAATACCTGAATCGTTGAGTGATATGTACCGTATTACTTTATGTGATCCCGTCGATAAATCAAAGACTCCACATGCTTCCCTCCTTGCTACAGCACCTGTAGAACCAGCAAATAATACTTGTATTGTCAAAAAGATCTACGATTTACGGGCATCGCATGTTCATGATTTTGTTTCGTGTGTAGCTTCGATCGACTGGAATTTCACTGAAAACGATAACATTTCTTTGGATAATAAATGTTACATTTTCCACTCTTTGTTGAACAACGCCGTTGATGCATGTATTCTTGTATCTCATGTTCGCTGTACGGTTAGTGATAGGCCTTGGATAACTAGTATCGTAAAGGACCTCATCAATAAACGATGGGAGGCTTACCGACAGAAAAACTTCAATTTATGTAATCATTTGAACGTTAAAGTCAAGAAAGAAATATTCAAGGCTAAAATGATATGGATGAAAAAGCAACAAACAAATGATTTGTGGAAAATGGTTAAAACTGTTCGTGGTGCTAGCACATCAGCACATCCTTTGATATCTATTCTATCTCGCTACTCATCGATTGAGACCGGTGTTCATGCAATTAATGACCATTTGACATCAATATTTTCAATTTCATCAATAAATAGCGACACGCTACCTGTTGAAACTGAATGGGATATCGATGTGACAGTGGATGACATTCTCAGATTAATTGAGAAACTTCCTGCTAAGAAAGCAGCTTCTGATTTGCCGGTCATCCTTTACAAGAGTGCTCGATTCATCCTAGCTAATCCCATACATGGTCTCATCATGGAATCTATCACTTCTCGCAGTTTTCCAAAAATCTGGAAAACAGTTTCTGTTTCTCCCATTCCCAAAGCGTCAAATCCCTCCGTGCATGATATCCGTCCGATTTCCCTATTGAAAGCTCCCGCTAAACTTCTTGAGAAAGTTGTGTTGTCATCAGTAAAGCATTTATTGCTGAAATGTTATGGACGTCACCAGTTCGGCTTTCGCCAAAATTCATCTACCTTATGTACATTGGTCTCCCTACATGACTATTTGACGTCTTGTCTTGATGATTTGGAAACCGATGGGGCAATTGTTCTGGTGTATGATTACTCGAATGCGTTCGACACATTAAAATCAGAACACATCATTGATCAGTTACTCGAAACAGCAAATTTCCTCCCGGGTTCGTGCACTGGGCTACTGATTACCTAACTGACAGGAAGCAGTATGTGCAAATCGGTTCAACGTCTAGCTCGGTGACAAGCAGGGCCAGGCGGATTCCGCGGCACGATGTGTTAAATTCCGCTCGAAAAATTATTCCATATATCATGACATGTTATCGAAAAACAAGACCACTTTTGAATAGTAATTCATATATTCTGAGTCGACTGGTGAAGTCCGTTTTCTGTTCCAAGGACGTTCACCATTCAAAATCCGAGTATGTACACACCGCTCGAAAAAATTATTCCACTTTACTGACGATTTATATAAAAAGGCTATTATTTAAGATAAACAGAAGGCAATTTTCAAGCATATAACGAGTTTTATTGACTACGCAAGTTATGTAAACAAAATGTGTCTAAAATCGAAGCGTCTTAAAAATTATTGTAATAGGCATATAGTAAACGAGAGGCGTTTTCGTCGCTAAGAGACTGTTGTAGCGGAGAAAAGATATTGTTGTAGCAGGAGAAGCTCCGTTCCACCTCAGCTGAACTGATCTTCATCCAAATACAGTCCAGAGCCAACTTGGACAGCAAGGGAAGTCACCTGAATGGCTACGCCACCAAATATCCAACTGCATTTCAGGACATCCTTCTTCTGGGTGAGGCCGCAGACAGATTGCTGTGTAGTTTGCCCACTCATTCAACAAGGCGATCGATGGATCGTCGAGACCTTGCATCGAAGAATAATCGACGATGACGATTCCGCACATTTCCGCTTATAACTGATTATTCCGCATATTTCCGCACGAAATTGTATTTTCTGCATTTACCGCTCGAAATAGGATATTCCGCGGGTTACCACGGCGCGCGGAATCCGCCTGGCCCTGGTGACAAGTGTCACATCTGGCATCCCGTAGGGATCAATTATTGAACCCTTCCTTTATTGTGTTGCCACAAACTCTTTCGACTTTGATTCCTTATATTGTCGACTAATAAAATACGCAGATGACACGACTTTGTGTATGCCAATTTATAAGTCTGTGGATAATGAGCATATCATACATTATCATCGAGCTCTCGTCGATTGGTCCAACGGAATGGATCTCCAAATAAATTTAGATAAATGCAAAAGTCTCACCATTCTAAAGAAGTCATCTGAGTCATCCAATGTGATGTCTATTCCCGGTGTTCAATCAGTTGATTCCCTATGCATCTTGGGAGTCCACTTCAACAGTGCAGCCACATGGAGTAATCATGTTGATTACGTCGTCAAGAATGCTTCCAGAAAATTATATGCCTTTCGAATAATCCGTCCGACTTTGTCTCATGAAGATCTCAAAATCGTATATTTCAATCTGATTAGAACTTCAATTGAATACTATACTCCACTTTTTCTCGGTTTCTCTACAGCAGACTCCAACCGCATACATCGTCTGCAGAAGCGCTTCCACAGAATTTTGTGCGATCCTGAGTTCGACAGTCAATGTTTGCCATCTCTTGAGGACCGCCGCATAGCTCAATCTTTGAAGTTCTTGCGTAACATTATGGGCCATGAGCATATTCTCCATAATTTGCTCCCGACTTTGTCTCATACCGGCAGGTTTATTCTGCCCAAAAGACGAACAGAGAAACGCAGCCAATATTTTCTTTTACTGGCATGCTCAATTTTATGTATAAAATTAATGTATAAAAAGGCAACTTCAATTTGTACTGATCGATTCATATTCTAATTTCAATAAACGCTAATTAATATTATCACCGATGGTGTATAGCCCTTTGCAACACTGCTATTTTGCATCATCATTTTTCCAATATATGTCATTTTGGAATTGTAGAGAACTCTATGCAGATCAACAAAAGAGCGGCATGCTTGAAATTTAGAACAGCACAAAACTATGGGTAACTGCTTTCTGTATGGGACACGTGCTCCGTGGTTGTCGCATGCATGATAGCATGTAGGCTACAGGTGCGTGCGCCGCGGTGCAGCAAAAATTTCGAATCGGTTAGGGTACTAATATGAACCCCTTATGAAACATGTCCTCCTTATGCACCTTTATTTCACTCAAATATTTAACTTTCCAACATATCTTCCTGCAACGAAAAACTATACATTTGAATAATTAAACAAATGAAGCATTTCTTCTAAAAACGTCATTTTTCTTCTTCATACAATTAAGCTTAATCCATTGTTGTTGCTTTCTCAATTACATTTTATGGAATATCACTTATACTTACATAGTGGGACGCATGTTTGTATTTAGACAAATAAAGTCACTGAGACAATATCCCCAAAGATTTTGAGTGTCATTCATAAAACATTGATGATTTTTCTGTAGAACGATTTGCAACTAATTTGCAATAATTTTGCTAGATGTTTTTCGATTATTCCTGACATTTCTCTATTTCCCTAGCGCTTCATAAAATGAATTGAAAATATTTTTCCAATGCTTGATTTCCGGCTGTAGTCCCAAGAAATGTTAATTCCACATCTAACTAAACTCGATCGAGAATTAGATCAGAAGGAAATTGAAGAGTCTTCTGTTAGTTTACATACAGTTTAGTGTGGTGAAATGTTCCAACTTCCAGTCTATATGTTAGACTATATCCATGGTTGCATAATACATGTAATAATGTTAATTAATTGAATTCTGATGCTTGTCACCTGAGATGATCGAAACCAGAAATATGAATGCGGTCTTTACTGCTTTATCAAATACACTTAGCACAATTGAAAACGCACCACCTGTCAAATCCGTCAAATTGATCGCTATACACGATTGATAAAGAATGGAGGACGCATTCTAACCGACATAGATATCTGTGCTACGGCCCGACGGCGGTAAGGGGTCTAATGACATGATTGACAGCTAATGTAACTGAATAGGACAAACTTTTAGTGATTAACAGCCGTATGCACCAACATTCGTTAAACGACCACTTAATCAATGACTTACTAAACAGCAAGATAGTCATTGACTAAAAAAATTAAGCACCAACATTGATGTATAAAGTTAATCGCTAACTACAGATTGTTTCATAAAAAATGGATCACCCTTAAACATCGCCTTAACTTCAACTTTGTCTAACTCCGCCAAACTTGAACGAATTTCTCTGAAATTTGGAAGATATGTCAGTTGTGCTTGCTAATATCATTGTTGGAAATTTCAAGCATGAATATTGAGTTGTTTTCCTGTTATAAATAAAAAAGTAGTAGATAATTTGATCTTCATTTTGCAATGTTACACAAAATCATACCTCACTCTTGTAAAATTACATTTGTTTCCTTTGTTATGTAATATGTTGTTCTACAAGCCAAAAGCTATCAAGCAAAACAAAAATAAAGAAAATCGGTCAATCAGAGCCAGTATAACACCATTATTCATCAACAATAATGTAACTGCTACATGTGATTAACTGGACTTCATGTTCCATAGCTTCCTGACTTCGTTGCGGTGGTGTTGGCAGCACTCCTGATTGCTTTCAGCTAGAAATCTATCTCTTATCGGTTGAAAACAATACAAAGCACAAATGAACAATAACGAGATCGCATTCACAAAAGGCAAAGTGTCAGCCTTGCTAGAACTCAGTTTTTCTTTGCGAGCTACAAGCAAGCGACTAAGTGTCCCTTACACAAATGTGCATCGATGGCATAATGATGATGTTCTCGACTCTGTCGTAAAGAGGGTTTTGGCCGTCCACGCAAAACATCCAAACGTAGAGACCACCTAATTTTGAGATTTGTTAAAGTTGATCCAAGTCTCTCGTTAACTGAGATGGCTGCACTAGTTTCGTCTATTTCTAAGTCCACTATTCGTAGAAGACTTATTGAGTCGAATTTCAAGAGCTGTAAGAGGCCCTCTCAGATCGAATTATCAGATCAGCATACAAAAAGACGTCTCAGATGGGCAATGAGTCATTGTCACTGGCGAAATCAATGGGATCGGGTTGTCTGGTCTGATGAGGCATCAGTCCGTTTGAGGGATAGTGATGGTCGATTGAGATTATGAATAAAGTCTGATCAGGAAATTCCGAGACATTTACATCGTCCCCGGGTACAAGGTGGTGCGACTCTACTGATTTGGGCTGGCATTTGGACCAATGGCCGCTCTGAACTTCACATACAGCAAGGAACCATGAATTCTGAACGCTATGTGAATGTTTTACGAATGAACATTGGCCAAATGACAGATCAAAGATCAACTTGGTGATCCATCGACTTGGTTATTTATGGATGATAATGCTACGTGTCACAGGAGTAGTAGAGTCAACTTATGCAAGTTTCATTTAGGGCTTAGGACATTATCTTGGCCAGCTCGTTCTCCTGATCTGAATCCCATAGAAAATGTATGGAGTATTCTAAAACGTAACGTTCGTCGTTCACTGCTACCTACAGATGGCGTATCACAACTTACGTCACTGTTAAAAAGAGAGTGGAGAAAGTTAATCATCGAATCAATGCCTAGACGAATTGGTAATGTCATTGACAATAAGGGTAGGGCCACAAAATTTTAGCTTCTCAAGAACCGTTACTGTATCATAGCTTATCAGATTATATAAGGACATTTAAATATATGAGGGACATGAAATAACATGAAAGTCAAATTTTAGGATGATCCACTTTTTATGAAACGGACTGTAGTAAGTCAGTGACTATAATTTCGTCAGCAAGTTTGTGATCACGTCTGGTCACGTGATTATTGTTAATTCTAGGGAAGCTAGGCATTTGATCGATCGTTACTTGAACAGTTTAAGTGCGACAATTTTATATACAACAAGAGTTGAGCTGAAACACAAATGGAAAATCGAAAAAAGAGGGCCAAGAATTTTACGACTGTTGAACAATCAACTTTGTTAGAATTACTTACTCCAGTAAGAATTATGGTTATCGAAAATAAAGATACACACGGCCCCATGGTAAAAAAGAAACAGGGTGCATGGAAGGAAATTGAACAAGAGTTCAATTCGGTCGGAGTAGGCTGCAGATCCTTCAAAGAGCTGAAGGAGTTTTGGAGGCGAACGAAACAGGCTGCCAAGGATAAATTGACCGATAAGAAGAAAGACTCTCGGCGAACTGGTGGTGGCCCAGCAAATGTTAATATATCTCCATTCACGGAAAGAGTCTTGAATATTATACCTCCGCAGCAGCTTGATGCTCCGTCTGATTTAATAAATATTTTTGACTCGGATCATGTTACGGCAATACAAAGTTCTCCAACACAAAACACACAGAATACGGTGAATGAAAATTCATTTGATGGAGCTGCTGACCGTTCTAAAATTTCAACAGGCCTTTGGTTGACCTTCCGTTGAGTTTGTTGCATACCACAACGTTCCATTAAATAGTAGTCATTGTATCGCTGCATCATGAAGTCGTGAGAAGATGCACGTAAAGTAGGAGAGTCTAGTACTAGTTAATGAAGGACAGAGGGTTGTTTAAATTAAATAGTGATTAACGTTAGTTTAAACAATGAGATTTGTTGGTGCATAGCGCATTTATTAGTCACATGCTTATTCGATGATTATTTTGGTGCATAGTAATTTTTTTAGTCATTGATTAAGATTGAGTTTAATCGATGACTAAAGTTAAACATCGTTGGTGCATACGGCTCTAAGAAAAGAAATTATTAAACATAACATCTATACTTGTACAAGTTAATAGCGGGTATAACCTCCGCGAGCAGTCAATAAGGCATTGATTCGTCGCGGCATTCTGAGGACGAGCCGTCTCAGAAAATTTTGAGGAATTTGTTGCCAAACTGCAACCACTGTCTCTTGTAATTCACGCAGTGTTTGCGGAGGCGGGTCCCGCTGCTGAACTTGGCGCTTCAGATAATCCCACACGTGCTCGATCGGGTTCATGTCCGGCGACCTTGATGGCCAGCGAAGAGTCCGTATCCCTAAGTTTTCCTTCAGCTGCGTCACATTGTATGCACGATGCGAAGGTGCGTTATCATCTTGCAGGATCCAGTTGGCCACATCTCCGAATGTTCGAGTCGCAAATGGCAGAAGATGCGTTTGCAGCAGTTCAGCATAACGCTCACCAGTCACGTTCGTGTTGAGCACTACCAGCTCGGTCTTGCCCGTCAGGGTGATGCCTGCCCACACGTGAACGGATGGCCCCTGTTGCTGATGAGTAGGCTGCACGTGTTGCTGCAGCATCTCTTGGCGTGGCACACGCCAAACACGAATGCGGCCATCATTGCGGAACAGACGAAACCGACTTTCGTCAGTGAAGATGATACGTCTCCATTGTGGTAGTCTCCAGTGAACTCGTTGCATCGCTCACCGCTCTCTTCGTGCCACATGCGCAGGTGTTAATCTGGGGCATTTGCGCATCTTCCTTGAGCGAAGTCCTTGCTCTCGAAGCCGATTTCTTATGGTGCCCGAGCTCAGGATGTTGCCTCTGCGACTTCTTTCGCCCCACATCAGTCGTAGCAGAGTTGCGGGGAGTGTGGGATTGCCTCGCACCATTCTGAGCAATCGCCGGTCAGCTCTGGCAGTTGTGTGACGAACTGCACCAACGCCAGCATGTGCCACGGTACCATTTGCTCTCGCTTTCTTGAGAAGTCCCCCATAATAAGTTTCCCATAAGTTTCCCATAATAAGTCGTTAATTTTATACTTCATGGTCAGCATCTGTCGGTACGGGAGGTTCTTCAAAGTCATGTTTCAAAAAGAAAAACGGTCTCTCCCTTTGTTTCGACACGTAGTGTTTATTTTTGTAAATGACAATAAAAACCCGACGCGTTTCGTCCTGTGGACAGTGTCAAGGGTGCTGGCCACTGTCCACAGGACGAAACGCGTCGGGTTTTTATTGTCATTTACAAAAATAAACAATACGTGTCGAAACAAAGGGAGAGACCGTTTTTCTTTTTGAAACATGACTTTATACTTCATGATCGAAGTTCAATTTGAACACATGCTTGCTAAGTAATTCGGTAATAATAATGCTTGCTTCAGTAATTCAGTCTGAACAATTACGCAATCCCACCACCAGACCGCCGTCGTGCAGATATCTATGTCAATTAGCGTGCGTCCTTCATTCCATATTCAATCGAAGCGATTTACTTTGAATTAGCTGGATTTGACAGGTGGTGCGTTTTCAATTGTGCTAAGTAGCTCATTCTACATACTGTATTTGGCAGTTCATTAGCTTTTCCATGCAGTTTCGTACAGTTCAATGACAGTCCGCTCAGGTCCAAACCCTTCATCTCTCTTCTCCGAGACCAGCTCCACTCCAGATCACTGATTACATCTATAGTATAAATTTCAAGGAAGGTTACAAAATCAAATTTATAGGCATTTATTGTAAGAAATGCAAAATGTGACTCTTTTTTTGGAGCCATCGTTTGACTTGGTTTTTGATACTGTTGGACTCCTCTCTACCTATCTTTTGCTGTCACTTTCATCGATCCCAGTTCCATCTATCGTCGACAAACCACGATTTTTCCCCAATTCATCCGTCTAATTGAATTGTATTCACTTCTGATAGCATTGCAATGGCTGGCTCGAGGAAAGGTAGCGACGCATCAAGAATTTCAGCAATCTGTCACAGTTGTGACGTCATAATAGATGGTGATTCCATACATTGCAGTTTGTGCCGCAAAAGCTTTCATGTAAAGACAGAATGTTCCAACGTTACCGCAAGTATTGCAAAGTCATTGAATTTGATTGACAATATGTCTTATTTTTCTGATCAGTGCAAAGTGGTTAGTCTATCTGACTTACTCGATGAATTTATTTACATCAATTGAAAAAGAATTATCATTACTTCAGCAGCAATTGACAACTCGAAATGCAACAGATATTAGTGAAATCATGCTTAAAGCTGTTGATGAGCACGAAGAAAGTCGAGAGAAAAGATGCAATATCATGGTTTTTGGTCGTGACGAATCCTCAATGGATACTGTGAACGACAACGACGGGATCGATAAATTACTTCAGACTGTCGATGTAGACAGATCCTGTGTTGAGTCTTTCTCTCGCGTTGGAAATCCTAGATTACCCCAGATGAGTAATAGGCTTTTATGAATCCGCTTTAAAAATCTTACGGATAAACAGATATGCCTTAAAAACTCAAGGATATCAAAGATTCATGAACTTTACTGTAAAGTGTTTATTCGTCCAGACCTTACTCGCTCCCAATTGGAACGGAATAAGTGTCTTCAACAGGAACTGAAAACTAGAAGAGAGACTGAATTGGATGCTGTGATCCGTAATGGAAAAATTGCTCTGAGAAACCAGAACACAGACTGATGTCGACCTTGTCTTCCGACTCTCTGTCTCACCAACGCTCGGTCGATTTTCAACAAGATGGACGAGCTTCATGCTTTTGTTTCTCACTGTGATTCTGACATAATCTGCGTAACTGAGAGTTGACTGAATGACACTTTTCCAGATGCAGCTGTTACTTTGAGTGGCTATTCCTTGTTTCGCTCGGATCGTCCTTCAAGTCGTCAAGGTGGTGGTGTTTGTGCATGGATAAGAAGTGTTTTTTGGTAACAGAGATTCCCTCAAAATCCTGTAGTGATTTAATGGAATACCTTCTCTTGCGCCTAACACGTGAAAATTTCGCCTGTCTTCTCCTGGTTATGTATTTTCCTCATGGCCAAAGTATGAACACAAGTGCTAAGTCAGCATGTTTTGGTCACATTATCGGTCTACTTGATGAACAATTTGACATTTATTTGCATGCATACCTTTATGTAGTTGGAGATTTCAATCGAGTGGATACTACCTTCCTGGAAACAAGCTTCGCCTTGGTAAATGTGGTGCGCTCCCCAACCAGGTGCAATGCTGCCCTTGACCTGATTCTCGTGCCCGAGGAGTTATCGTCGGAATGCCATCCTCCCGCGATTTATGCACCATTGGCCGCCAGTGATCATGCTGTTCTGCACTTAGCGGCAATTAACTCGGCACCTGTAATTTATCCAACTCAAAAAGTTTTGGACTTGCGTGATTCAAACCTTAGCCCTGTTGCGCTTCATCTGCAATCATTGGACTTTCACAATTTGTTCTCTAGTCTAAATCTAGACGAAATGTGTGCTAGATTTTATGAAATCTTAAACGACTGTCTGTCATCCTTGCCTTATGACATCATTATTAGGAAGCCCAGCGACAAGCCATGGATCAGTTCCAATATCAAAGTTCTGATAAATAAACGCTACAAAGCGTATCGCTCCGGTAACTGGGACCTGTACATACGCTATCGTGACAAGGTAAAAGAAGCCATACTTACAGCTAAAAGTCTTTGGGCTGCTCGTCTCCGAAAAGAAGACTCCTCAGTCTGGAATATACGTGAAAAAGTGCTAGGAAAGTCTCGTGAATGTGACTGGATAAGTAACTGTGAGGCAAACCTTCCCTTACACCAAGTGCTTGATTACTTAAATGATGCATATACCGTATATCTTCCATGACATCTGATCCTGCGTCCTGTTCACTGTCTCCGATTGTGATACCCTTCAACTTTTGTGAACGTGAGGTGGAGAAACTCTTACAACTGGCCAATCCCAGAAAGTCCCCTGGACCTGATGGTATTCCGTCTATCGTGTGGGTCAAATTGTCCGGTGCATTCGCGGCTCCACTCTGTCTGATCATCAATCGTTGCCTACAAACTGCTAACCTTTTATCACTTTGGAAGCAGGCATACATCATACCGATCCCGAAAACGAAGAGATTTTTCCGAAAACGAAGAGATCGACCGATTTTGCTGCTGTCGATACCTGCAAGAATCCTCGAACGACAAGTAATGAAACGGTTTTCCAACGAATTCTCTAGTTGAAATGATTTCTCGCAATTTGCCTACAAAGCCGAAAGTTCAACCACATGTGCACTTGTCTACTTGATTGATTTCATCGCTAATGCTCTCTTATCCGCTCGCATTAAGGCATGTCATCTTATCGCTGTTGATGTCGAAAAAGGGGTTTTGACCGACTGTTTCACCGCTTGCTGATTGAGAAAATGCTCAAAGACAAATTTGATCTCTATCTCGTTGTGTTCATCGCAAACTGTTTAAGAAACAGATCTCAAAGAGTTCGGTGGAAATCAACTTACAGTCACTCTCAAGGGATAGTAAGTGGTGTGCCACAAGGATCCTCGGTGGGTCCAATTTTATTTAGTTATTTTATGTCTGATCTCAAGTCTATGTCTGCTTGATAAAATATGCTGACTATAGTGTGTTATGTGCCACGATTTCCCGTGACTCGTCCAGCGATAATATTCACTCAATCTATGATCAAGTGAAGAGTTGGATGACTCTAAACAACATGGCCATTAAAACAGTCAACAGATGACGGTAACAGTAGCACCTTGTGAACTACCCAATGAATGGCAGACAAATGAGATTCCTACAGTTATAGAGGTTAAAATCTTTGGGATAATTGTTGACCAACATCTGAGATGGAGGGCTCATATTGAATTTATCTCCAAGAAAGCCTCGACCAGTTTGTATGCATTAAAACGCTTAAACCGTTTCTGAACAGGAATGAGCTCTTCAATATCTACAGTGCCTGTGTACGAACTAACCTGGAGTATTGTGTTCCCATTTTCGTCGACTTAAGACAGTATCAGACAGATATGCTAGAAGGAGTACTGGCTCGATGTCACCGGATTATGTGGATCTTCGTCTACTTGTGAATGCTCACTATTCATTCCATTATTCTATCGTCAACTGATACTTGGATGGAATATTTTAAACAAATTTTGAGTGATGCAGATCACCCACTTCATGCTCTTATGCTGCCGCGTTTGCCATACTCAAGGAAATTTCGTTTGCCGACATCTAACTTACTTCTTCAACGATCGTTCATCCCATTCATGTCAAAGGTCAGCAACTCTGGTTTCACAATATAAATGACTTACTCACTTCTATAATGATCCTATGTACGTTTATGGCGATATTCACTTGTTTCTTGTTATGAACTTCATTTGATAATTTGTAACTGTTTACTTCTTGTTTTGTTCCCCACGATTTTTGTTATTGGGGTTTATGAAAATAAACGTCATTATTATTATTATTATTATTAAATATAATAGCGAAAGTTCGCATTATAGACGGTTTTGCATTATGTAATCTAATATCAGATATTTTGATTTCCTCAGTGAATTTAAAAAATGTACTTTCTACTTCTTGATGACACATCACTGATTTAAGACAAGATATTGAGAAAATATAGTTGGGTTCGTTTCTCCGACAAAGATGACCGAAGGTCGATGGTATGCGAGTATGTCTGCATAATCGTTGCAAAAGAAAAGGGCAGAATTGATTAGTAGACGTCTGTTTACAAAGTAATCAATCACAGTCTTCAATTTTAATGTTAGTTAGTATCGTATCCACTACAATAGCTTAGAAACTATTGCGAGATTTATTTTAAAGGCGCTTAAAGTGAACAAATTAACAGGAAAATATCTTTTGAAGCTATATAAACACAATAAAATTATGAGAAGAAACATAACCTCAGCAGCTGTCCATGCATTTGCAAATATCTACACACGACAGTTTTGCTATTTTCCCTACTAAACATCGCTCGCAGTAAGGTAGTCAATGTACATGCGTGCGATCTCTATTGATTTTTGATTCCCCTTGCGCGAGTCGGGCAAAACTGGAAAACACTCGCTGTCTACCAGTTTCAGATTGATCATGGCAGCTGTGATATCTGTGTCACTTGTATTAGTTCTGCTTTTGTACTCTGCTCAAAGAGTCATTGCAGTAAGTCGCTATCCTGACCAGTTCGTGAGCCAAGTACGGAATTACCCAAATATAAATCGTGATCAAGATCGCTGCTTAAACGATGCTCAGCGGGGAACAACAACAGGGGCCATTTACGTTTGTGATCCCAATGGACTGCTTCCCGCAGAGGATGGTGAGATTAATTGCGTATTAAATTCCGCATTAATTGAAGTATCAAATGTATTTAAGAAAGTTTGAGAAGGAATTTCATTATGATTTAATTGTTGAGATGCATACGAAGATAAAAATTGCAGCGACACGACTCTAAAATAACAAAAATACGAAAGCTCCAAGGAGTTACCAAGGATTTTTTATAATAGATCGCACAAAATCGCATGTATGCGATTTCTGAAAAAAGCGCACTTTCCTCGGAAAATGTCAATATCCATCAGAAAGCGATGGTTCTTCCAAATTTTGTGCATTGGTCATGAAAATGTAAATATAGAATATGCATAGTAATCTTCAGCACTTTCCGAAAATGCGTATGTAATCTGCGTGTATATATAATAAATGCACTTTTCATTTTTGTAAGTTGTGGTTAGCTAGTGCAGATGAGTGAGTACACTTTTTATTTCATTCAACGCAGTTGGAGCCATTACATCATGATATTGGAATGAAGAAGGATAGTTTTCATTTTAGATTATGCTCAAATATGACATAACATTTGTAAAAAAATCTCTATGATATCAGAAAATGAAATATCACAGCTTCTCTCTTTGTAAGGATGATTCTATGTCATAAAAGTATAATACTATTTTTTATTTATCCTGCACGATTGATGGCCACATTTGACAAAACTTAGAAGAGTTCATAATTGATGCATCTATCCACAATCAAGGACCACGAATAGTTGGCAAATGTCGCAAATCAATCAATTCCGAAACTTATTTGTCAATTTTGCAACTCTACACTGATGTCCGACAAATCTGTTGCTACATCTGTAGTTCATTATGCAGGCATTGTAATACTGCAAACAAAAAAGTTTCAGTCCTATTTTAGAGCTAGGAAATAGGTTGTTTTAAAAAATTGTAAAACATATAATTAGAAGTAGGGAAAGAAGAATATAGAAAAGAGAAAGATACATATAGAATTAATAAATATTTATTTGTATGTCAGATAGAGAAAAAAGAGAATTTTAGAAGTTGCAAATCATAGTTATTGATTTTGATATAGATAATTATGAAAACTTAGTTGTTTATCCAGTTCAAGTTCTTCTCGAGAATTACAAGATGTTGAATGCATTAAAAGACGTTGAAGAAATATCCAACTAAATATCCTTAGTATGCTATATTATTAACTTTCGTAATCTTAGTTTACTAAAACCGAGCCATGAGCTAACCAAACAAAAGCTAAACCAGAACTTACCGATGAACAAGAATTCCACATGAAAATGAAATAACACAGCAACTCGTCGTAATTTGAGCATGAATCATTAGATGTTAAAGGAAATACAAAGAGATAAAGGAACAGAATTTTGAGAAGCACATTGATGCTGGAAGAATCCATCCCTCCATTACAACTATGCACCAGAAACAATGACATGCAACACTATTGAGAAAGGCCTGAAAAGAAACAGCTAAACAATTAAAAATACCCACTAATATATTACAAATGGTATTTTACACACAACACATTCCCTCCACACTTCCATCATGTGATCTAAACACATAAACAAAGTGAAAATCTGAAAATACGACCAATAGTCTTAATTGCAATGGATGCACAAAAAGTTACTTGTTTAATCAGCAAACTATGATATTTTCAACTTTTCTATCATCTGTAGATGCCTATTAGGAAAATAGCAGAGAACTTATCCATTTCATCACTTCCAACTAAAACAGCAATTTTGCATATCCATGTATATCAACTAAACTAAACTAGATGTTATCTATGACGAAAGAAGCATAATAAAAGAACGCTGCTCTAACATGGCAACTACAATAGTTCATTTACTTGATATCGAAGAAATGTTGAGAATAAATGATCATCTAGAAAATTTCAAAAGAATAAAGAAAGACAAAGGAAACAAAAGAAAAAATTACAATACAAATAATATGTGAGTTTACAATTCATTTCTGATCGAATAAACCAAACGAATGTAGGATAACAAATGCATATAAATACAACGCTGAGAAATTTGTCACAAGGAAGAAGAAAGGAACAAACAACATATTTAGTCAATTTGCCAATTGCCCTATCAACAGCAACGAGATTCACTTCAGGCGAAATGTACGTGTAGTTTGTTAAGTAGCTTTCTCAAAATGTAGTGAATTTATATTGGTAGTAGGAGGAATACTTTCAGACTTTTGCGCACCAGAATCAAAAAGCACACAACACAGGATTCTTCATCAGTCTGCAAACATTTAATGCAATGAAACTATCAAAATATATTAACAGAAGCTCTAGCACATTAAAATGATCAAACTAACATGAGACTTTGAGAGGCAATGGATTTATAAATTACATATCCCACTCAGTTCGCGAGAAGAATATAAACAGGATAAGCAATTATTTTTCAATTGTTCATAACAAAATCAGCGACTGTGATAGGCCTACTGCGTATTCTACATCTGACCTACTTGTGTACTTCTATATTTCCCTTCTTATCTGATCGTCAACTTGTTATGTAGTTTAATATTTGATGATACTCCTATCTAATGATTGCAATAATTCAATAATAATAATAATTTGTAATTTGATATTAGAATGATTATCCTTCTATCCCTTGAAGCAATCGACGTATGCAAAATTTGAGAATAATTAAATCTTCAAGCAGCATGGACCTCAGCAGCATCCTTATTCATATTTTGTGTAATATTTTTTGTATGACATTATATATCTCTTTGACATGCTCAGTTCGTATTGTCGGTTTAGCATTTAATGAAATCACACCACTATTCGTCAATAACATGCATACTTTATCATTGTCCAAAGTGACAGGTGAGCATCTTTAGACTGTCGCTCATGCTTCCCGACTATCAGTTTCCTAATGATCACCTCTCCCGTCAGTTGCGCAGAATTCAATAACTTGACGTTGATCACACGTAGACTTTATGAATCATTCTACATGTGCATGTAGGTTGGATCTTCGATTATGCGCGCTAGCGTTTCCACCCTCCCACGCTTCCCTGCGATCATCTGAAGTTAGACACTCCAACTTAGTTCACCGCCCGTACCTTCGTTTTCCTCGGACCTATCGGTTGTTGTAGATGCGACCAAAAGTTCAGATGGACTAAGCGGAAGCTTGTCTAATAATTGTGGGCCTGTTGTATTAGCTGAATGAGATGATGAATTCCACTTATTTCTCCAATACTGGGACTAGAAAAGAATTTTGTATAACTATAGTGTTAAGTTAGAGGTAACTTCCATTATGTTTCCAGCACGTGTGGTACCCCGCCCATTTGAGTTTGAGTGCAGGTTAGGGGTCGAAACATCACGAGGCGAGTGCCTGCTGATCTTTCCGTAACATAATCTTTTATACCTTTTGATCAAATTTTGATCAAATCATGGCAACTGTGAGAGTTCTTGAGAACCAAGTTTGTGAGACTGAACAAAGATGAAAAGTAAAAAATAATCCGACATAGAGGGTGTTTGGTTTTTGCCGAATATCAAAATTGTGGCATAAATTCTGTATTGCATTTTCTTATTTGTGATTGACCATGTCTGGTTTGTGTGTGTGGAAGCTAGATCAGTTATCGTGAGGATTATCAGAATTTGTTGAGAATCGAGTAAATAATAATAATGGTTCCATGCTCTATCTACAATGAGTGTTGCACACCTTTTGAACAAACATCGTGACGACTTAAGTAGCGACAAATTGCTACTACGCCAGAGTGATCTAACACTACTGACAAAGCCGATCAGGCGGAGTATATATGCTGCTCGAACTTGATCGCTCTCTTGGGTTTGAACGGGTTGAACGGGGCAGAGTGCGCGACATGCGTCGACCTGGTCGTCGCTTTTTACTACCTGCTAAAATGCGCCCGATTTCTGAAAGAAGCAAAAGCAATAAAAAGGTTATTTTTAAACTTGATTTTGGTTGGTGAAAAGTAAGTGATTGTGATTTTCGTCAATTCTAAGTTGCTTAAGGTAAACTTGATCTCTATATATCCCAAATTTGAATATAAAGAAAATAATCATCAGTGGCGTTGCGTGCTCTCAGACCATAGGCCTTCGCTCCATAGTGGATTCCTATTTCTGCAGCAGACAGCATGGACTGCATAAAATAATTAATTCGAATCTATCTTAATTTCAATGAATTTTCAAACTTACTTGTACAAAGTACAGTGCATGTATATTCAAGGCATGCATGACTACAGAATGAAATGAAAAGATGTGGGAAAAAATACTGATACTTAAATGAAAGTTGCACTGAAGTCCACAGACTATCCTATATTGATTATGCTGTATGTGTATTGTGATTCACGTAGAGTCGTATGTGACAGCCTATCTTTCTAAACAGCCTCATAATAGCCATGCAATCCAAAGCTGATTGTTCGTCAACTCGACTCTGTTTTCCTAAGATTCTAACCTTGAAATGCCTATGAAAATGCCATGGTGATTTCTCATGACGCTTGATTGCCCTAGTCAAGGAGCTGAGATAACTAAAGAGAACATTCCCTCTCGAGGAAACTCTCGCTAACGCAACACTGTTGTGTTTATTATAGCCTATCAATCACTTACATGCTTCAATTTTGAGTTGCTTGAGGTGAACTTGATCTCTACATATCCCATATTTTACATTTGGTGAATATAAAAAAAATAATCATCATTCATCATTTAAATTGATGAGTGTCAAAAGAAGTCCCCTTAAACTTGAATAAGAAATGCATCTTAAAAAGATATCGGCATGTGTTAAGTTTATTACTTCTGATAATTATGTAAAACTAATTAAGTCTCATCAAGCAGGCCTATTTTTGACATTCATTCTCAAACTTGCTTTAAGTTTGTGAAAATCAATAGCAATGCTTTAAATAATTAATCAAAAAACCTTCAAAGATATTCAATTAAATCAATCATCTTCAATATGTCACTCGGGTTAATCACACCGTCTTTATTTGTAAATGGGTATCATGCAGGACTCAGGCTATTGTGTAGTGCCACTACAGTCTTCAAAGCCAGTTTATGCGCAAAAGTTTTTAAAAAGCTATAGAAATTAATAATTATACAGTATACATGTATATTTAGCTTTTTGAGTTATTAATTTTCACTCGCATTATTTTTATCATCCTAGAACCAACTGATGGTTTAACTGAACACATTTTTTAGCGAATGGTTTCTCACTCAATTTTGTACATGAGATGCATGAATCTCTGTAGGCAACATTGAAAAATGCACACGAATTCTGACACTAAGTCAAATATTGAAACTCAAAAACTCATTAAGTGTGGAGAAATATGTGTAGAATCCATGGATGGTAGAACCATGCAGCATGTTCTGTAAGCATATCATGAATGCAATGGATATTTAGAATAATAGCCTCATAACGCAAATATTGATGGTAAAAATGTACGTCATTACGTTGCAGCATTATGATGAACAGATTACTTGATAGCTGATATTTACATGTACATGTATGGTTCTGATCAGGAGTGCGACTTATTATCTATCATTCACAACTGATCATGCAATGCGTGTTACATTGTTAGTAAAATTGATAAAGATTTGGTAAAGATTGCCGATGGAGACAAATGAAAGTACCGTAAAACTCCTTGATCACTATCTTATTGGGCTGCAGCAGTTTCGCTTGAGTTACAGAATCAGACAACAAAATTTGTCTCTTCTCTTCCGTCACTTAAAAAATGGAAGTGGCAACATAATTTTTCATGTTTTGTCTTTTTTATTGAAATATATGAAATTCCTTATTACAGTTAAAGTTCTACACGCCATGCTGAGTGACATTCGCCGGACAGTGAATCGAAAAGCAGCAGTCTGCGACCGGGAACGACCACGGCCTACTATTGCAATAGCTGTTATTCAAAAAATGCTGCTTGAGTGAGTTAAGCAAAGCTTAGTAGATATTTTCATTCGGGAGACTTTGTGTCATTTGTAAGAAGCCATTAAGCAAGATCAATATCAGTACGAGTTACCAAAAATCGGAACTTTCGCATCTTAATTTTCGTTCCTTTTTCCTTAAATGCGGTCTGTATGTTCCATTGCACTAAAAAAAGAAATAATCATCATGTTTATTTATATCTGAAGCTGATATGCAAAGGCAGAAATAATATAAAAAGTTATCATTGATGGAGGTGCACGTTTATCACAATTCAGATTCGGTGCTGTAGAAAGATGTAAGGATGGCTAAAGATCAGCAGATTCAAAGGGTCTAGTCTTATCCCTTTGGTTTGTTGTGTTTGGTGAAAAACTTGGTAAGTTTTACTTTAAAGGTCATATCGTGCGGTGAATTAACATGCAAGTATTAGGGATGTTGATACTGCTTTATTATCGATCATCGCTTCGTTATTACTTATAACTACCTGACACCGATTCGTGGCTTAAAATTTGTGGTTAGAAATAACTTGAGATGCAGTTCCGGGTCGGAATTGATACAATGTTGTATAGTCATTTTCAGCAGACTTAAATTTTTTTCAAAAAGCGCAATTAAATGGTTTTATTATTCACTGCTCACTAAGCATAGCCGAGTTAGCAAATATTTTCATTGATCTCCACTCAACTCTTATCCTCGATGAGAATCGACCTCAAAAACAAAATATAGCTCAATACTCTTTAGGACATTCATCAATTCTTGTTGTTATTAAAGATATTCGTAACGAGAACCTAATTATTGAGCAGTAGATGACAAGCAAACACACATTCATAAGATAAAGCCCATTTTGCATTTCAATTTAAGAGATACAAGTGCACGATCTTCTAAAATACTATTCTCTGTCATGTGAAGCGCTTAAATTTCTATTGTTTTCATATCTTCAGTGAAAGCAAAACGTTTGAATCAATCCTCCATTATGCATCCGTATTTGCTTACAATATCTACGATAATTGGAGGGTCACCACACAATGTCATTCCAGCAAGATAATCATATTTTATTCGCAGGACGATGGAGTGGTGAGTGTTTACTGTGTTTTAGATCTGAGTTAATTTGAAAATCAATTTAGCTTTCGCTTGCATACTTGCAAACTTTTGCATTGCTTCTTTTGTTTAACAATTAAGCTTCATTATACTGTTTGGCTTCCATGTATCCACCAATTTTATCGATCACCCTACACTGTCTATGTCTTACACTATTTCTGCATTGTGTAGAGGAAGCTCAGATTTGAGCAAACAATCCAAGTGTCACCAGATTTAATTATTTTATGTTTACAGTTGGCAGTGGTTAATTGGAAGTCGAGAAATCATTTGCTGATCCATACAGTGACCCCTGGTGTTTCAAAACATGTTTCTCTCAGCTTGTTTTCTTAAAAATTTCAAATCTGTGACATTCGACTTATGATTCACTAATACAAACAAACAAATATCGTAATAGCATATTTCCACATTTCATAGGTGTCTTTCTGGAGTTTAGATGAATTTGATGTTCGGTAATTGTTTTTTATTTTACTCACAACCTAATCCATGTTCGATGCATAAAACACTATCGTACAGAAGTGGAAGCAATTACTGAGAAGGAGAAAAATGATGAATGAATAAAAAAATTATATCAATAAAAGTTATTCTTTTGGAGATAGATAGCTAATATCACTACTTTGAGCAACTCTCACTGCAATGCGGAGTGCGAATGTTTAGTCTGGAAAGAAATGATAACGAGAAAATGTTCATTTTCAATGTATTGCCCAGACGTAAGATGTCCACCTGTTAATTTGGTAACTATTGCATGTGTAAACTCTAAAGTGCTCTGCATTTCATAATCATGTCACTTCCACTGAAGATGTTTGTATGCCAATCGAAGCGTCTGGGCAATATATTGAAAATGAACATTTTCTCGTTATCATTTCTTTCCAAAAAAATTTCAAAAAAGTTATGAAACGAATGTTTAGATCGTTTCAATTATAAGTGCGATAGAAGAGAACCGGTTGCCTCCTCCGGCAGAATCACTTCTGGTATTTTCACTTTTTCTGATATCCCCAGACGAAAGAAACTTTTTCATTCAGCGATGTGCTTACATCGAAGGTGAGGCTTCTTCATTAAATTCGTCCACAGACAACCACGGCTGGCAACTATTAATCGATTTGTCAATTTTTAATGGATTAAAATTAATAAATCGATTCATTTTTCGGAACTTTCTCTGGAGGAAACAATTGTAGACCTGCAGTCTCTCAGTAGCCTTTATGAGTTTTTATGCCTTTTTTCGATTTTTCTATTTAAAGTTTTGGTTTATGTTTTCAAAATGTAGAAAACAATGCGTTTTTTCTTTCATTACTGATGGATAAGCATTTGTGGGCATACTTTGCAGAAAAATACATTACATCAATATTCAAATACATGCCGGTACATAGTGAATGAAAAATTATCAAATAATAATCATCAAATGATAATTATCAAATGAATGAAAAATTATAAAATAATCGAATATAGCGCATAAGGTAATGAATTCTACATTTACCTAGAAAACGTCCCATTTGCAAATTGACACGATTAATCGATTAAAGCATCCGACTAATCGACTTTTTTTGAAACTTAAATCGTTGCCAGCCCTGCAGGCAGCCTATTCAGAAACCCATGCTAACGATCGGACTATCACCGTGTATGCAAATATAACACCGAAAATGAAATAATTTGGATTATTTACGTTTTATGAGTATGGCGCGAAAGCAATGTCACTGAAGCTGTACCATTGGGTAAAATATTAACCAACTTTGTTTGGTCCACATAGTAGCAATCGATAGACTTACAGTGCCAGATTAACAGCGCAAAATGGTCATAATGGCCGAAGCACTACAGAAGGATGTGACAACTGCCTGCGCATCTAAGACTTACATATATATGGAGTTTAGTTACATAAAGAGGATTTAAGGCGAACTGTCTAAGCAGGATGGGGGCAGATAGGACAAGTATTGCATAGGAAACGGGTCCTCTGAAGAAAACACTCTCGAAGAGGGTGGCACGGCTCAAGAGATGCCTCATCAATAAGAGAGGAACACGAATTGTAAATCATACTGGAAACAGAGAAGGACATCATCTATTCATCTGTCCAAATAATCTCAGAGACACGACGTTCAACTGCCGTCATCGTCTACAAAGATACTGTGGGATGTTTACAAATGCCGCGGAGCAATAGAGGAATAGAGTTGCGACTGAAGGCGAAATAGGTCTTGAGCAAAGAGACGTATGGCTGCCAGCACGTTTTGAGTTCCAGAGAAAAAAGTGCTTGGGATGCATTTGAAACGGTACTGTGAATATGTATTTCAATTTTATGTCATTGGAAAAATGAGCGACAAGCAACTTTAGGGATGAGGATGCTGCGGGAGAGGTCACAATCGGTGAAACTGAAAACTTTCACCTAAAGATGACATTCATTCTATTACATTCTTCAAAATTCACCGGAAGACCTACGGAAGTTGACCATGACGGAGCATTTTTGAAATTTTCTTGAATGCAGTCCTCGTCTGATGACCTTTGAAAGTACGTAGCAAGGTACACATAAAGTACACACATAAAGTACACAGCAAGGTCATCAAGCGCACACATGATGACCAATAAATTCGAGGAGAAAATCATGGAGAAGTGCTTTAGAACCGCGCAGGAAGCAAAATGTGATGCTTCTGTTTACTAAAGTGTCTCTTACACGTAAGGGACCAAATGGTCACATACTGAAATTCACTATGATTGAAGGTGTGTTACAGCCTTGCGTGCAAAGTGCAGTGTAAAATCTATGAAATCCCTGTATAATGAAGTGCTAATTACACGTCGGGGCCACGTGGAGGCCACAGTGAAATCCACAAATTTCCACAAAATGTTGCGTGACAATCTACAAATTAAAGATACCAGGAAGCTAGTGCGAGAATTTAGGAAGAAGGCGCCAGTAGCTCTCGGACTAATTTTCCCGGCAGTCATTCTCAGATAACATGATGACTGTCTGCCAAGGACTTTCTGTAGGGTCGAAATAATATGTTCTGTCTTTCCGCCAATTTGATCTCCCAGCGACAATCTTCTCAATAGAGATAATATGAAACGGGGAAAGATCACAAATCATAGCAAGATTTAGTTGACTTCTGTCCCTTCATCATCTTATCAAAATACCAACTTTTCATTGAACGAATATAAAGATATTTCTTATTATTGCATTTTGATTTCTCTATTCCCTTTTCGAAAGGATAAATATTTCTGTAATCACGTCTCGTAGAGCAACGCCAATCAATATATTTGCATTTTCGAATCTTGTATGACTGATATTTGTATTTGCCGTCATGCTGTTGTGCCTTTGCTGAAACGCTATTTACTTGAATCTGTCGGTTGCAGCGTTAGACAGATCGTTGTTCGAATTCTTATTCATATCCGCCTGCTGCCACGTGTAAATATGATTCCTACTTGTTGGCAAACATCCTTGCTACCTTTCTAGCTCTCAACAACGAGATGTGTTAGTATTTAATCCTATTTATCATATCGTCCATCAACTCCATTAACATCGGACTCGCAGCCGCACCGAGATACAGTGGACGATTCAGTCCAGTCTGCCGCTTAAAAATGTCATGATTCATGAAATGTTATAAAACAAAAACATGTTTTTTGCTTTCCAACATACTATGAAGCATGGCATTTTCAAGCGCATATTTTAGAGCTCATATTTTATCTCGATCGACAAAAAAGCACAGCATAATAAAAAATGTCAAATTAGGTCAACAAAATTGCTTACAACTCCTGTAATTATCAAATATACAACTTTTCGATAGTTTATAATCACTTCATTCAATAGTACATGCATATATTGGAGGTGAACCGATGAGAGATTTATGTCTTCCTCTATAATAATAGTGACAACAATACCTTACAGTGAGGAAAATAAAAATGAAAATACAATAATTGATGAAGTAGTACGTTGCTGCTGAGTTTGTTATAACCAGAGTAAGGAAGTAGCCAAAGTCATTGTACGATTCGTTGTCGATCATTGCAAATAATTGTTGAAAAACTGCAAAACTGTTACGACGCCTTTTAGTGTAAGAGAAAGAGAGATCGAATGTAGGGACGGTCAGATGAGTTGGCGGAGAAAAGCAGCTTCTCAATTGCTGTAGAGTTTTTGTGATAAAAGGGTTTTGCTCACAAAGGAACAAGTACGAGTACAGGGCAAATTATGCGACGTGTACGACGAAAAACTTTGTTCACTATTTTTTTGATACTTAAAATTCAGGTGATCAAACAGAGGAGAGCAATAAAGAAGCATACGCACTCAATAATCGATAAATATGCAGTCCACAGTTCACCATGCGACAAAATTTAGTTAAGTAAAAGCTGAAAATATAAACGTTTAGAGCACAGCATCCCTTTAGCACAAAGGGGACCAAACTAAGACAACTCTGAGGACCAAGTAACTGTAGTGTATTAAATTAAGTATACATGGTGGAGCAAAACTCCTCTAAGAAGTATAAGATTTCATTACAGCTATTAATGCAGCACAGCTGTCAATGTCCTACAAATATCTATGCATTACTTTGAATTTCAAATAAAATGCAATGAATTCAGTGACCAAGCAGGTAAATTGAATGACCAAAATCATTAATTCTAATGAGCAAGCAACTAAATTTAGTGATTATACAATTGATTCCAATGACTAAAAAGTCAATTGCAATTGTTAAATAGTTAAATTCAATGACCAAACAAATAATTTCAGAATCTGTGGAATTTTTGTTGATAGGGTAAAGTCGGGTAAAATCGACAGGTAAGCCACTGTTCCAAAATGATGCTTTAGAACTTCAGGAACGCATCCATGTGTATAGTAAATTACATCGATAAATAGATACAGCAGAAACTTGGCTGAACGCTTCTAATTGCCTCTTTTTGATAGATATCGAAGCGTAAAGTGAGTTACCGAATTTTACAAAATATTACCCCGATCAGTGCAGCTCAGTCAGCGCCTTCACGCGCCATCTGATAGCCAAGTGCTTGGTTATTCCATAGCATAGGGAGATGTAGTTTCACTGAATAGTAATGAATCCGTCAAATTCTTTACTTGTTTTGCATTATATTACCACATGTAGTCGATGCAGAAATGTCGGGTTCCTATCGACACCACTGTCGATATGTACCAAACAGCATTTTTTCAACAAGATAATGACTCAATAGCCAGTATCTTATCTTTATTGTTTACTGTCTCATATAATATTGTCTTCACAAGGTTTGAATGCCGCCCTATATGAATTTTTATGTCTATTTTGACCATGCTTTGAAGATGTCGGGTGACATCGACAGTTTAGAATCTGTTTTAGGGCTCTCACGGTTGCATTTCCCGGTTTTGATGCGAACTGTGATATTCAAAAACTCTCTTTTTACTCGAGTCCATCCATTCATCGATCTAATTTCCGATTTAAGGTGAAAGCAAGGTGTGCAGCCTATTATGATATTCGCATAATATCGATCTATTTCAAGGAATTATCGAGATCCCCCGGAAGCGTCTAAAAGGGCCAAGCAAAATAAACTAAAGACATCAGACACTATATGAAGCGAAATTTTGCACATCTGTTGTCTCTTTGATTGTCTGAAAATGCGAACCTGATCACTTTCCGCTGTGTTACACGCTTGCGTAGTATGCATGAAAAATGTGCGGAATTCTTCTTCGTCAAGAAGATGGATTTGCCTTTCTAGACTGCTTTCAGTTTATGAAATTTCAACTAATCAGACAATCAAAGAAGGAACAAATGTGCAAAATTTCGCCTCATGCAATATGTAATGTCTTTAGTTTATTTTACGTGGCCTTTTTTGACACTTTCTTTTCGAGCTGTCGATATTGCCCAACAAAGTGTCGATATCATACGAACATCATTATAGTTTACACACCTTGCTTTTCACCTATAATTATTATTTATTATTATTATAATAAATCAATAAAATAATAAATTCGAGTAAGAAGAGATTATTTGGATATCACAGTTAATATCTAAACCAAGAAGACAGCCTGGAAATCATTTTACTGTTGATAATACCCGATTTTACCCTATCGTGCTTTATTTGTTTATCTATAATTTGGGAATTACATCGTCTGGAAGCTCACATTTTTAGTCAGATTCCTCAATTCTCTAAAGACGCTGTCGTTAATAACATTTGTGTACAGACTGCAAGAATTTTCTTTAGTTTTTTGTTGATTTATATTTGTGTGGGTCAATATATTTCTGAATTTAAATACTTTTTCATCGAAATGATTCATTTGGAGAGCGTTTATAGTATGTTCACTAGCATTTTTAGATCGATCTTTGAGCATCTGTCTAAAACGTATTTGAACATTTTATGGATGAAGTTGGATTTTACCAAGTGAAGTACTTAGGTGTGTTTATCAAATGCAATGCCATTGTAGATGGGCTTTCAGTTTAGCTCATAATTGATGGTGTCCGATATGGAAACCGTGACATCCAGAGAATTCATTATTGTCGAGATACTAAATTCAAATGCTATCATTTAGACTTTATCCCTCAATAACTGAATTATGTGGACGGGCCTACTGTCATTTCAACAAGTTCTTCAAATAGTGAATTTAGAAAATTGTGTTGTCATTAATAGAGACGTTTGTTCATTATTTTTTCCCATCTATGTTGTGTATAAGAGACAAAATATGATTGCATAGTTAAAAGCAAATGTTGCAAGCATAGTTGCATTACGTTGAAATTGAGATGCAAAAAATTTGATTTAACTCATGCAAGCTATGACATAAAACTGATCAGGCCTACTTTGGCTATTAAACCTTATCATTAAAGAAATCATTCATGTAAAGACTTTGAGTTCATTTAGGTCATTCTTGATCATCATCAACAACTGATTAACGGGCTAACTGATTAACAGGCAAATCGTTATCGCGCCCAGTTTTGACACTCATGTACGAGGTGTGCCCAATAAGTCTTTAGACTCGAAATGAAAAACCGCTTAAAATTATTCCAAACTTTCATGCTACTTACATATGATCATGTATGTAAGAAAAAAAACTTTGTTTGAATATTTCAAATAATGAAATAATTTTTCGAATAAAAGTTTAAAAAGTGTTTCAATTTGCTTAAAATGTCGTATCACAGTGTTGAATTTCGAAGTGTGATCAAGTATTTTCTCTTGCGTAAGACAACAAGTAGCCCAGATATTATCTCCGCGTTGCAGGAAGCTTATGGTGACGATTGTCCTTGTAAAGCCACTATCTATAATTGGACTAGAGAATTCCGAAATGGCAGAGAAAGCGTCTTTGATTCTGAAAGGGAAGGTCGACCAAAAGAAATTTCAATCGAAAAAATGACATTTTGGAGAACATCGTTAAAAATGAAAGGCGAATCACAACCCGGGAGTTGGCTGACCGTCTTAATGTCTCGAAAGGGACTGTGAATACCTTGCTTCTTGATTTAGGCATAATAAAGCTTTGTTCTCGCTTCGTTCCGAAGCTCCTTACCGCAGAGATGCGTCAAGCGAGAGTCGAATGCGTTCAACAGAACCTTGACCTGTTTGCGGAACACGGAGACGATTTTCTCAGTAACATTGTAACCGAAGATGAGACGCCATTGAGTCTCTATATTCCGGAAACAAAAAGACAGTCGGCTGAATGGGCATTCCCCAACGAGATGCCACGTTTGAAGTTGAGAAGTGGGACGTCACACAGGAAGTGCTTGATGCTGACAATCTTTTGGGACAAAAAGGGGCCCATCAAAGTTGATTTTGCTGATTCCAAAACTCGAATCAATTCAGATTATTACTGTGATCTGATTAAAGAGGTGAGGTCCCTTCGCCGTAAACTGAGGAATAAGAAGTTATGGCTACTCCACGATAACGCGCCAATACACACTTCACAGCGTTCTGTGGCGCAAATCGCTTCGAGTAGCTTCCATTTGGTTGATCATCCGCCGTACAGCCCGGATATCGCTCCCAGCGATTTTCACCTTTTTAAAAGACTGAAGAATGATTTGCGTGGTGAAAAATTTGAGAATTCGTGTCATCTTCAAAGCAGGGTTACCACTCTCTTGTCTTCTTATCCTACAACTTTCTATGAGGAAGGATTTCAGCAGTTGAACGTCCGCTGGCAAAAGTGCAAAGATAACCTCGGATCATATATTGAAAAATGAAGCTGACTAATTACTTTTCATCCTTTGAAAATCATTAACTAATACATTTCCGTGACCTATATACGTACCTTTAAAAAATACATAATTTTGAAGTAAATCAAAACGTTTTTTTCATTTCGAGTCTAAAGACTTATTGGGCACACCTCGTATTCAAGGGAAGTCTATCTATTTTACTTGCTCAATTACACATAACCCTACAATTGCAGGTAAGCTTATATTGTATGCATTGGCAAAAACAGCTTTGACACGCTAATTTGATAGGAAATCAATTGAAAAGTCCATCCATTTCAAACTAAAAGATCAATTATTTTGAAAAGAAATCAGTGAAAATTTTTTGTGACAATATTGATTCCTGTTAAAATATTACCCGTGATTCTAGAATAATTGGTAGGTCAACATTAATTGAGATTAACTTTGTGTGCAATGTCAAACTGTAGCATAGCATCACTGTGAATGTACTCAGCACATTAGTGATTATTGCATAAATGTTTATGTTCATAATTATTTATCTTTCTTCCAGCTATATACGTACGCTGGTGAAGCTTTAAGCAAAGTTTTGAGTACGAAGGTGATAAATCAAATTGCGTTGGATTCAAAACTAAGTTTCGTTAACGGAATAAAGAGTGGTCTGATGTATGTCCTCGATAGATACAGGTAAGTGAAGTGAATTGCTCTGCTCATTAGTAAATATTTGAAACCAAGTTTGATGTGAATTGAATAATGTAGTGTTTCAAAAGCAGTTTTACACTTGCAGTCATTTCTACCTTTACGTTTAGTCAACAAACACTATCCAAAATCTTGAAATCCATGTTGTTCAAGACTGAAGGGTGTGCACTTTCAACTTCCATATGCATGTATGTTCTCTATATACGAGCATAGCAGAAAGGCGATCAAATATTAAATGTTCCTTTAAATCAATGTCAATTACTTGACTTAATTTCCCTGGGCATCGGTTTGCCCGTTGGTGTCGATGACGGCCTTACGAACTAACTTCCTCCATAGAATCTAGTCATTTGCTCTCCTCATGCCATTCGTGAGACTACTCATCTGCGTCAACAGCTTGACATCATCCGTCCACACTCTTGGTGGTCTTCTGGGCTTGTTGTTTCCTTCAACTATGCCCAGCATGGCTGTCTTAACCATTCGGTTATCAGACATTCGACACATATGTCTGAACAACCCCAACTCCCTCGTGATTATGACGCTTTTCAGTCGCTGTTTTGGCGAAAATTTTCTCATGAACTCTTCGATTGTGGTGAAACTGAACCATCTGATGTTCAGTAGGCGATGGTAGCAACTCATTTCAAATGCCTGCAACCTGCGCGAATCTTCCATGCGAAAGGTCCATGTTTCGCAGGCGTAAAGCAGCACATTAAGCACAGGTGTGAAGAACTTTCTTTTTCGTTTCAAGTAGGATTTCCCTGCTTCTCAAAATTTTGCCAAATCCCCCTAGCGCCCCGCTAGCCAGTGCTATCCTTCTCCGAATCTCACTTAAGCACCTTCCTCCGTAATCTGACTGCTAAGGTAGACAAACTTATTGACGAATTGTACCCCCTCATACTGCATTCTTATCTCGACGTCATGGTCTGCTTCTGTTCCCATGCACATGGCTTCCGTTTTTCCCACATTTATCCCTAGACCAAAGGATTGAGCGTCACTGCGAACCCGATCTACGCTCTGTTGAAGGGCCTCCGCAATAACTTCAATCAGGTCAATGTCGTCAGCATATCGAAGGTCACGAAGTTTTGAACCATGCATCAACACACCCATAGAGTAAGTATATTAGGTAGAGTGGTAACTCCGCATTTATAAATCCCCAATGTGTACACACTTTCGATTTTATCAAATGAACTCGAGGAGGATATAGTTGGTAATTGGGTGTATACCAAATGTGAGATATGCAGATTTTTGCAGCTTTGAAGAAATTACCACGTAATTGAATGATCATGATAGTAATGCAGAAGGAATGATGGCATTTTACAGATCCTCCGTGTGATGACAGCCTTCGAGAGGTGATGTTTGTCAAATTAGCAATGCGATAGGTTGCTATTACATGCTCAAGCTCAAGAGTATTTTCTTAAGCGTTATCATTTCACAAGCAACCTGCCACTGGTAGAGCAAGATAACATTATCAAAGACAATGACGTCAATTAACTTTGATAGATATAAATGGGTCTACTACTATTCAGATTCAAGAAATGAAGCATGAATTTATCGAATGATAAAAATATTGAATTAAAAACTTGACATCTCAGCCGAGAAAGCATGAATAGGATCTCGACCTTTTCATGAAGACTTCCATTATATTACGGATTATGACATTCCCTTGATAATCAGCTTAATGGCCGCTTAGCTAGGATGCTTATTATCAAATATTCATTACTTTTGATATCCAACTTGCTTCATGCTACTTATATAGGGGCGTCATCTCGGTAGTAGATAAATTTGCAAAATTTTGACTTTTTTAAAACTGCTAAAATATTTTTTTGGACCACGGGAACGTAATCTCCGCAAGAAACTGAATCTTTTCATATAAAATTTTTCACTGTATACAGATTCTTTTTAGAGTCAACACCATAGAGTAGGGATAGATAGAACTAACATATTTACTCTATGATCGACACTCTACCTATATATCCCTACTCTATGGTAAGTGTATTAGGCAGAGTGGTAACTTCGCATTTATTAAATCCCCAATGTGTATACACTTTCGATTTTTGAAATAATGAAGATGGGCTGTTGACACTCTATCTATATATCCCTACTCTATGGACACACCCCTTGACAATGCCGGAGAATCTATGAGTACACGTTCCAAATAGACGATGAAGAGAACAGGCGAAACTGGATCCCCTTGCCGAACGCCTTTCTCTTGTTTGAACCAGTCGCCCAACGTGCCTGCAGTGCGTATTGCTACTCTTGCACTTCGATATACACTTTGGATTACTCTATTGAGTTTTGCTGACATTCCATGCGACTTGAGGACCTCCCACATGATATCTTGTCTGACGCTGTCAAACGCCTTTCTAAAATCTTTGAAACAGTGCCAAGTCTCTTTGTCCTTCTTTCTACCCAGCGCTTTTCCTAGTAGCCGCACTATACTTCTGTCGAGTCGGAATCCAACCTGTTCTTCGGAGAGGTATGGCTCTACTACCCCTTCATCCTTTCCAACAGCACTAGTAGAAAAATCTTACACATGTGGTTGATCAGCGAGAGAGTATGATAATTGGAGCAAACGTCGTGACCCCCTGTCTTCGGCAGACTAGTAATAACAGAATTTGTCAACTCATCCGGTATAACCTCTTCGTGCATAATACGTGCATGTCAGTCACCAAATCCTCACCACCGGCTTGGAGTGGCTCTTCAGGAATACCGTCAGGGCCTGGGCTCTTGCCATACTCGAGTCTCTTCATCACTGCCTCTACCTCCACCAGCAATATGCTATAATCACCATCATCACCATCATCTGCCATCATTGCCGCAGGCGCAGTTAGTTCCATTTCTTAGACTGCTGATGTGTCTGAGTTCGCAACTCCCTTGAACAGTTCAGTACAATATTCTGTCCAACAACGATTGATATCTTCCGTCGATTGCAGGATTCTTTCACCTCCATTTCTTGTACATCTTTGCTTAGGTTCCCACTTTTGATCACTATCCTTGATCATCTCGTAACGCTCAAAAATAATTAACATAATTATTCATGATTCCTTATTATTGCAGTGTTTATTATAATGTCATTGAATACTGTGTGATGTCATTGAATGTGAAGTAAATGAATGTAAACTCAATCTTTCTATATCGCGGATAATTCTGAACAGTGCTGCAACAAATAAGTAAAACTGAATTCTGAGTAAATGCCTTTACCACCCGTGAATGGAGAGAGAGAGAGAGAGAGAGGAAGTGAGAGGGAAGGGGGTTTATTCAAACCATAAGTCGGAATCTGGATGATATGAATGTTATAAAATTTAATGATTACATTTGATAAAGGCAAATAAAGTTATGCTGCAGGAGAAATGCCTACTAAAGCAGACGGTACATTAAATAGATAAGAATTACTCAGAAAAAGTTCTTGATTATAGTATGCAGATAGATATCACGAAAGCACTGTGACACAAGGGTGTCCTGAAAACGAGCGAGTGATCGATGGGATGCTATCTCGATGCCGCCCACCCAAATGACCCACCGAAACAAACAACATAACAAGAATAATGTAATATAATACGTACAGCAAAAATAATAATATAATATTAAAGTGTCAGAATACATTGAGAGGGTAGGATTAACTATCTAAGAAGGAGAATTCTTCTGCGAATGCGATTATATGATTACTTCCCCTCCCCCACACTTTGGCGGATTCCAATTTTGAGGAAGAAGAAAACCTTTCAAAATTAATGCCCCCGAAATTTGCAAAGGAGAAAGTCCATGCGGTGATTGTCTCATGGTCATTTATGCCTAGGTCCCCTTCTCGCGGCGAGACACTGTTGAAAAAGTTTGCATTTTTGAAAGACTTTGGCATGAGAGCATAGACTGATTTGCATAAAACATAATAACTTATTGATGACCTTCTAGCCCGTTTTCTGTTTGATTTTGCAGTTGCATTAAAACACTCTTCATCACATTTTGAACTATGATGAAGAATCCATGTCTATTCGGAATAATATACTTTTAAGAGTGTCACTCTCAAACATCAATAAATGTGATAAAAATTCTTTTCAAGGATTGCCCACACCTAATTTCAAGTGTCTTGAGGCTATAACGAAATTATGAGAGCAATTAACCCTTTGAATGTTGAGATCTTACAAAATTTTTGAAAAAGGAAGCAAATAAAATCGAGAGCATTCCGAATTTACAACTTTTCTATTTTTCTGAGAATATCTATCAAATGTCATTGTGTTAAAGCATGACTTTTGATTTAATTATGCAGATTATTAATATTTTTACGACTCTCCACGGTATTAATAAGAAATATTTTGCTTTCAGAATGGCATGTTTACCAAAGAATGGAAGCTGATTGGAAGTCTATTTGGATATGACAAATTGGATATAAAGTGCGTTTTATCTATCAATGCCTAGTCACCAGACGTGAAATGGATTTGATACATTTTATTTCACTGAAATCTCTATTGTAATTTTGTAAATTATGTTCATTTTGCTTTGTATGGTGCTTGTGCTATAAATAAATTGATTTAGAACAATTATTTGTGTTATTCAATAGTGCGCTTTTACAATTGGTGAACTAGGTTCAAGTAATTAATCATGACAACATGATAAAATAGCTTTTATAAGTTTTAATCAATCTATCAAAATCCTGTCACATTTCGCGAAAGAAAATTGAGATTGTTGGCTGTCCTATGGAATCACCATTTGCTAAATCATTCTCCATTATTTTTATGTATTAAATTCAACGCATGGCATTAAACACTCTCTCAACTGAGCACTCTATCAAATCTGGAATGTACAAGCGCTAGCGCTACATAGACGGCATAATTGTGGGTTGTGCTGACTGCTTAGTTAAAATTCCAAATGAATTTAGCGACTTGCGCACTTCTATTAAATTTACGCTTGATATGCCTGATGACAAAATTTTGAATTTCTCATATGTAAGTTATTTACATTTCAAATAATGAAGTAAAATATAAATGTTTCAACAAAGAAAAGCCATTCCGGTAATGCACCTCACTTTGATAGTTGGGCCCTTCTCACTATCAGAGTGATAAAATATGCATTTCTAAAACTCAGTTTTGTTAGCGATGCTGTCACTCATCAATTAAAGAATGACTAATAACTACGATTTGTCAGATTCAGGGTGGCCCAGATATAGCTTGCTAGATTTAAAACCGTGTAGTTTCGAGTAGAAGAAACATATTATAGTGCAACATGCATCATTTTGAAGGTGAAGACACCCCATTTGTTCTCCAACAAGGCAATTTTTGTCTTTTCTTAAATTCTCTTTTCTATGTGTGCTCTAAAACATTTGCACTTTTCTATCAAAATCGAGCTTTTTTAATACCAGTCATGTTTGAAAGAACGAAGGAAGCAACAATTATCCACTCAGATATCTATGATGTACTGTGTATTAACTGTGCAATCAATTCATATTCAACTTTCGATGAGTAATCGATCAATCGTAATAAATAAACTCATTGCAAGATTAAAAGCGCGAGTCAGTGACATTCTTGTTCAATGATGAGTGAAAGATTCACACCGCAAGAACGTATCTTGCAGCCTGGTATGAGGTGTCTGGTTCTCCAATATTTGAATGGTACAAAGACATTACCGGCAAAGGTCTAGCCGTGGTTCAAGTGTTCCATCTTCTGCTACGATAAAGTTCAAGTGCCGCCATGCATGGAACGCATCAATATCTGCCGAAATCAGGATGACAGATATTGAACCCATAGAAAAGGCAAAGTTAGCAAAGGAGAACTTTGCCAGCCACCCCATAACACCTCGGTATTTCAAGGTCAACTTTGCATAGTATTGTCCCTCAAAATAACTGTTACCCTTGCAAGCTCAGGCAACTGCATGACTTGACGGCTGAGGGTCATTAAAATGGAAAAAATTTGCGGAAAACCTTGGCCAGGCTTGTGACTGTGTCTTTGCGTCATGTTATTAACTTCTATAAAAATGCGTCAGCTTTTTCTCAGTTAAAAACTAGTTAAAAAGTCGTTGCGAAAATGACGGAGGTCATATTGAATGATAGTCACCATGCATCCTTTTGAATGATCGCATTACTGCTAAATAAGCTAGATTTTTCTTTCCAATGTTTTGTTTCTTTTGTTACTCTTTGATGGAAAATTATAGCGAAATGATGTACTATCATATAAAGCAAGTCATATTAGATAAAATGGGACATCTTTCACTTTTAAAGGGACATCTCACTTCATGTAAAAGGTAAACCATAACTCAAGTTAAATGGATTTGAAAATAGTAAGCTCTATCTGGGTAAGTAACTGAGTAGTAAACATCAGTAACTTGAAAAGCTTCAGCCACCGAATAACTGCAAGGTCTATACTGTAGTGGAAAAAAATTGGGCCTTTAATTCTCGGTGGCCCAACTCGAGCATTTTTGATAAATTAATTTTAATTTTGGGCCAACTTTTGGGCCGGCTCATAAAATTTTCTTTTTTTAAGCTATCATTTCCATTCGATTTATGTTAAAATATTGTAGGGCCTACTAATTACACAGGTATTTTGCATTTACAGCATTTATATTTAGGCCCTATCCATCATTGTTCTAATCCTGTGCTAATGAGATACTAGTATTACTGCACAGTTACTAGTAACCGGCGCTGTGACCTTGTGGTAGAGTGTTCGCTCTGCGTCCGGGACACCTTGGTCAAACCTAGGACTTTTAAAATAGGTGCACTCTGGATTCTTGCTAAACACTCAGCACAAAAAGAATGAGAGTGAGATAAATGACAACTCGGCCACATGGAAGAGAGGCTCCGTGCCTAATGTGCTTCCGAGTATGAACAAGGTTCTAAAATATGTTTATATTGATTTTAACTAAGTTCACTTCATGCAAGTAATTTCCTAAAGTGCATATCATCAAAAAATGTTATTAATTGTACATCGCAATTTATCAGTAGGTCTACCATCTAAAAGTAATTTTCAATTGATCTAAAAATCCACTAAGCCAATTACAGAAAAACAGAAGAGAACTGTTCAAGTCTTCTTTAAGCACTTTTCAAACTTTTTCGGTCACTTTTGTAAATGTCACTCACATTGGACAGGTCTTATCTTGAATTTCAGCAAATAGGAGCAAATAAGAAAACGCAATTAACCACAGTAGCGTAGCTATAAGTTATCACAATTATCAGAAACTGGGCCAAACAAGTTTTGGACCTCTTAGCCAAATAATGAATTTTTGGGCCAACTTCAGACATTGCCTCACTGATTTGACGAATTAATGGCCCATTTTCTTCCACTACATCAAAGTAACGTACCCTGCTTGCGATGATTACTACATTGGCACCCAAATCGCCCGCTTGCTGGCCGTTATGCAAAACATCGAGGATGTGTTGCAAAAAGATGCAATATAAGTACCATCTCGCATCACATTGTCCATTTTCATAATAACTTGACCATTTCTTTATAATATTCCACTATTGAATTTATTCATCACTTCATCGACTCTTCATGTTACCACAATTACTGAAGCGAGTATTAAAGCATGTGGTTCGACATTGAATCGGAAACACGAGCTGACGAGCTATCATTAGCTATAGACCTATATTAACCCATCGTCTTAAAGACTGTAGGCCTACTTTGTTGCCCATGTCTAAGTCCGCTCTGGACGAAACGTTAGGGTTTTACTATGACTTCTATAAAGAATGCATTGGTCTAAAAAACAGGGAGCGTTCATTTTTTGTTCATTTGTAAAAATTATGAAAAATCACCCTACGCACGACGCTGTCAATTACCTATATCAAAAGCAGCTTTCACACTGAAAAAGAGTGCAAGAAGCTCCATCTTATGTACTTGCAGGCATAATCTAATAACGTCGTAAGTAATCTGCTGCAATCGAGATAATTTTCTCATATGGTATGTTTAATAACATTCTGAGCAAAAAGAAAAACACAATATTATTAAAGAAAGGAATGAAAATAATAAATGAAATAGGATATCAACATTATCACACGAAATGTAATGAGTTATTATCAATTTATCGTGAACTACATCAGAAATACACACATGTCACTCAATAACCCAAAGTATAGAAAAGGGCTGCATATTGGCAGTAAACAGCCATTTCAATGACCAAATTGCTGTCAATTTCTTTCATGGAAATTAATATCTGACAGGAGTTTCTGCATCTAAAAATTGCCAACTGATATTGAATTACCAATGTACTGAAATTTTCTATTTTGAAAGATTAGTTCAAGATATGTGTTCCCATTGGCAACACGTGCAATCAGGTATGCAAACAGTGTGGAAAATTTGTTAGTTGATTTATTATTTGTCTTGCTTGGCGTCTGCGATCTAGAGAAGCATGAAATACAGTATATAATTTCAAGCACATGTTTTGAATCGCATTATATGAAACTGGATTCAGCATACATTGTGAGCTTTTAGTGAAACAAGAAACTCTTGACTGTTGATCAATTTATAAGAGTAGTAAGTAAAACTCCACTTCTGGATAGCGCAAGATGGCCGCCGTCGCTGACGTCCCCCCCTCTGGAACGGCAGTGTCGTGGTCCGCCGCCGTGGTGCTTTGAGTCTGACTCCCCCCCCCTCTGGAACGACAGAGTGTCGTGGTGTGCCGGCCAAGTGAGTCCGAAAGGTTCGCTGACGTCCCCCCCCTCTGGCCGGCCGTCGTATAGCGCGCGGTGATGTGCTGTCCAGGTTGGCGTGGTGTGCCGGCCAGGTTGGGAGGGTGGACTGTTGTAGCTCACCTGAAAAATCCTAAGTGTCAGAGTGACTTTGTATGGGCAAAATTTTGAAAATTTTCCAAAGTGTGGCATTTCGACCTGGGACCCTCAACAAAACATTTTTCATCAAATTTCACTGACCCCCCCCCAGACAGCAATCTTCTAAATTTCGTTCTAGTGGACGGATTTTGTCTTACAGCTACTCGTTTGAAAGAGGAGAAAAAACTGCTCGACGCCATTTTTGCCGCGAGTCAATCGGACCAGCCGTTCAAAAGTTAGAGCTGTTACAAGATTTTAGGTCGGAGCTCACCTGAAAAAATCAAAAATCCTAAGTGTCAGAGTGACTTTGTATGGGTAAAATTTTGAAAATTTTCCAAAGTGTGGAATTTCGACCTGGGACCTTCACCGAAACATTTTTCATCAAATTTCTCTGAACGAGGGGGGGGGTCAGTGACATTTGATGAAAAATGTTTTGGTAAAGGTCCCAGGTCGAAATTCGGAAGTTTTAAATTTTTCAAAATTTTCACCACACTGGAGCTCTCACACTTAGGAATTTTTTCACTTGTGGCATGTTACATGGACATGTGCTGACGGACCAACTTCCCGTGGTCATATGATAGAAAATGATGAGACGAATCGTTTGCAACAAACCGCATGTCGCTACGATGAATACTTTCGGAGATAGAGCTATTTTAAGTTTTTAAGCATATATAAACCCCCGACAACGTAAGTCTCATCACTTCATCGAAAGACGAGGTAAGCGACGGTCGTCGCTCTGAGCTCCCGATATCGGGTGTTTCAAAGGACTCTATCTTTTGAAGTAGGCAAGCTATCTTCTTACTTCAAAGTTTGTATGATAGAGTTTGATAGTGTCTTTACTACTGATAAATTTTTTTAAAAGTAGTATGAGTAGTAAAATGCGGAATTTTTTAAAAATTCTTAATTTTCAGTTTTTTCAAAGTTTTAACATGTAGACTAAGGTTTTCAAGTATGCTGAGTTCAAATCTGCTATCAGATTTGAAATTTAACTAAGTCTAAGGCAGCTTTGAGGGGTTAGATCCCAGCTACTGATCACTACCTTTGACTCGGCGTTGCTGTTACCACTTCGGGGCAGTGACAATGATGTCTTCAGCTGTAAATAGCGGGTATCGGGGAAGATCTCTCACTTCCCTAGTGATCAGTACAAGGCCTTTGGGCTGTCGACGGGATCGAGTGCCACTCACTACACTCAAATCTACCATTCCTCACTAAGTGTAATGCTTTAGGAATATGACTGTACTACATGATTCCAAACTTATACAAATTTCATTATCTTACAGTTAACGAGAAATCTCAGGCATGGCAAACGATAAGAATCGTAAATTCCACATCAAAATGTGCACATGTGGGCGAATAAATCGCATTGCGGACGCCAAGGCGCATGTCAAGAAGGCGGGCACCGACCACATGATTATCCTGAATAGGGTTGCGTGTGTGAAGTGTAGAGTGTTGAAGGGTGATGAGGATGAGGCGCGTTTTTACAGAGTGCATGCTGACTGTAGTGGAGGTTTGGTGAATGACTTGCGATTCACGCAGTTGATTGTTGAAGAGAGGGAGCGAAAGTTGGCGATAGAGCGAGAGGGTAAGGTTGAGAATGTTGTTGAGAATGATGAGTTGGCGAGAGCAGTTGCGTCGTTGGAGGCTGAGATTGGGCGAAAGAGAGTGCTTGAGAGTGATGATGAGGATGATGTGGATTTAGATAGGGAGCGTGTGAGGAAGCGTGTGAGGAAGTTGAGCTCTTCGTCGTCGGAGGTGTCAAACATTGTCATCACCGACCCCCCGAAGAGCTCATCTTCCCCAAAAGTGAAGAGTGGTGGGATTCGTATGCAGTCGGCGAGGTGGTTGAAGGATGAAGAGAAAAAGCATGTGTCGCAGCAGATGGCGCATGATTTGTTGGTAAATAAGTATGAGAGTTTGAAGAAGGTGAAGGATGAAGTTGTGAAGGAGTTGGATGAGTTGAAAAAGAAGGAACTGAAGTCGAAGGAGGTAGCGGATGAGAATATTCGAATGAGGCGTAGTGTGACTGATTTGAAGAATAAGACGCGAGAGTTGGAAGAGAAGAATGATGAGTGTGAGAAGAGGGCGAGTGCTGTGGAGAGAAGAATGAGAGATGCAGAAGCGAAGTTTGAGGAGATGATGAAGGAGATGAGTGTGTTGAGAGCGAGGAATGTTGAGTTGGAGAGGACTGTGGCTCGGCGGGGTGATGAGAGGCAGGCGTTTGAGAAGTTGGAGCGCATGAGGGATGAGTGGAATCGTGTGAATGAGGATAGGTTGTTTGAGTTTCACATCCCTATTCGGGATAATCATTTGGACGGCGAAGTACTCGTCAACCGTACTCTGGACGAGTCAATAATTTGTTACAACGGCCATCCGACGAAAAAATGCCTACATGCCAGCCTGAGAATGCGCGGCCATCTCCACAAATTTTCTATTCGGAGGCGCGCGAGACTGCCAAAGGATGGCTAACTTGGTAAGTGAAAAGTAAATAAGATAGTATATCCTATTCTAATACATATCATTTTCATTGCAGATCTTTGGCCGCCTTCACCACCCCATCACGACACTCCCGAGAACGAACCATCGGCTCTCTTAAGGGCCACCTACGGGCAAGACATGATAGAACCTCCACGCGGTTTGCCCCTGTCAGTCTTCGGACTGGCGAATACTATCATTAAGTTGAATCTGCTATCAGTCAACTTGAACGTTGCGTCGCGTTAGAGGGGTATATAAACCACTGCCTCTCATTTCATTTCACTTCAATCATGCAGACGCCGAACAGTCAAGTCAGCTCTCCTCGCGGATCGCAGTTAAGGCCGCGAAATTTATTTGAGGAGTTTGTCAGGCTAGAGGAGCAAGACAGAGTCCACAATAATCTTGCTCGGATTGGCAATCCGATGACAGCAACTGCTGTCAATCCAACGGAATGGCGCTACATTCCACTTTTTAGCCATGTGCCAATTAGTGTGGAAGTCGACACTGCTACCAAAGAGAGAGTCAAAGACTCTCTCAGCAGAATTGGTAGGGTGTAAGATGACGCTACTCCCGAGAACGAACCACCGGCTCTCTTAAGGGCCACCATGGGGCAAGATTTGATAGAACCTCCTCGCGGTTTGCCCTGGGCAGTCTTCGGACTGGCGAATACTATCATTAAGTTGAATCTGCTATCAGTCAACTTGAACGTTGCAAATGAAGTTCGGTGTAATACTTCCTTTCGACGGGCGTTCCTGTAAAGGGCGGCGGTGAAACCCGTAGCTATGTATACCGCAAGGGACATTCGGCAATGGTCAATCTTGTTTAACCTCTCTGCGTCATGTTTGCAAGTGATTGCCTCTGTCTCAACGTAGTATGCATTCGCGTCAGGGCGACATTTAGCCAACTGTCGAAGGTTGCCTAAAACTTTCCATTGCATACGTTATGAGAACCATGAGTTCTACCTGTCTCTATCAATGAGACGAATTGATGAATGGAATGAAATGGGAGGACACTCACGCGTCACACGCAACATAACACACTTCTCTCTTCCGTAGTCTAACAAGCTCTTTACACATGGATCGCAGTCGATTGCTATCCCTGTATCAGAAGGGTAAGCTATCTTAATTTTATTTGACACTATTTCACCTATCATCATCGCCCATATGAAATGTTTTAAGATTTACAAGTTAGACTAAGCGTGCTACTATTTCCAAATGAAAAAGTATACATGGTTAAATCATCCACTTAAGCCCATCCGTAGTCTAACAAGCTCTTTACACATGGATCGCAGTCGATTGCTATCCCTGTATCAGAAGTGTAAGCTATCTTAATTTTATTTGACACTATTTCACCTATCATCATCACCCATATGAAATGTTTTAAGATTTACAAGTTAGACTAAGCGTGCTACTATTTCCAAATGAAAAAGTATACATGGTTAAATCATCCACTTAAGCCCATCCGTAGTCTAACAAGCTCTTTACACATGGATCGCAGTCGATTGCTATCCCTGTATCAGAAGTGTAAGCTATCTTAATTTTATTTAACACTATTTCCACTATCATCATCGCCCATATGAAATGTTATAAGATTTACAAGTTAGACTAAGCGTGCTACTATTTCCAAATGAAAAAGTATACATGGTTAAATCATCCACTGAAGCCCCGTTCAAGTAAGTCAGTATGAAAGCAAAGATAATACGAAATAAAAATGTATTATGGCATGTACATAATGTATTTCAAAAGGTCTTCATCGTCAATATCGTCCCAGAGTCTGGCTTCACATAGATAACAAAAACAGTTCACTTGCTTTAATCGTTCTTCCACTGCGAGCCTCACTTTGTCGATATACTCCCACTCCGCCATAGTTCGTGGCTGGGAGTTAGGGGTGTACCACTCCCATAATTGGTGGAGGAATTTGGTGCTGGTGATCTCCATCACATCGGCAGTATCGTACTGGAGATACTTCCACCTCACGCCTGTTAAGTCGGGACACTCCTTCTCACATACACTCTCCTCTTCGTCGTCCGCTGGTAATGACAACTTTCTGATATTGTCGAGTCGGTATATTTTCTCCACCTTCCCCTTCGTTGGAGCGTTTGGTGCAACGAGCGCCTTTGGTGTTGAGCATGGAGAAGAGAATTTTGTGTTTGGTGTTGTCGGAGGGCTTGTCATGTTGACTGTGAATAATAACTTTGAAATGTTTTCTAATTCTTAAGTATCAACAAGCAACCAATCAGAATGAACAGCCAATGAATGATGAATACGAAAGTATATATGTAAAGTGACATTCGTGTCATTTCACTCTGTCTTTGTGACATATAAGTGAAGTGTTCTCTGGCGAATTCTATATTTGAGGCGTACAAGTGAACTCCTCTCTCGTGAAGTCTCTATCTTGTTGAAGTATCAACCTTAAACTCGATTTCGTTGAAATGGTAAGTTGAAAATTTCTTCACTCATCTCCGTCAAACGTGTGGCTAATAGCATCTTCCTCAATTTCAGGCATCAACTTCATCACCAACGCCCTCCCTTCTCGAGGAAAGTTTAGAGTTGTTGAGTCAAAGTAGGTTGTAACAATACACTGAGACTTGAAGAGAGATGATAGAATGATTTCTGTTTCAGGTGATGTGAGTTCCAGCTCAGGACTCTCGCGACAAGGCAACGAGTGGGAATGTGCCGACTGCGGACATATGTTTACAAGGAAGCACAGTCTCCTTCGACACATCAAACAACGTGTGTGTCAACGCAAAGCTGCGTCAATCTCCGGAGGTGAAGTTGATTCTGACGATGACATCTCCTTTCCTTGCGATTTGTGCCCTCTTTCTTTTGATAGTCACTTTCAGCGATCTTCGCACAGACTTCAACACACGCATGCAAATGATCACTACACCAACGGTACCTCTACCATCTCCCTCATTAATGTTTCACATAATAATTTAGTACGCGACTACTGCATGGAGTCCAATACTCAAATAGTAGATTTTCCTGAGTGGCTCCTTCAAAATTCTAACATTATCGAAGCGCTCTTCAACAATTTAGACAATTTTAGAATGAAGGCGCTCATCTACCTTAAACTAAAATATATTAAGATAGATTTTCAAACGGGTCAAGTGACGGAGAGAATACAGTTTCATGTTCCTTCCTCTTCCGCAACTGAAGTTGTAGACTGCGAGTCTTGGCTAAATTTTCACATTCAATGTTTAAAATCAAATGTAGATAAATTCAATCAACGCGACAGCGCTCTCATTTTTTATGGTGTGGACTCAGCCATATTCAAAATTTCCCTATTAGAAAGTCATGCAGCTCGAGGCACATTTAAACTACCAAAAACGTTGTATAATAAGAAAGCTGTCATCAATGTCGATTGTAAATCACAGTGTTTCAAATATGCAGTCCTATCCATCTTTCACTATAATGATATCAACGCGAATCGAAATCATACCTATAGCTATAGACAGTGGGAGGATGAACTAGACTTCGAAGGTTGTGATAGTAACAACATGAAAATCAAAGATGTAGAAACGTTCGAAAAACATAATAAGATTAAAATTGTCGTTCACGTTTGGGAGAAGGGGTTGAAGGGTGCCCGCTATAATTCACGTTCAACTTGTTATGAACGTGTAGTCAACCTCTTATTAGTAAAACAAGATGATAGCGAGGAATGGCACTACTGTGGTATTCCCAAAATCTCTCGCTTGTACACTCACTTGGGGCACTCTAAAAGAGGTGAACACTTTGTATGCGACCGCTGCATCCGCTCCTTTTGGAGTAAAGATAAATTTGAAACTCACTATGAATGGTGCAAGCGAGGTAAATTACAAATGGAACGCATGCCCAAAGATAAAATATTTTCACATAGGGATAATGGTGACGAATTAAGTCCCCTGCGTGTCATTTACGCAGACATAGAATGCTACATTGATGATATCATCCACAAGCCAGCAGCCATATCCTGCTATGAAGTATGGCATGACCACTTTAGGAATAGACAAAACAAAATGCATACTTGGCAAGGTGAAGATTGCATTTCAAAATTTCTAGAATTTCTCGATAAAGCTGCTAAATTTCAACAATCATATGATTCCCAATTGCAGCGTAAGTCACTACATATGTCAGATGAAGACAAACAAAAATTTGAAAGTTGCACATCGTGCCCTAAATGTCATAAAACGTTTGATGACGATAAAATTAAGAAAGTGCGTGATCATGATCACATCACTGGTAAATTTAGAAACGCACTCTGCTCCAAATGTAACTTTTCACTTAGGTTGAGACGTCGTGTACTACCCGTCATTTTTCATAACTTTAAGGGCTATGACAGTCATATGCTCATAAAAGGAGGGTTGAGCCAGATGAAATCGTGGCAGTTTAATGTAATAGCGCAAACGAGAGAAAAATTCATGGCAATGACAGCAAAAGTTCCAGTAGATAAAACTAAAGAAAATAAGACAGTCTTCTTCGAAATAAAATTTTTAGATTCATTCCAATTCATGTCAGCGTCACTAGCTTCTCTCGTTCGTAATCTCAAGTTTCTTCCCCATAGTCAAACTTTGAAGAAACACTATCCAAACTTAACGGATGAAATAATCACTCGCAAAGGAGTCTTTCCTTATGCGTATTTTAGCTCAATGTCTAAAATAAATGAAACAACCCTTCCTTCCATTGACAAATTCCAAAACTATTTGACGGGTGAAGATCGTCCAGTAGAAGATTATGAACATGCACAAGAGGCATGGTTAAAATTTGATTGTAAAACGTTTGGCGATTATATGATCGCTTACTTAGAATTAGATGTCATTTTGCTGGCTGATGTCTTTCAGGAATTTCGACGAGTGGCATTAGAAGAAGACAAATTAGATCCTGTCCACTTTGTCAGTCTACCAGCCATGTCCTTTAAATCAGCCTTTAAAATGACTGGTGAGACCATTCATCTCTTACAAGACCCGGAGATGTATAATATATCTGAGCGCGGAATACGCGGTGGTCTCACCTTTGTAAATAAACATCATATAAAATCTGAAACAGTAGGTGATGATCATATCCACCTAAAGTTTTATGGCCAAAATAATTTATATGGCAGTTCACTGTCTAAACCACTACCTCATTCCGAGTTTAGTTGGTTAAATCAAGATGAGCTTGAGTATTACTCCAACCCTTCAAACATACTGAAGATTCCAGATGAAGGTGATTGGGGATATTATTTTGAAGTGGATTTGATTTATCCAAATAGCATTAAAAATAAAACTGCTGATTTCCCACTCGCACCTGAATCTGGTGAAGTGACTGAAGATATGTTTTCACCATTCATGTCACAATTTCATAATAACTTAACAGAGTGTGGACAGCCAAGGTACAAACCGTGCCGCAAACTTTTACTCACCCAATATGATAAGAAAAATTATCTCGTACACTTCTGCATACTAAAATTCTATTTAGAAATGGGCATGCTTCTAAAGTCAGTTCACCGCATCATCAAATTTAGACAGAAAGCCTTCCTCAAACCCTACATAGATAGTAACAGTCAAAAACGTCCACTCGCCCAAAATAATTTTGAAAAGGATTTTTATAAATATAAGAATAACAGTCTTTTCGGAAAGACCATGGAGGATGTTAGAAAACGTATGAAGTACAAACTAGTCGTTGATGACCAAAAATATCACAAATTGACCTCATCACCTCTTTTCATTGATAGAGACATCATCGATGAGGATCTTGTAGGTGTTAAAATGATAAAATCAGAAGTTGAGTTGTGCAAACCCACCTATATTGGGCAAGCCGTTTTAGATTATTCCAAGCTTGAAATGTATCAACTCTTCTACAAAATATTAAAACCATGCCCTCTCGTAAAAGAGGTTCGCTTGCTGGGTGGTGATACAGATAGTTTCTTTTTAGGAATTACCACTCAAAAAGATTTAAATTTTAATGAAGTAGGCAAGTCATTAGAAAAATATTTCGACACATCTAACTACAATCCCACTCATCCACTCTATTCCATACAGAATAAAGCCAAACTTGGTTGTTTTAAGGATGAAACAGCAGGAAAGGAAATAGATGAAATGATTCTCCTCCGTCCTAAAATGTATTCCATTAAATTAAAAGAATGTGCAGATAGTATTAAGCGTGCTAAAGGTATATCAAAATCCATTGTTCACAAAATGAAACATCGGTCCTATAAGAAGGCCTATAAAAATAAAACTATAACGTTTGTCAATATGACAATCCTAAAATCTCAAGTTCATACTGTGAAAACGCACACGTTCAAGAAACGAGCACTTTCAGCATGGGAAGATAAGAGGTGTTGAATAGGACATAACACATCTCTTCCACATGGACATCCTGACACAAACATACCTCCACCCAAAAGAATAAAACTCACGCTACCACATTCAGGAGATGTATTGACATAATCAACTTTAACTCAGTATTTTGATGTTGCTTTTTGTAGATATACATGGTTGTTTTATGTATCGCATGAGATCGTTTCTTCCTTGTGAATATATGCCTACAGTCAGCTCATTCCCCTATATCTGTGAAAAGACTTTTTCATATACATATTTTTATTTCAATAAACATATCACAATGACTTCACTTTGTTTTCCGAAACACTAAAGTTACGAGGGATTTAGTATCTTTCACATGGATGCACTCTTGTAAACCATTGGTAATTTTGATAGCAATAGAGGGTATAGTTTGTTTGACGACGGGATGATAGAAAATAGATTCAAACATCTTCTCGACTATTCCATATGAAGCGTCTTTATCATGAATGAAATCGCGTAAAATGTATTCTTTTTTCTCACCAACAGAAATAGGTAGAATCAAATCACTTTGAATGTAAAGGTGCTGTTCATGTTTATCAAGTGTCATTGGTGTTTCTATACCAATCGTATGCGCAGCAGTAAACACAGTTTGTAGCATTGAAAAACCAAAGAGTTTTTTTCAAATTTTTACTCAATTGACATTGAATGTCATCACCCAGTTTCAGAACAACGCGTTGATTTTCAATTGAAAACGAAATGTGGTGTGTCTTTACATCATATTTACTTTTCATCACATGCTTCAACTTCTGTTGTATATAAGGATTTACTACATGAATGAAGCTTTCAACTGTATGATATAGACGCGGCATTATATTGATAGCAACTTTAGATTCTTCATAAGACTGGTAAATTTTCTTGATGCGATCACCATAGATGTCCACCCACCATTCATCATTAACTGAATCAGCTTTAGTGTGATATTCATGAGAAGCATACACCACACCGCTTCCAATAATAGGTGTATAATGTCTTACAAAATGACGCAAGGTTGGAGAGAAATAAACTGTAAGTTTGTCATTATATTTCTGAATAACCAACTTATTTTTGTCCGCCATAATTTTCTCTCCATACTTCTTACCCACAGTCTCATCCCATCGTTTTACTAACTCAATAAGTGATAAAGGTTGAACACCACGCTTTTTCAAAATGATGCGTTCTTCACATTCTACAACATCTTCATCAAATATTTTAAATCTATAATGAAATTTGTTGATTCGATTTGAATAAACTTTTTTAACATTTGCAGTAGCAATTGACGTTAGATGTAGTCCATGACCAAAACCAAGATGTGGATAGAATTCATTATCCAACCTCAGTGTAAGACCTTTAGTAAAAGAATGAAAGCGAAGGAACTGTCTCCCACTCCAATGATAGATAGTAAACTCATAAGCTTTCTGATTTTTATTCTTCATGATGGAAGTATTACCACCATTGAATGCCTTAATAATTTTCTCATTCCCAAATGGTTCATAAGAATCTGATTTTATCTGAATCCATTCATAGTTCCACTTTCCATCTGATGTTAAATTGTATGGGAACTGAAATGCATTATTCATCGTTATTCCATCATGGGTGCGAGGAGTCAATATCATTTCTTCCAAATCATTCACATTCTGAATATTGCTATCATAGCATATACTAGAAACGCCAACCTCCCATTCACCTTCTAAATGTAGTGGGCGATTTAATTCTACTCGATAGTCTGATGGTTTATTTTTGGAAAATTTATTCATAGAAGCATTACTGGGCAAGTAGATTAGAAACGAGTCCTTATTTTCACTTTCCATATTATTCACATTGGAAAAATATATTAGCATACTTTTGCATTAACTCTTCATTCGGAAATGGAGTGTGATACTTGTCACAGCATCTTTATGAAAAGGAATCAACGCACCAGCATCGTCATAAATGGCAATATCAATTTGTGGGATGTAGTTTGATTCCAGCTTTGTATAATGCACTTTCTTGAAAGTATGCTCAGATAAAATACTGCAGCTTTTTGGTTGGTATGGTATCATTGCTAGCAATGGAGCTTCAACATCTCCCACACGTACATCTTCACCAATATTGGAATATATCTGAAAATAGTTAATACGACGCGATAGCGACATGTCTACGCTAGCTTTGGTTACAGTACCACTTTTAAAGATATTTTGATCAAAACCCAAAATGTCCATTAGAGTTTTATCCATAATTAGTTCAATACCTTTTTCACTTATAGTGAGAGACAAAACACCTTCTTTTTCAGAAAATAAAGTATGTTGCTCATTAATCACTTCATTTAAATAATCTACAACCAATTTAACTGAAGTAATAATGCGAGGCATCAACACTCTTGTTTCATGTAAGATACCACCGAAAGGCTCTACACACTTTCTGTATAAAGATACGGTCCATTCTGTATCAAATTGATTTGACCTTTCACATGGTAAATGTTGCATATCAAATTTTCCATGAACAGCTGCAGAACGATGTCGTAAGAACTGATGAAAATCTTTTGAACAAACTAATACTAGATCATCATCATTTAATTTACTTATTGCAATATGATTAGATGATTTGATATAAGTCAATGTTGCCACTTGTTTACCATCAACTCGAAGGAGATAATTAAATTTCTTCAATAATGTTTCAGGAGTCATGTTTGTCTTTCTTGGCTTAATCATAATCTTCTTCACCAACGTCTTCTCATTTCTTGGAATAAGATCTACATAATAAGCTTCCTCTCGATATATTAACTGTTTATGACCACTTATGTGGTAATTAACATTAAAATTATCATAGCTTGTTAAGGCGCTAGCGAGGTAACCTAAATCATTTCTTAAACTTGGACTTAAACCAACAATCCAATCTTTCTCAACTACATGATGTACATAATTATGATCATCATTGTGCGGAGTAAATTGGACAATATGTTTACACGCTTTATTCAAGAAATCATATATAAACTTTTTACATGATAAGAGATCTTTCTTTGGCCACTGTGGAATGTATACTCGGCAGCCCTTTTCACATTGGTAAGCAGCTGTGCGTCTCATATTAATAGTCATCACCTCATGATCAAAAGTATAGACACAGTTGCTATAAACAAGTTGAGTGACACCCACTTCCCAATTTCCATTTAGCTGTTGTGTATGATCAATGGGAGTAGAAAAGAGTGCGGCTCGATTACTAGCAAATCTATTTGCGGCCGCATTGCTAAGCAAAATATGATAAAACGACATTTTTATATTGCTGATCTGCGACTTTGCATAACATCATGAAGACTTGGATTTTGGACTCTCTACAATATATCAGAGTTGATCGTGATGGAAACGTATATTTCAAAAATTCTCATGGTCATACATCAAGAGGTATTACATTAACATGGCGACAATTTGTCAACCTCAATGATATCATGAGGGATTTGGAATATTTTGAAACATTAAGATTCATCTCCTTGGGTGATCAAGTTTGGCTTCAACATTACAGAAATGAAATTCAAATCTGCCATTCTCATTCCACAAACTGTTTCTCATTTCGCAAATACAATTGGGAGAAGTATAGAAGATACATACATCGCTCCATCATGACATTTATTCGTCGTGAGTTCATCGCCCTACTATGCAAATCTTAATCAGACATGACTACCACGCACCATGAGTTGGAAATTAGATTCCCTACAACGTATTGAAACGGATCATGATCGAAACGTCTATTTCAAAGATTCAACTGGAAATGTGAGAAGAGAGTTTGCTTTATCTTATCGTCATTTTCAATCTCTACATCATATCATGAAGGATTTGAAATACTTCTATATGAAAAGACATTCACGTATTGGAAATCGCATCTGGCTGCGCGTCAACAAACGGCGAATTCAACTCTATCATTCCCAACTTCATACTAACTTCACATTTCATCAAGGTAGTTGGGAAAAGTATAAAAGGAAGGTACATCGCTCAATTTACTCATTTTTTCATCATGAAGCACCATCGCTACACCATCGTCAACATTCTCCGTCGCTTCAGACTCTACACCAAAATCGATCTCACAACATTACACCAACACTTTCCAAACAGCAAGTATTACCCAGGCCGTCCTCAAATGTTAGTGGTGAAGATGAACAATTCACGGAATCTTCAACTCTTCCCAAATGGGACTGTACAGATTCTCGGCGCCCTTTCTCATTCATCGGCGCAGTCAATGCGCTTAGAGCTACAGAGACTACTACGTCGGATATGGAAGAGGGAGAGGTGTGTGATGTCGAATCTGACTGTGGACAATATGGTGATCTCTACTCAATTGAGTGAAAGTGTATCATTTTTGAAGATTCGTACCAGCAGTTACAATTTGTGTTATGAACCCGAACTTTTTCCTGCAGCTCTCACTAGTTGTTGGTTACCTGTGCATGTGGCAATCTTTCATAATAGTAAAGTGATCATTACTGGACTAAAATCTCATGTACAAGCAAATGTGATCCTAGACTATCTCATCGAGTATGTACGTACCCAGCGGATTGTAAAATAAAAAACAATTTTTCCAACATGATGTTTTTATTTCAAATCATGATAGAACTTACAAATCATTTTTTCATTAGAGGATGGATTACATGAAAAGTTTTGAATAACAGATACAAATCGAGATACATGTAAACGTTTTAAGATGAAGTACAGTACAAAAGCACCACACGTTGATGAAAGTGGATGTTGTAGTATGCGTTCATTTCGCTGATATTGACGCGTATGTTTTCTCAACCACTGCTGTGTTGGTATATTTGGAGGTTGAGCAAGAGAGTCAAATAGTTCACCACGTCGGTCTTCTCCAATAAAGATCGCTTTCCAATGCTCACCGCCTAAATTCTGCGAATGAGTGTTTAGCACAATAAATATGGGATAGTGATTTACTGCAGGTGGTAAGGTATCGAGTGAATAGACATTATCGAAAGCTTTCAACGTCGCTTCGTCTGCATTACGCTGCACTTTAGTTTTAATATCGTCAGCAGTCAACCAACTCATTAACGATTATACTGAAGAATCACGTCACGATACTTTGTAATTTCAATATTTGAATCGAAGACTGCATAAATGAATACATTGATCGTCTCAGGTAGTGTTCTTTTGAACGTCAAATCCAAACGAATATTATGAGGCACGTTCGCTTGACGATAGGGTGCACTAATATCGCTGTCAGCAGTCAAATCAAATGCATAAATAGTATATCCACTCTTAAACTCTTTCATAGTCAGTCCGTTGGTGTCATCCGTATTGTAAAAGCCAAAGACATCCATAAAATCAACATAACTGCGCATAAATTGATCCGAAGCAAAATCTGGTTTGTAGGGTAGACCAGGATGACTCACACCATTTACACGTAAAGCAATTTCACTTAACTGATTGTGTTTAAAATTGAAAGGATTCTTCTTTATATTACCATTAAATGCATCATTTTCAACCATTGCCACCATGAGGAGCTTCGGTGCTTCCGATGGAAAGAGGCCATCTTTCATGAAACTCTTTTGATCTTTCGGAATTGCAAAGGTGAGAAGCTTTGTATGCTGAACGGGGTAAATGGCATTTTGGCGGTTAAGACCTTCAGCATGCCCTCTAATGACACTTGGATTCGGTACTACTCGACGAATGTAAAGTGCAATATCTTCCACATGAATTCTAAAATTGTCAACTTTAGCAAATGCATTCAGCGCAAATTCAGGCTTATTCAATGTCAGCTTGAGTCGCATACTGGTATTACAGAGTAAAAACTTTGACTGTCTAAAGAAGTCTAAATTCAGCGGACCATATAGCTGACATACTCTACTATCTTTAATCATAGCAGATCGCTTTACAAAGCCACTGTTTGTTTCAACATCAAATTTTCCTGCTTCATCTCTGTACCATCCCATGGCTTTCATATGACTTTTTTGTGCTGCTGGATGAAACTGTGATACATGATTGAAATATGATTTATAGGGATAATCGCTTTGACCACCTTCCACCTGCTGCTCTCCAATCGTTAGAGAAACATCGCGAAGTAATGTAGTCAATGGTAAATTGTTCAGTCCAACTTTATGTGCATCGTCAATAGCAGTTCCATCTGCTTGCTGAATTCTAAACCTCAAATCAACCATCGCATAACTCAAATCTATGTAGTCATCAGTACCACCAGGAATAACAAATTCAATGGGGCCAGCATTCTCAGCTGTTCGAGGATGATAATCTACAATACTTGAACTAAGAATACCTGTCTGTATGGCTTGTTGATCAAACAAACAAAACCCGGAAGTTTTACACTCCATAATTAGAAGTTATGGCAGCGTCGTCGTTTAGCGCCTGATGAATGATTAGAGCCTCTGCGACGTTTGCGTGAATGCCTTTTGACTGAAGATCGCACCTTACCAGCTCCGCGATGTTTCCTCCTTCCTTTTTTCATTCGTTTAGGTGATTTCTTTCCTTGAGTAACACCAGCAAAGGTCTGCTTCAATGTTTTTAAACCGCGTTCCTTCCCACGATTCAACAAACTGCTCTTAAAACTTCTACCTCTGGAAAGATCACTAGCAACATCACCAGCAAAGCCAACGGCATTACTTAAAACATTTCGTTTTAAAGATCTACCGACATTGGATATGAGAGGTGCTACAACAGATTTCAGTGCACCAAGTATGCTACCTCCACGTTGGCGGCGAGCGCCGATGTAAATTTGTCCTCCACCACTTACATAGGAGGGTCGTGAATAAAATGAGGCAGTTGGATTCATAGCTCAAACCCTAAACATTGTTAGTTACAACTTTGCATGAATCACTGTCGATCACTTAGATGAAAGATGTCGGCACGACGCATCCAAGAGTTCATACTTGAAGGATAACCAGTCCATTTAACAAGACACCATTCTTCACCTTGCCGATTTTTACATCGAATGATTTTCTCTACCAAATATGTTTCACTTTCAGTGACTACCTCAATCTCATCGCGGTAAAAGCTACCCTCAATTTCTTCATTATCGTAATCTTTCAACTTGTAGGTGGTCGGAGAGTCTTTTTGATCAATCCTTGATACTGTAAATACCTCCTCTGTCCAATTCGGAAGATAGCCTTTAGCAAAAACACTTTTCACTTTTGAGATACGAACTTTATCGCCAATTTTCACATCACTTTTCACATGAGTGCGTTTACGTTGGAATGATTCGCGCACTTTATCTACATTGTCAGCATTTACATCTACTGGTCTGAGTCCACTAGAACGACGGATAGAGTGATTGTAGGCATGGAGTGTATCTTGTAGAACCTTTGTCCAATTTTGTGTCAAGTTGGCAGTAAAATGTCGCCACAAGCGATTTTTTAATGTGCGATTAAAACGTTCAACGAGTGCAGCTTTATAAGCACTCTTTACACTAAACAACTCAATGTCATGCCTCTCAAATAATCTTCTCACATGCTGATTTTCAAACTCTTTTCCTTGATCACTCTGAATTCTTTTTGGAATGCGACCTTCTCGAAAAATTGTTTGGAATGCTTTTGCTACTCCTTTCCCTTCTTTAGTTTTTAAAGGTTGAGCCCACGCATAACGCGAGAAAATATCAATGACGGTTAAAATAAAATTATTGCCCGAGTTATGTTTTGAAATGGAGGCAACATCACACAAATCTGCTTGCCACTGTTCATCGATGTCATGAACAATATAATGTCGGGTGCGGTACTTCTTTTTCACTTATTTGTGGAGTGTATAGGTAGCCTGACCCTTTAACCATCGTTTCACTTGTGATTGTGGAAGACCACTCGCTTTTGATAATTTCTTGATAGATGCAAATCCTGCCGGATGTTTTACATCATAATAGATTGACTTCAAACGTTCAGTCGATGACGACTGACTCTTTTTTCTCCTTCTCATCTTTTTGTTTTCTTGCCGTTCTACATTTACAACAACTGCAGCATTTAGCTTTAGCGGTTTTGCGATCGTGTTCACATTGCTTAGGGGTTTCATTATGAGAGCTGGCGCAGCAAGTGCAAGTGACAACGGCACTCACCTCTGGCGGCTCATTACATGGCAAGCAACACATCTGCTTCATATTAATAGTCTGAGAACATGTATTTCCTAGGAGGAGCTGTTTTACGTTTTCCTTTTACTAGTTTTAGTGGTGATGTAGATCTACGTCGAGTTCTTCCTCTTGTTTGCTTAGTGAGTGTGGGAGGGGATGTAGCAGGTGACGTCTTAAACCAATTTGTTGGCATTTTCATCGTCTGAAGCATTGGAGCAGTAGCCACTGTTGAATCAAGTTCTTTCAATGTCTCATTATTCAAAGCAAATTTTGGTACATTATGCTTTTTCAATAGTTTAAGAAAGTGTGACCAACCAGGTGGAACATAGCCCTGACGGCGCTTTCTACGTGTCGCATACTGAATCAAGTCTTCATAACGTGAAGCATCAATCATTTTATTTTCATCTGTAATGATTTCTCCTCTATCATTTACATTGAGATGGGGTTCAATACTGTTGAAAAGAGATATGGCATGTGCGCGAGATGCTAAAGGTGTAGCAGTCGATACAGAGTCACGCATCTTATTCTTCAAGTTTTTCAATTGCTCAACAGTTTCCGATTGTAATAATACAGCACGATGTGGATCTTTGATGTGAACATTTTGCTGATAATCTATTTCTTTCCTATACATTTGATTTGCAAGAGGTTGCTTTACTTGCTGCATGGCAGTCAATTGTACATATTCATCCTGAGGAATAACAATCATACGAGAATAAGAACTCATAGTTTGTAGATAATCATGGGAGTTTTCAAAATATCACTTCGAAATCTAAATTCTTCCGGACACTCTTGCGTAAAGTCAATGAATAAGTAACCGTATGGTTTTCAGTAGCTGCTTGAAAAATTTCAATTAAGGCTTTTGATCCTCTGGGTGCAACTTGTCGCGCTAAAATTTCAAATTGACTTTTATCTCGCGGATTCTTGAAAATAGCATAATAGTGTGTATTCAGGTTTCGTGTACGAGCTTCTTTTCCATCAGGAAACAAATTTTGTGTGATATAGATGATAAAACACCTTTTATGATGTGCTGCGCGAGTGAACATATCTGTAACATCTTTTGAATTCTTACTTTCTTTTAATAAATCATCCAATACAACAACATCATTAGACTGAAGTTTATCCACTGCAATAATTCCTTCATGTCGAATAAAGTTGCGACTTTGCAATTCCTGAAACAGCGACGGTTGATAAATACCATAACACCAAATCACTCGATTGATAGGTTCCTTAAACAACTCCCTTCTTTTATCCAATAAATTCAGCGTGAAAACAGTTTTACCTGCATGAGATGGACCTGATACAGTCAGAACTTTATCACATTGAAGTCTGAAATCCCTTTTAATACTTTGAGATTCAACATTTGCATAATTAACGCTTAGAACCAAAGATATTACCCAATAGGTTGCACACGACAGGAGCTAACATTGGAAGTATTGCTGAAAGGAAACCGCCCTTTTGAGTTAGAGTTTTTCTCTTTCTTTGAAGGGTGACTTTAGGATTGGAGATGAAACGCAATTTCGTAGCATATCGCTTAAGTAACTTTCGATGTTTTGGCGCTAATTTCTTCGTCCTCAACTTTCTGACATGAGAAATAATTTCACGAATGAATTTATCGTTGGCATGTCGTATAGCATTGTATCGCTGATTTGCTTTCATTCGTCGGAGAGCTTCAATGGCTGAAGAAAACTTTGAAGACTTTTGACTTTTACGTTTCGCCATTTTACGTTTCGCCATTTTCCGTGTTAGTCTTTGCTAAAACCTATCTTTACCACATTTGCATAGGTACTAACTATTACGACATAAGTGACACTCGAAATGAGCAATATCACAGTGGTTACATTTGCAAAGTTGAATGCAATTACGTATGAAACAGCGTTGACAAAAAGCATGCTTACATCTCTTGAAGATGCGCTTTTCATTTCCATCTTTTCGCTTACATACATCACAACACATAGTTTCACCGTTACTGATGTCTATAGCAAGTCTGTTTGAAGATATGAATTTGCTAGCCTTTTCTAAATAATAGACGCATGTACAGAAGGAATATACTTCGAGAGTGAGCAGACATAGCTCGAAAACCAGTTGTGCTACAATCAAGTACCACTGCATTTTCAATTTTTCTTTATGGAAATTTGAATGTGAATATCTGAAATCGCTTCAATCACTAGACTGCTACCATGATGGTTAAATGCGTTAAGACGTTCAGCAATTTTTATCATATGTCTTTTAAAAAATTCTTGGGGGTGATCTACCACTTCCATTGAATAAGAAGCAAAATGGAAAGAGCGACTTTCCACCTCTTCCTTTCCAAAATGACTAAACTTAATTTTCGCAACTAATCGCGCCATGACAATGCTATCAGAGAATGTATTCATTAACTCTAGAAATAGAGTGCTAGCATCATCGACCACTGCTTCGATGTCGGTCTCATCTTTATGAAAATTTATCACATAATCTTGAACAGCTCCTTTTAAACTTTGCCTATGAAAATGTAATGTTCCGCAGTCGTTTGAGAAAGACATGATCGCCCTTTATCTAACCCATCCATTGCATGAAAACAGCAACTCTTCTCATAGTAACATTTATTGAATAATAGTAACAAGCATGCATTATAAATCAATGGTTTGAAAGAGATAAAATATATACAGCTGGTAACTATCATACAGCGAGCAATGATAACCATACAGGACTTTGGCAGTGCTGAGGTAAGGAGGAAAGAAGCATTCGTTATGAACGTAGCTACTACAACGAACAGACAAAATAGGAACAGACAAATCCTTAAAACGTTTCGTGACTTCATGATAATGTTGATTCACTCTACTATCCCAAGGTGGGAGCAAAATATCATCAATGATTAGATTGGGAAATACTTTCCTCTCCTTACCAGGATTATTACAAAAGATGCGTATAACATTGAAAGCAGCTAACCATCGTTTAAAGTCAATAAGAAGAGCACTTTCACAAGAAAAGCCATAGTCTTGCAAATATTTCAGATTAAGTCCATGAATGTGTTTTCTCGCCCATTGATCAACATTGGGATTGCAGTTGGCATGTTGATGATAGACACTGACAATCTGATATGTCCAATTGTTCATAGCAATAGCACTGAGCTCCTGTACAGGTTCACCCTCACAATCCATAAAAATGATGATAGAAGCCTAAAACGGAAATTTACACATCTAAGGAAACGTTCTATAACATATTACAAAATGAAGAATTACATCGATGCTTTTCACGACAAAATACACAAATGATATGATGGCAACGAAGAAGTAAAATGTATCTAATAAGACCACGTCTACGACACTCAAAGCACATAAGCGAATTGTCATAGGGTAGAGTTAGGAAAGGACTAGTAATTCTCCTTCTTTGATTTGCGTTTTGATGTAGCATTCTTCTCCGACTTGCGCTTCGTACCACTGCTGTTAAGGATTTGATCAATTATGTCGTCCACGTTGGGTGGTTTTGGAATATATAGGATGGATTCCATATGCATGGAGAGAGAGGCTATTTTATTATCCTTGTGTCGACCATAATATAGCCCATTCACTTTGAAAAGGATATCCCAAGTACCTTCTCCGAGCTCGTCGCATGTGATGGGTGTTGAATGATCTCCCTCCTTCTTATAGTAAGTGTACCAATGTGATACCGGTAGCAAATGTGATTACCATCCCAAATCTTTCTATAGGGAGTATCCTTGTCATCTCTCGCCTTCCACTCTTGAGCAAGAGGAGTAGGAATGTCCATATTTAATGTCACGTAACCTCAATAATATCAAGTTGGTGGCGAATGTACGGACTCACGGGGATCATTATGTAGTCCCCATACTGATTGTGCATTATCTTGACATCCGTGGAAGGGAGCATTGCCGTTTGGAGTACTACGCTATGATCGTCATAACGCAAGACTTGTTTAAATTTACGCTGTAGCGGTGTAGGATTATGTACCTTGGTTGTTTCTTCCACTGGCCTCAGTTGTAGATGATCTGATCGTAGCGAACCTTGTAACGTTTGACCGCCATTTTGTCCTACTAGTGCAGCAGATGGAGTAGATGCCTGAAAATGGAAAAGATTGTATTAAGTTTACGTTCAAGGGAGGAGAGGGAGGAAAGTAGCGACTTACCATTTTAGTTGGATAATAGAATAGGGAACTAGAGAGAGGAAATGTGCGTCCGTCACTCGTGTGATTCAACGATGGAATGATTCTCACTGTGGAAGGCTCGCTATTTATATAGAAATGCTTGATTCTCATTGGATGATGATCCTCATTGGACAACAACATCAAGCTGATTCCAAATCTGGCCTCCGTTTACCAATCCGAGCCTTCGTTCGCCCGCTGCAGCTGTTTCTTGGGAAATTCTAACTCTGTCGTTTTTCGTCAATCTCCCAAAATTTTAAATGGCGTCTCACATCTAAACGAAGACAGATATGAACAAGCCGTTTCTTTCACTGAATTTGTCTCACTCTTAGCTTTCAAACGAGCTATTGCACGACTTTCTACGATCTCTAGAACCAAAGTTGGAAGATCGGTGCCGGGCGGGGGGGGACGTCAGCGAAACTTTTTCTCTCCGATTGCGTTCAAATTCACCATACTGATGCAGAATTTCACGCTGAATCCGAATCTGGCGTCCGTTTTCCCATCCGATGCCTCGTTTTGGCGCTACAGCCCAAAACGTCCAAAATTCTAACTCTGTCGTTTTTCGACAGTCTCCCAAAATCTTAAATGGCGCCTCACATCTAAACGAAGACAGGTATGAACAAGCCGTTTCTTTCAGTGAATTTGTCTCACTCTTAGCTTTCAAACGAGCTATTGCACGACAAAATCCGTCCACTGGAAGGCAAAATCGAAGCGAGCTCTCCCGAGGGGGGGTCCGTGAAATTTGATGAAACAAACTTTGGTGAGGGTCCCAGGTCGAAATGCCACACTTTGGAAAATTTTCAAAATTTTGCCCATACAAAGTCACTCTGACACAGGATTTTTCAGGTGAGTTCCGACCTAAAATCTTGTAACAGCTCTTACTTTTGAACGGCTGGTCCGATTGACTCGCGGCAAAAATGGCGTCAAGCAGTTTTTTCTCCTCTTTCAAACGAGTAGCTGTAAGACAAAATCCGTCCACTAGAACCAAAGTTAGAAGATTGCTGTCGGATGGGGGTCAGTGAAATTTGATGAAAAATGTTTTGGTGAGGGTCCCAGGTCGAAATGACACACTTTGGAAAATTTTCAAAATTTTACCCATACAAAGCCACTCTGACACTTAGGATTTTTTCAGGTGAGCTACAACAGTCCTCCCTCCCAACCTGGCCGGCACACCACGCCAACCTGGCCGGCACACCACGCCAACCTGGACAGCACATCACCGCGCGCTATACGACGGCCGGCCAGAGGGGGGGGACGTCAGCGAACCTTTCGGACTCACTTGGCCGGCACACCACGACACTCTGTCGTTCCAGAGGGGGGGGAGTCAGACTCAAAGCACCACGGCGGCGGACCACGACACTGCCGTTCCAGAGGGGGAACGTCAGCGACGGCGGCCATCTTGCGCTATCCAGAAGTGGAGTTTTACTTACTACTTATAAGGAACCATATACCACGTGGGAATATTCTTTTTTTAGCATCCACTTGGGGATAGGACTAAATATCCTCAAATATTTGACGCTGACAACTTCCCGAGTGCTCTCTCATAAAGGAAGACCTTGGACGCATTGAGAAGGGTTCCTGAGCACTGTGCCTAATTACTTGTATTACGTTTTTACATTTAGGTGTGACAGCAGTAATATACTATTGGTCAAATTCCTTGGTGTCATTTTTTTCCGTCGACATAAAGTGGAATGAACATGTGAACTATATTGTTAAAGAAGGCATTTCGCAGAATTTTTATTGTGCGCAATCTTCGACGCAGTGGTTGTCAAAAGAGTGTAATGTTTCTTACCTATACCACATTTATCCGTGATGTATTGACAATGTATTCCCGTGTTTTATAATGCTACTGATTATTTGCTGATGATAATCTTCGTATTGGAAGAAGAGTTTTCCACATAATTGGTTCTTCTCGTGATGACAAAGAATCTGTTTTAATTCTGCCAACAAAATGTGTTTAATCTTTTTTCATTATATTGAAAGATGTGATGCTCACCCACTTAGGACGTTATTCAATGTACGACCTATTCATAATATGGCTGGTACACTTCAGCCATCTGTCACAAAAACTGTTCGTTAGAGCAATTCTTTCATAAAATTTTGTAAATAATTTTAACTCTTCTTTCTATTTTGTGTCATGATATGAATAACTATTTCACTTCTTTACTTTACTGATATCGTATGTTTTATTTGTATGGTTCACAGAATCATATTTGCATGCAGAAGTGAACAAATGAATAGATTATTATCATTTTTTTACTCTCGACACTTATGGTTGGTGATACATACTTAGTCTCGTAGACTTACCAAGTGTCTGGGAGACCTAGGTGTATTCGTAGGATATGCGCACTTCCGAGAAGCGCTGCTTTTTGTAGATTTTAAATTACATGGCTACCTGGTAGTCTGTGCATGGAGTCTTTCAACTTTGTAGTTATTGCTCTAAGCGCGCCGATGACAATTGGTACAACTTCAGCTTTCGCTTTCCGTAGTCTTTAAACTTCGATCTTAAGGTCTTGTTATTTTTGAATCGCTTCCTTTTCCTTGTTTTTAATGTTTCTGTCTTCTGGAATTGAGATGTCTATTAACTTTAGTTCCTTCTTTTCTTTGTCTATTATTGTGATATCCGGCCGGTTTGCATTTATTCTTCTGTCAGTTAGAATTCCGAAATCCCAGAGAATCTTGACTTTCTCATTTTCGGTAACCTCTGGTTTGTGCTTCCAGTATTCTTTTTCGGTCTTTACATTGTAGTGATGGCATAAACTTTGGTGCACTATTCTTGCAACATCGTTATGTCTGGCACGTCTTAGGTCTATCTAGGTGTTAATAACATTTTTTATTTTTTTTAGTACACGACCCATGCATAACATTAGGTCGGGAAAACACTACTGGGCCTCGTAATTCTACCAGGACTCCGGGAGGTCAAGTATACGCCTGACGATATGGGCACTTCCGAGAAGTGCTGCCTTAATCAAGTCGGGTGTATGGTGCTGTCCAGGAATTTGTGCGAGGTATCCGTGTAACTGTGTTGTATGTGCACCAAGGTCTCCCAAGACGATTGGTATGACTTTTACTTTGATATTCCATAACTTCTGTATTTCCATCTTTAGATCTTGGTATTTTTCAATCTTCTCGTGTTCCTTTTTGCTTATGTTGCAATCATCTGACACTGCTATATTAGAATTCGCTTTTTCTTCACCTTGTCCACGAGTAGTATGTCAGTTCGCCTTGCCGCTATTAGTCTATCAGTTCGAATTTCACAGTCCCACAGTATTTTTATCACATCATTGTCCTCCACTGATCTCGGCTCATGTCTCCATGATTGCTTGCTGACTTGTTATTATATAATAATTATTATCATTAGGAATGAGTGCTGAGAAAAGCTTCATGTGATGCAAAACATCATTCTTAGGCCTATTTTTTTGTATTTCATTTTGTGAGATAATTCATTCAATAGGCCTTTCATTTATTTTTTAGATTTATTTGAATCATTTAATGGCACGCGGTGCTGGAATGATTGAAATCTTTATTGTATACTATGATTTGGCAACTTTACAATATGCCAATAATATATAGCAATTGAGGGCTGAAATTCGCTGACATCCGAAGTCGGCGTTTGGCCGGGTTAGAGTTATGGCGAAATAAATTTTGCATCCTTATAATACAAAAGGATTGATTGCACCAATGAAGCCAGTGTTGCTACATTTAAAACAATTCTATTTTGAAAACGTATTACAGTAGGACGCCTGCTATAGATATTTGCAGCAAATAATAGAACAAAACTGTAACATGTCATACTTGACTTTTAGTGAAAGCATTTAATATTCAAGACCTTTCTGTAGGAATTTAGCTGAGCGATGCATGTACATGTACATGCACATAAATTTCTATCTAAGATGTTCAAAATTATCAAGCTCTTCTATGAAAGATTTAAATCCAGGATAACAGCTGAAAACACATTGATAGCCTATATAGGTGAAATTAAAAAAGGTGGATTAGAAAACAAAAAGAAAAAGTGAAGAGCCTTTCTGGGAAAGTTTTGAAAATTGCTTTTTCAAAATTGGAAACCTCTTCTTTATGAAGAGGGCCTCCACAATGCTCACAAATGAAGTCCTATGAATTCGCTGTCCTTACATCGATCAACAACTTTCCTTTTCCAGAGACTGAGCATTGCCGTTCAAAGGGAGAATGCCATATCCGTTCTTAGTACATTGCCGAAGACTGCGGATCTGGATGAAGTTTTTAACTTGTGAGATTTTTATTTCTCTTTTGTATCTTCGTGTTTTTAATGCAGCTTTATACTTTCTTGAATTCAATACAAACACATTGATTCTTCCAATTAAAAAATATACGCATCGTACGGCTAAAGTGTTTTTCCCTGTATTCGTCCCATGTGACCTGATAAATGACCATTTCGTGTAGACAGTTCTTTTTTTGGGTTTGTCGCACGTATTCTATTCACATGCTTCAGTTTTGTTGTTTCAATGCATTTCTGAAGTAAATGACCGGTGACTTGAGGGAATTGGCAAGTTAAGATAGTAGAAGATTCCTTTAAATTTCTTATTAATTGCATCTGAGATAAATGGGATGCTAAAGCAAAATAAATGGTTTTGAGATGTGAGGTTTCATCGGTTTGTACTCGTGGTTCTTTTGGGCTGACTAGTGGAGAAGGACATCTATATCTGAAATTTCTGCCGTTAAAACCCATTATGTAATGATACATTGCTCGCGTAATGGCTCTTTAATAAATTGATTGATCAAGGTGAAACCTACTGAACAGACAACTATATTTCATATGTCCGGTATAATTAAATGCTTACAAAACTAAATTAGTGATTTTATGATTGAACTGCAAGTACTTACGGTTCGAAATTTATTCTGTCACCTGATTCACGTGCCATTACACTCTTGCAAAACTGTCATTCAACATTCAATTGAAATGTCATTGGTTGTCTTGTTAGAGGCAGGTTCGTACTAAGATGCCAAAGTTCATCTTCGCTAGTGACATGAAACAAATCATTTCGGAGACTCATTTCATTTGCATGTAGTGCATCGTGCAAAAAAGTGTCAACTTGTGTGGATGGTGGATTTCATATACACGTGCAACGTAAAAGAATCATTGAATATGAAACACACCTTAAAGAATCAAGTACATGAATCCACGTTTAAAAATCTGAAATGCGACAGCAGAATTGAGTAGAATTGACATGGAATTGACTTCATTGTGGTGACTTGCAGATGCAGTTGAGCAATAGATGCATAGTAAAGTAGTTCTTGTCATTGGATAGAATACGTCTTTGTCATCAATGGACGGAGGATCCTAGAATTATCAGTTGTTTATAAATATGACGAGTAAGGAATTCTTATGGTTGACGATGATGGATTATCATAGCGCAATGAGATGACTGACGGGCATATAGCAACCTCTCAGGTGTTCGCTGATGCGAAAAGTCGGGCACCTAGTGGAACAGAAGTGTCGCATGGTACAGTGATCTCATGAATAATCGTCAAGGAAGACCAAAACTTGCCGCCGCAATGTCACTTCTAAATCAATGAAATTGTATATTCAGTTGTATTCAAAACCTCCACATTTCGAGATGGAGTTTTCAGATTTAACAGTCAATGCAGGAAATGATAATATGCACATTGTTATTAGTGATATTTTACTGCAAGACCCAAGATATTTTATGTCTTTTTAAGTCGATATGCGATGTCACATTGACCTTGCAGATCCAATGTACCTCTAAAATTTAACTGTTTTCCTGACAATGTGGGCACCGTTGAGAATTATTCAGGTTCATAATACTGACCTTGATTTGGAAGAAAACCAAGATGACCAAAAAACATAATTGAAAAAAGCAAATGACCATGCGTTTTCGCTTTGAATTTCCACGATCTGATCTAAAACCTCTCCTTACACAAGTCATTCGAGCTACTGGACCTTATTTACGAATTCAAGAGTAATTAAGATATGTTATAACATGCATGATTTATTTCCGGCTTTGAGGTATTAAACTTATATATAAGGAAAATTGATGGCCAATTTTGTCAGAGAGACACTCGAATGCTTTCATACCCGAGGGAAGGATTTATGCGGGTTTCGTGATCAGCCTTAATCTTTATCAATACTGCAGCTGAATAGGCAAGTATGCAGGGATCTTAATTAAAATCGTGTAAATTATAATTCATCAATCACTGCGATGAGGCGCACAATGTATGAATACATGGTTGCACTTGTCCATCAAAATTTTAATAGAAGATCTTCAGAATGAATGCATCGTCAAACAGCGTATGCCCACGCATGCCTAGTTTAAACGTCTTCATTTAATTATTATGCTTCAAATTTTTGATGTTTCATTGTTTTATCTTTTGCTCGTTTCTGAATACAACTTCTGTGGATTTTTCTTTACATTTTGATCATGGCTTACATAATAATAAATTACATGTAGGAATGAACATTGCTGCTATTATTGTAGTAGAGTAAGTTGCATCATAATAAGTCAGGCATGAACATTGGTGCTATTATTGTAGTGTAAGTAGTGAATCACTAATTATCACTGATTTAGCAATCACATATTTTATGACTGCCTTCAGCAAGAGATTATCCAAAATTTTCCAGGAAGAGTCCACAATTCTCGAAAGGTACCGGGTACTGCTGAATCGATTTTAGCAGGCAAATCTTTTTGCAATTAGCCAACCAGGTGCAAAAAATGGACACGTCATTTAAAATCTGATTATTCATCTGATCGATTCATTGTCTAAATATAAATTCAAGAACAAATTAAAGATCATTTTGCTAACATTGGTGTTCATCTTTTCAGTTTATTAAAAGTAGTCTTTACTACTCATTCTATGTCATTTGTAATTTCAATGTAATAAACGATCGTTCAAAAAAGCAACATAAACGCTTAATTATCTGAAATTTCAGCTATATATTGTAACCTACTGTAAGTTTTTCTTTAAAAAATGTTGAATTCAGTATTCAAATTGATCATGAGAACAATTATGATCGTATAATTGCCGGACACGACCGACTTATTCAGTGGTCATGCTTGCACGGTCTCGAACTGAATGCGGACAAATGCAAATCTCTCATCATCAAGAAGCGTAATTACACACTTGACACGTTGGAGATACCTTTTGTGACAAATGTTGAGTTCTTGAAAATTTTGGGAGTTACATTCAACGAAGAATGGACCTGGTCCAGCCACACTAATTGCCTCATATGCATTGCCTCCCGTCGACTGTACGCCTTTCGAATGTTGAAACAGCAACCTCTGTCGAAGGAGGTCCTCATTAATGCCTACAGTGCTCTCGTAAGGTCTGTCATTGAGTATTGTGGGCCTCTTCTAATTGGTATTGCTACGACGGATTCTAATCGTTTGGAGGCGCTTCAGAAACGATTTCATCGAGTAGTGTGTGGAAAACATTGTGCTGATGAGTGTTTACCGACTTTGCAAACGAGGCGTGAAAATCTGTCCCTACGTTTTTTGAAGAAAATCATGTGTGATGATCACTTATTGCATGACTTTTTACCAGCTGTTTCTCCTACTGGTAGATTTATTCTCCCAGCACACAGAACTCAGCGTCTTGCACGGTGTTTCTTTATTTGTGCATGCGTATCATTCAACAATTTACATGAACGATGAAAATTTACATTTCAATTTTTTTCTCTGTGTTACTTATATTATTTATTTTGCATTTCTCTTTTTTTGCATTTTAATATGACTTACATCAGCATCGAAGTACATTGTCTAAGATATTCTTTGCTTTCTACAAGTGTATGTGACTTTCCTTGTGCTGTATCGATTTCCATTCTAAAAAATAAACGTATATTATTATTATTATTATTATTAAATCCCTCTAGACGATGGGTCAGGCGAGTGCACTCGGGGAATTAAGGGTGTTGGTGTCTTTTATTGACTTAATAGTCGTCATTCTCTAAAAAACCGTTTTGTGAAAATAGACACACTGACAAAAAATAGAGATGCATGATCGGATTTTTGGTGCATCAATTAGAAAGTCAGGTAAATAACCGCAATTTGATAAATGCTTTTATTTTCCGAGATGCATTTAGTGATAAACTCCTTGTCAATAACAGATTTTACCAATTTCTTTCTTGTAGATTCCAATTGTCTGAATTTATTTCTCTGTACGGGTGAAAACCTTTTCATGAAATTGCGAGATCGACAATTCATAATAAAATCAAGTACCATAAAATTACGACGCTTCAGAATTCTGCTGATTCTATTCTGAAGTGACATACTAGATAGGCGCAATTTTATTCAGTCATTAGTTAAGTACTAGACACGCAAGTCTTAAGAAAATACATTTCAGTGAACTCTAAAGTTCACCAAACACAGCTAAACAGTAATTTCGCATGTTATCTTTGCGATTTAGTGTGGGCTTTAACGATCTGATGAAAACTGCTTCCAAAGTTCGGAGAGAGAATGTTCTATGACATTTTCCAGAACTGTGAACTCTTCTTCGTCAGACGGAGACCATCAAGGTGAGACATTTTGTGCTGTGCTTTTATTTTGTTGAGTTTCCTTATTGTCATTTCACCACTTTTTTCTATGTAAGCAACGAGCCAATGCTCTTCCTGCTTTCTGTCTGGCATTCTGTTTCTGCATTGAGCAGGATTGTCAAACGAAACAACTTTGAAGGAGCTTTTGGCTCTTTTTTTTTGAAGACTTGAAGAGAAGACTGTAAGTAATTTCGTCAAATCAATATGAAATTTGAAACTTTTTGTGTACTTAAAATCGATTAACATGCACTACTATATGCATTGTGGTAAAATGGAGAATATGGATAAATAGGCCCATTAATGAATAATGAGTGTCGAACTGCATATGAAAGGCAGTGCAAAGTGTGACTTTCTTTCAATCATTTCCCTGTTATAATACACTTGACTCATAGGAAGGTGACATTTACACTTTCCCAATTTAAATGTCCTGTCGATCTTGTATCCTCTGTTGCCGCATCAGTTGAATGCGCACCACAAACATTCATCGATGAAATGTCTGACTGTTGTCGAGGAAGTTGAAGCTCTTCTTGGCAAGAATCATTTGAATGAGGTTTGAAAGAATGAAAGTTGGAATTGCTTGTTTTAGTCTCGCGCATGACCAATGAACTCGAGTTAGGCAGAGTGTCATTTAAACGATTCAATAAAATATGATTCTCACTTCTCAACACGTCAATTTCTCGCTGAGTTCGAAGCTCTGAAGCTTTCCACATGAGCAATAGCTCCTGTTTCGTTACAAACTCTAAATCTGCTTTAATCGTGTCAAGATTAACTTGACGCTCTGCTCTGCAGTCATTTTCTTTCTTTTGTAAGCTTGTATTGAGATTCACAGATTCACATTTATCATGATAGCGACTATCACTCCCAAAAATCATTCCAATTTCAGAGTGTGCTTTATCACTTTGCATCACAGGTCGAATTTTTCGCTGGGATTTTATCAAATTACTTCGTCGCGGAAGTAAAGTTCTTGAGCGTTTAAATTCATTTACAATTCGTTGTTGAGCAGGTAGTTTTGATAACACTCCTGCCTTGCTTGATAATTGATCTTGATTATTATCAGAGCAAGATCGGCTTACGGGAACATTGACATCATATGAAGAATTTAAAGATGGCAAAGAAGTTGATGTGATGCAATTTCCAGTTTGAGCATTTGATGCAGGGCGACTTGTTTCAACTTTCGATTTCTCAGAACCCTCTCGATGAATTCTGCAAAACAACATGACATGTGATAAAGGGATAAATGGATATAGAAGACATTTTTTGGTCTCTATATTTTGAAGACAATCAGATAAAACCGCACGCTTTTTAACCGCGCAATTTCGTCGCAGTGCACTCAAAAGCCGAAGCATGTTTAAGTTGATAAAACAATGTGAATTATCGAAATTTGGGATTAAAATGGAGCATAATGATAACAATAACAACAACAATAGTAATCGTTTCACACGCGATTAGCAGCACACATTGTTATATTGCTTCAATCAAGATCCAAACATCGTGCATCGGTAGGCATGCAAATCATAGAATAAGTGCAGTTTTCGATTTTAGTGGAAAACATTCATATAAACAACACATACTGTGATCATAAAAATACATGGTTGTCTATGGGCAAGAGATCCTATAGGACTCATGTGTGCCCGAGACTATGCTTTAAACCCTAGAAACGGGGGACTGCTGTAAGTCGAACATCATGGAGACCTGAATCTGTAAGACTTTATGAAGTTTGATGGCCATGCGATAGGTAAATTACAGCCGCAAGTTTTTGTCACAAGACACCGTTATTCGATGATCTGTAGTGCCAGTAATAAGAATACTCATATTAGGCAATAACTAGCAAAGTCTATGTGAATCCAGACAAAACGCCTACGCAACATTTATATCTCAAGAAGTTGAGGTAGGAGTTGAATGAATGTACAGTAAGTCAAATGGCGAAAACGTAGCCCTATATAAACAACTTGTCCCTAAGGATATTAATGGAAAGTTTCAATAAAGGATTTTACGCATGTCAAGGATAAAGTGCTCCCTTCTATTTTTCTAATGAACACTCTTCCCTAAATTTGACAAGTTATGCGCTATTTTATCCTGTGCACATCCTGAAAATTAATGGGGGTAATGGGGGTCAGTAAGACAGTAAGTAACTCACAAATAATTGCCGTTTGCAGCAATCACATTTCTGCAGTGGTCAATCAATTTCAATGCTGCTCTTCTCATTACTTCTGGAGTAAAAGTCAAAGTTTCATTTAAGTAGGATTCTAAAGATTCCTTTGTCATTAACTCCAAATCACTTCTCTTCATTTCCAAAGCAGGAAATATCATGCGATCACATATATTTAAGTCAGGTGAATATGGAGCTTGATGCAGTAGCTGAACATTCTTGTCTGCCAAAAAGTTTTGAGTGTGGCGTGATACATGTGGTCGAGCGTTATCATGCATCAAAACCATATTCTCCCATGACACCTCTCTTCTTTCATTTCTTAAATCATGGTTAGTGAAAGAATTAACTGTGTCAATCAGAAAATTAGTATACAATTCGGAATCTACAGACTGATTCCTTTCAAGTACTGTAGAAAACGATAATCCATCAAAATTCACAGCAACAATTGCCATGAACTTTCTGTCGACGGTTAAACGTTTAGGAATTTGATCTCTATCAACATCACCATCAGCTGAACACCAAGACCTTCTGGTTTGAGGACAACCAACTGGCCTACAGAAAAACCATTTCTCGTCTGCAACTACAAGATTGCGATGGATATTGCGTCTTGTAAATTTCTCAATAAGCTCAGTGCAGCACGATACACGAGCCTCTTTGTTTGCCTCGGATAAATTATGTGGCACCCACTTATCTTGGATTGATCGCATATGCAGGTCTTCTGTCAGGATGTCGTAAATCATTCTATGATTTGTATCCAATTTATCAGCAAGCTCGTAGCACGTAATTCTTCTATTCACGGTCACCTCATCATCAACCATCTGAGTAAGATCGATTCTTTTCTGAGACTTTGGACGCCCACTTCCATCAATTCTATCAAATTGAATGCGACCTTCTCCAAACTCAGTCATAACTTGTTGTATACGTCTAACTGATATCCGCTTATCACCAAAAGCAGTTGTTATGATCTCGTGTATTTTTGTGCCTTTAAAGTTATTTCTTCTTAAAGTCTCGACGATTAGGTTGATGTCACGACTGTTGATCTCCATTGCGGCAGTCAAAATGAATGCTGGTTTTCGGAATCAAAATTAAATTGATTTCAAAGTGAATCCATGTTAAAGATAATAATGATTGTGTTTAAGATATCTATGATTCATGTGAAAAGTGGCGATGATGGAACAAACATGGAACAAACCAGAGACAATATACATGGATATCTGTATAGTAAGGATTCCGAACACGCCGTAGATGAGAATAGTCGCAAATGAAAAAGAAATCCATGTGCACATTCAAACGTCGATTTTTTGACTCGTGGGAAAATCAATAAGTTATAGCTATGGTTGATTTCTTTACTGATACGAAGCAGTCGTCTTCTACACGATAAATTGTTTTCACTTCAAAATGAAATGAATTTGACTTAGGCTTATTGCAGTTCAACATCTGAACTGTATTATTGCCGTTGCCGTATTGTAACTTACAAAGTTCTTTGATTCAAGTAACACCGAGTTGGTATAGAGCTAAATTGATTTTGAGTAGAGTGTCTCATCCCCTTACTATATAGATATCCATGCAATATAGTAGAGACAATGAACGGTTTACAGATATGACACAAACTTGTTTACAAAAGAATAAAATGATAAAGAATAATATCATAGAATCCAATTAAATGAACCATATAAAAAACGCAATTTTTTATGTGATGACCTATGTAACTTAATTGAATATATTCTTATACCATGCAATTCAATTATAATCCAACTTTTATACAAAACTAAATCTATATCAATAGAACATGAACTCAGGATGATAGTCAACATTACATAAAAATCTAGCCATATCCCACGATGCATATAATAGATATACAGGGTGTGCATAAAGTTTGTACCTGGTTTTAACCAGCTGTCATTTTGAAGCTAAATGTTCAAATTCAAATTTTATCCAGCGCAAGTAATGATGAGGCCCCTAAGTTTTGCTTGCAGCAATATTCAATGTCAAATATCTTTGACTATCATAGATTATCTCGGAAAAACATCTTGAAGAACACCTGAAGTTAAAAGTTTCTGCAATTGACAATTATTTTTCAGCAATGCATAATACTTAATTTTTACTTACATGATTTTCACTATATACAGCACTTTATTATGAAATATGAAATAACTGAACAATAAAAACTTCTTAAAAAAAAAAAAATTAAAAAAAAATATATTCTAAATTACTGTTTGAAAGTTTTTAGAGACATGTTTCAGTTGAAGTGATATACATGTGGTTTCTTGGTGAGCAATAGAAAAACTTTTTTTCCTTTGAATTGAAGAAGAAGGTTTTGTCGGGTAAATCTTCAAAATAGACGACTAAACAAATAAAAAGCCGTGGATTAAATGGGGGTTTCTGGCTCTCATCTGGAGAATCGCCATCTCTTCCTCATCATCCGGAAAAAAAGTTCATCATGCATGCATGTGTGCGTGCGCTCATCTTGTGATCGCGCTGATCTGATTTTTTCTCTTGATCTTTTATTTTTTTTTTTGATTCATCTGATTTTTTGATCATCTGTTCTTCTTTTTATCATTCATACTTCATTTTTTCAAGTTTTTTTTTTTTTTTTTTTGCATTTTTATTGTTTTTTGTGGTTTTTCCGTGCTTAGTGTACTGCTCACCCATCTGATCACGATCTATCGTCGTTTCCACCCGATAGTAGAATTCAACACATTTGGCATTTCCCGAGCAGCATTCATGGTGTTTCAGCAGGAGTCAAGTGTTTTGGCAGTTCGTTATCATTCCATCCTTTTCGACGTCATCGCAATTCGACGTTCATTTCAATCTTCAGCTGTGATGCATCTCTTCTTTTTGATTTCTTTTGATAAAAAAAATAGCCTTGTCAAATTTTTTATCCGAATATTGAATTTTTTCACGTGACTGTGACGATCATCTTCATCATCATCAAGAGATTCACCAATCACATGATTACAGAACACGAGAAATAGATCCGGATCGGTGCAACTTGATGACGTAAAGTTATTGTTTAGAGAGAGAGGGAGAGCGTGTCGACACAAAAGCGTTGTCACAAAGAAAAAAAATAATAAAATAAAAGTTAATGGAAATCCCTGTTAAATGAGTTACTTTTGACTTGACAATGAACTTTCCTCTTAAAAAGCAGTTACTGTTTAACAAGGAGCCATATAAAAAAAAAATGAAGAAGAAAAAGAAAGTATAATGTGGTTGGTGTTCAGCATTCCAGAAACAACCATTTCGGTCGACGATGAAAGTTTTTCAACTTGTATGTTAGACCTGAAGACTGACAAGATGGGACATTAAGTGCAGGGACGCTTTTGGACAAAACATCTTTGTTAAACCAGACGTAGCATTTCTTGAGAGAAGAGGAATAGCGCTTGAGAGATGGATTGAGAATGATGAGGCCTACGTTGGACGATGGCGATCAATTATATATAAAAAAACAAAAAGCTGTTTCTTTATGGCAATGTTATTGATTTTATCAACATCTCAAATCAGTTATTCTGACATCTGAATCGTGCATCAAACCTCCAACATAATGTTTCTCTTGTTTCTCGTAACAAGAACTTTTTATTGAAATGCTATGTATTATCTTTAAAGCATGTCTCAACCTACATTTTGCTATATGATCATGCGTTTAAGTCCGACGCTTTCTGCATTGCTCTTGAAAAAAATCCATCGACTGTTAATTCTATCAACAAGCGCGCCTGGCTACTTTTGTGCAACTCACAATCTCTGTTCCATAAGTTGGATGAGCTTAAAGCGTTGGTCAAAATAGTTAAGCCCAACTTTGTCTGTGTCACAATCCTGGTTCACTCTCGACATTGATGACGCAATGATTCAAATTCCAGGCTTTACTTTCTAACCGAAATGATCGACAAGACGACCCAAATGACAAAAGACGCGGTGGAGGTACGATTATTTATGCATCGAGCAATATAACTTCAAGTTCTGCAAATATTCCTCCTCACTTTCATAAACCACCTAGAGTGGAATTTAATTTTGTTAAAGTGAATAATGTCAAAATTTCTTTCCTTATGTGTGCTTATATATTCCACCTGGACTGAACACTGAGACTTTTTCTTGTTTTCGCCAATTTTTCATTAACATCATGGATCACGTTTTGCGAGATATTCCTGAAGCTGACTTGTACATTTGCGGTGACTTTAATCGGTACGACTTTTCATTTCTTGAGCACGAGTTTGATCTGAATAACATCATTCACGTACCAACTTTTCGTGATGTAACTTAAGACAAATTCTTTTGTGATTCCAATAATATAGACAATTTCAATGTAGTTTCTGTACCTCCTTTGGGGAGTGCCATTAATGCACACAATATTGTCGTGATTTCTAGGAAAGATGTCAATGCTGATTGTCATGAGAACGTTTTTTATCGAAAGTTGTATGATCCTCGCAAGTCGATTCATTTTGTCTCAACATTTCTGAGACTGACTGACTGGTCTAGATTTGTGAGTCTCAATCTGTAGATGAATGTGTCGGACACTTTTATGAGAAGTTATATTCTGCTATGTCAAAGATGCCTGTATTTTTTGTATCGATATGATCACTAAAAGATGGAGGGCATATAGGTGTAGCAATTATCCTTTGTTAAAGCATTAAAAGGAAAAAATCAAACGGGAAATTTACAGATCAAAGATGATTTGGAGCAAAAGAATGCGTTCTATCCCTAAAGGTGTTTGGTCAATCGTTAAGAATGTGCGTGGTAAGGACGACACGAATTTAATGCATCAACTTGTATCTCTTTTTCCGGATAAAGAATGCGCTGTTGAACATCTTAACAAGTTTTTCTCAAATTTTTTTCATGACCCTATTGACAATGATGTGACAGTTATTCCTGCAGGCAACAATATAAATATCTGTGAACCCTTTCTTGTCAACCGTCTACTTAAGAAGCTACGAACAGACAAAGTAATGGGAAGTGATTATATCCCCCTAATTCTGTTAAAGTTGTCGGCTGATGATATTTGTGAACCTTTGTCTTTTATTTTCAATTTGTTATTTCATACTTCTTGTATTCCTGATATTTGGAAATTGGCAGACATTTTACCAATCCCTAAGTCTGTGCCTGTTCAAAAAGAGAAACCAAGACCGATATCACTTCTCCCTATTTGTCCAAAATAAATGATACCATTTTACTCAGATATTGTGAAAGCATCGAGAAATGTTATGACAGTTCACAGTTTGCATACAGAAGCAATTCTTCCACTAAATGTACTCTAATTACCATTCATAAAAATATTGTACGATTTTTAGATAATCCTCATGTTGGGGCGGTAGGCACTGTAACTTTTGACATAAGTCACGTGTTCGATTATGTTCCCCACGATCTTCTTATCACTATTTTCCACACATTGAATTTTCCAGAATGTGAAGAACTCAGTAATTGAATTGAGAACTATGTCATGAATAGAAAGCAACGTGTAAGATTTGGTGACAAGTTAAGCCAAATAGCACATGTTTCAAGTGGTGTTCCACAAAGGCTCTATTTTCGGGCCATAGCTACCTCTTTTTCTATTTTCATGTCAACATATTCGGCTTTTGATTCTAGAGCTTATGTTATCAAGTACGCAGACGATGTCACTTTAGTCATTCCTGTATTGAAAGATCATTTGAAGATTTAAGTGTTGTAAATAGTGAAATCAATCATTTCAAATTTTGGTGCAAGAGAAATCGTATGTTCATCAATTCTGACACATCGCATGTATTAAATATCAACACTATTAATTGCAGCCTACATCCCGTTCCCTCATTGAAAAATGTCAGCGTTTTCTTGGGTCTAATTTTTAATGACATTATCCTGGTCTCACCACTTTGACTTCATTATTGCAAAATTGTCAAAACGATTGTATGTGTTGCGTATCTTAAAGCCCATGCTGACTCACAATCAATTGATTGAAGTTTTCTTTGCCATAATTCAGTCTGTTATGGATTATGCATCACCTGTGTTTTTGAATCCAGGCAAAGGTTTAGATGAACGTCTCCTACGATTTTGTAAGCGTGCTTTTTACATCATCCATGGTTGTGATATACGTAGCTGCACCCGGTGTGGTCTATTTTCTATTTATGAGAGATGTCAGAGGCTTGCTATGAATCTTTTCAACAATGTGAGCCTCAACCATTCACATGTCTTACACCGTTTGCTGCCGAATGTATCAGAGCGAAGTAATCGTTTCATATTGTCATATGCTAGAACGTCTCGTAGACAAAATAGTTCCATTTTCTCCTGTTCCGTATTATATAATGACATAACTTCAAATTGACTTTATGACGTTGCTTTCACCTCCACGATTCTCATTTGGAGGTTTGTTGTACTTTTTTTGCCAATAAACGCTTATTACTTATTATAAAGTTGTTGGTTAGAAATCCTCGAACTTCTGAAACTCAATGTAGGTGAGCACTATCCTAATGGAGCGGCGTGGGTTTGCGCTTCCTTCACCTCTTCGGTACCAGAATGAAAAAAATTCAAACGTGGCTTTGTGGCTACTGATAGTAGCACCTACATAAAAAATTGGGATTAGTGATCTCGTAATGAAACATTGCTCACCACTCTGTAATCATCGTCCCTGGAACACTAGGCCCATACCTCATCGACATAGTGAAGAACCCTGTTCTTCAAATTACACAGTTGTGCCAGTTGTTCTCAGACAGAGTGGAAGTTTCTTAATCAGACTGTGTGGTTGTAAATTCATTTCATTTCAGGAAGAGTGAATAAGTTCATGATAAACATTACATATCGCAATCCGCGCCATTTTCTAATCTTCATAGGCCTGTAGTTGTTGAGAAAAGAAAATCTCATACAGCGCAAGTTTTTCTCTATTGATTTATGGAGTAGTGCTCCATAGAATCTCAGTCAGCGACGTTGCTTTGCAAAGTCATGTTGAGCTGTACTCTTGCAAGATTTCGTGAATTTGAACTCTCTTTTTATACTCGTGAATTTTATCTTCTTCTGCGCTAGGTCTCCCAGAGCAAGGTCAATCCTGGAATGAACCCGTTTCTTTGAGCCTGACGTAACTTAATGTCATAGGGCTATGTTTGTATGTGGCTATATTTCTTGCCTCCCCATTTATCAATTTGCGTTCAACCAAAGTATCAGATTTCAGCTTTGCCCTAAGCATTATAATGTTGTATGCGGCCATCAGTAGCTAGCATGCCGGCAAGTATTGAAACTTTTCCTGTAATTTGAATCATCACACGCGAATAAATTATTTAAAATTTATCTCAGCTTTTATTCAAATACGCTAATTTTCTGTGCAGCATTTTTACACGAGCAAGTTTTGGTAATGCAAAGCTTAAATTTGCAATCTAGGATAAATAAGCAATTTAAATAGCCATCTATGACAAAAAATAAGCATGTGCTGTTTACGAGAAATTCATGTGACTCGAATTGTGCCATTTAATGCATTCAAATATAACATCTGGCAGTTTGTGTTTGAAATGCATTGTGACATCAAGCATTGTTGTAAACAAAACTTAAGGGTCTCATCACTGCGTGTGATGAATATAATTTGATTTTGAACATTTCGATTAGAATGACAGTGAGTTAAAACCAGGAACAAACTTTATGGGCACCCTGGAATCTATACCTTGAAAATCTACAAGACTATTCAGAACAGATTGTTGAGCTTTCATAGGTATATGTAACCCTTATACAGTGTTGTGAAGGTTAATAACCGGCAATAATTACCCAAAGCATATTTAATCGGTATCTTACATTACATCCCATGTGAGCTACGTACGCAAGCGAGTCACTTCAGTGAACATTTCAAATTGAATGAAATCCAATGAAACTGATTGTATTGCCATGATACTTCAAAATCCAGGACACATTAATTCAGTCACTGGCTCCGTTACTTTGGATTTTGCTGTTATGCTTCTGTTTGTACTGTATATCGTGCATCATATTTTGTAGAAAACATTCGTCATTCTATTATACCTTATGAATTACCAGTTAAAATGATACTAGAATGATTTTGTGAAACAAATGTTATGTTTGGGAGTTGCTACAGGTAGAAAGTTGACATGTGGAGAATCTTTCATTAAGTGCTGATGTTTTCTGTAGTGTTCTTTATGATGAAGTAGGCCTATTTCGATATTAGAACTGTTATGACCATTTTTACACTATCAAATTCAGTTCAGTTTTTTCCATCTAATGGAAAAGGAAAACAACATGGTACTAACTTGTATTAATATTGTTTGCTAAGTCAGTTGCTTACATAAAGGTACATTGATCGCTGAAAAACCTATGAGGACCGTTAAGATAATGTTTACTACATCATAAAGCCAGTTATTTCTAATATTGCGCTTCAATCTGTTTAAGAATAATTTAAGGAATATGTGTTTGTATTTTATGATTTCGAATCCGGCGAAACGTACCAACTCCAAGCTACTCCGACTGCGCATCCTTAGTCCTACTTACTATTTAAATTGTCAAAATATAAACATATAACAGAAGTAGACATGCCTACATATGAAAAAGTCTTTGAAAAATTCATATCTGGCAATAATGGAAACTTGATGACTACTGCGTATTTTAACTTTGAGATGCAAAATAAATCGCTGCTTACTTATTTTTCATTAAATAACGACTAATTCATATAACTAACATGTATTTTCCTCTTAAATAAAAATAAAAACTCAATAAATTTCCTTATTATCATAATAAGAGAGAAAGAAAATTTTGTTGTGAAAACCTCTTGATTCTGCTTAAAATAGAACATTTTGGAATCTTCTTCACAAGCATAGCAAAGATGTTGGACGTTTCCAATCGCACGAACACAATCTTCATAATCCCATAAGCAGCAATCGACCTGAAGGCCACTTCTTAAATCGTCACTATAGTCGCCGTCAGCTTTCAACGAATTCTGTGATGTTCTCAAATTGGTCGAGCAAACATCCATAGGATAGCACAACCATCCATTCACCATATCCGGTCAGGTTAATTTTTACAAAACAGCTTGTTCGATGATATGCTATTATCCTTACTGAAATCCTTATTTTATATCAGCAACAGAATTGAAGCAGCAAAAATCGCATACCTTTAGACTTTTGATCACAACAGCCAAAATTGATATTGGTAAACTTTGACATATGAGCAATCGATGAACTTGTTATCGAATAACAATAATCATATTTATCAAATATGCAAGCATCCTTTTTTTGTACGCAATCTCCAAGTGTCCCATATTACCCCAACGTACGCTACAGATAGCCTACTCTTATCATGATATCCCATTCAAACCATTTTATCTCTTTCCATTAATGATTAATGCTGGATTTATCTGTTGTAGTGATCGTTCGTCATAGTGTGAATTGCAGTATTCACTTGACTTCGCTAGTTTCACTCATACGTTCAGTTAAGTACACACTAAGCACTACACTTCCCAGTGTTCACTACAAAGTGATCAATGCATAGTGAACTTTTTTATTCATAGCAATTGAAGTGTTTACTTCGAAATCCGTGGTGATCTGTGAAAACTAACTTTTATTCACACGGCCCAATTGTTTGATTGTCTTTGGCTTCTAGCTTGGAGCAGTTCTCGTCAAAAAAGTTATTTCATGGCATATTTCGCTACTATTTTTCATGTGGCCACACTTAAGAAGTAAAACTGAGGAAATTCGTTTATAATCAAAAGCTTCAAACACCTTTGCTATTATCTGAAGGGGAGCAATTGGTGTGAAATCAATTGTTGAGGAATTATCCTTTTTCGGCATTGGCATTATTTTTACCATAGATGATTTTTACAGCTTTCCACGTGCTCGGTAACTTTTATGTTATCAGGAACGCAATGAATATACATGGACTATAGACTTGCACAACACATGCAGCATATTTTGAAAGTACAAGTGAAATCTCAGCAATGCAGCTCCTTGGGATTAGACTATGCGCATCCCATACATGACCATAGAAATATCAGCTTAAATTTCAACATCGTCACTTGATCTATGCTTCTATTCCTAATTGATCGAATTTAAATTATTGACAAATTCCCGTGGGCTCTGCTCACGGTAATCGAAGAAGGCTTCTGTCTTATATGTCCTCTCAACTTTTGCAGTTCCTTTGACAGAAATCGCTTGATAATAATAACAACAATGAACGCATTTTTCAAAAATGATCGTCAGTTGTGGCAATCGTGGGGATACGCAAGTTAGACAAGTCATGAGAATGAAGTATAAAGCAAAAATGTCTTAACAAACAGGTGAAGTGAAAAATTGAAGTTTGCATCCGTCATTGTAAAACTTTGACATGGAAATGATAAAGGATCTTTTACGCATTGCTGAGAATGTAAACGGCAGGTGAAGTTTGTGGGAATAGTTCATAATAGGCAAAGAAAGATTGTGCAAAGGATCTACTTTATCTTCGACCAATTGACTGAACAATCGAAAAGCCACTACCACTACCTTCCGTCGATATGATAGAGGGATGAACATGGAGGATTCGCAAATTCCTGAGCTACCAATTCATATATAGTAGAATGACATCAATAATGAATTCTCTCTAGGAGCTCTTCTGACTCTTTGTCAAGATCTGCGAACATGGGAGCAGTATAATCTTGTATGGACCTAAACTTTCAGATTAATATACTAATTAAACAGTTTTTCAGTTGTCTTATTACGAATATCTTTAACGCGGTTCTCGTACACACTCTATGAATGTGGGTTTTCCATTGCAACCTAGGGTCGAAGGTTATGCATGGTTGGAAATCACTCCAAACAAGAGACATGGTCTGCATATTTGATAAAGAGAATGTCTTCACTTGGCATGAGACTGATATCCGCCATTGAAGCATCCAAGCAGCAAAGAACCTAAAGAAGAACTCTGAGGGACACCGCTATCGACTGTTGCAAACGAGCTGTAGCCTTTTCGCCACAATTCTTATCCTACTTAAGGCCCGTCTATAGTTCGCTCTGTATGCGTATTCAGAGTGAAATCCAACGATATCGGCGAACTCTGTGAAATCGGTTGACAAGTAGGTCAACGATATTATATTTCAACGATCATGTATCCAATGGCAACCGAGTTTAACTACATTCAATGCAGAGCTTAACTATGTTGGTGGACAACTCTGTAGCGTCAGAATCGTACCGATTTCTGAAGCATTCAAAATGGAAGGTAGAGGCCATGCAAATGAGAAATGGATATCGAAGTGCAGAATCCGATATAGGAAAGAAGTATGGACACCACATTGCCACCAACTAAAATGGAAGTCCATCTGCAGATTCTACGGATGATAGATCTGCATAGTGTACTGATCAATGCTGCAGATCGACAAGACATGTGTAAATGATCTGCAGAGCTACCGAGTTGACTATAAATGGGCATTTAATTCGAGATAGTTATTGATAAAAATTGCCAGTCGGGACACCCGTAATTCTTCATCTTTTTCAATAAAATTTCATGGAGCACACAGTCAAAACCCTTCATCATGTCTACAGTCGAAGTATGACTGTTGAAGCTTCGATTGTTCAATGCTGAATATCATTCGCAATGAAAATTTCCATTTCAATCAATGCTCACGTCGTAGATGCTTTTGGTCTATACACAAATTGTCTTGCATCGAATTTTGAGAGGAATTCTCCTCCCAATCGCTTGACAGATATCTTCTCAAACAACCACTCTGGAATTGGCAACAACGAGATCGGTCGTAAATTATTAATATTTAGCGGTGAGGTTTTCGGCAAAGGCGAGACGTCAGCTATCTTACAAAGTAATGAGATGTCTGCCTTATCTGCCCACATCAAAAATGTATTCAAGGGGCTTGGCGTGAGAATCTGATAGCTTGACTTGAACCATACTAATGTAGGAATTTGATCCGAGCCTGCCGCTTTACGTAAAAGCTGGCGCACCTCGGCTTCACCAATGAGGAATGGAATGTCAAACGGTTTCGAAAATTCATCGGTTCGGTGAAAGGGATTGGAAAGGAGCTGACAATGCTTAGCTTGATTTCCTAATGAATATCATTTACTGCATTACCAGCTTTACTGTTAGGTAACCAATTTCGAGAACGTCATTCGACGATGGACGAGACGGTGTGTCCTAATCAGTGTTATGAGACATAAACCATGAAAATGATTAAATTGACGTTGTTTACAAAACGTAAACCCTTCACCTCAATAAGTGAAGTCTCATAAAATGTGATGTATGATTTCGGGAATTTGACATCTGAAAAGAGCAGTAAAAGTACCAATCGTCCATAAATTTCAGCTTGATACTCCTATTTGTGTTACTTGTACTGAATTTCAAAATAAGAATGTTGACAATTTGTCAACCTTGGCCTGACAAGGATTAAAATGCTTCTGTAGATGCTCCAAATTACTTTGCTGCTATTTCACGTTGACTCAATTCCATCTTTGCCTTTGAAAATCTCTGTATTGACTTTGTCTCTAAAGTGTTGATGCAGAGTCCAGTCTTTATTTCTGTGTGCCTCGTATCTCTTATTAGTTAGCACTATGATAGCATTCATCATCCATGGCGGATCCTTCGTTGATCGATTAATAGAGGTTGCGTGTTAGCAGTGTTGCCATTCAAGATATTGCCATTTAAGATGGAGTTTGTTAGAGGAAGACTGAACGCAGGAAGAAGCATGAAATTACCAAAAATAGAAGCATCGGAAAATCCGCACCAAAACGCAAGACAGAACCAGAATGTACAGATGCAAATCGATTAACCACTTCACACCGTAAAGGAGCTCCGGAGCCATTTACATGATGCATTGAGTATCCAACTAAAGTCATGGCGTTAGCCATGATGTATGTACACGTTCTCTGACGCTTGTAGCCTTACCTCGCCGAAGGAACTGTAAATTAGCATAAATTAATTGAAGTACTGAAGACTCTATTATTCAATGCCACAGACCAAGAAATGGTTTTAAGAAAAAAAGAAAGAAAGAAGAAATGGTTCACTTTTTTTTCTCCACGCATGAATCCTGTCATCATGAAAGGACATGGTGAAACGGGATTTGTCAGTAAAGAGGACATTTACCCATTGCTAGGCCGTCCAACTTGTGTTCGGTGCACCATCTTTCTCTATTCCTTCTGTGACGCTGTTGTAGAGGAATTCGTACTGCTGGGACCCTTGATTAGGGAAGCCTCATGTACACGATTTCGAATCGTTTGATCTGTAACATATATCTCTTCTGTTGTTCCCAGTTGTTGGTTTATGTGATTTGCTGTCATTGTTCGGTTTTGTAGCGCTTGGAGCACGATGAACGGGTCTTGCGATCGTGTTGTTGCTCGCGTTCTTGGAGAACGCCTCCTCTGATTTCCCTGTCTCCATGATGCGGTTCTCTAGCCTCTGTACCACAGAAAGGCTAACATCAACTCTTCTTGCAGTCTCATGCATAGAGAGGCCACTTTCCAAAAACCCCATGACCTTTCCGCGAGCAAATTCAGACAGCTTGCACCTTGATGACATGTTTCATTCATACCAAGGTAAGTTGCATAAACGCAGCTATCTGAAGGACCCGTAACTTTTTTTATAGTTAAGGGGTGACTAATAATGTGGTGCATGCTGCATGTAGTCTGCTTGAGAAGGACAAGCGCTTAATAAAAAAGCTTTAACGCCGATGTCACAAAGTGATTTCGATTGCTCTTTTGTAAAGATAATTGTTTGCCGAACGTCTCTCAATTTCAAGAGCGTCAGTCATGTAAGCTACTTAAAGAAGCACTTTGTGATAATCATGGTCTTACGAGCATAATGCCAAAGTTCCTGTACGGTGGGCGACGGCCTCTTCAGCCTTTCTGTAAAGCAAATGGACTTCAAACTTCCTTTGTTCTTCTTTGCATCGCTAAACTGATGAAGAATCGTATAGGTGATTCCTGATACCTTTGCTCTGCATCTTCACTTTTTGTAATCACGATTTCCATTTTTTTGACAAAAAAGATTTCCACTGCATGAGAACAAGACAATTGGATTTACTAGGCCTATTGTGAATAAATTGACATTAATACCATAATTAAGTTAACTCGATCAGTTAACTCATAGCAGAAGGCATAGGCCTATTCCTTATCAGTTATGTAAGTCATGGCCACTCCTCGTGCTACTTTGTATAAACTGCAAGAAGATGGGGCTAGCTTTGTTTGGTGGCCCGAAACCTCTTAAGCAGGACACATCCACTGACGCTCCCCTCCTCTCATGCATAAATCTGCAAAGTAGCGATAATCTATGCACTTACATCTAATAAGTAGACTTACTTCAACATTTCGCTGCTTATGTCAAACACACTGATTTTGTAAGGGTCACGCTTGTGGGAGATCGATTTCTTTGTCTGAAACAATAAATAGTAGGTAAACAACCAGTAGCGCATTTAATGAATCTTCAAACATTGAACTAACGTTCTCCTTTGTAAACATTCTTTGAAAATTCCTGGTTTTCACAATGTCGATTATCTCCTTAGTGTATTCCGTTGGCATTATCAGACGCTCACTGTGAATTGTCCTATGAAGACGCTGTCAAAATTACAGAAAAGATATTTGGAGAAACCATGATAAATACAACTGATCTTTATCTGCATTGATGTCACTTTTTCCCTATCCCTTATGTAAAGATCGTGCAGCAATTATTAAAGCTAATTTAAAAAACTCTGCAGACCTACATTTACTACCATTATGAAGATTGAAGAGATAGCTCTGATACTTACGCCAGAGACACCGGCGAGGATGCTGCAAATGTTATTTCCCTATTATCTCTGCCTCTTCACGGCAATTGCTGCATCTTACTTATTTACAAAAGTTCAGAAATAAATTGAATGCAATTTATGATAATTATTCACTCCTAAAACATGATTCAATAAGGACAATATACGAATAATCAAAAACGCATCAATGTGTTTCTTGTAATCTGACTTTGAAGTGACATCATGCCATTAGAATACTGAATAGATCTCATACATAGTTATCGTGTTAATAATTCAATGGAAAAAAAGGTAACCATACAACAGAAAGATGCCCTCAGATTTGAATAATTTAAGCACTCAATTCATTAGACTCTGCAGTCTTAGGACTGCTCCGAATAACCAAAATTAGCTTATGACGTCCAGAAATTACTAAGCAAGCTGAGCGACTGTGCATCAGGCGGCTCCGCGTTTATGCATCCTGACTTTGCCATGAAGTTGATAATTAATCATAAAGATTGGAATGTGCCAGTTCTCTTCGGCATATGTAAGATAGACGTCCTCAGACTTGATCAAATTAAGCATTAAATACTTAAGTAACCATAAGCGCCATTTTTCATTTGTGATGATGACAAAAGAGCGATTACATTTACAAATTCAGAAGCGTGAACCAAAAATGATTATAAATTATACTGACAACTGATAAGGAATCAATGTCTTAAAAGGCTTCATCGTAGAAATGTACTTTGAATGCTTTCATTTACGCAATCATAGTTTATAACTAACGGCATGAAGCTGATTTACATATTTATCCAATAAAAGTTCTGCGATAAACATTAAAGGAAACTGAATCTTGACAACCTAGAAAATAGGACATCCAAAATTGAATGAAATTCCTCTGAAAGGATCAAATCTGTATATGGAGCAAGTATGCCAGACAGAGCTTCTGTCAAGCATTACGATTCATGTATGTGAAAGCGAAATAATTCCAAATTCTAGAGACATTGCTCTATTATGCATCAGCCAATCCTGGTGAAACTACTTGGAAAATGGTACGATTGACGAATATTCAAAAAAGAACATGTAAATTATCCAAATTTATGCAAATTTTCAATTACGCTATATACATGGAGATAAAGGCAAGACGGGTTCACCAAGTTAGACACACATACTATAGCACACACAGACACACACGTCCAATTGCGCGTGCGCCGCCGTCTCGATTCAGTGGACTCCGTGAAGTCGTTCAACCTTTCCACTGATGGCAAAATAGCCAAAGCGGTCCACTAAACCATGGATATCGGGAAGTTCATCTTCGCTGCATGAGACTGGAGTGCCCATCGTCAAACACTGCAAGCCGTCAGTAGTAGGCAAACCCATTATACTCTCCCCGGATTAGAACATTTCAATTTGGAACAGGAATGGAATTAGAACAGTTCAGATTGGAACAGAAATGTACCGAACTGGTTTAGAAATTGAGTGAATGGTTCTAATCCTCTATTATTTGAACTGGTGAATGCGAACATGAATGTACTGATCCGTCGTTGTTGCGAACAAAATAGTCTAGCGTGTTGAGGATGCGAGCACGGTTAGGTACATGCAAATGTTCCAAACTTGGTGATTTGGACATGAATGTATAAGTGGTGAGGATTGAAACGCTGAGGATTGATGCTCTGTTGAGTATTGATACTCTGTTGAGGATTAGTACTGAGGATGAGTGCGTAGATGTTCCAATGATCAACTTGTGATTTATTATCATGTTGAAGAATGAGAGTAATAAATATATGCATGGAGAAATGTTTTGAATGTTTAGAATGGTTTGTGTTTGAATGAGACAATTGTGACTATTGTGACAATCATTCATTCATTCATTCATTTCTGTTTTATGTTCTTTTTCAATTTTCTATCACACTCTATAATGAATAGTCGCCCAACATCGTGTATTGTTGCAAGAAATTTGGTTTCCAATACCAGTTATAGAAACTGTTACAAACTTAAATGAAAACATTCGAGCTGGTGAGCTAATTGAGCGGTTACTGGATTTATTCGAAAATACTACAAGACTAAATCTAGATCATAGTTGGATAGAAGATTTTTCGTGATGAAATTATAATGAGATACCTAAATATCAAACAGCAATTTTGATACAACGTGACGTGGCTGGGAAATCAGAAGAGAAACACTCGTCAAAAATTAATGCATAAGGTTCACCGGGAGACCATAGAACTCATTTGGATGAGGGGCGCAAATTGGAAAACGAAACATTTGAATTGTTGTGTTAAGTGAACTGTATTGAATGGCTTGAACGAACGAGGTCCATTCTTTTATTCCCATGTGAACACTTTGTATTATGTTCTCATTGTTATCATAATCAGAATGATTATATAAAAAAGTCCTATATGTGCAGAGTTTGTAGGATCATATGCGCATATGCATAGATCATGATGAGTCATCAAGCTCGCTTTTCATTGGCCATCATTGCTTTAGCCTGGCTGTGAGAGAGATGAGAAACTGCTCCAGTTCCACTCATTCATCGAACAAGATTGAACATGACCATCAGAAGCTATATCCCCTTAGCACTTGTTCATCAAGGCATGAAATTCACAGGATTTGTATTTCATTGTAGTGACGACGTAGCAGGTTACAAAGCTGACTTGATAGAATTGATTGAGGACATTTTGGAATTCTTCAAGTGTGAAGACAACATTGAGGTGCAGAAAATTCTAATGAACGCATTGATTGAGGTGCTGACAAGAGTGACCACATTTTGGCTGGAAGAAGTGGTCCAACCACTAAGTACAGCTCATACAATTCCTGCTCATTCTCGCTGTTTATGTTATTACAGAACACGACATTTCAACACATGCCTGCATGTCGTGATGACGTTCAGCCATTACGAACAAGATAGTGTAAAATTGAAAGTTGACATATTTGCTGGTCCACCATCCATGAGCATCAACGTGGCGGCGCTGGACCGTGGTGACACTGCTAAGTTTTGGGCATACTATGCGAGTCTTTTGCGCTTGTACGAAAATTGAATAGAATACATAATAATCAGAGGAGGTGCAAATTAATTCAAAATTCAGGTGATGACTTCATACGTGATTCAGCCTTTATAATTCACAAGTGTCTCCCAATATACAAGCCTTTGCTGAATCCTACGTTTATCAAAAACATTCTCAACTTTTCGAAGACTTCGGGTAGCGATAAAAACAGGAGACACATGATTCATGCCTTTATGGACATGCCAAATGACATCAGTAATATTATTTCGAAAGTGAAGTTTTTCCGGTGTTGCACTGCTGGCAAAAAACCAATAAATCAGAAGTTGACACGTCATCAGTTACTCACTGATATTGATTTAAGTCTATATGAGATGGGCGTGCGAGCTTTCAATATTCATCTTCAAGTGATCATCCGTCAGTGTTAGTACAATAAAAACAGCATGTCACCTAAAATGCACACAATTAAAGAAGAGGCCGACGCTGTTGATCGCGATCTTTTCAAATTTAGACCAACGTGAAGGGTTCAAGGAATCGGAAATACGTTTTACTTTCCAACACTTAATTATGGTGATGATGGATTATATTTGCAAGTCCCCTTTTTTCATAACATTTGGATGTCGTTATCTAGCTACAGCAATCTAAGACAAATGCGTGTCACATTTCCTAAATGCCAGCAAACAACACTAAGAATAATCGATTCATTCACAATGGAATGTGTTGAACTACCTGCCAGTGCTCCAGTATGTTGGAAGAAGAAATTGGAGTCAGGGAGTCAATAAAAAGATTTATTTAAGTTTGATGCTCTCTTCTTAAAATTATCTGACCATTTCCAAGCGTTTAGCGTGCTGTCAAACCCAATGAAATGTGGTGATCTCAATCGGGGACGGCACATGGACTTGGTACATGTCACTGGACTTAACATTGGTGCTCATGGTTCAACGGGTAAATGAGATTCTCTTCAGATGAAGGTGCTACAGTTGGTTTAAGTACCATTGCCAATTTACAAGTGCTTAATTCATACTCAAAACATTGCACCAAGTGAGCCGAAAGAATCTAAAGATGGAAAAGAAGTTAAGGATGTTGATGAAAGCAAGAGAAGGGGTCGCAAATCAAGGGACAACATGAAGCTATAACTGAGGCGACAGGATGCACAGACTGACTCGAACAGTTCCTTCGATTCTACTCTTGACTCCAATGTGGTACATTACAACTGCTTGTCGTTTCAATAAAACTTGTTTGGAAAACATTTACATGTTTTAAGTTCTAAACAAAATAATGGGTGCTAATAAATGATTGAGTAACTCTGAAATTACAGAGTTTTGGCCATTCACTGACCGCACAATCTCTGTGGCCGGACCAAGTCAGTCTGGTAAAACAACTTTTGTAGCTCAGCTACTGCAATATATAGGTGAGATGTTTAATGAGAAAATCAAACCGGTTAAATGGTACTACGATATTTTTCAACCAGATCTGCAATCTGCGCTTCGACAGTAGGAATATGAAGTAAAACAGGGGCTACCGCCAACTGACGATAACCGAGGAGGTGATCTGATTGTGCTGGATGATCTACTTCGCGAAAGCAAATCTTCAAAAGACGTAAACGGAATGTTTATTCAAACAAAACACCACAGACAAGCTTTTATCATCTACATCACTCAAAATATTTTTGAAAAGGGCAGAGAACTAGAAGTCTTAATACACATTATTTGGTGGTTTTCAAGAATCCGAAAGATAGTAGTCAGATGCATCATTTGAATAGACAAATATCACCTCACCAGCCTAAAACTCTTTCAAAAATATATGATGAAGTAACAAAGAAGCCACATGGATGCCTCTTTATTGATTGGAAACAGGAATGCCCATAGAGACTTCGATTTCGAACTGATATCATACCAAACTCTAGAGATGCAATCATAACATTCACTAACATGCATGATAACAGTTAATTGGAGCTTTCTGATATTATCATTGAAACAATGACAGTTTTAAGCAATGCATATGTGCTTCAGCTACTATGACATTTTCTAAATGATATTTCCAATTTTCTGTCATTCAAAAGCGAAATGTCTACAACTATCAATGACAAAAGATATTCAGGAAGCAAAAAATGTTGATCAGCCGGTTTCAGATCAACTTAAGCAATTGCCTCACCAGGATAAGTAAATTCAAAAGATTGACGATCCTTATCGGCGAATGCAGCTGCAGGTTGAAAATGTGGATGAAAGACGTCATGTCAGGGAAAAGCTGCGCAAATTGATGACTCCTTCAACTCCTCAAGCATACCGCATGCGAGCTGAACCGTTGTTTGATTTTATTGATCCCACTTAAAGTTCAATGAGCGGGAGAAATAATAGAAGAAATCGGCGATGTAATTAGGAACAGTCACATTGATGAAGTTCTACAATGTGCTGTGAGAGATGTAAGGTGACGGCTGGGTGCTCCACAAGGATATGATTACTTTCCAAAAGCGCTAGCTAATCACAATTTCCCTCATGATGCAATCGGAGGACCAACTGTAAATGAGCTGAATAAAGTGTTGACAAACGATTCTTCTAATGGGAAAGTAGTTACCACTGTGCCTACTGTGTTTCCAACTCCAGCTCCGAAGAGAAGGAGCGACGTTCAACACAAGCACCGAAGAGCAAATATTAGGTAAATAGAAGCATAATTGCTACCCATAAAATGTCTATGCAGAACATTTGTCGCTGTTTGAAGTCTCCGCTCTATAGTAAAGGAGAAGAGGGTATAGAAGTTGATGTCAATTACGTCAGCAGTTGCTGTGCAAGTAATACTCGAACGAGTTGTCGTCAAATTAAGGAGGATGAACGCAGCGGAAAAACAGAGACCAATTTTCTACGATTTCAATCATCCCGCATGCTTCAGTCGTCCGAGCGTTCTAGCTCGTGCAGTAGGTGTAGAAATAGAGACAGTCAAGAAATGGTTGAGAGTCTACCGACCTACACGCTACACAAGGATGCAAGGAAGCGGTTTCTAACTAGGAGATATGTTATCAGTAACACTGAGAGTCAATGGCAAGCAGATTTGGCTGATATGCAGGAGTTATCTTAATGCAATGAAGGTTACAAGTATATCCCAACCGTAATAGATACTTTATCATGATATGCTTGGGTTTTGCGCCTTGAAATCCAAGAGGATCAGAAGTTGAGGCGGCTTTTCATAGTATTCTAAATAGGAGAGGATCCCACAAAGAATACAAACAGATTAAGGAAAGGAATTCGAAAATTCCCACGTTCGTGGTCTACTTGAGCGATATAACACTGAGCTATTCACTGTCAAATGTGCCTTCAAAGCAGTGATGGTTGACAGATTTGATCGTACACTCAAGACAAAGATATGGCGTTATTCAAGTGCTAAAAATACACATGTCTGAATACATGTTAATGAAAATTTGTGAAAAATTACAATGAGAGCTATCATCGAGTCATTAAGAGACGTCCAATTGACGTCACTTGGGACTATGCAATGGAATCGTGGCTTCGTTTGTATGGCAAGGCACCAAAGACAGCTACCGACAAGAAAAAAATTAGCGTTGGTGATTGAGCTCGCATTCCTAAAGTTAAGTCTACATTCGATAAGGGTTATTTACCGAACTGGACCAAAGAAGTGTTCTTCGTCGATGGAGTCAATACAGACTTCAAACCAACCATGCGTAAGTTAATTGACTACCATGATAATCCAATTGAAGGGATATTCTACTCATATGAATTGCAAGCGGTTGATCGGAGCGAAGAAGTATATATGAGTGATGTAATAGTTAAGAAGAAAGGACATGGTAATCACATAAAATATCTCGTTAAATGGAAAGAATATCCTTATTTGTTCAACAGTGGGATAACCTATCAAGACTTGAGAAATGTAGAAGTAGGAGACATTAGAAGCTTTTAAGCTAATATTGGTGAATGACTACTGATCCCACATTACATCCAATAATGTCGTCTACTGAATTTAAAACAATTCTCCAGAGCAACAGTAATCCCAATATATTTCCAAAGAACAAACCATCGGAATATTCGGTTGAGCTTGCTAAGCCTCTTTATCTGAGTGGTCCTCATGAAGTTGCATTAACTTAAGTTACACATTACAAGGATATTAGTTTGCTAACGAATGATTATTTTGAAGTACACACTGAAGTGTGTGAAAGGAATGATTGTTTTTGCCTATTTTAGAATGGTCTGCATGGAACATGGAACTTTCATCATCTCACTTTACATCTTCTCTCACCATCGCTACTGTCTGTCAAGAACATGATCAAAATTGAAAAGCCATATGCAATGTCTTCCTTCAATTCTACAGATCCCAAACTCAGCTTGCAAGATGCAGAAAAGGCAGTTGGTAGAATGCTTCGACGAATAAATGATCTTTACTCTCACTTCAAATTAATTCTTTAAATCAGTTATAAAAGGCTCATTTAAACCATTGAAGGAAGGGAGGCATGTTCTGCAAAATTCAAATAAACACTTGACTCACACTCTAGAGTTTCCCAAAACTACATTTTCATCTTTTCATTGCTATAATGGACTTGGATGGAAGCCTGAAAGAACAGTTGCTGATTTTCAATGCACAATTGCACCGTTGTATGCACTACAGAAGAGGAGTGCCCGCGTTAAGGAAAAAGTTGAAGTTACTAAAAAGATTGAAGATGTTGCACGAAAGTTTCAAGGATCAGTACCAGATAATGAGTTGTGAATCTAAGAAGAAGTAACTTTTTCACTACTGCGGCGAAGGTAGAATTTCTTGTTTTTATTAAAAGGACACCATTGGAAAAACATAATTCCGCTGTTATTGACGAAGGATCTAAAAATTCAGAAACTATTCAAGCAAAAACCAGCCCACCGTGATTGACAGAATTAAATTAGACATATAACATTCAGTTGAATTGCAATACACTTAAGCCAACATCAAACGACACATAGTACATCAATGTGTATTCCGAAAAAATACTGGGTAGCGAGCAATTTGAAGGTTGAAAGTTTGAAAGCAACATCGGAAGTTTTCACAAAACTGAATGAATATGGTATACACTACCTCAATGCAAATGAGTACTTCTTTTCATATGATCGCTTAGAGATGCGAATGGTTTAAAAATAGGGAGAAATTATCTCATTCAACTCGACAAGATGTTGGCAACAATTCTAGGGTTGTCGAAATCCGCAATAAATGAAGGTACAACCACTGTCAATTCAGCACCTTCATTAGAGCGAGACATCAGTAAGTTATATGTTTTGTGCAAATTCGTTGAGTATATTAGATTTGGTGACATCGAGGCTCGATTGCTGCGCACATTTCCCCTATCATCCGTCCAGAAGCAGTTAATCAATCGTGAATTCATCAACAAAATGTATTTACCAATCAATCGAAGTGTTATCAATAGAATCGACACTTCAATTCATGATGATGCAGCTGCAATTGTTCTATTCTGTGGCGGTGTTACTGTGTTGACATTACATATTAAGAATCGAGACTAAGGCTTTTATGACAGGCAATGAAAGGCTTTTATAGCAGACCATCATATCAAAGCGAATATCCCGCATTTGCTGGAGGTAGGCGACAAGTAGGAGGAGCACTGTTTGGTGCATTAAGGCGTGCATTACTCCCCGGACTTAAAGGTTATGCACCACCAGTGATGAAACGCGTAGGAAACAGAGCTCTAGATTTTGGTTAAATGTTGCTGCGGATGCACTCCAAGTATCGGATATAGGTGAATCAATGAAGGTCCGTGCTAAGCAGTCAGATATTGATGCATTGGATGACCTAACAAAGTCGAGACAACCTGTTCGTACGAGGCGTAAGAACTCAAAACAGACTGGATCCGGTCGAGTTACTAAGCAAAGGCGAAGAGTTAGCAAGTCTAAATCGAAACGTCCTGCGAATAAGACAAGAAAGCGAAAGCGGAAATCGAAATCAGTTGGCAACAAGTCAAAACGAATAACATTAACATATTTCTAAAGTGGTCGAAATGTAATCGACTATCAATTTAGCTTTGTGCTTTTTTGATACACCACCCCAGCAAACTGACATAACTTCTTCAAGAATTGTTGACTATTTACCCCCAACAAACATTGTGGTAAATGAAATGCCCATTCAGTTTGATGTTGCTGCATATACTGATGACTATATTGACTGTCAATCCATTGAATTGGAATTGTGTGTGGAAATTAAGAAAACTGATGGTACTAACATTAATTCTAGGACACTAGGACAAAGTGGGGTTGGTTCATCTCCCAATTGCTAGTCTCTACTCAGATGTCACTTTGTCACTAACTAATAAGTAGATTGAAGGATGAAATTCATCATATCCATATGGAGCTTATTTACATACATTGACTCAATTTCAAAACCAGGCCAAACAAACACACTTACAAGCTGCTGGTTGGTCTACAGATCAGTCTGGTAGGTTCGATGATTTTGCTAATAGTGGCGTGAAAAGGTGTATGGAATTAACTGCCCATTCAGCTGAGCTACACCTAAAAGGTATTTTCCATCTAAATTTTTTCCGTCAATAGATACGTTTTCATCATCTGATAAGCGCTCCTCGTTATACTCCATTGAGTTGGTGGTAGGAGTCATCCTAAGCAAGTTGGTTCACCTACTCTTTTCAGATAGAGAGAGAGAGCGATCGGTGGCTCTACAAGGAAAGCCACATTCTTCTAAAATCCGTTCGAATTTGAATGTACGCATGTAACCTAAGGTAGTAATGCAATCATGTTATTTCATATGGCTAAAATACTTACTCTCTGTGATGGCGGGGTAGGCTTCGCAGCCCAGTTGCTACATGCGGGCTCACTGTTGACGTGTGGATAGAAATAAAACACAGTTTGAGTAGGAAAAACACTTGTAGGTTGTAAAGCGTGAAATACATATGAATACTTGAATTGCTGGTTTGATATTTCAAAATTACATTCCTTTCAGTAACCGAATAGCTTCTGCCCATTTTTGAATGCGCATGTGCATGCGTCTTGATAAAGCGCTTCGCAGTCTCACTATTTGTCGCCATGTGTGTTCGCAGATAGCTCTTGCAGGATAAGGAGCATCGAAAGCTACAATCCTGCCTGAGCGTGCACTCTTTGCATTGACTTTTCATGGAGTGAAGTACAGCCTGCTTGTACGTCTGGCAATAATCAAAGATAAATCGTTGGTGAGTGGACAGCTAGCACGAGCCATATTTGTAAATAAATGGATACATATCTAAAACAAAAGTAACTTGCATGGAGATGTAAACCAAAATGTCATGTTAACGTTTCAAGCTGTTTTGATGGTAGAACTCATTGACGTACCTACTTCTAAACTTAGAAAAAGTAGCATATAAACTGTTCCAAAGTCACTTTAAAGTAGTGGACATTATGCAAAAAAGAATAGCTAGTGTCTTAAAAAAATAGATAAATAAATTTCTTATTCATAACTTAAACTTCAACTTCAAGCTTATTAATTTTTTATTAAGTTATATTCTAGCTCTTTAGGTTTAGAACCTATTTTTGTACCTATTTCTACACTTAGAAGAAAGTAACATACAAAATGTTCCAAACTCACTTTAGAATAGTTTATTGTGTTGGAAAGATACGAGCTGACGTCTTGCTAGGCAGGCTAATAATTCAAAAATAAGTGAAGAACTCTCTTCAACACATTCTTTATATATTAAATTCACAAAGCAAGTGCTAGCAAGGACGCACTGACGTCATGTCATTGAGATGATATGGATGAATCAAATATATTCATTTAAACAAGATTCAAACTCAAACAGTTGACAATTTGAAACATGAATGACTTAAAGTTAAATCAGAGTCTGTTGAATGTGATCAAGTTATTTTGTAACTCTATAGGTTTAGAACTCATTGATGTACCTATTTCCAAACTTAAAAAAGTAGCATGTAAATTGTTCCAAAGCAATTGCGCTTCTGAATAGAATTATCACCCAATCATAATTTCTGATTTCTAAATTCGCGCACTTATCAATTGATCCATTTAAACAAACCCTATGGTGAACACAAGTGGCATCAGCTGAAGATGTTCAAAATGTATTTACGCACCAATCACATTTTCAAATTTTGCGCATTTATCAATCAATGCATTAAAACAAGACTACCTGGAAGACATGAGCCTAGGGTTAGGTTAATCTTAAGAAGTAAAAGTGTCCATGGCCCCCGGAGCCCATAAGTAAATAATTTTTCTGGGGCACTTCGCGCACTTTCATCCAAAAAATTTCTAGGGCGCGATGCGACCGAGAAATTTTGAGCCCATCACCCGCCCGCGGCGCGCCGTGTATGCCGTTAAAGTTCAGGTCAAGGTCAAGGATTGTCAAGTGTTGAGTATTATGATGATTTTGAGTTGCCAACTTCAACTTTGCAACTTGGTCAAAATCTCGAAAAATTATCCATTTTTCAAGAAAAACTTTACCACTTGCATACAACATGGATTATTTCAGCAAATAGGTACATACCTCATATCATTTGACAACTCTTTTAATTCTGATTCCAATGGTGCATTGTATGCATCATGTATGATAAAATCCTGAGTAGTTATATGCGTTTGAATGATAGACAGATTTTGAAAAATTTTAAAGTCAATTTTTTTCTATCGTTTTGTCTGTCTTCAACGCTGTCATACAACAAGTTTTTAGCAAATGGGTTCATACCCTCTATCATTGGAAGGCTCTTTTCATTCTCATTCTAATGATGTATTGTGTGCACTATGTGTGACACTTTCCTGAAGAACTGTGTGTCTTTGAATACTAGATATTTTTCACTATCTATCCTTACATGAAAATAGATGTTCTTTCAGAACTTTGATCACAACTTTCCCTCATATCCCGGAGGCAATCCCACTTTGAAAAGAAATCAAAACAGCAATAGTTGTACTCATGATAATTATAATATTAAAGAAGAAGAAGAATGAGGCAGTTATGATTAAAATGTTAGAATCTCCAGGTTTTCCAAATTCGGAAGCGATGGTATCTTCCGCAGGTCCACATGTACACTGACCTTTGTCTGTCCTGGCGCATTTGGATATCGTCTACGAGTGTCTGATTCAATGAAAGAAAACTGTGTCAAGACCTTGAGATTTTCGTCGCTAGGCTCGAGTCTCAGTTTCAGTCGCTTTGTATGCACTCTTTCTGGAGCGTTCCAAACTTTGACACTAATTCATGCCTCCATTGGTGGTCTTGATTCACTTTCGCTGAGATGTGAGTCAATCAAATCGAAGATGTTCGATACGGATTCCTCGGTTGGAACCGGCGATTAAGGTGGTGTGATGGGCCTACCATTTCGAATGCCTCGATAAATGTCTCAACTTCAGGATTGGAATTAATTGATTTGAATTGGTACAATTTCATGACTTATATGCTTTTGAACAAAGGAATTCCCCAACAGTCAATCAGAAGTGTTTTAATTTTCCCTACTTCGGCTATACAAGCCCGGGATAGTTCAGATCTGTTCTGATCCTCGCTACGTATCATGAATTCAAACAAACTCATCGTATGGGGCAGCACAACCGAACCAATTGAAGTCGCTGGAAGTGGCGATGAAGAACATTGAGGACAAGGAGAAAAATCGGGACATTTTCTTCTCCGGTACCTCCTCTGGGATGTACCTAATCGGTGGAAAGCTGGACACTGCCATTACACTCACATGTGTCTGCAAAGGGTATTTGTGGATGGTGCTCTCTGTGACTGCCCTCCAGCTGCGGAGAGGTCAACCGGTTGTTTGTTGTTTGTACCGTCCACATGACGGAGCATGACTATTCACGAAGCACTGCTTTCCATCAGCGGAGAGAGGACTTCCTCTCTGAGATGGATCCTATGTACCCAAACGCATTTTTACGTGTTTAATTAAACTAACATAGTAAATGTTGTCTTTTCACTTTGCAAACCATTATGGAATTTTGGAATCATAGCATCAAGAGCGTCAACACAAAGTCGCAAAGAGTAGAAGTAATAATAATATTAATTAGTATTCTTCATGTCGCTTGCAATGTATATCTACATAGAAGTAGAACAATCTCATACGTACGTAACTGCTACTAGCATAATTGAAATTTGAAAAAATAGCATAAAACAGAAATGAATGATCAATTCTCACAATGGTCACAATTGTCACAACCGAACACAAACCATTCTAAACATTCAAAGCAATTCTCCATGCATATATTTATCACTCTTATTCTTCAACATAATAAAAAATCACAAGTTGATCATTAGAACATCTACGTACTCATCCTCAGTACTCATCTTCATCACAATTAGAACATTATGTACTCATCCTCAACAGAGTATCAATCTTCAACGTTTCATTTATCACCGCTTATCCATTTATGTTCAGATCACCAAGTTTGGAACATTTGCATGTACCTAACCGTGCTCGCATCCTCAACACGCTAGACTATTTTGTTCGCAACAACGACGGATCAGTACATTTGTGTTCGCATTCATCAGTTCAAATAATAGAGGATTAGAACCATTCGCTCAATTTCTAAACCATTTCGGTACATTTCTGTTCCAATCTGAACTGTTCTAATTCCATTCCTGTTCCAAATTGAAATGTTCTAATCCGGGGAGAGTATAATGGGTTTACCTGCTACTGCCGTCATCATTTAGGTACCGCTGCCTTCACAACATGTGCCCACGGCATAGCACTGTTTTCAATGTCCATGTCCGTTCTAGGTTTGACCCGTCAAGAACGAGTTTTGTCCATTCAAAATTGACAATTCTATTTCAAAGTGCAGCGGTAGAAAAGAGTTTGGTCATCAATTGATTACTAATTTTTTGTTCTTCTTTGTCTCTATGAACACACTATAGTCACTCTATAGACACTTGCAATACAGACGGATGTTGTTGAAAATAAGGGATTGACTTGATGCATTGCATATGTTTGAGGAAATCCCTGAGGCCCGATGTTGGCAAGAAAAACAAATTCAATTATTCTGAGCACTTTCGTGCGCTCTGCCAATCATCTGCAGAGAAACTAAAACGATCGGACACAAACAGGTTGAACATACATTAAATAGGCATGCAATGATGGAATCAATGATTGTCCGTAATGAAACACAATAAACAATGGATTGCACTTAAACCGAAAACAGAAATAATCTATTGAAATCACTGCTAAAAACTCGATGTGAAGTGGCAAGTCAAGATAAGAAAAAATAACAAAGATAATCATAGAAGGGAAGCTAACGCAACACACAGTCCCACGCAAATTCCAAGTCGTGATCGACCTTTCCGCCAAGTTTTCGGTTCCAGATCGCCTCTTTGATCAGTCTCCTTCTCCAATTACTTACTCTCTTTGCTGACCTCTGCTGCACTAGAAAATTCTAAAATAGTGATGATGGGTTAGGCATATTGCTAATTAAAAGTTAGTGGGAACCGAAAAGCTTCGATCTTGAGCTATCCTTTGTTTAGGCCGAGAACCTTCGCGATGCGTCGTCATCCATTGTCCTTCCAGATTGGTCCACATAAACCCATTCGCACACCGAACAGTTGAACGAGTAGACGACACCGAATTGCCCCGGAGGATATGGGCGTTTGCGCGCAAGACTTGACCTTAGAGTTCTTATAGGTCTCATTCTGGCCTCAACCCCGGCACCACGGAGAACTGCAGAAAGCCGCTCCGACACTCCATCTACATACGACAAAGTCACACGCCGTGAAGGGGCCTCTCGTTCATCAGAATCATTCCTGTGGCTCATCCAACCAGTCCTAAGATCTGCCCTGTCTGTCCAACCTGATCGTGTCCCCGGGACGAGCAAACCGAATAATTTTGTTAGAAACTTGCTAGCTGTTTGCTAATTTTGTGAAAAATAGAAATTTTGATAAATTCCTACTATGTTTGCTAATTTTGTTAGAGGCCTACCAGTTTCTAAGCAAAATAATAAAATTATAAAAAACTTTTTAATTTTATTAAATATTTATGAAATATTAGTCAAATTATCCTATAGTCAGAACAAAACATTAATTAAATACATGTTTTCAGATAAGATCTGATATGCCATCCAAAACGCAGTGTGTTGTCAGGATCATTAAACTTTTGATTGACAAGAATCGATGAGAAATTGTCACAAAAGGCATTGATTCACTAATATCTCTCATTGAAGACCTGTGATTCGATGCTTGGTCAAATGAGCTTGAAAATAAGTTTCAGCACGAATGTAGCAATCAGATCTTGTGTTCGAAATTGTATGTTTTACTTCCATATAGCTTGTATGAATCTTGTGTATTATCTTTGTGAAAACTACTCGATGCGTCATGATATGAGCCCTAAATCGAAGAAACAGTTTAAGTCGTGTGAAATTTCACCGACTCTGAGATCCTATCAAACTGTAGTAATCGCTTCGAACTTGCTCTAATCGTTCTCAGGAAACGATAGGAATTCCCGTGACGAGAATCCTATATTGGGTGCTATATTTAGAAGTCTGTTTAAGGCGCTCAGAGAGTTGCTATCATTTCCCGATGTTTCACGAGTGTGTCACGAGCATGTTGCACGAGTAATCAGTTTTCATGATTATTTCTAAAGTATTACTTCATTCTAATGCATCCCAACCTCTGCAATTATTGAATTTATATTTCTGACCTATTCTGAGAAGGGATTATCATGTCTTCAAGATGGCGAGCCTCCCGACTTCGAACATTGCAAAGCATTTCTTCGCCGCGCTCTACGTCTATCAGTCAGTTCACGGATTCCTCATGAATTGTGTGTGGGTGTGATTCCGCTCGTCGAAGTGAAGACTGACGGCGCAGTTTTCTCTATTCATTGAAGATACTGTAATATGCATGTTGTCATCCTTTGTTTAAGATCATTAGCGTCGAGTGTCCAGATGGAGTGTATATGGTGCGTCAAATTATTCAGACATGTGAGTAGCAAATAAATTGTATTTGTAAATCAGGTAAAAACAGATGACTTGAAAAAACATTCTAAGCCAACCATTCAAATTATAATGTCCTTCAATTACCAAATAAAATGTACATTCAGTTAAAGAATTAATCGTGTGATTCATCATGATAGGAGATGGAGACTTCGATCCTTGATGATGAGGCATATTTCCCAAAAATAGGGGTGGTAAATAAACATTAATTTCCTCCATTTAAAAAATTGCAAGCGTTCTCCGGATTCTCGAATAGAATCCGCAGCGTATGTGGCTGCCTTCCAGTGGGTGTTTCATTCGGGAGCTGGTCGGTACGATGATGATAGTGTGGTCCCTCATCAAATCGTATCAAATCATAAGAAAGTTAACTTCCTCTGAAATTCATCAGCATCGAGTATAGAGAGAGAATCCATATTCTATGGACAATCCTCACCATGACAGCGCGCACCTCTTAGCAATGTGCACAGCAGTCGTCCCATGCGTCATTGAATCTACTGAAAATCTATTCTTGAGAGAGAAAGGGATACTAAAAAGTAGTCCACCAATGTGGCATTGAAACTGTCCAAGATACATGACTGAAGTGAAGTGGTCGTGCTAAACATCAAGATCACAGGGCTTCTTTGGGACCACACTATTATCACTGCACCAGCTGGTCGTATGGAAAAAGATTGAATCTTCTTTTAATTCGCTGATTGATACTGTCGATAATGTAGCTTGCGTGCACATCTAAAACCGTCGTTTGTCAGGCCTACATGCAGGGTTGGCATATTTTTTTAAATACGAATTTTTGTGGTTTTTTAAATAGGTCAAATGCTTCACTGTATAATTTGGATTTGTGCAAGACATTTGAGGGTACGTTATTGTTACTGATTTCAGTTAATGGGGAAATTATTTGACATCAATATCAAATCGGATTTTCTGCTTAACCGGCATATGTTGTCCACCGTGGGAAAATGTGTTATGGATTAATTCGTGCTGTTGTAAATTATTGGGATGATAAAGGATACTAAGATAGTTAAAAATATCACCTGATTGATTCTTATAATACAAGCTCGATCAAAACCTGTGTCATCTTCCTATTTTCAATTATGCTACATTCTGTATGGCCTATTCCTTTCTCTTATGTGCGTCAAATACATTCAATACTTTTTGCATCAAAACTCTATTGTGCATTTCAGACCGCAATATCATTGTCTATCAAGGAGATATCATAAATGGGAACTGATTGAAACTGACCAAACCAGCACAATTGATGGTAGAGGAACAATTACGACAGTTCTGTAGGCTGACATCTGCTGATGAGGTCAGTCTTTAAATTATGTGATTCTTTGCCACTGCCTCCGAATGTTTTGGTTTTAGCAGCATTGAGTTTTTCTGCTGTTAATCCTTGGAGCATTTCGTAGCAGGATGACTTCGATCAACAGTTACAATGTATAAATATGTAGGGCTATTCTTGTCACTGCCTCCGAATGTTTTGGTTTTAGCAGCATTGAGTTTTTCTGCTGTTAATCCTTGGAGCATTTCGTAGCAGGATGACTTCGATCAACAGTTATAATGTATAAATATGTAGGGCTATTCTTGTCACTGCCTCCGAATGTTTTGGTTTTAGCAGCATTGAGTTTTTCTGCTGTTAATCCTTGGAGCATTTCGCAGCAGGATGACTTCGATCAACAATATATTCAATTAATATCAACGGTAAATTTCATCAATGTTTTGCTACGGCGTAGGGTAACTGTAATTTTATCAATAGAATGTGAGCGGTCTGCGAACCCACTTTATGCGTCAAGATCAAACCCACAAGTTTTATGATGTGTAAATTATACATGTTATAATTATAATGCAATATATTTACACATCGTTAAACTTAGTTTCATCTTGACTCATTAAGTGGATTCGCAGGATGCTCACATTTTATTGATAAAACTACAGTTCATCTACGATATATGTTGTGGCAAAATATTGGGGCATGTCTAGAAAACATTCTAAAAATGTTTTAAGATAACATTTTCATAATATTCTCATGTATTGTTATTTGAACATATAACATTTTTTGGAATGTTTTTATAGCAAATTCACGACATTTTCTGAACAGTTTTAGAATGTTTTTTCTTGGGAATTCACGTAAGAGTTGTGTAAGATAATATCAGAGAGAAATTTGAGACATTTTATTAGAATTTTATCAAATAATTTGCTATTTGCTAAAAATTGGCAAATCATCAGCTATGTTAGATAAATATTTGATAAATTTTTAGTAGAAGTTTAGTAAAATGTTGTCAAGTATTTGCCAAATATTTAACAAAAGCATCTGGTGTGTTCGTCCCGGGTCCGAACGTTTTAGTTTCTCTAAAGATGATGCGCGGAGCGCACCGCAAGTGCTCAGAATAATTGAGTTTGCTTTTTTTTAACAACATCGGGTCTCTAACAAACAACTGATGGATGCTAGTTGCTACATTCAATGATAGCTGATCGTTTTCGTCTTGAAATCAATGTTCAAATAATAATTAATGAAGTCCATATCAATATATTTCATGAAGCATATCGATTACGAGATCCATCGACAAATGTGTAATGACTCCTACCCATTGAATAATTTATGCTAAGACCTCTTGACCGCCATCAGGAAGATACACAACTTAATGTTGTAAACGATACTTGTTTAAGCCCTTACTTGTTAGTTGCTATTTGCCTCTTATGCGTTCTCTTATGCCTCAGTGCTGCATTATTTAAAGAGAAATGAAAATTACAACCAATTGCTTAATTCATGATTTTATTCAAACGGAAAGAAGCTTGAGCGAAAGATACGGGGGCTTATGCTTGCTATTTATCTATTATTCGTAATTTTCACATTTGACTTCCCTGTATTCTTCAAAGAAAACGGTCACTGATACTCTGGTAGTCAATTCATGATCTAGGACTAGGGTCCTTATGGTAGACTGATATTTCTGTCTGAGCGGCAATCTTTCTATTTCATTTACAGATAGATTCTTGTTGCATGATATTGCAATTTGGAATAACATCAGGATTTCTTTTTTGTGATCTCTGAACCAAACCTATACCTAAAACCGTAGAAATCCGATTTTTCGCTTTATTAAAGAAGTGAGATAGACTGGACAAAAGCAGTTTGTTGATGGTCATTTCAGCCGCTCATTTATGCACCAATTATGATCAATATTACTGGATTTCTATGCAACGAAGGTGCATGAACGAAGGTTTATGGCTTAGTAAACCGCTTAAGGCCGTATCACATCACCTACAGGTTTTTCCATACAGAATCGCAAACAGTGAAAGCATATCCACGATAGCACAAGCTACTTCCACAGAACATCAGCATTTCCATGCTTAGTGCAAACAAATTCGCTCATCGTCGAATTAGCGCAAGCAAATCCGTATGCAGTGATTCCAAATTCATGAATACGTCTCATGTTCGCATGTCCCGCACCCAAAGTAACTATAAAACAAACAAAGTCGCGATTAATCAACCTGAATGTCTAGCATCATGATAGAGTCCAGTTTGTCGGATATTTCGAGTGAAAGCCAAGGATCAGGGGAAGCTTCACGAGGCCGGTATGCCAGAATAAGCTTGGACCTGAAGCAAAGGCTCATCTAGGCATGGGAAAGTGGTGGAGATTATGTAGCTGCATGCGCTGTTTTGAGCATCAATCCTTCAACAGCAAGGTCAATCATCTATCGCCATCAAAGAGGGGAAGATCTCACAGACAGACGCGGAGGGCGACGCAGTGAAGTCGTGAAGCTGTCTCCGACAGTCGTGCAGAACATCGTGGACCTCGTGGATCAGCATCCTAACTTCACGTTGCAGCAAATCAGGAATCATCTGCCAATCCCGCTTTCCGCTACCAGCATATCAAGGGCTCTAGATGGGCAGCTGATTGATCTCCATGAAGAAGTTGGAAGATTGCCCGACCAGGCGCAACGCATCCGATGTGAAAGAGGCCCGCTCAAGCTATGCAGAGTGGTATCTGGATGAGGGTATCAATAAATCTCTTGTCTATGTTGACGAAACATGCTTCAACATCTTCACAAAGCGCACGAGAGGAAGAGCGGTTGTTGGAAGACCAGCAGTGCGACAAGTGGGAGGACAACGCGGCCCAAACTTGTGCCTTCTCATGCCGATTTCTGCTGGTGTCGGGATCGTCTACTTTGAGCTTCATAGAGGCACAGTGAATGGTAAGTTTTCTACAAAATTTCTTGCATATCCACAAGTTTTTAATTCTCTTGTATTGTTTTTCAGGCGAAAGATTTCAACACTTTATGGACGCAATTTGGACGTTGTAGTTGCCAAGTGTGACATTTGCAATCCTTCCATTGTTATGGACAACGCACCAATTCATGGAGGCGCCAAGTGCGTTGAGATCCCTATCAAGAAGCTGCCTGCCTATAATCCTTTCTTGAATCCAATTGAAAATGCCTTCAGCGTCTTCAAGTTGAAGCTGCGATCCCTCTTACGGGAGGACAACAACATCAACATGATTGCGAGTGTCCCAGTTGGATTGTCCACTGCAGAGCATCGAATTAGGGTGCTTCATGACTTAGCTACAGGAATTTTAGAGGATCAAGTGACTGTGTCCAGTAGCAATGTTGATCACATGTGCACACATGTGATGCGTTACATGCATCGATGTTTAGCACTGGCGGATATAATTGGTTAGCCTTATCAATAAATTGATTGGATTACATGTGTATTTTTGATTCAAATCCTCTGGTTTTTAAGTAAAGTGAATTTGACTGCTAGAGATTCATTTTGCTTTCCTTATTTGTGAACCTGATTGCGATAATGCAGAACTAAATACATTGACGAAAATGATTGCGCTGTATGTGCGATTCTGTTTGCCGTTCAAGCGAATTTGATTGCAAAATTGAAGCATGAAATACATTGGCGAAATTGATTGTACTATCAATTGATATAGGCGAATATGTCTGCAAATTAGGTGAATTTGCTTGAAAAAACTTGCATTAATGAATTTGCTTCCACTAAAGCGAACTTGTTTGCATTCTTCACGAATGTGGGTGGAAAAACCTGTACGTGTTGTGTGTTGCACATTCAAAGTCATAGATATAAGTAGACTATTCATGTCTATGGTGAAATTTTAAGCGCTAAATTCAACAGTTAAATACGCATACGAACATGCAACACAATGAGAGGAATGAAATGTGAATGTAGCTGTCAAAACGCAGAAGTTGAAAATGTTCAACTAGAAAAAATCTGATTGGATGTGAAAGTCATTACCAGGAAGATCTATGAATAAAGAATTCTTTATCACACTATTCATAGACATCTTTGTTACAACGTTGCCGTGCAATAACTTCTTGCATGGTTATCCTGTATGTACAATGTACACTGAATCAAAAAAACGGAAACCCCTTCAATCTTGCATTACAGTGTTTTTATCCTTGTCTTTTATAGTTTAGGATTTGCTATTTCATCGTTTTGTTAAGTTCAGAAATCGGTGATACAAAAAAACAGCATGCTCGTTCAGATGGAGCATGTATTAACCAGAAAACATTCAAAAAATATTGATTGAAGATGCACACAAAGTTAATACCTTGTATGTCTGCCTTTCGCCAAAAGTAAAGCCCGAACTTTTCTGTTTTCACTGTCAGCCAAGTTGTGGAGCAATGATTCTGGAAGTCCGTCCCATTCCTCAATTAGAAGAGCTCTCAGTTCCTCCTAATTCATGGGATTCCTCCGGGCAACTCTTGTTTTCAGTATATCCCAAAAATTCTCAATAAGATTCAAGTCAGTGGATTTACTGGGCCAACGTTAAGTTCGAATACCCATGCCATCCTTGAAATCCTTGACAACACGGCATCGATGTGGCGTTGCATTGTCATCCATCAACAACCAGTTGCTGGATTCTCCCAGGGATTGGTGGGCAAACGGCAAAAGGTGATTCTGCAAAATGTCCTTATAGACCGTTCCAGTCACATTCTTGCAAATTACTAGATTTGTCCTCCCACTGTAATTAAATCCTGCCCAATCCTGGTTGGGTTCTCGCCACACACGTATCCTATTGTCAGTTCGCATGAGCTTGAACCGACTTTCATAATAAATAATAATTTCATATAATCTTTGATACACTCCCCTTTCCCTTTCCAAATTCCAATCCGATTACCGCAAGCATGCACCTGCATTCCACATACCTACCATTTGGTTTCTAGCACTGTCACTAATTTGCGGCATTTGGTAGATCTAGATCTCAGCTTGGTGTGCGCTTAATCAATCGCTAACAATTCACAAACAATCAACGCACATTGCAATGCATGCATGGTTGTTTCTTACAACATGTCACTATTGCGTAATATATCAGGCATCTCTGTGACTGTTGTCAAGTAACTTGGATATTGTAGAAAGGTCATCATGATTAATTAAATGCTATGAATTGTAAGCAAACAGAGACAATCAAAAATACAAAAGTGCTAGATAAGTTTACACTTAAAACAAAGTTCCTATATATGACAAACAGTGGTTTCCGTTTTTTTGATTCAGTGTATACATGTTTGCGTTTCACACGACGTTCAAAAAAACAACACGGACATGTAACACGCAAGTGATGTGATGCGGCCTTCTAACTTCTTGCGTGGTTGCATGTGCGTGTTTGTGTTCCACACGAGGTTCGAAGCGCGACACGCAACATGTAGGTAATGTGATAGGGCCTTAGGCTGCGTTTACACGTGCAACTTGATTCCTGACACTTCGATCCATGATGAGTCAGAAAAGAATGGACAAGCAATTGAAGTAAATGCATGCCTTCAATGATTGTGCTTCATGCATCACCAGACAAAAGCAATCTAGCGAATGGTGATAAAGAGAAATGCATTGATTCATCAGCTTATCATCCTCTGAGTGTCAACGAACTTTATTTACCACCTTTTACTGACACTCAGAGGATGATAAGCTGATGAATCAATGCATTTCTCTTTATCACCATTCGCTAGATTGCTTTTGTCTGGTGACGCATGAAGCCACAGAATTAGACAGGTCGTCTCTTCTTCTGTTTGGCTAGAAAGGAAGCATTGGAACATGTAACGTTAATAGAATGGCACAATCTGCTGACATAATACCATAGCAATCGAACAATAAGCAGCCAGTTCAACATTAAGTACGTCAAATTTTGCAAAGTTGCAGTGACTGTTATCAACTGGATCACACAGCCAAGAGACACAGTTGATTTCAAGTTCTACAGAGAAGCGTGTGAACGTTTTTTCATGCGCCTGCTAACTTTTTCGATAGTGATCGGAGGGTCCAAGAATATCGAGAAAACTTTTGAGCAATTATCTGAATTCTTCAAATCTGAAGGAATTGTGGCGATCGGAGCATTTTGAAGGAATTCAGAGAAATCCGCAAGCGACGCACGACTATTTTTCCTATCTCTGTAAGGTATTAAAAATTTCTTTTTGCCCACTTAATAAGTTCTTGCATGTGCCATTGTTTTGAATCAGTTTGCACTTCTAGCAAAGTGATGCAGTTAAACAATCTAATTCTGTGCATGAAGCACAATCATTGAAGGCATGCATTTACTTCAATTGCTTGTCCATTCTTTTCTGACTCATCATGGATCGAAGTGTCAGGAATCAAGTTGCACGTGTAAACGCAGCCTTAAAATTTTCCAACAGGGAAAGCTGATTTTGTTGACCGATATCATGGAGTCCACTGAATCGATATGATGCGGACGCGAATTTGGAACCATGTGTCTGTTTGTGCAGCAGTGTGTGTCGTGTGTCTTGGTCACTTAATGAACCCGTGCAAACGAGTCTTGTTTTGTCTTGTTCAATCATGCAATTTCTGCTATCAGTGCCGCTGGCACCAGTCCTGAAAATCATAGATATCTGAAAGTGCACCGCTGTATGAGATTAGAATGCTTGAGGTATATGATAGGTTCAGAAATATTGCCATAATGTATGTGTTATGCCGCAATCACACTGAGAGCAAAGCAAACACAAGTGTCGCGAGCAAATGCATGTCAGCAAGCTATTAATCTCTCTACTTTGCCGACTATGTGTCAGTGTACAACTGCTGTAATAATGTCTTTATATTTGTTGTAAAACGCATTGCTCGGAAACGCTTGGAAAAGCTCGTAGTGTGGCCGAGCACTAAGACATTTCGTAAGAGAGTGAAAATGAATGAATTGTGCTGTTGTAGTCTGCTAGCAAATCGTCACAGGTAACCGCCTGTGTAAACGAACAGGTCACTTACTTGACCGACACACTCTTGGGAGCCATCGAAATAGGTTGTTTATCTGAAGTTAACTAGAATGGAAATTGGTTCAAGGTCGCGGCACATCCGAAGGAACTAACTTCGGGCATGAGCCACCAATGAAAATATTAGAATTGCACATGTGACTGACAGTAACACAATTACACAGCTGCTGACAAGTATATCTAAGTGAAAATGCGTGAGATTTATGTGCCACTATTGTGTATTGCATGAAGCTTTACTTCCATTCTAAAGATCTTACTCTATGCTATCTACAGTCCGTTTCATAAAAAGTGGATCATCCTAAAATTTGACTGAATAAAACATAGGTATGATACAGAAAGCATTTTTCATGTTAATTCATGTCCCTAATATATTTAAATGTCCTTATATAATCTGATAAGCTATGATACAGTAACGGTTCTTAAGAAGCTAATATTTTGTGGCCCTACCCTTATTGTCAATGACATTACCAATTCGTCTAGGCATTGATTCGATGATATCGTTGATTTTTGACTGATCTAACTTTCTCCACTCTCTTTTTAGCAGTTACGTAAGTTGCGATACGTAAGTTGTGATACGCCATCTGTAGGTAGCAGTGAACGACGAACGTTACGTTTTAGAATACTCCATACATTTTCTATGGGATTCAGATCAGGAGAACGAGTTGACCAAGATAATGTCCTAAGCCCTAATTGAGACTTGTATAAGTTGACTCTACTACTCCTGTGACACGTAGCATTATCATCCATAAATAACCAAGTCGATGGATCACCAAGTTGATCTGTCATTTGGCCAATGTTCATTCGTAAAACATTCACATAGCGTTCAGAATTCATGGTTCCTTGCTGTATGTGAAGTTCAGAGCCATTGGTCCAAATGCCAGCCCAAATCAGTAGAGTCGCACCACTTTGTACCCGGGGACGATGTAAATTTCTCGGAATTTCCTGATCAGATTTTATCCATAATCTCAATCGACCATCACTATCCTTCAGACGGACTGATGTCTCATCAGACCAGACAACCCGATCCCATTGATTTCGCCAGTGACAATGACTCATTGCCCATCTGAGACGTCTTTTTGTATGCTGATCTGATAATTCGATCTGAGAGGGCCTCTTACAGCTCTCTTGAAATTCGACTCAATAAGTCTTCTACGTTTGGATGTTTTGCGTGGACGGCCAGAGCCCTCTTCACGACAGAGTCGAAAATCATCATTATGCCATTGATGCACACTTGTGTAAGGGACATTTAGTCGCTTGCTTGTAGCTCGAAAGAAAACCCTAGTTCTAGCAAGGCTGACACTTTGCCTTTTGTGAATGCGATCTCGTTATTGTTCATTTGTGCTTTGTATTGCTTTCAACCGGTAAGAGATAGATTTCTAGCTGAAAGCAATCAGGAGTGCTGCCAACACCACCGCAACGAAGTCAGGAAGCTATGGAACATGAAGTCCAGTTAATCACATGTAGCAGTTACATTATTGTTGATGAATAATGGTGCTATACTGGCTCTGATTGACCGATTTTCTTTATTTTTGTTTTGCTTGATAGCTTTTGGCTTGTAGAACAACATATTACATAACAAAGGAAACAAATGTAATTTTATAAGAGTGAGGTATGATTTTGTGTAACATTGCTAAATGAAGATCAAATTATCTACTACTTTTTTATCTATAACAGGAAAACAACTCAATATTCATGCTTGAAATTTCCAACAATGATATTAGTAAGCACGACTGACATATCTTCCAAATTTCAGAGAAATTCGTTCAAGTTTGGCGGAGTTAGACAAAGTTGAAGTTAAGGCGATGTTTAAGGGTGATCCATTTTTTATGAAACAATCTGTATTATTATTCAATTTCTGTGTGTCGAAGCAGATGGTGTATGGTGTAACAAGACGCGCAAGACTCAGTGGAAGTTCATTTAGTCAACCTGTGTATATGCGCCTTAGGTCTGGGAAGAATCCTACTCAATAGCAGGCTATTGGATAATGTAAGAATGAAAAACGGTTTCAAAGGGCTTTAAAAACTGGTAAGTGCCAAACTGATTCAATGCAGCGATTTTGATTCAGAAATGTTATAGATCAGATATGCAGATTACGTACTTTTACCAATCTCTTAAATGATGGCAGCTAGTTTTTGCTTTTCTGAGTTATGCCTTTTTAAGGCACAACAGCTAAAATCGATGTCAGAGTTGGAACCGGTGCAGATTTTGTGATCGGCACTGGTTTGGAAATTTCATACCATTTTCGGCAGCCTATGCAGGCTTGGAAGCATCACATCGGCACCGGCAGCCCATACCGGATTTTTGAATACTTATTGAATACTTGAATACTTATGTCAGTATTTATGTACCGCTTCTTATGTACATGCATTTCTATAAAGTCTTCATATATATCTTTTGAATTTCACAAGGAAAAACATATAATTTACAGTGATAAAAAACAAAAAACAATGTTACATAAAACATGCATGAACATTTTGAAAATTTACCTGACTAAAAAACATTGCCCATTGACTTTTGAAAATGTGTTGTTCGGGTAAATTCCTCCAATACGGTACTAGCCATCGAAAGAGTATGTGTTCAATCAATAGAGCGAATAAGGCTATGATAACGCCCACACCAACAGCAACAAAACTTCCTGATAGATGACTGATATTGTATCCTTTCTTCTTTCGACCAGTCTATGGAAACGAACACCGATGGATGAACAGTAAATAAATTGGTCATACATGTAAGTTTCAGAGTTTTAGTTGTATAATATAGCAACACAGTTAGAAACTGATAATATATTAGTAAATATTGTCATATACACAATTATGTGAAATCTGTAGTTGCGTATAGTGCCAAATGGATTTCATCTAAACTTATGCATTTATGATATAAATCATAGCACGCTTGACGAAGTTGTTCTGTTAAATAGTGATATTGAATCGGCTTTCGACAATTCCGAGAAAGTTGGATCAGTACTGGTAGACCTCTCAGAAGCCTACTACACAGATTGGCACCATGGTCTCACAGTAAAGCTCCTCAAAGTGATACCGTATAAACCTATGATTCGGATGATTATGGAGACAGGTAGAGGACGAAGCTTTTTCCTAAGAAGTGGTAGTCAAACATCAATACGCAGTTTCCTAAAGAATCGTGTACCTCAGGCTCCGTACTCGCTACCCTTCTGTTTAATGTATTCACTTACCATCTTCCAACCACAGTTAGCAAGAAATGTATGTATGCTGATGACATCACCATTATGACTTCTGGCAAACAATTCCCTACAATAGAGAGCGAACACTGTCATATGACTTGGAGTCCCTGGACCAATCCTTTCGACAATAGCGATTTAAAGTCAACATTTGCAAAACAGTTAGCTGCCCCTTTCACCTTGCCAACCGCTTTGCAGACTATCAGCTACAAGTCAAGCTCAGTAGCACTGTTATGCGCAACAACAAACATCCCAAATATCTTGGTATTACACTTGACAGGACTCTCACTTTCGAGAGGTATCTTCACCAAACAGCAGACAAAATTCAATCAGGAAGCGATCTACTTCGACACCTTGCCAGTAACAATTGTCGCGCAAGTTACCACGCTCTCAGGACATCCAGCCTCGCTTTGTGCTATTCAGTGGCAGAATATTACTCACCAGTCTTGACACATACGTGTAGTTGTCACTCCAAACTATTCGACACAGCACTTCATAATACCATGCGAATTGTCTCCGGTTGTAATGTTTTAATTTTCGATGAATTCTTTTGAGTTCTTGATTGACAAATCATAATCGTTCATTGACCTTTTCAATTCAAACCCAAAAGTAAAAAAGTTGTTTATTTCCAAAAAACATTGCAAAACAAAATTACAATGTTATCCATGGAATGCAGAAATGATTTATTTAGATTTCGGAATCCTAGTGGTTGGCAATTCCTTTTGTGACCATCCGCAACTCGTTGGCGCTTTTAAGAAACCTTGCTGTGTATTTCAAATACCTTGGAGTAAACGCATTTATCAATTTATGAAATTCAACTATAATATCGTAATAGCATAAATGTGGTGCAATTTGTTGCCCCATATTTTGATACTACAGACATTCTATCATGAAGTGATATAGAGTATCCACTTTCGAATTATTACAAAGTTTACATAGACGTTCTTCATCACAAAATCACAAATCAGTCTGTCATCACCGATAAGGATCAGCGCAGACCACAACGAATGGTCCAAGATCTTGAGCTAATCTTTTCCAGTATTATCCTAAAGAGTCGCGCAATCTTGTAGTTTGTCGACCCGAGGAGCGCTTCATTTCCAACGGAATCCACTCGGTTACTGCTAGCGTCCATCGATTGTCTGTCCTTCGGATGAGGTGTCCGGCCCATCTCTTCTTCGACTTGTCGGCCATCGACGGTCTTCATATCCCAATCTACTTCCATAGCTACCAGATATTTATGATTTTTGTCCTAAATTTTTATCATTAGAATTGATACAAAAAATCAGGTATCATTTCACGGTTTCCTCAAACCGGCATATTTTTAGATACGTCAGGCCAGAATGGTTCTCTTTTACAGTAGATATCCATTTTTGAAAACAAAGATAGTCGCCAACAAATTCATTATTAACCCTTCCATGTATATTGTACTCGCTTGAGGACATTTTGACCCACATCTTTTGGGCCCCAAAGCGACAAAAATTTATAACCAAAAGAAAGAGGAGATCAATGCGCTTCTAATGGCACCTCACCCGACTTCGTACGATCCCTAAAACGCCCGCAAATTGCATTTGAAGAAACTTTTTCTTTTTCAAAAACTTTAAATAATTCATGCATCATAGGGTTGAAGAAAACATATACATATGTGCAAAAGATAATTTTTCACACGAGTGCCTTCGTGGGTAATTCCACTTGGCCCAATCTTACTCAACATTTTTCGGCGCTACACTCTATTGAATCGCATGTCTAGCATGATGGTATCACCTCGTTGTCTATACGTTACCAACGCTATGTCGACGACGCATTTATTATAGTTCGTAAATTTGATGATGCTAAACGATGATTGAGTATTTTTCACTGACATTCAAATTTGCATTTCACACCAAAAGTGGCTCGCTTCCGTTTATGGAGGTTTTGGTGGTTTGAAATTGTACCCAAAAAGCCTTGACTTCAATTTACAGAAAGCCAACTGGGACTGGATTGTAGTTGGATTTTTCTCAGCTTTTTTTTATATATATATACATAAATTAATAGCTGAATATAACAACACGATTATCCTGAAAAGTTAATTATCGATGCCATAGAAAAAGCAGCAAATATTGATAGATCAGAACTTCTTCAGTCAAACCATGAAAGGAAAAATGAACAAACAATTCCTTTTGCATCAACTTACAATCCTCGCAATAAAAATATTTAGTCATTCATTTCCAATGCTAGAGTACTCTTAAAAAGTGATGGTCAAACAAAACATATTTTTATCGACAAAACCTTCATTAATAGCCAAAGACAACCAAACAATCTTCAACGAATTCTTTGTAAATCAAAATTCAATGAAACACAACAAAAATACTCCGTTAAAAAGTGCCAAGATCCTAGATGTGGGACTTGTGACTTTATAAAGGAAGCTTCAGACTACAATTTCAATGGAACATTATTCAAAATTAAATACAACATGGCATGCTCAACACAAAACGTAATTTACGTTATGACTTGCGGTGGATGCTTAAATTATTACATCGGTGAAACTGGAAACACAATAAGAGAACGTACTCAAATTCATAAACAACAAATTAACCAACCAAATTATAGACAACTCAAACTCAGTGAACATATTGATATCTGTGGACAAAAGAAATTTACAATCCTTCCATTCTATAAACTGCACAAAAATGATCCCATAGCACGCAAATGCAAGGAAAGATATTTCATCGACGTCTTTTCTCCCAAGCTAAACCAACTCTGATATCTTTGACCTATATGCACATTTTAAATATTGAACATTTACCATCTTATGTCATCTGTTACACTATTAAATGCACCTGAAGAGTAATAGAAAGCGCTCGTGCTATAGTTAAAAGTTTTGCATATTTTGAGAATTGATAATTTATATATATATATATATATATAAATAGAAAATGAATCAAAGCAAATGTAAATGAATATTAAAATTGAAAAAACTACTGATCTTAGACTCACGCCGACATGTTTCTGCCAGTAGTCTGGCTTCTCAAGGCGGTAAGTGATTTGAATTTATTGCTACAAAAATAATATAACAGAAATCTGACTTCATAAACAAAATATCTTGATTTTTAGGAAAAATCATAGAGTTCGTATGGCGTTGAGGGGTGGTTCGTAGATGTTAATGAAGATGGCCTCCTTGTGTTCACGATCTACCCTAGTAGATCCCAAAGGCATTTTATAGAATGGAGTGATTGAAAATTTAATGTCCATGCTATCTGCGCAGTTTCTTATGTGCTTGCTTACAGGTAGGTAAGAGTATTTAGCTTCCTGAATCTGTTGTCGATGGACAGTAACTCTATGGCGAAGGGTATCACCAGATTGGCCTATATAGTAATCATTACAACCTAAACAAGTTAATTTATAAATAAGGTTAGAAGAGCCACAAGTTAGGTTAGACCTAATACAAAACTCTTTACTTTTGAAAGAAGTCGTATCTCCTACCTCGATGTGATTACAGCATTTGCAACGACTTTGGTTACATTTAGTTACTCCTTTTATTTGAATTCGCTTATTTTTACGTAGTATGGATAGCAAAGACTTTGGTTGTCTCATACAAGATTTGAATTGGCAATTGGCAAAACTCCCAAAAGACTTTAAAGTATTAACCACTGGGTGAATTATGTTATGAAATATGCTTGGATTATTAGGGTTGTATGTATGAACGAAAGGAATTATTTCATCATTATTGTCAGTCTTGGGGCCTTTATTCATTGTACATGTATTTTCTTTAGCTCGATGAATCGAATTCTTTATTAGTTCCATAGGATAGCTCAGATTGATTAATCTATCTTCTAATTCTTGGAATCGTTTGCGTTTATTATTTTCATCTGACACTATTCGTTCTATTCTATGCGCTAACACAAAAGGGATGTTCCTTAAAATATGCCTGGGATGGCTAGAGGTAAAAGGGACATAATTGAAGCTGTCCGTCGGTTTATTATATATGTCAGTTTCTATTGACCCCTTTGAGATATTTTTGTACACAAGAACATCTAAAAAATTCAATGAGTGATTACTTTGTGATATTGTGAATTGAATAGAATCATGTAAATTACTCAGTAGTTGCTTAAACACCTCAAAATCCCCATAAGTATATTTCCATATCACCCAACAATCATCTAAGTATCGTGTCCATCCATTTATTATTTCTTCACATTTACTTTTTGGGTATATATCTTTCATTAATGTAAACATTTTTATCTCAAGAAACCCCATGACTAGATTTGCGTATGTTGGCGCTACCCGTGTGCCCATGGCTGTACCTCTGATTTGTAAAAAGAAAGAATCCTCGAAAGCAAAATAGTTATTTTCAAGAATGAATTCCAGACTTTTGATTATAAAAGATTTATCAATTCTATCAGGTATTAAACTATCACATTCGTTTAGCCAAAAACTAATTGACTCTAAACCAAGTTTAAGTGGAATAGATGTATATAAGGAAACAACGTCACATGTTACAAAGAAGCAATTTTCTATGCAGGTTTTAGGTAGTTTTTTCATGAAATTATAAGAATCCTTACAGTAGCTTGGTAAAGTAACAACTATTGGTTTTAATATTTCATCGAGTATTGAACTTAGCCGACAAGTAGGTGAATAGCGACTGCCAATAATAGGGCGAAATTTCAAATTTTTAGGAGGTACCATTTTACAGTATCCATAATTGTCAATTCTAAAATCCTTAAAAACGTCATAATGTTTGTGTAATTTTGGCAGACCGTAGAAATAAGGAATGTCACAGTCAAACTTAGTTAAAAATTCAAATTCCTTCTTTGTAAAATTAGATCTATAATTACTGCATAAATGCTTTACTTTATTAATGGTTGTGTTACAGTTGTAATCATTTACTTCTTGATAAGTGCTTTCGTCACTTAAGTGTTCTTCTCTTATTCGGTTACTATAGAAGGTGTAATCTAATATAACTATAGTACCACCTTTATCGGCCTGTGCCCAGTGAAGATCATTATTTCCTTTCAAATCATTTAAGGCTAAACGTTCACCAGAAGACATATTGGTAATGCGAGTGGATTTCTTATTTTTGCTTAAAACATCATTCGTTTGATTTTTAATCAAATTAATAACTACCTCGAGATTAGGATTCAAATCCTTTTGAGGAATGAAATCAGATTTATCCCATTTTAAGTTAAGACTCGGTTGAACAATTTCTTCTTCTCGATTTCTACATGTTTCATCACTGCACTGGTTAAAAAAGTCATGAAGACGTATTTTTCTGCAAAACTCATTGCTATCTTTAGCTAATTCATCTATGTTAGAGCCAGGGGTAGGAGTGAACTTTGCACCGCGCGACAAAAGCTTCCTAGCATCGGTTTCTAAATCAAAAGAAGATAAATTTAATACTGTGATACCCTTTCTCCTAAAAAATAACCATTATTATTCAAAATATCATACGAATCATCTCTCCAATTTTCATTTTCATCTAAATTATTTCTGTTATAATTTCGATTATTCATTCTGTTGTAATTTCTATTAAATGTTTTATTAGTATTGTAGGTACTTGTGTTATAAGGCCTATCCTCATTCCAAGCTTGCCTATTTGTGAATTGGTTATTCCTTCTATACGGGAACCTATTTTGATTAAAACGATTATATGAATCGTTGAAATTATTGACAGGTCGTCTTATTGGATTTTTACTCACAAATTTCTGATTTAAGTTTCTCCTATTATTATTTTTAGAGTTACTGTCCAGCGGAATCAGGTGCTTTACAGATTCAAAAAACTTACTCTTTAGCTCCCAAATAGATTTGCTGGTTGCTTCCTCTTTTTTAACAGTTTCTTGCCATTTAAGAATTTACTTTTGCGCTTCATCGTCGGAATAGCAATTATTGAGATAGGCGTATACTTCATTGTCAATCTTATCTACAAATTCCATTTTTGTAGCAGACATCATCAAAAGCCTTTTAATACAAGGAGGCCATCTTCATTAACATCTACGAACCACCCCTCAACGCCATACGAACTCTATGATTTTTCCTAAAAATCAAGATATTTTGTTTATGAAGTCAGATTTCTGTTATATTATTTTTGTAGCAATAAATTCAAATCACTTACCGCCTTGAGAAGCCAGACTACTGGCAGAAACATGTCGGCGTGAGTCTAAGATCAGTAGTTTTTTCAATTTTAATATATATATATATATATATATATATATATATATATATATATATATATATATATATATATATATATATATTTCAAACATAATTGATCAACTTCATAATTTTTTGAATGAAAAAATTCAGGCTAACACAAGTAAAGGTAAAATCAGGGGCTTATATGCAGAATTCATGGCGTGATACAAATACAGTTCAAAGTAAAAGCTTTCAAGACAAAACTGCGGAGAAAGAGAGTCAGGGTGACAAATTCAACTCTGTCAACCTGAGTTATATTGCATGTACGTGGACAACTGCTTTGCCATCTTCAAGACAGAGGCGGATGGCAAGCGGTTCTTAGAAAGTCTGAATTCTTTGGTTGATGAACTGCATTTCACAATGGAATTTGGTTCCAGTGGTACAATAAATTTTCTGGATACGACTGGTATAAGAACTGGTGTCTTTGATACCTCGCATCATTTGAAAGATGAAAACACTGGAATCTATATTCCTTCGAGTTATTATGCGACGATCTCGCACAAAATGGAAGCTATGAGATCTTTGTTTTTTCGCGCCTTTAAAATTTGCTCCAACCGTTGTAATTACCAAAAAGCGGTTGACAAGATAATTGATATTTTTAAAAACAATGGCTATGATGAGCACACAATTTCACGAGTGAGGAACAATATGGAAAAGAGAGCAAGCAGAGCAAAAGGAGAAAAAGCTGAAAATTAAAAGGTTGTATATTGGTCTGTTCCTTACATTGAGTCTACTAATAAAATGTTGATGCGTCGTATTCATGATATTAACGAAAAGTTGTCTGAAAAAGCTAGAATAGTCCCAGTTTTTAGAACCAACAAAATCCAAAATCATTTCAATTACAAAGATTCGATTGCGAACGCAGTTAAATCAAATGCTATGTATCTCTACACTTGTGATCGCTGTTCTATGCGATACGTTGACGCCACTAGACGTCATTTTGCTTCTCGCATTTTGGAACATTTAAAAGGATACCCGTGTCAAACTGAAATTTCTATGTACTCGTATCAACATATAGTCTGGGAGCCAAGCCGTCGTATCGTGCTTAAAAACGAAGTAAAAATGACACCCCTGCTATACTTTTCTTAACACTTTCATGTTGTTAAAGGGTGTATGGGACATCAGAAAACAGTTGTTAGCAATGCCAACTCTCTTGCAAAAGTTGCTTTAGGCCTACTTTTGTAAAACTATCACGATGTTAAAAATGCAAAGCATGGAGTGAGTACGGAACACAAAAGTAACTCTAGATATGGATTGAAACAATGTATACCTACGCACGACGTCTCATTTTGATTGTCTAGATGTCTTCTCATTCATAAATCTTGTTGGAAGTGAATACGTTAAAGAACGAAGTCGCCAGAGGTCAAAAGGTCACAAAACCTAGGTCAAAACTCAAAAATAGCACTTTTCTTAAAAAGACGCCTGACTCACTGCCTTGGAGCGATCAAATACTTCAAAATCAAACGGTAACCTCATCTAGGGACCCATGGGAAGTTTTTGAAACAGTTGTTTGGAGGTCATGACCCAATGACGTGATCACAGGTCAAATTTCTGTAAAGGTCAAATTTTAAAAAAATCAATAAAATCAGCTTTTTTGGTCTTATCGATATTCATACGCATTCCGTTAGCCTAGGCACAACCAGGAGATAGTTATCCATAGTTTACAAACATATTCTTCTGAAATCAATGATAATACTTAGACTAGAAGTTATCATTAGGCCTATTCAGCCGGTCAGTTATCATTAGGCCTATTCAGCCGGTCAAGAGGTCATTCGTAGCATACGTAATCGGCTACTTTTTCTCTATTTCATTATTTTACATTTCTCTATTTCATTATTTTACATTATTTACGTCACTTTTCATTATTGTTATTATATTATGTTGCTATTACATTAATTTATTACTTTGAAATATATATTTATTGTGACTCATTCGCATTTCCTATCCTCATTTTTTAAGGCACAATATGCATTTTTTCTGTAACTTCCTATAAAGACCAGCTCAAAATGAAAAGGACTCATGTTGCTCATATGTCTTGCTTATATTAGGTAAACATGACGCTGAAAACCATGAAAGTTACTATGAAAGTCATTGAAAAGTCATGTCATCCTCCTCACTATCTTCTTCCAGACGTCCACACTTCAAATGATGGCCATTGCAGCTACATGCGATTATGCATGCAGTTCCGTTTTTCGCACATGAACACTTTTGAAGGCAGCCTTTCTTGCATTTACAGAAAAGAAATTTAGCAGCCGCCATTTTGCTCTCTTTTGTCATCATAACAGGAACTAATGCTCCCTTCTGATCCAGCTTTCGTCCAAATTTCAAGGGTGAAAGGAGACACGGATTTGATTTTGCTGCTTCCTTGTATAAGCTGAATTGACAAAGACTTCTCAAAACATGTTGATGGAAAGCATCTTCTGTCGGTGGTAGCAAGCGTAAGTCGCGTTTAGTGGAAGTGAACAGATGAGTGCGTAAGCGGTCAAGAGAAAAACTGTACTCCGGTTTTCCATACAAACGACAAAAGAAGTCCCTAGCTTCATCAAAAACTGTAGAGTTAACATATGAATCATTATGAGAAAAGTCAACTATGTGATTCATTTTTCCAATCATTTGAAGAGCTACGTTAGTAGAGCGTTTTTTACTACGACCGAATGGATAACTGACGGAGTCACAGCCGGACAATACGTAGGAAGCTATCAAGGTTCCAGTCAGCACTAGTTTTTTCTTCTCCAAGTTCTCAGCAAGCTGGTTGACCAAGTCATGGATAGGCAAATGTGTCATTCTTCTCAACCCATAATTCAAGGACATGAGATAACCGTTGAGAATGAAACATTGCAAGAGCAATAATGTCTGTGTCCGTTGCATGTATGACAAACGAATTGCTTTCGGAACAGTTGGCTATGTGTGCGAAAATCCTCGTATCCGCTTCTTCGTGATTATTGTACCTTTCAAGTGGGGTTGTATCTTTGTTGGTCACACTAATGTGCTGATCTTCAATATCAAATATAAGGCTTATGCCCTCAGGCAAATGACATGTACTCCAGCACGAGGCAATGTATTTCAGAAAGTTCTGCTTGTTTTTGGGATTTGAGGTGAATGCTTTCCATTGTGGTATTTTCATGTTATCTGTGGGTTCATACTCAACCATGGCCAAATCTTCTTGGCGTCGCAATCTTTCATCACTTTTTAAACTCATTTCTCCAAAGTCGTATCTGTCAGCAACGAAATGTATTTCGCAACAATTTGCTGGGTTTTTTTTCAACAATTTCAGACGGTCACTATCAGAGAAATCACTAACAGGATTTCAGCTTAACAGGGTTTTCGTGAAACGCAAAAGGCACCCTCTAATAGTGATGCTCTTTTAGTGTCACTAACAGGTGTTTCGTAACAGACTTTCTTGCAACTGCCCCCAGGAAGTTGGTGAAAGACGATTGTCCCTAGAGTTTGAAAGCGATGAATAAATGCCATAGCATCAATTAGATAAACCGGCTTGGAGATCGAAGGTGGGAGCTCGCTCAAAGGGCTCTACGTCCCATTCAATTTAGTACGGATGGTCTCTAAGAAATCAACTTTGTTTCCTTTCCGCATTTTGTATGCATCTTTGTCATGTTTGCTCGGTTCAAATAGACTTGGAGGATAATTATACCATTCAAAACTGAATGCTTCAATCTTACCTTCCTCAGTCAAATCTTGAGTAAAACACAAGGCCCTCGTAACGATGCTTTCTTCCGATGCTATCATTTTCACTGGATCTTGTTTATTTTTCATTTTTTTTGCAAAGCAAAAGTCAGTATCTTTGGAGAAATTATCTTCGCGGCGCCACTCGTTCTTGCTTCTACAATAACATCCAATCCTAGTTGCTTGGCACGTACAACTTCTGACGCAATCAATATTTCTCCAGTTGAAATGTTAACTAGCTGTTCAGATTCAACATTCGGGGAAAAGGGATTTCTCATATCTTCAAAAACTGTGTTTCTAATTTTCAAAATTTTCTCAAAGTCATTTTTGCTTATTTTTTCATGATGGTCAGAAGTTACAGATTGTAGGTGTACCATTTGTTTCATGCTTTCAGAGACTGCTGTTAAGGTACGTAAAGCTTTTATGTACTTCTCTCTAGCTGTTTCTTTCTGAGTTATGCCTTTGAACAAGTTGTTTTTCCCTTCCTTATTATGCGTCTGCTCTAAAGCAAGATCTGTCCACACACCGTTGAAGCTACCATGTTTCTGATGAACAGCAAAGTTTCCAGCCTCAAATTCCACTTGACCTTCTGGTGCTGTGGTTGGGAGGTTCATCATTTCTTCGAGGTAAATTGGCAAGCATGACATGTATTTAGTATGTCCGGATGCCACGATGTATGGCAGCATGTTTTGGGCTTCTATTAGATGTTGTTCCCAAAGTCCGGCCCTTTCAGCGTTAACATAGCGCTTGAAAATCAGAACCATGTCAATGTACATATCCTAAAATTTGGCAGTTTCTCCAAACGAATTCTCAAATTCTTCCCATACATAGAGTAATGTGCTGAGGTTATCAAGAACACGATCGACATGCTTCCGCAAGTTATCTTTATCTTGTGCCTCGAAATCATTTCCAATGTCCTGTAATAGTTCAGTAATATGTGAAATCGATTCAACGTGACCAACTGTTTCTTTTTCTAACAACCATTGTTCAAAGGCTTCCCATTTTAGCATGAAGAATGCTTCGCAAAGCCAGGAATGATAACGTATCATTTTGTAATAATCCTTTCCTGCCATGACTTTGTTAGCTGTTCCCCGGTGGCATATCTCTGCTGTTACCAGCAAGTCTTCTATTCCACTTTCTTTCATCAGGAATCCGATCGAGCCCATGAAATTTTGAATTATGTGAAAGCCACCGAGACGAAGAATGACATCTTTATAGCGAACTGGATTCTTTTTCACTAGGCCTTTGATGATGTCATAAATAGCTTGATCACAAGTGACAACGGTCTTTGTCTGATTTAGCTTATTAGTCAGCGTCACAAAATAATCGAGAGAAGTTTTGACGTCTGGATCGGTTGGTGTTTGAGGGTATAATGGACCGTATCCTATTTCAGTCTTAGGTTTATCGTTTCCAGAATATAGCAAGAAAAAAGAATTCCATGTTGGAGTATTGTGAAACGCTGAATCATAATCGCCATCAGTTATCAGAAGTGTAGTCGGAAACATTCGCAACAAGAATAAAACAATGTTAGCATCTGATAAGTCCTGTCTTTCGCTTACTTTCGCTATGTCATCCAGTTTTACACAATTCAGTGCTCGCGCTTCCTTTCTATCCTTTAGAATGAGATGACTTTTAACTGAATGGAACTTATCAGGTATTTCTATAGTCGTTTTTTCGATTTTTCGGATCATAGGGAACTCTCCTGAATGTGTCTGTGGTGTCATTTCCGCTCGAATACTGATAAATGATATTGGTCGTTGCATCTAAGCTACCACCATCTTCTGTTTCTGAATGAAAATTCAGATTATCCAAGGCAGTTTGAAGGAAGCATCCATGTACGATATTCTCTGGAATATAAATCCCTTCGACTTCTTCTTTTTCGAGAACTTTATTAGCTATAGTAGTCACGTATCGCTGCGCACTACTATAAGAGATACAGTGTCCAAGTCGATTAGTCATAGTGATCAAGTTCTTGTTTCTGGTTTCCTTCAAAATATGTAAGGCTAGAACAACTTGCTTTGATGTAAGTTGTTTGTTCACCAAACTGAGTATAAGCTCATGACATGTTTCTTCTGCTCGTCCAGTAAATCAACTCGACCATCTTCATCCATCGAATCAGATGTGTCAAAAAGCAACCATGCCAAATGATTGTACAAGTTGACCGGAACTAGACTTGAGGTCGCTGAGCATGATACCTCTATTTCTGACATTTCTGTATCTCTTGAAACTTGTTTCAGCTCTGCGCGAATGTTTTTCGCAACTAAGTACGAATTCATAGAAGTGTTACACTTTTCATTTTCAGATTCGTTATCGGAGCTCGAAAGAAAATTGCTTTCGTTCAGATTAGATTTCAATTCGAAAACCTGACTGCACAATTCCTTTACAGTAAGCGATGTCGGACATACGAGACTTCTGCCTTTCAGTTTCACGGTTTGAACTAAGTCAGCTGTAAAGTGATTCACAATACGCTTGACCAGTCTATCGCGCCTACATTCAGTCTTACCATGTTCAGCTAATAAATCATTGTATCTCATCACAATTTGGTCAACTGAGTAAACGTGTCTCTCGTTGCGGAGTCCATCTGAGATTTCGGATACTAGAAGTGAAAATACTGCATCGTGCTGATTGGAATCTGAAGATATTTCTTTGTCATTCAGTGTACGTTTGTTCATATATCGACTCATGCAACTCCTGTGATAATGAAAATTGTTAGCCATCATATCTACACACGTTTCACCATGTCCTTTAATCTTGAATAACATGACTTCATCATTAATATCCTTTGCCTTCTTGTGTATAGCTCTTTCCCTCCCATCAGGCGTTGCAATGGCAATCAAGGTCCAAACTCCATAGCTATCTCTCTCTTTTTCACTAAGAAAACAGACAGATTTATTATATTCAAGAGATTTCCCAACCAAAGATGAAGAATCAGATCTTAGACGAATAGTCGAATTGTCTAAAGAGTCCGACTTCTCTCCTTTCGTTTGCTTAGACCTCAACTTTATGTTATCCAATGTTCTCTTGAGTGTATATTTGCTACGACAGATTACATGGACGATTGGTCTCTTTTCCAAGAAGGTAGCTTCATCCTCTAAATCACTCCAGATCTTCGCAAACAATTCATCCTTTCGTATGAAAATTGCCGACTTCAATTCTGGTAAACCTTTGCTTGTTATAGTGGACGTTTTTCCATGTTTTTTGGCTGCACTTTGACATATGATGCATTTCGAATAGTCAATTCTGAATTCAGGACAGGAGCTTGACCGACGCTTCTTTTTCGTGTTCCTCGAAAGTAATGGTTCCATATTTGAAGAAGGATCTTGTTAACCTGAAAAAAAGAAACGAAAAATGAAAATCGAAAAATGAGTTATCGACTTTAACATTAGTCCTATCTTATCCACCATTTCTTCAGAAAAATCAAAGTTTCAAAATAAATCATTTTCTGTTTCTAATTATCATTTTTTTCAAAATAATTTACAAGTTTTTTTGGTATCAAAAAAAATTGAGCAGGGGGTTCTAGGAAAACTCATTTTCTGTTTGTCATTATCATTATTTTCAGTTCTCGTGAAAAATGTGTACGATAAATGACGATTTAGATTCAATGAGGGATGCTATAAAGATGGAAATTGACTTACTTTATTCTCATCTGAACATTTCAGAAATGGAGGCTGAGAGCGTTGTACATGTGCCGCACACACGTTGATGTCGTTCGACACACGGTATGATGCAATACTTCCTTGCTCTACAAATCACAGTACATAGAATATGTGATCCATTAATTTTAAATCATTACCGTACCTAAAATTCACCGGTCGTGGCTATCGAACACCGACAGCTAATTGATGTCAATGCAGATTGCGAGAAATACTATAGCTAATGGTATTTCCGGGCGGAAGAAGAGTCGAATATTCCAAGCAAGTGACAACAGAAGTACACGAAGAGGATTGTTTGGATAACGCAAAGCGCAAGCATCGATAAAAATGTTACCCACTCAAGAACTTGTTTATCACGTCACAAGTTGTGTTCATCTCATTGGCCATCCTTTCCACTGTCGATGTACTACGAGCGCGAGTGTAACTTCACCATGGAACACAGCAGCTCACCGGTGATTCCAAATTTCTTGGAAATCCTGAGCTACGCCGCCGATAACAGTCAATTCCTCCTGCGCGGTCTCGGTGAAAATGTGGTGAACTACGCTATTGATAACTTGTTGATCCCTTGACCGGCTGAATAGGCCTAATGATAACTTCTAGTCAAAGTATTATCATTGATTTGAGAAGAATATGTTTGTAAACTATGGATAACTATCTCCTGGTTGTGCCTAGGCTAACGGAATGCGTATGAATATCGATAAGACCAAAAAAGCTGATTTTATTGATTTTTTTAAAATTTGACCTTTACAGAAATTTGACCTGTGATCACGTCATTGGGTCATGACCTCCAAACAACTGTTTCAAAAACTTCCCATGGGTCCCTAGATGAGGTTACCGTTTGATTTTGAAGTATTTGATCGCTCCAAGGCAGTGAGTCAGGCGTCTTTTTAAGAAAAGTGCTATTTTTGAGTTTTGACCTAGGTTTTGTGACCTTTTGACCTCTGGCGACTTCGTTCTTTAACGTATTCACTTCCAACAAGATTTATGAATGAGAAGACATCTAGACAATCAAAATGAGACGTCGTGCGTAGGTATACATTGTTTCAATCCATATCTAGAGTTACTTTTGTGTTCCGTACTCACTCCATGCTTTGCATTTTTAACATCGTGATAGTTTTACAAAAGTAGGCCTAAAGCAACTTTTGCAAGAGAGTTGGCATTGCTAACAACTGTTTTCTGATGTCCCATACACCCTTTAACAACATGAAAGTGTTAAGAAAAGTATAGCAGGGGTGTCATTTTTACTTCGTTTTTAAGCACGATACGACGGCTTGGCTCCCAGACTAATAGTCCTACAGCTGAAAACTTCTCAATCATTGGAATATCAAGATATCCATTGATATTGGAATCTATTATACTGAAAGAAAAATCGGATTGGCTATCTAATGAAAGGAACAGATCAATCAATACCCTTGTACTTGAATTTGTCACCCTTACTTGTGTTTGCCGCTGAAGATGGAATGATTGTATATATAATATATATATATATAAGTAAATGAGAGAATAAAAATGGTTAAATGATACCAAAAATAGATCCAAAGAAAACTCGGAACTCTTACATTCCCAACCGGTCTCGCTCCCTAACTTGGGAAGCTTGTCAAGGGAATGACTTTATTTTCAAAATTATCTGTATACACAAATAAGATATCAAACTGAAAATTCAAAATCAATAGTCATTTAATGACGGCTTTAACAGAGCTATGATTCGTCGCCCCATAGATTCCCTGTCAATCTTTGTGCCTTCAGGTGACATCTGGAATAGACGAGCAGCTTCAAACTTAGATGCTAGATCTTTAGCACAGCTCACAATATGTTTACTAACGCTCAGAATGCTATATTTAGAATGAAACATCTGCTGTCTATGAACAGTCAATCTATTTCTAAAAATATCACCTGTCTGACCAACGTAGATATTTTGACAGCCCAAACATCTGATGAAATAAATAACATTTTGGAAGTGCAAGTAAGATTATAGTTGACGTTAAAGATCTTTTCAATATTTCCAACTCTGATAGGAATATTTTTCCCGACAACTAACGTCTTGCAGCAACAACACCTCGGCTCTTCGCACTTGATGATACCGACAATACTCCGTCTGTTGATTTTACTCAAAAGGCTTAATAGAGATTTCGGCTGCTTATGCTATCGAACGACTTTGCTTTATTTGAAGGGGTCCACATGGTTTCGAGATTTCTTTGGGTCTCTTTTTGTTATATATACGAGTATATACAGTATATATATATATATATATATATATATATACTAATATAGTGCTATATAGTGAATATACTGAATTATACTATATACACTATACCTTTTCCTTTTTGCATTCTATTTTTGAATAAGTGAATTCAATTTCTTTTGACCTTTTCCTATCCATAACCATTGCCTATGTTATGACAACTTTTATAGATTTAAGTGCATTCATTTTCGTCATACTTATTTCCTATTTCTGATTAATATAAGATGACTATGTTACACAAAGACATTTTATTCAAGAATGACAACATTCATCCCTAAAAGTAGGATGAAAATCTGAAAGACATGGAAAGTTCAAAGGAAGATGATTTTTTTCTATGCATATAGTAAAAAGCTCTCTTTTCCTTACTTTACAATATATCTATGGAAAAGTTTTACTTTTCCGTACAACTTTTACTTTTCCCAACTCATTTTTACTTTTCCGTACAACTTTTACTTTTCCCTACTCATTTTTACTTTTCCGTACAACTTTTACTTTTTGTTAAATTTTTATTAATTAAGAAAATAGCAAGCAACAATATGTGTGTATTGCATGTTATATAAAATTATCAGTAGACAATGATAAAAGTGTTCTAATTGCAAATAATTTTAGCAAACAATTAACATATTAACTAGAATGTTTTCTAACATCAAAAGTTGAAAACAATGTTAGAGCAATTGGAAAAATGATAATTTTTGACTGTTCAGCCCTTTCGGACGTGTGATTCTGCATATGAATGCCCGAAGAACTTGACGGTTGCTTTTTCATTAAGCTCGCACTGCTCAGTTTCTGAAAAGTTGTATTGTCCACATACTTTAATGCCGTGTTTTGGTTTTTCCAGTTGAAGTGTTTTTGCAAAGATGTTGAAGATGCTCCAGCTTCAGCAAGAATATTTGCTGAAGTTCTCCTCATAGCATGCCCCGTATAAGTTGTTGGTTGTTCCAGTTTCAAAAACGTCGCAACATTCTGAGTTATTTTAGCTAATAGATGCACTCCCATTGGTTGTTTGGTATAATACGATAGACCATCTTTATGCAAGCGATATGATTTCATAAATCTTCCTTCAGAAGCTTTACAGTCTGCCAGCATGCTGTCATACTTTTCCAAATAGCCACAATATTCCAGCGGAATATTAAATTTATTATTGAATTGCTCACCTTTCTGTTTGCTCACGGAATAGGTGACCCACATACCTGTAGATTCATTAAATTCAAAATCATCACTGTTTAAGTTGGCGAGATCTGCGCACCTTAAACCTCCAAAATAACACACGGTGACAGCTGCCTTCATATGTATGAATTCTTTCTCATTCGGCGCGTTCTCCAGAAAGTTGAATATGCCCTCTTTAGAAAACACACTAGCAGTTTTTCGCTTATAACCTGCCTCATAAGATTTTAATAGAAGTGTCAAACGTGGGTAAGCTTGGAGTTTTCCACCGTGATATAGTTGAAGTTTATTATTCAACATAGAATAAATAGACCATAATGTACTTGAAGCCAACTTCTTTTCTTTTTTCAAGTAATCGAAATACTGCAAAAAGTTTTCTTGTTAGGTTTTTCGTTGTTTAACTTAGAATATCCCTGAAACTGTTTCCAATTCTTATCGTATTTTTTAACACTTTTCATAGGATGAATATCATCAATAATTTCAGCAGCAGAACGCTTCATTTCTTTTGCAATTTGCTAACTATACTACCAACAAGTTGATTTAGCAATTTGAAATTACAAAATGAGAAGTCTACACGGAAGTCTATGGTTTTGCAAATCAATACATTTCCATGATGATGTCATAGATATGCATAGAAAAAAAATACGTTCCTTCATTGGAAAAGCACTATTTCCATTCATTCCGATCGCTGGCGCTCTCTCGTGTGAATAGATATCCTCGTATGGAAAAGTAGTACTTTTCCAATTTTAGGAAAATAATTATTTCGAATTTTCCCATTGTTTTTGCTATTTCATGGCCACTTAGCTGTCCTTGGATACTGGGATTTGCACGATCCCTCTCGACATAGCGTCTTAGTGTAAATCCGCTTCAGACTGCGATAATGCCTTGTCAATTACAGTCGTAAATTCTTCTTCATAGAGAAATTCACTGATTTCAGATAAAAAGTCAGAAATTTTCGGTCATCATTCCGCCTTCAATCATGCTGAATGAACAATGTCCACGTGTTCGCCCAGTCATCTTGGAAGACTGATGTCTGCATGTCACTGTATACAAGGCATTGTATAAAAGCCTTGACTTCTTGTTTGATGTTCGGCTCTTTCCATTGGACAGGTGCGGATCTTAACTGCTTCTTGATAACAAGTTTCCCCTCCAAGCCTCGACTTATTGCTTGGACGCAGATAGATGGGCTTGGTGAAAGCTCGTGCTGCACTTTCTCTTTGATCTCCAACAAGGTGATAATAAACTTCTCTTCCACTCATCTCACCAATGCGGCTACCATCGATTCACTCACCTTTGTATAAGTATGTGCTTATCAGATTGTCGCTTTCAGTCTTTCAAAAATTGGCTATCATGCTTCTTACATTTTGCCTATGAATGCCTAACTGATCTGCATGCTGCAAGTAGTCTGACTTGGATTGTCAAACTGTTATCAGACGATCTCGAGCAGTTTGTGCTATACTCATGCATTTTCTAAGTCTGGTGTCATAACATGTATCGCCACTCTGCGCGTTGATATAAGACATACGAGTGAGTATAATGCCAGACATACTCCCGATTAGACGAAAGATTGAGCTGAAGGTGACAATATCCAGAAGCTCCACACGTAATCTTCCAGAATTTGAATCTCAGAATAACGATTTTGAATGTACTATGAATGCATCTTTGTTCTATGAATAACAGATTGAGAAGGAGTATCTAGAAATCGGACATGATAAATGAATGGATATCTTGTTCAGCAGAAATTGAATTCACTTATCTAGAAATAAAATACAAAAGGTATAATATAGTATATTACATATAATATAATTTTTTTAACAATAACAACAAGAATGAAAGTGAGATTGAAGAAAACTTTGGATTTCCATCAATTAGATGCCCGCCTATTGACGAACATTTGACTTCTTTTGAACAGGCCTTGTACCAACTAATACAAGAAATTGAATTCAAGGATCACATCAACAACAGCTTCATGAAAGAACTACGGAAAAACAACAGCGAAATGAAAAAATCAAAAAATGTATTCGTGTTTGCCGACAAGACTAATAACATTTATGAAGTCCCAGCCAGCAGATATCAAAAAATTCTGAATGACAACATAACAACGGCATATAAAAAAACTGATAATGCTGTAGTAAAAAAAGTTGATCTAGAAGCGAAAGTGATTGCAAAGAGCTTCAATGTCGCAAATCGAGTTGAATGTTATGCAAAAAATAACGCCTTCATCACATTCAAGGACCACAAGGAAAATTTTCCCAATCCACTGAAATGTAGATTAATAAATCCGGCCAAGAGTGAAATTGGTATCATCAGCAAAAGAATATTGGAAAAGCATAATGAAATCATCAGAACAAAAACAGAGTTATTACAATGGCGAGAAACTGCATCCGTGATTCAATGGTTTAACAATATTCCAAGTAAGAACAACTGCAAATTCTTGAAGTTTGACATTATTGACTTTTATCCTTCTATAAGTGAGTCACTATTACTGGAAAGTCTTCAATTTGCGGAACAACACACCACTATATCACAACGAGAGAAAGAAACAATAATGCATGCTAGGAAATCATTCTTATTCGATGGTCAAAACACGTGGATAAAGAAAGGAGACCCGTTTGACGTCACTATGGGGTCGTTTGATGGCGCAGAAGTATGCGAATTGGTGGGATTATTCCTCCTTGACATGTTATGCAACAGATTTGGAAGAGAGCAAGTGGGACTGTTCAGAGACGATGGTCTGGCAGTATTCCCTGGTCAAAGTGGACCTGAAGCAGATAGAACACGGAAATCTATCATCAGAATATTCCAAGAACATAATCTCAAAATAACAGCAGAGTGTAATATTCAAGCGACGGATTTTCTCGATGTATACTTCGACCTACCATCTGGCAAGTACAGACCTTTCATCAAACCAAACAATACAACCATGTATATAAACAAAGAATCAAATCATCCACCATCAATTATCAAACAAATTCCATCAATGATAGAAAGACGCATATCGAATTTATCTTGTGACAGAAATGAGTTTGAGAAAGTGAAAGGACATTATGAAAGAGCACTTAAAAAAAGTGGTTTCAATAAACATTTGCAGTACCAGCCAAGTGATGTCAAGAAAAACAGAAGACGGCGAAACATACTCTGGTTCAACCCTCCGTTCAACCTAAGTGTAAATACAAATATTGGTAGACGTTTTCTCACTCTGTTGGATATTCATTTTCCTCAACACCACAAATACAGGTCTCTATTTAACAGAAATAGTGTCAAAGTTAGCTACAGTTGTACATCAAACGTTAAAAACATGATCAAAAAGGACAACTACAAAACAATTCAGAATGTGACCAATGTGAAAGCGGAAGAAAAACAATGCAACTGTAAAAGAAAAGATTCCTGTCCTTTAAATGGAGAATGTTTGAAAAGTTCTGTTGTCTACAAAGCAACTGTATCTACAACAAACGAAAAGAAAACGTACATTGGACAAACAGAAAATGATTTTAAGACTAGATACAGAAACCACAAAAAATCATTCACCAATTTTCAATACCGGAACGAAACAGCATTATCAAAATACATTTGGAACTTGAATGACAAAAATGAAGTATACAACATACAATGGGAAGTGCTCGAGCAATCAAGACCATACAAGTGCGGAACTCGAAAATGTGCCTTGTGTCTCGCTGAAAAGTTCTACATTCTGACCTCCAAAGACACTTATTTACTGAATAAGAAATCTGAAATTATATCCACATGTCGGCACCGTAGAAAGTTTATAATTGCCCACCTGAAATAACTATGCCCACTCGACTTAGATCAATCTATGATCCTATGATATTTTCTAACCTAAATTTCTTGTCTTTATAGCCCTATGCATCTAACTTTGAATTTTAAAGTGCCTTTTTTGTAGAATGTGAAATCACAATTTGTACATCTGATGATCGTTGATTCGTGAAACCAATAGTACTGTTAGTTATGAAATAGTCTTTTGAACATTATATTATATATATATATATATATATAAATATAGTTATATATATATATATAGTTATCTATTAATATACTATATTTTTTGCGAAGATTGACCGGAAGAAGAAGGAATCTATGCTCATTAAACAATTTCTTCTCTCATTGAATAGCTACTTATCATTGTGCTATGGTGTTAAGTTCTATGTAAATTAGGGCTGTGCTCGCACCGGTGCACCAGGCCTAATAACCGCACCGAAAATTTTAAAAAGTTACACTGAAGCCCTAATTGAATGATAGGCGAAATGTGATTTCTTATCTAACTATTCTTTGGCCTCTATGTTAGACTGCTGTTGTATAAATTAATAAAAGCTTTTAGTAGAAAGCTTTTCATGACTAACATTTATTGACCTTGTCTAATAATATTGATAAGAAAATTGTTGTTGGTCATGAAGTACATGACATCATTTTAAAGTTTTTGGACAATGCTGATGTATCTGCAGTTCGATCATTACTCTTGATATGACTGATGCATTTGATCAGGTTCCTCATAATCTTCTTTTGACTGCTATCTCTGATTGTAATTTTCCTAATGTGTAATGTTTTTGTGAACTGACTGAATAATTATTTAACAGATCGTGAACAAAGAGTCAGACTTGGCAATGTTAGAAGTACTCATAGTCGTGTAACAAGTGGCGTTGCTCAAGGGTGTGTGATCGGTCCAATTTTGTTTGCCTTGAACATGCTCTCATATGCATCTGCTCATTGTCTTCATGGGGGTGCAATTGAATACGCAGATGATATCGTCCTTTTGTTACTTGTATATAAGAGTAACCATGATGACCAAACGATTTTTCGTGATGAAGTTTGTAATTTGGAAATTGGTGTAGCATGAATGGCATGTAATAGAAGCAAAACCAAAGTTTTATGTGCACAGTGCGGCAACGTTTCCGTTCGGATTGTTTCAAATTTTGAAAATGTGTCTGTACTCAAAGTTCTTGGGCTGCAATTCAGCGAGAAAATGACATAGACTAACCATTTTGAATATATTGTACAAAAGGCATCTAGAAGGCTATACGTGCAACGCATTCTGAATAGTTCTTTATCACACGACGAATTGAATTGGTATCATGACAGATTTATTCGCAAACATGTTTCAGTAGACAAGCTACCATCATCAATGACAACGATCAATAGACGATCACTGATGGTGGTAGCTTTTCTACTGAAACGTGTTCGCGAATAAATCTGTCAAAAGCTTACGGCTTCCAATCGGTTTTAATTCTGTCATCGATTTTTAATGAAATATACCTCCCCAGTATTTTGAATCCAGGTGCTGTTCTTAATTATATCATGTCACTTTGTAAAAGATCTTTTCGCATCATGCATGGTGGGGCTATTCGACATAGTGAAAATTGCAGCATTTTGAATATCATCGATCGTAGACAACCATTATCACTGAAGCTGTTTAAACAAGCATTGGCATCTGTTGATTATATTTTGCACAAACTGCTACCTGTACAGTCAGTTCGTAGTAATCGTTTGATGCTTTCATCTGTCAGAATCAAACGAAGAATAAACGTATACATTTTTCGTTGTGCTTTTTGGATGGTATTTGTCTGCGATATGAAACCACGCTTTGTACGAGTATGCTGTTCTGGATCTCCTATACGATTCTCATTTGGAGGTCTTTTTGTAATTTATAAATATGCGCTTATTATTATGTGAAGATATCAAGTATTACTTACGCGGAAAAATGAAGTTGTCGTTCCACATGCATCTCTTCGATCTATATGTGAAAAATATTGTCTCCATAATTGAGATAGTGTTCCATCTTGATGATACTGAAGAATGTACTCCGACAACTTTGCCTGAAAAGAGTGTAGACAATGGATAAAGAAGATAATTTAAATGGGATCAATAGAAATAAATATTCAACATACATTTAAGGCGCTCCCTTTAGGTAATCCGAATGCGAAGCTTGAATTACCGTATTGGGAATACTGTATCTCGATTGCATATAAACACCTGTCTGCCATAAGAGACCACCAATATTCGACTAAAGGAGTATCAGATAAAATAGCTTCAACACTTCCATTGCTGTAAAGACAAAAGACTCAACTGAAATTGAATCATACCAATGCACTTAATTCAAATTGAGCTACCAAATAGTGATTTGTGTCCTTCGATCAAATGTAGGAACTGACCACAAAAGCCGTCATTTCATCCAGTTTTGTTTGCAGCCACGCCCGAAGTAAATTTGGGTTGCGCATTATTCAAGAAGTGAATTTCCTCGGATGCACATCAAAAAACTCCTTAGCACACTAATGACATTACGTCAAAGACAAAAAATTGCTTGAATTGAGCAATCTTTGCAGCCTGCATTGTCACTTAATTGCTATAGCTTGATGAGATCTACCCAATTGACAATAATCAGAAATATGTGCAGAGACTGACTGACTTACCACAACTTTTAAGGGAGCTAAGTTTCTAGTTTAGACATATCTTCACATTTCAGCATCAAATTGATTAAAATTGACCTTCGGAGCATAGTTATCTGAGTGGAGAGCTACCATGACTGGATAGCTATAAACATGAGCAAAATTACGACTTTTCTTGACCCCGTGCTTCGAGATTGCAAGCTCTACCTGGGATACGAATTTACGACATGCGAATAAAAGCATACTATCTACGAGTAAAATACTTGCTGAGGTAAATGTAATTGAAAATAGAACAATGTGCTCCTACTGGCATATAAGTGACCTAACTATGTGATGGTAATTCACAACCTTGGGTGGTGAACAGTGTCTTCAAGGAAATCTTTATCCCGGAAAATTCGATTCTTAGTCACGAATAAATCGCCATCAATCAATAATGCCAATAACAGTCGTATGATTTCAGCATGTTTCGCTACAGGTCATATTCATAAATACGGTAGTGACGTTTTAATGAATGACAATCTAATTCTCGATCACTAATCAAGGAGCCTCTTAAGTTGTTTACTGAAACTGTAGCGCTGACGACTAAAGTGTAAAAGGCAGGTATTTGTTATGTGTTGTTTTTGCAGATTTATCTGCAACCGCTTTTCTTGCCTTCGATCTCAATCTCAATCCTGGGATTTTTTACTCTCTCATCCCGCAATTTTAAAAAAATTCTTACTCGTTTAGGGCGGTAGAATTCAATTCCGATCCCGAATAAATTGTTTCTTTCGGATCGATTAATAATAGCCATTTAACGCCTCACTATTCGTAGGCTTAGAAGTCAATCCCGATCCCGAAATCTCGGAATCGAGAAAAATCGTGATTTAGCAAGTTCTAATCATCACTAGCCTCATGTGAATCTGAGGGGATGTATGTGAATGCGTTTAAACAATGGTTTTTATTTATTAATTACTTATTGATTGCTTTTTAATATTAGTTCAATATTTTACCTTCAAGCGTTTTCCTCCTCATAAGAGCTAAGCTGACCGACCATTGACGGCTGCTGACGGAGACATGACAAGAGTCGCTATACTTGACAACAGTCGTCAAGTAGATAACTTTCAATCTGCTAGGCTGCAACTTTACTCAATGAATAGTGGTGACCCATTTGAAAATTGAACACATAAGAAGATTTCTAATGTGCGACGACGTCGATGAAGTTGGTGAATACCACAAGAATAGGGTAAATGTTGACATAATTGACATGCAGGTGGTATTTTGTAAATTAGTGTCCGGAAATGGTGCAACTAGGCTTATGTGGTACACCCACAGAGATGGATTCGTCTGTCGCTGTTACTCTAGAGGTGACGCGATTCTATCTCAGCTATTGTATGCGATGGTAGTAATATGAGGATCTAATCGACTCCCTTTGGCTTACGTGATTGGCCAAGCTCGCGCAATGCATAAGAAAGTTGTATTATGGAACACACGAGCTGGCGTTATCACATTGAAGACTGAACGTCAGACAAGTAAATCGCACCTATCTATGACTCAATGTTTCGCCGTGATAAATTCGTCAAATGGAAATATTATTCACATCGCTCGACTCCTCATGATCTAAATTTACTGACTGTGTACGTTCAATGCGGTGTCAATGATTTAGTTCGTCAGAATTCAGACTTGAATTTGCGTTACGCTCAATGGAAAATGGATCTTTCTGCCCCTCGGGACTAGTTCTAAGCGTGACCATCAGTATTAAAAAATGTCATCTCTAGAACAAACAGTGCAGACAAAGCAATTTACTTCTGTGGGTATACCACATGACCTTAACTTTCTCTAGCGTATCCCCAAGTGGGAAAGAATTGTTTGAAGAAACAATTCTAGCATGGGAAACTGTTCAGTCGATGTAGCCAAGAATGTCTTTAAAAATTTAGAAGAACATTGAACTTTATATATCGTGGAAGGGCCGTGCAAAAATTATGCAACCGCTTAGTGGAAGCGGTCTCATAAGGCGAGTACGCGACTGGCTATGGTGAGAGGAGGGGGCTAGCGAAAAAAATTTAAAGACAAGATTCCTAGGTAGGCGCAGATGTTGCGTTTCGCCCTTCAAGTAGGCATATTCGTCAACCGAACTAAGGTACCTTAAAATATAGAAACTCTTAAAAAATAGGATAGTTAAGCAATCTGGAGGACTACAATACATGCTGCTCTGCGTTTATTCATCCTGTCTTTGCAGTGTCGCTGATAATCATAAAGATAGTACTGTCATTTTCCCTGGGCACTGAATTGAAAGATGTCCTTAAACTTGAACAATTTAAGCCAATATAAGCAGTATGAGATTTGAACATTGTAGGAGAAAACGCAGTCCTACCGCTGCCAAGAAATTTTGTGCCTATGTATTTAATGTGTGAGTAAATCTTTCCACGTACTAGATATTCTTGAAAATTGTTGAATGCATCAACTAGAGTCGCAACTTGTCCCATAAGTCGTGCAGATTTTATAATGATATATGAGTATGATGCATGATGTATGATGTGCATTTTAAGTGCAGATAACTGATGCATAAGATATGAAATTATTTTTCAAACCATTAGCATCTTCATCAACGGTTGCGTATGTGTACAAATAAGAATAACAATAATAGAAGTAATGGATAACTTTTCAATACCTTGTGAAGAATTAAAAAGAGAACATTAGTCCAAAGAGATTTATTGCAGCGATTTTCGTTGTTAGATGCAATGCTCAATGTGTCCGCCATCAAGAACAACTTGCAGACGAGCAAGTAGACTGATAGTCGGTCTTTGCAGCTCTTCAACCGTGAACCGGTTATACTCCTCCGTTATCTTGATCTTTAGATCGTCCATTGTTTTTGGTGGATTCGCGTGAAAAACTCTCGCTTCCAATGCTCCCAAAACCAAAAATTCGGTGAAAAACAGGATTCGGTGAACCGAAGACTTCGGGATGCTTGTCATGTTAGACACTTTCCTGAAGGATGTTGAGCCATATGCACCATCGGAGTTGTGAATGGCAGTTAAGATGTCATCACTGCGCTCTTCCTCCATGCTTCTTCGACTTTCTTGTGGCTCATCGTGGAGCGAGAACGTTTCCTCAAAGCGCGGATAGCTGCGATAGGATTTGATATTATTGGCATAATAAAGTCGCAGTGAGTCGCGACGGGCCTCCAAATCCATTTTTGCACCTCTCACCCTTGTCATAACAAAGCATTGATCACAAACTCGAACATCACTGCGAATGAATCAGCACGTCTTTACACTTCAGCGTTGAAAGAGTTATGTAAGATATATATGATTACCATAGCTTTTTAGAAAGGTTTGAAAATTGTGAATCACTACGTACATGCTAATTTAAAGAAAATCGCTGCAGCAATCGCTGAGTACTTCTAGCTACGAATTTTACCATACCGGTAATTGAAAATACTGTTATCATCACTATATTATTGCTATCATTATGTCTTCACATAAGCAACATTTCATGAAGATACGAATGATTGGAAAATAATTTCAGATCGCATACTCGTAGATTAACTATCTGAAGAAAATATGAATGTTTACATCATAAATTATACTCATATGTCATTTTAGAAACCTGCACGACTTATAGGATCATCTGAACTTCAAGATGAAATTTAAGTGAAAGGTGAGCGGTTGAAGAGACAGAGAGACTCAAATCTACCTGATACTGAATTCAAGAATCAATTTCTATAATTAAAATGTTCGTCTCTCTACAGCATGACCAAGAAATATTCATGATCATGAAATATGCTCGTTAAGTTGGAGCAGCAACTGCATCCTGCAGTTTTCTTTGATAAAATACACTTTTTCTTTTATCGAGCTTCCCAATGTCTCACTTGTTCGCGATAGTTGGTCATATATACATTTCTATATACTCACATAAAGTGAAGTGGTACCGATATTTGATCGGTACTCGCAGATAAGACATTTCTGCAACAATAACAACAATATAATAATCGTGTTTAACATGACATTTCAGCTTCAGACAAAAGGACCATATGATCAACTTTTATCTTAACAGAATGATTTCGCTTGCAACAGTTGCATTGCTTTGAATACCCTACTAGCACAATTACATGCATTGCATGGTACTTGAATCATGATTCTATGTGTACTTTATGTAGACGGTGATGCATACTACTTATGATATCATAATATCTTAATTAGTTCCCACGATAATCATTGCACTGCAAATCAAAATCATTATTACCTTCAAGATGGCATTTCAAAGGAAAAATAACTTACCGAAGCAGTGCGATTCCATCTCGAAAATGATAGAACTTGATCACTTTTTCGTCGATGTGGGTTGGGTGTCGCACAGCGAAGGCTTCATATGAAGCTGAACCCGGTACTGCTCCAATCTTCTTAGCCTAATAAAGAAACATAAATAGCGAAAAAGCTTTAGTTTTGTGAATTATCTACGAGCTATTACTGACACTCGTTTCTATGAATGCAGTTTTCCTACTTGAATTAGTAATCTCAGTGCTATAATTCTGTTAATACACAAAATGAAGGAAAGTATGATTGCGAATGATGCGGAACTTATTCTTATACATGGCGCTTCAAATATCTAAGCGAATAAAACATTTACGAAATTGGTTGAATAAAGCATTAGAAATAAGAGTGGTATTCTCTAAATAGCGGATAGAGGACAGCTATACGGATCTCTGACATAGCTCGTGAAATTATTTGATATATCCATGGATCCCTCGCATAGAAATTAACAATACCATAGAAAGTACTACAGTATTATCTACTTCTATGATCCCTCGGGATTCATCAAATAATTTACTTCTCTATATCTATGTCCGACCTGTCCTTCTAGCAAAATGACAGTTTTAGATCAGCTCGGTCATCACGCACTGACATGCAAGTACGGTCCAGACGTTGTCAGCCGTCAAAATGCACTGAGGGACTGTATTTTTGGCTTTTGTCAAAAAGTCATCTATTGCCTCAGATTGAACAAAGTGGAGGAGAGGGCAATGACCGTCGTCCGGCTGACATTTTGCTTCCATCGTGGCATCTCGGTCAGACGTCGGCACTCGACATTACTGTTGTGCATCCGCTGAATCAAACAAATATTCTCACAGCGAGCACTAACACACAATATGTCGTTGTCGATGCTAAGTCAAGAAAAGTTAACAAAAATAAGGAAAAATGTAACGAGTTGGGGTGGCACTTTCTCCCGATTGTCGTGACAACACGGCTCATGGGGCAAGAATGCAAACGACTTTTTGTCTCAAATGTCGGCCAGGCTGTCCATAAGATCTGGACTTACCAATACTGACGCAACTTCCATGATATTTGTGCGCCTCGCGGTCACTCTAATGCGTTCCAATGCGAGAGCCCTATTGTTGCGATCTGAGACCCGGCCTTGACCCGTCCCGATTTCTTTATTTTGTCATACAATGTGTTCACATGATTTTTTATACTTCATATTTTTATCTTTGAGTATTGTTGTAATTTGTTAGATGCAAATTCCTGCTATGATTGATAGAATTCATTCTCAAGGAAAATCTTTGTAGAGAGGGATTCTATCGCAGATATCTATGGACCTTAATAATCTGGCATACTTTATTGCAGATAGAGGATAGCTATACGATTCTCTAGGACATAGCTCGCGAAATTTGTTTGATACAGAGCCTCGGGCAAAAGCCCTCGGGATTTATCAAAAATTTGACTCTCTATGTAATGGATAGAGGATGGCTATGCGAGGAGGACAGATTGATGTTTGCTGGAATAATGGGGTCAATTATCTTGTTAGAATTTGCGAGGGCATAGCACGAGGGCTTTTGAGTAATGGTTAAAGGAGGTTTCATTGATATTTGCTGAAATAATGAGGACAATTATCTGTTAAAATTCCCGAGGGCATAGCCCGAGGGAATTTTGACAGATAATTGGCCGAGATATCTCAGCAAATATCAATGAAACTCCTTTAACCGTTTTAAACTATGCCAGTTTATCTCTATTCGGGTAGGGACAAATTAACAATGTTATAGTTGATCTCTATTCGGGGAGGGACAGATTAACAATGTTATAGTTGATCTCTATTCGGGGAGGGAACAGGGACAGGGATATTACGGGATTTAATGAGATCTCTAGATAGCAAAAAAATACATTACTAGATAAACTGGCATAGTTTAACAAAAGATAATTGACCGAGATATCTTAGCAAATATCAATCCATCCTCTTTTAACCGTTTCAAACTATGCCAGTTTATCTCTATGCTGAGAGGGCAAATTAACAGGGACGATTAACTGGTCACCGAAGTACATAGATATAATTTTGAAATGTGAAATATCATAGTAAAATAGTGTAACATATATGATTGCAATACATTTTAAAATTGTTGAGTGAGAGGCGAGTACCAAACGATGGACAATTATTTTGAAGAAATTGATGAAAATGATAGGTTAAATTTTGATGAAATTAGTACAACTAATCAAAGAACAGCAGCATCCATTCGACATGCGGACAGCCGATTACTGACAATGAATTGCAGGAGAATATAACAAGGCAAATGTCAAAATCCACTATGAATTCCGGCATTTGGGTTCGCAGAACATTTGACGATTGGCTTTTGCGAGCGAAACAATAGTATTTTATAATCTGGATCTTCGGACCTTTGTTCCTGTCAGAAGAAGCCTTTACTACGTTAGAGACTATAACTAAATGTAATTTGAACAGTGTCCTACAAAAATTGTATTTGAAGTACGTTAAGTTGGCGGCGGCAGATACCTCGGCGAAACATTGAGAAGCCTTGTTTGTGGCATTGGTTCTTGGCCTCAGAGAGTTGGCAATAAACAGTGGAAGATTTTCTCTGATGCTGAATTTGCAGAGACTCGCGTTGCATTGGATGCGGCCATGAAGGAAGATGCAGAATAAAATTGTTAACGAAGGAAAGAGGAGGGCTTCTTCCATCACCGAGAATCAGGAGGAATCTTTGTGGATGAGAGGGTATTTAGGTCAGGATAATTCCCAAAAAAATGAATCGCACGGTGTTATATCTTCTGGCTATCAATTTAGGGCTTCGTGGGGGAAGGGAACTCAGAGAGCTGACGATTGGCTCAGAAAGCAAACAACACAGCTGAGAAAATAAGAGAAGGAGAGATCCTTGAGTATACAGTAAAAAGTATACAACTTAGTAGTCGTCCCTGGATGAGCTCACACAAGGTAAGTAGATGCAGACGAGTGATACAAGCATGAAAGTTTCTCATAAAAAGTCAATGACGTAAATAGGTTTAAAATTCAGAATTTCAGAATTCGAAGTTCAACGTTGTGTTCTTTGAGCTGTGAATCAGGCTCTAGCCTGAGTGTTCTTTCAATCAGGCTGTTGAGCAGTCAGCATTTTCTGGTTTATATTCAAATCCAAACAGACAACAGTAACTCTGTACGGCGAAATGCTTGCTGCCCTATTGCCATCATCAGCCAATAGGTACTGGAAATATTGTCGAGGAGAGGCAACAACGGCAATCGAAGAGGAGGAGTCAGTCTCAATTTAACATTTTTGCAGCCATCCTTAATCGCTTGTCTTCAACATGAGACACGTCTACGCAGTTACAACGGTGACCAGTGATTTTTTTTGAGCAATTGTTTATTACCTGAAATAAAGAAAATTGATGAATGTTACCTATACAGTTATATCAATGAAACCATGAGCGTAATTGATAATAAGGCAATTATAAAACTGTGTCATAGTGAATGATGAATATTGTTATTGATATACGCTTAGTGGTGAAAATCTTCTACTTAAATTTTTGATCCCACAAAAATTAAATTGTGTCCTGACGCTATCGCGCATTCACGCTATATCCGCAGGGACATGTGTACAAGATACGAAAGTAGTGACCAGAGAATAGTGAACAAGGATTTTCTATGCTTTACTTATTATATCCTGGTTTTCATACCAGTCTACAAGCATGTATGTGATGCTACATGAAATTAATTTCATTGCATACTATAAAGAATTTGCATAAATATCTCTCTGCTAATTTTACACAGACTTTAAAGCAGAATAAGAAGATGCAAATATGTAAATAAATTGATTTAAATGTTGTCAGTTGAAGTTCTCACAAGAATCGCACAACCATGTAGACAATGTCAAATGAATTATAAGTATTATTTGATACGTTTTTGTTTTTGCTTAACTCATAATCAAATATCGTATGTTAAATAAGTAAATATTGATAGCAAGTCTTACCTGCAATTTCAATAATTCATGCCACAGTTTCCCGGCGACCGCTCTGATTCGAATGGATGGGACAGTGTTGTTGTGCGCCGGTTGATGCTGTAGTCGCATATAAATCATTAAATAATTCTTCAAAATTGTATCATCGAACAGGGAGTCAGACACAGTTTGGTTGTCCATCATCTAACATAAAGGAAATGTAATGAGATTGAAAATCCAAATCTATCCGACCCCTATGTGTAAACCGTCCTTATTAACCTGCCCTGTGAGCATAGAGATAATCTGGCATAGTTTAAAACGGATAAACGTGGATTTATTAAGATTTGCTGATATCCATGGACTCCTATCCTAGATATATAACACCTGGACTGAAAGCTGAAATTCATTTATACACTAGACGGCCGGCTTGACTCAATAGCTGTCGATGGTGGAAAGCAATTAATCAAGTGAAAACGAAGTGTCTAAAGAAAAATAAGCTGAAGTTTCTGGAAAACGGAAGAACATGGGGTTGCAACTAGCTTATCATCATCACTGAATATGGAATATTGACTATATCAAATCAAGCAATGGTTTGACAGTATGAACTGAGCAAGTTTGTGGTCTATAGAAAAGTTTCAGGAACAACAGCTAAAAAGTCCACATAGGTCATCTAAAACGTGGTACATTTGGGTGTGGAAATAATTCGAAGACACCGATTCAAATGAATAGAGCTCTATGAATCTCAATGAGAAATCAATGAGTGTGATACGATAAAAAAGCATTCCATCCAAGTTTTGGCGAAATTTTGATATGCAATAGTTAGCTTGTATACTTTATTACTAATCAGATATTCCAAAGATAAAGACATGTTTGATCATTTACTATTTCGGTAATCGTCGACGATGTAACTTTGAAAAATTGAACAATTGTTCCTGATTCAGTAATTTTCGCATTTTGATGCTTTACAATAAAGGTCAGATATCCGTTTAAATCAATGAATTCACTTGGTAATGAGGTTAGGTTGCAAATATGCCCGAAAAATGATGAAATCATTCCCGATTAGATCAGATGTTTGGGTCAACTGTTTAATCGAACGAGTTCAACTGTTGAGGAAAGTAAAATTTGAAACTTCTTCAAAAATGATGGTAATTGAGCAGATTACTACGTGTATAGCCCTCATCCTGCAACATTTTGTAAGATCTGTTGAAGACTGTTGTCATTCCATTCCACGAGTTGTGCATCTCATAAAGCGAATCAAATAAAAATCTCCGAGAGATAGCAGTACCTACCATGATGCCGTCATACCTCTCTTTTTATTTCTCTTGCAGATATTAAAGAGGCAATTCTTTTGTGAAGTAATATTCAATATACTAGAGAGAGAGAGAGAGAGAGAGAGAGAGAGATTAGAGAGAGTAATGTTTATATTCGGTAAATGAAAATCATACAAAGTCATCATATAAATCACTCGAACGTTTACAATGGACAAGTAATTAATACATAGAGACATGAGTTAAATGTACGCACAATCTTGTTTACATGTAGTATGCAGGTTTAACAAATTTATCATAAACAGACTGCTGCTCAATCGATGTGAGAGTTATTCGCTATAATTATGGCAGCAGGAAAGAAAAGAGTTTCTTCTTCGAGTAGTGTCACAATGCGGTTGCAAGAAACGACCCGAAAACGAAGACTTTTTTTGGACACAGGGGATGCAGAGGATGTTGGTCATTGGAGGATACGTTGTTCAAAAACTTTATGCATGCCTGTACACGTCTGTATTCGAGGTCTTTAAAATAGTCACATGTGCAGTCTGAGCCACATATAATGCGATGGGCCCTATGTTGAAGCTTATTCAATATAGCTTTATCAGCATTCGACAACCAATAAGCAATGGGGAGCAATACTCCATCACAGAACGAATTAGGCCTTTATATACGGAGAGTAAATTAGACGGGTTCAAGAAGGGACGGAGAACACGAAGGGTATACAGACGTCTTGACGCAATCCTGTTGATACACTGTATGTGACTGTGCCACTTTAGGTCAGATGAGAGAGTGACCCCAAGGATTTTAATAGAGTCCACTGATTCGATATCTGGAAGGACGGGGCGTGGGCAGGCAACACATTTAGGGAACCATAACATCTTACTTTTGCGAAAGTTAATCTTCAACCCAACAGATGAAGACCAGGCCATCATGTTGGTGTGCTCTGAAACACGGAACTGATATGCTCAGCTGCTTGACCTAGATCGGCATATTGAAAAATCAAAGAATCAATATGTGAGTTCCTGGAATACTTCGTACCCTTTAATTCGTTTGCGACGTTCCACATGTCCTTCGAACATTGGCTGGATTTATTTGCCCATTTCAGTTTTCCCACGAAAAGCAGACGTTTGACTTATGAACTCAAATGATTGTACATAACAAAGTCACCTCGACGATAGGCGGTCCAGCGTTGATTAATCATTGCCTTGATAAAAGGACTTACATATGGTTTATCAGTAGTTTTCATTGTGACAGTGGTGGCAGGAATTGTCTGGACGAAACAGAATCTCACAAAATCGTCCAATATACAACACTTTTCGTCAATGCTCAAACGATAGTCATACAAAATAGACAGGTCAATTGTTTCAAGCAACCCGATAAATGCTTGCAAGTTTGAACGACGAAAATCGTAGACTGTTCGAATCGTTTCATTTTGGTTAGCTGCAGCAGTCTTTGGAACGCACATAATCGTTTTGTGATCCGACGTAGAAATTGGAGGGCCAATTTCAACACTGTATTGACTCTCTAACGAGGATGACACGAACACGTGGTCAAGAATAGCATTTCCTCTTGTGGGGGATGTAACCAAATCAATTAAATCGAAAGCATTCTGAAGATATAGCGTGTGAGGCGTGAATGTCCCTTTCTCTACTTCCAAAATTCTCTCTTCCTACTGCCGCATCTTTTCATTCTAGTGTTCTTTCTACAATATTGCAGGGACGATTTGGTATTCTTGCATAAATGACGTCCCATTCTCCCCAACAGCCCTCTTTCAGTAGTATCTTATCTCGCCTGGTCGTCAGTATTACCAACTTTCATGAAGTCATATGATTCAACTGGTAATAATTTAGGCTCAGTGTGAACATATTCACATACTTCACTCAAAAAAAGACTCTCCGTGTCAAAAATGATATTGTGGCGAAGATTGACAAAACCACCAATTTTGCAGCCAAGAGAATGATTTAAATCATTTTTCTCACCACAAACACAATTCGTCGAAAGATGACCGGCCAGTTGTAGCGCAATTTGATCGCATCCTGGAATTCCTTTTTGTTTAGAGAATATCCCAATGTTTCTATGGGTAATGATGTTACTCATGAACTAGAGCCTTTCTCTTTCGCAAAAGTCAATGCCTTCTTCATCTCATCGGCATCAAGATTCATGATATAGTCATGTATTATTCATCGAAAAAAGTTTCTTCTTCTCCTTTCACATGTGCGATGCACCTCTTATTTCCGTTCTGTCAAGTCGATCTACCAGTAGATTGTTTTCCTGGTCATAAATTGCATTTGTCAAACATTCTGTAATTTTCACCTTACACTCGCGTTTTGAAGGTATATAAGGATCAGCATTTCCCAGACCATACCTGCATTTCTAAAGGGATGAATTTCTGACGTATAACTTCTTCCAACCTCTTAAAGGTATAACAAAGTTATTACGGATGTCATCAACTGTTTGTTGCATGAAGGTCCTCCTGTGACAGAGACGTTTTGTGCATTCCGAAAAAGCAGATTGTGGATCTTCAGACACTATATCCCTGAAATATCCAATGTCTTTTATCCATGTCTCGATCTTCTAATCAACATATGAGGATTTGAATTCATCACTTCCTATCACTGCACCATTCATTCTAATCGTCATACATTCATTAGATGTTCCAGGAAGTGATTTTGCTTTTGTAAATGCATCGGCATTTTTTGCAATCAAAATGGGAATATGCCTGTCATTTCTTTGATAAATCAAACCAACCGTGGCTACTTTATGAGTGTTAATAGTTAGTATTTCGTATTTTCACTGTCCTAAAGAATATAGTAGCAAAAGCTTTCCACTAAAAAGCGATGACAATAATCAAGTTCATTTTAATTCATTTGCTTGATTTGATATAGTCAATATTCCATATTCAGTGATAACGATGATAAGTTAGTTGCAACCCCATGTTCTTCCGTTTTCCAGAAACTTCAGCTTATTTTTCTTTAGACACTTCGTTTTCACTTGATTAATTGCTTTCCACCATCGACAGCTATTGAGTCAAGCCGGCCGTCTAGTGTATAAATGAATTTCAGCTTTCAGTCCAGGTGTTATATATCTAGGATAGGAGTCCATGTGATATCTCAGTCAATTATCATAGTTTAATGCCCTCGGGGCAGTTAACTAGATAATTGTCCTCTTTATTCCAGCAAATCTAAAAAAATCCCCGATTATCCATTACAAAATCTTGAATTTTCGATATCATATAGCCAACTCTACTGACGTCATGTCATTGTTCTTTGAAGAGTTTCCAAACCATATAATCCACTACACCTTCACATGATTGCTATGATGTGTGATTTTGAGTAGATTATATGGATAGGAAATTTACATAGGGGTCATATAATCTCCTGAAAAATAGAATATAGAAGATCTCTATTCCGCCAAATTTGTAACAGATAGCGAGCATAGATTTCTAAGTTGTATCGTTGGCTATATAATGTTAAGCTGCTGATTTTCGGATTTCAATGGTATAAGAATTCACTCGTCCTTCGGACTCGTGGATTCTTGCCATTGAATATCCTCAAATCAGTAGCTTATCATATACAGATTTTAGGTTCGGTATTAACAATGCATACCTTTCAAATAATCACCCTAAATCGTATGGCGAACGCGCCGACAATTTAGGCTGTCATTTGAAAGGTATTATATCTTCATTGTAGACCGCCTTTTAAATGGAGTCTTGTTGCATTCATTTTTACCATCGAGTAAAAATGATAGAAGCATAACTTATGAGTTCCATATGAATCACAGTAACAATGTAACTACGGTCATCTTTAAAGAATGGTCTCAATGATAATTCTTCAGCGATACGCGCATCAACATAATCATTGTGTCCCTCTCTAAATTGGACCGCAATCATTCATTAAAAATCCATTAAACGCGGCTGCGATTTCTTTGCATATTTCGAATTATATCAGTGAACTTAGCTGGAAACATCACGAAACATGAACATTTTCACATAAAGAATGGATACGAGTCATTTCGGATCGAATGCGAAGGTGGCATATATATATATATATATATATATATATATATATATATATATATATATAATATATATATATAATATATATATATATATATATATATATGCCATCGCGTCCTGCCACTCCTGAAAAGTAGCAAATTTTGATTGTCTGAATAAATGGCAAAAATGAAGTACTGAACTTTATAAAACAGCAATAAGAACAATTTGTCTGGTAGGCCTACGAACATCTTGCTTGTGCATTTCAAATTTGATTTTACACATCCATTATTCACATCAACTGTTTTGATGTGTTATTCAGTTACATGTAGGCTACATGTAGATCGAATTCAGACAAGAACAATGCCGTATAATTTACAATTTTTACTTGTAGTGTTATTCAAAACATAATGCATGATATAAAAACAGATCTTACAGCAGTCTATAACAATTTCTAAAACTATCATGTAAATACACATGCACCTCTATCACTAATTTTCTCTTGCTTTTTTGCCTATTTTGCTCTGTAAAACGGCTATCTTGTTTATGTGTGTATGCTCATCAGCTCATGTCGAAATAAGTCATCAAATTTTGCACGCTTTAAAACACTAGTCGCACAATCCCACACCGCATTCCTAGCATTTCGTTCGTGAAAAACCTTGAACCAAGGCGCAGCAACTGCTTAGGCTTGGCTGCGATCCAATGGTTTATTGGCCTACTATCGTTGCGCATTGCCACCGATAAATTCTGACGTCGGCTTCGCCCATGCAATTAGTTTTTTCAGAGTTTGTAGTCATCTTCCTCATCCAGACCATGATCGTTAACTTCAGTGGAAGCCACATTCTGAAATAGAAGAGAGTTATTGAAAATAGCTTTCGCATGCACCGTGTAATGTTCGAAATCATGCTTACCCTGCATCACAAGAGACGAAAATAGTCAAATCTGTCTTCAAAAAATTAACATACTGGTGTACACTAGGAGTAAACAGCTACAGTGTACAGCAAGCAACTACGAAGCAGCTCATAATCAAATAGTTGTGCAAGTGTGCCTGCAGTGAGTTCATCGTTTTCAAACCATGGGTAGGCCTACTGAAGTCGATCTTTATCTCACACGTAGTTAACTTCGTATAATACTTTCCATTCCATTTGCAAAATCTAAGATGAAAGAGCCAAACATCTGATTGCTCACAATTTTGCTGTAAAACCAGTGTCAATACAGGGCATACGATAGACATATTCATATTTGTAGGTACATGTACAAACTAGGCCTACTTGATATATCATCGTCAAGGCCACCTTTCTTCTTCTTTACTACTGTGTGCACTGTCTTTAACATCTCATAATGGGGCTATATCATAATATCATCCTTTAATTAGGTCATACAACGCATGAATCGATGAGGATATTTTCATCTGAAAAATGTTTATTCTGACATTCACAGCAGCGGATTACGCGATGGCATATATATATTCCAGTGCGTATTTCTGTATTGCCACTGAACTAAGTCGAATTTGAATATCAGACTAGTGTACAGGGTTAGAAAATGCGCCAAATGAAGCATATATGGACGCGAAAAGATAATGAAAGCTCAAAATTGAATATTTTGCTCAACTTACCAAAACAATTTGAATTTCCCGCCAATTGGACGAAAATGAAAAATTGATTTCACATCAGATGTCATGAACATCGTTCTAAGTTATATTTTGTCAAAAAGAAATGATCCAAAAAGCGAGTTTTCACTCTTAAAATGAAGCACAAATGGAGGTAAGTTACCTGGCATATATATGCCATCACGTTTGATGGGTTAACATGGATTTTTGAGGGAAACAATGTAGGACATTTCAGGGCGCGTAAGCGGTGGTATCAGTTTTTACCAATTCAGTCACCTTGTTACCATAAATATCAATTCAAAACTTGAATTGCACCTTTTTCAAAAAATTTATGCTTTGAGTGTCAGTTGCAAATGGTAGATGATTTTGGTAAACGATGCGTCTTGATCAGTTATCTCATGAAAATGTCTTAAGACAATGTTTGGAGCATGCATGATTGCTTTGGGGTAGTCTAACGGCGCTGAACACAACTGGAAAGGAAATTTTTGAAAATACATGAAATTACGTATAGAAAAAATACAGCAACTACTCATCCATATAAATGAATGCACCAAACACGTTGTGAGGAATGATAATCTTCTCTCAATTTTGTGACTTGGGATTCACTATCTGTAGCATAAAGCTGACATCATTGCACATAAAGCTATTATAAGTAATGCCTAACAAATATTGCTATATTCATACTAATTGCATAGTATGATATATGATATTTTCATAATAATTGCATGCATTTGTGGATGAATGAACATGTTAATTATAACTTCATTTTGAACTTTTCAATGGCCTATAAGTGGTTTGAATTGATTGAAATGCGCAATTTTGTAAGGAATTCGAAAATTCTAAATTTTCAAAAGGTACCTTTTACAGTAAGATAACATTTTTGATTTTTCCACAGGCAAAATTTGATCAAATCGGTATCAATTATCAGAATTAGGAAAGAATTTAAAGTCACAAAAAAACAGCCGCAACTGCTACAGATTTGGATATCAAAAAGTGAGTGAGGGGCTCCAAGATGGTACTCTCTCCCTCCTCCGTGTAAAATGGGGCCAGGGAATTCTCTCGGGTTCTGTCAGCATTTTTGCCCATCCAATTTTCCATCTAACGACCACTCCAACTGCTTCCATTATCGTGAGGCCATTTGAACATCGACCACGAAGAAAGCGCTGGACCCCGAGGGCTCGTCTGATTGCATTATTTTTTAAGTTTCCTTACGGAGAATCAATATTGCTTCGAGTTAAGAATTTTTTCAACTCTTGCCTCTGATATGCATTGCCTAGCTCGCAAACTATTCAATTATGTCAGGAAGTTCTTGCAATTTTCGTACGTACAAATTGTGATTGTTTGCATAACTTCAAGCCACGAATTTCGATGCATAACATACGACGAGGAAGAGGCTCAATGTAATCGCAGAAATATTCCATTTTTGAATTTTCACCTTCATGCCACATTTATCGTGAAAAGCACGTCTGCTTTGTGGATACTCCGTAAATGTGAGTCTAATTGGTGGGTGCGCAAAGTCACGTAATGCATATGAAAGGGACCTAGAACATGCATGAGCCTTAAAATGATCGATGATTCCGTTCAATCTTGTACTAACTGGTCGCTGTTGATTAATCGGTTCATGTCACTTATTCATGCCTGTTGTACTACTGGCTACATGATAGAGTTCATGTGCCCCTTTCGATGCATTTACTATATCAACTGAACTTGCAAAAATAAAAGCGTGACACATAAAAATGTTAATAAATTCTGTCATCATAATTTAACCAACTTTTGCATTGACTGTCGGCTCTTTTATTTACTTGTGTAATTAGGCTTTTCAGTGATCATCACAGTCACATCACTGCCTGGGAAACTCTTTCACTTTCTACAAGCGCAAGATATTGAAGTGCTCGGCATTTGCGAATTTGTTAGATTCTAACAATGAATTCCACTTCAGAAACTATCTGACGGTGTATTGCCGATGTGACGCAGTTAACTTAACTACTTCTGAATAAGCGTCTGTTTCATTTTGTATCTCTGTGCTCTCTTTGTGTAATTCCCTTAATGCGTTCATGTAATTTTTTCACACTATTTTTCATCAAAATCTAAAGTGAAATTTATCACTTACTTGGATTTTATGGAATTTATTACTTTGTTTTTGTTTTCTTCATTCTTAACAATTCTCTCTTTTTAACTATATGCTAATGAGTTCATTTAGGTTGTTAACTTTTGGGACGATGTCAGAGAGTGCGGTGCAGACAACCGAGTTCGAAGTGAAGCACTGGTTTTTCGTGTCTCTCCTCTAGTCAGCCGCTCCCTGCTGAGGCGTCATTTCTTACATTTGTACAATCTTAATCATCTTGATGAGTGTATCACCTGAAAAAGTTTAATTAACAAAAGGATGTTACCACTGTACATCGATCGATAGAAGGCGCTGGACGCCAAAAGCCCTGTGTAATTTCAACTTTTTTGAATTGATTTTAACTGTCCGAAATATTTCAGTTGTAATATTAATACAATGCAATACAACATATATATGTGATATGATACAATTTCAGTATTATCACATAAATGCCCGGTGCGTTGCATTGTAATTTCAATGGATGCGTGATGCATGTGATCTACATGTATATCCATCCAATTCAATTGCATCTTTCTAGAGAGCAACCACTGCAGGCCTACACATTTTCCCGACATGCTGCTATAAAGAACTCACGAAGATCATAGGACCTTTATTCATGGTTTTTGACATCAGGTAGCTAAAAATGATCAGTTATCTAAATTGTAGCGATTCCTGAAGTGAGATTTCTTTGACACTGTGACTATATTGTTCATTGACATTTCATTCCTGCTTTTCTATGCATCATTAAGAATGTTCACTTCCAGCTCATTACTGTACATTCTGCTGCATGATAATTGATTAATAAGTGTTGCATGGCACACGACGGACTTCTCTCTGCTACCAATACAGAAAATTGGAACATGGCGACAAGGATGGTGCAATTGGAACCTTTTCAAGAAGGGAAAGATTAGTCTGTGCATGAAGAGAGGCTATAGCAATGCCTCACCTCAATGGATATTAAGAAAGAGCTCAAAGTGGCAACGTTGCTTACAGTTATTGGCGAAACGGCGTATGGGGTCTTAATTATCTCCGGCAAAACTGATTGACAAGAGTGTTGAGGAACTCCTGAAATGTCTCAGAGGCCACTATAGTCCCAAACCGTTGGTTATTGCTGAACGATTTAACTTCCGCCGACGAATGCAGAAAGACAATGAATCGGTTTCTGACTATCCTGTTGAGCTGCGGAGACTTGCAGAACACATTGAATTTGAACGATTTCTCTCTGAGGCACTACGCGATCGAATCGTCACTGGTCTACGCAACAGAGACACTCAGAAGAAGTTGTTATCTGACGTAGCTTTGACTCTGGAAAGAGCAATTCAGATTGTGCAAGGTGATGATGAAATGGCTGAGAAAGTTTTTGATCGCATTCATGAAAATAGTTCTTCAAATGCAATTCACCATATCGTGTCAAGGAAGCAATACCAGAAGAAAGTAATTTCAAAACCGACAAAGAACGAAACGGAGAGTAGAGCAAAGTGGCTCTCCATTGTGGCTGCAACAATCATTAGTCTGGGAATTGTCGATTCAATGATTGAAAATGCAGACATTGTCATAAGAGGGGGCATCTTAAGGCCGTCTGTTATGGCAAGAAACAACACACTGTGAAGAAAGTCGAATTTGATAATTCTAATGAATATTGGGTATCGTCAGTCGATGTAGATCAATCTGATTCTAATGATTGGTGTATTGATCTTGATATATGACATAATGTAAGGGTGCAGATTGATACCGGATCGTATGTGACAATTATTCTAAAATGAACATGGAAAGATAGCGACTCACCTGAGTTATTTCCTTTTATTGGAAAGCTGAAGTCATTTACAGGAAATACTGTGCCGACAATGGGAATGGTAGACGTAAATGTCAAGCAAGCAGCATCAGCTGCAATGTATTCCTTACCGCTGATAACTGCTAAAGTGGGCCATGCTATCATCAGTCGTAATGGGATCAAGTCAATGAAGATTAACTGAAAAAATGTCTTCCGTGTCGACATATGCGAATAGGAGTAATGGGAAGAAGACCGTTCCAGGACACCGAAAAATTCAGAAAAATTGGTATTTTTAAAAACGACTAAATTCATGAATTTTAACCATTTTTCAGGTTTTCAAGACCTAAATTCATAAATGTAGGCGTTTTTAAAAATACCCAATTTTTCAAATTTTTCAAAATCTCAAATTTGTGATTATGATTATTTTATCCTCAAAATCCTGACCGTTCCAGGACACCGAAAAATCATAAAAGTTAAGAATCTCAAATTTGAGAATTACAATTTTTCTCCTCAAAATCATGACCGTTCCAGGACACCGAAAATCATAAAAGTTAAGAATCTCAAATTTGTGATTATGATTATTTTATCTTGAAAATCATGACCGTTCAAGGACACCGAAAAATCATAAAAGTTAAGAATCTCAAATTTGTGATTATGATTATTTTTATCCTCAAAATCATGACTGTTCCAGGACACAACATCAGAAAAATTGGTAATTTTAGGAGTAGTTAAAATAACCCCAATTATCCCTAAATTTATGAATTTTTAATCATTTTTATGTCTAAACCAGGTTAAGAGCCCTCTAATTCATATTTAAAATAAGTCTAGGGGAAAATATTTCTTTAAAAATGGAAACCTCAGAAATGGAAGAAAGCTCAACGGGGACGGCGACGACGACGACGAAAATGGAAGAAACCTCAACGGCAACGGCGACGACGAAAATGGAAGAAACCGCAAGAATATATCCTTCGTTATCACAATTAAAAACAAGTGAAATAGATCTCAATTATTATTAAGATTAGAGCATTATGATAAATTAAGAAGACGCAATTATTACTTAGTCATTCTTCGTTATTGTACTCTCAACATTATTTAAAGTACTAATTGTGTGAACTAGAACATCATTGTAACTCATAAACTCAAAATTATTCAATGAACCCGTAAACTGGCTGATGATTGAAGAGAGACAGAGATTAAAGAGAGAGAGAGAGAGATTGAAGAGAGAAAGAGATTTATTGTTCTAGCAACGGAAAACATCTAACAGCTTTCCCCTAAAATTATCGTAGAATCGCTTGTCATTTCAATTTACGCATCGGTAATATTTTGACAGTTCAATTTACGCGTCCGTAAAAATTTGACAGTTCAATTTACCCCTACGTAATTTTTTTTCAGAATCTGTTTTCAAAGTCAGTTTTAGAAATCAATTCACAAAATTCATTTAGCGTTTTTTCTTTCCACATGAATAAGTTAAAGCACAAAAGGGTAAACACATAAAAGTACTTCCCATTGTGAAGTCATGAATAGGTTAAGCACATAAAAGCAAATGACAATAAAATTCTTCTTCTAAATTTCGAACGCATAAACGCTGATATGCAGGATAGTTGTTATAGCAATTTTAAACAACCGCTTTAACGATGAAACACATTAACGAATGAAGTTCATGAAGAAAATGGAAATCTGTAAAACAATGTAGATTAGAATAATTATAATACAATCATTTCAAATCGAATAAGTAGTGAGGTAAATCATCATTATAAAACAGTTTTAAATCCAATCCCCCCTTCTGATTTCTCTTCTTTGAGAGGGGACACTATAAGAAATTTTTTTATTATGAAATGAAAAACATAAAAGAGTTTCTAAAATTACATGGAGCGCAAACAACAACGAATTTTGATCTAAAGAAAATCGCTAATCAATTGGGAATAAAGAACTTTCACATATTGATGAGAGACGAATTACAATTGATTAAAAATAAGCCAACTGTAAATTTTGTAACAAATCTTCACACGTCAGATCAAAAAGGAGTACATTGGCCAGCGGGACAAAGAAATATAAACGGTTCTAATTATTATTTTGACCACCCGGAGGCTGAGAACTATTGGTTCGACTCTTATGGATTGCCTCCAACAAATGAAGTCAAAAAATTACTTGGAAATGGAACATACAAAACTTTTCAAATTCAAACACCAGGAACTACTTATTGTGGTCAATTATGTCTATATGTTTTGAACAAATTACAAAAAGGAGTACCATTTCTTGATATTATGTTAGAATTGAATAAGGGAATTTAATTCCCGAAACGCTAGTTCCAATGATAATGATAATTAAAAATCACTTCTTTGTTATTCGTTTTGATAAAATCTGCCAGTGATTTCCTGATCATCTAAATCTTCGATTTCGTAAGTAATCGGAGAAGTTTGGTTTATTTTACAAACATCAAATATTTCTTTAGTCCAATAGCCAACAAAGCCTTTTTCAAATTTATTCTTATACTTAAATATTCGCACCCTATCTCCAATTTTAAATTTCGGCTTGCGTTTCTGTAAATTCGGATTATTCTCATTCTAATAATTATTTCCGAATATTTTCTTTCGTATCAAATCAGGATCGTCAGAAGCATTCTTTGGAGTTTCTTCAATACCTGAATGAACTTTATTAATGTAATGATCCACAATTCCTGGTAATATTTTTAACCATTTCTGATTTCCTTGCTCTGTAAATTTCTTGAATATTTTATTTTTTAAAGTTCTATTAAATCGCCCTATAACTACAGCCTTTCCAGCATCTTCTGTGGAATAAACTAAATCGAATAGTGGCTTAACATTTCTGTTATAAAACTCAAACCCTTTGTCAACGAATAGCTTCTTTGTATTTCTATTACTTTCTTTAAAGATTTCTTCAAACGCATATTTAACTGACAGAACACTTTTGTTTTTTAAAGGCTTTACCCAAGCGTATCGTGTATATAAATCTATAACTGTCAATGCGTATTTGTAGTCCCTTTCATTCGGCATATGAATAAGATCAGCACTCCAAATATCATCTTTATTAAATATTTTTACTTTCAATAGATATATAGGCTTTCTATATTCCCTATGAATTTCGGAGGCATAAGTTCCACTATGCCGATCTAGGTCATTCCACATTTCAGACGCGTTACGGCTTGGATCATTCGACACTTCGGAGGCGTAGGTTTCAGAGTTATGAGCTTTGTCTAAACCCTGTCCGAATAATATTTTAGCTTGTAAAGCTTTCTTAACAAACATTCTTTCAATTTTTTCTCTATATGTAGGATTTTGAATACCATCTAATTCTTGAATCATTTTCTTATCAGCTTCATGTCGAGAACTTAGGTCATGATTTCGATAAAATAGATCGTGTCTATAAGCTGTTGCATCTACTCTGTTTATTGGTTCTTCACCTGGTTTTGGATTATTATTCTCGTCTAGTCTTATATCTAATCGAGTTCCTGGACCGGTATATGAATGACCAGGAAGATGTTTTTCCTTTGAATATTTACTCAAAATAAATCCAGGAAAGTTTTCTAATGTTTTTTGTATATCACCTCCGGTGTGCTGACAATTTGAGGTTTTATGTACTTTTAAGAGATAATTCAATAAATCTAAATTAGCAATTTTCAATTTAATTAAATTTTCGGAATTTGTAGAATTTGTAGAATTCATTTTTAAAGATAAAATAAAATAAATGTTTTACCGAATCATACTAGGACTGAGATATATTCCAGAACCATCTTTAGTTTCTTTTATTTCAATTAAATCATCAACATTGTGGAGAATGTTTTTAAGAACTCGTTTTCCAGGAAGGTGAATCAACTAAATTTAATTTACTAATAAAATTATCTACTATTCCTTCACCCCTAGCAACTTTCTCAAACTCTCTATTATGTCGTTTTTGTTCTTCTAATGCTGCCTTTTCTGATTTATTTTTATTTACTGCTTGGACAATACCAGCTGTCCCACCTGCAACACTTCCTGCTGCTATGCCACCTATTATTAGTGGAATTAATGGTAGAATTCCACCATTCTTTTCTTCTTGTAACTTAATATCCTCTATCATTGGTTTACTTATGTAATATTTCTTTTTGCTAATCGTAATAGTTTTAGGTGTATTTTTGTCAACAATGTTGCGTAATTTTAATTCAATAGTTTTATTATTATTACTTTTCGCTTGCGACATTTTTAATAAAAAAAATTTAAGTTATGAAAGACTTTAATCTATTCTAGCTATGAATGAATTTTAAGTCAAGAACTTTTAATGTATTGTAGTTATGAAAAAAATTTAAGTTATCAAAAATTTTAAGTTACCAAAAATTTTAATTAACCAATCGGACCAAAGGTCCTCAGGTTATTAACCAATCGACGAAGTCTTGGGCTTTAGCTTATCCTGGCCATCTTTCCATTAAGAATTTCAATTGAATATTTTACATCTTCTAGCAATAAACCATAAGCCATCAATGAAGTTCTGGGATCTTTCTTTTCAATATTAATTGTTACATCACAACCAGTCTTGATAATATCTTCAGATTGTGCACTTAAATCTAAACAGAAAATTGGATATAAATGTCTCCAATCTCCAGGAGTTAATTGTGATTCAACTCCAAATTCTATACAAAGATTTCGATAAGCATCATAAATTGATTATTGGTATCATCAAATCTTGATGGATCAATAGGATATCGGGTTTGATTTAAAGCAATTTGTAAACTTCGAATTGTATTAATATGAAAAAGATTGTTGTTCTTATCAAAACTTGGAGAATTATTTCTTTGAAAAGTTAGTAAAAAATATCTTGGAGTATTTGATGTCCTTGTGAAATGCCAGTTAAATCTTTGCTCTGAAAAAGTTACTGAACTAGCAGTGCGCTTTAGAAAATTTACTGGAATTGGTTTGTTAGTGTTTAATCTATTTGCAATATCTAATTTGACCTTTAAACTAGGAGTAATATGCTTTATGCACCATTCAAGTCCATCAATTTTTAAATATGCTTTTTTTCCAGTCTTACCATAAAAGATTAATTCATTATTTGCTGTACGATGAATTATTAATTTAAATTTTAATTGACATGATATTTTGTCATAATCTAAATATCTGAATAATGGAGACAATGACCAATTTACTGTCTGTTTACTTTTCTTGTTAAATACACTTCTTTCTTTATATGCACTATTGTTTGTTTTATTTAAATGATTTGCAATATTTTCTACATCTTTCGCAATTCCTGCTGCATCTGTTCCAGCGTGAGTTAAATCATCAACAATTATACCATCATTAGTATCAGGAAACCAACCTTCGATTTCATACTTTCTATTATTTTCACCAATTGTTACAAATCTAAGCATTGTATCAATTACACCTGGAGAATCACTTATTGTTTCTATATTTTGAGTTGCAACATCTAAACGCATTTGTGTAAATAATCTTGGAAAAAAATTATTCTCTAATGCAATATTATCGGTATCTGGTAATGGTGTTGTAAAATTGGCATCACTATATAAAGAGTATTCACAGTACAAAAAGGAACCAGGTAGATATATATATAACTTTGCTGATTATCAACTTCAAAGATTAAATCTCCTCCAGTATTTACTCTACTGGAAGATCCGGGATTCATAGGAATTCTTATATAGTCATTCTTTTTTTTATTATAACTGACGAACGGAGGAACGACTAATCTAAATTTATTTTCGATAAGAGAAGACATTTTTATAAAAAATAATTTGACTCTTTTGTTTTTTCACACACATAGAAAAAATTTCTCACACACACAGAAAAAAAATTTCTCACACCCAAAAAGACTTTTACTAAAAGATATTTTTAGAATTTTGCTAAACCAGCTCCGCTGTTCATACCATCACCTCTTATTTCTTCAATTGAACGAACCGTAGGTTCTATGGCTACGCCTGATTTCTTCTCATGTTTACTATCAGACCCTGCTGCTATGTTAGCAATTTTGCTTTTTATTTCCTCTGAAAGTTTTTTTTATTTTTTTAGTTCTTCAGAATCATTCTTAAGTTTACGAATAGTTTCTAGTTGTTTTAATTCGTTTTAAGACTTAACAGCATTTGATATTGCACTAGCTGTACTATCTATAGCAGCTGCTCCTTTTGCAGCAGATGTAATCAAATCTTTATTATTTTTAATCAAGTTAACGATACTTCCCATGCCAGAAAAGATGCCAGCTCCGCGGTTTACACCATCTCCTTCTTTTTGAACTGTTTCTACATTGTTATAATGGTAAACAGCTTTCATAGATGGTTCATGTGCTATTTTTTGATTTGAAGCAAAATGTTTAAGATTGTGTTTATAAATTATAGGCATTTTTAGGAATAAATTTGACATTTGGAAAAAATATTTACGTTAAGATTTACGTACGTGATTAAGATTTACGTGTGTGAATGGACAACAACTTCGTGATAACTTTATTAATTTTCTGTTGCACTTTATCTATTGCGTCAAGCAGCGTGTGATGTACTTTAATTTCTTTTCTATTAACTTGCATTTTCTGCTGATTCATCTTCAACGCCGTTTTAAGAGCATTCAATTGAACTTTAAGAACATCTAACTGATTTTTAACAGCATCCAACAGTTCTTTATTTCCTTTAGAGGTTCTTGTAAATTTTTCTTTAATTCATTTTCTAAATTGATTTTAAGAGTTTTCATTTTATCAACTTTTTGATTAAGTGTGTTTACTTCATTTATTATTCTATTCATCTTTTTCATTTGTTAAATAATTTTAAAACTTAATTCATCAACACTTTTTTGGAATGTAGCTTGTAACTTATTTAAATTTTTGGAAGTTTTTCTAATTCATTTTCTAATTGTTCTTTCAATAGTTGTATCTGATGTTTATTTTTAATGACTGCAGATTTTAACTTTATAGAAAGCAATATTGAAATTTTTGATTTTTCTGAAATCTTTTTAAAAAGTTTTGCTATATCTGCTTCTAGCTCTCTATCCTTTTTATCAAGTTTTAATAATTTTTCGCTTAATGATTTGTCATTGAGTTTTAGCAACTTTAATTCATTCATCAGTGGAACCAAAACATCGTTTATATATTTTTCTTTTAAGTCATTGATTTGTGTATCAACATATTGTTTATTTGCTAACTCTGTATTTTGTTGCGGAAGAATAGAAAGATGCAATGGACCAGATAAAACGTCTCCAGTTTTCATGATATAATTTTCTATTTCTATTTCTGATTGACGATTATTCGGGATATATGCACCTCCACCAACATTTGGTAACATCATTTTTTAAACAATAAAAAGTAATTTTTTCTCACATAAAAATATATAAAAAAATGGAAAAGGCAAATTTAGAAAAATTATATTCGCCCGTATCATCCTGTTCTTCTTATTCGATGAGATCATTGGGATTTGAAAATAAATGTTTTGATAATAATAATAATCCATGTATAGATGATAATCTTTTGTTTGAATTACAAGCTGAAATATTTAAAGAACAGACTAAAGGTTTACCTTCTATAGAAACAAATTATTGTATATTTCCAGGTGATCCATTTATTAAATTTATGGACATTGTAAGTAAATATAATGATGTTGCTTATGTAGAATTAAATAAAGAAAATATGGTCATTATTGGTCATAATAATGTTTATGGATTTATTAGAGCAGTGTTCCCAATCAGTAATACAGACTGGATAGAAACTAGAATAATTAATTATATCAATGTTACTGAATTGGTAAAAAAATTAAAATCTTTTTCGAAAGAAAAAATTAGATTGTTTCTTGATGAACATAGCCAATACAATATTCATATAGAGAGTAAAAAACATAATGAAGAGTTATTATGTCAAGTTTATTATAGAGATACTGTTTATAAAAGAGAAATGGTAGAAATGCCTCAAAGATATGATAATGATACTTATATAGGATTATATTCAAACTTAAATATCAATTTATTAAAATCTTATATAAATTTTTTAGCACAACAAGAAAAAATTTATATGTGGTCTACACCTTATACTATTAACAATGACCATAATCATAATCATAATAATTTTAAAGAATCTGATAACAATAATTGAAAGAATCTTATAATAATAATGATGACAATAATGATGATGATAATATAGATGATGATTCTGAAACATCTGAAAAGGTGTAAATGGTAAAAAGATTTTAAAAATATTAGTAATTATAAAAATGTAAGTGAAGAAAAATTTATCTCTCAACATGATATTAATACTACATATAATGAAAATTCATCTAAATTTCATTTTCTTACAATTGAAAATAATAATGATGGAATAGTTGAAGATACTATTAGACAACCATGTGTCGGTTCTACAAAATTTAAATTAGGATTTACATCTAATCAATTTAAAATTTTATCATCTTTAATAAAAACTAAAAATGATACAGATTATGGTGGTGTTATTAAATTTTCTAAAAGAGATCAAAGACCAATATTTTTCTCTATTATATTATTATCAGATAATAAATATAATTTAGAATTAGATATTCCAATAAGAGAATGGCATCCAATTCCAAAAAGTGTAATTTATGATGTTGAAGAATCAATTTATGATGATGAAGAATCAATAGTTAGTAAAAGTAAATTTAAATTATCTTTTGATAAATCATTATATGATAAAGAAAATAAAATAACTAAAGAACGTGAAATATATAATAATATATAATAACTCTAAAGACCTTGATATTAGAATGTCAATATCTATAATTGAAACACAAATTTTTTCTTTAAAAAAACAAAAAATGGAAACGTTTTATTGTGTCTCATGTAAAAAAAAGTTGCAAACAAAAAGAAGTTATCAATCTCATTTACAAAGTAAATTGAATTTACAAAATGTAGATCGAGTTGATGAAGGAAATATATTAAAATTAAATAATTATAAAAACTATCTAGAAACATTACCTACTGATATAAAAATTAAAAAAATATTTGATGATTATTCACATTCGGAATATAAAAAAGTTTTTAATAGTGAAGATGAACATGTACCAGATGGAAGATATTCATTTAGTGATGCTGATGAATTTAACGAAATAGATGAATTTGATGAAGCTGAACGAACCGAAGGTTCTAGGGCTTCGCCCGTAACAGACATAAAATATTTATTTGATGAGACTGTTGAACATAATGAAACCGATAAAACTTTTTATGATGTCTTAACAAACTTTTTTAAAATATTTAAGGAATCTTTCAAATGTTATATGAATGTAGAAGTACTTTATACAAAAAATGGACCTGATGGAATTCCTGAAGAAATAATACAAGGACATTTTACAAATTCACAAGAAATTCATAATGTAAATGATATACATGTACAACCCATATTTGAATCGATGATAAATAAATTAGAAAATTGTATAATTGAAGCCCAGTTACGTGAATCTGGTTGGAGATTTATTAAAATACTATCTAAGAAAATAGTAATTGATAAATATAAAAATAATACTGGTGGTAGTTATGTTCCTTTACCTTTCAGTTCACCACAAATAATTAACATAAAAAATGAAGATGATTATTGTTTTCTGTGGAGTGTTATAGCACATTTACATCCTGCAGAATATCACAAAGAAAGACTAAGTCATTATAATAAAGAAGAATGCATAAATGAATTTGATCTCTCTGATGGCTTAGATGAATTTCCATATGATTATAATAGGTTAATAAAGTTTCATAAAAAGAACAAAAATTTAATAGAAGTAAATGTTTTCGAATTAAATGTGAATTATGTTTCTATTGGTGATATTACTCCATTTTACTCAGATTCAAAAAAGTTTTATTTGAATAATAAAAATTTATGTCAATCAGAAATAGTTTATAATGATAAAGGAAATTACATGCATCATAATACTTTTTACTAAGGAAATAAAATATGTACTGAAAAATTTGAAATTGTTAAAACATTATCACCAATAATGATTAATCATAATAATTATAAAGGACGTAATTTTAATTATGATTATGATTCCAATTATTCATCTTTATCTTTAGAATATCAACAAAAATTACAAAAATAAATAAAATTTTACAAAAATGTAAAACAGATTATTTTCAGCAATTAAAAATGTTACTATAAGAATATCTCCATAAATATCAAAATAAGATAGAAACGATTCAAAAATTAAATAAAGACAATGATGAATTAAATGAAGACAATAAAAAATTAAATAATGAAGAAAATCAAACCAATCAAAAAATAAATGAATGTTTAAAAAAATGTCAACAACAATATAGAGAACACTATAATAAAGAATATAATTATCAGGTACAAATATTAAATCAAAATTATCAACAGTCTGAAAAAGATTTACAAAGATATGTCGATTTAACACATGAAACATATCAAGATAAATTTGAAAAATTAAAACAAACGAAACAATCAGCACAAGCGAATATATTATATTATCAGGGTCATTTTCTATTGTGTAAAGATGTTTCTATATCTATAAAAACTTCAGATAATGCTAATTTTCCCTGTCTCCAATGTATGACGAGCTTTAGAACTAAAGAAGAAATGAATAGACATTTGGAGAATTGTTAACAAAATGAAGCAGTTGAAAATACTTTTCCTAAAGATGATTATTTAATATATAATAGACATTATTTGAAAAATAAAGTACCCTTTACTATTTATTGTGACTTCGAAGCAGATAATGTTAACATAACACAAAATTCTGATAATGGTAAATATGAAAAAAGTGCACCTGAACAAAGTTAAGAAAAATATTTATTTGAACAAAAACCATTATGTTGGGAATGTACATTCATTCAAATTATCCTGAATTATTTAAATCAGAATATTATCAATACTATGGTGAAGATAGTTCAGAAATGTTTACAAAGAAAGTAGAAGAATTACAAGGACGTTTTTCACAATTTTTTAAAACAAATATAGCAATGCTTCCTTTAACGGATGAAGAAAAAATTAATTTTGCTTATGAAAAAAATTGTTATTACTGTGGAAAAGAATTTACAACTTTTAAGCGAGGCGACGACTGCCTACAAAGTAAAAGATCATGATCATCTAAATGGATTATATAGAGGTGCAGCACATAATTCTTGTAATCTTAATGCTAATAAATTTAAATTTAACTTTGTTCCTTTATATTTCTACAATGGTTCTAAATGTGATTTCCATTTAGTAATGAAAGATCTATTTTCATCTGAATAATTACAACAACAACAAATAAATGTACTATGTAAACAAGAAGAATATTTTTCAATGCAATTAGGTTGTATTAGAATTTTAGATGCATTTAGATTTTTTACTCCTTATTCATTAGATGTTATGGGAAAAACTTTGAAACCTGAACAATGTAAAATATTAAATAAATATAATTTAAAACCTTTAAAAGGCATATTTCCGTATAAATATATAACTGGAGATATAAATAGAATAAATGAAATAATGAAAGAACAAAAACTTCCTCCAATAAATAAATTTAAATCAACATTAAAACAATCACAATTATCTGAAGAAGACTATGCAGAAGCTGAAAAGAATTGGAGAGAGTTAAATTGTCAAAATATGTATGATTATACAATGAAATATCTTCAGATAGATGTATTAATCCTTGCTGATCTTTTTGAAAACTTTCGTGACATGTGTTTAGAATATTATGGAATAGATCCATGTTATTGTTATTCTACACCAGGTTTAACATGGTTAGCAAGATTAAAACATACTGGTGTTAAACTTAAACATTATGAAGAAAATACATATCATAAATTATTATTTTTTGAATCTGGAATTAGAGGTGGTGTTTCATCAGTTTTAGGTAATAGATATGTTAAATGTTATAATAAGAAAGTAAATCCTGATGATTATGGAATATATAAACCTTTACCTCCAGAAGAAAGCGATCAGTTTATAAAATTGTTTAATCAAAATAGAGAAGGACTTATATCAAATGAAGAGAGTCAAGCGGCAGTTGATGAATTCATGAGAGAAAACTATTTGTTATATTATGATTTTAATAGCTTATATTCTTCTTGCATGATACAAGAATTACCAACAGGTGAAATGTCATGGTGTAATATTCTTGATTACGAACCTACATATGATGGAAATTATAATCATGGTTATATATATGAAGTTGATTTAGTATACCCTGATTATATAAAAGGCGCAACAAAATATTATCCATTCTGTCCCGAAAACAAAATTCCCATTATAGAAGATTTTTCAGATTATCAAAAATCTTTAATTCCTAAGAAATACAGACCAACAAAAAAACTTATGTTAACACAAAGTAATAAAGGAAAGTATGTTGTTGAAGGAAGAATGCTAGATTGGTATTTAGAACATGGAATGATTCTCACCAAAATACATCGAAAACTAGTGTATAAAAAATCTAGGTGGTTAATAAATTAGATAGAGTTCAATATTGAAAAACGTAAAATAGCTAAAAGAAATAAAGATGATTTTGGAGACCTATTCTTCAAATTAATGAATAATGCATTTTATGGCAAGACTTTAGAAAATGTACGTAATAGACAAAATATTGAAATAGTTTATGATAAAGATAGGTTTCAAAATTTAACAAGGAAACCCACATATAAAAGAACTACTAGATTCAGTGATAAACTATGTGCTGTACATTTACGTCGAATCAGCGTAAAACATGATAAGTCTAATTTTATTGGATTCACTATATTAGAATTAGCTAAGCTATTTATGTATAGATTTATATATGATTATTTAGCACCTGCTTATAGCAAAAACTATAAATTACACTTTACAGATACCGATTCCGTTTTCTTAGAATTAACAATACCGCATAATTCTTCACTTGATGAAAAAATTAATAAAATAAAATATATCATTCATCCTTCTGATTTATGTAAAGTAAAAGATGAACTAGAAGGAAATGAAGATTTCATGACAGAAGCTATATTTTTAAAATCTAAATGTTATTGTTATAACACAACTAATAATATTAAAACACATAAAACATTAAAAGGAATTTCAAAGGCATCAGTGGCTAACCAAATAACATTTCAAGATTATAAAAATGCATTATTTAATAAAGAAATAAAAACAGCATGTAATTATAGACTTAATTCAAAGAAACATGAAGTGTATTCAAAAGAAAACATTTTCCAGCAGGAAGCCCACTATAAATTTTTGTAGCAAATAAAATAGCAAAATGACCACTTTTCATCGCAAATTGTACTTAAATAGTTTTGAATGCAAACCAAGGCCTTTCTGTAGGAACAACCTACCGTCATCAGGGAAACAATCTAACTGAAGGGTACATGCACATAAATTTCTACAAAAGATATTCAAAATTATCAAGCTATAGAGTACTGTAAAACCTAGATAAATCTATGGTCAGCAAAGACTATGTTCAAAACATCAAAGAAATGATATAACTACTAAAGGCAAAAAAAAATAAGAAGAGACATCAGAAAACAGAAAGATAAAATGAAGAGCCTGAATGAGAAGGTTGACTGTTTCAAATTGGGGACCTCTTCTTTATGAAGAGGGCCTCGGAAATACGAACAAAATGAGTTTTGTAAATGATCGAAACATTGTTCATGATATCACGTCTGCTGCAGGTATTACATTCTAGTAAATGGTCGAAAATTGGACCAGGTCTTGACACATGTTCATGAAATCTTCTACCTAGATGTCGCGTTGTCTCACCGATGTATGTGGTATACTGATCACCAGTACACTTGAATTCATAAACCACCGATGAGACAAGGGACCTCGGGGTAGGAGACTTCAGAGGAAAAAACTCTCGCAGTCTGGTGCTACGAAAAGAAAAGGCACAATGTGGTCTTATTTTCACAGGTATCAGCCTTTTAACACGCCTGCAATACATGATACTTTCCTTGTCAAAATATCTGAAAGTAAAAGTCTGTCTTCTGATGTTACTTTCTTCACTCATTGAGTCTTCTTGGTTTACTTGTCTAGGAATTACAATTTTGTCAAGCGTCTCTTTCAGATGTTTCTCCACAAACCACAAAGGGTAATTGTTTGCTGCTAAAATTTTCTTCAATTTTCTTATTTCTTCGTGAAACAACTCCCAGCTGCTGGATAGCCGATAAGCACGGTAAATGCTGCCAATTATCAAACCTCTTTTCCAATTTATTGGAACATTGGAACGAAAATTCAGTTGAATATGAGTATTCGATGGCTTGTATTCGATATAACAATCGAGTTGGCATTAGACATTCTTTTGAAAGAATTTAAAGTTCCAAGGCCGACTTTGAAAAAACTATTGTCACTATGCATTCAGAGTATATTTCTTTTTGATGGCAAACTATATCGTCAGATAGATGGAGTAGCAATGGGCAGTCCACTCAGCTGCATTTTTGCAGAAATATTCATGGATCATATGGAAAGTCAGTTTTCCTCCAGTAACAACATGCCTTCCTTTTATGTTCGCTATGTCGATGATATATTTTGCGTTTTTGAAGACAAATCAAAGATTGATGCTTTTCTTCTCTTCATCAACTCCAGACATCCAAATTTAAAATTCACTTGTGAATCAGAAAAAAGCAACAAACTCGCTTTTCTTGATGTCATGTTGCATAGACAATCGACTTCGGTTGAATATAGCTTGTATCGCAAGCCATCGAATACTCATATTCAACTGAATTTTCGTTCCAATGTTCCAATAAATTGGAAAAGAGGTTTGATAATTGGCAGCATTTACCGTGCTTATCGGCTATCCAGCAGCTGGGAGTTGTTTCACGAAGAAATAAGAAAATTGAAGAAAATTTTAGCAGCAAACAATTACCCTTTGTGGTTTGTGGGGAAACATCTGAAAGAGACGCTTGACAAAATTGTAATTCCTAGACAAGTAAACCAAGAAGACTCAATGAGTGAAGAAAATAACATCAGAAGACAGACTTTTACTTTCAGATATTTTGACAAGGAAAGTATCATGTATTGCAGGCGTGTTAAAAGGCTGATACCTGTGAAAATAAGACCACATTGTGCTTTTTCTTTTCGTAGCACCAGACTGCGAGAGTTTTTTCCTCTGAAGTCTCCTACCCCGAGGTCCCTTGTCTCATCGGTGGTTTATGAATTCAAGTGTACTGGTGATCAGTATACCACATACATCGGTGAGACAACGCGACATCTAGGTAGAAGATTTCATGAACATGTGTCAAGACCTGGTCCAATTTTCGACCATTTACTAGAATGTAATGCCTGCAGCAGACGTGATATCATGAACAATGTTTCGATCATTTACAAAACTCATTTTGTTCGTATTTCCGAGGACCTCTTCATAAAGAAGAGGTCCCCAATTTGAAACAGTCAACCTTCTCATTCAGGCTCTTCATTTTATCTTTCTGTTTTCTGATGTCTCTTCTTATTTTTTTTTGCCTTTAGTAGTTATATCATTTCTTTGGTGTTTTGAACACAGTCTTTGCTGACCATAGATTTATCTAGGTTTTACAGTACTCTATAGCTTGATAATTTTGAATATCTTTTGTAGAAATTTATGTGCATGTACCCTTCAGTTAGATTGTTTCCCTGATGACGGTAGGTTGTTCCTACAGAAAGGCCTTGGTTTGCATTCAAAACTATTTAAGTACAATTTGCGATGAAAAGTGGTCATTTTGCTAATTTATTTGCTACAAAAAGTATTTAAAAGAGGAACATAAATTAGATCCATTTGATGATAAAAGAAAAATTTTACCTGATGGAATAACTACTTTACCTTTTTAATTTTCTAGTTTCTAAGATAGACAAATTTGATAAAAAAATAAATTATTCGATCACTATATTTGTATATTTTTATCACTCGGTAAACAATTGTTCGATAACTCTATCATGAATTTTTCTATCAATATTAATTGTAATGAAGCCATAATCTTTTGACCAAGCATTGTTGCACGATTGTTTAAATTCATCTTTATTTCTTACGCATAAATCTCTTAACAAATCACTTAAGTTTCTTGCATTTATTTCAAATAGTATAAATATATTTGCATTCTTTCTAATAACACTTCCGTCTAATGAATACATACTTTGTGTTAAATAAAAACACTACAGTTGTTATGTCTACCTCTTGTGAAATAATTTCTCTGAACTGACTGATTTCTATCATTAACACAATCATCAAAAATTACACAATGTTTCATTCTTTTATCTAGTTTACTAGGATCTTGCATATTACCACTATCATCTATTAATTGTATCTTTATATGCTTATTTTTATTGAATTCTACTAACTGATTATTTTTTGCTGCTTCTTCACACCACGAACTTATTTCTTCTTCATCTTCAGATTTTTCATTTTCTTTGAATAATGAAGCAATTGCTGTTTTTTAAGATTATTTTCAAATCCATCTTTCAAAAATTGATAGACGGGTTGTTCTGCTGTTGTTGTATAAATTATAAGATTGTTATAATCCAAAAAATTTGGAGTCGTTAAAATTTTAAATAATAGATATGTTTTACCACAACCTGATCTTCCACAAATAACTGACAAAACTTTATTAGATAAATTTGGATGATGATAAAATTTAAGTTTTTTTTATTTAATGGGAGCACTTCACTCATTTTTTAATAAAAAAATTTTATTATTATTTTATTTTTATTTTTAAAGAAGAAGAATAATAATAAGAAGAAAATTAAACTTCTCTAACCAAAAGATCTATCATAATCTCTTCACCTCCAAAATTTATTTCTTGTCCTTTCTCATCAGTGATTCTAATGTTAATGTTGTTAATAGTTTTTCTTGTAATAGGGAAATATATCAATGTTTGTGGAATTACATTTAATCTATAACCAATGGGTACACTAAAAGCTGGAAAACTGAATATTAAATTTGACAATTTACCATTTATATATCCTCCTTCAATAATGTCACAATGTACAACAATTGAATTTATTTCAGTTATTTTTGGAATCTTCTCACCTAAATGATAACCTAGACTATAAGTTTGTTTATTAAATCCTAATAGCTTTGACAATGATCTATCATGATTAAAATCAACTTGATGATTTTCGTCTAAAGTAAGAGAAAATTTATTAACTGCCGGTTCAACTGCAAAATGTAGTTGTTTCTTATCTTTAAATGGTATACCTAAATGTCTCTTAATTTCATTTGATATTGATTCAACTTCGTAAGAGCCAGGAAGAAAAGTTAGTATTTTCCACGTTTTGCCTTTATCAGTAGAATATCTAAATTGGTCATTCACATCTTTGATAACGTTTTGAATAGTGTTAAATGTGGGGAAACTAGTCAATGCAATTTGATAATTTTTATTTTGTTCCAAATGTAGAATGGGTTCTAAATTACAAGTGTGTGATGAAGTAGTTGTTATAATTTTTAACGTCGTACTAAATTTTGATGAACCCAAAATCTCTGTTAGATTTCCTAACTGATTATTAATTTTATCTAAATCTGCTGATGATAATTCTCTCGAAGACATTTTTTAGTTAAAATTTTAAATAAATATTTTTTTTATAAAAAATTAAAAACAACAATATATTTCAGCTAGACTTTTATAATCCTCTTCATTTAGAATCTTCTTTTCTAACAGTCTTTTCAAGATAGCATGAATTTCATTGAAACTAGAATTATGTGCTTCTTTTATTGCAGATATTAAAATATTTAATCTATTTAGTAATTCTTGTGGATCATCTGGTAAGAATACAGTTGTTTCTGTTTTAAAACCTTTTCCTACTTTAACTCCCGTTGATAATAAATTTTCTAATTGTTTATGACGTCTAAGAGATTTTGCGGCACCAACTCTATCTAACATAGCTTAATATTTTATGAGATCATCTACAGCATAATTATTTAAATCTGCTCCTCTTAAAGGATCAACAAAATTTCTATCTAAACTAAAAGGAGATTTATCTGGTGAAAAAATTAAACCTCGAAAAGGTTGTGGAAATATTTCTTTTTGTCCGAGATAAAATCTAGGTATTGTTTTTCCATCTATAAATGAAATAGAATGTTCAAATTGCATAGATTTTGGTAATTTCTTATTAATGTTTGATTCTAGTAATCCATAGTCATCTAATATAGTTTTGTGTTCTGGATCTGTTATATTAATTTGTTTATCATTATTTGTATTTTCTTTTTCAAGAGTTTTAAATGGCTTCATAGTTTTTTCAAAATCAGTTTTTACTTCTTCAGTTAATTTTACTTTGTCAAACATATCAGATTGAACACCAGCTTTTTTCATTCTATGCTGAAGATGATTTTCTTTCATAATATTTCTTTGTTTAATTAACTCTTCTAATTGTTTTATTCTTTTAAAATTATCAGCTCTAATTTTATCCATTTTTTATATTATATTTTTTTATATATTCTTTATATTTTTTTGATTAACAGCTTTAATTTTATCCATTTTTAAAAAATAATATTTGAATTTTGTGGTAACATTGGAATACAACAAGAACATTTTACTGAACAAATTATTTTTTTATTGCTTTGTTGTCTGTCATCTTTTCGTTTTAAGTTTTGTTTAATAAAGTTTTGCTTAAATTTTCGCTTGAAGTTTTTAGCTCTTCTAAAAAAATTTTATCATTTTCTTTATTAGAAATTTTACCATCACTAGAAATTTTCATTTCAATTCATCAACTTTTTCTGAATGTAATTGAAATGATATTTGATTTACTTCATTAGCTATTTGATCAAATTTTTCAATCTCATCTAACGTAATAACATTATCATCACATACTCTTTGAAAGTAGTAATGCAATTTGTCATAGACTTCTTTAATATGTAAATGCTTACTTTTTAATGATTTTCGTTTCTTAGTTATTAAAGATTTATCTAACATTGTAACAAGTGAGTTTGCAAAAACACCCGTACCTGTTACAGCTGTAGCAACTACTGGAATTACTAGAACACCTGAAGTTATTATAATTGTGAATACCCCTAAACTTATTGTTGAGAATATGCCAATTCCTTGTGTTACATTCTTAACTTTAGACCATCTCTTTCTTAATTTATCATAATGCTCTAATCTTAATAATAATTGCGTTTCCTTATTTTTCATATAACGTACTCTATCTCTATGTTTTTTAATGTTAATTTTTTCAATGTCCATTTCACTTGTTTTTAATTGAGATAACGAAAAATATATATTCTTGAGGTTCCTTCCACTTTTGTTTCTTCCATTTTTAAAGAAATATTTCTAGACACATAATTTTAGATAACTCATATTTTAAAAACCTGAAAAATGGATAAAATTCATGAATTTAGACGTTTTTAAAAATACCAATTTTTCTGATGTTGTGTCCTGGAACGGTCATGATATTCAAGATAAAAATTGTAATTCTCAAATTTGAGATTCTTAACTTTCATAATTTTTCGGTGTCCTGGAACGGTCATGATTTTGAGGATAAAATAATCATAATCACAAATTTAAGATTTTGAAAAATTTGAAAAATTAGGTGTTTTTGAAAACGCCTAAATTTATGAATTTAGGTCTTAATAACCTGAAAAAATGACCAAAATTCTTAAATTTAGGCGTTTTTAAAAATACCAATTTTTCAAAAAATGGTACTTTTTAAATGGACTAAATTTATGAATTTAGGTCTTAAAAACCTGAAAAATGGTTAAAATTCATGAATTTAGTCGTTTTTAAAAATACCAATTTTTCTGAATTTTTCGGTGTCCTGGAACGGTCTAAATTTATGAATTTAGGTCTTAAAAACCTGAAAAATGGTTAAAATTCATGAATTTAGTCGTTTTTAAAAATACCAATTTTTCTGAATTTTTCGGTGACCTGGAACGGTCTTCTTTCTATTACTAATGGGATTCAAGGACGTGTTTGAAAACAAGGGTCTCGTCAAACGTTTCGAAGCTTCAATTTATTTGAAAGAAAGAGCGAAGCCAAAGTTTTTTTAAACCTCGACCTATGCCATGCGCCTTGCGTCCAAACGTACAGGAAGAATGGAGGAGACTCGAAGAAGAAGGCATAATTCAGAAAACTCTTCACAGTGAAGGTCGGCTCCAATTGTACCTGTCATCAAACCTAACGGAAAGCTGGGACTTTGCTGCGATTATAAAGTGACAATTAATCCATATTTGAAGGTAGACCAGCATCCACTGCCTCTTGTGGAAGAACTTCCAGACCTTCTGAGCGGAACGAAATATGTGTGCAAGCCAAAGTAAGTATGGTGCAACCTTGATCTTTCTCATTCTTGCAATTCCACACTCTAAAAAGAGTCACAGAAATACACCTCAATCAATGCTCACAAAGGCCTATTTTGCTTCAAGAGATCACCTTTTGGGATCAACACAGCCCCTGCTATTTGGCAAGAGATCTTGGATAAGGCACTTGAAAGCATTCCATCTGCTAGTGTTAGGATCGATGACATAATAGTGGTGGGAAAACGCGAACGAGAACATTTGCAAAACCTTCGAGCAAAACCTTCAACGACTACGCGAATTTGGACTTCGAGCTGAGAGGTCAAAATTTTTCTTTATGAAAACAGAAGTTGAATATGTGGGTAACTTGGTCGTACGTGAAGGAATTAAAATGTATCCATCAAAAGTACAAGCGATTGTTGGAGTCAAACGAACGGAGAACGTAGACGAATTGCGATCATGGCTAGACATGGTTAACTTCTATGGTAGATTTTTGCTTTATCTCAGCATAAAAGCAACTCCATTATAGGCTTTGCTCCACAGAGCTGTGACATTCAAGTGGAGAGAAACGGAGGAGAAAGCATTTCAAGCAATCAAAGATGCTCTCATGTCAGAGACAATCTTAGTCCCATACAGTGATAAAGATGATTTTGTCCTTGCCGTAGACGCTTGTTCTCATGGGGTTGGCGCTGTATTATCGCATAAATTCGACAAGATGAATTTCCAGTAGCATATGCTTCAAGAAAGCTTTCCAAAAGCGAGAAGAATTACCCAATAATTGAAAAAGGTGTGGTGATTTCTTTTGGCTTGAAAAAGTTTCACAAATATTTGTTTGTAAGGCCATTTGAACTGATAACTGATCATAGTGCTATGGTTTATCTATTTCCCAATGAGAGACAGATCCCTGTGAATGCAGCCGCAAGAATTCAGCGATGGGCATTAAAGTTCAGTATTCACCAGTATCTCATCAAACATAGATCATCAGGAGAAAATAGCAACGCCGATACATTATCGAGAAATCCTGTTGAAAATGCTGACGAATATTCAAGTAATTATAATAATGATTAGTAAATTGGATTGATAGCATGCCGGTAACATCAAAAGAAGTGAAAAGGAAACGGAAAAAGACCAAATATCAATGTCAATTTTGAAATATATTCGGTGCGGCTGTCCCACAAGTCCCGCTGTCTTGTTCTCCTGCTGACCAGTGGTAAATTATGTGCGTGCATGGAACTTGATTTTAGCGCTGATGGTATGAATAACTAGAACGGAAATTCAGCGAAATTTGCATTAGACACACGAGCAGAACTTGTTAGGTTGGCAGAAACCGTAGAACTTAACACAGCTTGAATAGGAGCATTTGTCCATTCTCAACATTAAGTTGATGTTGGGAAACCAAGAAGATTAGATGGTAATAATTCTTTTTTTGTTATATGCTTTATTAATTTCGGCCTCCTCTTAGGCCATCATCAGAAGCGGAGAATCTATACATTTACGTTGGAAATTATTCAAAACTTAAGTTATATTATGTCTATGAATCCTGAGTAGAATGAAAGCAGGAACTAACCTAGAAAGATAAACAATAATAAACATCATGGCATATATGAATATCTACAAAAATGGAGCATAGCGGTAGAATGACTTAAGTTACAATGGAAAAATACTGAGAAATTATTAAAACTTATACATAAAGAAACTCAGAGAAGGCATCTTGCTCGTCTTTATTGTTGATCTTGGGTTTCAGTTTTTTTATGTAAAGTGCCTCTCGTATTCTGATGTTGCAACTGTCTCTGTCAGATGTCAGAATTTTGACTGAAATATTGGTGGTATTGCACGAACGTAGATGTTTGAAGACATAGCTGGAGGTGTTGGTCAAATGTTCTTTAATCCTTGTGTGAAGAAATCTGATCGTGCTTCCGATGTAAATATTCTTGCAGACACTACATGTTATCTCGTAAATTATGTTCTTTCGTAAGCACAAGCCGGTATTTTTTAATGTGCAACCACATAGAGTACAATCAGTGTGTTTGTTGGATTTCTTGAGATACTGACGAATTGTATTGCCTTTTCTTACCAAGCGAACATTGATGTTTTCATTTTTGAACATGTGTTTTATTTTACGATCAATTTCATCAGATACATAAGGAAATTTGAAATTGAATGCTTCAGATTTATTCAGATTCTTATAGTCTATTTTCTTTTTCTTTTTCTTAGACTTTGTTTTCGCCATTTTTATCACATGATTCGGATAGTCATTCGACTGAAGTGTTCGATCGAATTCCTGAATATGTTTTTCAAGTGTTACGCTATCTGAGCAACGATTTTTGATACGTTTGTATTCGTTTCTTATAAAAGAGATTTTGGCGTTCTCAGGTAAGTTGGAATCATAATTAACAAATATATTCTTATGGGCGGGTTTCTTATAGAATTCGAACAAGGGAGACCCGTTTGTGTTAATTTTTACCTTGAAATCTAGCAAGCTCAGTTCATTGCTGTTTTTTGGCACTTCGATTTCGTATTTGATGTTTTGATGTTGACTGTTTAGTTGATCAAGGAGAAGGAATGCTTTTTCACGATTTTCAGCTAAAATAAAACAGTCATAGACATATCTCTTGAATATTGATATACCAGTAATATTCGACAAAGCCTGTCTTTCCAGCGTATCAATGTGATAGCCAGGAGTCCAGATAATGATGAACCCATGGGAAGACCATCTATTTGTTTATAAAACTTGTTGTTGAAGGTGAAGTAAGTATTAGTCAAAGTCACTTGTAGGAGTTGCATGATATCTTGTGTATGTAGTCCGAATGAAATTTCGTGATGCAGATTGATTAGATTTTCGATGTTCGAGATAGAATCTTCAATGATGTTCTTTTTTTCAACAAAACTTTTTTCAACACATTCTCAACATAAAGTCACTGTAGATTCGACTCAGGTAGTCGTCGTACGTTTCTGGCTTCTACATAATCGGAAAGTTCAGCGTATTGAGAAAAACTTTCGTCGAAATAGTTGCGTGTCCTGTGTTGACATTGATAGCAGAAGGTCGGATTCATGCTGTAACAGTGATGATTCCAGAGCGTCTGATGGAACATGCGCATCTGATGACTCTATTGACATTTAATTTGCATGCGGTATTTTGCTTGTTAGACAATAGGCCTACCATATTCAGGTTTTATCAAAAGTTTTGTAATTATCAGATTTTTACTTGGAAATAGACATGCATAACTTTTACATCCAGTGTTTTCCTTTTGCTTCAAAGAATTTTAATTTCTGGAGCTTTAATTTGGTATCAGAGACAGGACCTACATAAATATGTATATACATATAATGTACGTAATTGTTTGGCCATTCCTGGATATAATATAGTATGTCAAAAATAGCCTCTGGCTTTCTCAGGAATTATAAAAACAAATTTCTAAGATACCAAGCTTTCGTATTCCTTCAACAGGGTATTCAATAGAATGCACAGATGTTTTACAGCCGTAAATCAATATTCAAAATTATTACTTGGATATTTCGAACAGCTCATCAACTACAGACAAATATAAGAAAAACATGCATGAACAAAGGAGGTCTAGATATCTATTATTGTATATATTATATTGTATATAATTATATATTGTATAATACAATTATAGATATCTAGACCTCCTTGCATGAACTATGAAATGAAGATACAAATCTATGGTAAGACAATAGAAGGCCGACCAGCAGCTTAAAAATTAACAAACAACTACTACTGTATATCTATAGTAAACACTGTGTATCAAATTTGCGGAAAACAAGAAAGCATAAATCACAAAAAATATTAGAAAAGTATTAGAAGCTTATATAAAAGGAAATACAAAAATGAATTTATCTCAAAAAAGGCAATAATGTCTCGCCGCAGCAACCCTTAATCAAATTATTCTCATTATGTATGAAAATGGCCTCTAAGGATTTTCTCTTGGCATCGTTGCGTTCAAGACTCAATGAACATACAACCTCAAGTTCATAAAAATTCTTTCAGCATGCTGAAGAACACAACACCAATATCCGAAATAGTTTATCTTGAAAGATCCTAAAGAGTGAACACAACAATCCCAAGAGAAAATCCTTAGAGGACATTTTCATACATAATGAGGATAATTTGATTAATGGTTGCTGCGGCGAGACATTATTGCCTTTTTTGAGATAAATTCATTTTTGTATTTCCTTTTATATAAGCTTCTAATACTTTTCTAATATTTTTTGTGATTTATGCTTTCTTGTTTTCCACAAATTTGATACACAGTGTTTACTATAGATATAGTTGTTGAACAGTCTATATTGAAGATTTGTATCCCAGGTACAAGCAATTGTTAAATCAATATATAAAACAAAGACGCTGAATGTTAAATCAAAGATAATTCAATTCGTATAAATTGTCTGTCTTTGGCATACAGGATTGAATACTGGCAGCGTTTCCACGTTGAACAGCCAGACTAAGTCGTTGTTTAAAAAACAACGTCGATCTTGTCTCTCCACTTCGTTCACAAATCTTCTTCCCGATGATGTTGACCAGGGTTCTGGTGTCGCTACCCCAAGCTCCAAGTGTTTCCATTGCAAACGGGCAGAAAATATGAGCGTTCGCCAAACTTTGGTACTTCCATCTCTTTCTTTCTTCAGCATATGAAGCTAGTTTGCCTCCTTCTTGAGCACTGATTTGGATGTTGCTGGCTGCTAGGGTGTCGACACATGTGTAGTCCCAGATGAGAGGCAAACCTCGGCTCCATGGCGTTAAGGTGATGCCGTCGGGTCTTTTGCCGTCGTCTCGGCATAGGCCGACAGGTTCCAAGACGGCAGGCACACCTGCTGAGACAAGAGCTCGACGTATGACATCGTTTGCTTCACTATGTCGTGCCACTCTACCTCCGTTGTACCGGCAAGAGAGACCATGAGTACCGAACTTATCGATGGTTGCACCACATTTGCATTTATGAGGGATGCAAATCTCAGCACCAAGGCGTAAGGCAATGGCAATGCGCAATTGTTCATCACTTAGTTTTAAACCTAAGGATTGAATAGGCATGCAGTTTAGCCATATCCCGGCGTCAGGCGCGGAAGCGGATAACAGGCGGCTCCTCGACTTGGCATCAAAAGTTTGGTGAAGAATCTCCTCGAATTTTCCTTTCACAAGGGGTTGATCCCAGGCCTTCTGTACGGCGACTGCAGAACCCGTTGGCGGCTGTTCAGAGGGACAAAGCGTCTGCCACAATTTCAAGCCAATCTCCAACTGAGGATCTGAGTATTCGACATTCGGTATTAATGTATTCGAGATCCCAGAAACACCGTATGAAGATGCTATAAAAGCTGGAATGGCCAAGTCCGTTGCTCGCCGAAGTCCAAGTCCACCAAAAGCAGTTGGTAAAAAAGCTTGGTCATAAGACGATGGTATAAGTGCGCAGTTGAGAATGTTCTCTAACGACGTTCTTTGCAAATCATCAAATTGCATTAAGAGATGATGCAAGTTGTAAAAAGGAAATGTTCTTAAACATCGACTAATTACATCGACCGAGAGAAGGCGCTGGACGCCGAAGGCCCTGTCAAAGCCATTTTAACTTATTACTTTCTAACTCTGACCATAAAAAGTATCTCGAGAGAACTGCTATTTTTGCTACCATTTTGGACAAACGATAATGTTCTTAAAGTATAAAGGAGTTTAGGAATGGAAAAGCAATTCTTCATGATGTAGAATGCATAATGTGAATCGAGGTCATCTAGTCGGTCAGTCAACTTGATCATGGCGTCTAATTTCTTCAGGAATACAGTTGAAGCGGATTGTTCAAAAAGAGGTGCGCCCAGAAGGGTTGCGTTGCTTTCACTCAAAAGTGTCATTTGCTCGAATATGTTAGGTCTCATGTCGTCAATGATTCTCATGGGATCAAAAAGTTCACATTTAGACACATTCAAACTTAGGCCAAAACTGTCTGCAAGGTCTATAATTGTGTTCAGATCGTCATGCACCTGTTTGAAATCCCCTATCAAGCAGCCATCGTCCAAGTACCACAGATTCACTTCACTGTTAAGTCTGCCTATAAGCTTGTTAATAGCAAGACTGAAGCACATTGGGCCTATTGGATCCCCTTGCTGTACAAATGTACACCCTCGGCCGAATCGAGACAATGGTCGCCATAGAAAAGGCTTGAATCATTACAATATAATTGCCAGACAAATGGATATAACTCCTTGATCTCCGTTTTTACTTCGTTAAGAACCACATCTCTTCGTATTGTATTAAAGGCGTTGGTGAAATCAACCTTCAGCATTATGAACGGTATGTTGCTTTCAATTTTCCTGTTGAGATAACTGCGAACAGTATGAACAATAACTTCGGAGCCCTTACAGATTCCTACACCGAGTTGGTGAGGATAAAAGTCGCTCTTCAGTGAGCCAATACCATGGCGTGCAGCAATTTTGCCAGTAATGCGCCTGTAAACATTTCCAACTGCTATCGGGCGAACGTCAGAATTCGCTTTGGTTAAGGCAGTCAAGGAAGCACCATAAAGGAAGGGAACAACCTCACTGGGAACCTCACCCCTCAACATCAAATTGCACAGACGGGTTAAGGCCTTGATCAGAGTGTTGGCAATTTCCCCACATGGCTTTGTAATAAGGTCCCTCAAATGCTGCGGCTCTAACAGGTCGGGACCGCTAGCTGAGCCTGAGACAAAAGTTCGGATAGCCTGCCGCACTTGAGATTCATCACATTGTAGGGCCTCGCTGATATCCTCTACTGTGGGACCTTCCGGGTCATTGCGATTGGTATGAGACGGTGGATGTTTACTTTTCAACTTATTCAAAGTTTCATCATTGAATTGGGATAACTGTTCCTCAGACGAAATAACACGAACCGCTCCCCTGGTGTCGCCTTTGTCAATTTTCTTTTGAACAAGTATGGTCCACTTCTTACTTGAATCTTTCTCATTGCTTCTGCCGGAATAAACATGACTCTGATGAAGGTCTTCGGACGGTTCAGAAATATATGAAGCAATGCGTCTGTTGATCGTTGAAGAAAGAGACTGACGGCGTTTCGCACGAGGATCAGGCTTGAATAAACACTGCGAAGGAAAACGAAGCAAGATTCTCCAGGCCTCGATTGTGTTGTTATCACAAACGGAGTTGACCAGAGTGCTAAGAGCAGATCCTGCTTGAATTCCCGATGCTTTTGGGATTCGGTATAGCACACAGCCCTTTCTGAATTTACCAAAATCAGAAGCAAAGTCTACACTGACATGGGTATGAGAAGCTGTATTCGATGTTGCTGAACCGTCACTAGCTGTTGTTGGTACTGTCAGGTTGGATGGATGAGATTGAGTTATGTCTTTATATTATAGTTGTTTGTTAATTTTTAAGCCGCTGGTCGGCCTTCTATTATCTTAGTTAGATTTGTATCTTCATTTCATAGTTCATGCATGTTTTTTTTATATTTGTCTGTAGTTGATGAGCTGTTCGAAATATCTAAGTAATAATTTTGAATATTGATTTACGGCTGTAAAACATCTGTGCATTCTATTGAATACCCTGTTGAAGGAATACGAAAGCTTGGTATCTTAGAAATTTGTTTTTATAATTCCTGAGAAAGCCAGAGGCTATTTTTGACATACTATGTATATACATATTATATATATAATACATGTATATTTGTACACTGCGATGTAGGCCTTTATGTTCTAACTGCTAGGCTTAACAATGTAGAAATAGTCAAGATGCAGGCATATTGTGCATCTATACGCACGCATTAAGTTTATGATATTTGAAATGGGTGTGCATGTGTGAATGCACGGCATTGCTAACTTCTCTAGAGCCGTTGCCTCGAATTATAGCCGGGTCTACTTTTCGAGGGCGGCTACTATTACAAACTTTCACACAGATGTGCGGCTACTATTCGAGGGTGGCTATTTTTCGAAGAAATACGGTCCCGTAGTACTCGTATATGAAATAAGACAGCAGCCAAAGGGTTATGTAAAAGTAAACAGGGATGCGAAGTTGAAGTCGCAAAACGCCATTGACTTCTTCTCTGAACTGCAAAGTCCACTCAAGGAGAGTTTTTAAAAAACCGTTTTTATCACTGACTTTAATATTTTGCATGTGCCAGCGTCGATTGCATTACTGAATTTATCAAATGTAATAGCATTTATAGCATATTATTCTAAACATTTTCTGTTGATCTTCTGTTTAGTCTACACACTATAAAGTTCCAGTCTAAGTTCCTGTTTACCTCATCAAATAGACTCGTTAGACTGATGATGATCCTAGGGGAAGAAAGAGCTGGTATTACCTGGCATGTGATCACAGAGTCTATAAATAATTTTGCTTCTTGCGCCTGCATTCCAAGCTAATATAAGCAATATTGGAATCAAATCGAAACTCATGGTTTCAATGTTGCAGATCTTATTGATTTCTTAAAATTTGTCTCGTATAATTATGAAATAATGTATAATGACAAGATATAACAGCAAAAAATAGGTTGCCCGATGGGAACACATTTTGCACCTCTGTTTGCAATCATTTACATGAACAGTATAGAAAATAGAGCCCTAGAAAAATTGAAAAATGATGACAATATTTGTCCAGCAATTTACAAAAGATATATCGACGATATCATCTTGGGTCCTTTCCCGAAAGGTAAGAATGCACTTCAGACTATCCAAGATACTTTTAACTCCATAGATGATAATATACAATTTACTCTAGAAGTTCCAGAAACTGACTGTCTGAATTTCCTAAACATTAGCATCTCAGTAAAAGAAAAATTAAAATATAACTGCTGCAGTAAACCTAGTCATTCTGGCATAAGTTTATGCATGGATAGCTGGTTGCCGAATCACGTGAAAAATAATTTTATAAAGAATAGTTTTCAATATGTCGAGACTCAATGCTCTGACTTTTCAGAAAAATCGCACGAGCTTATGAAAAATAAACTAAGTAACAATAGTTTTAGTAACAAATGATATGTACCGCAAGAATAGAAATAAACAATCAAAAAACATTGAAGAAAGCAAAGTGAATTTGACACTTTATTTCCTTGGAGATCGTTAAACCTGGAAAAAAGCTAGCTTCGAATTTCAAAAAATCTGATAAAAATATTTGTTTTTGTAGTATTTATAAAAACATTGGCCCAAGATATAGCTGTAAATGTAGATATGTCACTAATGAATTTTCTTGCAAGATATGTGACAAGACGTACATACGTCAAACTTGTCGCCCATTCCAAGTTCGCTACAGAGAACCTGAGCGTAGTTTACGGTATGAAGACAAGAAAAGTGCACATGCGATGATAGCCCACAGTGACAAAGCGATGACCATTAACAATTTTGACTACAAAATTATTGATAAACAGCAAGCAAGCAATTACTACTAGGGAGGCTGAATCTCGCTATATTGCGACGAACATGCCAAAACTAAACATACGACAGTAGTAAGAAAACGGCGAACACTCGAACGGCGCCCCCCCTCTGGAACGACAGAGTGTCGTTGTCGGCCGCCGTGGTGCTTCGAGTCTGACGTCCCCCCCCTCTGGAACGACAGACTGTTCGTGGTGTGCCGGCCAAGTTGGTCCGAAAGGTTCGCTGACGTCCCCCACCCCTCTGGAACGACAGATTGTCGTGGTGGACTTGGGCGACCGCCAGGTTTTGTCTTGAGGCTATAGTGTGTGATGATTTTCATGAAATCTGCTGAATGTTGGGTTGAAAATGGGCTGTTTCGAGTGGAAGCAGTGCTCGGATGTGAAAACGGAGGCCAGATTCGGATTCAGCGTCAAATTCTGCATCGGTGTGGTGAGTTTCAAGTCAATCGGAGAGAAAAAGTTTCGCTGACGGTCCATCCCCCCCGGCAACGACCTTCCAACTTTGCTTCCAGTGGACGGATTTTGTCGTGCAATAGCTCGTTTGAAAGCTAAGAGTGAGACAAATTCACTGAAAGAATCGGCTTGTTCCTATCTGTCTTCGTTTAGATGTGAGACGCCATTTAAGATTTTGGGACATTGACGAAAAACGACAGAGTTAGAATTTTGGACGTTTTGGGCTCTAGCGTCAAAACGAAGCATCGGATGGGAAAACGGATTTCAGATTTGGAATCAGCATGAAATTCTGCATCTGTGTGGTGAGTTTCAAGTCAATCGGAGAGAAAAAATTTTCAACATTTTTCGAAAAAACGACAGAGTTAGAATTTGGGACGTTTTGGGCTGTAGCGCCAGTACGAAGCATCAGATGGGAAAACGGAGGCCAGATTCGGATTCAGCGTGAAATTCTGCATCTGTATACGCCGGGTGACCGAAACTGCGATTTGATTGGATGTTATCGGTTGTGAATGGCAATCAGGAAAACACAAGTATCGAGTTATGAATGAGCAAGTCAGTCAACTGTTAGCAATTCATTGCAGTTCGTCAATGACATTGATAGTTACTCATTTATCGTCGGACAGTCATGCAAGCAATAACTTTGAGTGACATACTGCATTTCTTTAAAGACGATGTAAATACTTTTACCCGAGGAGAGGAGAAATATAAAGCACAACGTGTATTAAGCTTCGAAATAAATGGAGAAACGATCAAAAGTTCTGTCCAAGCCTCCATGAAAGACAAAGCATATGTTGTTACGATTAACTTAGCTGATGGAAGGCTGAGTTCTTGCATTTGTGAGTGTCCGCGTGGAAGATGGCTTTGTTCACACATGGCTGCAGCATTAATTTATGCGGAGAAGTCTGGCATATCAAAGACCGATCTACCATCGACATGGATGAAACATCCAAAAAAGAATCAATTGAAACCGGCCAATTTCGAAAATCTGTTTCCAGAAAAGAAACCCGACTACAGAGCTACTAACAAACCGGTGACGATCAATATAAAAGAAAAATTTCGATTATCACTGAAGGAGAATAATATCGAATGCGGTATGGAATGGCTTCTGCGATCGGAAGACGCTTTTAGCTCAACAAATATTTCATCAAAGACTGAATCATTAATTTTGGAAATGGAATCATTAATTCTTAACGATTGTGCGAATATTCGTGAACGACTTAAGTTGAATATTCATCAGATAAGTGATATTGAAATTTTGACTAGAGGACAAAGTAGCAACGAAAATTGGTTCCGCGCAAAAAAGTTTCGTATTACCGCAAGTAACTTTGGACGAGTTCTACGAGCAATACGAATCAAATCATTTCCTCCATCTCTGTTTAAGACGTTGTGTGGAGCATATAATTTGAAAAGTAAAGACTGTATAATTTGGGCCAACATTCATGAGGATGTGGCACTGTCAAGGTATTGTGATATTACAGGATATCATGTTCGAAAGTGTGGTATTAATTTGTTGAACAATGGTTGTGTAGGCGGTAGTCCTGATGGAATCGTGACAGACAACTGTGATTTAGATGACCAAGGAACTTTAGAAATTAAATGTCCTTACAAATATCGCTTCAGTACGATAGTGGAAGCCATTAACATGGAAAAGCAGCAAAATACAATTAAAACTTTCTTTTTGACTGAAGACTTCGATTTAAATCTTGAACATGATTATTATCATCAGGTTCAAGGTTGTATGTATGCGGCAAATCTCCTATGGTGCGATTTCACTGTTTGGACTACCAAGGATATCCATATAGTGCGCGTGTTACGAGATTCTAACTGGGCAAACAACATTTTACTCATTGAAAATTTCTTTTTTGATATATTTTTGCATCACTGCAAAAGTCAAATCAGCTCCTAGACAGATATGTTGATCTATCAATTCATTGTTTGCTTTTGAAAATGATTGCTTTTGATATCATATTATGAATCACAAAGTTACATTATTGCACAAATTAAAGGAATTTTAAAAAAACTTTTCATAACGGTAATCAAAGTACTACGAGTAAATGGTCATTTTTTGAGATAAATCTTTAGGATAAAAGTATGCAATTTTGTGCCCTTAATGTCTCTGATATATTTATTTATTTTCATCTCAAAACTATCCCAGACTAATTAAAACAAAACAAAACAAATTATGAAGATACTATTCATTTAATATTCCTTGAATAAGAGGACTTTGTAAATTTACAAGAGAACAGCACACACGAAATAATTTCGTTGCCAAAGTTCTATAATGAGATGGAAAATTATTCAAAATGCGATAAGTCTTTATACGTTGGTTTGCTCGCTCAACATGTATTCGTGCCCTAGCAATGTCTCTTGTATTTCGGGATTCCGCTTCTGTAAATTGCTTGTTTTTACTTGAAAGAAATGGAGGAATATTAACAGTAACTCCTGAGGGTAAGACATCATGTATAGTAAACCCCTTATCTGCAAGAATCATGTCCCCGGCAGATAAATGCGATAGGATACCACAATCTACAGTTAGAAATTTGTCGCTCGTATTTCCACTGTACGCTCCACTGACAAAAATAATCGTGCCATTTGGCGCAACACCGACAAGAAATTTCGCGGTGTATGAAGACTTATAATTGCTATACGTTGAAGACATAGCGTTCCAATCACTTCTAGGACTGTCAATCCTGATCTCAGTACAGTCAATTACAATTCGGCAGTTTGCAAATGCCGAAAAAGAAGAAGGCAAGCTTCTTTTAATCTTCTCAGAGGAAGGTAAAGATTCATGCATTATTCCCAAGTAAAGTACCTCATAAAGTGCATTCACATAAGTAAGAAATATATTGTGCACGGTTTTGCGACACACTGCGAAGCGAGAGGCAAGATCTTGATCGGTGATGTTTTGTTTCAGTTTGGTCAAGCAGCATAGCAATTGATCATCGAAGGATAGAGATGTTACTCGTTTATCCGTATAATATTGGAATGGCTGAAAATCAGTCAGTAAATTAGACACAACAGTAAATGTCTTCTTATCGAGACCTGTATACATAATGCAATTTTCATCATTCAATGTTTGAAATGAAAACACCCCTTTTCTTAGGTTGCAAATCACTGACTTAGCATTGATGAGCTCCATATCAAATTCGCATGATACTGATGCATCTGCGGTCTCACAGGATAGATTATCGTCCGTTGAATGATTCAGCGTCTCATTCGTAATACAGGAAGATGTAGGTTGTGAAATGCAGTTACGTTCACCAAGTGAATTTCGGGTAAGTCTACTCCGCTTCGTATTATCTTCCGTCTCACCCCGCAATTGCTTGCTTGGAATAGCACCTTCCTTCAGTCTTCGTTTCTGACAATGAGTAGGTCGATCAGATATTGTATTGACGAAATCTAATTGATCAAAATGTAAATCGCATAACACTGACGTCGACGATGGTACCCAATTTGTTCTGTTAATTCGTTGTACCCATGCTTGTTTCGTTGATAATCGAAAACGGAAAAAAGATCTTTGCTTGTCAAATCCGGACGATGAACAGCCATAAGCGCAGCAATACTGAGGCATATTGTAAAGAGAACAGTGAACACGCACAAGGACATTAACGCATCGCCGAAGCAGTAGAGAAAGCCGACTTGAGACAGCTGTGTTTTCCTGATTGCTATTGACTACCGTAATCAACCAATCAGCGCAGACTGGGTCGCCCTCCGTATGGTGAATTTGAAAGCAATCGAAGAGAAAAAGTTTCGCTGACCCCCCCCCGGCACCGACCTTCCAACTTTGCTTCCAGTGGACGGATTTTGTCGTGCAATAGCTCGTTTGAAAGCTAAGAGTGAGACAAATTCACTGAAAGAAACGGCTTGTTCCTATCTGTCTTCGTTTAGATGTGAGACGCCATTTAAGATTTTGGGAGATTGGTGAAAAAACGACAGAGTTAGAATTTTGGACGTTTTGGGCTGTAGCTTCAAAACGAAGCATCGGATGGGAAAACGGATTTCAGATTTGGAATCAGCGTCAAATTTTCTATCAACATGGTGAGTTTCAAGTCAATCGGAGAGAAAAAATTTTCAACATTTTTCGAAAAAACGACAGAGTTAGAATTTTGGACGTTTTGGGCTGTAGCGCCAAAACGAAGCATCGGATGGGAAAACGGAGGCCAGATTCGGATTCAGCGTGAAATTCTGCATCGGTATGGTGAATTTGAAAGCAACCGGAGAGAAAAAATTTTCGCTGACGTCCCCCCCCCTCGGGAGAGCTAGCTTCGATCTTGGCTTCCAGTGGACGGATTTTGTCGTGCAATAGCTCGTTTGAAAGCTAAGAGTGAGACAAATTCACTGAAAGAAACGGCTTGTTCCTATCTGTCTTCGTTTAGATGTGAGACGCCATTTAAGATTTTGGGAGATTGGTGAAAAAACGACAGAGTTAGAATTTCCCAAGAAACAGCTCCAGCGGGCGAACGAAGGCTCGGATTGGTAAACGGAGGCCAGATTTGGAATCAGCTTGATGTTATTGTCCAATGAGGGTCATCATCCAATGAGAATCAAGCATTTCTATATAAATAGCGAGTCTTCCACAGTGAGAATCATTCCATCGTTGAATCACACGAGTGACGGACGCACATTTTCTCTCTCTACTTCCCTATTCTATTATCCAACTAAAATGGTAAGTCGCTACTTCCCTCCCTCTCCTCCCTTGAACGTAAACTTAATACAATCTTTTTCATTTTCAGACATCTACTCCATCTGCTGCACTAGTAGGACTAAATGGCGGTCAAACGTTACAAGGTCCGCTACGATCAGATCATCTACAACTGAGACCAGTGGAAGAAACAACCAAGGTACATAATCCTACACCGCTACTGCGTAAATTTAAACAAGTCTTGCGTTATGACGATCATAGCGTAGTACTCCAAACGGGAATGCTCCCTTCCACGGATGTCAAGATAATGCACAATCAGTATGGGGACTACATACTGATCCCCGTGAGTCCGCACATTCGCCACCAACTTGATATTATTGAGGAGTACGTGACATTAAATATGGACATTCCTACTACTCTTGCTCAAGAGTGGAAGGCGAGAGATGACAAGGATACTCCCTATAGAAAGATTTGGGATGGTAATCACATTTGCCTACCGGTATCACATTGGTGTACTTACTATAAGAAGGAGGGAGATCATTCAATACCCATCAGATGTGATGAGCTCGGAGAAGGTACTTGGGATATCCTTTTCAAAGTGAATGGGCTATATTATGGTCGGCACAAGGATAATAAAATAGCCTCTCTCTCCATGCATATGGAATCCATCCTATATATTCCAAAACCACCCAATGTGGACGACATAATTGATCAAATCCTTAACAGCAGTGGTACGAAGCGCAAGTCGGAGAAGAATGCTGCATCAAAACGCAAATCAAAGAAGGAGAATTACTAGTCCTTTCCTAACTCTACCCTATGACAATTCGCTTATGTGCTTTGAGTGTCGTAGACGTGGTCTTATTAGATACATTTTACTTCTTCGTTGCCATCATATCATTTGTGTATTTTGTCGTGAAAAGCATCGATGTAATTCTTCATTTTGTAATATGTTATAGAACGTTTCCTTAGATGTGTAAATTTCCGTTTTAGGCTTCTATCATCATTTTTATGGATTGTGAGGGTGAACCTGTACAGGAGCTCAGTGCTATTGCTATGAACAATTGGACATATCAGATTGTTAGTGTCTATCATCAACATGCCAACTGCGATCCCAATGTTGATCAATGGGCGAGAAAACACATTCATGGACTTAATCTGAAATATTTGCAAGACTATGGCTTTTCTTGTGAGACTGCTCTTCTTATTGACTTTAAACGATGGTTAGCTGCTTTCAATGTTATACGCATCTTTTGTAATAATCCTGGTAAGGAGAGGAAAGTATTTCCCAATCTAATCATTGATGATATTTTGCTCCCACCTTGGGATAGTAGAGTGAATCAACATTATCATGAAGTCACGAAACGTTTTAAGGATTTGTGTGTTCCTATTTTGTCTGTTCGTTGTAGTAGCTACATTCATAACCAATGCTTCTTTCCTCCTTACCTCAACACTGCCAAAGTCCTGTATGGTTATCATTGCTCGCTGTATGATAGTTACCAGCTGTATCTATTTCATCTCTTTCAAACCATTGATTTATAATGCATGCTTGTTACCGTTATTCAATAAATGTTACTATGAGAAGAGTTGTTTTCATGCAATGGATGGGTTAGATAAAGGGCGATCATGTCTTTCTCAAACGACTGCGGAACATTACATTTTCATAGGCAAAGTTTAAAAGGAGCTGTTCAAGATTATGTGATAAATTTTCATAAAGATGAGACCGACATCGAAGCAGTGGTTGATGATGCTAGCACTCTATTTCTAGAGTTAATGAATACATTCTCTGATAGCATTATCATGGCGCGATTAGTTGCGAAAATTAAGTTTAGTCATTTTGGAAAGGAAGAGGTGGAAAGTCGCTCTTTCCATTTTGCTTCTTATTCAATGGAAGTGGTAGATCACCCCCAAGAATTTTTTAAAAGGCATATGATAAAAATTGCTGAACGTCTTAACGCATTTAACCATCATGGTAGCAGTCTAGTGATTGAAGCGATTTCAGATATTCACATTCAACTTTCCATAAAGAAAAATTGAAAATGCAGTGGTACTTGATTGTAGCACAACTGGTTTTCGAGCTATGCCTGCTCACTCTCGAAGTATATTCCTTCTGTACATGTGTCTATTATTTAGAAAAGGCTAGCAAATTCATATCTTCAAAAAGACTTGCTATAGACATCAGTAACGGTGAAACTATGTGTTGTGATGTGTGTAAGCGAAAGGATGGAAATGAAAAGCGCATCTTCAAGAGATGTAAGCATGCTTTTTGTCAACGCTGTTTCATACGTAATTGCATTCAACTTTGCAAATGTAGCCACTGTGATATTGCTCATTTCGAGTGCCACTTATGTCGCAATAGTTAGTACCTATGCAAATGTGGTAAAGATAGGTTTTAGCAAAGACTAACACGGAAAATGGCGAAACGTAAAATGACGAAACGTAAAAGTCAAAAGTCTTCAAAGTTTTCTTCAGCCATTGAAGCTCTCCGACGAATGAAAGCAAATCAGCGATACAATGCTATACGACATGCTAACGATAAATTCATTTGTGAAATTATTTCTCATGTCAGAAAGTTGAGGACGAAGAAATTAGCGCCAAAACAACGAAAGTTACTTAAGCGATATGCTACGAAATTGCGTTTCATCTCCAATCCTAAAGTCACCCTTCAAAGAAAGAGGAAAACTCTAACACAAAAGGGCGGTTTCCTTTCAGCAATACTTCCGATGCTAGCTCCTGTCGTGGGCAACCTATTGGGTAATATCTTTGGCTCTAAGCGTTAATTATGCAAATGTTGAATCTCAAAGTATTAAAATGGATTTCAGACTTCAATGCGATAAAGTTCTGACTGTATCAGGCCCATCTCATGCAGGTAAAACTGTTTTCACGCTGAATTTATTGGATAAAAGAAGGGAGTTGTTTAAGGAACCTATCAATCGAGTGATTTGGTATTATGGTATTTATCAACCGTCGCTGTTTCAGGAATTGCAAAGTCGCAACTTTATTCGACATGAAGGAATTATTGCAGTGGATAAAATTCAGTCTAATGATGTTGTTGTATTGGATGATCTATTAAAAGAAAGTAAGAATTCCAAAGATTTTACAGATATGTTCACTCGCGCAGCACATCATAAAAGGTGCTTTATCATCTATATCACACAAAATTTGTTTCCTGATGGAAAAGAAGCTCGTACACGAAACCTGAATACACACTATTATGCTATTTTCAAGAATCCGCGAGATAAAAGTCAATTTGAAATTTTAGCGCGACAAGTTGCACCCAGAGGATCAAAAGCCTTAATTGAAATTTTTCAAGCAGCTACTGAAAAACCATACGGTTACTTATTCATTGACTTTACGCAAGAGTGTCCGGAAGAATTTAGATTTCGAAGTGATATTTTGAAAACACCCATGATTATCTACAAACTATGAGTTCTTATTCTCGCATGATTGTTATTCCTCAGGATGAATATGTACAATTGACTGCCATGCAGCAAGTAAAGCAACCTCTTGCAAATCAAATGTATAGGAAAGAAATAGATTATCAGCAAAATGTTCACATCAAAGATCCACATCGTGCTGTATTATTACAATCGGAAACTGTTGAGCAATTGAAAAACTTGAAGAATAAGATGCGTGACTCTGTATCGACTGCTACACCTTTAGCATCTCGCGCACATGCCATATCTCTTTTCAATAGTATTGAACCCCATCTCAATGTAAATGATAGAGGAAAAATCATTACAGATGAAAATAAAGTGATTGATGCTTCACGTTATGAAGACTTGATTCAGTATGCGACACGTAGAAAGCGCCGTCAGGGCTATGTTCCACCTGGTTGGTCATACTTTCTTAAACTATTGAAAAAGCATAATGTGCCAAAATTTGCTTTGAATAATGAGACATTGAAAGAACTTGATTCAACAGTGGCTACTGCTCCAATGCTTCAGACGATGAAAATGCCAACAAATTGGTTTAAGACGTCACCTGCTACATCCCCTCCCACACTCACTAAGCAAACAACAGGAAGAACTCGACGTAGATCTACATCACCACTAAAACTAGTAAAAGGAAAACGTAAAACAGCTCCTCCCAAGAAATACATGTTCTCAGACTATTAATATGAAGCAGATGTGTTGCTTGCCATGTAATGAGCCGCCAGAGGTGAATGTCGTTGTCACTTGCACTTGCTGCGCCAGCTCTCATAATGAAACCCCTAAGCAATGTGAACACGATCGCAAAACCGCTAAAGCTAAATGCTGTAGTTGTTGTAAATGTAGAAAGGCAAGAAAACAAAAAGATGAGAAGGAGGAAAAAGAGTCAGTCGTCATCGACTGAACGTTTGAAGTCAATCTATTATGATGTAAAACATCCGGCAGGATTTGCATCTATCAAGAAATTATCAAAAGCGAGTGGTCTTCCACAATCACAAGTGAAACGATGGTTAAAGGGTCAGGCTACCTATACACTCCACAAACAAGCGAAAAAGAAGTACCGCACCCGCCATTATATTGTTCATGACATCGATGAACAGTGGCAAGCAGATTTGTGTGGTGTTGCCTCCACTTCAAAACATAACTCGGGCAATAATTTTATTTTAACCGTCATTGATATTTTCTCGCGTTATGCGTGGGCTCAACCTATAAAAACTAAAGAAGGGAAAGGAGTAGCAAAAGCATTCCAAACAATTTTTCGAGAAGGTTGCATTCCAAAAATAATTCAGAGTGATCAAGGAAAAGAGTTTGAAAATCAGCATGTGACAAGATTATTTGAGAGGCATGACATTGAGTTGTTTAGTGTAAAGAGTGCTTATAAAGCTGCACTCGTTGAACGTTTTAATCGCACATTAAAAAATCGCTTGTGGCGACATTTTACTGCCAACTTGACACAAAATTGGACAAAGGTTCTACAAGATACACTCCATGCCTACAATCACTCTATCCATCGTTCTATTGGACTCTAAACAGTAGATGTAAATGCTGACAATGTAGATAAAGTGCGCGAATCATTCCAACGTAAACGCACTCATGTGAAAAGTGATGTGAAAATTGGTGATAAAATTCGTATCTCAAAAGTGAAAAGTGTTTTTGCTAAAGGGTACCTTCCGAATTGGACAGAGGAGGTATTTACAGTATCAAGGATTAATCAAAAAGACTCTCCGACCACCTACAAGTTGAAAGATTACTAAAATGAAGAAATTGAGGGTAGCTTTTACCGCGATGAGATTGAGGTAGTCACTGAAAGTGAAACATATTTGGTAGAGAAAATCATTCGATGTAAAAAACGGCAAGGTGAAAAATGGTGTCTTATTAAATGGACTGGTTATCCTTCAAGTATGAACTCTTGGATGCGTCGTGCCGACATCTTTCATCTAAGTGATCGACAGTGATTCATGCAAAGTTGTAACTAACAATGTTTAGGGTTTGAGCTATGAATCCAACTGTCTCATTTTATTCACGACCCTCCTATGTAAGTGGTGGAGGACAAATTTACATCGGCGCTCGCCGCCAACGTGGAGGTAGCATACTTGGTGCACTGAAATCTGTTGTAGCACCTCTCATATCCAATGTCGGTAGATCTTTAAAACGAAATGTTTTAAGTAATGCCGTTGGCTTTGCTGGTGATGTTGCTAGTGATCTTTCCAGAGGTAGAAGTTTTAAGAGCAGTTTGTTGAATCGTGAGAAGGAACGCGGTTTAAAAACATTGAAGCAGACCTTTGCTGGTGTTACTCAAGGAAAGAAATCACCTAAACGAATGAATAAAGGAAGGAGGAAACATCGCGGAGCTGGTAAGGTGCGATCTTCAGTCAAAAGGAATTCACGCAAACGTCGCAGAGGCTCTAATCATTCATCAGGCGCTAAACGACGACGCTGCTATAACTTCTAATCATAGAGTGTAAAACTTCCGGTTTTTGTTTGTTTGATCAACAAGCCATACAGACAGATATTCTTAGTTCAAGTATTGTAGATTATCATCCTCGAACAGCTGAGAATGCTGGCCCCATTGAATTTGTTATTCCTGGTGGTAGTGATGACTACATAGATTTGAGTTATGCGATGGTTGATTTGAGGTTTAGAATTCAGCAAGCAGATGGAACTGCTATTGACGATACACATAAAGTTGGACTGAACAATTTACCATTGACTACATTACTTCGCGATGTTTCTCTAACGATTGGAGAGCAGCAGGTGGAAGGTGGTCAAAGCGATTATCCCTATAAATCATATTTCAATCATGTATCACAGTTTCATCCAGCAGCACAAAAAAGTCATATGGAAGCCATGGGATGGTATAGAGATGAAGCAGGAAAATTTGATGTTGAAACAAACAGTGGCTTTGTAAAGCGATCTGCTATGATTAAAGATAGTAAAGTATGTCAGCTATATGGTCCGCTGAATTTAGACTTCTCTAGACAGTCAAAGTTTTTACTCTGTAATACCAGCATGCGACTCAAGCTGACATTGAATAAGCCTGAATTTGCGCTGAATGCATTTGCTAAAGTTTACAATTTTAGAATTCATGTGGAAGATATTGCACTTTACATTCGTCGAGTAGTACCGAATCCAAGTGTCATTAGAGGACATGCTGAAGGTCTTAACCGCCAAAATGCCATTTACCCCGTTCAGCATACAAAGCTTCTCACCTTTACAATTCCGAAAGATCAAAAGAGTTTCATGAAAGATGGCCTCTTTCCATCGGAAGCTCCGAAGCTCCTCATGGTGGCAATTGTTGAAAATGATGCATTTAATGGTAATATAAAGAAGAATCCTTTCAATTTTAAACACAATCAGTTAAGTGAAATTGCTTTACGTGTAAATGGTGTGAGTCATCCTGGTCCACCTTACAAACCAGATTTTGCTTCGGATCAATTTATGCGCAGTTATGTTGATTTTATGGATGTCTTTGGCTTTTACAATACGGATGACACCAACGGACTCACTATGAAAGAGTTTAAGAGTGGATATACTATTTATGCATTTGATTTGACTGCTGACAGCGATATTAGTGCACCCTATCGTCAAGCGAACGTGCCTCATAATATTCGTTTGGATTTGACGTTCAAAAGAACACTACCTGAGACGATCAATGTATTAATTTATGCAGTTTTCGATTCAAATATTGAAATTACAAAGTATCGTGACGTGATTCTTCAGTATAATCGTTAATGAGTTGGTTGACTGCTGACGATATTAAAACTAAAGTGCAGCGTAATGCAGACGAAGCGACGTTGAAAGCTTTCGATAATGTCGATAATAATAGTGCAGTAAATCACTATCCCATCTTTATTGTGCTAAACACTCATTCGCAGAATTTAGGCGGTGAGCATTGGAAAGCGATCTTTATTGGAGAAGACTGACGTGGTGAACTATTTGACTCTCTTGCTCAACCTCCAAATATACCAACACAGCAGTGGTTGAGAAAACATACGCGTCAATATCAGCGAAATGAACGCATACTACAACATCCACTTTCATCAACGTGTGGTGCTTTTGTACTGTACTTCATCTTAAAACGTTTACATGTATCTCGATTTGTATCTGTTATTCAAAACTTTTCATGTAATCCATCCTCTAATGAAAAAATGATTTGTAAGTTCTATCACGATTTGAAATAAAAACATCATGTTGGAAAAATTGTTTTTTATTTTACAATCCGCTGGGTACGTACATACTCGATGAGATAGTCTAGGATCACATTTGCTTGTACATGAGATTTTAGTCCAGTAATGATCACTTTACTATTATGAAAGATTGCCACATGCACAGGTAACCAACAACTAATGAGAGCTGCAGGAAAAAGTTCGGGTTCATAACACAAATTGTAACTGCTGGTACGAATCTTCAAAAATGATACACTTTCACTCAATTGAGTAGAGATCACCATATTGTCCACAGTCAGATTCGACATCACACACCTCTCCCTCTTCCATATCCGACGTAGTAGTCTTTGTAGCTCTAAGCGCATTGACTGCGCTGATGAATGAGAGAGGGCGCCGAGAATCTGTACAGTCCCATTTGGGAAGAGTTGAAGATTCCGTGAATTGTTGATCTTCACCACTAACATTTGAGGTCGGCCCGGGTAATACTTGCTGTTTGGAAGGTGTTGGTGTAATGTTGTGAGATCGATTTCGGTGTAGAGTCTGAAGCGACGGAGAATGTTGACGATGGTGTAGCGATGGCGCTTCATGATGAAAAAATGAGTAAATTGAGCGATGTACCTTCCTTTTATACTTTTCCCAACTACCTTGATGAAATGTGAAGTTAGTATGAAGTTGGAAATGATAGAGTTGAATTCGCCGATTGTTGACGCGCAACCAGATGCGATTTCCAATACGTGAATGTCTTTTCATATAGAAGTATTTCAAATCCTTCATGATATGATGTAGAGATTGAAAATGACGATAAGATAAAGCAAACTCTCTTCTCACATTTCCAGTTGAATCTTTGAAATAGACATTTCGATCATGATCCGTTTCAATACGTTGTAGGGAATCTAATTCCCAACTCATGGTGCGTGGTAGTCATGTCTGATTAAGATTTGCATAGTAGGGCGATGAACTCACGACGAATAAATTTCATGATGGAGCGATGTATGTATCTTCTATACTTCTCCCAATTGTATTTGCGAAATGAGAAACAGTTTGCGGAATGAGAATGGCAGATTTGAATTTCATTTCTGTAATGTTGAAGCCAAACTTGATCACCCAAGGAGATGAATCTTAATATTTCAAAATATTCCAAATCCCTCATGATATCATTGAGGTTGACAAATTGTCGCCATGTTAATGTAATACCTCTTGATGTATGACCATGAGAATTTTTGAAATGCACGTTTCCATCACGATCAACTCTGATATATTGTAAAGAATCCAAAAACCAAGTCTTCATGATGTTATGCAAAGCCGCAGATCAGCAATATAAAAATGTCGTTTTATCATATTTTGCTTGGCAATGCGGTCGCAAATAGATTTGCTAGTAATTGAGCCGCACTCTTTTCTACTCCCATTGATCATACACAACAGCTAAATGGAAAGTGGGAAGTGGGTGTCACTCAACTTGTTCATAGCAACTGTGTCTATACTTTTGATCATGAGGTGATGACTATTAATATGAGACGTACAGCTGCTTACCAATGTCAAAAGGGCTGCCGAGTATACATTTCACAGTGGCCAAAGAAAGATCTCTTATCATGTAAAAAGTTTATATATGATTTCCTGAATAAAGCGTGTAAACATATTGTCCAATTTACTCCGCACAATGATGATCATAATTATGTACATCATGTAGTTGAGAAAGATTGGATTGTTGGTTTAAGTCCAAGTTTAAGAAATGATTTAGATTACCTCGCTAGCGCCTTAACAAGCTATGATAATTTTAACGTTAATTACCACCCAAGTGGTCATAAACAGTTAATATATCGAGAGGAAGCTTATTATGTAGAAGATTGTGATTAAGCCAAGAAAGACAAACATGACTCCTGAAACATTATTGAAGAAATTTAATTATCTCCTTCGAGTTGATGGTAAACAAGTGGCAACATTGACTTATATCAAATCATCTAATCATATTGCAATAAGTAAATTAAATGATGATGATCTAGTATTAGTTTGTTCAAAAGATTTTCATCAGTTCTTACGACATCGTTCTGCAGCTGTTCATGGAAAATTTGATATGCAACATTTACCATGTGAAAGGTCAAATCAATTTAATACAGAATGGACCGTATCTTTATACAGAAAGTGTGTAGAGCCTTTAGGTGGTATCTTACATGAAACAAGAGTGTTGATGCCTCGCATTATTACTTCGGTTAAATTGGTTGTAGATTATTTAAATGAAGTGATTAATGAGCAACATATTTCATTTTCTGAAAAAGAAGGTATTTTGTCTCTCACTATAAGTGGAAAAGGTATTGAACTAATTATGGATAAAACTCTAATGGACATTTTGGGTTTTGATCAAAATATCTTTAAAAGTGGTACTGCAACCAAAGCTAGCGCAGACATGTCGCTATCGCGTCGTATTAACTATTTTCAGATATATTCCAATATTGGTGAAGATGTACGTGTGGGAGATGTTGAAGCTCCATTGCTAGCAATGATACCATACCAGCCAAAAAGATGCAGTATTTTATCTGAGCATACTTTCAAGAAAGTGCATTATACAAAGCTGAAATCAAACTACATACCACAAATTGATATTGCCATTTATGACGATGCTGGTGCGTTGATTCCTTTTCATAAAGATGCTGTGACAAGTATCACACTCCATTTCCGAATGAAGAGTTAATGCAAAAGTATGCTAATATATTTTTCCAATGTGAATAATATGGAAAGTGAAAATAACGACTCGTTTCTAATCTACTTGCCCAGTAATGCTTCTATGAATAAATTTCCCAAAAATAAACCATCTGACTATCGAGTAGAATTAAATCGCTCACTACATTTAGAAGGTGAATGGGAGGTTGGCGTTTCTAGTATTTGCTATGATAGCAATATTCAGAATGTGAATGATTTGGAAGAAATGATATTGACTCCTCGCACCCATGATGGAATAACGATGAATAATGCATTCCAGTTCCCATACAATTTAACGTCAGATGGAAAGTGGAACTATGAATGGATTCAGATAAAATCAGATTATTATGGTCCATTTGGGAATGAGAAAATTATTAAGGCATTCAACAGTGGTAATACTTCCATCATGAAGAATAAGGATCAGAAAGTTTATGAGTTTACTATCTATCATTGGAGTGGGAGACAGTTCCTTCGCTTTCATTCTTTTACTAAAGGTCTTACACTAAGGTTGGATAATGAATTCTATCCACATCTCGGTTTTGGCCATGGACTACATCTAACGTCAATTGCTACTGCAAATGTTAAAAAAGTTTATTCAAATCGAATCAACAAATTTCATTATAAATTTAAAATATTTGATGAAGATGTTGTAGAATGCGAAGAACGCATCATTTTGAAAAAGCGTGGTGTTCAACCTTTATCACTTATTGAGTTAGTAAAACGATGGAATGATACTGTGGGTAAGAAGTATGGAGAGAAAATTATGGCGAACAAAAATAAGTTGGTTATTCAGAAATATAATGACAAACTTACAGTTTACTTCTCTCCAACCTTGCGTCATTTTGTAAGACATTATACACATATTATTGGAAGCGGTGTGGTGTATGCTTCTCATGAATCTAAAGCTGATTTTCAGTTAATGATGAATCGTGGGTGGACATCTATGGTGATCGCATCAAGAAAATTTACCAGTCTTATCAAGAATCTAAAGTTGCTATCAATATAATGCCGCGTCTATATCATACAGTTGAAAGCTTCATTCATGTAGTAAATCCTTATATACAACAGAAGTTGAAGCATGTGATGAAAAGTAAATATGATGTAAAGACACACCACATTTCGTTTTCAATTGAAAATCAACGCGTTGTTCTGAAACTGGGTGATGACATTCAATGTCAATTGAGAAAAAATTTGAAAAAACTCTTTGGTTTTTCAATGCTACAAACTGTGTTTGCTGCTGCGCATACGATTGGTATAGAAACACCAATGACACTTGATAAACATGAACGGCACCTTTACATTCAAAGTTATTTGATTCTACCTATTTCTGTTGGTGAGAAAAAAGAATACATTTTACGTGATTTCATTCATGATAAAGACGCTTCATATGGAATAGTCGAGAAGATGTTTCAATCTATTTTCTATCATCCCGTCGTCAAACAAACTATACCCGCTATTGCTATCAAAATTACCAATGGTTTACAAGAGTGCATCCATGTGAAAGATACTAAATCCCTCGTAACTTTAGTGTTTCGGAAAACAAAGTGAAGTCATTGTGATATGTTTATTGAAATAAAAATATGTGTATGAAAAAGTCTTTTCACAGATATAGGGGGAATGGGCTCACTGTAGGCATATATTCACAAGGAAGTGCAATCTAAAGCGATACATAAAACAGCAATGTTTATCTACAGAAATCAACATGAAAATACTAAGTTAAGGATGATTATGCTAAGACGTCTCCTGAATGTGGTAGTGTGAGTTTAATTCTTTTGGGTGGTGGTATGTCTGTATCAGGATGTCCATGTGGAAGAGATATGTTGTGTTCTAACCAGCACCTCTTATCCTGCCATGCTGAAAGCGCCCGTTTCCTAAAAGTATGAGTTTTGATCTCATGCAACTTAGATTTTAAGATTGTCATATTGACAAACGTTATATTTTTATTTCTATAGGCTTCCCTGAAATTTTTATGTTTCATGTTAGACACCAATGATCTTGATATACCTTTAGCGAGCTTAATACTATCGTCGCTATCCTTTACTTTCATACTGTACATTTTTGGACGGAGGAGAATCATTTCATCTATTTCCTTCCCTGCTGTCTCATCCTTAAAGCAGCCAAGTTTTGCCTTACTTTTGATGGAGTAGAGTGGGTGATCAGTAGGATAATTTGATGTATCAAAATATCTTTCTAAAGATTTTCCTACTTCATTGAAATTTAAATCTTTTTGAGTGGTAATGGCTAAGAAGAAACTATCTGTATCACCACCCAACAAACGAACCTCTTTTACGAGAGGACATGGTTTTAGTATTTTATAAAAGAGTTGGTACATTTCAAGCTTAGAGTAATCTAGTACAGCTTGGCCAATATAGATGGGCTTGCACAACTCAACTTCAGATTTTATCATTTTAGCACCTACAAGGTCCTGATCGATAATGTCTCTATCGATGAATAGAAATGATGAGACCAATTTCTTAAATTTTGTAACATCATTGACTAGTTTATAGTTTACACGTTTTCTAACATCCTCCATCGTCTTACAAAATAGACTATTATTCTTATACTTATAAAAATCTTTTTCAAAATTATTTTGGGCTAGTGCACGTTTCTAGCTGTTGCTATCAATGTATGGTTTGAGGAAGGCTTTCTGTCTAAATTTAATAATGCGGTGAACTCTTTTTAAAATCATAGCCATTTCTAAATAAAATTTTAAGATGCTAAAGTGGACTAGATAGTTTTCCTTATCATACTGGGTGAGTAAAAGTTTGCGGCAAGGCTTATAGTCGGGTTGATCGCATGATTCTAAATCTTTATGAAATTGTTTCATAAAGTCAGAAAACATATCTTTGGTCACTTCACCTGATTCGGGTGCGAGTGGAAAATCTACGGTTTTATGTTTAATATTATTTGGATAGATTAGATCTATCTCAAAATAATATCCCCAATCACCTTCATCTGGAATTGCTAGTATGTTAGAAGGGTTGGAGAGATGCTGAATTTCACTATCATCTAACCAGCTAAACTCAGAGTGAGGGAGTGGTTTGGATAGTGAACTACCATATAAATTATTTTGGTCATAATACTTAAGATGAGTCTGATCATCGCCTACTAATTTTCATTTTAACCTTTTTTATTATAACGATTTTATTTGTAGATGTTTATTTACAAATGTGAGACCACCGCGAATTCCTCGCTCAAATAAATTATACATCTCTGGATCTTGTAAGAGATGAATGGTCTCACCAGTCATTTTAAAAGCAGACTTAAATGACATGGCTGGCAGACTGACAAAGTGGACGGGATCTAACTTATCTTCTTCTAATGCCACTCGTCGAAACTCCTGAAATACATCAGCCAGCAAAAATACATCTAACTTAAGATAGGCAATCATATATTCGCCAAATGTATGGCAGTCAAATTTTATCCATGCATCTTGTGCATGATCATAATCTTCGGTCTTACATTCTGCGCCGGTCAAATCATTTTTAAATTTATCTATGGGTGGAAGAGAAGTCTCGCCGACTTTACTAATCGCATCAAAATATGCATATGGAAAGACTCCTTTCCGTGTGATGACTTCATCGGTTAGATTTGGATATTGTTTCTTAAGATTTTGTGTTAGCGGAAGAGACTTTAGATTTTGTACGAGAGAGGCCAGTGATGCAGTCATAAATTGGTAGGAATCTAAAAATTTTATATCAAAATAGACCGTCTTATTTTCTTTAGTTTTATCGACAGGCACTTTTGCTGTCATGGCCATAAACTTCTCTCTCGTTTGTGCTATTACATCAAGCTTCCACTCTTTCATTTGACCTAAACCTCCTTTTATTATCATATGGCTGTCGTAGCCCTTGAAATTATGGAAAATGACGGGTAATGTACGCCGTTTCATCCTAAGTGAAAAATTGCATTTTGAACATAGTACGTTTCTAAATTTACCAGTGATGTGGTCATGGTCGCGCACTTTCTTAATCTTATCATCATCAAATGTTTTCCTACATTTGAGGCAAACGTTGCAACTATCAAATTTTGCTTGATCATCTGCTGTCATATGCAATGATCTGCGATAGAGCTCACCATCATACTTTTGTTGAAATTTTACAGCCTGTTCGAGGAATTGTAGGAATTGGTAAATACAATCCTCACCTTGCCAGACGTGCATTTTGTTTTTTCTATTTTGGAAATGGTCATGCCATACTTCATAGCAGGAAATGGCTGCTGCTCGATGGGTGTTATCATCGATATAGCATTCGATGTCAGCATAGATGACACGAAGAGGACTTAGTTCATCGCCATTCTCTCTATATGAAAACTCCTTATCTTTGGGCATGCGCTCCATTTGTAGTTTACCTCGCTTACACCATTCGTAATGAGTTTCAAATTTGTTTTTACTCCTAAAGTTCCGAATGCATCTGTCACAGTAATAAATCTCTGATGAGCTAGAATTTCTTAGGTGGTGGTATAAGCGAGAAATTTTGGGAATACCGCAGTAGTGCCATTCCTCACTATCATCCTGTCTTACTAATAAAAGGTTGACAACGTGGTCATAACAACTCGAACGCGAGTTGTAGCGGACACCCTTCAATCCCTTTCCCCAAACATGGAGAGCTATTTTGATGTTGTTCAATTTTTCAAATTTTTCTATATCTTTAATTTTCATATCTTCACTATTGCAGTCATCAAACTTTAATTCATTCTCCCACTGTTGATACTTACTCTTACGGTATCGGTTATTCTGTACATCATTATAGTGGAGAATGGAGAGGACGGCATACTTAAAACATTGCGATTCGCAATCTACAGAAATGACTGCTGCTTTATTTTTTAAATTTTTCGGAAGTTTAAAGGAGCCTCGTCCAGAGTAGTTCTCTAATAAAGTCATTTTAATCATGGCGGTCTCAATACCATCAAAAACGAGTCCAATATCACGCTCGTTAAATTTATCTATGTTTAATTTTAACCCTTGGATATGAAAATTTATCCAAGACTCTCAGTCTACAACTTCGGTTGCAGGAGAGGAGGGTATGTGAAACTCCAACCTCTCTACTATTTGACCAGTATGGTGGTCGATTTTTACATATTTTATTTTGAGATAGATGAGCGCCTTCATTCTAAAATTGACTAAATTGTTGAACAGCGCACCAATCAAAGATGAATTTTGATGAAACCATTCTTCAAAGTCAGTAATGGTTTCTGAGGATTCCATCTGATAGTTCCTCACTAAATTATTTATCGACACTTCAGAGAGTCGGATAGAGGAGGTGCTGTTAGTATAACTATCGTCACTGTGTGTATGTCGAAGTCTATGTGAAGATAGTTCAAAATGTGACTCGAAAGACTGAATGCATAAATCGCAAGAAAAGGAGACATCGTTAACAGAATCATCCCCACCTTCGGAGATTGATGCTGACTTAGGTCTACAAACACCTCGCTTGATGTGTCGGGCGAGATCACGCTTCCTCGTGAAGATGTGTCCACAGTCAGCACATTCCCGATTGTTGCATTCCCGCGACAATGTTGACATGGAGTCGCTGTTGTTATCCAATTCGCTCGAGATGGGACTGGTATCACCTGAAAGAGAAATCATTCTATCATCTCTGTTCAAGTCTCAGCGTATTGTTACAACCTACCTTGACTCAACAACTCTAAACTTTCCTCCAGAAGGGAGGGCGTTGGTAATGAAGTTGATGCCTGAAATTGAGGAAGATGCTATTAGCCACACGTTTGAGGGAGATGAGAGAGGAAATCTTCAACTTACCATTTCAAGGAAATTATGTTTAAGGTTGATTCTTCAGCAAGATAGAGACTTCACTAGAGAACAGCTTACTTACACGTCTCAAAGACGGAGTGAAATGACACGGATGTCACTTTACATATATACTTTCATATTCATCATTCATTGGCTGTTCATTCTGATTGGTTGCTTGTTTATACTTAAGAATTAGAAAACATTTCAAAGTTATTATTCACAGTCAACATGACAAGCCCTCCGACAACACCGACACAAAATTCTCTTCTCCATGCTCAACACCAAAGGCGCTCGTTGCACCAAACTCTCCAACGAAGGGGAAGGTGGAGAAAATATACCGACTCGACAATATCAGAAAGTTGTCATTAGCAGCGGATGACGAAGAGGAGAGTGTATGTGAGAAGGAGTGTCCCGACTTAACAGGCGTGAGGTGGAAGTATCTACAGTACGATACTGATGATGTGATGGAGATCACCAGCACCAAATTCCTCCACCAATTATGGGAATGGTGCACCCCTAACTCCCAGCCACGAACTATGGCGGAAGTGGGAGTACATCGACAAGGTAAGGCTCGCGGTAGAAGAACGATTGAAACAAGTGAACTGTTTTTGTGATCTATGTGAAGCCAGACTCTGGGACGATATTGACGATGAAGACCTTTTGAAAAATATGCCATAATAAATGTTTATTTCGTATTATCTTTGCTTTCATACTGACTTACTTGAATGGAGCTTCAGTGGATGATTTAACCATGTATACTTTTTCATTTGGAAATAGTAGCACGCTTAGTTTAACTTGCAAATCTTATAACATTTCATATGGGTGATAATGGTAAATGAAATAGTGTTAAATAAAATTAAGATAGCTTACACTTCTGATACAGGGATAGCAATCGACTGCAATCCATGTGTAAAGAGCTTGTTAGACTCGCGGTAGAAGAACGATTGAAACAAGTGAACTGTTTTTGTGATCTATGTGAAGCCAGACTCTGGGACGATAGTGACGATGAAGACCTTTTGAAATACGTGCCATAATAAATGTTTATTTCGTATTATCTTTGCTTTCATACTGACTTACTTGAATGGAGCTTCAGTGGATGATTTAACCATGTATACTTTTTCATTTGGAAATAGTAGCACGCTTAGTTTAACTTGCAAATCTTATAACATTTCATATGGGTGATAATGGTAAATGAAATAGTGTTAAATAAAATTAAGATAGCTTACACTTCTGATACAGGGATAGCAATCGACTGCAATCCATGTGTAAAGAGCTTGTTAGACTCGCGGTAGAAGAACGATTGAAGCAAGTGAACTGTTTTGTGATCTATGTGAAGCCAGACTCTGGGACGATATTGACGATGAAGACCTTTTGAAATACGTGCCATAATAAATGTTTATTTCGTATTATCTTTGCTTTCATACTGACTTACTTGAATGGGGCTTCAGTGGATGATTTAATCATGCATACTTTTTCATTTGGAAATAGTAGCACGCTTAGTTTAACTTGCAAATCTTATAACATTTCATATGGGTGATAATGGTAAATGAAATAGTGTTAAATAAAATTAAGATAGCTTACACTTCTGATACAGGGATAGCAATCGACTGCAATCCATGTGTAAAGAGCTTGTTATACTACGGAAGAGAGAAGTGTGTTATGTTGCGTGTGGCGCGTGAGTGTCCTCCCATTTCATTCCATTCATCATTTTTCTTCCCCTCTGAATTCCATATCCGAGGATATGTGGCGGGCTTGGGACCGCTTTAGCTGCATTAGAAGGTTGGCCCTTAAAAGAGCTCATGGGTCGTTTTCCGTCCACCGACACTACTACTGCAAACACTCTGAAAGGAAAATGATAGGAGATTAGATGAGCTACAAAAATGATTATGTTGAATAGACTTACTGGGAACCTTCTTTCTAACTTTTCTGACGACGAAGTCATCAAGCTCTCCATTGATATTCATCGTCATGTGGAGGCAGCGAACTCCATCCCCCTCGTAACACAACTGCGTTTCGTTCAAATCGCTGGAGATTGTGGGGACATAACATATATTATTCTCAAAGAGGGGAAGATGAACCTCATATACTCTCCTTTTTCGACACTTCAAACGCTCATGCAGTCGCTCCACTTCACCCGTCAACCTCTTATTAATAACCTTCACCTCCTCCGTCTCCTTCACCACGCTTCGCATCCGCTCTATCTCTTCATCCTTCCTCGACACACTCGCCTGCAAACTCTCCACCAAACCTGCCTTCCTCATCAACTCGCTCCTTTCCGCCATCCATTCCTTCTCCTTCTTTCTCAAGCTCTCCAACTCTTCCCTCGTTGCCCTATACCCCTCAACCTTCACCATCAGCTCTTCATTCTCCTTCAAAACTTTTCTATTATTACTTTCCAAAGCCATCACACGATCCTTCATCCTCACAAATACCTCCGTATCATACGCCTCTTGCTGCCGTGTCGATGACGCTGCCATCAGCTTAGCCACTTCCTTCCTTTCCCACTCTTCCTTCAAATCCGCTATATCCCCAAACAAATCTTCCATCACCGTATCCAAATCAACATCATCCTTCTTCTTCATTTTCGCTCTCAACTCAACTTCCTCACTCGAACTCCCATCACTCGCATTCCTCACCACTTTCTCCCCAACCACGTCCTGAATCGTTGCCACCGCCTTCCTCACCTCTTCCCTTTCCAACAACTCTCCCTCAAACCACGTCTTGAACCCCTTCTCTCCGATGTTCCCACTCTCACACTGTAAATGCGCCTTGATAAATTCCTTCTCATCCCCCATCACACATTTCCGACAAGACACACACAACCTCAACATCACTTTCCTCTCATGGCCTATCGTCCCCTCTTTTTCTTTTAAATGCTTCTTCAGCTCACTACCTCTGGCAATCTTGCCACAACTGCACTTGCCAACCAACATCTTAGCGTTACTCGGTTTTGTCATGATAATTCTGTAAAGATAGAGTAAAATTTGATAGCAAGTGTTTATAGGATACTACTTGCTGATATGCATTGAAAGACTAAGTCACCAAACATTTCATAGCAAGCCAGCAACCGTTTGGGTGTTAAGCTCTTGAATCTGTTACAGGCATCACTCAGAGGGGATCTCATCCCAGCTCCAAGGCCTCGACCCACAAATCCAACCTCGATCGGACAGAGCGTGCGTCACATCACTGTGTTGGTATCCGGGCCCCAGTTTTGACATGAAAACCAGTGGAGTTATTTACAAGAGGAAACGACCCAAGTCACAGAGACTCATAAACGACTGCTTTTTATTCAAAACTTTAATTATTATCATTAAACATGAATTTAAATTTTTCAGTATTTTAGTACTACTCATAAAACGTTTATAAGTAGTCTGTCACCTACAGCATAGCAAACGCTGTCGAATGTTTTTTGAATCAAGTCTAAAGGACTTGTAGAAGCAAAGTTATAGCCGTTTGAAAATTTCGGCCTACTATCATCAAATGGTCAGTCATGCTATACTGACTAACCTATAAGTCTGACACCTTAGCTGATATCAGCAATGGAAAGTCAGAAGTCCGATATCGGAACTCAAGAGAAACGACTTACCTGTAGTCAGTTTCTCAACTTAGTGAAATTCCTTTCCCGATCCCGTTCTTATATACCCTGTGAATATGCAATCGATAAGAGGGGGGGGACGTCAGCGAAACTTTTTCTCTCCGATTGCTTTCAAATTCACCATACCGATGCAGAATTTCACGCTGAATCCGAATCTGGCCTCCGTTTTCCCATCCGATGCTTCGTTTTGGCGCTACAGACCAAAACGTCCAAAATTCTAACTCTGTCGTTTTTTCGAAAAATGTTGAAAATTTTTTCTCTCCGATTGACTTGAAACTCACCATGTTGATAGAAAATTTGACGCTGATTCCAAATCTGAAATCCGTTTTCCCATCCGATGCTTCGTTTTGAAGCTACAGCCCAAAACGTCCAAAATTCTAACTCTGTCGTTTTTCACCAATCTCCCAAAATCTTAAATGGCGTCTCACATCTAAACGAAGACAGATATGAACAAGCCGTTTCTTTCAGTGAATTTGTCTCACTCTTAGCTTTCAAACGAGCTATTGCACGACAAAATCCGTCCACTGGAAGCCAAGATCGAAGCTAGCTCTCCCGAGGGGGGGACGTCAGCGAAAATTTTTTCTCTCCGATTGCTTTCAAATTCACCATACAGATGCAGAATTTCACGCTGAATCCGAATCTGGCCTCCGTTTTCCCATCCGATGCTTCGTTTTGAAGCTACAGCCCAAAACGTCCCAAATTCTAACTCTGTCGTTTTTCGTCAATGTCCCAAAATCTTAAATGGCGTCTCACATCTAAACGAAGACAGATAGAAACAAGCCGTTTCTTTCAGTGAATTTGTCTCACTCTTAGCTTTCAAACGAGCTATTGCACGACAAAATCCGTCTACTGGAAGCCAAGATCGAAGCTAGCTCTCCCGAGGGGGGGACGTCAGCGAAAATTTTTTCTCTCCGATTGCTTTCAAATTCACCATACCGATGCAGAATTTCACGCTGAATCCGAATCTGGCCTCCGTTTTCACATCCGAGCACTGCTTCCACTCGAAACAGCCCATTTTCAATCCAACATTCAGCAGATTTCACGAAAATCATCACACACTATAGCCTCAAGACAAAACCTGGCGGTCGCCCAAGTCCACCACGACACTCTGTCGTTCCAGAGGGGGGGACGTCAGACTCGAAGCACCACGGCGGCCGACCACGACACTCTGTCGTTCCAGAGGGGGGGCGCCGTTCGAGTGTTCGCCGTTTTCTTACTACTTACGACTGAACAGATGAGCTGCATTGACTGTCAAATGTGTATATAAACCCACTTGTAGAGCAATATTTTGTAACCCTTTATCAACCCTTGATATTGTCTGCGTTCACGAAAAGCGTCGGGTAAATTTATTTTACAATATTATGGTCGCCGACGTAAAATTGGGAGAGATTTTTTCTTTGGCATTCATCATGACTGACCTTCCGTACAGACAACTATATCAAATCAATAAAAGCTGTGTATAGTCAATGGAATATTTCATGCTAACGCTATTCAATTCATATTTGACTGCTTTGCTAATTTACTGGTGCACGAAGTTTTGACATTCCGAAACGAATTCACCTTCATCGACCAGTAGTTCATCAATTGAGTCGACCCGGGTATTTCTTGATCAAATCTTCTGGTTGTACATGACCTATAGAATAGATGCTAATCTTACTATAGAAGCCAGCTATCAGAAGCCATCTTACTGACTGTTGACTGCAGCACGGTCAATTAGGGAGGATATTGACAGCTGACAAAACTGTTGGGCCTACTTCTCGAAGACATTTGAGCATTATCAAATTGTAAACGACCAAATGCTCTTCTAGTTGATCTGATATCCCTACTTCAAGCATTTTCATATATCTTTGATGGTGAGAAATGGGACGTAACTCATCCTTAGACACAGGAAACACTGTTGCATAGTGTTTGTCCATAAATATGATTTTATCCTCATTTATGACTGTTTTCCAGATTAAAATAAGGCGTAAAACGTTTCACAGAATTAAGACCTCTTCGCTACAATGATCTACTTAGATTTTCCACTACTCGATTACTATTTAACTGATTTGTTAATTTGCTGATCACGCTGTTTCGACCTTCAGTGATCAAATTCACTTTCGCCGTGTAACTAATTGCATCTATTCAGAAATTTCGTGATCAAGTCTCTTGGTTGTACATAGCCTTAGATACTTCTTCAACCAATTGGTGCAAATAGATGTAAAACGCCCTTTGCTGGAAAATCTGCTGATGCATGCCAACTCAAAGACAGGCCCCGTTTTATACACAAATGTAATGAAACTGTTGGCCATTGTGTCTCGTCTGAGAGTGGGTGTATTCATATTTTAATTTTTTCCCAATCACTTTCGATCTTCCACGATCTGATGATAGTCTCAAGACTGATTCAAAATAATCGAATCCAAGAATGCAGGACTAAAGATGTGGATTTCGATAGATGTAAGATGGACGTATTGTGTTTTTTAATTATTTGTAAACAACATACTCATTTTAATTGTGTTCATCAAAACAATATAAGTTCATCGCAGAGAAGAATTTATATTTATTATGAGTTCCGTCTACACTTTTCCCAATTTATTGAAGCAACTTCTCAATTCAACAGCCGAAATCTCAAGTCAATCATAAACGCACTTCTCAAATCAGTAATACAAAAATTCAATCCATTGCCACATGTGTCAAATCAATTGACACAATCATATTTTCAGTTATGTAAGTCGACGACGCTTTCACCTCAAGCAACTACAGGAAAGCTTGGGATGTCATCAACTCCACTACCGGAAGAAAACACTGCCCACGAGCGCATGTCTCCGCTGCATCTATCAAAGATCGCAAAGAAAAGTGACCGAGCACTATCAAAACTTACTCAATCGTGTCCCTCCTCCTGCCTATCAACTCAACCCTCAATATCCGCAAGTCTCCTTAAATCCATACTCCATCGAGCCTGTTTCCTACAATGAAGTGCGCAAAGCCTTGCTCTCAACACGACTTGACGGCGCATGGCTCAGATAACATCACAGCACGAGCTTTAGTGGTTGCTGCTTCTCATGTCACTAGAGTAATCAACAATCACGCTGCCCTTAATGGCGGCAAGGCACCAACTAGATGGCGCGAATCCATCATTGTCTCCATTCCAAAGAATGGTTCGTCTACTCCCCTTGACAGCCAGCGCGGAATATCCCTCTTGTGTACATCCGCAAAACTTTATAATCGCATTCTTCTCAGCCGTGTTCAATCTATTATCCTTCAACGACTCTCGCCCCTTCAAGCCGGATTCATACCGAGAAGATCCACAATTCAACAATTAGCCGTCCTCCGATTAATAAATGACGACTATCGAAAGCTTCAACGTATCATCTCGATAACTTTCATTGATTTTCATATGGCATTCGATTCAATCTCAAGGAAAGATATTTCTAAATGTCTACAATGTCATGAAGTCCCAGAAATTCTTATAAAAGCTGTACGAAGACACGACAGCACGCGTAAAAACTGTGAATGGACTTGGTTTACCCTTCTATACTACCTCAAGTGTTCTACAGGGTGATATACTCGTCCCTTTCCTTTTTGTGACCATCCTTGACGTAGCATTGAGATACGCTCATCTGACTAATAGCTACACAATCAAACGTCGAACGCATTCTCGATCTCAGCTGTCAGCTTACCGTACCTAGTATTTGCGGATGATATTGCCATCCTCAATGATAATCCGCATGGGCTGCAGTTGTCAGTAAGCAACATCTATGAATCCGCGGGTAAAGTCGGCCTGAAATTCAACGCAACTGAAACTGTGGTGTTGTGGGGTTAGATTTCTAGGTGTAGAAATCCAATGACACCTACACTGTGTTATTTACATGTATTACATGCTATGTTGCATTTTGAATTTTGTACACATGCCAATGCTTCACACTCAATACGGAGTTATAACTAACAAGACGTAATTCTACATTTGGTGAGCCCGACTACCGAATATGTCTACTAGTGCAATGACTTCAGACGACATTGAGCGTTTATCTCAAAGCCTATTATCGCTTCAGCACCACAGTACATCTAATGCTGTCTCATTAAAGTTGCCTGAATTTTGGTCTCATGATCCCGACATTTGGTTTACTGGTGTAGAGGGCCAATTCAATAGTAAAGGAATCATTCAAGATGTTACCAAATTTGCTTATGTTGTCTCCTCTCTGGATGATAGGACTGCCGCCGAGGTCCGTTTCGTTATCATCAATCCTCCAGCTACCGACAAATACAATGATATGATGACAGCTATGTTTTGAGGGCGTCAATGGCAAATTAGAGGGCCGCGTTAGCGGCCCGACAATTTGCCATTGACAGCCCGAAAAATGTAGATGTCATAATCATTGTATGCCATGTTGCGAAATATTTCTATGGTTTTCCGGGCCGTTAATGAATTTCTGGGCATTATCAAAGATATCAGTCTTATATACATGGTATACAATGCCCTGAAAACAGCACTACTTGATGCTTTTGGCAAAAGTCAATCAGAAAAGGATACTGAACTTTTATCCCTCAATGGCCTTGGAGATCGCAAACCTACTGCTTTATTGCGAAAAATCGATTCGCTTAATAATGATCCAAACACTCTTAAAAGAGCACTTTTTCTCTCAAATTTACTGATCGATGTACGCAGCATACTAGCTGGTCAAGAATTCGCAACTATTCAGGAACTTGCAAAAGCGGCTGACAGAATCATTCAGACGCGATCTACATCGTTTCATCATGTTGATTCGACGGAAACTTTAAACGCACATAGTGTTGAGATCAATGCCTCATCTCGAAATTTCCGTCGACCACGTTCATCTGATCCACAACGCGATTATAGCAGATCAAGCACTTCTAGTTCCCAGTCCAACATTTGCTTCTATCATTCCAAGTTCGGCCCTAAAGCTCGTCGTTGCCACCCTGGCTGTATATTTGAAAGCCTAATCACGCATCAAAATTCTGCATCGGGAAATGCCACAGCCGGTCGCTAGGCGTGGAGGCGGCCGGCGGAACCAAACGGAACACGCTATATGTTTGGGATCGCCGCACAGGCCAAATGTTTCTTGTTGATACTGGTGCTGACGTTTCAGTTATTCCAGCTACTTCACAAGACAAGAGCAATAGTGCTCCAACCGATTCTCTTATCGCTGCCAATGGCTCTATCATCCGAACATGGGGAACCAGAAAGTTATTTCTCTCTATTGGCGGGAAAAGATTATACTATCAAGAGTTTTACATCGCTGACGTAACAAAGCCAATTCTCGGCGCAGATTTTTTTATAAACAATTATCTTGCCATCGATCTACGTGGACGCCGTTTATTTGACTTGAATGATTTCTCTGTTTTCAATGCGAAAGTCCTCGAAAATTCATATCAAATTCATGGCCTCTCAGTTGCCACATATAACCAATATGCAACGATTGTGCGCGAATATCCTGACATTCTAGTACCACATTTTGACGTAAATAGAAACAAACACGGAATTGAACATCATATTGAAACTCATGGTCCACCTGTCCATGCTAGAGCTAGACGCTTGGATTCAGCAAAATTGAATATTGCTCGTAACGAATTTCGGAAAATGGAACAGCTTGATATTATCAGACCATCAAAATCTCCATGGTCTTCGCCACTTCACATGGTACCAAAATCATCTGGTGATTGGAGACCATGTGGAGATTATCGTCGTCTAAACGATGTAACTGTTGCTGATAGATATCCCCTTCCACACATCCAAGATTTCAATAACAATCTTGCAGATGCTACTATATTTTCAAAAATCGATCTCGTTCGCGGATACCATCAAATTCCCGTAGCAGCATCGTCTATTCCCAAAACCGCAGTCATCACTCCATTTGGACTCTATGAATTCTTGCAAATGCCCTTTGGGCTGAAAAACGCAGCTCAAGCATTTCAACGTCTTATGAATGGAGTATTACAGGATTTACCATTTGTTTTCGTCTATCTGGATGACATACTTGTGGCGAGTAAGAATTCAAAAGAACATTGCGAACACTTACGCCATGTTTTCCGCCTCTTATCTGATAATGGCCTTGTTATCAACAGAGCAAAATGCGAATTTGGTGTTTCTGAGCTCAAATTTCTTGGTCACAAGATTGCAAGTACCGGGATTCTTCCTTTGATTGATCGTGTAGAAACAATAATCAATTTCCCAAAACCTTCCACGCGCTCAGAACTTCAACGATTTTTGGGTATGATCAATTATTATCACCGATTTTTACCAAATATTTCCGGCAAGCTCGCTTCACTGCATTCGCAAGCATCTGGTTGTGGACAAGCAATTGAATGGACAGATACATGTCAGACTGCTTTTGATGAGGCGAAACGTGCACTTACTAAAGCTGCACTTCTGTATCATCCTCGACCTGATGCCTCCTCTAGTATCACAGTTGATGCCTCGGACTCTGCAATTGGAGCACAACTTGAACAAAAACATAGTGGAACATGGGTTCCAATAGCTTTCTTCTCCCGAAAACTTTCAGCAACCGAAAGAAATTATAGTGTTTTTGATCGTGAATTACTTGCAGCTTATGCAGCCATAAAACACTTTCAGCACTTCATCGAAGGTCGTGAATTTACACTTTTCACAGATCGTAAACCTTTGACTTATTGTTTGAGCAGTCAAACCAGTCGTTCACCTAGACAAATCCGTCATATGTCTTTCATCAGTGAATTCACAACAAACATCAGACATGTGCAAGGCAAATTTAATGTAGTTGCAGACGCTCTCTCGCGTATACCATCAAGTTCAGCGACATCTGAATCAAAAGCAGAAGTTGATTTCATCAATTCCGCAAATAAAATGCAATTACAATCACAACATAACATTTCATGTAATCGTTTGGCAAGCGATCAAATTCAGTCTGGTGAAATGTCTGATTATCGCACGTCTGATACCGATATGAATCTTCAAGATGTGTCTTTCGGAAATGTGACTATCTTATGTGATATTTCAACAGGAACTCCTAAACCAATACTCCCTCGTTCATGGACCCGCATGATATTTAATCAAATTCATGGTCTATCGCATCCTGGTCCCCGCCCTACTCAACATGCTATTACTTCTCGTTTTGTTTGGCGCGGAATGAAGAAAGACATAAGACAATGGTGTCGTGAATGCCACGCATGTCAAACCAGCAAAATATCTCGACATACCCGTACTCCCTTTTCAAAACGTTCACTTCCAATGGATCGATTTCGCAGTTTACACGTAGATTTAGTTGGACCTCTCCCTTCGAGCGAAGGCATGACTTATATTTTTACAATCATCGACAGATTTACTCGCTGGCCTGAAGCGATTCCACTGCCAGATGCTACTTTTACTTCGTGTGCCAAGGCATTTATACATCATTGGATTGCTCGATTTGGGGTCCCAGACGACATAACCTCAGATCGTGGTCCACAATTTACCTCTAAATTGTGGATTGAGTTAAATTCACTGATCGGCACCGAAGCAACATTGACAACAGCCTACCACCCACAAGCAAATGGACTTGTCGAACGTCTGCATCGTCAACTTAAACAAGCTCTGAAAGCTCGAACTGACAATTCACGCTGGATGCACGAGCTTCCATTCGTTATGTTAGGAATTCGCACTGCCTGGAGAGTTGAACCGGGCTGCAGCCCAGCGGAATTAGTTTATGGAACAACTTACGTATTCCCGGAGAAATGACCCGAGACAACAATGCTCGTCTCAATCAACCATCATGTGAATTCGTCAAACAGCTGCAAAACACAATGCGAAGTCTTGAACCAAGTCAAACTGAACATAACCGATCAAGTTCTCCTTATATCCCTAAAGATCTTGCAAATTGGGAATACGTGTAGTGCGCAGTGATGGTTATCGCAAACCACTACAAAGACCATACTCTGGTCCTTTTCGCATCATCAAGAGACATGAAAAGTATTTCACAATAAATGTCAATGGCAAGGAGGATAAAATTTCACTTGAACGCTTGAAACCTGCATATTTTCCTACAGTGCCCGTTTCTATATCGCTCCTTCTTCAGTCACTTGAGGGGGGTTACTGTAGGGCTAGATTTCTAGGTGTAGAAATCCAATGACACCTACACTGTGTTATTTACATGTATTACATGCTATGTTACATTTTGAATTTTGTACACATGCCAATACTTCACACTCAATACAGAGTTATAACTAACAAGACGTAATTCTACAGTGTTGCACATCGGCCCCAAATCCTACCTGGCTATTAACCTACTATCAGGTAAAACGTGGAAGTCGGCTAATAAATTTACGTATCTCGGAGGAATGATAGACAATGCTGACAATGCAGTTAAAGACAGAAAATCCGTCGCGCAGATTGCAGTCCTCAAATTATCAAAAAAAGATATAAAAAATATATTCTATAATTCTAATCTATTCTAATTCTATTTCTATATTCTATGTATTCTAATCTATTCTCTATTATAAAAAAAGACACTCCATTCAAGCACTAGCGATCAGTCCAAAATCAGACTTTTCAAGGTGGTTGTAGAGCCAGTTTTGCTGTACGGATTAGAAGCTACGGAAATGACAAACACCCGCTCCCAGCGATTAGACCAAACCCATCGGCACTCGCCAGGTTTGCACTTGGAATTCAATATCCTGAAGTGATAAAAACTGAAGACCGTCGCCAAAAAGGCATCGCTGATGCTTCCAATAGTCTACACCAAAGAAGGCAGAAATTGGCAGATTCTGCACACCTTGATTCGGCTCTTTTGATTTTACTCAAATATAGACGCTCCGAACCACTGAGGCGGGGAATGTCTCACTTGTTCTCACTGAGAGAGGAATTGGCAATATGTGTACTGTGAGAGTTTTCTTTTTTATTTGTTTCTTTCAAATAAAAGTATTTTCATCATCATGAAAAACAATATAAGTTCATTGCAGAGAAGAAATTATATCCATTATGAGTTCCGTCTACACTTTTTCCAATTTATTGAAACAACCTCTCAATTCAACAGCCGCAACTTCAAGTCAATCATAACCACACTTCTCAAATCAATAATACAAGATTTCAATCCAAGGTCTCAAATCAATTGACACAATCATATTTTCACCTATGCAAGTCAAAAATCAATTATAAAACAAATAAATTATTTCAGTATTGTGTAGTAATGAGTTGGGTTCACTTTTTGAATTTGATTTGTGAATATACATACTTTTGATACAATTTCTTAAGTGATGATTTTTGCATTATCACATCGTTATACTATCTCATGCAATCAAAAAGAATGGACATTTTTCAGCACTCCTACTTGAGATACAACTTGTAATCAGCGGTGTATTATCTTATTTCCTGTGCCTTTTGCAGTATGATGGGATCAGATGGCTAATTGCAATAGGCATTGTGACATGTGGGTGGGGAAGTTTTCTGATGAAAGTCGGAACCGAAAACCTAGGGGTTCTCACAAGTCGTGAGGAAGTTTTGCTTTCACTTTCGGCAGCCGGTATTCTGACACCGGTACCGAATTGTTTTATAACGAAATTACGATTCAAAACTGCGGCCGTGATTTACGAATTAAAAATGCGCCTCCTGTGTGATCGATTACTCAAATGATGTCAAAATCCTCCAATGGCTCAGCTACTGATGCAGGAGAAATATCCTAATTATGAAATTTTAGTGTTCTATACCGGTCAATAGCAGGCCGGCCCCTATATATTATATATTATAATCTATACCGGCCAGTTCGGTCAGTCATGTTCGTATTGACATACCGATTCCACCTCTGTGTGCAAGTCATTTATATCCTATATACGAGTAGTTCATAGTTGCCTCAAATAATTGTCACCAGGAGAACCCTAAAAGTCATAAATGCTCAAAATTGAGGAATTTTTCAAAAGCTTTGGTAAATGCATCTATTCGAGAGCCTTCTGCGGCCACACAAAAGCCAGCGTAGCAAGAGACTAGCTATTCAGACTAGCCAAGAACAAAATGAAATGAAGTCACAGAAGGAAAATGGTTAAGATCTGTCTTACGATTGTGAAATTAAAACCTGAGTGAGTCCAAAGACCTCCATCACTGAGGGAAATGGGTTTCACTTTCAAGAATTGTCGGCCTATCACTGTCACTGACCTATCATTAACACTGGTTAATAAGTTAATTGACTGAACTTGCACATGTTACATATCAAAGAAAGGTTTATGTTGAACCGATAAGGAAAATATTGGAGGTAACAAATGTATAACTTACCGTTGATGCGTTCCAAATTTCATTTGCGGGATAGTTCCCGGTTACAAACGCAGTCAAGTTAGCTGTATAACTGGCGACAATAATAATGGACGCTGCACCCCAGAAATTTTGTAGTACTTTAACGGGCCAAGATTTCGGGGCTTTTATATGGATTGTTCTGGCAAACAGAATTGCCCACACTGTGTTAAGCGCAGAAGCCAGTGTATAATTTTTCTTTCGCTTTCGACCCCATGGGTTAAGACCGTAAGGACTGCTCCATTCGTAGACAGCCATCATCACTGCTGTAATCTGTGCTGACAATATTAAGCCAAACCAAACTACTGGTTGAAATGAAGCGAATGTTGCACCCAATCGTATACTATTTTCACGTATTCTATACAAATAAGCATATGAAGATGGAAAATAATTACGTGAAAATTCGATGATCATTGATCGATTCGCTGTAACTGTCAGATCTGCAGCTGCCAGATGAGCATTTCCATTTGCAACTTGTCGAATTAATGTATTCCAGCCATAATCATTGGCAGTGACACCGGGGTTTGGAAGAGCATAAAGCTGAAAAGTGAAACCAATATCACGAGAAAGCTTATATAACAAAGTAATTGTAAACCCTCCAGCACATGTTACATAATCAATGTAAGGATGACTAAATCCCTTCGAGTAATTTGCAAAAATTTGCTCCAGAAGGAGTGGGGCAAACGTTCGGTTTTTCAGATGCAAAACAGTAATGCCACGTATGCAATTACCATCAGCAGCTGTCTTGTTTTGAACCTGATTGTCAACTCCGTATTCTACAAACGGAGTATCAGCGTATGTAATAACGCGAAGAATGCCGCTTTTCACCAGGTTTAAGCCAAGATAACTGTTGTGATACCAAAGAGTACTGTTGAACTGCAACACTGACTTGTAAGATAGCATCCCATGAGGAATCCATTGCCATGATGGATTACTGAGTGGATCAATAATACTTCGGAGATTGAAGAGAGTCACATTTCCACTTAGAGCACCATTTGTTGTAATTAGGATTCGAGAGGAAGTGTTTAGGAAAAGGCTGGAAGGACAGCACGAAAAGTGTTAGAGGAAATCAAGACTAATGAGAAAATATTACGCTCATGAATGCATGAGTATTCAAACAAGAGTTGGAATCGAAGCAGATTTCTTGACAGGAACTGGACCGGCACCATTTTGAAAATCTCGTACTCGTACTATGTACCGGCACCGGTATACTGGTTTTTTGGAAGACTTCAATGATGAACAATGCACTGAAATACACAATACACTATTCTATTATAAGCCTAAATTTCCCATCATTATTGAAATTATACGCTTTTTATTGTTTTAAATACTTACTTGATCAATGGAACTTTTTATGACATACTTCAATACAAATAAAAGGGTTTACTTTCTAATCAAATAGAATCATAAGCAACAGAATTTGCACATTTATCATACAGTCTCCAGCAGTTTGTATGCGATAGACCCTATATCAGATAGAATCTTATTTTGAATGATTATTGCTGTTGACATCATTTATATAGACATAATTCATTCAAGAAGTTGCACTGTGTACTACAGAATGATATCAAAATTAAGAAGTAAATTCAAAATTTTTGGTGCACGACATCCTTAAAAATCACAAAGAATTAATGACGTTTTCTAATTCACACGATCATTCCGTAGTATACTACATTACTTTAATTCCAACGCGCATCAGTCGCGAACTTTCTGCGCAGTTGACAATAAACATAGAGACAATACAGACTTCCACTTAAGTCGGGTCGAACATAGACCGTTTTTCAGAGAGGACTTCATCAGTTTCCGATCAGTTTCAAGCTTCGTATACGCGTGTGCTTGCAAGTACGACGAGTGCAAGGTCACACCTTGATCACACTCAGTAAACAGTTTCTAAACTATTGTCAACTTAACACCATTATTCATTGTTTCATATGATTAAATTTGATTCGACATTATTCACGCGTCGTTGGTTCTGGATCGACTCTTATCCGCAACCGGTTGAATATGGTTGAATTTTCAATAACTAAATTTTTACTACGTTCTTAAGAAGAAACAAAGCATCAACGAGAGTTATCTCTTGTATAGATTGAAAAATGATTTTTTCAGCTGTACCTCCATCTATCTCTTTCCATGTCAATTAATGTAATAGTTTAGAGCTACAAATCTCACTTGCATCTTGTAGTCTTATTCCCATAAATACATCATTATAGTATGAAGTCTACATGCCCATACAAGTATGAGTTGCGTACATTCAATGTTCTTCGCAGAAAATGCACGTCTTTTGTGCTAATAAAGTAAACGTTTAGCATTAAAACCGAAACCGGTCAAGCCGCTTCTGGCAAACCACTGACCGGTTCCAACTCTGATTCAAAGCCTTATATAATTCAATAATAAAGGAATGATGAAGTAATTTAACAAGATTTTGGTAGCATTTTAACCAACTCAGGGATATCTAGACAGGTTGAATCATCGCGCAAATATTGATTCATACAAGACATTCTCCAACTCTGTGTAGCCTGATACTCGATGTCGAATAGGATGAGTAAATGAATATAAATGAAACAATGTACAACAAGTAGACCGTCAATAAGCGGTGACATCCAACTATGTCAGGATAAAGAAGGAAAACCGGCTTGTTGAGCTCGAATGTGTATTACACAGAGATAGTTTGCGACATAGATCACGCTTCCTTATAATCTCAATGCACCTGATGAATCTCAATAATAGCCTGTCATCGCTTGTGCATGTCTATGAATATCTTCAGAATGTTCAAATTGACAAGTTTTCAACAATTTTGAAGAAATCAAATCCTCGTTTCAGACTTTTGCTGTCTAGCATACTTCAGACTGTGATTAACTTTTGCGAGTATGACAACCTGAACACAAGATCTAAGAACATTGCCACCACAGACTCGCCGTGTGAGATCGTGAAGATTTCTGTTTTAAGAACAGTATTTTGCGTCAAAGAGACTATTCAATCTCATGCTCTATTTGTGGAGCTCAAAGTCCTGAAAGCTGTAAATAAGGCACAAAGGCTGTTCCGAAATAAGTCAGTCTTTTCTATTATTAACACCTTAATCGGAAGAATGCAGAATATGTGCAATAAATGTTGAGGTAATCCCAACTTCGCCCAGAATAGCATCAGCGAATGAGTGGATCCATACGAAAGTGTCAAGAAGTTCAATGTAGTGCTGGTACTTCTATTCTCCCCCCACATTGCTGTTGTTGACACCCGGAAGTGTTGCATCGTCAACGCTCTTCTCTTGCTCCTACCTGTCCTCACTGACGTGGCATACCGTTGAGTGTGTAAAACTCCTCCTATCTGACTTGTAGAACATTTACAGCCTCAGAATTAGACAACTGCTCGTCAATTGTCTGTAGACAACAATCACGCGAAGTTCATGATCACAGCTGTACCTTGTGTTCTAACTGAGTATCCAAGGGACCAATCCTTCATCCCAGGATTCACGTAAGACTTCTCAGTCGTGCTGTGGTGTCACTAGGGATTACAATCCCGACCCCGATTTTCCAAATCCCGATTATCGAGGATTTATCCCGGGATTTTGGTCAAAATCCCGGGAACCTGGGATTCAACAAATTAATCACGAAAGCCACACTAAGTACATGTAACTAAATATATATGCTACATTATATGGCCGTTTGTTACTGATGATTATAGTTCTAGTTTAATTTAGAGTAATCTTACTAAAGGCACTCAATCTAAGACCTGCAAGTGCGTTTTTTCGATCATCACAGAATTTCACAGGAGCTGGATGGTAGATTGCATATGAGTTAACACATTGACAATTTTGATTTTGTCACTTTATACTTTCATGCTAAGTAATCTAGGGTTTACATGTAGCTAGGTCTATTTGCGATCTTTGTGCAGATAGATTTTTTTGCAGATCCGGATATTTCAACTATCCGGATATCCGCCAACAGCTCTGAAGAATTCTGAAATTAGGCCAATAAAATCATAATTTCAATTCCCGGGATCATGCACCCTCTAATCCCGGGATTTCAATCCCGTAAAATGTATTAAAATCCCGGGATCCCGGGATTGCAATCCCTAGGTGTCACTCAGTGACAGATCAAGTCTATTCTAAACCCAATGTGACTTACTTTGGCGAAATTTGATGATTTTGGAAAACTTGAAAAATGTGGGGGGAAGAATAGAAGTACATTCATTCTACGAATGTTTCATAACAGAAGACTCTGACGCTTTTTCAAGACTGTTCAAAACCTTGACCTGCCCTCACCTGGTATATGCCGTCCCTGTTCGGAGTCCTTCGCTTTTAAGAGTACCTGTGTAGGCGTTTAGCGTGAACTCCATCAGCAAATATAGAATGCTGACTGTTTTGCTAGGGATTTGTGTCCTTTGAGTTCCTAGAGGACTCCATTGTCTTTTTCTACACGCATTGAAGGAAGAAGCTTAGAAACAATCAGCTGATCGATGAAAATTATCCAGACGGTCCATGCAATATCCCGGAATAATTGCCGAAGAAATTGAAGGATTCTCACTTACTTGAGGATGGTGATGAAATGAAATGCAATTGACATACTTGTGGCATGCAGTTCAGATGATGTTCAGCTGAGGGGCATTTATCAGATAAAAACTGAAAGTTATGACAGGATGTGCTAATACAAACTAGGTCTGCAGCTGAAAATCGCGAACCTGATAGTAATAAAATAAAGTTTGAAGTTGAATCGGTGTGAGAACATCACAACGTCAATAATTCTTCTGTTTATCTGATTTTAAATAAGATTGAGCTACATTTACAAAACTGTAAAAGAATCTCTTCATTTGTAATTGAAAAGTATTGTTGATATTCATAACCAATACATACATTGGGAATGAAAGAAGATAAGTCTCACACTCTTTAATCGAAAACAAAATCGGAAGCCATTTGGAGTCATGCCAAATTGCGATGACGATGTGATCATGATTTCATATTTCTTTATGTTCCAGCGAGTAAATAAATCCTATAGATTGTCTTTTATCCCTAATTCTTAAATGCATTAGTTTCAATAAGATATGTGACACCAGAAACCTTTATCTCAGCATCTAACATCTTGGAATTCCTGAAGGACCCACCTGAAAGTATATGGGTGTCCGCATTAATTAGTGAATGAGTTGATAATTATATCCCTCCAACTATTCTTCTTTAGTATTACCTTCATATGTATGATTAATATTCAGTGTATGCTAGCACTAGCATACTATCATTTTCAGTTTTGATCATGTCAGCAGTGCAAATTAGTTACATTTCTACATTTCTATCGAGATGCACGTTTTGACTTGGTTGTCTACTTCTCTCCCCTTTATTCTACCACTTCATTTTTCATTTTCTGTCGAGGGACCTTTTGATGCATGGTCTTGTCTTTCATTAAACGCTCATTGAAATATCAATTTCATCCAAGACGAATATAAAGTAGCGTGATGTGGGTAGTGCGCCTTCGTTAGCATCAAGAAAGCACGCTAGCTTCTAGCCCCATCCCTATCATAAAATCGTTCCTGCGTGCCAGTTCAGGGTGTTCCGCTAATTAGATCTACAAAATGAAACCACTCTTGTAGCTATTGCAATTTGTGACGGGTTGAAGTATCACTCGCTTTAGATTGCTTGGACTAGCACTTCAGTGCTGTGATTTCGTACACTGAAAGTACGAGTGCGTTCAGAGCATCTGCAGTAAACATTTAAGTACAACATTGCCTTTATAAGGCGCCTTATTATTCTTTCTCTGTAATATAAAAGGCTTGAGTCAGATCATGTTCACCTGTCCGAACTTGTTTAGGGTGCAAGAGTAATTAAAACTTCGCTCCAGTCCGCGTGAGATATGTAAATGCTTGACTTACTAACAGTCTCTTGGAATTTCCTGTTTTATGTACAATCTGTTTTCGAATCGGATCATTATGATGTTTCGTATCACCAGTAATGCCTTACCTGAAATATGAAGGTTCAAAAAGAACAAAGATATTTCTCATCTCATTTTCGTACAAATTTCTCGCAAAGTAAACTTCTTGATAAAACTCCTGAGTGCAACAGCAAGCTATTTCTGTTTGTAAAGTAAATTAAGTACTTACTCCGGAGCAGTTTTCTTACATTGCTTGAGGATGCCGTCGCACACAAGACCGTTGTGTTCTTGTGGCTTTAAATTCCGCCACACTTTAACTATTTCTGGAATCTGCCGCTTCCATTCACTTTTCCTTACTCGCATAATGAGTACATCACGAGGATAGAATGAAAGTAAATGAGCATCAGCAGTATCAGCAAACCAAGAAAGAAGCCAAATTCGAGGTTTCAGTTTCCATAAGCTTTGAATTGCAATGAATAATTTGGCTGCATAATTTGGAGGTAGATGGAGTAGAATCACACGCGTCGTGATGGATCTTATGCCCGAAAACTTTATTTGCAAATCGGCTTCTTTGTCAGGAGGCTCGATAACCATGGCCTGATCAACAAGTCTTTGTATTACTGATTTAGTTTTTAGATTGACACTGTAAACATCTCGAAGAGCATCCATAACTGATCGAATTGTAATTAAAGTAACTTCCATCCATTTGTCGATTTTGATATAGCGCAGAAATTGAACAGCTGCCGCTAGAAACATTTCTGTCGACGGATTGAGCTGCAAGAACGGTCGCTGTGAAAGCTGAAAATGCATTTGAAATTAATGATATGTAAAGTGGGCTCAATGATTTGCTCGATCAGAAGTTTCCAAATATTTAGATTACTCATAAAATTCCATCTTCGGGTCAACAGAAAATAGCACATATGCATCATTTTTCATTTTTCAATACAGGTGATGTTCTACAGCTATTAGAAAATTTTAATGGTTGATGCTCTATCCGTATGCGATCATATAAAAGAAAACATATACCGGTATATTTGTCCTACTGCATAAACTGATAAATTTCGTCTTATTTCAACTACTTGCCGCTGTTTAAAATTGTGATATAATTCATCTTGAATAAACCAAATACCGTCTTGCAAGCGCAATTCACAAATTTAGATACAAATTTTGACGTCATTGAAATATGACATATGCAATAATTCTGCATTGATTTCTGAACAGCGTTATCAGACTGTAAATGTAGTGCATAGTGTGCTTCACTATTTTGTATACTTAGAAGTTAGCATTAATATCAAAAAGCTCAGATTAGTTGACTGTCAAGGAAATTCTGCGATTCTGCCATCGCATAATACATTATGGTTGGCATTCGCGGAACTACTCTTCCTACGTATGTACATATATACTTTCACATCATGTCTGGTTGCTCGTATCCTTATTTTCAATCGAGAATCTTCTTGAGACATGGATGTATATCCAAGAACATAAGACAGTTAAATATGAAATTGGTTCACTTATTTTGCAATAATAAAAGTTGGAATGACTAATGAACTCTGTGGTCCACTACTTTTACATTATCTAATACTCTTTCTCCTAATACTCATATTCATGTTGAATAAAGCAAGGCAGAAATGAGTATATATTATACAGTCTGTACATCCATCCCTCGAAAATTGACATGACATTGATAGGACATCAAAAAATTCATGCCAGTCACATCTTTGAATTATCCAAGGATATACTCCTTATATAATAAGTAGGAAATTAATTAGGCAACACGGAGAAAGAATCGACTAAGAATTGCATACCCATATCGGATGAAGACTGGTGAAATAAAACTTCATACAAAACCAAGGAAAAATGAGTGCAGACGTCTGACCATTGAACACTTGCTACGTGGCAGGCCTTTCGTGCACATGATGAAATACTGAATTCTATCAAAACCATGAAAATCCAGAACTGCTACAAAATGTGTTCTGCAACTTACTGGGAAGCGAGTATTAAGTTTATTGATAATGATCGTCGGCGGCGGTCGAAAGGTCTCGAATAAATGTGATTAAAAATTTGGGTTCCTTTCTTTGTACTAAAGGGATAAGTACCCATTATTTCCTTCAAAAGGAGAACCATATGGAATGATTTGTGGATGTGGAACATGTACTCGCTTCCCACTATGCATTTTGTATTAAATTTATAGTTACTGGGAGTGGGAGCTCTTCTCAGAAAACTTTCTATCTTGTTCATTAAAGTTTCAGGAATACTCTGTAACAGTAAAGATAAGTTGCAGAGATTTCGTCGTTGCAACTTCTATCATGTTGGTTCCTTCTGAAAATAGCTGTTAGAATTTACGTAAACTGACCTACAATTCAAGTTTGCAGGATACAAGAACAGCTAGTTCATACAATTGAAGATGAACTTTACATGTAGCTTGCAATTGTAGGCTGCAAATTGTACATGGTAAATTGTTCTTCATTTTAGTTAATAAAAATTCATTCGGAGTTAATATGAATGAGTGTGAGTACAGAGGATCAAAATAAACAAACGTGATAATTCGCAATATATGGAAAGCTAGACTGAGCCGGATCTCAAAAGAATGAATTACAAACAGTGATGAGTGAAGTTGCTGAGGAAGTCTTGATTGTTGTTCCCTTATTTCATTCGCAGGAGAGGTGAAATTTAGTAAGCATCGAATTCATGCACACACAGATTTCAAACAGCTGTGCTATAGCCAGCTTAATGTGCGAGATTCTGACAGTTTAGATGGAATGTCTGTCGCACGGCGACACGAGCGTTAAAATCAGACATGTGGCTTTGATAAACAAAATCTTGTAGTGCATTTCATTTCTGAATGACATCGATCAGAGAACTGTTGATTTCTTATATCTTCATACAGAGCAAATAATAAGAGGAATAAGAAAGTCCCAATGAACAGTCTTAGCCAGATACTTTGTGCGAATATATAATCTCTCCTGTTTCTCGGTTGACCTTGCGTCATCAAATTATCCGGGACATCCGGTTCTACCGATGCAATTTCAACGATCTAGCTGCGCAGCTATTTTCGCTTTTATACCTCTGCTGGAGTAGGCTTACTAGCTAGACAATATCTGATACTTATCACTAACTGTGTGACTGAATCAAGTGCACATACTCCACAAGAGTCTGTCAGGAAGCATCCTTTCTCCAATGTGGATAGTCGGAAACGATATGTTCAAAGCCTAGTCAGTACTCCTTGGACAACCTCATGGATGCACAAATGAACATAAGAGCTTATTTCTAATAAACAAATTTTGCTTTTCGGATATGTTCCTCTTGTTTACATGCCTGTGCTTCGAGTATAGTAGTAGTAGTATGTATATATTTCAAATACTGAAAATCATTGTTGACATAAAATTCATAAAAATATGCAGAAAGGCAATTACAAGTCATAAAGTCAGATTCATTCATCAACGAAGTTGTGAATCGAATAAATGATTGCTTACATTTCTGAGTTCTACACAAAGGCACACAAAATTTTCCGGAGTAGCAAAGTTTTCGTGGAATCAGATAATGCAACGAATGAGTGGGGACTAATGCAATTGTTCTAAAAAGACGTCGACAAATTCCATGTCTTCTCTCAGTAATGACATTTGCGGAACATTTACAATTTCGTGAATTATCAGAAAAAAATAATACGGTGTGCTCTTCGGTCAACTTTTTCAAGCAGTCCAGAAAGTTTTACATTGAGACCAACGAAGCACGGACTGACATAGGTGGTATATAGCTGATGCAATTCATTATCCGAAAGGTATCTTTTCAACTTCCGGAGTGCATACAATCGACCACTGGTCTTTTTTTACCAACTTTTCTACATGTTTTTAAAACTTCAGATCTTCACAGATAATTACACGAAGATTTTTTTAACTCCCTAACAATCTCAAAAGGTAATGATAAATTCATAAATACCTCTTTCCTGTGGAAAATATAACTTTATATTTGTCTAAATTTAACAATTGCTCATTTTCTTGACACCAAGACACTACATTTCCGATATAGTCCATAATTTCCATATATATATATATATATATATATATATATATATATATATATATATATATATATATATATATATATATATATATATATATACTATATTTTTATCTCTAAACCAACAACTAACTTATAACTCGGTTGATTTCTAAGTCAAACCTTGCACGAGAGCGCATAGATTTTGTACCTACTGATCATCACCAGCAACAATTTATATAAAATCATAGCAACTTTGAACGGAAGCATCCCGAGAGTCATCATATGACAATTATTGAAGGTCTCACTGCTCACAGCAGCCCTAGGTATGACCAAAAATTCAAAAAAAGAATTTTGTTTTCTGTTTGAATTTGTGACCTTGCATCTGCAGGTTGTCCTTGGATCATTGGGGGTTAAATGGCTTGACATTGGCAATCGAAATCCATCGCAATTTCTGTCGCATCAATTTGGAAATAAACTTTTTTGAATTTTTTTGAAGAATTTTTTTGTCTCTGTATCTTTTTCGCATTGCATTACAAAATATCGACCATGTCCTACATCATCTTATGCCAAAAGTTTCTGATCTAAGTCACCGTCTCATTTTGACACTTGTGGAAACGTCTCGCAAACTAAATGGTTTCGTGGCTACATGAACTATGTTGTGCAATCAATTGCTTTTATTGTGCTATATGCCCTTGTAATCAGGAACCTGGTCATTGTCCAGTTATAAACAGAATTCAATATGGAATGAATTATTTATATGATATTATTTTTGCTATACTTTTTCCACATTGCACTGAAAATCAACTGAAATAGCAATTACCAAATTTAAGTACTGAAAATGTAATTAGATGTGCTTGTAAATCGCCACTCAACAATGAGATCTTTTGATTTCTTATTTCATCAATGTGACATTGAGTTATTTGACTACCTTTGAATAAACTCAAACCATTGGAAAAACGGTTTTTACTTTCTGATTTTTGAACAGTGACTGTGCGACCTCAGAAACAGAAACAAGCATACTTCATTGCAACACTTGTAGGCCTATCATAAATGTATTCAAACCTCCTCGATTCTCATTGAAGGAGGGTATGATTTGTATTTGTTATGAAATAAACGCACATTTGATTTAATTTGATTTGATATCCAAAGTGATTTTTTCGCTCACAAACATTTCAGCATTGTCAAATGGCTCAAAGCCAGTTTCTCGCTCTAAACCAGGGGTGTACAGCTTGCTTTTGTTGGGGGCCAATTTTCTGAGTAAAATATTGGCGGGCCGCTTTCATTGTTCATTTCAGGTCTGTGCAATTTTTCAGGTAGTGTCTGTTAATGTTAACTTAAATTTCATTCATGAATTATTTGCAAATGATTGAAGTTTAGGACAATTTAATCTCAAGTGAAGAGTCACACAATTTGCAAGTTTGCATAATCAGTCGTTCGTAATCCTTTTATAATTACGTGTATAACCTATATCTCCATTATTCATACTGCTTTTATGGAAAAGAATTTCATGTGCAATGGAAGTTCTCAAAATTCTCACGCGACGCCAATATCATAGATTGTCGTAATGGTACTAACATCTGTGCATGTGCATGCACATTCAATGAAAGACACATCACGACGAAGTACAGTCCGTTTCATAAAAAGTGGATCATCCTAAAATTTGACTAAATAAAACATAAGTATGGTACAGAAAGCATTTTTCATGTTATTTCATGTCCCTAATATATTTAAATGTCCTTATATAATCTGATAAGCTATGATACAGTAACGGTTCTTAAGAAGCTAATATTTTGTGGCCCTACTCTTATTGTCAATGACATTACCAATTCGTCTAGGCATTGATTTGATGATATCGTTGATTTTTTTCACTGATCTAACTTTCTCCACTCTCTTTTTAACAGTGACGTAAGTTGTGATACGCCATCTGTAGGTAGCAGTGAACGACGAACGTTACGTTTTAGAATACTCCATACATTTTCTATTGGATTCAGATCAGGAGAACGAGCTGGCCAAGATAATGTCCTAAGCCCTAATTGAGACTTGTATAAGTTGACTCTACTACTCCTGTGACACGTAGCATTATCATCCATAAATAACCAAGTCGATGGATCACCAAGTTGATCTGTCATTTGGCCAATGTTCATTCGTAAAACATTCACATAGCGTTCAGAATTCATGGTTCCTTGCTGTATGTGAAGTTCAGAGCGGTCATTGGTCCAAATGCCAGCCCAAATCAGTAGAGTCGCACCACCTTGTACCCGGGGACGATGTAAATGTCTCGGAATTCCCTGATCTGATTTTATCCATAATCTCAATCGACCATCACTATCCTTCAGACGGACTGATGCCTCATCAGACCAGACAACCCGATCCCATTGATTTCGCCAGTGACAATGACTCATTGCCCATCTGAGACGTCTTTTTGTATGCTGATCTGATAATTCGATCTGAGAGGGCCTCTTACAGCTCTCTTGAAATTCGACTCAATAAGTCTTCTACGTTTGGATGTTTTGCGTGGACGGCCAGAGCCCTCTTTACGACAGAGTCGAAAATCATCATTATGCCACCGATGCACATTTGTGTAAGGGACATTTAGTCGCTTGCTTGTAGCTCGAAAGAAAAGCCTAGTTCTAGCAAGGCTGACACTTTGCCTTTTGTGAATGCGATCTCGTTATTGTTCATTTGTGCTTTGTATTGCTTTCAACCGGTAAGAGATAGATTTCTAGCTGAAAGCAATCAGGAGTGCTGCCAACACCACCGCAACGAAGTCAGGAAGCTATGGAACATGAAGTCCAGTTAATCACATGTAGCAGTTACATTATTGTTGATGAATAATGGTGCTATACTGACTCTGATTGACCGATTTTCTTTATTTTTGTTTTGCTTGATAGCTTTTGACTTGTAGAACAACATATTACATAACAAAGGAAACAAATGTAATTTTATAAGAGTGAGGTATGATTTTGTGTAACATTGCTAAATGAAGATCAAATTATCTACTACTTTTTTATCTATAACAGGAAAACAACTCAATATTCATGCTTGAAATTTCCAACAATGATATTAGTAAGCACGACTGACATATCTTCCAAATTTCAGAGAAATTCGTTCAAGTTTGGCGGAGTTAGACAAAGTTGAAGTTAAGGCGATGTTTAAGGGTGATCCATTTTTTATGAAACAATCTGTACTACATCACATGAATAGGCCTATGGCATGTATACGGAGATGCAACTATGAGTCAACGTGAAATTGCGGCTAGTGATTTATAAATATGCTAAGCGTTTTTTGATCGAGTTTGTAAACGAAGACTAGCACTAGCTCGTTCAACTGATGCATATGATGCGACTGTATCAGCTTCTGGTTGTCGATATTAGCAAAGAAAAGTGCGCGTGGGTTTTCTCTTATGTCTAGTAAACAAGACTGCAAACCACAGAATTAGACAGGTCGTCTCTTCTTCTGTTTGACTAGAAAGGAAACATTGGAACATGTAGTGCCTATGCAATGGCACAATCTGCTGACATAATACCATAGAAATCGAACAATGAGCAGCCAGTTTAACATCAAACACGCAAAATTGTCTGAAGTTTCAGTGACAGTTATCAACCGGATCACACAGCAAAGAGACACAGTCGATGTCAAGTTCTACAGAGAAGTTTGTGAACGTTTTTTCGTGCGCCTGCTAACTTTTTTAATAATGATCGGACTGCCCAACATTATCGAGAAAACTTTTGCGCAATGATCTGAATTCTTCGAATCTAAAGGAATCGTGGCGATCGAAGCATTTTAAAGGAATTCAGAGCAATTCGCAAGCGGCGCACGACTATTTTTCCTATCTCTGCAAGGTATTAAAAATTTTCTTTGCGCACTTATTAAGTTCCTGCATGTACCATCTGTTTGAATCAGTTTGCACTTCTAGCAAAGTGATGCGCTTAAACAATCTAATTCTGTGCTGCAAACAAAGAGAATGCAATGCAAACAGAGACATGGATGCAAGCGAAATTGACTAGGAAAAGTACTTGTTTGAGACTTAAGCAGTCACAGTCATAGATATCTATTAAATTTGGAAACTTGGACTTTGGATGATATTTTTCCACAAATATACTTGTAGACAGACCTACTTAATTACTCTATCTGCAAATGCTCTAGGCGTACTTTACATTAACCTCGAGAGCCACGTGAAGATCCTTCACGGGCCGGATATGACCCGCGGCCCGCATGTTGCGCTACTCTACTACTCTAAACCCACCATTTGACTATATTGAGTCGTTTATTTGTAGTGTGTCGTATAATGGAGCGTATCACAGCAGGAAATCGGGAGGCTTCTTGCAGACAAATTCTACAAAACATGATTCTCACCGCGGTTTTTCACCTTGGACGTCGATAGACACCATGGATGTTTACATTCCAAAATATTTAACGAATGATATTGAAGTGACTTAAACCACCACTTTCAAAAGAACTTTAGCACTAGTATTCTAGTTTCCTGAAGATAGCTTCGTGACGAAGTTAGAAATGAATTGGACTTTTTGTTTTAAAATAATGCAAGTTAACTTGAAATTCCAGGGTTGGCTTTTTGCCGGCTAAAACTGGTTTTTGCCACTATACGGTAAAAACGCGGTAAAAACCAGCAAAAAGTGGTAAAAATCGGCTAAAACTAAAGTTCCGAAAAATCAGTCTATTTCTTCACGAAATTATCGACAACAAGTTCGGTTTTGAGTATTGCGATGCATGCGGGTTTACGGATTGCAACTCTTATTCATGATATTCATTCTCTGATGACATTTTATGTTCTTACCCATATTCTTTCGCTATTTTAAATAACTCGAATTTTTGTTTACGTCGATGATGTCGCCTCTGCATCTTTATGATCTGTACGTCTTGTGATCTCCATTTTGAAGAGAAATAAACACCTACTTGACTTGACTTGATAGAACCACATGATATGTTTTTATCACGAACGACATCCGATGTTGTCTTTGTATGCGATTGTTCTGCCCTTTTCTTGAACCTTTAGAACAAATGTAGACTTCAGCACCATTTTGGTCCTTTAGTTCATGTAATAGAAGTTGTTAGATACTTCATAAATTATCATTAAATGAATGCTCTTTTAGATCAAAGAATGTGATTCCGTTAAATCTAAAAAAATTAAAATAAATATATGAATAAAACTTGTTTATAATAGAACTAAATTAATCAATCCACTATCTTCATGTGAAAGAGCTTCAATAGTTCCATTGTCATTCTTCTGTGCTGAATGTTCAGCAAGAATGCATAGTGTATTTCAATAGTCTTAGGCTTCATCAAATCTAGTTTTGAACCCAGGTCTCATGAACGCAGAAAGATTGCACCATCAAAGAGTCTCTGCACCGGAAAATGCACCGAAGCTCCCAAATCAAGCAGTGTGCAACCGTCACTTAGAATGCATTTCTACATTTATTTAGAAATGTACTAAATGTACTAATTCTTGTTGACTGATAATGTTGACTGGAGCAGAAAATCATGATTTGGAAGAACAAATAGTAATTGAACAACATAGCTCGCAGCAGCAATTTTGATAAAGTGAGGCATAGTGTATGTCTGTAAACTGCAAAATTGGACGTTGGTATTAGAATCTCAGAGAGGCAAGCAATTGTGACATTTATTTGCATTATTGTGATATTCAAGTTTGTTTAAAGTTCTTCAAATTTCCATATTTTGACCTCAAATCAAAACTTTACTTTCGGCGTTCAATTCATTTAACATCACCCTATCTTCTAAATATATGAGGGGAACTTGCCTTGACATGAAAATGTTGCAGGGCCGTATTAGTGATCTTGCCCTTCTGGGACAGCAGGATAGATTTCATAATCACAATGGTTATGGGACATTTGTCATATATATAGAAGACAAGCTATTCTATGAAGCCAGCGGCCAAGATAATCGTAGAAATCCGAGACCTGATTTCTACATTTTCTTGCCCTTCTAGCTTCATGGAAGCAGTTTTCAAGCAAAAAAACTGTCTTTTATATAGACCCAAGTGATTTGCTTCCAGCATGCGCACCTGTTGAATGATCTTACAATGAATGAAATTTGCGAGGCAACAAAAAGGTGCACGCTTTAAAGAATGCGCGGCATCTTTTTTTATAATTAATTCATGCTCTTACACTTATGCTTGGAACATATTCTTGATTAAAATATGATATTGATAAGGTTCGAATTGTGAAAACACAGCCTTGAATGTTTATGGAATGATGAAAAAGTAAAGTGAACATACAAGTATTGTGACTGACGTTCATCAATAGAATAAGGAGTTACGATGATCCCTTAAACTGTATGTACACAAAAAATTAAGTAATAGTGCTGGAAAAAGTTTTGTCCAGTTTTTGCCAGTTTTAGCCGAAAAATGATGACAAAGACTGGTGGTTTTTACCAGGTTTTTACCGGTTTTTGCCAGGTGGTAAAAAACCACCCTGGTTTTTACCGGCCAACCCTGTGAAATTCCCATTTGCCTTTTCCTTTCCCTTGCAATTCTCTTTTGAATTAATCTTTAAATGATGCTTTTATAAATGGGCATGGGAATATTAGTACTTATGGCGTCAACAATTGACCAAATGTTCCAACAAGCAATCTAATTAAACAGCGATTTTCATTTGTTAAGTGTGTGCATTTTAAAAATTTAAGCTCGAATAGTCGAGATATCGGCACTGTAATCTCGAGATATCGAACGCTCAAAAAATGGTTGAGATCTCGAGATTGAATTCACTAATCTGCATGTTTGTGATAATTTCATTATCACTATTAAGTTAGTTAATAAAGTAGGTGACCCAATTGCTTTTACAAGTTCATGCATATTCAGTGTCACTTATTATTGCTTAGTGTGGCAATACCATCTATTTGAGCTATACCGACGAATGCAGACGGATGCATAATGATAGTCCTACAAGTCTCAAATTTCATTTAGCCCACTTTACATGTCACTATTTAACCAAGATTTCGTCGGATTTTCCATTCATATGAATTTGTTCTTTACCGTGAATGCTGAATTTATTTATTTAACGATAGAATTGATAAGCCTACACTGTCTAAATCGAATACAATGACAGGAAAATACATTGTAAAAGAAAACATTTTAAAGCATGTTTTTTTGCAAAAACATTTTAAATATATTTTTTGACCATCATGGAGCGAGGTAGCAATTCTCCCATACTCAGATAAATTCATTACACATAATGGAATTGGGATCACAACGTCTGCCGAGTTCAGGCACTTGAATTAGTTCGTCTCTATGAAATACATACACGTGTTGTGAATCTACTGCGAGAATCGCTACTCAAAATATACTTTCAAATGCTTGCAAATGTTCATTGGCGGCCTTAAAAGACGATGCATTCAGGTTTCTTTTATCAAATTATCATTTTATCTGTCCTAATAATGCACGCATCAACTTGCACTTTTCAGAAAATCGTGAGCCTCAGTTACAAACTTTATTCTGTTAATGAAATAACTAGGATCATAATGTGTGCTACACGCCGCGTAGTGAGTCAAAAAGCAAATCGACATACAAAGACACTTGTCCTGTTCATAAATTGCTATTTTTCCTGGACACACATTGTCGGTTGCAATCTTCCTATTTCACTTGATATCTTATCATCTAATCCAACGCTCTCACTCTTCCCCTACAAGGGTATCGTAGACAAATTTAAACATTTAAAACTGCAACTCCGACGATAACAAACTTCTGCAGACGAAATGACAGGTCGATACGAAACAAAAGCACCTCAATGTATACTCACGTAAACGCAGATGTCGTTATTGACTATCAAAGAGGCAAATCGCTAAATTTCTCTGCAGCTAAACTATCAATCCAGTCTATTCTGCCGGTCTTAACCTGCCTTTAGCAAGATGTTGTAATTAATTCTAGGCAGCATTTGCTAATATTGAATTACAAGATTTAAGCCAAACTGCTAAAAGAAATAGTTGAAAACTGATGCTATATTGCAAATTTTCACCTTTAATGCTGCCGTATCGAGCAAATACAACGACAAAAAGGAAAAAATCAAAATTCAAAAGTCAGTGATTGGTATTCTTTGCATTCGTCTCTGTTACTTATTGCAGGACATATAGTCTTTTCACCAACAAAGAATATCAAAAATATCTTTATTTTTACCAACAGAAATGAAATTGAATATTGTAAAAAATTAAAGAAAGCAACGACTTGAACGTTGCTCTGTCAATTATCAGCAAAAGAAACAAAGTGAATACAAATTGGATAATATTTTGTTACTAAAAGATTATCCTCCTGATTTCATGAGTCGCAAAATATCTAAAGTCTCAGACATAGGTAAAATAAGTACAGCATGTGAACGAATTCTTCTGCTTCCATAAGATACATGTAGTGTTAATCTTAAAATCAAAATAATCTTTCAAAAATTAGGCCTACCTCTCTGATTTTATCATCGATCGAATACTTTACAAATGATGTTGCGAAAAGCAAAAGAGAGAAGCAATGTACTTCAAGCAATTGCAATAAGAGCATTATCTAATAAGAGCAGATCCTAATAATATGCTTCAGTGAATTAGTAATTTATGAAATTTAATGTTCACTTGAAAGACATTTTCATATAGGAAGCTCCGTCAGATTTCTGCATGCGCGAGTTAAAAATCCTTACTCAACCTCATTCCCTGCAGATTATAACGTATTTTAGAATCGTATTCACGGTTCCTGATCTAATAGAATTTATTCCCAGGAAAAATCTGTAGAGAGGGTTTCAGATCCGTGGTCCAGCTACCACCGACTCCGGAACCGACTAACTGCCACGGCTCCCGGCAGCTCCGGCTCCGACCCAAGACCCTTCGACATGCAGTCGGACCCCAACACGAGATCGAACATGAGACTTTCACAGAATGATGTTCACCGTGTGGCTAATCCCGAAACTGCACATCTGTCGAGGTCTACCGAGTACCTCTTATTGTCAGAGAAGACCAAAGAAGACTCATATACGAAAGTCTAATGGGAAGCAGATTGAGACCTTCGGTAAAATGACATTTGTCTGTGTTTTCTGTGATTAAGTTAGACGTTCTACCGAAAGTGTAGAATCATCTCCAGGTCATACAGTTGATGTACTTCAGTTAATAAGAAGCTATACACTTTTAGATTTGTTAAATCGTTATTAAGTTTTAGTTGAAACTTACTGTCTTTAAATGCATTTACGTGTGCGTCACCGATCGGAAGCATAAACACATGCAGTATGGAAAATGACCCAAAGATAAGCTTATTCCAACTAAAAATTGTGACTAGTGACTTACCTGTTGCTTCCCAAATTAGATTTTTTTATGGGGCATCAGTCGCACAGAGGGCCGAGGAAATTTTTCTATATTTTTAGGGGACTGGGATTGAAGTCTCTGATTTAGTCCCTACCGCGACCGCTCCTAGAGTTTAATCAGAGGTGAATACAAATATTTCATTCTTTCAACGTGAAGCATTATTAATTAAAAAGAGGTATTTCAATGCGACATATCAGCCACAGTGAAAGGGTTTTCAAAAACTTCAATCTGCATCCACCTGAAATTACATGTGCATTTTTTTCATCATGTCAGATAAGAACAGGAACCAGGTAGAATTCGGCAGACCCGCAGATTCGCAGCAGCCATGTATATGGTGTACTGCGCATTCTCTGAAATTCCCATTTTCAGCCTCGCTCCCTGCAGAAACTCGTGCTGCCGGTAGGATGAGATGATTCACCCACCTACCTAGCTGTCAAGCCTCCTATATCCGCCAGTCAAGTGAAACAATTGGATAGTTCCAGATTAAACCAAGTGTTTCACTGAAAATGAGGCACTTATAAAATATAGATGTATTTTTAAGTGAAGAATTATTAAGAACCAATATTGTGTTTCAATGACAAGTGCCAGTACATTAAATTTGAGACGAGAATGTAAGTAATGGGCAAAAGACCGTTCCAGGACAGGCCAAAATTCTCAAATTTTTTGTACTTTTAAAAACTACTGAATTTAAGAATTTTGGTCATTTTCAGGTTGTGAAGACTTAAATTCACAAATTTAGGCGTTTTTAAAAACACCTAATTTTTCAAATTTTTCAAAATCTCAAATTTGTGATTATGATTATTTTATCCTCAAAATCATGACCGTTCCAGGACACCGAAAAATCATAGAAGTTTAGAATCTCAAATTTGAGAATTACAATTTTTACCTTGAAAATCATGACCGTTTCAGGACACCAAAAATCATAAAAGTTAAGAATCTCAAATTTGAGAATTACAATTTTTACCTTGAAAATCATGACCGTTCCAGGACACAACATCAAAAAAATTGGTATTTTTAAAAACGTCTAAATTCATGAATTTTATCCATTTTTCAGGTTTTTAAAATATCAGATAACTAAAATTATATGTCTAAAAATATTTCTTTAAAAATGGAAGAAACAAAAGTGGATGAAACTTCGAGAATATATCCTTCGTTATCATATGAAATGAACAAGGAAAAACACAAGGATACAGTACGTTATATGAAAAATAAGGAAACGCAATTATTATTAAGATTAGAACATTATGATAAATTAAGAAAGAGATGGTCTAAAGTTAAGAATGTAACACAAGGAATTGGAATATTTTTAACAATAAGTTTAGGAGTATTTACAATTGTTATATCTTCAGGTGTTTTAGTAATTCCAGTAGTTGCTACTGCTTTAACAGGTACGGGTGTTTTTACAACTTCACTTATTACAATGTTAGATAAATCTTTAATAACTAAGAAACGGAAATCATTGAAAACAAAGCATTTACATATTAAAGAAGTCTATGACAAATTACATTACTACTTTCAAAGAGTATGTGATGATAATGTTATTACGTTAGATGAGATTGAAAAATTTGATCAAATAGCTAATGAAGTAAATCAAATATCATATAATGACAAGAATAAACAGGATGGCAAAATTTCTAGTGATGGTAAAATTTCCAATGAAGTTTTTTTAGAAGAACTAAAAACTTTATTAAACAAAACTTTATTAAACAAAACTTAAAACGAAAAGATGTCAGACAACAAAACAATAAAATAATAATTTGTTCAGTAAAATGTTTTTGTTGTATTATAATGTTACCACAAAATTCAAATATTATATTTTAAAAATGGATAAAATTAAAGCTGATAATTTTAAAAGAATTAAACAATTAGAAGAGTTAATAAAACAAAAAAATATTATGAAAGAAAATCATCTTCAGCATTTAGAAAATCTAACAGAGATTTTGGGTTCATCAAAATGAATAATAACAGTATACATTTGTACACTGCGAACCAACATGGAGGATCATCAGCAGTACACCAGATGTCATCAACGTTTCGGCCATTTAAGTACTGGACGTCTCTATCTGGCTGGCCGGTACTGCGCCGGATAACCTAAGCAGCACCTCCTCCACTATGGCGTCCCATAATCCCAAAAATCCAAGCAGAGCCCGTTTCCGCTGCAGCACACACCTTCTTCATACACTTACTTGCTTCTTTTCCGCCTATCCCCAGTGCACTTATCCACCTTCTCAAGCTGTTAGACGCAAAACCGCGACACCCCACCTCCACCGTCCACAACTCAGCCATCCACCCATTCTCCTTGCACTCGTTTATCAGTTCTTCATATTTACCCAACTTCCTCTGGCGAGCTTCCCCAATCCTTGATTCCCACGGCACTGTCAGCTCCATGCACACCATCGACTTTGCTTTCCTTGATACCAACGTCATATCAGGCCTGTGTTCGGTGATCACAATTTCAGGTGGAACCGTCTTCTTCCCTTGGGTGTCAACAAGCATCTCCCAGTCTGATGCTCCCACCAACAATCCACTGTCACGTGCCACCTTTCCCTTCGAAGCTGATACGTGACCTTCTCTCACAAATTTGATGCCCTTGATTTTATTTGGGCCATCCTCTCTTCTCCGTCGCACTGCCTCTTCCCCAATGGCCGCCAGTTCCTGCAGCACCTGGTTATGTCTCCAGGTATATGCTCTCAGCAGCTGAGGACAGGAAGACAAGGTGTGCTCCAGGCTCCCTGTCCTCAGTCTGCAGCATGGACAACTATCATCACTGGACACACCCCACCTCTTCAGATTTGATGCCGACGGCAGAACGTCGAACGTCCCGCTTATTAGAAATCTAATTGCGCCCGACCCCATGCTGAGCAGCTCATTCCAACTGATCTTCTTGCTTTCGACATCCTCCCATTTGATCCATGCCCCTTGAGATGGCTGTTGTGCGGCTTTTAAAACTCTCATCTCCTCTTCCTTTTTCTCTAACCTCCTCAATAGCGAGATCTCTTCGTCCCCTTGCATTCACCTTGCTATACCATCTGCGGGTATAAATTTAGTACGACGTTAAAAATTATAACAACTACTTCATCACACACTTGAAATTTAGAACCCATTCTACATTTAAAACAAAATAAAAATTATCAAATTGCATTGACTAGTTTCTCCACATTTAACACTATTCAAAATGTTATCAAAGATGTGAATGATCAATTTAGATATTCTACTGATAAAGGCAAAACGTGGAAAATACTAACTTTTCTTCCTGGCTCTTACGAAGTTGAATCAATATCAAATGAAATTAAGAGACATTTAGGTATACCATTTAAAGATAAGAAACAACTACATTTTGCAGTTGAACCGGCAGTTAATAAATTTTCTCTTACTTTAGACGAAAATCATCAAGTTGACTTTAATCATGATAGATCATTGTCAAAGCTATTAGGATTTAATAAACAAACCTATAGTCAAGGTTATCATTTAGGTGAGAAGATTCCAAAAATAACTGAAATAAATTCAATTGTTGTACATTGTGACATTATTGAAGGAGGATATATAAATGGTAAATTGTCAAATTTAATATTCAGTTTTCCAGCTTTTAGTGTACCCATTGGTTATAGATTAAATGTAATTCCACAAACATTGATATATTTCCCTATTACAAGAAAAACTATTAACAACATTAACATTAGAATCACTGATGAGAAAGGACAAGAAATAAATTTTGGAGGTGAAGAGATTATGATAGATCTTTTAATTCGGGAGGTACAAACTCCCACGCGAAGCTAGAGAAGTTTAATTTTCTTCTTCTTCTTTGAAAAAAACAATAAAAATAAAATAAAATTTTTTTATTAAAAAATGAGTGAACTACCTCCATTTAATAAAAAAAACTTAAATTTAATCATCATCCAAATTTATCTAATAAAGTTTTGTCACTTATTTGCGGAAGATCAGGTTGTGGAAAAACATATCTATTATTTAAAATTTTAACGACTCCAAATTTTTTGGATTATAACAATCTTATAATTTATACAACAACAGCAGAACAACCCGTCTATCAATTTTTAAAATATGGATTTGAAAATAATCTTAAAAAAACAGCAATTGCTTCATTATTTAAAGAATATGAAAAATCTGAAGATGAAGAAGAAATAAGTTCGTGGTGTGAAGAAGCAGCAAAAAATAGTCAGTTAGTAGAATCCAATAAAAATAAGCATATAAAGATACAATTAATAGATGACAGTGGTAATATGCAAGATCCTAGTAAACTGGATAAAACAATGAAACATTGTGTAATTTTTGATGATTGTGTTAATGATAGAAATCAGTCAGTTCAGAGAAATTATTTCACAAGAGGTAGACATAATAACTGTAGTGTTTTTTATTTAACACAAAGTATGTATTCATTAGACGGAAGTGTTATTAGAAAGAATGCAAATATATTTATACTATTTGAAATAAATGCAAGAAACTTAAGTGATTTAATAAGAGATTTATGCGTAAGAAATAAAGATGAATTTAAACAATCGTGTAACAATGCTTGGTCAAAAGATTATGGATTTATCACAATTAATATTGATAAAAAAATTCATGATAGGATTATGGAAGATTTGTTTACTGAGTAATAAATAATAAAATTTTTATTCTAGACTGATTTAAATAATAATAATTTTTTTCTAGACTGATTTAAATAATAAAAAAATTTTTTCTAGACTGATTTAAATAATAAAAATTTTTTTCTAGACTAATTTAAATAATAAAAATTTTATTCTAGACTGATTTAAATAATAATAAATAAACTTTAAAAAGGTAGAGTAGTTATTCCATCAGGTAAAATTTTTCTTTTATCATCAAATGGATCTAATGCTAATTTATGTTCCTCTTTTAAATACATTTTATGTTTCTTTGAATTAAGTCTGTAATTACATGCTGTTTTTATTTTATTATTAAATAATGTATTCTTATAATCTTGAAATGTTATTTGGATAGCCACTGATGCCTTTGAAATACCTTTTAATGTTTTATGTGTTTTAATATTATTAGTTGTATCATAACAGTAACATTTAGATTTTAAAAATATAGCTTCTGTTATGAAATCTTCATTTCCTTCTAGTTCATCTTTTACTTTACATAAATCAGAAGGATGAATGATATATTTTATTTTATTAATTTTTTCATCAAGTGAAGAATTATGCGGTATTGTTAATTCTAAGAAAACGGAATCCGTATCTGTAAAGTGTAATTTATAGTTTTTGCCATAAGCAGGTGCTAAATAATCATATATAAATCCATACATAAATAGCTTAGCTAGTTCTAATATAGTGAATCCAATAAAATTAGACTTATCATGTTTTACGCTGATTCGACGTAAATGTACAGCACATAGATTATCACTGAATCTAGTAGTTCTTTTATATGTAGGTTTCCTTGTTAAATTTTGAAACCTATCTTTATCATAAACTATTTCAATATTTTGTCTATTACGCACATTTTCTAAAGTCTTGCCATAAAATGCATTATTCATTAATTTGAAGAATACGTCTCCAAAATCATCTTTATTTCTTTTAGCTATTTTACGTTTTTCAATATTGAACTCTATCTAATTTATTAACCACCTAGATTTTTTATACACTAGTTTTCGATGTATTTTAATGAGAATCATTCCATGTTCTAAATACCAATCTAGCATTCTTCCTTCAACAACATACTTTCCTTTATTACTTTGTGTTAACATAAGTTTTTTTGTTGGTCTGTATTTCTTAGGAATTAAAGATTTTTGATAATCTGAAAAATCTTCTATATTGGGAATTTTGTTTTCGGGACAGAAAGGAAAATATTTTGTTTTATCCTTTATTTCATCAGGATATACTAAATCGACTTCATATATATAATCATGATCATAATTTCCATCATTTCATTTTTGATAATCAAGAATATTACACCATCCCATCTCACCTGTTGGTAATTCTTGTATCATGCAAGAAGAATATAAGCTATTAAAATCATAATATAACAAATAGTTTTCTCTCATGAATTCATTAACTGCTGCTTGACTCTCTTCATTTGATATAAGTCCTCCTCTATTTTGATTAAACAATTTTATAAACTGATCGCTTTCTTCTGGAGGTAAAGGTTTATATATTCCATAATCATCAGGATTTACTTTCTTATTATAACATTTAACATATCTATTACCTAAAACTGATGAAACACCACCTCTAATTCCAGATTCAAAAAATAATAATTTATGATATGTATTTTCTTCATAATGTTTAAGTTTAACACCAGTATGTTTTAATCTTGCTAACCATGTTAAACCTGGTGTAGAATAACAATAACATGGATCTATTCCATAATATTCTAAACACATGTCACGAAAGTTTTCAAAAAGATCAGCAAGGATTAATACATCTATCTGAAGATATTTCATTGTATAATCATACATATTTTGACAATTTAACTCTCTCCAATTCTTTTCAGCTTCTGCATAGTCTTCTTCAGATAATTGTGATTGTTTTAATGTTGATTTAAATTTATTTATTGGAGGAAGTTTTTGTTCTTTCATTATTTCATTTATTCTATTTATATCTCCAGTTATATATTTATACGGAAATATGCCTTTTAAAGGTTTTAAATTATATTTATTTAATATTTTACATTGTTCAAGTTTCAAAGTTTTTCCCATAACATCTAATGAATAAGGAGTAAAAAATCTAAATGCATCTAAAATTCTAATACAACCTAATTGCATTGAAAAATATTCTTCTTGTTTACATAGTACATTTATTTGTTGTTGTTGTAATTATTCAGATGAAAATAGATCTTTTATTACTAAATGGAAATCACATTTAAAACCATTGTAGAAATATAAAGAAACAAAGTTAAATTTAAATTTATTAGCATTAAGATTACAAGAATTATGTGCTACACCTCTATATAATCCATTTAGATGATCATGATCTTTTACTTTATCAAGATATCTACCTCTGCCAGTTTTATAATTATTTGTAAATTCTTTTCCACAGTAATAACAATTTTTTTCATAAGCAAAATTAATTTTTTCTTCATCCGTTAATGGAAGCATTGGTATATTTGTTTCAAGCAATTGTGAAAAACGACCTTGTAATTCTTCTACTTTCTTTGTAAACATTTCTGAACTATCTTCACCATAGTATTGATAATATTCTGATTTAAATAATTCAGGATAATTTGAATGAATGTACATTCCCCAACATAATGGTTTTTGTTCAAGTAAATATTTTTCTTTACTTTGTTCAGGTGCACTTTTTTCATATTTACCATTATCAGAATTTTGTGTCATGTTAACATTATATGCTTCGAAATCACAATAAATAGTAAAGGGTACTTTATTTTTCAAATAATGTCTATATTATATTAAATAATCATCTTTAGGAAAAGTATTTTCAACTGCTTCATTTTGTTGGCAATTCTCCAAATGTCTATTCATTTCTTCTTTAGTTCTAAAGCTCGTCATACATTGAAGACAAGGAAAATTAGCATTATCTGAAGTTTTTATAAATATAGAAACATCTTTACACAATATAAAATGACCCTGATAATATAATATATTCGCTTGTGCTGATTGTTTTGTTTGTTTTAATTTTTCAAATTTATCTTGATATGTTTCATGTGTTAAATCGATATGTCTTTGAAAATCTTTTTCAGACTGTTGATAATTTTGATTTAATATTTGTACCTGATAATTATATTCTTTATTATATTGTATTATATTGTTCTTTATATTGTTGTCGACATTTTTTTAAACATTCATTTATTTTTTGATTGGTTTCAATTAATTCATCATTGTCTTCATTTAATTCTTTATTGTCCCCCTTTAATTCTTGAATCGTTTCTATCTTATTTTGATATTTATGGTGATATTCTTGTAGTAACATTTTTAATTGTTGAAAATAATCTGTTTTACAATTTTCTAAAATTTTATTTAAATTTTGTAATTTTTGTTGATATTCTAAAGATAAAGATGAATAATTGGAATCATAATCATAATTAAAATTACGTCCTTTATAATTATTATGATTAATCATTATTGGTGATAATGTTTTAACAATTTCAAATTTTTCAGTACATATTTTATTTCCTTAGTAAAAAATATTATGATGCATGTAATTTCCTCTATCATTATAAACTATTTCTGATTGACATAAATTTTTATTATTCAAATAAAACTTTTTTGAATCTGAGTAAAATGGAGTAATATCACCAATAGAAACATAATTCACATTTAATTCGAAAACATTTACCTCTATTAAATTTTTATTCTTTTTATGAAACTTTATTAACCTATGATAATCATATGGAAATTCATCTAAGCCATCAGAGAAATCAAATTCATTTATGTATTCTTCTTTATTATAATGACTTAGTCTTTCTTTGTGATATTCTGCAGGATGTAAATGTGCTATAACACTCCACAGAAAACAATAATCATCTTCATTTTTTATGTTGATTATTTGTGGTGAACTGAAAGGTAAAGGAACATAACTACCACCAGTATTATTTTTATATTTATCAATTACTATTTTCTTAGATAGTATTTTAACAAATCTCCAACCAGATTCACGTAACTGGGCTTCAATTATACAATTTTCTAATTTATTTATCATCGATTCAAATATGGGTTGTATATCATTTACATTATGAATTTCTTGTGAATTTGTAAAATGTCCTTGTATTATTTCTTCAGGAATTCCATCAGGTCCATTTTCTGTATAAAGTACTTCTACATTCATATAACATTTGAAGGTTTTTTCTTAAATATATTATAAAAGTTGGATAGAATATCAGAAAAAGTTTCATCGGTTTCATTATGTTCAACAGATTCATTAAATAAATATTTTATATCTGTTACAGCTTCATCAAATTCATCTATTTCGTTAAATTCATCAGTATCGCTAAATAAATATCTTCCATCTGGTACGAGCCAAGCCCTAGAACCTTCGGTTCGTACATGTTCATCTTCACTATTAAAAACTTTTTTATATTCCGAATGTGAATAATCATCAAATATTGTTTTAATTTTTATATCAGTAGGTAATGTTTCTAGATAGTTTTTATAATTATTTAATTTTAATATATTTCCTTCATCAACTCGATCTACATTTTGTAAATGCAATTTACTTTGTAAATGAGATTGATAACTTCTTTTTGTTTGCAACTTTTTTTTACATAAGACGCAATAAAACGTTTCCATTTTTTGTTTTTTAAAGAAAAAATTTGTGTTTTAATTTTAGATATTAAAATTCTAATATCAAGGTCTTGAGAGTTACTATATATTATTATATATTTCACGTTCTTTAGTTATTTTATTTTCTTTATCATATAATGTTTTATCAAAAGATAATTTAGATTTATTTTCACTAACTATTGATTCTTCATCATGATAAATTGATTCTTCAACATCATAAATTACACTTTTTGGTAGAGGATGCCATTATCTTATTGGAATATCTAATTCTAAATTATATTTATTATCTGATAATAATATAATAGAGAAAAATATTGGTCTTTGATCTCTTTTAGAAAATTTAATAACACCACCATAATCTGTATCATTTTTAGTTTTTATTAAAGATGATAAAATTTTTAATTGATTAGATGTAAATCCTAATTTCAATTTTGTAGAACCGACACATGGTTGTCTAACAGTATCTTCAACTATTCCATCATTATTATTTTCAATTGTAAGAAAATGAAATTTGGATAAATTTTGATTATTGGTAGTATTATTATCATGTACATCAGCATGAGATATAAATTTTTCTTCACTTAAATTTTTATAATTACTAATATTTTTATAATCTTTGTTACCATTTACACCTTTTTCAGATGCTTCAGAATCATCATCTATATTATCATCATCATTATTGTCATCATTATTATTATAAGATTCTTTAAAATTATTGTTATCAGATTCTTTAAAATTATTATGATTACCCCGGTATGGTCATTGTTAATAGTATAAGGTGTTGTCCACATATAAATTTTTTCCTGCTGCGCCAAACCATTTATGTAAGATTTTAATAAATTAATATTTAAGTTTGAATATAAACCTATATAAGTGTCATTATCGTATCTATGAGGCATATCAGAAATTTCTTTTTTATAAATTGTATCTCTATAATAAACTTGACATAATAATTCTTCATTATGTTTTTTGCTCTCTATATGAATATTATATTGATTAAACTCATCAACAAATAATCTAATTTTTTCTTTTGAAAAAGATTTTAATTTTTCAACTAATTCAGAAACATTAATATAATTAATTATTTTATTTTCTATCCAATCAGTACTACTAATTGGCAACACTGCTCTAATAAATCCATAATCATTATTATGACAAATAATTACCATATTTTCTTTATTTTATTCTACATATGCAACATCATTATATTTGCTTACTATATCCATAAATTTAATAAATGGATCACCTGGAAATATACAATAGTTGGTTTCTATAGAAGGTAGACCTTTAATTTGTTCTTTAAATATCTCGTCTTGCAATTCTAACAAAACATTAACATCTATACATGGATTATTATTATTATCAAAACATCTATTTTCAAATCCCGTTGATCTCGTCGAATTAGAAGAACAGGATGATGCGGGCGAATATAATTTCTTTAAATTTGCTTTTTCCATTTTTTTTTATTTTTATGTAAGAAAAAATTACTTTTTTATTGTTTAAAAAACGATGTTACCAAATGTTGGTGGAGGTGCATATATCCCGAATAATCGTGAATCAGAAATAGAAATAGAAAATTATATCATGAAAACTGGAGACGTTTTATCTGGTCCATTGCATCTTCCTATTCTTCCGCAACAAAATACAGAGTTAACAAATAAACAATATGTTGATACACAAATCAATGACTTAAAAGAAAAATATATAAATGATGTTTTGGTTCTACTGATGAATGAATTAAAGTTGCCTAAACTCAATGACAAATCATTAAACGAAAAATTATTAAAACTTGATAAAAAGGATAGAGACCTAGAAGAAGAAATAGCAAAACTTTTTAAAAAAATTTCTGAACAATCAAAAATTTAAATATTGCTTTCTATAAACTTAAAATCTGCAGTCATTAAAAAAAAACATCAGATAAAATTATTGAAAGAACAATTAGAATATGAAATAGAAAAACTTCCTGAAAGAATTAAAAAAAATTTAAAGCAGGTACAAACTACATTCCAAAAAAGTGTTGATGAATTAAGTTCTAAAATTATTCAACAAATGAGAAAGATGAATAGAATAATAAATGAAGTAAACACACTTAATCAAAAAGTTGATGAAATGAAAACTCTTAAAATCAATTTAGAAAATGAATTAAAGAAAAATTTACAAGAAAACTCTAAAGGAAATAAAGAACTGTCAGATGCTGTTACAAATCAGTTAGATGTTCTTAAAATTAAGTTAAATGCTCTCAAAGCGGCGTTGAAGATGAATCAGCAGAAAATGCAAGTTAATAGAAAAGAAATTAAAGTACACCACACGCTGCTTGACGCAATAGATAAAGTGCAAAAGAAAATTAATAAAGTTATCACGAAGTTGTTGTCCATTCACACACGTAAATCTTAATCACGCACGTAAATCTTAACGTAAATATTTTTTCCAAAAGACAAATTTATTTCTAAAAAATGCCTATAATTTATAAACACAATCTTAAACATCTTGCTTCAAATCAAAAAATAGCACATGAACCATCTATGAAAGTTGTTTACCATTATAACAATGTAGAAACAGTTCAAAAAGAAGGAGATGGTGTAAACAGCGGAGCTGGCATCTTTTCTGGCATAGGAAGTATCGTTAACTTGATTAAAAATAATAAAGATTTGATTACATCTGCTGCAAAACGAGCAGCTGCTATAGGTAGTACAGCTAGTGCAATATCAAATGCTGTTATGTCTCAAAACGAATTAAAACAACTAGAAACTATTCGTAAACTTAAGAATGATTCTGAAGAACTGAAAAAATTAAAAAAACTTTCAGAAGAAACAAAAAACAAAATTGCTAACATAGCTGCAGGGTCTGAGAGTAAACATGAGAAGAAATCAGGCGTAGCCATAGAACCTACGGTTCGTTCAATTGAAGAAATAAGAGGCAATGGTGTAAACAGCGGAGCTGGTACGCAGTTAGGTACTGGTTTAGCAAAATTCTAAAATTATACTTTAGTAAAAGTCTTTTTGGGTGTGAGAAATTTTTTTCTGTGTGAGAAATTTTTTTTCTGGGTGTGAGAAAATTTTTGTGTGTGTGTGAGAAAAAACAAAAAGTCAAATTATTTTTTATAAAAATGTCTTCGCTTATCGAAAACAAATTTAGATTAAACGATCCTCCGTTCGTCAGTTATAATCAAAAAAAGAATGCCTACATAAGAATTGCTATGAATCCCGGATCTTCCAGTAGAGTAAATACTGGAGGAGATTTAATCTTTGAAGTTGATAATCAACAAAGTTATATATCTACCTGATTCATTTTTACACTGTGAATATTCGTTATATAGTGATGCCAATTTTACAACACCATTACCAGAAACCGATAATATTGCATTAGAGAATAATTCTTTTCCAAGATTATTTACACAAATGCGTTTAGATGTTGCAACACAAAATATAGAAACAATAAGTGATTCTCCAGGTGTAATTGATACAATGCTTAGATTTATAACAATTGGTGAAAATAATAGAAAGTATGAAATCGAAGGTTGGTTTCCTGATACTAATGATGGTATAATTGTTGATGATTTGACTCACGCTGGAACAGATGCAGCAGGAATTGCGAAAGATGTAGAAAATATTGCAAAACATTTAAATAAAACAAATAATAATGCATATAAAGAAAGAAGTGTATTTAACAATAAAAGTAAACAGACAGTAAATTGGTCATTGTCTCCATTATCCGGATATTTAGATTATGACAAAATATCATGTCAATTAAAATTTAAATTAATAATTCATCGTACAGCAAATAATGAATTAATCTTTTATGGTAAGACTGGAAAAAAAGCATATTGATAGACTTGAATGGTGGATAAAGCATATTACTCCTAGTTTAGAGGTCGAATTAGATATTGCAAATAGATTAAACACTAACAAACCAATTCCAGTAAATTTTCTAAAGCGTACTGCTAGTTCAGTAACTTTTTCCGAACAAAGATTTAACTGGCATTTTACTAGAACTGCAAATACTCCAAGATATTTATTACTAACTTTTCAAAGAAATAATTCTCCAAGTTTTGATAAGAACAATAATCTTTTCCATATTAATACAATTCGAAGTTTACAAGTTGCTTTAAATCAAACCCGATATCCAATTGATCCATCAAGATTCGATGATACCAATAATCAATTTATGGAAGGATATGATGCTTATAGAAATCCATGTATAGAATTTGGAGTTGAACCACAATTAACTCCTGGAGATTGGAGACATTTACATCCTGTTTTCTGTTTCGATTTAAGTGCACAATCTGAAGATATTATGAAGACTGGTTGTGATGTAACAATTAATATTGAAAAGAAAGATTCCACAACTTCATTGATGGCTTATGGTTTATTGCTAGAAGATGTAAAATATTCTATTGAAATTCTTAATGGAAAGATGGCTAGAATAGGTTAATTAAAATTTTCGTAACTTAAAATTTTTGATAGCTTAAAATTTTTTATAACTTAAAATTTTTTTCATAACTAGAATAGATTAAAAAAATTTTTAGATTAAAATTCTTAGATTAAAATTTTTCATAACTAGAATAGATTAAAAAAATTTTTAGATTAAAATTCTTAGATTAAAATTTTTCATAACAAGAATAGATTAAAAAAATTCTTAGATTAAAATTTTTGATAACTTAAAATTTTTTTATTAAAAATGTCGCAAGCGAAAAGTAATAATAATAAAACTGTTAAATTAAAGTGACGTAATATTGTTGACAAAAATACTCCGAAATCTATTACTATTGATAAAAAGAAATATTACATAAGTAAACCAATGATAAAGAATATTAGATTACAAGAACAAAAGAATGGAGGAATTCTACCATTAATTCCACTAATAATAGGTGGCATAGCAGCAGCAGGAAGTGTTGCAGGTGGGACAGCTGGTATTGTCCAAGCAGTAAATAAAAATAAATCAGAGAAAGCAGCATTAGAAGAACAAAAACGACATAATAGAGAGTTAGAGAAAGTTGCTAGGGGTGAAGGAATAGTAGATAATTTTATTAGTAAATTAAATTTAGTTGTTGAAGGAAAACGAGTTCTCAAAAACATTCTCCACAATGTTGATGATTTAATTGAAATTAAAGAAACTAAAGATTGTTCTGAAATATATCTAAGTCCTAGTATGATTCAGTAATAACCTCAGCACCTTTGGTTCGATAGGTTAGTAACCTGAGGACCTTTGGTCCGATTAGGTAAAACATTTATTTTATTTTTTCTTTAAAAATGAATTCTACAAATTCCGAAAATTTAATTAAATTAAAAATTTCTAATTTAGATTTATTGAATTATCTCTTAAAAGTATATAAAACCTCAAATTGTCAGCATTCCGGAGGTGATACACAAAAAACATTAGAAAACTTTCCTGGATTTATTTGGAGTAAATATTCAAAAGAAAAACATCTTCCTGGTCATTCATATACCGGTCCAGGAACTCGATGACTAGATGAGAATAATAATCCAAAATCAGGTGAAGAACCAATAAACAGAGTAGATGTAGCAGCTTACAGACATGGTTTAGCTTATCGAAATCATGACCTAAAATCTCGTCATGCAGCTGATAAGAAAATGATTCAAGAATTAGATAGTATTCAAAATCCTACATTTAGAGAAAGAATTGAAAGAATGTTTGTTAAGAAAGCTTTACAAGCTAAAATATTATTCGGTCAGGGTTTAGACAAAACTCATATCTCTGAGACCTACGCGTCTGAAATTCATAAAGAATACAGAAGGCCGAAATATCTATTGAAAGTAAAAGTATTTAATAAAGATGATATTTGGAGTGCAGATCTTATTCATATGCCGAATGAAAGGGACTACAAATACGCATTGACCGTTTTGGATTTATATACACGATACGCTTGGGTAAAGCCTTTAAAAAATAAAAGTGGTCTGTCAGTTAAATATGCGTTTGAAGAAATCTTTAAAGAAACTAATAGAAAGCCAAGGAAATTGTTTGTTGACAAAGGGACTGAGTTTTATAACAGAAATATTCAGGCACTATTTGAACTGTTTATTCAACTGAAAATGCAGGAAAGGCTTTAGTAATAGAGAGGTTCAATAGAACGTTAAAAATAAATTATTCAAGAAATATACAGAACAAGGAAATCAGAAATGGTTGCAGATATTACCAGGAGTTGTTGAGGATTATAACAATAAGATTCATTCAGGTATTGAGGAACCCCAAACAATGCTTCTGTCGATCCTGATTTGATACGAAAAAAAATATTCGAAAATAATTATTCGAATGAGAGTAATCCGAATTTGCAGAAACTTAAGCCGAAATTTAAGATTGGAGATAGAATTAGAATATTTAAGTACAAGAATAAATTTGAAAAAGGCTTTGTTGGTTATTGGACTAAAGAAATATTTGAAGTTTGTAAAATAAATCAAACTTATCCGATTACTTACGAAATCAAAGATTTAGATGATGAAGATATCAGAGGCCGATTTTATCAAAATGAATTACAACGAAGTGATTTTTAATTTTTGGAACTGACGTTTTTCGGGAATTAAATTTCCTTATTCAATTCCCTTATTCAATTCTAACATAATATCAAGAAATGGTACTCCTTTTTGTAATTTAAATAAAACATGTAGACATAATTGTCCACAATAAGTAGTCCCTGGTTTTTGAATTTGAAACGTATTGTATGTTCCAATGCCAAGTATTTCTCTTACTTCATTTGTGGGAGGCAATCCATAAGAGTCGAACCAATAGTTCTCAGCCTCTGGGTGGTCAAAATAATAATTAGAACCGTTTATATTTCTTTGTCCCGCAGACCAATGTACTCCTTTTTCATCTGATGTGTGAAGATTTGTTATGAAATTTATAGTTGGAACTTTGTTCCGGGAACTGAATTCCTGTTGGCTTATTTTTTAGGAATTGTAACTCGTCTCTCATTAGGACATGAAAATTCTTTGTTCCCAATTGATTAGCGATTTTCTTTAGGTCGAAATTTGTAGTTGTTTGCGTTCCATATAATTTTAAGAACTCGGTAATGCTAGACATTTTATAATTAAAAAAATTTCTTATAGGGACCCCTAGAAGTCAGAAGGGGGGATTGATTTAAAACTGTCTCATAATGATGACTTTCCTTACTACTTATTCGATTTTGAAATGATTTAATTTAATCTAAATTAAAATGTTACATTGTAAGGAATCGGTTTATTAGCAGAGCTAGTGCTTCGCACATCTTTTATCAATAGTAATTCATCCCTCATCAATAAATGAAAATTCTTTATTCCCCAATTGATTACCAATCTCATTTAAATCGAAATTCGTAGTTGTTTGCTTCCCATATAATTTTAAGAAATCATTTATGTTAATCATTTCAAATGGAATAAAATCTATTTCAGAAATTTCACAAAAGAATTGGCGTTTAGCAGCTGCTAAAATTGTGACAGCTGATAGGGGTGAAGCAAATCACAGACAATAGCGCATAATGCGGGTTGTGAAATCTCATTCACACTATGGGAACAAAAGAACAAATACAATCTAAACACAATAGACATATGAGAGAGAAGAGAAATGAATGAGCAGTTCTCTTCATTTTGATTTCCATAACAATCATTCATGCGACATTATTTTGAATGGAAAAATACACCGACTCTCGAACCATGCCGGCACTTTCATCGACAACTATGTCGGCGCTTTTATCGACAACCATGTCGGCACTTTTATCGACAGCCATGTCGACAAACATTCTGACACATTTTCTGACACTTTTTCTGGCTACCAGAACAGTTTTGGTGTAAATTTCCATTAGCGTTCAAGGTCATTCCATTAGCGTTCAAGGTCATTCTATTAAAAGCATACGGGAATTATTCTCATTGAAGACAAACAATTGTTTTAAAGAATGCATGTCATTGTGAATACAATATTCCTGTAACAGACAGGATCGAGAGAGAGAGAGAGAGAGAGAGAGAGAAAGAAGTCACGCTGCTCCGTAAAAGTTTTAATTGAGATAACGAGGGATATATTCTCTTCCCAGTCGAGGTTTCTTCCACTTTTGTCACTTCCATTTCTGAGGTTTCTTCCACTTTTGTTTCATCCATTTTTAAAGAAATATTTTCCCCCAGACTTATTTTAAATATGAATTAGAGGGTTCTTAACCTGGTTTAGACATAAAAACGATTACAAATTCACAAATTTAGGGATAATTGGGGTTATTTTAACTACTCCTAAAAGTACCAATTTTTCTGATGTTGTGTCCTGGAACGGTCATGATTTTGAGGATAAAAATAATCATAATCTCAAATTTGAGATTCTTAACTTTTATGATTTTCGGTGTCCTGGAACGGTCATGATTTTGGGAGTAAAAATTGTAATTCTCAAATTTGAGATTCTTAACTTTTATGATTTTACGGTGTCCTGGAACGGTCATGATTTCAAGGTAAAAATTGTAATTCTCAAATTTGAGATTCTTAACTTTTATGATTTTTTGGTGTCCTGGAACGGTCATGATTTTCAAGGTAAAAATTGTAATTCTCAAATTTGAGATTCTTAACTTTTATGATTTTCGGTGTCCTGGAACGGTCATGATTTTGAGAAGAAAAATTGTAATTCTCAAATTTGAGATTCTTAACTTTTATGATTTTTTGGTGTCCTGGAACGGTCATGATTTTCAAGGTAAAAATTGTAATTCTCAAATTTGAGATTCTTAACTTTTATGATTTTACGGTGTCCTGGAACGGTCATGATTTCAAGGTAAAAATTGTAATTCTCAAATTTGAGATTCTTAACTTTTATGATTTTCGGTGTCCTGGAACGGTCATGATTTTGAGAAGAAAAATTGTAATTCTCAAATTTGAGATTTTGAAAAATTTGAAAAATTGGGTATTTCTAAAAACGCCTAAATTTATGAATTTAGGTCTTCATAACCTGAAAAATGACCAAAATTCTTAAATTTAGACGTTCTTTTAAAATACCAATTTTTCAAATGGTACTTTTTAAATGGACTAAATTTATGAATTTAGGTCTTAAAACCTGAAAAAATGACCAAAATTCTTAAATTTAGTCGTTTTGAAAAGTACCAATTTTTTTTGTCTTGTCCTGGAACGGTCTTTTGCCCATTACTAATGTATGTGCATTTTGTTCGCGAAGAGTTTTTCGCCTGACAGTTGCGTTTTCAGAAAAAACTCAATCTTCAGGAAGTCCGCAGTAGTTTATAGTGTGACATCCGGCGCGACGCTTCGCTTCGCTTTGCTTCGCTTCGCTTGCGCCGGATGTCACACTTTTGCGGGGGTTTTCAAAATTTTCAAAAAAATCAAAATTTCAAAAATTTAGGTAGATTTCAAATTTCACGTGGCCGAAGGGCGAAAATTTAAGTTGTCTCAAAATATCACGTGGTCTAAGAATTTTGAAAATTTAGGCAGACGAAAATTTAAGTTGTCTCAAAATATCACGTAGTCTCAATATACCAGAAGATTGTATTCAAAATATTTATTCAAAATATTTATTCAAAATATTCATTTAAAAATGGAAGAAACAAAAGTGGAAGGAACTTCAGAAATGGAAGGAACCTCAAGAATATATCCTTCGTTATCATATGAACGTAGTTCTACTTTAATGGACATTGAAAAAATGAACATTGAAAAAATGAACAAAGAAAAACACAAAGATAGAGTTAGGTATATGAAAGATAAGGAATCTCAATTATTATTAAGATTAGAGCATTATAAAAAGTTAAGAAAGAGATGGTCTAATGCTTTAACAATTGTCATTTCATCTGGCGTTCTTACAATTCCAGTAGTTGCTACAGCTTTAACTCGATACAAAATGAAAACACATTTCCATCTTTGAAATATTTTATTCACATCACAGACAAGTACTATGTACAAGTAGCATGGTTTACAACGAATAAAATATGTTGACTAGAAAATGTATTATGCCATGATACAATTGTTTCTGTATGAGTAAAATAAGGTAAGGCTCATAGAACTATAAAACCAATGAGGACAAGTAGCATAGTTTACAACGAATAAAATATGTTGACTAGAAAATGTATTATGCCATGATACAATTGTTTCTGTATGAGTAAAATAAGGTAAGGCTCATAGAACTATAAAACCAATGCGGACAAGTAGCATAGTTTACAACGAATAAAATATGTTGACTAGAAAATGTATTATGCCATGATACAATTGTTTCTGTATGAGTAAAATAAGGGAAGGGTCATAGTACTATAAAACCAATGAGGACAAGTAGCATGGTTTACAACGAATAAAATATGTTGACTAGAAAATGTATTATGCCATGATACAATTGTTTCTCGTAAATTCAAATAAGGGAAGGGTCATAGTACTATTATCTATTGGGAGTAGCTTACCGTTTCAATTGATTGAGTTTAAAATTTGATCAAGGGTTGGGCGGTGTCTCCCATGGCGAAGATACGAGTCAATAATAGCGAAGTTCCTTTTGAAAAATGATATAGATTCCGTCGAGTTCTTAATAAACGGAAATCGTAAATATGGTTTATAAAATTTTCTTAAAAAGATGCTATAGCCTCTCGAATAACCTAATTGTTTACAAACATGGCCACTTCCCCGGATTGCAGTCAAAGCTCTTCCTTTTAACAACGATAACTTCACAGTATTGTTCACCGAAATGTCTTCTTCTCTTCTTAAATGTGCTAAATAATTAGTTAGCTCTGATGCCAAGATGTCTCTTTGAATTTCTTCTTCAAAATTATCGTTTGAACTGATATTGATGGCGTTATCTTGCAATGTGTCTTCAAATCGATTTATCACTAAAAATTCTCTGAATGTTTTTGATGCGTGGATGTCTTCTTCCTCCCTTGGTTTAAGATATTTCTCCTGAAATTCTGTTAGCATCTCAATACACTTCTTCCGTTGATCTTCGTTCACAATAGTGTCTGAAATTTTTCTTTTCAAATCGGCAAAGGCGATGCTTGAACGTGCCATTTTCGTTAAAACGTAGTGAATTAATTATGATAAAAAATAAAATTGTTGAAAGTCGCTGATGAAATTGACCAAAATAGATAAAGGTCACAGATGATTCGTAAGCAGTCACAGTCTCGTAGAACGCTCGCAGAATGAATGCACGCAGTAATACGTGGAATAATGGCAGCAGCTGTTCAAGTGAAAAGTCATGAGTTATGCGGGTCACAAAGAATTCTCTCATACTGAATAGCTTAAACTGGTAGCAGCTGTTCATGTTGAGAAATTTGGTAACAGATGTTGCTAATGTCTTAATACAGATAAAACAATCAATATTCTCTTAACAAGAGTTCATAAGAATAAAATGGAACAATGTAACGTTTTAATTTAGATTAAATTAAATCATTTCAAAATCGAATAAGTAGCAAGGAAAGTCATCATTGTGGAACAGTTTTAAATCAATACCCCCTCCCTTCTGTCTAAGTAGTAAGGAAAGACATCATTAGAGAACAGTTTTAAATCAATACCCCCTCCCTTCTGACTAAGTAGCAAGGAAAGTCATCATTGTGGAACAGTTTTAAATCAATACCCCCTCCCTTCTGACTAAGTAGTAAAGAAAGACATCATTAGAGACCAGTTTTAAATCAATACCCCCCCCAGTAGTAAGGAAAGTCATCATTATAAAAATGTTTTAAATCAATACCCCCTTCTGACTAAGTAGTAAGGAAAGACATCATTAGAGAACAGTTTTAAATCAATACCCCCCCCCTCCTTCTGACTTCTAGGGGTCCCTTAAGAAATTTTTTTATTATAAAATGAGCAACATAAATGAGTTTTTGAAATTATATGGAACACAGACAACAACGAATTTCGATTTAAATAAGATTGCTAATCAATTGGGAATAAAGAATTTTCACATATTGATGAGGGATGAATTACAATTCCTAAAAAATAGGCCAACAGGAACCTTCAGTTCACGGAACAAAGTTCCATCAATAACTGTAAATTTCATAACAAATCTTCATACGTCAAATGAAAAAGGTGTACATTGGTCAGCAGGCGTTAAAAATTATCAGCAGAACTATTATTTTGACCGCCCGGAGGCTGAGAACTATTGGTTCGACTCATACGGTTTGCCCCCTACAAATGAAGTAAAAGAATTACTTGGCAATGGAATTTATAATACATTTCAAATTCAAAAACCGGGAACAACTTATTGTGGGCAATTATGTTTATACGTTTTGTACAAATTACAAAAAGGAGTATCATTTCTAGATATTATGTTAGACTTAAACAATCTATAACTCAAGCGAAGCTAGCTAAAGCGCCACCTAGAGGTTAAAGCTCTGTTTTCTGTAATTCATTTTGATAAAATCGGCCTCTGATATCTTCATCATCTAAATCTTTAATTTCATAAGTAATCGGATAACTTTGATTTATTTTGCAAACTTCAAATATTTCTTTAGTCCAATAGCCAACAAAGCCTTTTTCAAATTTATTCTTATATTTAAATATCCTAACTCTATCTCCAATTTTAAATTTTGGCTTAAGTTTCTGCAAATTCGGATTACTCTCATTCAAATTATTATTCTCGAATATTTTCTTTCGTACTAGATCAGGGTCGTCAGAAGCATTCTTTGGAGTTTCTTCAATACCAGAATGAACTTTATTATTGTACTCTTCCACAATTCCTGGTAATATCTTCAACCATTTCTGATTTTTTTGCTCAGTAAATTTCTTGAATAATTTATTTTTTAACGTCCGATTGAATCTTTCTATCACTACGGCCTTCCCTGCATTTTCAGTGGAATAAACAGTTTCAAATAGTGGCTGAACGTTTCGGTTATAAAATTCCGACCCTTTATCAACAAACAATTTTTTTGGCTTTCTATTACTTTCTTTAAAGATTTCTTCAAACGCATATTTAACTGATAGACCACTTTTATTTTTTAAAGGCTTTACCCAAGCGTATCGTGTATATAAATCTATAACGGTCAATGCGTATTTGTAGTCCCTTTCATTCGGCATATGAATAAGATCAGCACTCCAAATATCATCTTTATTAAATACTTTTACTTTCAATAGATATTTCGGCTTTCTATATTCCTTGTGAATTTCGGACGCATAGGTTCGAGCGTTGCTCTCAGTTATTAGTTCGAGCGTTGCTCTCAGAGTTATTAGTTCGAGCGTTGCTCTCAGACAGCTTAGCTGTCGTTTCATTTAAACCCTGGCCGAATAATATTTTAGCTTGTAAAGCTTTCTTAACAAACATTCTTTCAATCTTTTCTCTAAATGTAGGATTTTGAATACTATCTAATTCTTGAATCATCTTCTTGTCAGCTGCATGTCGAGAACTTAGATCATGATTTCGATAAGCTAAATCATGCCTGTAAGCGGCGGCATCTACTCTATTTATTGGTTCTTCACCTGGTTTCGGATTATTATTCTCATCTAGTCTTATATCTAATCGAGTTCCTGGACCGGTATATGAATGACCAGGAAGATGTTTTTCTTTCGAATATTTACTCCAAATAAATCCAGGAAAGTTTTCTAATGTTTTTTGTATATCACCACCGAAGTGGTGTGGAACTTTGTTCTTGTCACCTCCAATATGCTGACAATTTGAGTTTTTATTTTTGTTTAATAGATAATTCAATAAATCTAAATTAGAAATTTTTAATTTAATTAAATTTTCGGAATTTTTAGAATTCATTTTAAAAGATAAAAAAAAATTAAAAGATAAAATAAAATAATTGTTTTACCGAAAAGAACCAAAGGTTCTGAGGTTATTACCTTATCATACTAGGACTTAGATATATTCCAGAACCATCTTTAGTTTCTTTAATTTCAATTAAATCATCAACATTGTGGAGAATATTTTTAAGAACTCGTTTTCCTTCATCAACTAATTTTAATTTACTAATAAAATTATCTACTACTCCTTCACCCCTAGCAACTTTCTCTAACTCTCTATTATGACGTTTTTGTTCTTCTAATGCTGCCTTCTCTGATTTATTTTTATTTACTGCTTGGACAATACCAGCTGTCCCACCTGCAACACTTCCTGCAGCTGCTATGCCACCTATTATTAGTGGAATTAATGGGAGAATCCCGCCATTCTTTTCTTCTTGTAATTGAATATTCTCTATCATTGGTTTACTTATATAATACTTTTTTTTATTAATCGTAATAGTTTTAGGGGTATTTTTGTCAACAATATTACGTAATTTTAATTCAACAGTTTTATTATTATTACTTTTCGCTTGCGACATTTTTAATAAAAAAATTTTAAGTTATCAAAAATTTAAATCTATTCTAGTTATGAAAAAATTTTAAGTTAAGAATTTTTTTAATCTATTCTAGTTATGAAAAAATTTTTTAAGTTAAGAATTTTTAAGTTAACAAAAATTTTAATCTATTCTAGTTATGAAAAAAAATTAATTAATCGACTAAGTCTTGGGCTTTAACCTATCGGAGCGAAGCTCCTCTGGCTTTAGCCGATCCTAACCATCTTTCCATTAAGAATTTCAATAGAATATTTTACATCTAGCAATAAACCATAAGCCATCAATGAAGTTGTGGAATCTTTCTTTTCAATATTAATTGTTACATCACAACCATTTTTAATAATATCTTCAGATTGTGCACTTAAATCGAAACAGAAAATTGGATATAAATGTCTCCAATCTCCAGGAGTTAATTGTGGTTCAACTCCAAATTCTGTACAAAGATTTCGATAACAATCATATCCTTCCATAAATTGATTATTGGTATCATCGAATCTTAATGGATCAATTGGATATCGGGTTTGATTTAATGAAACTTGTAAACTTCGAATTGTATTAATATGAAAAATATTGTTGTTCTTATCAAAACTTGGAGAATTATTTCTTTGAAATGTTAGTAATAAATATCTTGGAGTATTCGCAGTTCTAGTAAAATGCCAGTTAAATCTTTGTTCGGAAAAAGTTACTGAACTAGCAGTTCTCTTTAGAAAATTAACTGGAATTGGTTTGTTAGTATTTAATCTTTTTGCAATAGCTGTTTCAACCTCTAAACTAGGAGTAATATGCTTAATCCACCATTCAAGTCTATCAATTTTTAAATATGCTTTTTTTTCCAGTCTTACCAAAAAAGATTAATTCATTATTTGCTGTACGATGAATTATTAATTTAAATTTTAATTGATATGATATTTTATCATAATCTAAATATCCGAATAATGGAGACAATGACCAATTAACTGTCTGTTTACTTTTCTTGTTAAATTCACGTCTTTCTTTATATGCTTCATTATTTGTTTTATTTAAATGTTTTGCAATATTTTCTACATCTTTCGCAATTCCTGCGGCATCTGTTCCAGCGTGAGTTAAATCCTCAATAATTATGCCATCATTAGTATCAGGAAACCAACCTTCGATTTCATTCTTTTTATTATTTTCACCAATTATTACAAATCTAAGCATTGTATCAATTACACCTGGAGAATCACTTATTGTTTCTATATTTTGAGTTGCAACATCTAAACGCATTTGTGTAAATAATCTTGGAAAGAAATTATTCTCTAGTGTAATATTATCGGTATCTGGTAATGGTGTTGTAAAATTAGCATCACTATATAAAGAATATTCACAGTGTAAAAATGAATCAGGTAAATATAAATAACTCTGCTGATTATCAACTTCAAAAATTAAATCACCTCCAGTGTTTACTCTACTGGAAGATCCGGGATTCATAGCAATTCTTATATAGTCATTCTTTTTTTGATTATAACTGACGAACGGAGGATCGTCTAATCTAAATTTATTTTCGATAAGCGAAGACATTTTTATAAAAAATAATTTGACTTTTTGTTTTTTCTCACAGACAGAAAAAATTCTGCTAAAATAATTTTACTTAAATAATTTTACTAAAAAAAATTTTACTAAAAAATTTTACTAAAAAAATTTTACTAAAAAAATTTTACTAAAAAAATTTTACTAAAAAATATATTTTAGAATTTTGCTAGACCAGCTCCGCTACAGCTTTGCTGGTTAAACCGAAGGTTGCTACTCACGCCATTTCCTCTTATTTCTTCAATTGTTTTTTTATTATTTTTATTTTCATTATGTTTACTATTAGACGGAGCTCCGCTCCTCAAGGTTTCCCCAACAGCTATGTTAGCAATTTTGTTTTTTGTTTCCTCTGAAAGTTTTTTTAAATTTTTTAGTTCTTCAGAATCATTCCTAAGTTTACGAATATCTTCTAGTTTTTTTAATTCGTTTTGAGACTTGAAAGCATTTGATATTGCACTAGCTGTACTACCTATAGCAGCTGCTCCTTTTGCAGCAGATGTAATCAAATCTTTATTATTTTTAATTAAGTTAACGATACTTCCAATACCAGAAAAGATGCCAGCCCCTTCTTTTTGGACGGCACCTGCGGTGCCTAGGAACTTTTGTGTTCCGACAGTTTCTACACTATCATAATGGTACACAGGTTTCATAGATGGTTCATGAGCAATTTTATTATTTGATGCAAAATGTTTAAGATTGTGTTTATAAATTATAGGCATTTTTTAGGATTAAATTTGACTTTTGGGAAAAATATCTACGTGTTAAGATTTACGTTTGTGAATGGACAACAACTTCGAGATAACTTTATTAATTGACTGTTGCACTTTATCTATTGCGTCAAGCAGCGTGTGATGTACTTTAATTTCTTTTCTATTAACTTGCATTTTCTGCTGATTAATCTTCAATGCCGTTTTAAGTGCATTTAACTTAATTTTAAGAACATCTAATTGTCTTTTAACAGAATCTAACTGTTCTTTATTTTCTTTAGAGTTTTCTTGTAAATTTTTCTTTAATTCATTTTCTAAATTGATTTTAAGATTTTTCATTTTATCAACTTTTTCATTAAGTGAGTTTACTTCATTTATTATTCTATTCATCTTTTTCATTTGTTGAGTAATTTTAGAACTTAATTCATCAACACTTTTTTGGAATGTAGTTTGTAACTGCTTTAAATTTTTTTTAATTCTTTCAGGAAGTTTTTCTATTTCATCTTCTAATTGTTCTTTTAACATTTTTATCTGATGTTTATTTTTAATGACTGCAGATTTTAACTTTATAGAAATTAATATTAAAATTTTTGATTGTTCTGAAATCTTTTTAAAAAGTTTTGCTATATCTGCTTCTAGCTCTCTATCCTTTTTATCAAGTTTTAATAATTTTTCGTTTAATGATTTGTCATTAACTTTTAGCAACTTTAATTCATTCATCAGTGGAACCAAAACATCGTTTATATATTTTTCCTTTAAATCATTGATTTGTGTATCAACATATTGTTTATTTGTCAACTCTGTATTTTGTTGCGGAAGAATAGAAAGATGCAATGGACCAGATAAAACGTCTCCAGTTTTCATGATATAATTTTCTATCTCTATTTCTAAATCACGATTATTCGGGATATATGCACCTCCACCAACATTTGGTAACATCATTTTTTAACAATAAAAAAATAAAATTTTTTCTAATAAAAATAAAAAATAAAATTTTTTCTAATAAAAATAAAAAATAAAATTTTTCTAATAAAAATAAAAAAATGGAAAATCCAAATTTAAAAAAATTATATTCGCCCGCATCATCCTGTTCTTCTTATTCGACGAGATCAACGGGATTTGAAAATAAATGTTTTGATAATAATAATAATAATACTATTACAAATCCATGTATAGATGTTAATATTTTATTTCAATTACAAGCCGAAATATTTAGAGAACAAACAAAAGGTTTACCTTCTATAGAAACTAATTATTGTTTGTTTCCAGGAGATCCATTTATTAAATTTATGGAGATTGTTAGTAAATATAATGATGTAGCTTATGTGGAATTAAATAAAGAAAATATGGTTATAATAGGTCATAATAATGTTTATGGATTTATTAGAGCAGTGTTACCAATTAGTAATACTGATTGGATAGAAACTAAAATTATTAATTATATCAATATTAAAGAATTAGTTAAAAAATTAAAATCTTTTTCCAAAGAAAAAATTAGATTATTTGTTGACGATCAAAATCAATATAACATTCACATAGAGAGTAAAAAACATAATGAAGAATTATTATGTCAAGTTTATTATAGAGACACAATTTATAAACAAGAAACATTAGAAATGCCGCAAAGATATGATGATGATACGTATATAGGATTATATTCAAACTTAAATATTAATTTATTAAAATCTTACATAAATGGCTTAGCTCAACAAGAAAAAATTTATATGTGGTCAACACCTTATACTATTAACAATGACCATAATCATAATCATAATAAACGAACCGAAGATTCTAGGGCTTTGCCCGATCTTAAAGAATCTTATGATAATAATGATGATTCTGTAACATCTGAAAAAGGTGTAAATGGTAAAAAAGATTATAAAAATATTAGTAATTATAAAAATTTATCTAAATTTCATTTTCTTACAATTGAAAATAATAATGATGGTATAGTTGAAGATACTGTTAGACAACTATGTGTCGGGTCTACAAAATTTAAATTAGGATTTACATCTAATCAATTTAAAATTTTATCATCTTTAACAAAAACTAAAAGTGATTCAGATTATGGTGGTGTTATTAAATTTTCCAAAAGAGATCAAAGACCAATATTTTCTCTATTATATTATTAACAGATAAGAAATGTAATTTAGAATTAGATATTCCAATAAGAGAATGGTATCCTATCATGGAAGGGCATCCTATACCAAAAAGTGTAATTTATGATGATGAAGAAACAATTTATGATGATGATGAAGAATCAATTGATGATGATGATGAAGAATCAATAGTTAGTGAAAAAAAATTTAAATTATCTTTTGATAAAACATTATATGATGAAACTTAATATGGTAAAACTTAATATGATAAAACTTAATGTGATAAAGAAAATATTCGATAAATATATTTTCATATGTAATAAAATTTTTAGATGTAATAAGTTTTTAGATGTAATAAATTTTTAGATGTAATAAGTTTTTAGATGTAATAAATTTTTTAGATGTAATAAGTTTTTAGATGTAATAAATTTTTTAGATGTTATAAATTTTTTAGATGTAATAAAAAAATTATTATTCCCACGTGTCATCATCATCACTTAAATTACTCTCACAGATGATTGTTTGAAATATTTCAGCTTGAATATCTTCTCCGTTATAAGGTAACATAATTTCATTTTCATCAGGTGCTTGACGTTTAAGAATATTTATTTGACCAGAAAATTTTTTTTCTTCAGTATTATTATTTTTATCAGGAATACTAATTCCAGTTTCTAAAGATCTTTTCCATGGTTTATTAACTGTAGTCGATAATGTTTTCCCCGAATATAATTTTAGAAAATCTTCTACTTTTACTTTGTTTTGTGAATAACCTTTGAATGTTTTCTTTTCACTAAGTCTCCCTTGCTCATCTACAGTAATACAGTATTTTACTTTAGGTGCAATAAACATTGCAAAAATAATTCCACCATTTCCATAATCATTTTTCCCTTGACACAATTCTCCTCCAACATATCCAGCCGCGTCTAATTTATTAAAGAGCTCATTGGAAATATATATTGAATCAGTATCTGTATAATAAATGTATTTTTCTTTGAAACCATTAATTTCTAAAATAAAGTTATTCATGATTCTTCTAGAGTGAGAAAGAATGAAAGAACCTAAGTGTGATGGCATGAATGACGTCTTCCCATCTTTTACAATATTAGTTTTGAGAAATTCATCATCTTCCATTTCTACTTTCGCTAAATATTGGTCATCATTTAATTTTTCATAATCTTTTACTTCTTGAGTGAAATTTTTTCTCAATGTATTCTCATTCCATAAATGATATTTAGTGGTTATATCTTTTTGCACAGTTTTGCCATATAGCGAATTCATCAATAATTTAATTAACTCATCACCTACAGTATTTCCTTCTGTTTTATATCTTTTTCTCAAATTAAAAAGTTTTTCAATATAATTTCGAAATGGTGAAACTTGATAATTTTTTTCATAAATTATACCATCAGTAATATGTAAGATTTTTCCCCCACATCTAACAATTTCTTGTATGTCTACAGAAGTTAATACATCATAACATATACCATTTCTAAACCTGATTACTTTTACATGAGAATTATTATTTTGATTTTTAACTTTATCTTTAATAGGAACTGGTTGGAAAAACATATCATTCGGATATTGAAACACAACAGAGAATATTCCAGTTTTAGGTCTAAATGTTTGTGTATTAAATTTATATACTATTTCCCGCTCTTCTTCTTGACGAAATTTTCTAGCTGATTCAGCTTTAGGGTATTCTGAATTTTCATCATACATAGCTGATGGATATAAAGATGTTGCATCAAAAGCCATTAGAAATTCATTTTTTTGTTCAAGTAGTTGATTTGAAATTTTCTTACAAATTTCAGTTTTATCTCCTAAATCTCGATACTGTTTCATTAAATCTATTAAATTACTTCCAGGGGACAAAGCCCCACCAGCGTAGCGACCATGGGACAAAGTCCCCCAGCGCAGCGACCAAGGGACAAAGTCTCCCCAGCGCAGCGACCAGGTAAATACTGTTTTAATATTGGTAACAAGATGCTACAAAATGGCGATATTTATTTTCTTATATTTGCTGAAACTCTTCCACCTTTAACAGATTTTCTAATATAATTTCTAGCCCATAAATCTATATGAGAATGAATATTTATATTGTCATTTTGTACGCTTTTCATCCAACCGTTAAATGTTAAAGCAGAGGATGTCAAATTAGTAGTTATATCTTCACCAACTAAATCTTGCATAACATTATTATATTTGTAGATACAAAAAGCTAAAGAAAGAATATCGTTAACTAAATATGGTCTCCATTCATTTTCTTTTTCTTTATAATTTTCATGTGTTATGTCTCCAATTTCATAATTTAATTTACACACATTCGTAGGAATTTTAAAATTCTCACACCATTTAGAAAGACTTGTTTTTACATGTTGATAACTACATTTCATTATAATAGTTTGAAGTGCTAATTTACCTGAAGGTGAATCTTTTTTCATATTGTTTTTAAATCTAAAAGATTTTTGAATGTATCTACTAACACATTCAGTTGTATAAGGATTTTGTAATGAAGCAGTCAATATTCCTCTTGAAGTTTTAAGAGGCGGTTTAGATAATTTAAAATTAGCTTTTATCGGAAAATAGGAATCAAAACCTGATGAATTGTGAGCTATTAAGGTTACTCTAGAATAATTAAATTTTCCAAGAGTTTTAAAAAATTGATGGATCGGACATACGTCCTCTGGGTTTCCCCCGATCGAACATTCATCATCCTCAGTTCTCGTAAATATTTTCACACAATTTTGAAGTTTATTAAATTCTAATTCAGTTAAATTATTATACTCATTAATCTGTTTTTTAAGTTTTTTAATTTCATCTTCATCTTTTGATCGTTTAATTTTAATCATATCACTTAGCAAACGTGTTTCTAATTCTTTCAATCTTTGTTTCGGTAAACAACATATAAATTTATTAAAATTAATAGCTCCTACAGCGTAAGGAATAGGATGAGCTGTTGAACAGTTAGGATCGGGAAAAGTTTCGAGATCCCAAATATATGTTGAACCATAGTCAATTTTTTTCTTTGTTATGATTTTATATGGACGCGTTGTTAGATTTTCATCAGTAAGTGTTTTATATATGGGTTTGAAATTATTTTCAATTTCTCTAATAGCTTTTAATTTATGAGATTTATTAATTAAACAATAGTGACCAATTGTTGAACCTGCGTGAAAATAATTGTAATAAACATAATTATGAAACGTTTCAATTCCTCTAGGATTTAAATGACGATTGGCAGGACTATAATATTGAACACATTCTCCAAAATATTTATTGAATTGAGAAAATTTACAGTTTGACATTACTCCTGTTCTGGATGTGGCTTTCTCTTTATATAAAAAATTATTAAACATTTCTTTCATCATTTCTCCTTGTTCTTCATTAAAACCTCGTAAAACATTATAACATTTAATAAAACAAAAATCTTCAGAAGGAATATAACAATATTCACCGAAATATTCTTTGATTCTATATTTCATATTAATCCCTGCCCCTCTATGCGATCTTTGTACTAACTTCATTCCAAAATCTTCATATTTAATATTACCTGTAAAAATCCATTCGTTAGCATCGGATTTCTCATCCAGATTCGAAAACCATGTTTCAAATGATTTTTTATTATAGAAGGTTACGTAAAAATTTTGAATTATATTTTCCTGATCTTTAATAACTTTTCCAAGTAAATTAATAATTTTACCATTTGCTAAAAGTTTCCGCATATCATTTACTACATTAATAAAAGATACATTTTCATATTTAATTTCATTTGGATTAAATAAATTACATAAATCATCACCAAGCTCATCCTTAATTCTATCATCAAAAAAGATATCAGTAATAGGAGTTTCTAATATTTCTTTTGTTCCACGTTTCTGTTTTTTAGTATTACGTCTAATACTACGCCTAGTACGTTTCTGTTTTTTAATACGTTTACTACGTTTACTATGTTTAATTTGCGCATCAAACTCAGCAGTTTGTTTCTTGATTAATTCATCAATCCTAGACGTTTGTCCGAGAGACATTTCACGATTCATATTTTTTAAAAGAAAAAATGAATTTTTACATAGAACCTCGGTTCCGTTTTTACATATACACAGGAATATGTAATTGATGTAATGTTTCTAATTCATGTGCTGTTAAATGTTCTTTCTTAACCAACCACGATAAATTATTATACGCCAAAAATACTCGGAAACTTCTTAAACAAAGTGGAAAGTCTTTTGTTTTAACACACGGTTTAATACCATGTTTTGTTTTATAATCTGTAACGAGCGCTACGTATTTATGATGATAATAAAATCTAGCTTCTTTCTTCGAATTTACAGGATTTGTAGGATGACGATAATCTTTTAAAACTGGTACATGCTCTATCTTATAATCATTCAACATATTTTTTTTTATTTTTATTAACAAAAAATTTATAAGAAAAAATTATTCGGCCACTCCGTTCGGTCACTCCGTTCGATCACTCCTCGAAAATATTTTCTATAACTCTTTCATGAATTTTTTTATCAATATTAATTGTGATAAATCCATAATCTTTTGACCAAGCATTGTTACACGATTGTTTAAATTCATCTTTATTTCTTACACATAAATCTCTTAACAAATCACTTAAGTTTCTTGCATTTATTTCAAATAGTATAAATATATTTGCATTCTTTCTAATAACACTTCCGTCTAATGAATACATACTTTGTGTTAAATAAAATACACTACAGTTATTATGTCTACCTCTTGTGAAATAATTTCTCTGAACTGACTGATTTCTATCATTAACACAATCATCAAAAATTACACAATGTTTCATTGTTTTATCTAGTTTACTAGGATCTTGCATATTACCACTATCATCTATTAATTGTATCTTTATATGGTTATTTTTATTAGATTCTACTAACTGATTATTTTTTGCTGCTTCTTCACACCACGAACTTATTTCTTCTTCATCTTCAGATTTTTCATATTCTTTGAATAATGAAGCAATTGCTGTTTTTTTAAGATTATTTTCAAATCCATATTTTAAAAATTGATAGACGGGTTGTTCTGCCGTTGTTGTATAAATTATAAGATTGTTATAATCCAAAAAATTTGGAGTCGTTAAAATTTTAAATAATAGATATGTTTTTCCACATCCTGATCTTCCACAAATAACTGACAAAACTTTATTAGATAAATTTGGATGATGATTAAATTTGAGTTTTTTTTTATTAAATGGAGGTAGTTCACTCATTTTTTAATAAAAAAATTTATTTTTATTTTTTTTATTTTTTGTTTCTAAAGAAGAAGAAGAAAATTAGACTTCTCTAGCTTCGCGTGGGAGTTTATACCTCTCGAACGGGAGTTTATACACCCCGAACGGGAGTTTATACCTCTCGAACGGGAGTTTATACACCCCGAACGGGAGTTTATACCTCTCGAACCAAAAGATCTATCATAATCTCTTCACCTCCAAAATTTATTTCTTGTCCTTTTTCATCAGTGATTCTAATGCCAATGTTGTTAATAGTTTTTCTTGTAATAGGGAAATATATTAATGTTTGTGGAATTACATTTAATCTATAACCAATGGGTACAGTAAAAGCTGGAAAACTGAATATTAAATTTGATAATTTACCATTTATATATCCTCCTTCAATAATGTCACAATGTACAACAATTGAATTTATTTCAGTTATTTTTGGAATCTTCTCACCTAAATGATAACCTTGACTATAGGTTTGTTTATTAAATCCTAATAGCTTTGACAATGATCTATCATGATTAAAATCAACTTGATGATTTTCGTCTAAAGTAAGAGAAAATTTATTAACTGCCGGTTCAACTGCAAAATGTAATTGTTTCTTATCTTTAAATGATATACCTAAATGTCTCTTAATTTCATTTGATATTGTTTCAACTTCGTAAGAACCAGGAAGAAAAGTTAATATTTTCCATGTTTTGCCTTTATCAGTAGAATATCTAAATTGATCATTCACATCTTTGATAACATTTTGAATAGTGTTAAATGTAGAGAAACTAGTCAATGCAATTTGATAATTTTTATTTTGTTCCAAATGTAGAATGGGTTCTAAATTACAAGTGTGTGATGAAGTAGTTGTTATAATTTTTAACGTCGTACTAAATTTTGATGAACCCAAAATCTCTGTTAGATTTTCTAAATGATTATTAATTTTGTCTAAATCTGCTGAACACATTTTTTAGTTAAATTTTTGAATAAATATTATAGATAAAAATCGTAGATAAAAATCATAGATAAAAATCATAGATAAAAATCATAAATAAAAAGCATAGATAAAAATCATAGATAAAAATTAGAAACAACATATTTCAGCTACACTTTTATAATCCTCTTCATTTAGTATCTTCTTTTCTAACAGTCTTTTCAATATAGCATGAATTTCATTGAAACTAGAATTATGTCCTTCTTTTATTGCAGATATTAAAATATTTAATCTATTTAGTAATTCTTGTGGATCATCTGGTAAAAATATAGTTGTTTCAGTTTTCTGTTTTTCAGATAAACCTTTCCCTACTTTAACTCCCGTTGATAATAAATTTTCTAATTGTTTATAACGTCTAAGAGATTTTACTGCACCAACTCTGTCTAACATAGCTTTATATTTTATGAGATCTTCTACAGCATAATTATTTAAATCTGCTCCTCTTAAAAGATTAACAAAATTTCTATCTAAATTAAAAGGAGATTTATCTGGTGAAAAAATTAAACCTCGAAAAGGTTGTGGAAATATTTCTTTTTGTCCGAGATAAAATCTAGGTATTGTTTTTCCATCTATAAATGAAATAGAATGTTCAAATTGCATAGATTTTGGTAATTTCTTATTAATGTTTGATTCTAGTAATCCATAGTCATCTAATATAGTTTTGTGCTCTGGATCTGTTATATCAATTTGTTTATCATTATTTGTAAGTTCTTTTTCAAGAGTTTTAAATGGTTTCATAGTTTTTTCAAAATCAGTTTTTACTTGTTCGCTTTGCTGCATTTTTTCAAACATATCAGATTGAATACCAGCTTTTATCATTCTATGTTGAAGATGATTTTCTTTCATAATATTTCTTTGTTTTATTAACTCTTCTAATTGTTTTATTCTTTTAAAATTATCAGCTCTAATTTTATCCATTTTTAAAATATAATATTTGAATTTTGTGGTAACATTGGAATACAACAAAAACATTTTACTGAACAAATTATTTTTTTATTGCTTTGTTGTTTGACATCCTTTCGTTTAAAGTTTTCTCTTTTTAAGTTTTGTTTAATAAAGTTTTGTTCAATAAAGTTTTGCTTAAATTTTCGCTTAAAGTTTTTAGCTCTTCTAAAAAAAATTTGTCATTTTCTTCATTAGAAATTTTAGCATCACTAGAAATTTTGCCATCCTTTTTATTTTTATCATCAACTTTTTCTGTCTGTGATTGAAATAATATTTGATTTACTTCATTAGCTATTTGATCAAATTTTTCAATCTCATCTAACGTAATAACATTATCATCACATACTCTTTGAAAGTAGTAATGTAGTTTATCATAGACTTCTTTAATATGTAAATGCTTAGTTTTTAATGATTTTCGTTTCTTAGTTGTTAAAGATTTATCTAACATTGTAACAAGTGAAGTTGCAAAAACACCCGTACCTGTTAAAGCTGTAGCAACTACTGGAATTACTAAAACACCTGAAGATATAACAATTGTCAAAGCACCTAAACTTATTGTTAAGAATATGCCAATTCCTTGTGTTACATTCTTAACTTTAGTCCATCTCTTTCTTAACTTTTTATAATGCTCTAATCTTAATAATAATTGAGATTCCTTATCTTTCATATACCTAACTCTATCTTTGTGTTTTTCTTCGTTCATTTTTTCAATGTTCATTTTTTCAATGTCCATTAAAGTAGAACTACGTTCATATGATAACGAAGGATATATTCTTGAGGTTCCTTCCACTTTTGTTTCATCCACTTTTGTTTCTTCCATTTTTAAATGAATATTTTGAATAAATATTTTGAATAAATATTTTGAATACAATCTTCTGGTATATTGAGACTACGTGATATTTTGAGACAACTTAAATTTTCGTCTGCCTAAATTTTCAAAATTCTTAGACCACGTGATATTTTGAGACAACTTAAATTTTCGCCCTTCGGCCACGTGAAATTTGAAATCTACCTAAATTTTTGAAATTTTGATTTTTTTGAAAATTTTGAAAACCCCGCAAAAGTGTGACATCCGGCGCAAGCGAAGCGAAGCAAAGCGAAGCGAAGCGTCGCGCCGGATGTCACACTATAAACTACTGTCCGCGATCTCCTTTAAAATCCAGACAAGTGATTCACAGTAGGCTATTTGTTTGATGGAGATAAAGAACAGCAGATTTTGAGTGGTCTACAATGATGGCACACTTGCATTCGCTTCAGCTACATTGTCAAGTATCACTTTCTCTCGCAAAGTGAATATTATACATATATATACAAATATACAAGGCTGGCTGGCTGGATTAGCCGACCCCGTCCCGCGGATAGGGGGATATTATTACATATGAGGCCTTAAGCCGGAGCTGTGGTATTTTCTGTCGGCTTCGGCCCCGGCCTCGAAACCCTGCCTGCAATAAGTAGAAGGGATAAATGCACAGAATATCAAGCACTGACTTTTCAATATTGATGTCTTCCTTTCTATCGCTTTATTTGCTTGATTGTCTTAACGGTTTACTTGATTGTTTTGCTGTCTTCAAGGTGAAAATTTGCAATATCAAATCGAAAATTTGCATCAATTTCAACTAAGATACTTCTCTCAGCAGCTTGGCTTAAATCTTATAATTTAATCTTACCTGCTTTGCTTGAATTTTAACATGTGTGTATCAGTGCATTTGAACTTTTGAGTAAGCTATTCAATGAGTGAGCGAACGAGGTTTTCAGCCGTTTACCGGTGAACGAGTGAACTGATCGAACCGGATGATATTCCAGCTGCTACCACTGAACTGAGCTGAATTAAGGATTGATGAAGTTTTTCCTCTTATCTACAATTCTACCTAATTTCGTAGCTGGCCATTCACATTCAAAATTATAGATTCTACAGTACGCGACAGCAAGTTTTAACATGTAACATTTCAATGTTATCTTATCTCTCCTCTCGTCAGACAACCTGCGTTTATGAGATTTCTCTAATTTTCTTCGCTTCATCGCCACCTTTCACGAAGAAAGTTATATCATCTGATTCGTCGTGTAATACTGTGCATTATCTGACCATGATTGCTCTTGCGTTTCCAACGGTTTTATCATAAAATGCAATTTTTTAAATTCTGCAGCTGACTCATCAACTGTGTGCATCTCATTGCATCTCTCTATTCATTCACTGCCTTGGTCGGCGTTACCTTCCCTAACAGTCCGCTGTTTTCTCTACACATCTCCCGTGTATGACATCTGAACGCGTGAAGTATTCTCGCACCGATCTCATCCGTCTACATCGCGCCAATCTTCCCATTGACCTCTTGGCTGAAAACTGTTCAGTCCGTCAAAGCGTGTACACGTTAGCAGCCTTGTCTGCCGGTCAAATCTTGCCATCAATCAATCGTGCTGTTTATGCACCGACTTTTCGTTTTTTCGGATTATCTTCGACGTGTACATACAAATCGTCCAAAGCTGAAGTAGCCGAGTGGTTAGTGTCATGACGCAACTGCACTGAAGTCACTGGTTCGAATCCGTGCTGTTACGTTCTGTAGTTTTAATATTTTCAACACGAACCTTTGGTATCATGTCTTCCACTCTAACATTCCTATGCCCAGTATCGGAATGCAACCGGTCTTATTCATCAGATCAAAGCCTTTTCCAACATGTGAATATGCATTTGGCAGATCGAAATACTATCCCCAATACGTTTTTCAGTCAATACAAGCGAGTTGTCTGCAATACCTGCAACAAGAATTTTTCTACGTTACGGAAGCATACCTGTAATTCTAATGCAACCTTGATAACAAATGATAGACCTTCTGTTGAGATCGATAGTTCACAGAATATAAACGTCAGTTCAAGACAAACTCATCATGATATGTTACCTGCATCTTCAAACTCTGTAAATAATCCAAGCAATCGTGACTTGATGACTATTTTCAAAAATTTCCAGAGAGGTTCTGTTCTATACAGAATCCCCAAAGCATCAAGAGTTCAAGCAGCAAACGCTCTTCAAACCTTGATAGCATCGGTGTGTGATATGAATACCGTTGACTCTTGGATAAGTCTTTTACGTTTCCCATCTCAATGTCTATTTAAACCCAAGTCGTCTAGCCGACATCAACGGTCCCTCTCCTCTATCATCAACAGACGAATTGCTTCATATTTATCACAGCCTTTTCTGGATCAATTCGAAACAGAGGTCTCTCCCCGTAATAAAGAATCTATCTTTTCAAAGGAGAAGCGCACAAAGTTGGCTCAAAGGAAAATAGAAAAGGGAGATGTCAAAGGTGCTATTCGGATTCTTTCCTCAGACGATAATATCTTACCAAGCAACGAAGAAACTCTCAATAAGATAATAGAAAAGCACCCTCCACGTAAATCTAATTCCGATTTACCCATTATCAATCTAAATGAGGATTTCAACAATCCCTTACAATGTGATGAAGCTGAAGTTCGTCGAGCTATATCTAGTTTTCCTCCGGGTTCTGCCAGTGGACCGGACCTGCTCGAACCTCAACATTTAAAAGACCTTACTGCAAAAACTTGTGGAGAGCCAGGTAGTCGTTTGTTGGCGGCAATTACAAGACTGAGCAATTTGATGCTTGCTGGCATGGTTCCTACTGAAATCATTCCCTTTTTGTATGGTTCGTCGCTTTTTGCACTGTCAAAACAAAACAATGACGTACGCCCTATTGCAGTGGGAACTGTGTATCGCAGACTTACCAGTAAAATTGCAGCTCGAAAGACCATCAAAGAATTGAAAGACTCCTTTTATCCCAATCAGATGGGTGTTGGCTCACCAAAAGGTGCGGAGGCCATAGTACACACAATACGAAATTATTTGAAAGAGAAATTGTTGATCAACGAACCTTTCGTGATGATCAAAGTTGACTTTTCTAACGCCTTCAATACTATTAGAAGGGATATGATTCTGCATAAGGTCAAAGAAAGAGCCAGCAGTATTTTTCCTTTTATGTGGCAAATGTACAATAACGACACTAACCTTTTTATTGATGGTGAAATCCTTTTATCGAGGGAAGGCATGCAACAGGGTGACCCTATGGGTCCGGTCGGTTTCTCCTTGGCGATAAATGATATGGTCAAAAGTTTGACAAGTAAAGTCAATTGTTGGTACTTAGACGACGGTTGTATCGCAGGCACTGTGGCTGAAGTGACAAAGGATCTGAACACAATCATTGCTCTCCAGGCGGACCTCGGTCTAAGCATGAACTTGCAAAAGTGTGAGGTGTATGACCCAATGTCTCTAACAACTTCTGTCACATCCTCCTTTTTCCATCATATGAAGACTATTTCAATGATAGATGCTACACTCCTGGGATCGCCTCTTTTCCCTCAAAGTGCCGGGTCGGTGTTCACGGACAAACTCAATTCTATCAATATACTCATTGATCGTCTAAGTGATATTGACTCCCACAGTGCTTTCTACATTTTGAAAAACTGTTTCTCAATACCGAAACTTTTATATCTTTTGCGAACATTCCCATTTTATCAATCCCCTCATTTGTTAATTAGATTCGATGATCTTCAACGAAGTGCTTTAGAGAACATACTCAACTGCTCATTGTCTTCTCGGTCCTGTGATCAAGCTTTTTTCCCTGTCTCAAAGGGAGGTTTGGGTCTTAGACGGGCTACGGACGTGGCACTTCCGGCTTTTCTGGCATCTTCACACGGTGTAGAAGCTTTTCTACGAGATGTTTTACCTGGTTTCCAATCTGATCAGGACAAGCTTGACGCCCTTCATTCTTGGAAAGTAAAGCTTCCAAGTCAAAATGAGCCAGAACATCAATTGAGGTCTTTACAACGTTCATGGGACAAACCATTAATCGACGACAAATTTGAGAAAATTTTGAGCCAAATATCCGACCCAGTAAACAGAAGTCGCTTGCTTTGCGTATCTTCTCCAGACGCGGGTGCATGGTTGAATTCAATCCCAATTTCATGTTTGGGCCTCAAACTCAACAACGAGAATCTGCGAATTGCCATCGCTCTACGACTAGGAGCTCCTGTGTGTTTTCCTCACAAATGCAAATGTGGTGCCGACGTCGATCTTTACGGCAATCACGGTTTGAGTTGTAAACTGAACAGTGGACGAATTATTCGACACAGTGAAGCAAATGACATTATCAGACGATCATTTGCCACCGCCGGGATACCTGCTGTCCTTGAACCTCACGGCCTTAGTCGTGATGACGGCAAAAGACCGGATGGCGTGACTCTGATACCTTGGAAGTCCGGTAGAGCTTTAATGTGGGATTTCACATGCGTGGATACACTCGCCACTAGCAACATCCCAAATTCAAGACAAGGTGGAGGAATTCTGGCATCGAAAGCAGAAGATAAGAAGCGACGGAAGTATGAGAGTCTAGCTCATGATTTTTGCTTTTGTCCTTTTGCGATGGAGACTCTCGGAGCATGGGGAACTGACGCTCGAGCCCTCGTGAGGATGCTCGGAAGAAGAATAAGTGAAGTCACCGGAGAGACCAGAGCAACTCAGTTCCTGAAGCAACGTCTGAGCTTAGCCGTTCAAAGGGGAAATGCAACTAGCATTATGTCATGCATACCTCGATCGAGACCTCTTAGTGAAATTGACTATGTCTTGTGACTTTTAAATTTACTCTGCCTGTAAAAAGAACTTGATTATGTATTTTCAAAATAAAAGCATTGGCTCAATGAGAAAAAAAAAAAAAATAGAAAGTAGTGAATAGAAGAATGTAGAACTCACTTCAGAATTGCAGTTATAAATAGATAAAACGGAGAGACGGAGAACGAGGTCTGCTATGCACCAAGAATAATTCAAAAATGAGTGAAGAACGGAGCTCTACAACTTCTTTATATATGATTCTAACAAAGGAACCATGAACAAAGACCGGATGTCATCATAACATCACATTGGTATAGAAAAACAAACTGTTGAATTCAAACAAATCTAAACAGCTGATATATTTTAATGATGAAATAGAAAAGTGCCATCAAAGTCTTTGATGCTAGAGTGGTACATGTAACCGCGAAGTTAAGCCAATTAACATGTGATGAAGATGGATTCCCTGCAGTTCTAAACATTTAAAATTCTACTTAAGTTAAGGATTTCATCTAAATTCAAATAATAAAGAAAAAGTGAGTTTTAAGAGTGAAAAAGTTTTAAGAAGTTAAATCCAGACTGCATCATGAAACGCGCAAAAATCGAAATTTGAATTTCGCGCCAAATTTCGTAAAATCAAATTTCGCGCCAAATTTCGAAAAATCAAATGTTGCGCCAAATTTAAATTTAATGGTATCTAGGGTTAGGGTTAAGGTTAGGGTTAAGGTTAGGGTTAGGGTTAGGGTTAAGGTTAGGGTTAGGTTTAGGGTTAGGTTTAGGGTTAGGTTTAGGGTTAGGGAAGCAAGAAGAGTATCTATGGCACCCGGAACCCATGGGTAAATAAATTTTTGAGTGCGCGAAGCGCACGAGAAAATTTATTTACCCTATAATCCGAAAAATTTCGAGGGCGCGAAGCGCCCGAGAAATTTTGAGGCCCCCCCCCCGCCGTGTATGAAGTGTATGAAGGTCAAGTCAAAGGTCAAGGTCAAGTTCATGTGGAAGTTTATGCATTATGGTCATTTCGAGTGATCAAACTTTAACTTTGAAAATTTTCAAAAACTTGAAAACTTAGTTATTTTTGAGAAAAAACTTAGAATTTTTCCAGTTGCATACACTTGCATACAACAAGGATTTTTTCATTGAATAGGTACATATGCTATATCATTCGAATGCTCTTTTCATGCTGATTCTAATGGTGTATTGTATGACACATGTATGACACCATCCGAAGCAGCTATAGCCCTTTGAAAGATAGATAGAATTTAGTTGAGAAACTTAGAAATTGAAATTATAAATTTTTTCTTCCTGCATACACTTGCATACAACAGGGATTTCTTCATCGAATGGGTACATACCTTATATCATTAGAAAGGTCTTTTCATTCTCTAGCTGATGATGTATTGTATGCAATATGTATGATATCATCCTAAGGTGAAAAAAGCATTCAAAAAACACTGTAAATCTATTCAAACTTTCATCCAATTTGACTATCATTTGAATTACACATTAATATTCATTTCAAATTTGTTCTAGTACGTTCGGTGCTGTTTCAAAGTCTCAAACAAGTGATTTGAAATATATATCCTCCAAATATTAAACTTAGAAATACTTATAGGTAGCTATTTCAGAGATGAATATATCTATCCCCAGTTCCCATTCAAATCCTATTAGAAATTCGATTTGTGAAATTATAAAAACAAGATTGTTCATTTATGTAAGTGTTATTAAAGATAAAAATTACATATTGTCAATATTGGGGAAAGGAATCAGTCTCTTCAGGTCAACTCGAACACATACTCTTGTCTTTTTGGGGGCACCAGGGCAGCGGCGAGGCGTGGCAGGATCCATTATGCTGAACTCCAGCGCAGTTGTTAAATTCCGTTCTTCAGGCTCTAATCGCAGACATATCCGCTTCATGTTTGTTTTTCGTGGAGCATTTCGAACCTGACTTCCACTACGTGTCTTGACTGTTATAACAGCTTCCACCGGTGTTTCGATGATACTCCTCTGTAGTACCAAACTTTCATCTTCTGATGATATTGGATCAGGAGTTACAGGTCCTCTTACGAACACTCTGGGTTCGCATGGCGATTCCGTCCTTTCAACAGGAGAAGCGGGAGGTGCTGTGACACGTTCCATTTTAAATGTGATTAGAATAATATAGATAAAATAGCTATGGTACTTGAGGATTAGAACCTTTGATAAGAATTGGTACACAACTAGGACTTATATACTTTTCAAACAAAGGAATTCCCAACAGCCAATCAGAGAGGTTCCGATTTTCCCTAAAGGGATATATAAGGATGTAATTGTTCCAATTAAGCAAGTTCTAATCCTCGTGACTTGAGTAGACATTAAGAATCTATTACGAATCTATTTCATGATGAGTACCCAGAAACAACTGTTCTGTTACCAAAATGAAAGTCAAGTAATTATGGGTGGATCGTTGGATGCGAAGGTTAATTTGTGTTGCGGATGCAAAGTGGAACTCTGGAAGACTTTAACAGTGACAGCACTCCAAAGGAGAAAAGGACTGTCGGCGAAGTGCCCTATACACGAGTGTGATCACGACTTCACAAACAATGCAACATTCCTCGAATGGGCTGAGGACTTCTTGAAGTTAACAGAGTCCCCCGAGGGACGTGACTTACCTTCTTTCATTTTTTATGGTTAATTACACTTACATTGTAAACCTCTTGTTTTCATTTCGCAAATTCTGTAAATGGGATTCTGATTAGTAAATAATAGAACATTCATAACATAATTTCTGATCTGTAAACGCATTATGAAAATAAATAAAATTGTCATCATAGTCACAATGGCCACAATTGTCGCATTCGAGCAAGCAGTCTCAAAACAAACACCTGTTTAAGTACCGAAAACGATGTTCGCATCCCTATTCTAATTCACATACACTAATTCAATTTCGGAACAAGCCGTTCCGAATCATTGAGTATGATCTCAATTCGCCTATCAATCGGAACGCGGTTCCTATTTACATGTTCCTATCCATGTTCGCATCCATTCGCAATTCGGAACATGTTCATATCCATGTTCGCATTCGCAATTCGGAACATGTTCGCATTGGCAATTCGGAACACATGTTCCAATCCATGTTCGCATCCACTATCAGTGCGTCCGCAATTCTAACTACTAGCGATGTTGCTCCTGATGGATACATATTTCACCGGATGGATGAAAAAAGTACCTTGTCATGGTCTTGGAGTTTATGCCAAGACAAGCCTTCCATTGAGAAGACTTCGTAGCTGAGAGGATCCAAAGCATGAGTATCTTGCCTTCATTGCGCCGCTACAGAAAACCACTCTTCTTTTGTTTTTCCTGTACCCCTCTCCATCAACCAATGCGGACATTTTCAATGCTTTGGTCAGGCAGCCGAGGATTTCGCTGTCACTTAGTCAAATTGTCAGTTGACCTTCCAGAGTGCCTGACCGAGCTGGGGACACTGGATATCCCCTTGACCTGCTTCTCATCTCAAATCCAACTTGGTTTTTCACACGAGGTTACTTTTCCCCTCGGCACGTCTGATCACTTTGCTATCAAAGTTTCTGGCAAACAAACTTGCTCCACACCGTCTGCGCGTTTCCATTGAACAGTTTATCAATTGTCCAAAAACATACTGGTGTGGCTACCGCACTTTTCCTAGTCAAGTTCAAGCTTAGAATTTGATTCTGAGTGAGAACGTCCACAAGTCGGCGCAACAACTGACAGACTGGCTTCAGATACCGATGTCTGCCTACATTCCTCACCGTACTTTCCCAATACCGCCCCACTCCCAACCTTGGTTTACACCAGAATGTGCAGCTGCAACCTGCCAGCGTGACCACTTTTTCCATAAGTATAAGCGTGACAGTACCGCTGGCATTCTTGAATTGTACACAACCGCACGTAGAAATTGCTAGGAAGGCATACATTAGGCCAAAAGCCGTCACGATTTCTATGTACGGAAATCCATTGCTACCCAAAAGCATGGCTCTAAGGACTTCTGGACGATTTACAACAGTGTCACCAATAGGAACAAATCCTCCATCCCAGCACCTCGTCATACCGAAGTCAATATTTCTATGGCGACAACCTCAGCAGACAAAGCCGAGCTTCTTTGCAAGGAGCTTGCGAAGAATTCAACATTGGACGATGTAGGTAGAATTCCACCTCCAATTCCCACGCGCACTGATGAGACAGTCAGTGCTCCTTCCGTCACAGTCCGTAACGTCAAAAAGATCATCGCAGGTCTCGATAGCTTCAAGTCTATTGAACCAGATGGCATCCGGGTTTCGGTCTTCAAGCATCTCTCGCCTGAGGTTTCTTCACTTTTATCCAAACTTCAGTAGATGAGTATCCACCGGTGAGTTTCCCTCTTGTTGGAAAGTAGCTTGACAGACAAGGTGAGACGAGCTCAACGCATTGGTAGTCTCTATCGTGACAGCAGCTATCTTTCACCAGGAACTGTCTGCTATCTTTACAAGTCCACTATTCGTCCTCTGATGGAGTGTTGTTGTCATCTGTGGGTCGGCGCCCCACGAACGCATCTTGACCTCCTTGAACGGGTTGAGAAACGTGTCAAGAATCTTATGGGTGAAAAACTTACTAGCAAGTTTCAGCCGCTCTCCGTCAGACGGGATATTGCTTCACTCAGTCTCTTCTTTAGATACTATTTCGGCAGCAGCTCTGTAGTAAATGAGTGTGTACCCAAACCTAGAATCATTTCCAGAGCACACGCAGAGCGGATGCACTCACATGCTATCATGTCAGCTTAGAACGCGTACGTGCAGCTTCTTTGTTCGCACGTCACAGCTTTGGAATCACTTTCCCTAGACCACTTTCCCTGACCAATACAATCTTGATACTTTCAAGAGGCGTGCGAACAGGTTTCTGATGGAGACAACTTAATCAGGTTAGAGGATCTGTTTTATTCCTTTTAGTTATTTAAATTAATACAATTTGTTGCTGTTTCATTGAGGAACCCCTAGGTTTGTTCATAGCTCATAGCTGTGCCAGAAGTCAAAATTCTAAAAAAATCGCGACAACAAATTTCAGTTGTGCTGTCACATGAGTTTCACTCCTTCCAAAAGAAAAGTTCGCAAGTTCAGAAGTGGGGGATTTTACATGCTGATTTTTTGCGGAGCACATCTAAAAATATATATTTTGATAGTTCGATCGCTTTGCTGATGCTTATTAGGCCCTCGGGACGGAATTCGTTGGTTATTCGACGAAATTTAATGAAAATATTCGAAATTTGATGTATGGTCTGCACTTAACACATTTTACAGTCCTAATTGTTTTCACCTCTAGATTTTATCTGACAGAATTTTGGATAGAAAATTCACTATACAGGGTGAGTAAAAAGTAATGCCCGATCTTTGCACAGTAATCTGACTTGAGAGTCAGTGACAATGTTGAATTGGAAATCGACCATGATTCAGATGAACCATGAATTTCATGATTTCACCGGGGATATGCGATAAAAGATAAGAGAGACATCAGTATTTGCATATTAAATCAGGTAGCTGAAACCGGGCGTTACTTTTTACTCACCCTGTATATTAAAGTCAAACTCATAGAGTAAGTATTTGTAGGTAGAGTGTCGACTCAAAAAGTATCTGCATACAGCGAAAATTTTTATATGAAAAGATTCAGTTTTTGCGGAGATTACGTTCCTTCGGTCCAAAAAATAACTTCAGCAGTTTTGAAAAAGCAAAATGTTTGCCAATTTATATACTACCGACATAACGCCCCTTTATAAGTAATATGAGACAAGTTGGATATCAAAAGGAATGAATATCGGCTAACAAGCATCTTAATTAAGCGGAAATTAAGCTGATTATCAAGGAAATTTCATGAACTGCATTATAATGCAAGCATTAATGAAAAAGTCGAGATCTTAATGTGCTTTCTTGGCTGAAATCTTGTTTTTAATTCAATTTTCATCGGCATGATTTTATAAATTTTATGATTCGCTAAATTTATGTTTCATTTTTTGAATCTGAATAGTGATGTGGAACCATTTTCATCTTTTAAAGTCAATTGAAATCATTGTCTTTGATTATGTTATTTTGCTCTACCAGGTGCAGGCTGCTTGTGATATGATCACGTTTAAGAAGATTCTCTTGAGGTTCAGCATCAAATCAATAGCAGGTCATCGAGTTGCATATTTAGCAAACATTACCTCTCCGAGGGTGCATTGACACAGAAGATCTATAAAATACCATTATTCATTCTGCATTGCTATCATGATCAGTCAATTCCGTGGTAATTTCCTCAAAACAGCAAAAATTTGCATATCTCACATTTGGTAGCAATATCCAACTGTATTCACCTCGAGTTCGTTAAATATAATCGAAACTATACACATCTGGGAATAAATAAATGCGGAGTTACCACTATACCTAGTACACTTAGTTACTTACCACACTTACACTTACCACTTAGTATACGTAGTACACATTAAGTTTCTATCAGTTGAATATGTTAGATAATTAAAATCAGAATAATAAAATTCGGCCAGAACTGTAATACATCTTAAAATATGAAATGCTAAAATTTTAGTTTAAAATCAGATTCTACACGTTTTTACTTAGAAAATGCAACTTACAGACAGTTTCAAGATTTGGCTCCACGATTAAGCAGTTGAAAAGGCTCTTTCACAAGGCACACTTTTCGCTGTCATTCTCTATTAGAATTCAGCTACCAATTTCATTACAGATCTTTGGCATTACCCATTTTGTTCTCTTCCTTGTGGTCTCTGTGGCAAGTGCTTGGCCTAGCGATCTTTCGGTTCGGAGGTCGAGCCCCGAAAATGTCATTGGAAGTCGGTAGGAAGGGCATGCGGGCCAAAAGATCACAACTTTCCTGATTAAAGTCTGAATATGTCAGAACCGTCCATGCATCCGGTATGGGGGAGTAGTGACGTTAAAGCAACATTCATTCGAAACCATTTACCTTCCTACCCAACATGGATGAAACAATTGACGTTGAATGGTATAAATATAATAAATCTTCTTCGATGTTAGTCTCGCGTTGCTGCAGGGTCCGCTCTCTGGTTCTTTGTTTCCACCTCTGTCGGTTGTTGACTTAGTCCTGATGAAGACTTGTCGCTAACAGGTCTTGGTGAATGGCGTCGATCAATCATGCTTCGTCCGGCCTCTTGGTCTTCCCCCGGGGACGTTGAGATTAAACGAGTTCTTGGCTGTTGTTTCTTCGCTGGCACGTAGGAGATGGCCGAACCATCTCAGTCGGCATTTTCTCCGTTATCGGCACTACGCCGTAGCGTATCTGCATATCTTCGTTGCGGATGTGGTCGCCCTGTGTGACAACGGCAATTCTGGGCGCCATCTTTGTCTACATGGCCAATTTCTACTCCTATTCTTTCGTTATGGGCGAGCACTCGGAACTGTAGACGGCAACAGGTCGCACAATTCTCCTGCAAATCTTGGACTTCAGATGGTCATTGATCTTGCGGACACACAGAACGCCGGTGCAGCTACGCCACTTGTAGCAAGCAGCACTGGTGCGAGTGTTTACTTCATTTTTGATACTGCCATCGTCACCAATCATTAAGCCGAGATATTTGAACACGTTCACCTTCGCAAGGTTTTTCCCGTCTACTTGGAGGGTCGAAGTGTCGTCTTTGTCGGAAGTCAAATATTCCGTTTTATTGGTATTAAGACGAAGTCCATACTGTGAGAGCCGATCATTCCAAGCTCGGACTTGCTCTTGTAAGTCATCCTTGCTCTCGGATGCCAGCATCACGTCGTCTGCGTACAAGAATGTCCACGGTATGGGTGACTGGAGGTCCCTTGTTACCACGTCCATTATAATGATAAACAACAGAGGGGACAACGCTGACCCTTGGTGTACTCCAACTGAACCGGTGAATTCCTTCGACGTTCCTGCAGCTGATCGTACCCTGCACTTTGGTTCGTCGTACAGCAGCGCTACCCAGTTGACCAGCTCCTCGGGAACACCATCAGATCTGAGTGCGTACCAGATGGTCTTGCGTGGGACGCGGTCAAAAGCCTTTTCCAAATCAAGGAAAGCGATATGTAAAGACTTTGAATTTTCGGCATGCTTCTCCGCCAGCTGACGAATCGCGAAGATGGCATCTGTTGTCCCACAATTTTTCACGAATCTGCACTGATTTTTCGACAGCATGACGATTTCTCTCAGTCTGCGCTGGATTACACGCTCCAGGATAAATAAAATAATTAGACCTTCGTTATTGAATCTGAGATAGCCTACATTGAATGAGTCAATCGGAATATTTCTATCTATCATCTCTTACGAATCAAAGCATGTATTGTAGAATGAGCACTACTCAAGGGAAAATAAGTATTCTTCAATTGATTTATGGTAGAGAAGATTGTTGTGTCAGAATAGGCTATGCGTAAAATAAGTGCTCGGAATAGTTATGATATTGATAGGCCAAAGCCTACATTAGCCATTGTCTTGCTTGAGTCATCTCATTTCCATCTTTCAGACTCCTAACCGACAAGAAGATTGAGGATGAGGAGGATGCTATGGAGGTCATCAGAATTCTACACGACATGGGCGTCACGACGGTCGTGCTCAGCAGCACCGAGCTGGGCAGTTCTGATGATCTCGTGGGATTCGCAAGTCAACGTCAATCCGGTGAGCAGCTGATTGAAGGACATGTAAGGGAGATGAAGATTTGACCGAGTTAAAGAGCATCTCACTGACTATAGCATAGCTTTCGTAGCTTTCCTTTCTAAAATGTTTGACTATCGCAGTTTTCCTGATACCGAGGCTGATTTTGACTTAATGGAATTCTTTATCTTCAATTTCATGGACATCTTTGATGATTTCTACATGTCCCATGCACGCCATTTCACAATTAGTCAATCCAGTTGTGGATTACTAAGAAATTTACTATCTAGTCAGGGACTACTTCGAATCGCATTGAAGATGTATTACTTTTCAAATGACAGCCTAAGTTGTCGGCGCTACAGGCGATGTAGGCTGATCAATGCAATGATCACAGCATGTCAAGTTTGAGATATCTACGAGTCCAAATTACAGATCATAGGAATCACCTCAATGCCCTTTTCACTGGAAATGCGAAGATGGACGGTGAAGTGCTCCTACCTCAATGGTGTTATATAGCAAATTAGACGGCCTTAATCATGCAATTAAGGCCGTCAAATTGGAATTGGAGATATATGAACAACTTTCATGGAAAAATCACAGGTTGAATATCGACTGACAAGCCTACTTACTCAGTAACAATGGCTGTGTGAAGGCCGTTAGGCTATAATGTATGCTATAGATATATTTCAGAAGAGGTTCATAATTTTTATAATTACATGTATCTCTAAACTCGGATATCTCTAAGTCTGTATCTTGATATATCACAAAATTTTGATGAACAATTTTCCGTTGTTACTGAGTAAGTAGGGTTGTCAGCCGATATTTCACCTGTCATTTTTCTATGAAAGTCGTTTACATATTTCCAATTCTAAATTAGACGGCCTTGCATGATCGAGGCCGTCTAAATTGTTATGTAATACCATTGGGGTAGGAGCATTTCACCATCCATCTTCGCATTCCCAGTGAAGATGGCATTGAGTTGGTTTTTGGACTCGTAGATATCTCAAGCTTGACGTATTTTAATGTTCTGAGCTGCATAGGCTATTAGGACGAGAGCTACTGACACTTCCTTCCTAAATTTGCGCACAAAGGGCTTAATAGAATGGATTTGAAGATCTTGAAGCGCTGAATACAAAAATCAAATTCTGAAGTGTCACAGCCAGTCGCTTTCGGTTATAGGTAAGGTTGAAGTATTCCCATTGATATCCAATGGTAAAAGTCAAGAAATATCTATGGATTGTGAAACACTTGGCAATTTTCCTACATTTTCTTTTACAGAAAATAAATTATTTATCAGAATGCCATGAAACTTGAAACATGATTGAGTTCAAAACATCAACTTCGATATAAAAGTTGAAGTGAGTCACATGAAAGATTCAGTTTTTTGATGTTTGAGAGCCTCTACAAAATGATTAAAATCGCCAAAATTAAGTCAAAACATGAAATTTACTCATTTTGTAGAAGCTCTCAAACATCAAATACTGAATTATGTGACTCAGTTCAACTTTTATATCGAAGTTGATATTCTGAACTGAATCATATTCCAAATTTCATGGCATTCTGATAAATAATTTCTTTCCGCAAAAGAAAATGTGCGAAAATTTTCAATTGTTTCACAATCCATAGATATTTCTTGAATTTTACCATTGAATTCCAATGGGAATCCGTTAACCTTACCTATAACCGAAGGCGACTGGCTGTGACACTTCAGAATTTCAGCGTTTCAATATCTACAAATCCATACCATTAAGCCCTTTGAGCGCGAATTTAGGAAAAAAGTATCTCTCGGACTACATGTAGAAAATTATCACAGATTTGAGTCTTTTAAAGATCAAAATCTTGGATTTTTGATGTCATAAATTTAGGTTCAGTAACAATGCATACAGGGTGTTCGCAATCTTCTTACGGATTTTTGTTAGCAATATTACGGTGTATACCACTGCATATTGAAGAAAGTTGTCGGATAAATGAACTATATGCAAGTAAGCTTGCACTCGACGACAAGTTGCACTATCAATGAATAAATTTGAGTTTTATTTCAATAGATATAAAATCAATCACATGGAATATCAAATCTGGCGTTACGCGCCGACGATTTAGGCTGCCATTTTAAAGATAATACTTCTTCATTGATAGAAAAATGACAGGTGAAATATCGGCTGACAAACCTACTTACTCAGTAACAATGATGCCTGTACTCGTCCATGATCTAGCCTGGTCAATTTTGCTTCATCACAGACAGTCAATAAGCTATCCTTTAACACGGGTGAAGGCCTCGGGAGTTTCACTTAATTCTAAACATCTTATTTTCTGGTTAAAATTTCTAAGTCATCCTTTAACCTTTACTAAGAAACCTTCTAAATATCTATGGCAAATGATTAAATGAGTGCTCATTCACCTGCTCATTCATCTGCTCTTATCATCTGCAACAAACGAGCAGCCTTCTCAATATCTCAAGATAGAAAAGACACTCAAGATGTAATCAGCATCTGATTGAAGGAGGCAGCAGCAAAGTTGTCCTTCACTCCACAATGGTTTGAACCCAGGTCTCCCGGACGAAGAGCAGACGGTGAAGCGCATGTCCACAATGCTGCATGATAAAATTACATCACGATTGGATTTCCCTATTGATCGAATTCCTCATTATCACTTTTTGATGTTACAGATGGTCGTTGTAGGCGTGTGCGGATGATTATTCCTCGAGTAGACACGGATTTCGTCGGAACAGGAGACTTATTCACCGCACTCTTTGTCTCTTGGTTTCACAAGCATCCGAACGACCTCAAAGTGAGTGATGCAGCATTGAAGAACATGATCAGATGATCAGACCATTTGCTTCATTTCTAGATCACCTGCCAGAAAGTTATTGGGACAATGCAGCAAGTGTTGCGGAAGACATATGAGCGAGCTATCAGTAAGTGCATTCGAGATCTATTACTCAAGACCCCGATCTCTGTGACTTTCTTAACTGTTCATAGACTGTGGAGCAGTCGGGACGCGACAACCAGTTTCAAAGAAAGGTTCTGACTCATCTCTTCCATCTAGTTTAGATTTTTGAAACAATGACAAGCAAACATGCTGTTAATTTTGTGATGCACAAATTAAAATGCTAAGTGAATTTCATAGGGTATTCAGTATTCACTAAATATAGTGCGGATAAATATTCATGCATACCTGTGTATAGAGCGCTTTTTGGTACCCGTGCCAGGCCTATCCGTGCCTGTGACGAAGTTTCAATCGACCTGTACCCATTTGTAAATGGTACATGTAAAGTCTCTGCAAGTACCAGCCCGTGCCTTGTGGTTGCGGATATACCCGCAGATCAGTATACTGCTTCAATGCATAAAGATTGCAGAGTGCCAGTTCGCCTTGGCATGGAAAAAAAGGATCTCCCCAGACTTCTTGGAGCCGTAGACGCCTACGACTGCTAATTCTCATACGATGATGAAAATCATCCCGGCAGCCATTTATAATAGAATATAATGCTTAATCTCAAATTATTAATTGAAGTAGTCCTAATGAGGACTGATGACGTTATTTACGCCTAAAGTAATTTTCATGCTTGATTTGTTCAAGTGTGAGGACATCTTTCTACTTCAATGCACTACAAATATGTCATCGAAGTTAGTGAAAGTATCAGGAATTCTTTTTAGCGAGGAAGCTTGCTATTTGACCGTCATTCATTTTAGTGAATGCACTTTTTGTAGGCACGTGATGGAACATAATGGTCACCATCATATAAAGGGTTCAAAAGAAAAGATTCTTCGGGTACTTCCAAGCGATTATTATTGCGTGTGCGACGTTTCGCCCCAAAGGCTTAATCATGCACGAATGAAGATGTACAGCACAACATTCACATCATACGACCGAAGAAAATCGATAAAGAAAATTATCACGTGAGCACATGTTAAGGTTAAAAATTCTACTGATAACAAAGATTAAAAGTACCATAAAAATTAAGAAAATCTTGAGGCGGATGTGCAAAAGTTCATATGGTTGAAAGATTCTTGTCTGTTCATAGCTTGGTTACCAGCATCATTGATGTATCTGCTTTCCAAGCTCCTTCTCTTCACATAACCTTTCAGATTTCGGTGCACGATCTCCCATTCAATATTCATTGAATGTCCTTTATGGTCAGAAACAAAGTGTTCCTTCACTGCAGAGGGATTACTCGACATTACGTGTTCCTTTATGCGCGTCCCTACCAATCTTGATGTCTCACCGATATAGTATTTCGAGCACAATTTGCAGGTTATCTTGTATATCAGGTTTTTCTCAAAACAGGAATCTTTCTCTTTTTTAGAAAAGTTACATGCACAGCAATCGGCAGAGCATTGAGGCCTTTCCTTAGGGGGGTGGAATCTCCGTTTTAAGCTGCTTCCGGAGTCGTACCAAATGTTCATCAGGTCATGTACACCTGTTCTTTTCATCAAGCTGGATATCTTCCGTTTCAAGACTTCATCAATGAAGGGGATTTTCATGTGGATTTTCTTTTCTTTATCCTTCTTCGATTTAGGCTTGTCTCTAGATCTTAGCTTTCTGTATGTCTTTTTGATAAATGGCAATGGATATCCATTTCTCACGAATTTGTTAAAAATCAAATCGATGGAATAATGACGGTTTGCTTCGGTTGTGGACCGTCTCTCTGCTCGAATTAGTTCCCCGATCAATATTCTACGTTTTTGAGAAATAGGTCCTCCCGCATTCCAAGGGAAAATGCAGCCACTGTTTATCTCCTTCGTGTAAAGTCACGAGGAGAACGTATTGTCAAAAATTTGCTGTATTTCACAGTCGAGAAAGGGAAGATAGCCGCTGGTTCTCGGTTGGTCTATGGTAAATTGTATGGCTTTGGAGACGGAGTTGCACGTGTTCAACAGTTCCGCAGAGGAGATCTCTGCTGGCCAAACAATCCAAACGTCATCAATATACCGTTTCCATATAGTGTCAGGGGGTAATTGACTCAAAATACTTCTTTCCACAAAATCCATGTAAATTATAGCCAATTGAGGGGCTATGGAATCTCGATGGGAAATTCCATAGCCCCTCAATTGGCTATAATTTACATGGATTTTGTGGAAAGAAGTATTTTGAGTCAATTACCCCCTGACACTATATGGAAACGGTATATTGATGACGTTTGGATTGTTTGGCCAGCAGAGATCTCCTCTGCGGAACTGTTGAACACGTGCAACTCCGTCTCCAAAGCCATACAATTTACCATAGACCAACCGAGAACCAGCGGCTATCTTCCCTTTCTCGACTGTGAAATACAGCAAATTTTTGACAATACGTTCTCCTCGTGACTTTACACGAAGGAGATAAACAGTGGCTGCATTTTCCCTTGGAATGCGGGAGGACCTATTTCTCAAAAATGTGGAATATTGATCGGGGAACTAATTCGAGCAGAGAGACGGTCCACAACCGAAGCAAACCGTCATTATTCCATCGATTTGATTTTTAACAAATTCGTGAGAAATGGATATCCATTGCCATTTATCAAAAGACATACAGAAAGCTAAGATCTAGAGACAAGCCTAAATCGAAGAAGGATAAAGAAAAGAAAATCCACATGAAAATCCCCTTCATTGATGAAGTCTTGAAACGGAAGATATCCAGCTTGATGAAAAGAACAGGTGTACATGACCTGATGAACATTTGGTACGACTCCGGAAGCAGCTTAAAACGGAGATTCCACCCCCCTAAGGAAAGGCCTCAATGCTCTGCCGATTGCTGTGCATGTAACTTTTCTAAAAAAGAGAAAGATTCCTGTTTTGAGAAAAACCTGATATACAAGATAACCTGCAAATTGTGCTCGAAATACTATATCGGTGAGACATCAAGATTGGTAGGGACGCGCATAAAGGAACACGTAATGTCGAGTAATCCCTCTGCAGTGAAGGAACACTTTGTTTCTGACCATAAAGGACATTCAATGAATATTGAATGGGAGATCGTGCACCGAAATCTGAAAGGTTATGTGAAGAGAAGGAGCTTGGAAAGCAGATACATCAATGATGCTGGTAACCAAGCTATGAACAGACAAGAATCTTTCAACCATATGAACTTTTGCACATCCGCCTCAAGATTTTCTTAATTTTTATGGTACTTTTAATCTTTGTTATCAGTAAAATTTTTAACCTTAACATGTGCTCACGTGATAATTTTTTTATCGATTTTCTTCGGTCGTATGATGTGAATGTTGTGCTGTACATCTTCATTCGTGCATGATTAAGCCTTTAGGGCGAAACGTCGCACACGCAATAATAATCGCTTGGAAGTACCCGAAGAATCTTTTCTTTTGAACCCTTTATATTATGGAACCGGGTACGTGGAGGACTCGGCCTCAGGGCCATATCACTCACCATCATAGTATAGTGGCCAGTGATAGCGATCATAATAAGATTTCAGATAGCATTTTTTTATTTCAAGATTTGTTTCACTCAAGTCTTTTTGGAGGAAGAAATCTTATTAAAGAAAAATGTGCACTCGATGATGTAATAATGTCGAGGCTTTACATCCTAATATTTTCATTTGTCATCGACCAGATTGATATAGGCTGCCCTCATCAACAGATATCCAACTCTGTAATTAACATGAAATTTTAACAAACCAAAACCATCATGTGATAGAGAATTAAGTGGAGAACAAGAATATCCAAAGCTTTTGCATCAAAAGCTAAGATGAAATTCTCAACTTTTTTAATTAATTTTTGACTGCTTTCAATAGATTCATTGCAAAAGCTTTGGATATTAGGATTCTCCATTAAATTCTATATTTCCTTTGAATTTCTTAAAATTAACGTTGATTTCAGAGTTCAATATCTGGTTGAATATCCGTCGCACATTTCATACGTAAAACATGACTTTCGGCAGTTTTTGATTTTTTAGTCCCTCCCTATATACTTCACCTTGTATTGATTGTGTGGATGCTTTAATTGTAGTCAGTTGATAGCTCATCTCAATTAGAGTGCAATTAATTCAGTCCTGTAGGCTCCTCGAGCTCTCTCTCCAACTTCTGGCAAGAAGTAGTAAACATTTCCATAACCGATAAGAGTTTTCTTCCTAGGAAAATCGATTTCTTCACAAGATGCTGTCCTGATACTTGAATTTTCAATTTCAGAAAAATTGCCATCAAACACTCGCCCTACTCGGCGTGACGTTGAACTGCCGCTGGTGAAGTGTAAGAGAGATATAGAGGACCCAATCCTTCATTCCGGAGTAGAGATAATTGAATGAGGAGTTCTGTGAGAGACACGAAGATCTCTCCTAAACTGTATTTACCAATCTATCGAAGAATTCGATGATTGAATGTGATGAAGCATTTTCTCATTGAATTCTTAAACAGAACTTTAGTGCGCCAATTATGAATGTGTGAATGAATAAAATCAGCATTTTTACATTGTGTTTTCTGTCGATCATATCTGTGAGAAATTTATATTTCCTTGCATAACCGGAGGAAGATAAATAAAAGCAGGATCTTGGCTTTCGGAGGGGCCTTTTTATTCCTGTTTAATTAGAGCAAAGACAATCAAATCTCTCTGACGGACCAGGACAACAAGCGAAATAATCATCAATCGTTCATGGACGGATCGATGGAAATTTCCATAATCTGCGTTGATGGAGGTTGATTAAATAGTTCCTGTACTTTCACGGTTTAATCGATTTCCACCTCATAATATTTGTGTATTGAACTCCTTAATTTTTGGTAAAAGTTTAGTCTCCAACAAACTCCTTGCAATTCGTCAAAATTATCATCAGCTATCATGAAATTGATCACTGAAAGGATAATTAAGAGATGTAAAAAAGATAGAACACATGCTTATCACTTTGATAGTTATAGCCACTAGGAGCAACTTTGCAGCATCATTGTATAAGCCCGACTTCTTTGTGAGATAATGCAGGTAGAACATTCTTCATAACTACCGGGTGTCCCACAAAGATTCCAGGGATCGCAATTATCCGGCTTTTGTGAAATTAGTCTGACGTAAATATTTCAAATTTATGCATTCAAACCTCAGATTTCCCGTTTTTTCTTGGGTATAATTAGCGATCTCTGGATATACCCGTAAATATTTGACTTTCTAAAATACAGATATGCTAGTAAATTGCTTGTCTCAACCACGCCAAATCTTATTTCAATCGAGAGAAAAATTTTTAATAGTCTGTGTGTCGACCATGCACTAGGTGACATATGCCACGCGTAATTACGGAACACCCCAAACATCCGTGGTTAAAGACATTCTATTCTTCTACGCGCTGCACTAAGAGTCAGAAATCATCTGATGGTGTTAAAACATGGGGAATGTCTATGAATACGCGCGGGCGAGCTTTTATAGTTTGCGCGTTGGTTGTCTGCGTTGCCGCTTGGACTACGAATGAACCGCTAAGCATGTTCTGTCTTCCCTGAGCACGAAATTGAGGTCCTATTACATTGTTTAGCCTCTACATGCAGACACATGAAACGCAAAGTCTATATAACAGGACTGCCAACTATACTAACTTATATAACAGATGTTGCAGCAATGTCCCGCATAGCCACGGATGTTTAGGGTCATGTGTAATTACGCGTGATTGAGCGTGGCATGTCACCTAGTGCAGGCATAAATGTGTTCAATTTTTCGCATCATCCACTTCTTAAAGATGCTTATTTCAAATTTATTTAATGTCAGATTTTAAGAAACCGCTTGAGAATTGTGGGGAGTGATTTGACATATAGACACTGATGCTTTGAACAGCTAACAGTTGTTGTGAAAGCCACACAAACTCAACACATAGTAAGACATATTGCTGCAACTTTTCTCTTTTGCCGAACCTGCTGCAAGATGTGAGACGCTATGATAATCATGAGGCTTTGACTAACTGATAATATAAAGAGTAATGGAAACATATAGCAATTAGCGATCACAATATAAAACTATAGTTTCCGCGTTATCATGTAAAGCAACACTTGCACCATTATACAGCATAGGCTCATTCAAATGCACAAATAACAAGATTTCATTTTTTCGCAGTGATTTTTTTGACATTTTCGCAGCTGGCCCGACCACAGAGCCGAAATTGTGGCTATACTCGAATGCGTCACAATGTCCGTGATTTTTCTCAGACCTATTTTTCACCCCGTTTACGCAGTTGCGCTAAGCTCGCGCAAGCGTCGGACCACTAATAATTAAGATTTATAACTAGACCATTCAGTAATAGGCCTATACTATGTTATCTTAAAAACATCAAGAAGATGATTAGAACATTTCTGTAGACTTTGCTGCAAACACTCATCAATTGATTGACAACTACGTTATCCCACTGTAGCCTACCATTCGAGCACGGAACACGGATAAACAAAATATCCTGTTCAAACAATTATTAAGTTATGTTTTTAGTAGCTTGGTTAACTTTGTGGGTAACAATCGCAAGATACCTTGGAAAGACAAAACGTTCAGTTGCATCAACAGTATGTATATTCATACGTATTGTCACTGAAAAATGTAAAAATCGCGTTAATTGCAAGATGTTTAGCATCTGACAATGATTATGATTTTTGTGGTCAACCACATCGTTATATTTCGTTCATGCTGCATTAGTTGCCACGTACATTAAGTACTAAAGAGATACAGCTACAAGTGAATGAATGATATGAGCAGTTAATTGTCAGCCTCCAGCTTCCCTTTGATCATTTGTTCGAGTTTCACGGCATCAGCAGCAAACTTGCGAATTCCCTCAGATAATTTATCGTTGGCCATTTCATCTTCATTCATCATCCAACGGAACTGAGACTCATTCAGAGATATTTTCTTTGCATCGCTGGTCCGTGCTGTTGAAAAGAAAATACTTGGAAATACATCATAACAGAAGCTTGGATCTGTATGAAAATATCGCAACATTGAAAAAATCGCTCATGAAAATATCGTAAATAAATTCGAATAGCCTGCATACAGAAGGTGAAAATCATGCAATCATTTTGTGATAACAATTGTCATCTAACCTTTAGAAAATGATGATATCTATGTTTCCCTCGCAGTCAATCATGGTATCTCGCTACAGTACACTGATTTGAACAGATTCTCAAGCAACAGCCACCGGAGTCCAACTCCAGCGTGCAGCTGAAAAATTAAGTCCTCACCATTAGTTAACTTTGTGGTAAAAACGATTGACAGTTTCTTGTTGTCATTATCATTATTTCCTTCCCTTAACAAACATTTGATATTTTCCTTTCAACTTTCTATTCCAAAATTCTCCTTCACCCTGAACGAGCGCCAACATCTGTTACACATTCTGTAAGTATGATGGCGTCCATACAGAACCCTCAAATTCGTTATTTCACAGAAGTGCCAATCACTTAAGTCAACGAGCAACACATTTACAATGCGCTTGTGATCTGATAATCCGTTGTTGGTCATAAGTCTCATCATATGATTTTGGAGGGCTGTTAGTTTCTTGAGAGTTACTCAGGACCTTGATGCATTCTAAGCCGAATCATTTGAATTGAACTTTTTATTTACGTGGCTACTAGAGTCAGCTGCTTTTGAAGATGCCGAGCGCCGTAATGAATAATTTTCCATTTAATAGTAATAGCAGGAGACACAGCAAAAAGTAATCTCTCTCAGCCGAACTAGATTATCTGAGAACTGCGTGTTCATTGAACATGGATCAAACCATTCTCTGAATCTCTGCGATGCAAACTTGATCTCGTCAAACTTCCACATCAAAGTGTGAAGATGGAGAGATCAAGGGATAATGATCATCTCACCTTGGTTCTCATTCAAATAGACTTGTGCGTCGTGTTGGCTGCTACTTAATTTCTCCAATAATGAAGGACTGATAGTGAGTAGATCAGAACCGCAGAGACCAAGAATCTGATTCGTATTCCGAAATGAAGCGCCCATCACTTGTGTCTTGTAATCAAATTTCTTGTAGTAGTTGTAAATCTTGGTGACTGACACGACTCCTAGAAAGAAATTGAAACAAATATTAATATTGAAATAAATTTACATAATCTGAAATCACTTTCACGAACCAGGATCTTCCAAAATTCCGTACTCCTTCTGTCCCGTCTTCTTGACGTACCAATCATAAATTCTTCCGACGAACGGCGAAATCAATGTCACACCAGCTTCCGCGCATGCGATGGCCTGAAGAGAAGAAGAAACCAGTCAGTGACGGTTTTGAATGCAATTTGGATCACAGAGGCTGGAGATCTGGGTTGTTCAGATAGAATGTAGCATTATATCATGAATTTTTAGGGCAGAAATATCAGAAGTTGACGAGGCTGCGTTAGCAACCAAGACTGTCTGATATCTTTGTCCGTAAAATTCATGATATAATGATACATTCTATCTGAACAACACAGATCTATAGCGTCTGTGATCCAGGCTGATCATTCGCAAAATTCATGATGTGATGCTATTGATAAAGATTGAAGAGTGCCAGCTCGTCTGGGGCATTGAATAGAAAGATGTCCTCAGACTTAAAGAAATTCAGTACAACGTACTTAATTAAGCAGTTAAGCCCGAGCCGTACTGAACAGCCATGGGTCTCTGATACCTCTTAGAGGGGAACCCACGAAGGCAGTGGTGGGCAACGCGTGGCCCGCCACCGCTTTTCATATTTAAAGGGGCCCGTTGACATTATCTGATTCGGTGATGTGAAAATGATTCACTCTTATCTCGACCTTTGAGAGATCCTTCTAAGGGTAAGGGATCCTCTTTAGAATTTTCAAGACCATTAATTACTAACTAATTGAGCAATATGATCGCACAAAAATTCATGTTCGACTAATCCAACCATGCTCCTTTCGTAATGAATATCTTCTCGCGGCCATCACTTGTGCGAGTCTATGCTAAGTCGCATGATATTCGATGCCTTATTGAGCATGCTTCACTACGCAGTACACCACGCTTCAATGATCATGTGAATAGGCTATATTAGGGCCTAAGTAGACCTAGTCTGCGTATGAAGGAATCCAACCGCATGATTTTGACACGCCAACATTTTTCCAAATGGTCTTGCTGAATTTCATTTGTATACTATTACACCAATGTATTTTGTACTCGATTGGCACTAGCACGCGACTACCGTTTATGAAGCTCGTGCACGTTTTTTGAAAGCCGTTTATGCTTGGGTGACCTATGTAGGTAGGCCTACATGTAGCATGATTAATCGCAGCACAATCAATTCTATTTTGCACGACATTCAGGCGGAAAGTTGCACTGCACTTTCAAACCGATGAAAAGAAAACATTCAGATGAAACAATGTAATATCAGTCATATCACAAAAAGTCAAATGGTCGTTTAATTACACAAAAGATAAGCTTCCATGATTTGTTATAGGGCTATTTGCTCTTCAATACTCACAGAAATTATTAAACAAATTAGTTGCGTACAATACCGCTGTATACATTTACATGTGGAGTAAGTTATGTTGTTTAAGACGACAACTATATACATGTATATACACGGACACGGTACAGCAGCCGGACTAAATGAAATTTAAACTTCCTTACACCTTTTAAAATCGGTGGCCCGCGAGTCTCTTCGCGGGCTACTCCCTGTGCCCCACTACCGCAACTTGGTTCCCACCACTGCTCTATCAGAGGTCCATGTGAAGAGCCCTTGTATGGCGAAACGCAGCGTCTAGGGCTGCCAACGAATTTTCGTGCTTAATTTGTTCAAGTCTGAGGACATCTTTCTATTCTATGCCCAGGCGAACTGGCATTCTGCAATCTTTATGATCATCAGCCGCACGACAAAGTCAGGAAAAATGTCTCAGAAATTTTTAATTCTTCATAACTGTTAGTGACAGATAATGGAGAGATGAAAAAATCTTTGATTGACTTATTGACGTCTATGAATGTTCACAATCTGGATAGATTTAATTTTCGGATTTCTATCTAAAAACAATTAGAAGTATCAGTTTACCAATTCATTCATTTATGGATTCTCAAGCGGGAATGACGGACGACGGTTCATGGCTATCTCGTACAGTGAGAATGCTAAGTGAAATTGGCGGACATGAAATGGTGCATTATGGCCCTCCAATAACGGCAGAGATGTACTTCAAACTTATTTCAATCATTTCTTTGACTTTCAAAGCCATCGAGAGTGACATACAATATTGATGATCAGCCTGGATCACACACACCGAAGATCGGTGCTGTTCAGATAGAACATGAGCTAGCATCATGACAAGAACGCTAAATTTAACCTCTTGACACCCGATGACGTGCGGTGCAAGTCATGCGGGCACTTGCGCTAATGTTCGACTAGCAGCTGACAACACTGTCCCAACTACCCATGACGTGCACTGTATTATGTTCCCATTAATCACTCAGTATCAGGAGAGATGCGGTTATAAGCGAATCGTGTCTACTGCACGTCATGGGTAGTTGGAGCAGTATAGCAGATTCGGCCTTGGGACTCAAAAGGTTGAACACTGACTTTTCTTGAATATAGAATTACAAAAGGCTATTCTCCGATATTTTGATGCTCGGTGTCCATCAGCAGGTCTACATAGGACCATTGATTGGCATGAATATGTCTTGTAGATATTTGCTGGCCATTGCAGAGTGTTGCATCGAAAATTGATAGTTGGCCTAAGAGGATTTTTTCTGCAACACAAAAACTAAAAGCAAATAATTCACCCAAATTTTCGCTTCCTGATTTTTCAACGATGCTATAACCACTGGATTACAAAGATGTTATTGAATTTCGAGATAATGTGATAGGATGGATCTATAAGTGTGAGACTAGCTGAAGGCAACTATCTTGTTTTTTCACATTTCAGCAATATCTTTGTAATGCAGTCGCTAAAACATCGTTGAAAAATCAGGAAGCGAAAATTTGGGTGAATTATTTGCTTTTACTTGCAATTTTTTATTGTGGCACAAGTGCTCAATGACCCAATTTTCAATGCATGAACACGACCAAAATTTAAATCAACTTTTACACAAAATTGTCCAAAAGGAAGAAATTTGTGAGAACATTTACACCTGTGCGGTGGCTTTTCTGAAATATCACGCAACGAATTTCACATGAACGACAATAGCAGCAAGGTTAAAGCATAGTTCAATTACATTTTCATCTGGATAAGAAATTTTCGCCCGATGATGAATCCAAGTTTGCCTTATCAGGATCAGGCGATTTTTAGCGTCGTAGAACCGCCCCCTTCAAATGTTCGATGTTCCGATGGATAAAGCTTGTGAAAAACAACAATAAGCTAGATATGATTAGTCCCCTCTTTCGAATGGCAGTGCCTATTTTGCATGGTTCGAAGACTTTCACACCATAAATTTGAATTTTCACTTTTTTTGAATCTACATGTATGTATATTTTTTGACTCTTCAAAAATTGTTCATTATAAATAACTGAAGTACTTCTGCAAACTTTTACTCAAGCATGTCCATATGGTGTTGGAAGTACTTCGCATAATATTCTACGCTAAAAAATATCACGACTTATCATTCGTGTTGCATATGTACACGTATACTGTAGATGCACATATACACATGTACATTACATGAACAATTATTATACATGTGCAATATACGCTTACATGCAGCTATTTTGATGTAACTCAAAAATATCACGACAACTCATTTCCGGAATAGTATCTGCATGCACATGTACTCAATACTCATTTTGGGAGATAAGATGAGTGTGTATGCTAACAATCTTTGAATTAAACATTCATGTCCATTATGTAAATATGATACAGAGACATTATATCAATAAAATCAATGCTACTATAAATGAAACCATCAATTTTCTAAAAAATACTTTTAAAAATGACCCTACAGTAAGTCATTTCTGCCCTAATTTTTACTGAAAACTTCAGCATACATACGAACTAAAAGTCACAAATAGTTAAACTTCTATCTGATTTTTTTGGGAGATATAATGGGTCGTTTGCTCGTGTCGTTGTTGCCAACGCATCTGTTGGTGAAGGGCTTGCATGCATATTTCACCGATGGCTTCACCCATTGGTGAACGACCAAACGAAAGCTTTATTTCTCATTTTGCATGCACCCTTATTTTCATTCTGCTTCTCAATGGACATGGTAAGTGTGATCGACATAGCTGATGCGACTGACGATCAAGATTATGTAGTCCAAGTTGGTCGACATTTCAGAGATCGCAGCAACCCCCTAGAAGACCTAGGCGACTCTGAATTTATTTATCGCTTCAGAATTTCCAAAGACTCCGCCTCTTTTTTGGTAGAATGTCTTAATTTCGAGCAGAAATCGTTCGCTTCGACTGCATTGTTGTCGATTCAGAAGCTTGTGATGACTCTGAACTTCTATGCAACGGGAACATTTCAACGTGTTCTGACAGATTTGAGTGGAGTTCATCTTGCAACGATATGTAAGACAGTGCATTCAGCTACAAAACTCATAGGTGAACTGTTGCCTGAGTACATATATTTACGAGAGAATGATACCATATGTAAGACATATTCAACTGTATACCATATGAAAGCTAATGCTCTCCAAGCTGTTTATCACTTCGCTGATGTTCGTCATTTGAAGCGTTGAAGCGTGAGCATATTTCAACCCGCAACTGCTTCTTTTGAGCAACGCATTTGTAATCGCTCAATTTTGATTCTACTATGTTCATGTCGACCTCCTTCAACAGAGACAGAAGATCAATTTTTTCGCTATCTGAAAATCTTGCAGACATGATCTACCTTACAATACCGAGTGTCAGAATGAAATGAAGAGAACAATGGTGGAATGACGATCACATTTTCTAACTGACGTCAAACACCAATAAATCCGTTGGTCAATTACCAACGACACGAGCAAACGAGCCAAAAAGAAGTTGACCGGGCCCCACAGTCCTGATACGGTTAAAACAACATAGCAAGAATGGAAGACGAAATCATACTACTTATCAAAATGCAAGTAAATTTCTCTTGACTAACTTTTTGTAACGGAACTATAGTTCATTGACAACAAATCATTGGTGAATTGGCAATATTCTTCATTAAAATTGCTATTATTGTGCTTAGCATTCCTCAAGATCGGGTACATGTCCCTAGTCAGACATGCGTTAGAATTCTCCTGTGAAAGCGATAAACTTGTATTATGTGGTTGACACTGTCAATTCAAACTTCTTATAACTTCTCAAACTAGAATCATACCTGTGCCATAGAGAACATGAGGGTGAGGTTGCAGTGAATTCCATGATCTGTTTCGAGGACTCGAGCTGCTTGAATGCCTTCCCATGTGGAACTCAGCTTGATGAGAATTCGCTCTTTTGCGATTCCTGCCTCAGCATAGAGATCAATGAGGCGGCGGGCTCGGGAGACTTGACTATGCTCATCAAATGATAATCTGAAAATGAAACTTTGTGATAGAGGAGAAGCATTTCATCATTTTTATCAAGATCAATGTACAAACAGCTTTTCCTGATACCAAAGCGAAGTTAATTCTACTGAAACTCAGTTGAACGAGCTAACCATTTTAGCTGGTAAAAGGCTGCACGTCGGTGCGGATGCGCAGAGGGACCAGGGTTCGATTCTGCCCGAGGAAGTACCACCACACTGTCACTGGAGGCTATTAACCATAACTGAGGTGTGAGTGTGTGACGCTGGCCTAGCCCAAGAGTAAGTATATAGAAGGTAGTGTCGAGTCAAAAAAATGCAGACAGTAAAAAATTTGAGCCACATTGCAGCGGTTTAAAAAATTGATCACTTTGAGTAGCTAAATTTTTGCAAATTATTCCTGTGTTTATCTACTAGCGATTTGGAATTTCTACCATGCTGGCCAATAAATTAGAATAATTTCATCACAGAACGTGATCATATGCGTAAGTAGGTATTCTAGAAAAGAAGGAGCAGCCCATCATAGATATTGAAACATTTTTAGCAGCTTTAATCAGCTTTCAGCTAGCAAAGAAGAAATTTTCGGTAAACATTTTGTTGGCAATCATCTTTTGCTAAACATCTTTTGCCGGCAATACTGCTGCCAATCTTTTAGGCATGTAATCACTCAGACCTCAACCCAATCGAAAATGGGTGAGCTCTTGCAAAGAAAAATGTGTCTGACCTGAAACCAACATCTCTCCCGAATTTGAAGCACAAGATGAAGCTTGTTTGGTGCACCAAGATCACACTGGAGTATTGCGAAAATCTGAATGATTCCATGCTTGGAAGATAGGCGAAGGGAGGGCCAACCAATACTGACCGAAAATTTCTTCTGTATTATAATTTGAAATTGGTGACCTACGTTGTTGAGAAATAAGTACTTAAATATCTGTGATGTGCTACTTCTTTCCTAGAATACCTATATGGTTATATAATCGCATTATGTGATGAAATTATTCTAATTTATCGACCAGCGTGACATATAAGTAGTATGAAACTCATTAGATATCAAAAGGAATGAGCATTAACTACCAAGCACCATATTTAATCGGAAATTGAAGTGATTATCAAGGAAATTTCATGAACCGCATTATAATGTAAGTCCTCATGGAAGAGTGTCATGATGTGTGGAGAGTCACCATGATTTTATGATTCACTAAATTTGTTCCATTTCTTAAATCTGAATAGTGATGTGGACCCATTTACATCTTTATAAGTCAATTATAATCATTGAATGTGATACTTTGCTCGTTCAGTGCCAGGTTGCTTGTGATGTGATCACACATAAGAAAATACTCTTTTTAATAAGGCTAAACATTAAAGCAATAGCAACCAATCGAATTGCTAATTTAACAAACATTAAGTCTCCAAGGTTGTCATGACACGGAGGATTTGTAAAATACTATCATTCCTTCTGTATCGCTATCATGATCAGTCAGTTCCGTGGTAATTTCTTCAAACCTGCAAAAACTTGCTCATCTCACATTTGATATTGGGTCTCAACTCATTTAATAAAATCGAAACTGTATGCACATTGAAATTTAATTAATGTTGAATTTCTACTCTACCTAAAATATGCTTCTCTATGGTCCCAGCCCTAGGGTATTGGCAAAGCAAGATGGAGAAAAACGTGAAATCATGACAAGATTCAACCTTCGATGGGAGCAGTGTTATCTCCTCAGATGGGAGCTCTCACCACGTTAGGGGCAGTAACCTCCAATGAGAGCAGTGGTCCCTCCTCTTCTGGAGGTCTCGAATCCCGGACTGTAAGAGCCTCCAACTTTAAACTTAGTTTAGTCATAGCCAACTAAGTTATTCTCAAACCCATGCGTTCACGTAGAAGCGATAACGCATCCTGGTAGAGTGACATCAACTACGAAAATTCTGATAATTTGCTTGCTAATTGCGCGAACTTATTTGTTACAGGAACAGCAACAGCATTGCATTTCACAGATCTGAATGAGTGACTTACCGAGCATCCACTTCTGTTGAAACACGGCCAGGAATGATCTTCAGAATTTCACAGCCGAACAACACGAACAACTTATCCATAGCATCCTCGACCTGTTGGTCCAAATCTCTGAAAAACAAGAAATTCCTCAATCACTCATCAAAATCCGTGATGAAGTAGACGAAGAAGTAAGGATCAATAGTAGTTGATTAGATATCGTGCTCGTACATAGATACTTTGATGCATATTAAACAAAGAATTTCTCTTTTCTTCACGCTTTCGGTGAATGCCGCACATCTTCGGATGATGACATGCTTGCAAAACTGATGGACCTGCACATGAAATAGACCGGACAATCGAATTTCTACGCCATATATAACAGGATCAAAATCAGAAATTCACAGGAGCAGTTGCAAGCTAATCAGTTTTATCGACAAGCAACTTCTTAGAGTTCTACTAAATCTAGTTTAGCGGAAATCTCATGTCTCTGAGGTGACTCTTTCATAGCGGTAATTACTTCATCTCTGGAGACGTTTTGCTCTAGTCATTCTGTCTTATCACGCTAGTCATTTCATCCCAATCATTCTTTTCATTCATAATCACTTCCACGTGTTCATTCCATATTTCTGTGAAACCCAGTCGTCCATTTTTTCCTTTCATAGATCGACCGCCTTCGACGTCCTTTCCTTCCTTCCCGCTTCATTTTCGCTCAATTTCTTTATCTCCTGCATGGCCTCTTGTTTCATGACTCTAGCAACAGTCTTCTTCACTTGTTTTTTCTTGTTTCTGTAATATATCTTGTTTTCCTCGGTACCATCCATGCACAGTGGTCTATAAGTTTCCTTCTTCTTCATTATGGCAGTCTTTACTTCATCAAGCGCAAAAATAACGCATAATACATGTGCAAAAATAATATTGTTTAAAAGCCAAAAATCATTACACGCCTTTTTCATATGAAAAACTTATTCAAATGCGAAGTGTATAGAAAAAGTGATCCCATGTTTTATGAAAAACATAGCGACACAGATTAACTACTAGGACATTTTTATCTCCTCATGTCAAGGCAATCATAGAATTAGAACACATGCATTACTAAATCCACAAGGTTCATATAGAAATACACGTACGTGTCATTTGTAGCTCAAGCATCATACCGTGAATAGAAGAAAGTCCGCATTTTTGTTACGTGTGTTGTGATGCCAACGTCATTCATTACTTAATCATAATGAAACTTATTTCATATATACCTATCACGTTACAAAATTACATAATTTAATTTATTAAGCCTATTTAATGTAGAAAATACACAATGTGGAAAACACACATTGCAGTCATAGCTCTGTTCATTATTGAGTGTAAAAGAACAACTGCACAGGCCTACATGTAAATTGATGTTGAATTGAGACTTCTACAATCTCGAATGTTATGCATGCTTTCGCAGACATAGTCAATGTACTTCATCTAACAACCATTCGCTATCTACAAGTAAATCATTTTCACCGAAATCAATATATTGGGTATTGCCTGAGATAGTAAAACTGCCTGCATTTCTTTCTTGACCTAAATAACTGGCTCTCTCTATCTTTACACTTTCTATTTGATGGCTCATTCACTTCCTCTGATCTACCGGAACAGTTGCATCAGTAGAAAGGTTGACTCACTTTGACTTGGAGCGAGCATAGGAAATGGCTTCGTTCACCAAATGACTGTATTGCTGCATTCCAGAGGCAGCCAGGATGAGAGATGGGTTGGTGGTGGCATCAGTTGGTTTGTACTTCTTGATAGCTGCAAAATAAATAAAACAACAAGTGAGAGACCATCAATGGAGAAGAAGTTGGAGTCAGGGTTGAATTCGGGTCGGGTCCGCGGGTCCACGTACCCGAACTGGAAATTTTCTACTCTGTCGCCTTTTTGTAGCTTTAATATTGCATGAACTTAGGCCCCATAATAAATTAGTAAATAGGCCTAAGTCTACATGAAGGCTTATAACAATAGGCCTACTGAATGTGATAGAATAGCGGCTACGGCGTGTTCTGGCAGATGCATGAGTTATCAAAACGGAGTTAAATAAGAAACCAGTCTTCCCAAAATTTGAAGCAATTCGCAACGTGTCGCAGACCTGCTGCTTCCTCGCTCAGTGTTAACACTAACTCGCCTGAGGAAGCAGCAAGTCTGCGCCACGTTGCGAATTATATCAAATTTTGGGCAGAATGTGATAAAGCTATACTACGCGGGATAAACTTTCAGAAATTAGCTATATTTTATCTTAGAACGTTTTAGAAATCATGATGTAAACTATTGCCGTGCATCCTCTTTTAGTTTTGCCCTTTGGTAATCATGCAGTTCCTTGGTAGGCTACAGCTTCATGTAGGTCTAATAGTATATGATCGTATACCTAAATGGGGTACACGTATGCTTATATAGGCTGCACGGATCTAACCGGCTAGGCCTATAGCTGAGTTTACGTGTATAGGGATATAGCAGTCGTGATATCGCTCAAAATCTAATTTCTCCCGCAGGTCGAAAAAATCCCGCAGCTATTTTTTTTACGAAGATATGATATTCCAAAATACTTCCCCTTATAGTCCATATGCGGATACCTAAATACGTTATTTAGATATGCGTGAGTCCCTATTATGCTGTTACTTGAAGGCCTACTGCTCTTTACGAGTCTTTTACAGTGTAGGCCTATGTCTTTTGTAAATGACAATCTCATAGCATCGTACGTGTAGATCAAAACTTCCATTCGTCAAACATGTCCATCAAATTGGTTGTAACATCTAACTGCCACGCTATCAATACATGAAATAATAAAAGAGAAATCGAAGTCATCTATTGACCTGATCAAAGTGTACATTGCTTCAAAAATTAAAGGAGTACCTACAGATACGCAGGAGGTCAAAACAACCGATTTCCAGGCCGCCAAAGACTTGCAGCCTATCATAAAGAACAAAAAAGATGAGAAGCGTGCACAGTACTACGGGTACTGACGTCAAACAAAACGCAACATTCTACGTAATTTTTGGTTTGATACTTGGCCTACGTCTGTAATTATCATGCAATAATAATTTGGTGTATGATAAATTTGAATCGGTTAGACCATAAGGCTACACAAGATTATGTTTGAACAATTGAGATTAAACATTTTCGTTTGTTCATTCACATGTATGTACTGTGTTGCGTTTCTTTTGGAATTCGGTAAGAAAAGAGTACAGCCACGCGGCGGAGGTCAAAAAAACTTTAAAAAGGTCATATTTCCAATAAAAAAAACGCCTTTTGTCTCTCATTCTGAGAGCCTATTTGGCAACATACCGGGACATTCCGTTGATTTATTGGATGAGTTTGTTTGTCAGAAAGACTTTTTTAATTTAGGAAGAGGCCAAGAGGGTGATAAATTCATTAAAAATATCCCGCAGCCACCTAATTTCTTCCATGTTTTCCCGCAATGCGGAACCACTATGCTACGTCGTACGACTAGACCTAAATGTAGTAGCCTACCAAGACTCTGCATGGTTACCAAATGTCAAAACTAGAAGATGATTGGGGAATAATTTACATCATGATTTCTAAATCGTTGACTCTATTCCTAGTCCATAATTGGCAACCTGCATTCTGCAGAGTTATAACCTAAACAAGTAGCTACGCGGCCTTACGGAATGCATAGCTACGTTTTTTAAGGCCCCAAGCCTATAGTATTGCTACCGATGCATCACGGTTCATCGCTTGTAGGCTTGCAATATATTTGCTAGCCTAATGCCTAAGCTATCATAATCGGTCGGCTCTAAAATTTGTAAGTCTATTAAGGGCATTGAATCTTCTGAATAGGTTATCATATAAGCCTAAATATAGTCCTTGATGTAAAGCGGTGTATGTCCAACACGGATCCGCCCTTTGTCAGGTCTACCTTTTCTTAGTTATGGAAATGTGGACAAAATTTCCCGGTTCTACGGGCCGTCCGGACGATCTGGACCCGGATTCAACCATGGTTGGAGTGGTTGACATATAACGTGAGCAATAACTGCAATAACAGAGTTGATCGACTGTTGTTTGCTGACAACGCAGCTGTAAGTACATCCGTGCGACATTCAAAAACATGGCACGAGGCAAGTTTCTTTGAAAGGATAGCTGGAGTGACTGCATTTAAAAAAAAGTGAAGCTTCAACGTCACTACTCCTCCATATTGGGGGCTTGGACGGTGCTGACATAGCTAGACTTTTCTGGAGCACTGTAGTACTTTAAGTCCGGATGCCCTTCCTGCCGACTTCCAATGACACTTACGGGGATCGACCTCTGGACCGAAAGATCGCTAGCCCAAGCACTTAACTACTGTGCCACGAAGACCACCCTCTAATAAACCTATAATTTGGTCCTATGAACTAAAAATTTTTTTGAACAGTTGTGCTTTATAATTGTCATCATTTTTCGGGTGCTTGGAGAAAAAAATCTGCCTTGACGAGAAATCGGGGGGAAAAGCAAACTAACTTCGAATTTCAATTCCATCCTTCGACAGCAAGAAGCAATTCTTCTCGAACAGCATGGCAATTCAAATTCCTGTACATAATGAGTCGGAACCAGAGGCAAATTTCCTTGTCAGCGTGTTTGGGTCTAGGGATGACTGTCCTCAATGCTCATGGTCACGGCAAGAATTAGTCTAGAGGGACAAGAAGATCAATTTTCCACTGAACGTAATGTGAGCTTGAATTCTGACAATCCAGAAGATTAGCACTACATTAAACGCACTCAGTCAGTAAATGAAGATCGTGTGGAGTCGAACGGTGTGACTAATATTTCTACTTGACGAATTTATCACCAAGAAAAATTGAGCTAAAGAAATGTACTTTTCACTTGACAGGCCTGCCTACATGCTGAGCTCTGAGGTTAGTGTACCATACCTCATAGATGAGGTAGTGTCTGATACGAGCTACTTCTGCATTGCGCGCGCTTGTCTAATCACACAAGCCAGAGAGAGAAAGAGACAAAATTCTGTTACTTGCTACCATTACATGCAAATTGGGATAGGACTATGTCCGCTCAAAGAATTAGAGTGGTCGTCTCTTCTTCTGTTTGACAAGAAAGGAAACATTGGAAAATGTAATGTTAATGAAATGGCACAATCTGCTGACATAATACCATAGCAATCGAACACACAGCAAAGAGACACAGTCGATGTCAAGTTCTACAAAGAACTTTGTGAACGTTTTTCCGTGCGCCTGCTAACTTTTTTAATAATGATCAGTGGGCCCAACATTATCGAGAAAACTTTTGCGCAATGATCTGAATTCTTCGAATCTGAAGGAATCGTGGCGATCGGAGCATTTTTGAAGGAATTCACAACAATCCGCAAGCGATGCACGACTATTTTTCCTGTCTCTGCAAGGTACAAAAATTTCTTTTTACCCACTTAGTAAGTTCCTGCAAGTGCCATCGCTTCGAATCAGTTTGCACTTCCAGCAAAGTGATACGCTTGAACAATCTAATTCTGTGTGTCCGCTCTAGACTAACCCAACAACGGTCTGAACAAAACTGAATACAATAGTTCGAAGACAACATCAGAAAATTTTTCTTTTGTTTGTCATACTGTCAGTCATTGTCAACTTGTTATAGGTGCATCATCACACCCAGCTTCCGTCAATCATCATTTCGAAAAGGTGCGGGTGAATTGGTCTACTTTTATTACAATAAAGCGTCGAAAAATTGTGAGAGATTCTGTTTTTCCTATTTTCAGCATGACTGACCTCCCGTGCCGACAACTATCAATTTTGATCCCCCCTCATCCATTGCCCAGCAAGTTGCCGCGCTATGTGAACTTTTCATTTGTGGTCAGATTTCTTCACACACTGGTCCATACTACGATAACGAACAGTTCATCATCTCATTCATCTGCTGCAATGTCATCTTAAAGACATAAACGAAAAGATGAGTCGCAAATTAAAGGCCACATTACACAAGTGATGAATGCATTATTTTCAATCATCTATCCGCTGTTAATAAAATAGAAACTTCCATTCATGTAGGCTGAATGCCCCGTCGATTTCACTGCTCTTACAACCCTGGTAATGTATTACCACACGTCCTAATGAGATGTGCAGGTGATGCATATCAAACGGCAAGTCTCAGAATTGCATCTTAAAAGGAAAGGTTCATTAAAGTTTAATTGATGTAATGAAAGCATGGTTATTCAGTGCTTTGGGCTAACCTTGCCTTAAAGCTCATCTCGATAGGAAGATAGGCATTGATCATAGTAGAAAAGGAAGGTTCCAGTAACTTATACATCAGAAATAGAGTGATTCTACTGCGGACAGCATGACTTCGATCCATCTCGATGATAGTTGGAAGATGGTCGGAATCTGTGAAATGATTAGGGGACCTTTAGAGGAGATAATTATCCTCTGATTCTCTTTGAAGAATTGAAACGACGGAAGTCGACTTCCTTCAAGTGTCACATTTCTGCGCTCACGATTCACCAAGTCACGATTCCTCATTTGAGAGGGAACACATTGGTACATGTTCATAAAATCAAACCTTATTCAATAAGTTTGATGCTCATTCACGACATGGTTGATGAAACAAAGTGAATGCGTTAAAAAGGACAGAGTTGCTGTGTGTAGACGTATTGGACATACTGAAGCCTTTGATCTTGGCGACCAGAAGCGGTCATGTGCGCAGGCTTGCCTGAAAAAAAATTTATTGCATGTAAGCCGTTATCATCTCATTGTATTCTATTCTATTCTCATTTCATTCTATTGAAAAGCATTCCCTATATCGTTGTAATCATTATCATCTCGATCTCGCATTGATCCTCTAAAACTTATCAAGTTTATTACCTCAAACGAAATAACGAAAAACAATTAAAATTGTGAATATGTTCTCTTTGTAACACTGCGAAGTCATCAAACCATGCGTAAAATTTATTCTACCATGCTCAGTCTATAAAGCCTATGTAATATCTTCGTTTAATAACAATTCACAGTTCACCGCTTTTCACTATGGATATCGAGGGTTTGGTCACAGACTTCTGAACATTTTTTCATTAACTTATTCATTTACTGTCACATATTGTTGTTTGAGCAATTCCAGGTGTGATTTCGTCACATTTTAGCTTCTTTCATTATCTTTCGGAATTGTTTTTATTGAACTACCGTATTACAGCGATGATCACTGGTTTTCTGCTAAGCATTTCTCGTTCAAATGAAAGCAACTTTAAATCACAAAAATCGAATAGCCAGTGACTCCAATTAGATCTCAAGAGGGTTCCCAGCGCTATTACCGAAGAATAATAACGGAAAAAACGGAAAAATAAAGGAATACGTTAAGTTTGCCACATAGCGTCATTCATGTATTTTCAACCAGTTTGACGCTTTATGCTCATTACTTGAATATATGAAGCCATCCATGGTTGAAAATCTTGTTAATATTTCTAATATTGTCTAATCCCATTGATTCACCTCATCAAATCACATTGTATTTTGTGTGTCATACAAATTGTACATAAAGTATCTAACGAAAAGGGTTATGATTCGCATTTGGCACATGAAATTAGAACACAAGTGAGACGCTGCCAATCAACTGTCAACATGAAGGAAGAAAGTACTATTCAACTGTGCGCGTGGACTTCCATAAAAATGATAATATTTGCCTTCGTATCACCCCCTCCTCCGTATTATTGGTCTCCGTCAATCTGAGGAAGTGGAGAAACTGACTGTAATAACAAAGTAGCATAATGAATAAAGATATAGATATGTATGTACATCAGAAGTTAGAATCCACTGAAGGGCCATTTTTGAGAACCAAGGGTCATGTATATGGAGCCTGTGTGCGGCAAGCTATGCTTTATGGTTGCGAGTCATGACCGCTGCTTTCATCCCATCAGAAGATACTTGAACGTTTGGAGATGTGAATGCCAAGGTAGATGTGTGGTGTCAGTTTATCGGACAGGAAATCGAATGACAGCATCAGAGAAGCAATGAGTCTTGAGAACATCACAGACATCGTGAGAAGGCAAAGACTACGTTGGTTTGGCTACGTGGTAAGAAGGGATGAGACAGAGTGGATCAGAAAAGTTATGTGGATGGAAGTAGATGGTAAAAGAGGAGCAGGAAGACAAAAGAAGATCTGGGACCAAGTGGTGAAAGATGATCCAAACGTGTGGGAGCCCAGGAAGCGGACGCCCGTGATCGACCGAATTGGAAGTTCATACTAAAGCAGTAAGCGCATAAACCACCATCTTCTGGAAAAGGACGCAAAAAGGGATGAGTGAGTGAAGTCATTGTCATTTTGATTCACACCATCCAATTCCACTTTAAGTTCCTTCTTTCTTTTCAAACTCGTGTGAATTAATTCCTGTCCATGCAAGATCTTCTTATCTCTTTGTATATTTCTACTGTCGAGAGCAGTCTCCAGTCGAGAGTTTCCTTTTTCTGTCTGAAGATCAGCAACTTCGATTCCAATTAATATTTCTTTCCTTTCTTTTTCCAAGCTTTGTCGTTGGTGATAGGCAGAAGACGCTTGCTGATCTCGTCGAAATTCACCGTTCGCTTTTCCATCAGCTCTACCGTTCTTCTCAACTTTGAGCAGCTCACTCGTAATGGGCACTTTGATAGCGCCACCTCTACGATTGATTTGAAAAAGATTTTTAATTTTATTTACAGATTAATTCACACTAATGCGGCAAAAACGAAGAATATTTGAGTAGTTGAATACATAATGTAGAGCTAGAGTTACATTTCTTATTTCACTTAGCGACAAGACGAAGTGTGCACCAAGACATACTGACACATGGTGGTGCGAAGAAGTAGCCGCAGCAGTGGAAGAAAAAGAGAATGCGATTCGCGATATGCAAAGGCAAAGGAGAATGCCCGCAAGATCATTTGGCAATCTCAAGAGAGGAGAAGGAAAGAATTGGCGCAATTATTGACAAGTGAAGAGGGCAAGAGATGCTCAGGTGCGACACTGTTACCCGTTTCTGATACTTGGGAGACATGTTGGATTCCGGTGGTGGATCGAATGCAGCTGTGACTGCGCGAATTGAGTGGCTGGGGGGGGGGGGGAAGGGAGAAATTCCGAGAGCTATCCCAACGGAGATGAAGAAAAGGACGTTAAACGGATAAAGCAAAAAACGGATAAGTTACATAGGTTCACATTCTTCATGAACTGCAATGAGCAATCAGCATCTACTAAATAGTGCCATCGTGAGTACTTACTATTGAAAAATGTTCGAATATGTTCACTAATTGAATTTCATAGCTTCAAAAAAATTTCGAAACAATTAATTTCACCATTCATGTGAGCATGTTATGATAATATTATGCAGACAGGCACCAAACTAAGGTTTAGGTTGATCGCCAATCTACTGAACGTCGCTGAACTTCGTAGAATAACGATTGATGATATCCTACTGAAGTTGGAAGTGAATATTTCTATCATGTATGAACCAATTCCTCTTGTGCAATGATTCAACCAATGCGGAGTGGAATTTGACTTCCCCGACCGACCAACGCCACATACCTTGTAGAATATCTTTCAGACTGTCACTTACAAGATACAAATGCAGTTTTTATTGTGGCAATCCTTCACTTAACCAAACGGACTTTGACCGTTGTGACTCATAAAAGAACTTCCGTAAAATGTTCTTTCAGACAACTAAGCACGCCTGACACTCAAACAGAACCAAGAGTTTAATTATTATCTTCCGAAAATCCAACATTTTTGTACATTAAGTGCTGATTTATGCAAAGGTACACAGGTGTGCCGAATATGATTGTAATGCGTGTTTGACATGACCGAAATTGATTTTATATCTGAAATTCTAAGGATAGCATAATACTTAAAAATATACATGGAAAATACATTTCATCATTTTTGAAGAAGTTGCAGTGTTTCAAAAAACATGTCGTCTACACAGGTAGACAGGTGTGGCGATGAGGGTTAAGATGTAGCGTAGGACTTGATACAGTAATACTGCCATAGACCTATTGTTCACTAAACATGGATGCATCTGAAAAATGTACTTTTGTACTAAATGATGGATTACATAAACATAAAAGACAGAAGCACCACAAATATTTGGTGCATGGAAGTACGAGCGCAATATTTTAACGATGTGATCAGAAAATGATAAAAAGCTAAAAAGTAGGATTACATTGAGTTTTGGACCCTTAAACGGATCTGAAGAATTCAAAAGAAATTTGTACATTCAAAGCTTGTCCTTCTTTTGTTGAATTGATCTCTACGTTTCTACAAACAGCCCAGATGTGATGATGTGATGCAGGAGCAGCAAAAATAGAAAAGATTTTTCGATTTCATCAGAAACATCCCATACGTATAAACGCATACTAGAAATGTACCGAAACCGAGCCGAGCCAAACCGATGGCGGCTCGGCTCCACTTGTTCGAACCGGTCGGAGCCGCGGCTCTTCGGCTTGGCTTAAAATATATCGTTTAAGGTGCAAGAAAGATTTCTATTTAATTTTTTGATGTAGGCTAACTAAATTTGGTAGTATTTAATAAGTAGGCCTATTTAAAGTCCTAACTATTAGAATAATGATTTATAGAATTTAAAGACCTACTTCAGAGTTAGAGTTAAGGTATACAAAAATATTTTTGTGATAATATCGAATTCGATATATAGATGAATTTTTGGTCATACACGATATTTATGGGTAAGCCTAATCGCAATCGCAGTTATAAAACGAGGTTTATAGCTTTACACAGGAATGGGTTTTTCCAAAATCTGATTTTTCTTCATTTTAACTGATTTTGTAGCCTACCAAATGAGTCATGTACATCTCTAACGCATACGTCAATATTCCCTTTGTAGACCCTCCTCAAAATCACATTATATTCACACCTGGGGCAAGCGATTAAGATTATTGTACCTAAGGGTATTTCACTTTAATCTACTTATTTGAATGTTACTATGAAAGTTCCAGGAATACGATAACAAGATTCAGTAGCATTTTGCAATTTACATATGACAATTTGAAGAAAAAAGGAAATAACGGAGAAATTGGTAAAAAAACGAGAAATAAGGGACAATTTTCGAAAAAGCGGAAATAACGGAACTCTGGGTACCATGTCTCAATAATCCGAAAAATCTTGAAAAGCCGAGGTTTGAATGCATGAATTTGAAATATTTGTACGAATTTTTCCCGAAAATATTGGGAAATTTGCTGTGCAATTGCTTAAATTGCTAATTTGAAAATAGAATACACGGATTCTTGCAAAATTATTCACTTTATATTTAAGGAAATTCATGAAATTCTTTAGTTTATGTTTAGGAATAGTCTGAACCCGTCCAGAAAATAGACAGTTAGGATCAGTCATAAATGCATTTTCCGTACTTATAAATTGGACCACATGTTGATATGAAGGCTACATCCTTGGCGATGATTGTGCATGAATACACTGAGAAGTGCTAGATTAGTAAATATACAGGGTGGCCATAAAGTCGCGCACCAAGAGTTTAATTGATCTTTTCAAAGGAGAAAATGCATAATTGTAAACAAGATAATTAGGAAAATTACACAGTGCTTCTAGGTATTCAAAAATGTTCAAAATGCTGCCCACCAGCAACCACACATAAATCGAGTCGATGGTGAAAGTTATCGAACATTCGATTCAGCAAATCTGAATCTACGTTAATTTCCTGACAAGCATCACGAATTCGAGTTCGCAAATGATCCAGGTCATTCATGCGCAGGGAATATACTAATTGTCTAGCGTATCCCCAAAAGAAGTAATCCATAGGATTCAGGTCGGGGGATCGAGCAGCCCATTCGACTGTCCCCTCGACCAATCCAAAGAACGAAGTTTTTATCCAGCCAGTCACGCACTTTCAAGACAGTGTGGAGGCGCTCAATCCTGCATGACCCACTCAGGCCGGCCTTCTCCAATTGAGCTTAACTGAGGGATAAGTTCTACTTGCAACATTGAGGTACCTGTCGCCGTCGAGCGTGGAGTCAAAAAAGAATGACCCTAAAACATGGTCTCTCCACAGACCGTATCAGACCATTAGTTTTGCACCACTGTGTTCTTTTGTAGGTTGCATCCAGTGGGGATTCTCCCGCGCATAACATCGGCAATTTTATTTGTTCACTTCACCATTCATATAGAAGTTGGCTTCATCACTAAAGAGCACTTTCCGATGCACCATGTCAGAATATTCATCCAATCGGTTTTTAAACCATGTCGACATTCCCATGCGTCGGTCAGAATCTTCTTCGTACCATTTTTGGAGCATTTGAAGTTTGTATGGATGAAAACGTTCTTCTTTGAGTATCTTCTGCATCGTGGAGTGGAGGACGTTGATTTCACGAGATGATTTACGTACGGATTTTTTTAGACTGCTCAGTTTTATCGAGAATGGCTGCTCGTGTCGCATCAGATACTCTTGCACGTCCACTTCGATCTTTGTCGTCAACACGGCCAGCTTCTTTCAACTTCACAAGTAAACAACCGACTGCCGTGTGACTAACATTCAGTCCTTCATGGGAATATTCCTTGGCTATTCATTTAATTTTTATAGATTGGAAAGAGCCAAGTAGATTGTTAGAATCTATCAAAAATTGCTTATTACTGCAATATATTTCTCCTACTATCCGTAGGCATCATCAGGCAGTTAGTGAAAGATTTACAGAATAAAATTTGAAATTCACATCAAGAGATATATAAAAAAGATGTACAAAATATGCAAACTATGGTAAGAGAAGAGAAGGAGCTATGTGGCAGGTAGTAAAGGGTTACATAGCACCATTGGCATTTATAGTAAATGACCTGACAGGAAGAAAAAAAGGGAAGAAATAGGATGTGAATTAAAAATCTTAGAAAACTTTGTTATTCCACAGTAATCAGATTTTTAATTCACATCCTATTTCTTCCCTTTTTTCTTCCTGTCAGGTCATTTACTATAAATGCCAATGGTACTATGTAACCCTTTACTACCTGCCGCATAGCTCCTTCTCTTCTCTTACCATAGTTTGCATATTTTGTACATCTTTTTTATATATCTCTTGATGTGAATTTCAAATTTTATTCTGTAAATCTTTCACTAACTGCCTGATGATGCCTACGGATAGTAGGAGAAATATATTGCAGTAATAAGCAATTTTTGATAGATTCTAACAATCTACTTGGCTCTTTCCAATCTATAAAAACATTCCTTCATGCTTTGAATTGAACGTTTCAGCAACAGACCTGCTTGTCGCACCCTTTCGCCCACAAAGTAAGATAATTTCAACTCTGTGTTCAATTGTCAAGGACATGTTCGCATATTGTGATTAAGAAGCCATTGTCGCTTCCATTTATCTTGACTCCTTCGCTTTCGGAGTAATACTCACTTTGGCAGTCGCGCGATCATCGATCGGCACGCGGTCATCTGCACCAAATAATGTTCATTCATGAAGTTAAGGGAACGAAGTAGACTCTACATGCGCACGACGAAACCAGGAATTTCTATAATAGTATGACTGCAGCTTCAAGCTTGGACGTAGGTCAAATATACTTTGGTGCGCGACTTTATGGCCACCTTGTACATACAAAACACAAATATCGACTTTTAGACATACATTCGATGTTCAAACCATTTGTGACAATTTTACAAGCGGTGTATACTTGAAGGTCGATCTTGCTAACTGATAATAATGATGTTGATGGCACTTGATTGCACAGCTCTGAGATAATGATATTTGATAATCTGAATACCGGAGACTCTTCACGCACTGATTTCGTCATTATTTCAGGAAAGAGGAATATTTTAATCCTTTTTTGAAAGGAAATAGTGTGGTCATGTTATAACTTTTGCCTCAGTGCAGGGTTTGCAAATACCCGGTTTTTTCAAGCACCCGGATGCCCGATCCTATTATCAAAAGTGATAAAATTGCATGTAATTCGCTTTCCTTATCATGAAACATTGAATAGCCTGGTTTCTGAGATAAACTTTAAATTATGCGTTTCATAATACATACTAATGAAGTGGTATTGAAATCCTAGGATTTTGCTATCGCCAACTTTAGTTGGCACTCTAGTTCTCAGTTGTCATTAAACTATTTTTACGAAACATCATTACTAAATATCAATAGATGAACAGAAGCATTTAAATGACGGCAATGCAATATCAGACCGAGCACAGAGAAATGTGTACTCTTTCTTAAGACATGATAACTAAAACTGAATTTCTATATTAAGTTTTTATTTACCATGATTGTCTAAAAAGAGATTAATCCAGACCAATTCCAATAGCGATCAGTATGTGTACTTAATCATAAAAAGGAAAGACAGCAAACTTGCTTTTATTTGTGCTTTTTTAGCTAATAAGCATATATCCCACTATTATAAACTTATTGATAATTACAGCTATTTTTCATTGTAAGTATATAGCTAGTAAGTAGTAGTTGGACCAGCACCATAAGTCTGGAGAATCACAATGGATCTTTCGTCATGCTACTAGCTTTGAAATTCATGGATGTCCATTCCTTAGTGTGGATTAGTAAAGTGGGTGCAGTGGTTACAAGCTTACAACGTTAAAATGACAATTAGAATGAACAAAGCATGAAAAAGTTACTTCATCTTTTCTGTAACCTTAATAGATGGTCATTCAATATCGAGCTGCAGGTATTGCTGGATATAATATTTCTATTCAGATTTATATTCGCATTCTTAGGTGCCCACATACACTCCCAACTCTAAGTGAGTAACGAGAAAAACTAGTTTGAGGTTCTATAACTTTTATAACTTCAATCGTTAAATAGGATTTTCCACAGCATTAAAGACAATCAACATTTTATCTTCATCGCTCTTCGCTGCATCCGGGCGAATCTCACACCGGATCCCGGATATTTACACCTAGAACCGCCGGATCCGGATCTTGACCCGGTGCAATCCCTGCCTCAGTGTATATTGTGACCAGAGAAGTCTGACTTTCCGCTTTGTTTAAGTGAGACTAGAATAGACAACAGTGTTGTTTGTTAATGCTAATTTCAGCTGCTCGTCTATGCGCTGATTGCTAGACCTCTAGAAAAAGCAAATTCCTGAAACATGCAACTGTTGTAGATTCTTGTCGCAAGGCCATCTATTGACACATCATCATTGCGCATTACGCGATACATTGTTGCCCTCTTTTCATAAATTCCACACTATTTTTATTCAACCTCCACCTAAAACATAACGTAAAACGGTCCTAAGACAGCTAAAAGAGGACAAACATTGGCATATCCCATCACCTCAACATTTTGTAAGATGTATGCAAATCATTATCTGAGATGATGGTTGTTTAAATGAGATAGAGATGCAGATATAGAAATCGAGTGCCCCAAGGCATTCTATTTAGGCCTAAAAATATGACTTCTCTGAACTGTTTAGAGGACAATTTACATGACTGAGATGCCTCGTGACGACTATCCAGTTACATCATCGGGCTTATGCTGTCGGGCAAATTATTAGTCGTCCCTCCTACCGAGACTGATCACATTAAATCCTCCTCTAACTACACAAAGTATTCGTGACTTTGCAGTAGATATAAAACTTCAGCAAACACACAGATAACTCACATTCAAAGTCTCCGGTATCGGCGACAACCACCGTGTGTTCCTTCAGTTGGTCTAGGGTCGAAGCGGACATGACAACGTGAGCTGCAAAGAATGAATGGAAGCGACAGGTATTACAAAAGTCATCAACACAATGAATCACAATTCATCAATCACAATAGAGATAGGTCATAATAGCTATTCATGAAAATAATGAGTCTGTCACCGAATGTTGAAATGACAGTAGAAAACACGCAACATCCGATCTCAAATACACACACGCTGACTCATGTCACGTTTAAAAATGAAGCTTCTTTTTAAATGACGAATCTGCTCGAGTAAATATGACGACGATCTTGACAATTGATTCCTTAAAGTTATGCTAAAAACTAGCAGTAAGATGAAGATCAAATTCTCGGGAGCCTCCTGCTTTCGGTGCGACTACTTAGCTGGCCAAGCAATATTACCATCTATGTGCATGATAGGCTACACTTCACATGTGGGAAAGATATAAGCAACTCAATAATCACAATTGTTAGGCCTCAGCCACACTGCGAGCTTCTCCAAGCGTTTCCAAGCATAGCTTTTTGCAGCAAATATTAAGTCATCATTGCAGCAGTTGTAGACTGCCACACTGCGAGTAAAGCAAAGTAGAGTAACTGATAACTTGCGCAGATACGTTTTTCGGGACGCTCGTGTTTGCTATGTTTTCAGTGTGACTGAGACCTTAATCGTGCCAAGGCAACTCATTATGACTGATGTGTAGACGAAATGTGTCACATCATGTATCAGGGACGCATCTCCGACCCATGAGTCCATGACTCAACTGACTGAAAATATCATTTTCTCACTTTTTCATAAAAATCTTTATGTTTGGTATCTTCAGAATACTTGCGATGGAAGGCTTACATCGCAAGCAGTGTTGCGATTCTTGGCGTAGGGTAAAAAAAACGCGCAAGGTCGAAAAACACGCGCACATGTATTTCCTTACAAATAAGCCAAAATGGCAACTATGATCGCCAGTATTTGATGAAACGAATTTTTACAAAACTTAAATTTGCAGATCAGATAGTAAGAGCTTTGGTATTTTTCAGGACAAGTCAAATACACACGTGCCTTAAGTGGTAGATGCATACGAGCAGTGGGCCTATAGGCTATCCATTGAGTGAGATGTTAATGAACCTAAATGATCTTTGATAGGCTATACATGTGGCTTATCTAGAAACTGCATGTAATTTGAAATTTTGATATCTTGATTTTGATATTTTAGAACCAAAGTTTTCTATTATCAAAAATTAAAAATAGAAGTCGAAAACTTAAAAAAACGCGCAAAATGGATAAAAATGGAAAAAAACACGCTTACACGCGCAAATTGTCAAAAAAACGCGCGCGCGTGTAAACACGCGCGAATCGCAAACTGATCGCAAGGATTCTTGAGATTCCAAACACTAACATCTTTGATGAATAAGTAAGAAAATGACATTTCACCAATAGAATAACGACTTATGGCATCCGGTCTCCTTGGAATCGGTTAAGTACTCGGCTAAGCGATCTTTCAATACAGAGTTCGAGTCCTGAACGTGTCATTGGATGTCATCAGGAAGGGCATCTGGTCCGCACTAAAAGATCACAACGAACCAGATTAAAGTCTGACTACGACATTCAGCACTGTCCAAGCACCCCCCCCCAATATGGTGGAGTAGTGACGCTAAAATAAAATCATCAAAATAATAAAAAAGAATAAAGATTATGTGCTGACATAACTATACAATATTACTACTTCTTTCCTACTCCAATGATTTAGATGAGCAATATATCAAAAGAAAACTCGGAGAATGCTCGCTTGCCACGTGATTGATTCATTATCATAATCACATATTTTATCGGAAAATCACGATTTGCAAATTGAGCGATTTTCAAATTTCGACCACTGTCCAGCAAACATGGACAGTGAAGGATAGTACAAAAAAGAGTCCAATTTTTACGTAAGATATTGACTGCCATACTAGCAATGCCCGTCGTAATTAATTAATTATTTACTATTAAGTGCAGAAAAACCTGACGATTAGTTGAATTCGTTTATTTCGATTCAGAAGTTAAGATGAAAACTAATCATACATATTACATTCTCAGAATGCAAACAATGAATAAGAACAAGGAAAGTTGATTCACTTACTATCCATGATATCTGCAAAGCAGTCCACGCAATATTTCGTAAACACCAAGACTATCAAAGTAAATACTGGGACACTTCCTTTCTAACCGTGACTTATTGTGGTTTAAATGCTGCATATAATATTTTCTCAACGCATGAACAGGTTTAATAACGATCCGATAGCAGTCTGCGACTACTGATATTGTCCTATTAGCGATGCTCATTTAAGCGCAGGAAAATGATTGATAGTTTATCACAACAAGAACTTTAAACATTGACACAACCTTATTTCAGCTCTGATCTGAATTTGCTCACTTTCACAGTCGAATTCGACGCTCTCAGGGGGGTTCTTGGGGAGTCGATCAGACGACCAAAAGAGCTACTTTGTCGAGGAAATGAAGAAATCAAATATTTCGCTATTAAAGAGATCGCTTCCGAAAGTGCTTCTATTCATAATAGGGTCCCACGATAATCATTATCGGGACTGTTGATGGATGAATCGTTAACTACTCCATATTCTGGGCTTGGACGGTGCTGACATAGTCTGGAACATCTACGTTAATAAACTACTGAGACACTGATACTTTGGTATTGGGTGAATAATAGACCTCCAAACGTTCTCTTCATTTTTATTAAATGATTAAAAGCTAAGAAATTCATAATTATGATCTTAGCTCTCTAATTAATTGGCGGTTTCAATAACCAGGCGAACGGAGGTGTTGAAATACCTGCGGTGGCAAAATTTATTCTCTATTCGCGTTCGGAGATTACAAGGATAAGTAATGTAACCACAAAAACAATAATGTGAACTACATTGCTGCATCTGGGGATACATCTCCAATCGATTGCTTTCGAGGTTCTCAATATTCGAGGAAAGAAAATCTCAGCACTAGTTGGCATATCATGATCAAAGACGAAGCTGGCGAAGGCACTATCGATTCAAAGAAGCACGAAAAATAAGCCAAAGCTACTGGGAATAACTTAATAACTTATTGCTCTACATTTCGCCAACCGGCCTTCTCAAGAGATAGTTTTCTAAAACAATTTCTTCTTCCTCTGCACAAAAATGCTGCTTACTGACGAACGTTTATTTACGTATTACTGTTCTGTTCTGGCACTGACAATCCGAATCGATCGGAAACGAGATCATCCGAAGTGCCTATTTTCTTCAATTCAGAAGAAAATGGCAATCGCATATGCGTCACTTTTTGTTTCTCTAAAATAATAGAATCATCTCAACTTCATAATGACACAGCATTAGCATCAAATTATTTTTTCATCAAATTATCAATTTATTGTACATAGCTAACTTTTGTTTTTATCGAGCCATTAAAGTCTTCAAGAAGCGATCCAACCTGTTTTCAACAACGATGACAATATTTAAAAAATGATTTCACAGTGGCACACTATCCACAAGAAACACATCCCCACAATAAGGCTTTTCATATGCATGTAACTGCTACATTCGGGCATGATTGTTGAAATTAGTTTTTGAGTTGACTTAATGAGAGCGAACACACAAGAATTTTCATTTTTGACGACATTTTACGATTGCTTGCTTTACTGATATCCAAATCAATCTGTACTGCAATGCGACCATCTCATCGAACCAAGCAGTCATCATGTGGCTTAACTGCTTTACCCAGCTGTGACCTACGAAGACCTTTTTATATTAGAGAAATTTGAGCGACACCCTTAACAAGTAAGCAACGTTTGAGGACATCAGAGTTTAAGAAGTCTATCTATCTTCTAAAGATTCAATTCTATCGTGAGCGACTGCTATATGTAAGTACTACATGTACATCCATTTATCAACGATTGTTGACTTCACGCTTACCAACAACATATTGAATTGTCACACAGTTTCTCAATGGTGATGAGCGAAGGTGTTCGTACCGCAAACTTCGCCGGGCCCCCTCAAGGGTGTGTTCTATTCTAGTTAGCAGTATGGTAATATTTGCAGCATATAAAGCAGCTGTCAATTCACACACAACAGCAAAATTGAAGCTACAAAAACTTGATATTAGTTGTCATCACGTACGGCCTCGCCTGCTCTTTGTGATACCATCATTTGATACACAATTCAGCTGATATGCCGCAGATCGCTGTTAAGAACTAGTCAATTAAATTGTAGGGAAGGTTAGTCAATTGCAATCAACAGGTATTGAAATAATGTAAAAGTCAATCATTAAAGCTGACGCACATGCAGCTGCCAGTTAAGCATGAGTTTATCAAAAACCTATTGAATGCATTCTTGTTTCAAAATTTATGCCATGGGTGCAATTTATGCAAAAAACGCATCCGGAACGTTGTCTCTCGCCCTTAGAAAAGTAAGCAAAATGTGCCACATACAGCAGCTCCAATTACTTTAAAAATGGTATTCTCATTACAATCGTCATCAATAGTATTCAGCTCTGGTTGCTCTACCACTTCATCGGTTTATGTAGATCAGCCGTTTTTGAAAGTACAGACGCTCTTGTCACTGTGTCGCTCAATGCATGATACATTGAATCCTTCTAAACAGTGTAGTCAACACTGACATATGACGCCTTTAGCCACAATTTTCGTAGAGATGTTCTTGGACAGTGACTCCTGCATTATTTTGAAATCAACTGTTTCGCAATAATTGATCCGGAAAGTTATTTGACTGCCATATATGTTCAATTCATGCATATACAGACTCCCAACATCGAAATTCTCTATTACAGTTGACAATGACATTGATAAGAATGCTTTTATATTGCATGAAAATGAAGGCATGAAAGGTATTTAAAAATTGCATTATCAAAAACGGACTCTGTTCTACCGGTATACGAAAAGCTGATAACAAGATCAAATGAAATCTTGACAATGGCATACGCAGCAAAATTACAATGCCACGAAAATTCCTAATTTTTGCAGTGAAAACTGCTTGTCCATTTATCAGCTCATTACCGATTGCGTATTACTGTTCAATCTTTTCCATGCGCCTTTAAAACATATCTTAGTATGAATAATTGTTTAATACCAGAACGAAGATCAAATTGTGTAAGAGTTAGTACCGCTACGCTTCATCGGGAACTCTTGCTTATCAGGTACCGATAGGCTTGATATTAGTTAACGCATGTTAGATAGAAATCGAATGATGTCGAACGGTCTCAGTTGATCATCTGTCAGCCTGAACCAGTCTGTTGCAGAGACGCTAACCTGGCCGGGTTTCAACTCCGGTCTGAGGCTCTGAGGGGTTTAATGTGTGAACTTCACTTCTGTGGACAAAGCTTTCACTCGCGTCAGAAACCTCAGACAGACAGAATTCACTATTCATTCATCATTCTCACCATTGCAGCACGAATTACGCGCACATCAAGTTCCGGTCTCTGCCATTAACATAACAACATCAATTCCATTGACTGTACTCTCTCAAGAATGCGATTTCAATAGAGCATGGACACCTGTCGTGTCAATACCGAAACAACTTGATAGTTCATCTGCTGTGCTGAATTCCTAGGATATTTGCTATGACAATGTCTGATGGTGATGAGTGAATCCAACCATTTGACATTGATCGCATGTGAGCAGACATAGCTCTGATAATTGGAGCGACTGTGTAGATAACCTAGGGTCGCAAGCTCGAGTCCCACCATGCGCTCCATTTATTGGCAATAGAACAATGTGTTTCAAAAAATCTCATGTCAATGAAAAAAACGAGAAATAATTATACAGGAAATCTGAATTGAATTGAGTAAAGATTAAAACATACATGATAGGATGGAGTCGGAAAATTAAGAGAACCCTCCTTCCGAAGTTTTGGTTGACGTTTTTTTAGTTAAAGAAATCGAATACACAGACGGGTCTTTGGCGTCCAGCACCTTCTCACGGTCGATGGTAACGGGCGAGATGAACCAGTGCGCATTTACACGAAGATGTGAGTGTGATGCTGGTATGTATTATTATCGATTTGTGAAGAGAGACTGTAGTCTGGAAATTCGTCTTTTCTGTTAATGTTGAGTTTAAGATGTGTGAAAGCTTTCCTTATGTTATTGTTGTGTCTCGAGTGTTTCTGAGTTTAGTTTGTGAATGAGACCGACTTGAAAGCTCCCGATGCTGCCTGTTGGTCCGTGATTCTCCTATTATTTGATTATAAAGCACGCTATTGTTTGTCTTACTGTCAATGGCCTTCTTGTGGTCTTGACGCCTTGTCTGTAACATGCGGGCCGTTTTCCAATGTAAAATTCTGCGCATTGGATGCACGTGTATAACAGGATAGGGATGTAGTATCACAATTAAGGTCTGACTGGAGACACAGTGACTTGCCTATTACATGGTTCATACGCCATATCCAAGAAAAAATTCCATGACAGGAAAACAGCTTTAAAATTATTTACTAAAAGCATCAACACAAATAGTGCAGGCTGATTTGCCACAAAAGCCACGTTTCGCTTTTTTTGTCTGATAAGATTGATTTAGCGACGGATTCTGGGTCAAAATATGATACTGAATAAGAAAAAAATAAAGGTTGCATTTTTCATCGGCCATCTTAGTACACTGGCGGCCGATTCAAATATCAAATTAAAAAAGTATATAAAAGCAATATTACTCATGAAATAGTGCCCTCAGAGCTTAAGTATGTGTTACGCACAAATAGGAAGTCAGATATGAGGAATCGTCTGGTGCCATCTAATTTCACCTTGGGTCAGGGGGTCAAGGTCAACCAGACATTGATTTTCTGAAATTCTCAGTAGCATGTTTTGAAAAAAATCGTTAAAACAATTGAAATAATGCCCTGAGAGCATAGGTGTGTATTATTCACGAATAGGAAGTCGAATGTGAGAAATCGTTTGGTAACATCTACTTTGATCTTGAGTTAAGGGGTAAAAAAAACATCTTCAATTGAGGTCGAGTCCCCGTATGAAAGTCATTGGACGCCGGCATGAATGGCATCCGGATGTTAAGTAGGATGCCACAACTCTCCGTAAGTCTGACACTCAACAACGTCTATGCCTCATTAATGGAGAGAGATGACGTAAAAAGCTTCATTTTTTAACAACAGTAGACCTAGATTTATTCAAGAATTCAAAAATCAGCTACATCATTATTGTGTTTGTCTCAACAATTAAGGTCTGAGGATTAGATTAAATGAGAAGACAGATCACAATTAAAATTACGAGTACATCTCACACCTAGCAAACTTTCAAACAACAATCGTTCCGGTTTAATTGAAAGGGATAATTACCTAACTAGTATTGAAAACTGATAAATGAACATTCTTTCTCCGACCTTTCTCGAACATTCTCTCGATTGAAATCCGCTTTATCAAGATCGAGTTTGAAATACCGAGGTTTACGAGGTCGAGGCTGTACCTCTGGTAGCAACATAAATGATATTTATCATATTTTGACATCTTGACAGCACAATACCAGGAGTGAAACGCACAAGTTTATGTGATATCAAAATACAAATATTTAATTCAAATTAATGAAAACTGCACGAACACAAGAAAAATATTTTGAGATCGAGCATACACCAGATACAATACTTTGTTATTATGAATCACATACTAGGCATCATATTCAACTACAGTTTTTTGCCGGCTTAAGACAAAAGCGTGTACTTCAACCACGAAGTCGAACAAATGTACCGCGAATATCTTATACGCGTCCGCGTACATTCACTTTACATCGAACTTTCTCAGTGCATCATTCAGCTAGATTTATAAAAGCAATTTGTTCCTCATACATTCGCATTAAAATTCCACCATGCACAAGCCTCAGGTATAACTATCCTCGAAGTCGGTGTTTCTCAATCTTTTCCTTGTGAACGCGCCCTTTTCATCTCGTAAAACGTCCAGCGCCCCCCATGAAATTAATCACGGTATAAGGCCTATACATGGCCAAATTTTGGCTCCTCAATTTCTTGAATTTGCACATCATATTACCTGGTGCATAAAATGTCAAGTTTATCATCTTTGAAATAAAAGTATTACATTTTTTATTCTTTGAATCAATGATTTTACTTTTCATCTGAAAGTTATTTTCATAGTGGCTTACAGTAACTTGTAGAATGAAATCAATACTTCAATAGGTAAATTCAATTATGCTTCATTGACTATATAAAGTTTTACAGCCTTTACTTTGTAGTCTTGAAAGGTCCTGTCTCGACCAGCACGAAGTTAGAAATGACAGTGCGAGTCTTTTCGCAAAAATAGTGAAGCTTTACACAGTCATCAATTCAGAAGAAAGGCTCACCAGTTTTGGAAAATTTGATTTTCAAAGCTGCATCAAGTTGGAGTTCTATCATTAATTATAAAATGATCGAGACAACTTCCTTTTGAGAGCCATCTCACTTCAGTGTGTAACACAATTTCTGAAAGTCTTCTTTTTGAATAAGCGCTACTTGCCTTAATGTCGGCGGTCACAATTGTGACGTGTTATTTATCCATTGATTATTATTGCTTTGACAACTGATGTGTGGTGGTGAGGGTTTGATCCTGCCAATTGACAGAGTCGCGTAAGTGGCTCGTAGCTCAGTTGGTTAGAGCACAGGTCTAGTTAACCTTGGTCGTTGGTTCGAATCCTACCAGCCATACATCTTTTGCATGGCAATTTGATCTATTGTTTATTTAATTTCATTGTTGTTAATTTTATTTTATCACTACAAAGTTGACGAAAAAGACGTTCACTCAGTGTGTCTCAATCGCTCGTGTTTTCAGGCACTACTGCAGTTTAGTGCACCCTCTTTTACCCCTACTGCAGTTTAGTGCACCCTAAAATGCATGTGAGAACAACATGATTTAATCAGCAGAATGAATGCCGTTCGTTCTTCCCTATAGTTAGTTATAAATGAGTGTCTTTGTGTCTTCGTGTGTCTTCGCACATTACACCGAGCGCGCGCTTCGGTGTAATGTGCGTAGTCATCGTTTGCGGGAGAATGCGCCGTTGTTTTAGGGTGCACTAAACTGCAGTAGGCGCGTTTCCGTCTCTTTCATAGAGGGTGCACTAAACTGCAGTAGTGCCGTGTTTTCAATCGATAAGCAGTAGTGACTCACATTGCAAAGTAATGTGCAATGCAGTCACGTGACTTTACAGAGCAACCAAGCCGGACTTCCACTAAATTGCTATTGGCGGACATCTCATTGTCACATCTATGTTGTCTGTTTTGATATAGTGGTTTTGACGAAGTGATAGAGATTCAGGGTTTTTTCGCTTAATGAGCGCTGTGAATTAATATATGCACAGAGCGCTTGCTTTGAAGATGTACAGTATGCAGTGTGCATGCCGCATGGACAGCTCAAGATATGCTGAAGCAAATCGCCCCCTTAACGCCCACCTTGAGAATCGCTGCTCTAAGTCGCCAGTTACGTTAGCATACTAAGGGAATCGAGGAATTGATCGACCGCAGATCATAAATAAATAAACCAAGAAAATATTCTGAAATAAAATTGGAAGTATCGATTGATAGCTTTTAAAGTCAAATTTAGTCAACAAGAAAATCATTTAATAATCAAAAAGGAATTTCTAATGAAATTTCAGCACCAAATTAGAAATTCCAGGACTTTCCAGGACATTTGCAGGCGTAGGAACCCTGCTATTTTATCGTTCAGAAGAAACATCAATCACATAAAACCACACAATTTGACCATGCGATGAATTAGCTCTCAAACTTACAAAATATAGGGTGAAAACAGCAGGATGGAATGCGTGTGTGAAGTTTGCAAGACCAACCCAGCCACTCCTACGCATTTTCTACACTTACTTTCAATAGCATGAGCTGCAACCACGGCGTCTTCATAAAGAACACAGTCTTCAATAAATGAAGGGTTAATAAATTACAGATGGTCTCTCCCTCCAATTTAATGCCAAGCAATTCAAAGAAAACTTCTTATTTGTACATCTTTCAACTTTATTTTTCTATGCGTGCAGCTTTTTTGAATTGTTTGACATTAAGTTAGAGGACGAGACCATCTATATTTTCAACATTGAAAATAATTACAGTAAAAATGCACCTTCCGTTAGCTGCCATCATATTCAGAAATCAGCTCAAGACTTGCTAGCTCTCCTAACCCATTGATTCTCAATCTGCACCTTTTGCACACTTCCGATTCGATCCCAGAATGTCAAAAACAGTAACCAAAATAAAGAGGAGATCAGCGTGCTATGGCTACAATAATGCTTCAAACATTTGAGTTTTGCCTCAGATAAAATTCATCAAACAAAAACCTTTCATGCATGACGTATTGCGACATCAAATAGTAATAGGATAGTGAGGTTTGTTCTCACCAAACGGTTTTCGATAGCTGTTGAGTCGTTGAATTCGTTTACACCAAATTACAGATGTCCTACAGATCCAAACCCTTGAAGTAGCAAGTCGTCTGCAAAACTTAAAGAGAAAATGTTCCTCATTGAACAGGTGAAAGCAAAATAATTCTTTCAACAATATCTCCTTAGCGTCAAAGTTTGACTATCAGACTTAGCATTACATTCATCGATGTATGTGAAAATATATGAAAAATAGTGCTTTTCTTAATCCGAATTATTTTTGCACAGCTGCAACCAACCAATGAAGAGACATAATAAGCTCATACGCCGACAATGACAAACAAAGATTCAAGGAAAACAATGACAATGATCAAAAACAATTATCTGAATACTTTTAAGAAAAGAGATTTACCATTAAGACATAGGGTTTAATTTAATCTAGTTTTATCACTTATTAACAACGCTACTACTATACGAGTTGTCGAAAGACATAAAGCGAGAATTTGTAATGATAAATGAAGAATTCGAGAAGGATGCAGCAGAATCATGTAATACCTATGAAAATAAAAAGATGCACGGCACTCTCAGTAGATAAAGTAAGGATAAAAGTATTAAAATCTGTAAGTATGATAAAGGCAATGGTGTGGTGATGCTGGATAGTGAATAGTATGCTGCAAAAATATATGCTATTTTCAATGACACTGCTAAATTCGAAAAAATAAGTATCCCAAATAATTTTGATAATTACCTAGTCTGTGAAGATGAACGAAGCTCAACGTACTTTTTGAACAAATATGTAAAGCCGAAAATACCAATTAGCACTTTCAAGAGAATACTGCCTTCTAGTTGTTCAATAGGTAAATTATATGGTACAATTAAAGTCAATAAAGAAAAGCGAGGGAGCAAGACCAATTGTCAGTGCCTTGGCACTCGGCATACGGTTTAGCTAAGTATAACTTTGAGCAAAGTTGGATGAATTGAAGCATTTGCCCCTAGATTTTGTAGACGGTATGTCGATGACATATTAATTGTTTTTGACAATATTGAGAATATAGATAAATTTCATTCTTTTTTGATTTCACAGCACCCCAATTTAAAGTTTACAGTAGAGAAAAGTAAAAATATAATTTCATTTTTGGATGTTGAAATTGAAAAAAAGTAATGGCTTATCCACATCGATTTTTGGAGAAGCACATACATATACAGGTCCACTAATGAATTATAATGCTACCTGCCCTATCCAATGGAAACTCACCTTTGTGATAGGAATGTTGCGTAGAGCGTCTAAGGTATGCTGAAGCTTGAAACTGTTTGACATACAGATTAAAAATGTTACAAAAATTCTACTAAGCAACTCATATCCCATTGATTTAATCAACTCGTTAATAAAGCAGCAACGGAAATAAAATATAGTACGGATAAAAAAGCAACGAAGAAAGATGAATGGGAGGATACCAAGTTTTTGATACTTCCGTTTGTAGGTAAAACATCCATAAAATTCCGACGCAAACTTGTTAAAGAATTTAAGAAATTGGACCATGATGTTAAGATAATATTCAACACTTGTAAAACATGACAGTACTTTAGTATCAAAGATAAAACAAATAAGCTGATGCGATCATGTGTTGTGTATAATTTTGAATGTCGGGTTGATCCTGATACCCAATACTTGGGACAAACGAAACGCATATTCCATCAAAGAAAAAAAAGAACATATAAGAGGTAACTCAGTCGTAAGTAGCCATCTGAACATACCGTATGTCCAAACTGTAGTAATGACATTAATAATTGTTTTTCTGTAAAATACATAGGACGCAGTGAATTTGAAACTCGTAGCGTTGTTAATAAGTGATAAAACTCCTAGATTAAATTAAACCCTATGTCTTAATGGTAAATCTCTTTTCTTAAAAGTATTCAAATAATTGTTTTTGATAATTGTCATTGTTTTCCTTGAATCGTTGTTTGTCATTGAGCTTATTATGTTTTCCTAATTCCTTGCAGTCTTAATTTCATGTCAGCCTTTAACTGCGAGTGTGCTATATAGTCAAGGTCGGCAATTGTGTGGTCAATTTTCTCTCAATCGAACCATGATTTAATGGTTGTCACATCCTTACAAACAGTTATGAATCCTCAGTCTATAGGCGGCCGCTCACTAAACTGACCACCACGCTATCCTCAATATGGAAACAAGCTCTTTGGACGTTTGGAAAATGAAAATGAGAAATCCAAGTGCTGTTGCTAATATTTGTTTTAATGATGCTTAATAAAATACAGCCAATTTAATCCGAATAGTGAACGTAGTCAGGGTATACTAAGTCTGATGATATGAACTGCGCATGCATGGGCGAATTGAAAATGAAGAAATATATCGTACATGCACTTGAAACTGAAAGATAAAACTATGTAAATCTAGCAGTAAATCAACAACTTAAGAAAGGAAAGTTGAGGTATACAGGAATTCAGTCATTTAATCCTTTTCAGTTTCATAATGAAATTTGAGATTTATCTTTTTCAATGACTTCACATAGCCTGAGGGTTGTGTCATCAGTTTGGGAGTCAATGACAGTGATGTCGAGTTTGGTGGAGAAAAGATTGGCAATATCAGTACAATGAATTTTATTCCAAACCTGAAATGGGTGAAATGAAAGAATTGTGACGACAAGAAGACATAAATATTGCTTAATAAAGCTTTTATCAGATAAGAAGTTAGACAACTAATGAACAATATTGGGAGTTACAAGTAGATTTGAATTCAGACATAGTTATGCATGATGATCTGCATGTACACAAATACGAGAATAGATATATCTTAATATCATGTTCCATTATATCTTGAAACTATACAACATTCTCCCCCGCCAAAGAGCGAAATGCTACCATCGTATTTGCAAACGGTCCGGTTGCCTCTTCTGTCTTCCGGATCGGCGTAGTTGATCATAGTCATTCGGCGAACTCGTTTCATTTTCACTTGATTCTGCGTTTACCTCTGTCACATCAGGACATTCATCGAGGTCGTCCTCCACCTGAGTACTACTTTCTTCGTTTGTTTGAATTCCAGGAGACAGAGCTCTCGTTGAGATGGTATCCGTTCTTCCGTCTTCCCTCTTCACTCTAGCGAAATATGGATTTATGACTTCTTCTATCACAAATGGTCTCACAATCGGATCGTCCTTGCTTCTAACAAATATCTTCTCGTATGCTTGTTTCCCTGATTGCAACCATTTCGGAAGCGAGACACCATAGCTGTTTCTCCGTGTGAATGTGAAAAATCTATCATGAGGAGTTTCATTTGTGCTTGTGCATAAGAGACCTCTGATTGATGACAACGCTGCAGACAACTTGGACTCCCACATATTCGCCGGAAGATTTTCTAAATGCAATAGACAGGTGATTGCTTTCCGAATCAGACCATTGTATCTTTTGTTCTGTCCGCTGCCTCTGGGATTGTAAGGTGTGGTTCGCGAATGTGATATGCCCATTTCAAGACAAAAGCAATCTAATTCCGTGGAGAGAAATTGACTGCCACGATCTGAGTGTAAAAATCCAGGCGTTCCGAATATGCCAAACAGATTTCTCAGATTTGCGATCACTGATCTTGATGATATATCTGTCATGGGGAAAGCGAATGGCAAACGACTGTATTCATCAATGACGGTAAGTAGGTATCGGTTATGTCTGTCTTTTGATGGTACCTTTGGACCGACAATATCAATACTGAGACGTTCAGAAGGTTTCATTGCTTTGATGATATGACTACGTGGAGAGGGTTTGAAAAATTTTGGTTTGCATTCCAGACAAGTCTTTCAATTGGACACTGTGTTCTGAACTTCATTCAAAGAAAATGGCAGATTGTTTCGACGTACGTATTCCCAAAGTCGGGTTATTCCAGGATGAGCTTCCAGACGATTGAGTTCTATGCGATTGCCACCCGTTGCTGCGAGGCGTGATAGGGCATCAGCCGAAACCTTCTCTTTTCCTTGTCGATATATTATTTCGTATTGATACTCAGACAGTTCTAGTCTCCAACGAATAAGCTTGTCATTCTTGATTCTTGATTTTTGTTTTGAGAAAAGGAAATAGACGGATTTTTTATCAGTTTTGACGACAGTTCGGTAGGACCATATGAACGAAGACCACTTTCGAAAAGATTCTACAATGGCCATCGCCTCTCTTTCGACTGCTGATTGATTCTGTTCCGACATCGATAAAGTCCGAGAGAAATATGCTATTGGACGATAAGACTGAGATAATACTGCTCCAATTCCGGTTCCGGAGGCGTCTGTTTCTAGAATGAGTGAACCATTGTCTTTATCTGGGATTATCAAAATTGAAGACAAAATATCATTCTTCAGAAGTTCAATTGCACTGATGGCCGAATGAGATAAGGGAAATTCCATCCTTTGTTGAGCATCGAGCAATGGCTTTATTTTATTGGCATAATCTGGTATCCACTTTGCGTTGTAGACAAAGAATCCAACAAGCCTTTGAAGCTGACTTTTGTTGGAAGGAATGGGATAATTTATCAGTGTTTCGAACCTTTCCTTGTCCGGTCTCTTCGTCCCGTTTCGATGATATTCCCGAGTATTGAAATTCTTAGTTCCCCAAAGACACATTTTTCTCTGTTGAGGGTCAGATTGTCCCTTTCTGCTGCCTCCATAAACTGGTTCAATAATGAATCATGCTCTTCTTTCGTTTTTCCTCCAATGATGATATCATCCAAGTAGGCCACAGTATTTCTGAGCTTGTGATTTGAAATGAAATTGTCCATGATTTTCTGAAAAGAGGGAACGGCGTTTGCGATTCCAAAAGGAATTCTCTTGAACTGGTAGAGTTTACCGTTCGCTTCAAATGCGGTGAACGGTTGATCGGATTATATGATCGGTATCTGATGATAAGCAGACTTTAGATCCATTCTTGAGAAAAATCGATTTGAGGCAACTGAATTCAAGACTTGCTCAACATCTGCAAATGGATAAGCATCAACTTCTGTGAACCTGTTCACTGTGTGTGAATAATCGACAACCATCCTTGGCTTGTTCTTTCTGACCACGAATACTTGTGCTCGCCATGGAGAACGCGACTCCTCGATGATGTCTGACTCCAGTAAGCGTTGAATTTCCTATTTTATGTAACTCTTATCTTCTTCTGTGAGTTTTCGAGATTTGGTACGTATTGGTCTGACATCATTGCGTTGAAGTTCGGAAAGCAAATGAGGACATTCTGCTTTCATACAAGGGAAAATTGTGCAACATTGATTTTGATTTGATCATTTTTGTTTGACAACGTTAGTGTTGGCCGGGGTCCATACAAAAGTAACTCTACCTTTTCATGTTCAGACAACACGTCCATTCCCACTATCATGCTTGAAATAAGGTGTTCGACTACCTTGGCTCGAACTTCATATAGCTCTTCATTGATAGCCAGAGTCATATCTACATGCCCGATAACTTCACAAGACGAATCATTTGCCATTTGTGTCAACGAGTGTGATGGGATTACCTTAAGTTTCTGATTTCTCGCAACATCCTTGCGAATAAAGGTATCTGTTGATCCAGGATCAATCAATGTTCTCAAAGTTGTCGCACCATTGATGGTAACCGGATAGTAGAATGAGCGAACTTTCCCGGCTGCACACATGACTGAAGCGAGTCTTGCGTTTCTTGTGTCTTCGTTTTCAATGTTTTGAACAGTTGCAGCTTGTGATCGACAAACCTTTTCCCAATATCCAAGTTCATTGCATTTGTAACACTGAGAATTCCAAGCACGGCAATGGTTTCTTGTATGCCACTTGAAGCCACAGAATGGACATGATTGTTGATTTGTGGAGTAAGAAGCTGGCGCTTTCCTTTCGCTTCTGATGAAACGTCCATGTTTTGCTGCTGCAATGCTGCTCACTTGATCATTATCACTATTGGTCGGTTCGGAAAAAGATATGGAATCGTTCGATACGTCGATAGCATTAGCCAAGAAAATACATTCGTCTAATGTAGCTTTGTCATCGTCTAATTCCAACAATCGAGTGCGAATCAAGTCAGACTGAAGTCCCGAAACTAGACCATCCCGGAGCAGTAATTCATTGTGGATCAACTTCTTTACAATCGCATTGTTCACCAAGGACTTTGAGGCGTTTTACGAACTCACTGATCGATTCATCTGGATTTTGCTTGCATGTAAGAAGCTTGTGTCTCGCATAAATAACTTGAGAAGTTTTTCGAAAATGTTTGTCAAGAATTTGGACAGCTTCGTTAAAAGTTTTCGTATTCTTAAGTATGATGAAAATATCTGATTCAGTACTAGACCGTAAGTAAGTGAGCCGGCGCTTGTCTTCCTTGATTTCATTTATTTCTAGACCATCAATAAAGCATTGTTTCCACCACTCCCATTGTTCAGGCGTAGGATTCGCGGGAAACGTTGGAGGATTGAATTTCATAACTTCTTATCTGATAAAATAGTGACGACAAGAAGACATAAATATTGCTTAATAAAGCTTTTATCAAATAAGAAGTTAGACAACTAATGAACAATATTGGGAGCTACAAGTAGATTTGAATTCAAACATAGTTATGCATGATGATCTGCATGTACGCCAATACGAGAATAGATATATCTTAATATCATGTTACATTATATCTTGAAACTATACAACAAGAATTCCTACATATCTGAGCTTCAAAGCCGTCTTTGTGTTACTACAATTTTTCTTTTGCTTTCTCATCCCTCCGTTTGTGCTTTTATTCATTCTACATCACACCAACCCTTCAACGACAGTAGTAAGCCCATCCCAAATTCAAGCACAAAATGTGAAATGATGAGTCATCAGGCTGACTCAGCCCCCCCCTCTAGAGAGAGGAAGTGGCAAAGGATGTGCTGGGAGGAATGGGTCCGAGAGGAAGAAACGGGTCCCTCCCCCCACACACTCTGGAGGGAAGGCAGGAGTTTTCCAGCTAGGAGTAGAATCTCGGAAGGGAGAAGGGGTGGAATGTGGGAAGGATAGAGTGAGGAAAGGGTGGATGTTGATGGTGTTGGAATGAGAAAAGTTGGAAATCGTCATGAAGGAGGGTTTGGATGTGAAAGTGGAGATCAGATGTGGAATCTACGTGAAATGTTGGATGGGGAAGGAAGGCGGGAGGAGTTTTCCTGGGAGGCAAGGGGTAGAATCTCTGAAAACGGCAGAGTTGGAAAAAGGCGGGGTTTGGTGGTTTTGGGATGAGAAAGTCCATGTTTCGGGCAGAAGGAGACCTCGGATGGGAAAAACGAGGCCAGATTCGGAATCTACGTGAAATGTTGGGTTAGAAAGGATGTTTCCAGCTCAATCGGAGAGAAAAAAATTTGAGGACGTCCCCCCCCTCGACAGCGATCTTCCAACTTTGGTTCCAGAGATGGTAGAAAGTCGTGCAATAGCTCATTTGAAAGCTAAAAGTGAGAAAAATGCAGTGGAAAGCTCAGTTTGGACCACTTTTCCTGGGTTTAGAGAGGAAAATGGCAGGAAAACGTCAGAGTTGGAAAAGTCAGGTTTTGGATGTTTTGGGATGAGAAAGTCCATTTTTCGTCATGAAGGAGTGCTCGGATGGGAAAATGGAGTGCAAATTCGGACGTTTTGGTCAATTTTGGGTCTAGGAACGTCTTCCCAACTCCATCGGAGAGAAGTGCTGAACCCCCCCCCCCTCGGCAGCGATCTTCCAACTTTGGTTGTAGAGATCGTAGAACGTCGTGCAATAGCTCATTTGAAAGCTGGGAGTGAGACAAATTCAGTGGAAAACATGGCTTGTTCCACTCTGCCTTCGTTTAGAGGTGAGACGTTATTGAAAATTTTGGACATTGACGAAAAAACGACAGAGTTAGAATGTTTACGAAAATCACTCTAGCGGGTGAAGCAAGCCTCGGACGGAAAATCAGAGACCAGATTTGGAATCAGCGTCAAATTTGTGACAAATAATGTTTTAACCCCCCCCTGCATGGATTGCCGATTGCATATTCACAGAGTATATAAGAACGGGATCGGGGGAGGACTACAGGTAAGTCGTTTCTCTTGAGTTCCGATATCGGACTTCTGACTTTCCATTGCTGATATCAGCTAAGGTGTCAGACTTATAGGTTAGTCAGTATAGCATGACTGACCATTTGATGATACTAGGCCGAAATCTTCAAACGGCTATAACTTTGCTTCTACAAGTCCTTTAGACTTGATTCAAAAAACATTCGACAGCTCTTGCTGTGCTGTAGGTGACAGACTACTTATAAACGTTTTATAAGTAGTACTAAAATACTGAAAAATTTAAATTCATATTTAATGATAACAATTAAAGTTTTTGAATAAAAAGCAGTTGTTTATGAGTCTCTGTGACTTGGGTCGTTTCCTCTTGTAAATAACTCCACCGGTTTTCATGTCAAAACTGGGGCCCGAATACCAACACAGTGATATGACGCACGCTCTGTCCGCCCGAGGTTGGATTTGTGGGTCGAGGCCTTGGAGCTGCGATAAGATCCCCTCTGAGTAATGCCTGTAACGGATTCAAGAGCCTAACGCCTAGACGACTGCTATCAAATGTCTTTCAATACATATATGCAAGTAGTATGCCATGAACACTTGCCATCAAATTTTACTCTATCTTTACAGAATCATAATGACGAAATCAGGCAACGCTAAGATGCTAGTTGGCGAATGTAGCTGCGGCAAGATTACCAGGGGCAGTGAGCTGAAGAAGCATATGAAAGAGGTGACGGTGTGCGCGCATATGAGAGGTGTTGTTGAGTGTGCGTACATCATCAGGTGGTATGTGGGGAAGGGAATGAGGTGACTTTTATTAAGGATCCGAGTGGGAATATAGCTATGGCAGGGTTCAAGGCGTGGTTTGAGGGAGAGTTGTTGGAAAGGGAAGAGGTGAGGAAGGCGGTGGCAACCATTGAGGACGTGGTTGGGGAGAAAGTGGTGACGAATGCGAGTGATGAGAGTTCGAGTGAGGAAGTTGAGTTGAGAGCTAAAATGAAAAAGAAGGTTGATGTTGATTTGGATAAGGCGATTGAGGATTTGTTTGGGGATATCGATGATCTGGAGGGGGAGGGGAAGGAAGTGGGTAAGCCGATGGCAGCGTCATCTACACGGCGGGAAGAGGGGTATGATAGGGAGGCGTTTGTGAGGATGAAGGATCGCATGATGGGGTTGGAAAGTGTCAATAGAAAAGTTTTGAAGGAGAATGAAGAGCTGACGGTGAAGGTTGAGGGGTATAGGGCAACGAGGGAAGAGTTGGAGAGCATGAGAAAGAAGGAGAAGGAATGGATGGCGGAAAGGAGCGAGTTGATAAGGAAAGCAGGTTTGGTGGAGAGTTTGCAGGCGAGTTTGTCGAGGAAGGTTGAAGAGATAGAGCGGATGCAAAGCGTGGTGAAGGAGACGGAGGAGGTGAAGGGCATAAATAAGAGGTTGGCGGGTGAAGTTGAGCAACTGCATGAGTGTTTGAAGAGTAGAAAAAGAAGAGTGTATGAAGTCTATCTTCCCCTCTTCCAAAATAATGTATGTGACGTCCCAACAATCACCGACGACCCCAATGTGACCCAACAATGCTATGAGGGCGACGGAGTCCGGTGTCTACATATGAATATGGACATCACCGGAGAGCTGGAGGACTTCGTCGTCCGAAAAATTCGCAAGAAAGTTCCCAGTAAGTTACTTCAACATGATCATTTCCTTGCCGCCTCTAATCTCCTATTCCTTTTCTTTCAGTTTTTGCAGAAGTGAGTGTCGGTGGACGGAGAACGACCCATGGGCTCTTTTAAGGGCCAACCTTCTAATGCAGCTAAAGCGGTCCCAAGCCCGCCACATATCTTCGGATATGGAATGCAGAGGAAGAAAAATGATGAATGGAATGAAATGGGAGGCCACCCGTGCACCACATGCAACACATCACAGATTTCTCTCTTCGCTAGTGAACAAGCTCTTGTCAGTGTTGAACAAAAGTTTTACTGCAGCACAGGTTGATGTATAGTTAGAAAATTTGATCATGGCGTTTTATGAAACACACATGTCATAAAATGTAAGCGCTAGTGTAGTCAACTAGTTTTACTGCGACGCACGTTTGTGAAAATAAAGTTTATCGAAGTTTATTCGTAAGTCTAGTCTGAAAGTGCATCATGGTTTGCAAAGTTAGTGTAGTCAACTAGTTTTACTGTGACACACGTTTGTGAAAATAAAGTTTGATCATTGAAATTTTATTCGTAGGTCTAGTCAGAAAGTGTATCATGGTTTGCAAAGTTAGTGTAGTAAAATAATTTTACCGCGACGCACGTTTGTGAAAATAAAGTTTGATCATGGAAGTTTTATGACTGACCGAACTCGCCACAGCACTAGAAAGTTTTATCGAAAAGGTTTTACTGCACAGTGTACATTGTCTTGTAACTTGCTTTCAGTGTTAGAAAGTTTTATTGGAGACAGTTACCAAATGTTCCCCTATTAGAAAATTCAAACTTCATGGCTGTTAGATTAGCTTCATCAGGTTTACTAAAAGCAGTTTTCCACTGCAGTGAGACTGAGAGTTTAGAATGTTATATGAAAACAGTGTTCACCACAACAGTGTCATGAAAAAAATACTTTATTTGGTCTTTGATTTAACATCATTGAAACCCACTTTACTACAGTAGAAATTGGATAACTCGACACCTCACGGTGCCTCAGAAAAATGTCGACTTAGGTGAACTGTCGAGATAACCGAACACGCACATATGAATCCGTAAAATATCCTGCGATGAGTATAAAAGGCTTCTATACGGCAATAAAAATCATGCTGTTATTAGAAACAGACGCAAAACAGTTAGCCCATACGTAAATCACACTGTAAATTAACTGTAAATTACATTTACGTGTAATAAACTGAAAAACGCGGAAAATCATGCTCAACTTACTGACCATCGTTCCGTGTACCATAAAGTAGAAGTAGGTAGGGCCTACGGTATCGGTACATGTTGGCGAAGGAAAAAATCTGATGTATCATATGACATTTGTATGTACTATGTGATCAGACAGACCAAAAGTGAATTCAGTTTCTCTTCTTGAAGAAGTCGGTTACTTTTGATTGCTTGAGTGACAGCTTCTTGATCGAAGGATCTATCAATTTATTTTCGATCTGTCTGGCATAGTCAACGAATACAGAGTCCGAATCAAGGCACTGTAGAAGATGTTGTATTCTGCGTATCATTAGAGTACCGTCCACAATAGTAGGTGGAGGTTCGATTGTTGGCTCATCATCATCATCAACATCCTCAGGATCATCTGCAGGAATCAAGCTTCCGTCGTGATGATCTCTCGGCAATTGATTTCCTCATCCGTATTGACGTAGTCGTCGAAGTTGAAGTCTGCTGGAATACTTCCTTCGTTGATCATGCAACTCCAGATATTTCGATGATCCACCTCATGACTTTCACCATCAGGCAACAATTCGATGTCCCTTGGAGGATGAAATCCAACTTTCTTGAAACAATTTTGATTAGTCACTTCAGACACATTGTTCCATGCTTGTTTCAATATGTCCATGGATAACTTTATGTCAACCGAAAAGTCCAGTTTGTTTTCGAATGCGAATAAACGCCTCTTCGCAAGATCGTGACGATAATGGGCTTTGAGACATCAGATCACACCAGCATCCAAGGGCTGTGTTTTCGAAGTTGTGTTCGGTGGCAGATAAACAAGTCTGACGTTTTGTAAGTTCGGGACGACCGGATGAGCAGTACAATTGTCCAACACCAATGCGACTTTCCTGTTCTGTTTGGCCATCGTTTGATCCAGTTTTCTCAGGTATTTCTCGAAGATCTCACTGGTCATCCAGGCTTTCTTGTTGTTTTCATATTGTAGTGGAGGCTTCTGAAGACCTTTGAAGCACCTTGGATTTGCGCTTTTCCCAATCACCAACAATGGGGAACGCTCCCCAGTCATGCTTGCAGTGACCATCACGGTAACTCTTTCCTTCGATAGACGGCCGCCAACACACTTCTCTTCTTTAAAAACATGCGTTCTATCAGGCAGACATCGATAGAAGAGACCAGTTTCATCACAATTCAGAATGTTTTCTGCAGCATAATCCTTCAGTAGGAGAGGTAGACGGTTGTTTAGCCAATCCGATGCTCCTTGTAGATCAGCCGATTGTCCTTCACCGTGAAGTTTCTTCGCGACGATGCCGTTTCGTTTCTTCCATCTATTGATCCAGTTGATGTCAAGATTCTCGAAGTCAGGATATTGCAAATTTTCGGCATATTTTCTTGCCTTGGTGAGCAACATCTCACCGGAGATTGGTATGTTCTGTTCGCGAGCCAAGTGAAAGAATTTTGTCAATGGTTCGTCCACTTGATCTAAGTTATGAGCCTTGAACCGTTTCGCATCGGTCGGTCCACCTTCTTCAAATTTCGAGACAATATTCTCTGCTTTCTTAATGTACCCTGCGATCGTACTTCTAGGAATACCTTTCAACCTTGCTATGTCCGTTTGCTTCATTCCACCTTGGTGTAGTTTCACGATTTCATATTTGAGTTTAAGAGTACTCATTGTTGTTGTTAAAAAAGGAGTAGACTAGCGTAAAAAAGAAGATGCACGTGTAGGTCGATGACAGCCGATTGATAGTGATGACCAACAGATAATGATCGAGTTAGCGATCAAGTAGGAAATTATAAGATCAGGTGCTCTAAGGAAAGAACTCAATTAAGCCTATGTTTGATGCCTTCGCAAATGACACAAACAGATAATGAGCGGGTTAATTAACGATAAGTAGAAAATTATAAGATGAAGTGCTCTAAGGAAAAGTTCAATTAAACCTATGTTTGCTGTCTTCGCAATTGACACCTTTAACCACATACGCTATGTTTGCTGTCTTCGCAATTGATGCCTTTCACCTTCCCTGAACAATGGACAAATGTAAACAAACTTAGTCGTCGATCCGATCGCCGCAGGTTACTACGGAACGGAATTTACTTTTGATGCCAATTATGAATTACATCACAATGGAATGATGAGACCAGATAAGCGAATGAATGCCCGATTAATTACCGAATTTCATGTTGAGTTAGGCAAATTGTTGACTTACGCGAAGACGAGATACACAAATTTTCTTGTGTGTGATAGATAGGATTTTTGGCGGGACTTGAACAAAATGACGATTTTAGCGAATAGTCGAGTTATGCGATGTCGAGTTATCCAATTCCTACTGTAATAGCAATGACAATATGGTTTATTTTATTCAGAAGTAAATGATCGCCATAACCATGAAAGTTGTCCATCCGAGAAATAATCTTCCGCAGATGTCGTGTATAAAACTCAGAAGCGTCAGTAACATATTCTTGTCCATAGGAACGAAATTGAAAGTCAACACTTTCCGCTACTTCACCTTGTGGAAAATGAATGTAATTGACATGTGCAATTAAGTGAGCCTTGATGAGACTGCTTCTGAAATAAGATATCACCTCCGTAAATATTTCTCGTGTGTAGTCTAAACATGCTTCCAATTCTGTCTCCTCCCTTTGAAACTCAAGGATGTAATCTTGTATTAAGCCTCAGAAGCACTCTTGATGAAAACGAATCGTGCTATCATCATGTTTCAATGTATTGACTTCAGGTGCCATGGTTGAGTCTATTGCTAAACAACATTTTTTGCCTAACACGATTTCAATAACGCGTTACAAATTGTGCGTGCGCACATCGGAAACTCTAGCTCGTCTGTGATTGGACGAGAGGTCTCATCCATTCACCGCTTAGGAAAATCTTATAAAAAGCAGTGCACCAGCTCTGTTCTTCACATTTATCTTTCACAAGGTGAGTGTCGGTGAGCTCCTGCTATCAGGTTGTTTTGACTTGCTATCAAGTTGAATAGTCTCTTGCTATCATATCTTCTGCTCATAAAACATATCATCGCTGTAATACCTCCTTTGCTCGAGCGTTCCTTCGGGACGGCGGGTACTGCCGTAGAGGGATTGCGTTGCATGGGTTGTTCGTCGTTTGTTAGACCGAAACCTCTGAACCGTTGCTCATGTTGGGCGTTCGACTTCATACTCAACGTGACGCTTTCTCTCGCCAGGTCAGAGTACTTCAGCCATTCGACAAAGGTTAGTCTTTATGATATGGAGTAGAGTGAAATGTAATTCATTAGATGTCACTTCAATGATTGTTCCCATGAGAAACGTTAACTAGGCAAATGAAACGATTCTCATCTTTCCTTTTCAGTGATTGAAATCTGCTAACGTAATCTGCAATCGACCATCTAACATGGAATTGACAAAAATTGAGAACTATCGAATTGCTGCTGAGATGGAGAAGGCTACCATCGAGCAATGTAAGCATTTGCAACAAGGTTGACTCTATTACTAACATCATTAGGGTGGACATCCTCATTAAAATCAAGAGCCCCTCCCTTATTTTGTTCATGTTTAAACCGAATCCAAATTTTACCTCTGCTCATCTTTGCTGTCATTCTTTTTCAGTGCATGAATGTATTCGTAATGGGGAACCCGTCCCCCAAGGAGTAATCGGGGGAGCCTATGAGCGGCTTTGCAAGTGTAAGTATCTTTAACATTTCATGTTTATAATGTTTCAGATCCTCTGCATCATCCTTCTCTCATTATCTAATCTCTCTTTCCTCTCTACAGATATGGCGAAGATGAAGAAGTGGGAGGAAGCCGCGAGGCGGAAATACCACGATGAATTTCCGGCCATACCTTCCCACCCGTCTACCTCCGCCCAAGGTGCGACCCCATTCTCGGGCATTGTCATCGCCCCACCTCCACCGCCTGCTCCGCTCCCTGCGCCAGTCCCTGCTCCTCGTCACCACGTCCCTCCAACACCGAAGCCCAGGACCCTTCCACCCTCGGCTCGCGTCCCTCTCCTACCTCCTCCGCGTTCATCCTTGCTGCCGGACATCAATTCATTAGATGGCAAGTAATCATGATTGGGAAAAGGGGGATGAGACTTCAAACTTGAAATGATGATCATGTTACTAATCTCTTTTCTCTTTTTCTCAACAGATCTGGCGGTCTATCTCCTGGACGGCGACGTTCCCTCCCGTCCCATCATCATCCCTGCATCAGCACCACCACCTGCAGTGGCCGAACTCCCTCTCCTCTCCGTCAAGTCGGTGGAGAGACTGTTGGAACAGGAGGAGTTAGAGATAGTGGGAGAGGAGAGGGAGATGGAAGTCGAAGAGAAGGAGGACTTTCGATGCCAGCGGTGTGACAGGGTCTTCGCCTCAGCCTACAGTTTGAGACGTCACACCACTGGCCATGCCTGCAGGGGAGGAAAGCGCCGATCGATCTCTCAACGGCCCAAGTGTGAAGGTTGTGGACGCACGTTCTACAACAGCACCAACTTGCAAGTCCACATCGAAGGCGGTTCCCGTGGCAGTGTGAGGCAACCACCAACGTCATCAGGTAGGAAGCATCCTTTATCTCACGTCGGCTTTTCCTGTTCTTCGTGTCGGAAGACCTTTCCCACAGAGTTTGTTCTTTCTTCGCACACACTGTCACACTCATCCCACTGAGCTTTACACTGACAACAACGTCACTCTAAGGCTGACCAAGTTTTCCCTTGAGAGGCTCGTTCGCGATTATGAGTTAGAAAGCTCTGAAGCTGTGCAAGACATTCATCCTTTCTTGATGAATAATATAGGCTTAATTCATCAAATGTTGGCGAGTTTAGATAGATTTTTACTTAAGGGCATGTTCTATCTCACTGCTCGTTTCAATAAGGTGGACAGTAGCACGGGAGAAGTAGAGTCCACTGTGACCATTAGGATAGCCTCCTGTGCTGCTGATCTCATAGGTGATGTAAACGAGTGGATAGAGAGACATGCAACCTATCTCGTCAACAACTTATATAAATTTAATGAAAGAGACAGCGGTCTGGTCTTTGATGGGATAGAGAAGGTAGACATTAAAATAAATCTTTTAGAAAATTTGTAAGGGAGTGGCTGTTTCACCCTCCCCAAAGCACTGGTTAACAAAAAGGCTGTCGTCAATGTAGAATGTCAGTCCCAGTGTTTCAAGTATGCCGTCCTCTCCATTCTCCACTATAATGATATAGATAGGAATCGTCAAAGAGTCACGAAGTATTGTGAATGGGAGGATGAGCTTGAGTTTGATGGGTTAGATGTCAACACATTAGATTTTAAAAGCATCGCCAAACTTGAAAAACTCAATAAAATTAACATAGTCGTCCATCTCTGGGAAAAAGGTCTGAAGGGCGTTAGGTATAATAATCGCCAAAGTAACTTTTACCGGGTTGTCAATCTCATCCTAGTCTATAGCGACAACCACCCAGAATGGCATTATTGTGGCATTCCTAAAATTTCTTGATTGTATCACCACCAACAGTTATGATAACAAACATTATTACTGTGATCGCTGCACACGACGTTTCACATCTAAACCATATTTTGAACAGCATTACGAGTGGTGCTCTCAGGGTAAACTTCAAATGGAAGTCATGCCCAAAGATAAATTTTATAGGTATGAGGAAAACGGCAATGAGCTCAGTCCCATATGTACCATCTATGCGGACATTGAATGTCATATTGAACAAGAAGGCCTAAGTCATGAGCCAGCAGCCATTGCCTGCTATGAAGTGTGGCATCCATATTAGTGCGTTGAAAACTTCCTCAACTTTTTAGATAGGAAAGCCCGCTTTCATCAACGCTATGAAACGGAGCTGACTAGGAAACCCATGTGCTTCACAGAAGCCGATGAAATCAAGTTTGATAGGACCACGGAATGTCCCCGCTGCTGTTCATCCTTTGATGATCAGCAACGTAAGAAAGTCAGGGACCATTGCCATCTCAGTGGTAAATTTAGGTCTGCCTTATGCAGTAAATGCAATATGAAACTTAGGCTCAAACGGCGAACGCTCCCCGTCATCTTCATAACTTTAAATGTTATGATGCTCAGCTCACATCATCATTCGCCACGCATTCGGTAAAATGAAATCCTGGTCATCCAAAGTGATTGCACAAAGGAAAAATTTATGTGCATCACTGCAAAAGTCCAAGTCGATAAGACGAAGGAGGGGAAGCCTGTCTTCTATGACAAAGTTTCTAGACAGTTTCCAGTCTATGTCTTCTTCCTTAGCCGCGTTGGCTAATAATTTAGAAACACTTCCCCTCACTCAACATTTAAGGAAAGACTATCCCAACATAAGTGACATTCTGATACGACGGAAAGTGGTGTTTCCTTATAGTTATTTTAGTTCAATGGATACATTGAAAGAAACATCCATCGATAAAAACGTTCATCGATGAATTTAAAAATGATTTGACGGGTGAGGATGATTATAGGCATGCAGAGCAAGCATGGTTAGAATTTAGGTGTCGCACTTTTGGTGACTACATGCTTGCCTACTTAAAATTAGATGTCTATCTGTTGGCTGACGTGTTTGAGACTTTCAGGAAAGTCACATTAGAACAGGACGCCTTAGACCCCGTCCATTTTGTTAGTCTGCCGGGTCTGTCCTATCAGTCAGCCTTCAAGATGACGAAAGAGAGCATTCATTCACTGCAAGATGCAGAAATGTACACGTTATTTGAACGTGGTATTAGGGGTGGCTTAACATTTGTCAACAAACATGTTGTCAACAGCACCCAAGACATAGGATCCACCACGCATTTAATGTACATAGACCAAAATAATTTGTATGGGAGTGCACTCTCCAAGCCTTTGCCAGAATCTGACTTCCAATGGGTAGAGCCCCATGACATTGAACACTTCTCCAATCCAGCACACATCATGGCACTGGGAGATGAGGCCGACATAGGTTATTTATTTGAAGTCGACCTCATCTATCCAGACTGTATTAAGAATAGGACCGTTGATTTTCCTCTCGCACCCGAACCTGGCATAGTCAGTCCAGATATGTTCTCTCCCTTTATGGAAGAACACAATAAGAAATATGAGGCGGAAAATGAATTAAAATATAAACCCACTAGTAAGTTGTTGCTCACCCAATTGAACAAGCAGCATTATATCGTGCACTATTCCATCCTCAAATTCTATCTAGGTATGGGGATGCAACTTGACAAAGTCCATCGCGCTATCCAGTTTAAGCAGAAGCCCTTTCTAAAACCGCATATAGAATTTAATAGCAAGAAACGGGCTGAATCCAAGAATCCTTTCGAAAAGGACTTCTTTAAATTTAAGAATAATGCCCTCTTTGGTAAAACCATGGAGGATGTAAGAAAGCGCATGGACTATCGTATCGTAACTGATTCGGAAACGAGTATCAAGTTATGTCGCTCGCCGTTGTTTTGCCACCATGATGTCATTTCCGAAGACATCATTGGTTTTAAAATGCTAAAATCTTAAGTAGAACTTTGCAAGCCCATTTATGTCGGTCAAGCTGTCTTGGATCACTCCAAGTTAGAAATGTACAAGTTATTTTACCACACTTTTAAAACGTGTCCATTGATCCAACATGTGGAATTAGTAGGAGGCGATACAGACAGCTTCCTCCTAACTTTGACAACCACTAGCCAAGTCAAGCAGGAAGACATTTAAAATATTTAGCACCCAAGTTTGATAGTTCCAACTATCCCACTGACCATCCGCTTCACTCTACCTCAAATAAAGCGAAGCTTGGCTGCTTCAAGGATGAGTGTGCCGGCAAACAGATAGAGGAGATGATCTTGCTTCGCCCCAAGATGTACTCCATGAAGCTAAAATCCTCAGAGCTTTCTATAAAACGGGCGAAAGGCATCTCGAAGTCAATCGTTAGAAAAATGACACATAGCGACTATCAAGATGCCTTAGATTCTCTTAAAATTAAAAAAGTAGAAATGACCATTTTAAAATCACACTCGCATCAAGTCAGAACGACGCTTAGGAAACGAGGTCTCTCAGCTTGGGAAGACAAGCGATGCTGGATGAGTCCTAACCACTCATTAACTCATTACCGTACGGCCATCCAGACACTCATCTACCTCCACCCAAGAGACAGAAACTTTCTCTTCCTCCGTCCGGCGATGTCTGATGATGAATGCTTCCTCTCTGTTGTGGTTGATGTTTTGCTTTTTCACTCCATGGCGTTTTCTATGGGGTGTTGTGAGTGAGTGCCTTGTAACATGCGTCCAACTCCTGATCACTTCATATCATGACTTGCATATCAACTGGTTTTTCCTAACGTTGTTTTCTCCCTGTACAGTTTCCGACACATCAGTGACTTTGTTTTCTCCCTGCATATCAGTGACTTTGTTTTCTCCGGTGATGTGAGCCATAAAAACTTAGTTTTCTGCTACCATCAGTATTAACTATGTGTGACTGTGATGAAATGTCTTTCATTCAATAACATATCATGTACAGACTGTATCGTTTTTCTTTTGACATAAAGATGTTTTCTCCCTGTACAGTTTCCGACACATCAGTGACTTTGTTTTCTCCCTGCATATCAGTGACTTTGTTTTCTCCGGTGATGTGAGCCATAAAAACTTAGTTTTCTGCTACCATCAGTATTAACTATGTGTGACTGTGATGAAATGTCTTTCATTCAATAACATATCATGTACAGACTGTATCGTTTTTCTTTTGACATAAAGATGGGATTCTCACTCAATAGATAGAAGTAAAAGTTTTGATCATTTTATAAGATGGGTAGGGTTAGAAATAAAGTTGATGATTGTAAAGTTAGAAATAAAGTTATCACCATGTCGCTGTTTGTAAGATAGGTGAAATATAAATGAAGTCAGAATCACTTCACTGCTTGTAAAGTTAAAAATAAAGTTATACCCATGTCGCTGTTTGTAAGATAGGCGAAATCTAAAATGAAGTCAGAATCACTTCACTGTTTGCAACGTTAGAAATAAAGTTGACGTTTGTAAAGTTAGAAATAAAGTTGATGATTGTAAAGTTATAACCATATCACTGTTTGTAAGATAGGCGAAATATAAAATGAAGTCAGAATCACTTCACTGTTTGTAAAGTTAGAAATAAAGTTGATGATTGTAAAGTTAGAAATAAAGTTATCACCATGTAGCTGTTTGTAAGATAGGTGAAATATAAATGAAGCCATGACCATGTTAGAGTTTGTAAGTTAACATCCTCACCAACGAATGTAACATCATGACAATTTCTTCGGCTTAGGAAACATCAACCACTTTGCTGACTCATGTCTATAAATATATCTGACTCATGAAGGGGTAAGGCGTCAGTCATAAGAATCTAATCAATCTTGTTCAACCTTTTCACCGACACGTGTGTGGGTGTTATTTATCTGACAAAGCGATGGCGCCTCACGTCAGACAGCGTGACCTTTTCACCGACAAGTGTGTGGGCATCATTTCATGTCTATAAATGGCGCTGACTCATCATAAAGTGATGAACCTTGTTGATGACCTTTTCACCGACAAGTGTGTGAACATCATTTCATGTCTATAAATAGCACTGGCTCATCATAAAGTGATGAACCTTATTGATGACCTTTTCACCGACAACTGTATGGACATCATTTCATGTCTATAAATAGCGCTGACTCATCATAAAGCGAAGAACCTTGTTGATGACCTTTTCACTGACGAGAGTGTGGGCGATAGTTCATTGCGATGACTCATTCAAAACACATCATGTGATTAACACGATTCTATTAACTGTGACTCATACAGATAACGCATTAAAGATTTAACAATGTCAGCTACTTTACTGATATCACGTAAACCAGTCATGATACAATGTCCGTTGTGAAACACTGCAATATGTACAGGATGCCACTTCCGAATCAGAGCAGCAGGAAAGAGTTCAGTTTCATAAAATATACAATGATTATTGGCTTTAATGTTGGCTAGATTCACTAACATCTTCAATTGAACAGACACTACTATATTCTTCAATGTCAGGGGACTGAGGCGTAGATGAGGCATGAGTGTTCGCATTTTCTTGACGACTTCGTAACACATGGACTGCATCACGAAATGAGAAAGGTTTCCTAGGACTTGGATTTTGCCGCAGCGAAAGATTTGAAGATTTCGACCGTTGCTCATGCGAATGACCAACATTTGCGGACGACCGCGATGATAGACTGAATCGGGAAGATGGGTATGCAACTGTTCTAAATCGATGTCTCTTTTGAGATTCATTTCGCGCATGGCATTGATGATGCGGATGGGGAGCATGACTCACAAATGACATGAGGGATGAGTGAACTTCCCTTTTATACTTTTCCCATGAGGGTTTTGGAATCACAATGTAGCAGTGATCATTATGTAGAATCATCTCTTGAATGCGAATAAATACAATGCCGTCTCCTATGTTAATGACACGGCAAGAGTTGGATAGGATTGCGCGATGCAACCTTCGTAGTTGAAAGCGTTCTAGAGTTATCTGAAGTTGACGTTTCGTATCATGAAATGTAACACACTGACTTTTCCATGATACATAGAGGCATGCTGATAATTTCCACATGATCATGATTCAAACCTGAGTGAAGAAGGGTATGCCTAAGAAAGAAGAAGAGAGAGTCATGTTCATGTGTGGCATGGTGAGTGTACATTTTCTTTCTTGATACGGTGGCCGTTAGGCCTTGGTCTCATAAAGACCGATAGTGCGTTCTCAGTGTGTGGAGTGTTACTGTAGTTGATCATCATCAACATGGACATCATTTTTAAAGGTGATGGAGACAAGATAGGGATTCAACGTAAACAACCTTCCGTCCCTGCGTGGACCCATGTAGATGGTTTGAATTTTAATTTCGAAGGAGTAGAATCCTTTTCCCAAAGTGGGGAGTGGTTTGCAATTGAGTAAGTCGAATTCGCAACCCTCCTTTTCATGGATGATGAGACAGTGTCTATCCATATGCACATACATGTATCGTCTTTACATGATGGGAACTTGTGTCCGCTTCCCATTGTGTCGAACAATTTTTGGGAATGGTGAGATTTTCTTTCAGGAATGTTTCAAGAGTATTGAATTGTAACCGTGTCCAATAGTCTAACGGCACACACACGGCCAGTCCATACTTTGTTGACATAACCTTTAGATAATCCATCCGATGACTTGGAGTTTTTATGGTCACGGCTTCTCTATAATAAGTTATCTTTTGATTGAAAGCATTTTTACCCGATGCTAAAGTAAGGGAGTTCAGTGTACCCAGTGCGAGAGCAGAGGAGTTGATGGCTTCGAGCAACTGCATGGTTAGCGCAAGGACGGAAATCAGGGTCCCCGCGCTTCAGCCACAATCAAATATAAGGGCTTTTTAAGGGCTGATGAGCCAATTTAAGGGCTATCTATAAATCGATATTCATGCGTGTATACTTGCAAGTTGCATACAATATGAGAAAAGCATGGTGTTCATACAATTTTATTCTTGCAGTTGGTAGTTCCACACACTCCAGAAAAATAAAAGCAGAAAGCTATTTTTTCTACTCTCCCATTCATCAAAAGACAAAACTACCTAGATCGTTTTCTCAGAAGTCTATATCAAAATTTCATAAAATAAGAAAAACAGCAGTGTAAGAAACATTTTACAGGATTCAGCCAAGAGCACGAACGCTAAATATAAAAATACACTTGCCGAAATGATAGATGCATGATTCCTTCACACACTCAATGAAGACAGTCAAACATCGAAATCACGGTCGTAACCAAAGTTGATTATCGACTGTCTGTGGTCTTAAACAGCACAGTTATATACATTCACTTTATCCAAAAAAAACTTTCAACAGAAGAAGCAGATCAAAATACAATCATTACAACTGATACTATAATTACACAAGCTGGATTTTCTATGGCTGTGAAGAACAGAAATTATCAAAACAAAAAATCACATAGAAGCCATTCCATATTCCTAATCAGAATATCAATAAACAAATCAGTGGAATCGTAAAAGTGATTATGAAGCAGGCGATATGAATTTGACCATTGCAAATTACAAAAAATGTATGTACAACTGTACTTGCAGGCATTGCACATGTACTGTAATATGTAAGGCGTCATTAAAACTCAGTCCATGAAAATAAACAGCAAAGCGATGATATTCAAAAGTAGTCTATACCGCTGGGGAATTTTACTTTGCACCTTAGATAATGACATGTAAAATCATCAATCATCTGTCCTAAAAGCAATAGGTAATTTTTTCAAGTAATTACAGTATATTGTCATCTTTGGTTGCAGCTTGAGTAATTGAGGGTCACTTGACTTATACATGTAACTTCGTAGTTGGAAGATACGTTTAACATCTACTAGTACGCAGTCCTACAGGCATACATACATGATCTCTATCACATTCGGTCCCCAAATTGCAACTTTTCGGTGGGGGGATTCAGGCGAATTTTTCGGCGGATATCATTCGTGTCCAGGTATCAATGCCAAAAAGCAGAATAGAAAAATTATGCCTGAATTTGTTCTTTTGATTTGACTGAATTTATCGACAAAAATGCTTGTCATTTAAGCTGAATGAACAATTATTTGGAATTGACACTTACACAACTTGCATACTTTTACATGGAGCATTTGATATCGGAGATGAACATGTCAGTACATCTGCGATATTAAGTGCTGTATGCAAACTAGTAGGGCAGTCCAGGCCTATAAACAAAACATGTTCCACCAAACAAGTGACAGTCAAAATAATTGGGGGCCTGCTGTAACTGTACGTGGCTTTGTAAACATAACACCGTAAAAGCAAGGTACATTTATTCATCACAATATGTTATTCTTCTTCACCGCATAATTGGGGGCCTGCTGTAACTGTACGTGGCTTTGTAAACATAACACCGTACAAGCAAGGTACATTTATTCATCACAATATGTTATTCTTCTTCACCGCATAATTGGGGGCCTACTGTAACTGCACGTGGCTTTGTAAACATAATACCGTACAAGCAAGGTACATTTATTCATCACAATATGTTATTCTTCTTCACCGCCAAGTTTTCATAATCTGAAACCAAATTAATTGACGAACGAACTTACTTTCTCACTATGGAGCAGGTGAGTAAAAGCCAAATAATTGAATTTGCAATTGAACAAGAAACGTTTGAAAACAAGAATCAACGAAACGACAAACGAGCCTTCGCCGAAGTTTGTATCGGTGCTTCGTCACACTGTTTGATACTACAGTCAATACAATATGCCGAAAAAATCGACACTGAACTCTGAAGGCAGATGTAAACATAATATCAAGAATAATGTTAGCATTTTATCGATTGACTGTATTACCGAATCAATATGACAACAAGCACATCACTCTAACAGCATTGCAAAGCTTATCAATATCGAGCAAAATACATAACTGTTAAAATAAGAAAACCTGAAATGCAAAGCAAGTAGTCTATACAAACTTAGGTATTTCTTAGAAGAAGACAATATATTTTGCGACAACTTTTCGATTAACTATGATTGACTCAATATTCAGAGATTTATTTTCGAAATTTGGTTTGAAAAGTAAGGGCTTTTTAGGGGCCCTAAATTTAAGGGCCGATTGTCAAATTTAAGGGCTTTTTAGTGATTGTCATTTTTTTAAGGGCTGACTGCAAAATTTAAGGGCTTTTTAAGGGGCCCTTAAATTTAAGGGCTGCGCGGGGACCCTGGGAAATGATTGCCATCAGCTCAGTCGTCCGTCTTATAACCAAACCTAGCTCCAATCACATGCGTTTCCCTTTTCACATTTTCCGTCTTTGTTACGTGACAAAGAGTTATCACACGTGAACTTTTGACTGCGTGGGTGGAAACCTTCCCTCTTACAAAGTCGCTCTAGTCCTCACAAAGACTTGAGTGACACACCCCTTCTAGCGAACAAAGACGCATTCATTTATCTAACAAAGAGCCTGATAGTAATGCACAAAGCGCAATGACTCATGTTGTGACACGTCCCTTTTCTCGAACAAAGACGCATTCATTTATCTAACAAAGAGCCTGATAGTAATGCACAAAGCGCAATGACTCATGTTATGACACGCCCCTTTTCTCGAACAAAGACGCATTCATTTATCTAACAAAGAGCCCGATAGTAATGCACAAAGCGCAATGACTCATGTTGCTCTATACACCATTACAAAATACTCAGTGAAAAGAAATCTTTATTGCATCTACACAATGTGTCGCGCATCAAACAAAGTCGTGGATGTAAACACACTCAGTTGAATCATGATGTTTAACAACGTATGCATTTCCTTCCAACGTCTCCCCTATTCTCTCCATAATTTTCTCCATATGACGACCATAAAATTGATCACTAAGAGTAATCCATTCTGTGCAATAAGATCCAAAACGAAGTGGTTTTTGCAAATCCTTCAACTCTATATAAGCAACGAGTCTACCCTTTACATCTTGAGGTTGTAAACTCTCCATCAATCTTTTGAAGAGGGGAAGGCTTTCAGTGAGCACTACTTTCATATCATTCATCTTCATTCTAAATGTAAGTTTCCAATCTTGTAAAAAATCCATCAAATCCTTGTTGATCAAGTGTCAAATGACACATGTGGTTACTTAAGGTACGATGCGCCATCATAAACGTTGTGACTATAGATTTCACATTGCTTCAATGACTTCCACTATGAATAAAACAGAAATAACAATCATGTTCCACTGTAAGTCTATTCAACATCAGTCGAATTCACAAGTACAGAATACACTTCATGAAATGATCATCACTCATTCACAAGGAGTAAAAACATGTTTTACATATACCCATGCTGTTGACAATAATATAGATACAGTTCATAAACGTCATAGAGACTACAATGCCAGCGTGAAGAGAGTTTTGCAATGTAGGTAGCTTAGGTAGTATTACAATGGGATGGTGGTCTGCACAGGGGATGTCTCTCACCGAAACATACAGCCATGTCATAAGTCATTTCATCTCTAAACTTCTTTTGATCACAATGCATATGATAGTCTTGTCTTACACGATCTACCCAACATGGTAATTATAAATTATCAATGTGCAACTGAAGTGTTGTTGCTTCTCGTTCAGAATCATTTCCTAATATTTTAACAATATGAAAACCTGACAGCCACCGTTTGAAATCACTTATCAAATACGTTTCATTTACAAATCCAATATGAATCAAAATAGAAGGATCAAGTCCATGCACATGACGTCGTGACCATTCGTCTTTGTGTGGAGGACAGTAGGCAAATCTATGATATACACTAACAACAGTTTGATCACTTTCCCTCATTGCAATAGCACTCAATTCCTGCATGGGTGTTCCCTCACTGTCTATGAAGATGACAACCTACAATATCAAAAAGACTTCATTACAAAATAATACATTGAGCAGGAACTTTACAAGGATGTCTGCCCTTTACATAACCAAAGATACAACATGATTACAATGTTTTAATTGAACATAATGCGCAAGACCGCGTTTTCCACATTCACTACATACTAACTGATAACAATACTTAAGATTTCTCTTTGGTGGTAACACCATCTTTCTTTGATGTGCGACGACGTTTAGGTTTAGTGACAGGTTATTGACATTCTTTGACACAAGAATCAATGACTTTCTCAATGTGATCAAGTCCTGTTAACTCAGGTTGATGATGAATTTGAGCAATGCGCAAATTGAGAGAAATCAAATTACCGTCAGATTGATGAGGTCCCACATAAACAGCAGGCACCTCAATATGAAAGGAATAAAAGCCTGCACCTAGCGATGACAATTCTGTTTCAACTGACTGTTCAACTGTCACTCCTGAAGTGACTTTACAATACTTGCTTTGTAAAATATAGCAGCGAGTGCCGCGATACAATGGTTTATAATAAGTTTTTTTTTCTGGCCACAACTGTAATAGTTCTGCAGGAAAAAGAGCCTTTTGCCTCACAACGTCTTCTAAAATGTCAAGCTGCTGACGCAACCAATTATCAATAGGGATACTCAGGTTTTGACCGCAACGATTTACTTGCGTATCCACTTTTGGTAAGTATACCGCCGGCGTTTGAAGATAGAGTCGAACACCGTTGTAGCGCACTTGTTGTTTGTAGGTAGGATAGCCGTGAAGTACCTTTTCAATTTTCGGATTCCACAGCTCGAGATGTTGAGGATTCAGTGATGCAGCAGTTGGAGTAGGATTCATGGCCATGGCAGTCTGTAACGAAAGAATACCACTAAGTACATTCATGATCATCAGAGAAAAGAAAATTGTTAGCTTAGCAGTGACATATGAGGTGGCCCTTAAGAGGACCTTTTGGAGCGTTCACAGGATTTAAAGCTTATCACCAAAGTCTAAGTCTTCGTCATCGTCCAGTAAATTTAATGTCTTGGGCTTAGGACCCGAATTGAGTTTCAATTCCCTAAAAGACTTAAAGGCAAACCGTCTAGGTGGTGGAGGCGGTGGTGGTGGTGGTGATGGTTCAACAAAATAAGCTTGTACAATCATCGGCCACACACTCTCCTGCGTCTCTCTTCTAAAATGCTGGTAAGGTTTAGGCCACACCGTCATGACACTCACTTGTAAATTTGCAAACAGGATTGATCAGACAAAGTTGAGAGGGGAGAATGGCTTCAGCAAGTCACACACGCTTTCCAAGTCAAGAGAATGAAATGAAGAGAAAATGGGGAGACGTCTGCTTTTATAGTCTCCCGCGAATCCACATTTGACACTATGTGAGCCAATCAGAGACCTCCGTTTCTCCCCTGACTTCGTTGCGGCAGGGAAAAGGAGGCACGCGGACGTCTGACTCATGAATGCTTTTCCCAAATCTAGTTTAGCACATTGAGTTGAATATGAATGTGTTTTATGCGACATAAGAGCAAGTTGGATCCATGCTCATGAAATGAATCTAGTCGAGATGCAATTTTCGCCAGGTGTCGCTGATAGAAATATTTTGGATCATGTATCGTCTCTGCAGAATAGGATGCAAAATGAAACACTACACGTACGAACACTACGTAGTGAACAAAATTCATTCGCAAACTTTACTGCTTCTGTCATCTTTCTTCCTTTCACTTCGGAGACATAGCATGAATGACATACAGGTGTAACATGGCATGCTGATTCCAAATCTGGTCTCTGTTTTCCCGTCCGAGGCTTGCTTCACCCGCTAGAGCGATTTTCATAAAAATTCTAACTGTGTCGTTTTTCGCCAATGTCCCAAATTTTCAATAACGTCTCACCTCTAAACGAAGGCAGAGTGGAACAAGCCATGTTTTCCACTGCTTTCAAATGAGCTATTGCACGACTTTCTACCATCTCTACAACCAAAGTTGGAAGATCGCTGCCGAGGGGGGGGGTCAGAACTTTTTCTCTCCGATTGAGCTGGGTAGAAGTTCCTACACCCAAAATTGACCAAAACGTCCGAATTTGCACTCCATTTTCCCATCCGAGCACTCCTTCATGACGAAAAATGGACTTTCTCATCCCAAAACATCAAAACCTGACTTTTCCAACTCTGACATTTTCCTCCCTCAAGCCAAGAAAATTAGTCCAAACTGAGCTTTCCACTGCATCTTTCTCACTTTTAGCTTTCAAATGAGCTATTGCACGACTTTCTACCATCTCTGGAACCAAAGTTGGAAGATCTCTGTCGAGGGGGGGACGTCCTCAAAATTTTTTCTCTCCGATTGAGCTGGAAACATCCTTCCTAACCCAACATTTCACGTAGATTCCGAATCTGGCCTCTGTTTTCCCATCCGAGGTCTCCTTCTGCCCGAAACATGGACTTTCTCATCCCAAAACCACCACACCCCGCCTTTTTCAACTCTGCCGTTTTCAGAGATTCCACCCCTTGCTGCTCCTCCCGCCTTCCTTTCCCATCCAACATTTCACGTAGATTCCACATCTGATCTCCACTTTCACATCCAAACCCTCCTTCATGACGATTTCCAACTTTTCTCATCCCAACACCATCAACATCCACCCTTTCCTCACTCTATCCTTCCCACATTCCACCCCTTCTCCCTTCCGAGATTCTACTCCTAGCTGGAAAACTCCTGCCTTCCCTCCAGAGGGGGTGGGGGGAGGGACCCGTTTCTTCCTCTCGGACCCATTCCTCCCAGCACATCTTTTGCCACTTCCTTCCTCTCTCGAGGGGGGGATGACTCCTCATTTCACATTTTGTGCTTGAATTTGGGATGGGCTTACTACTAACGACTCCATTTCCGACTAATGAATGAAGCCGCTTTCAATTCCTTACTTAGGTGACACGATTCTACCGTTAATATTGCATGTATATGCGAACAAAATTCATTCATTAACATTTCGAATAGGGATGGTAATCACGAAAAAACGTTATCATTTGCTCTTTACCAATTCATTCATCAAGTCTAATTGAAAGATGCCCTGACTAATCATGGTATGGTGCGCTCTGAGTCGAAAGAATCAAGTTTTGCTATCCTTATTATTTTTTGCTGTTTCAAATACTAGCTGGCAAGATAGCTCAGTTGGCTAAGGGTCGCGCCTCGGTCCACAATTTTTTTATTTATTTATTTCCATGAACAATATTATAGTGGCGTTACATCATAAAAAGATTTCAAGGCCACTGTACATACATCAAGAGTAGAGGCAAAAATTACAAAAATAGAAGGATACAGTTAGCATTCTACATAAGTAGTATACTTATGTCCACGGTTTGAGTCTGTCCACCTCGGGAGGTGCCACTGAGTAGAGGTTGCCCCACCCCTAGCTCTCCAGCATGGCTCTATACCTTGGGTGGGCAGAGAAAAAGTGAAAATGCTTCGATGACCATCCAGCAATCATCGTCAGATGGTTAGTTAAAGCGTCAGATGGTTAGTTAAAGTGAGGTTGCGAGAGGCATTCATCATAGGAGAATTAAAACTAACTTTAATTTATTCCGGGCATCCAAAAGTGGTGAAAATCTTTGGAAGACTCACTTGCTTCATTTTCATCATTTACCTATGCCATATTCTAGAGGGTACTTCAAATCAGGGGATTTCATATGATATATTCAATGTCTTCATTACATTTTGCAATGACGTTTATAAATTACATGAAGATAACATTATCATCACATAATATCACCCAATAATATGAATCTCCTATATTCTGGTGCAAAAGGCACATGACAATTGACTCATAAATGCACAAAATACAGAATCTGAATAATACTTCCTTGTGGGCTTATCTATCTTAAAATAATTTTTGTGGGCTTCAACAAAAACAATACATTTGCCTATTTACACAAACAGCTCACAACTGCCTGTGTTGACGCTACATGTAAGCGAAGCGCATTTTATATAGCCTGCAATAATTCATAAACACAGCCGCTCATTTTAATTATTGAATGAAACTCCCGCGTGCTACCCAATGCGCTTTCATAAGTAGGCACTAATATCAGAAAAGCATCCTTCTAGCATTTATTAATGACGAATTTTTGGCAATTGATTAGATTCAACTTGTTGATTAGATATAATGGGATCGATGATGTCAGGGTTGCCACTTCACGAGAACTAAAATTCGGACCACACTATGGTGTGATACAAATTGCCTATATCATCTATAAACGAAGATACTGAAAATTATAAATTCTCAAGCACAACTTTTCGTAAACAATCATGCAATGAGTTATATAAGATTCTAAACCTACTAGCGTTTTGCTCATCATTTACCGAATTTCTGCATTCAGGGTTTCCGCGGTTTTTAAGGATCGTTTTTTCAGGAGTTTCCAGAAGCCTTCTGATGAAATTTCCAGAGTCTTCCAAGAGGTTCACACAATTGAATTTACTAACGAATCTTACATAATTCGTGATATACCAAATGCAAGTTCTTTGCATTACAAAAACAACTGACTGTACAATAGCTCAGGGTTTTTTAAGGTACTTTAGGGACCCGAATCTGGTCATCTAGAATTAGAGAAAAAGTTTCAAAGGAAAGATCTGTCCTGAGTCTGCAATCACCCACTTGCGAATTGTCTGGACTGGATAATTGGAACATCATTGTCATAAACTTTCTCAATTTCTTGATATATATCCATTTCCTTTGCACTATAAAACTAAAAAATATGCAAAACTATAAAACCCTAAAACTATAAAAATCCTGTGACAACTCGATGCTCGCGATGTTAGAGATGACACTCAGTGAAGGCAGCCATGATATCAATAAAATAAGGTGAATCTACCTTACTGGGCGATGACGCATGTATTCTATCACACAAGCGAGTCTCGGGGACAGGAATCGAGTGCGGCTTCTCTGCCCTGAAGCGCGTTAAGTCTTATGCGCAGCCGCCTGCTCACTGCCATGCTCAACGCGCTGCTGCAGATCTCGCTCAATGGACCACGCGCTCTGAGCGTCGAACAGGCGAATGCGATCGCGGAGAAGTAGCTTGGCGAGAAGAAGCGGCGCAAGGTCACTCCTCGCGGCATTAAGGATGTACTGGCATATGGTAAGAAGCGCGAGGAACAAAGGAAAACGGCGCAGAAAAATGAGGTGCACGACGACGAGGGCTGTGCCCAGGAAGATACATTGCAGCCGTGGCACTCGGCGGCAGCGTTCGACAATGCCGACTTTCTCGATGACGCTGCCACCACATTTTGGATGTAGATGGATGGACATTTTAGAGGAAATAAATTTGCAACAACTCCAATTGGTTTTTGAATCTGATTTTGTCTTCAACATGGTGGATGTATAGATGCATATATAAAGTGAAAATGATTAATGAATTTTTACTGTATCTTGGGCCGTATGTGGTAATGCTGAGCTAGTAGCACGTCATGTAGGTACACTGGTACATGCCATAAGGCACGTACATAGTTTCAAGGAATATCAGCATAGAAAATCTGGATCTTCATCCATAAGATGACAAAACTTAACATTTTATCATCAACGATGGTGCTCGAAAGATCTCTAATTATGAATTTTAGATGGATAACTTTCGGGTCCCTAACATTTTCCTTTAAAAACCCTGCAATAGCTTTAACGTACGTCTCCACTTCATCCTTAATACGAATCTCGGGTGAATATAATCAGTCGCTATCATTCATGAACTATGGTCCTGATAAGAAATTTAAGATATTATGATGTAAATTTAAAATTTCTTTATGTATTTCAGGTATTCGGAGTAGTGTCCCAGTGTGAATCAAACGCACCTTTGATTATTTGGTTTACCAATGAAAACTGCTCGGTTTTACTAAGTACATGGATCGTAAAATCAAGAAAAATAATCTGATAAAAAGGGATTTGACATATTTATTTCAATTCATCTTATAATTTGTTCATTTGTCCTTCCAGCGCATCCTCTCAATAGTTTTGGCGATGTAAAAGAAGCAGTTAAAGAACAAATAAATACTTAAGAAATCTAACACTCACTTCACATAAATGTTGTATATCGTCAGTGGTGTCATATGAAATAATCTCCAAAACAAATCTTGCCAGAAATCAAGGATGTGCGTGTACATCGGTTCTTTTGCTTGCACCGGTTCTTCGGCTAGTGCACCGAAATGCACGAATTTCAATCAAATTGATGTTTACTGTGAAGCTTCAATTATAATTAATTCATTTCATCTGCTATCTTAGTCACAGCAAGTTGGGAGTAAAATATTTTAAGCATACAGTACAATCAATCTAACCAGGAGAACATTACTCAATTATATTGGCTGCACGACAATCAAACGTTAAATATCAATTCAATTCTCAATAGCTTTCTATATTGTGAAAATGAAACCTTTTGAAAATTGAGGTTGCGTCATAAAATAAACTATGTGTTTCCTGGTTTTAAGAGAAAATGTGACGAAAATTCACCAATTCATTTTAGGCCACGGAATCCCGACTACTGTGACCTCAAAATTTTGAAATCTGATAGTGAATACCGGTACCGCGTAGGCATACCACGTGATTAAGATTCTTGATTAAGGTATAGGCTATCTTGGCATTCCAGTTGCAGGATTCCCTCCGAAAGATTTTTGGACGGCTGCTTGAAGCCGATCGTAATGTCGAGATTTTTACCTTCCGCATCGCAAGTTGCAGATAACCGCGATGTGACATTGCTTCGAGCCTGTCTACACTTCTTGATGTGTTCAGCTATTTTGAAAAAGAATCAAAAAGCAACTCTTCCTTTGCTATATATCATTCTAAAATGAATCAATTAAAAAACCCAACGTTTCGTCCGCCACTGACTTAGCAATTCAGTCATTGTTATTCTATCAATCATTTTTGTTGCATATCCACATAATTTTTATTTCCATCTAGTTTTAAAGAATTTTACCAGAACTATCATAGACACGCACAAGCATGATCACAGTCGCTTGCACATGTTGTTGGTAAAATAGAATTAAAGAATGCCTTTGCAAGTCTGCTTCAAATTCTTTAACACTATTGGAATTTCTTATTACTCCATAAAACTTGCATTGAATTCTAGAAAATATGAATGTTTAGCAAGAAGGATAGAGACCCTGTCCACAAAATTTCGATATTTACAGTGACTATCACACGACAATCCGATTGCGAAACAAGTTATATTTCGTCTATACTTTAGTAAGTGCTTCAGGGAAACTCTTCAAAATTTTCAGTACACCGGTGTGCGCAGGTGCGGCTAGGGCACAGCCCTAGACACAAGAAAAAATGAATTATATATTCAAGGATTCATTTCAAATCCGTATCTATTATTCAAAATGTTTTCCAATGCACAAGTTGTTTCTTTTATAGACTACGGAATTCAATAAAAAGAGCGTTATTTAAATTTCCTGAAGCAAATGACTTTGACAACGTCTTTAAGATACATAGCTGCAAAATTTTCTTACTACAAAACTAAGAATGTAAATGAATTAATTACATTTACATTTTATGAATAGAAAAATATCATTAAAAACTTCTAATGATCAACTAGAGATGCCCTCATTTCTCTACCATGATCATAAAATTTCAGGAGTCTCCAGAGCACTGGAAAGCCGTTTTTGAAATTCCAGGATTTTCCAGGAGCGCACAATGTAACATTGTTCTTGTATAGCATAGGGTAAGCCTATCGCATTTTGAATAAGTTGCAAGATTTAATCAGTTTGAGCTCCGACGATCTAACACGATACTGAAAGCGCTTTGTTATACTTAGATCTACTATTTCAAGCATGGGCTCCGCTATGTATTTGTGCAATGGAATAGCGAGACTGAACTGAAACAATGAAGCCCACTGGTCACTTATAAAAATTTTAGCTTTATCTGTATTGAATAGACCACTCTTTAAATACAACGAATATTTACATTATACATGTATTTCAACGAATCCGAACAAGTGCCTAGATTCTTTTCTACATCAAATAAATAACGAATACATGTATGCGTATAACTGAACAAATGATAGAAACGCAAACTCGATGCCGATTTGGACAAGAACATACAAAATCTTAAAATTCCAATATTGCGTTAAAGCTTTATAAAGATTAGAAGTTCAACAAAAAAATAGGCAAAACATCTAAAATTCAGCAGACAAGCTATAAATACTTCGTAGACACCATTGTCTAATGCAAGCAATTTCTTGATGTATTACATCAATCTACATCCACCGGTGTGCCGTGTATTACTATCTTAATTTCAACAAAGTAACTGACATACAATTCAGAGAGGACTCCAAAAAGAAGCAAGAAGCACCCCCTTCGAAAGCTACAACCGCCCATGTATAATAATGCTGAGGCCCTTTTATATTACCATGTGACCTGTTTTGATAAAGGGGTGGCTCTTTGCTACTCCAAATGAACGAGTTTCCTGCCCGGAGCTCTAATATTTAATCATGTATTTCAAGCGCTTTAGGACATATTTGACTGCTAATAGGGTTAAAAAGAGTCAGTAACAAAATGCATTTTAACCTCCAACTAATGGTTGTCCAGCTAGTAATTGGTTAGTTACATCAGCGGATCACAGCTCCGATCTGAACCCACATCATTGCACTTTTAATCTCCACTCTCACTGCTACATGCTTCTACTATGAGAACGAGAATGTTATCAGAAAAATATATTGATAACTGTCAACAATTAAATAAAAATAAATCATCGATAAAAATCCCATCGTCCAATTGCCAAGCATTCAAATTATGTATTCCGTAGGTTCACGAAAGACGGGCGCCCATGCCCTGAAATATTCACAACTCATTAATGCACAGTTCTCGGTCTAACTCGCCTTCTTGCTCTGAATTAAGAGTATGGCGAGAGAAACAGCGATGATGAGAAATATCATGGCAAATATCCACTTGAAGATCGATGAACATTTGGATTGTTTATGAAGGACTGCATCGCCGCTAGGAGATATTTGACACTCCGTCGATTCATCTTCTTCTGCTCCCTCGTCGTCCGCCTCTGCAGCTTTCCTCTCCTCAACCTCAGCCAGACGTCTGCGATAGGCTCTTCGTCTCTCCTCCTTGGCTAATCGTTTCTCTTCATTTTCTCGTTGTTTCTCAATCTCGGCTAGTTGTCGTTCTCGGTCCAAGCGTTGCTGACGCTCTCGCTCCAATCGTGAGGCAACTTGGCGCATGAATATGACGACCTGTTGAGCGCATCGTGTGCAGTCCTCCGTCTTGACACAATCTCCTGCGGCCTCTTTCAATCCTGACTCCAGCGGATTTCCTTTAAGATCCAGCCATTTGAGGCGTCGGAGGCGTCCAAAGCAGGGCGGTAGCATCGATATTTTGTTATCACGTAGATCTAGATGCTGAAGGTTTGTCAGATCACCAAATGATGAAGGCAAAGTCGTTAGCCTATTCTTACTGAGATCCAGCTTTTGAAGAATTGCAAGACTGCCGAAGTCCTCAGGTAGCTCTGAGAGTAAATTGCACGATAAATCGAGCGATGTCACCTTCCTCAAGTCCATAATGCGTTTCACAGGAACCGCTTCTAAGTCTTGGAGACTAAGATCCAGTTCATTATCGTCTAAATGCCGCTTGAGATTAATAGATGACATCTGAAAATATGAAAGTCAAAGTATTACTCACTCTTGCACGATGACTAATAGAAGGACATGAAGCAATAGTAATTCAGAAGCCTTCTTAGAACCACACAATTAGATAGTCAGTTTAACTGGCATGGAACTTAGACTGTCAACTGTAACCATCGTTTGGAAGCACTTGTCAATACACTAGGAGGAAACAGGTAGTTCCACAAGCACTTGAAACAAAATGATCAAATCTAATATCAGAGTGCAATAACATAAATTTTTGGAAGTGCAAAGCTTTCGTTGAATAATGAATAGAATGATCAATGATGTGTCGTTGAAATATCCTCTAGTGCTTTAGTGGTATTCGATCATAATACTATGTAGGTACTGAATATTAATTATTCATTCATCATTCTATCAATATTCATCTCCATTATGATTTTCGCTCATAAATAACGAATCATTCATAAATGGAAACTATCTGAATTATTTATCATTGAAATTATTACGAAAATCACTCAACAGTCAATTGCATGCTGCTTTGGAAATTTGATAAGCCCAATAAGTAGAGTGAAGACCAGTAATGAAAATAAAGTTGTTTTTAATATTGATTTTATTAGTGACAGTTGTTCTCGTTAAATTAATTATCTTATTCGTGAACATAAACTTAACATTAAATTCGTAAATGAAAGTAACAAATAAAGTCATTTATTTCGTAAAAAGAATAATGATGACAAGCACGATTTTTGTCTTCTTTGTAGCAAACTTCCTAATCACATTGATTGCAATCTTCTGTTTGTTATTTATTAGATAATTTGTCATTTTGTTCCAATATTTACATAGATAAATCTTCACGCCCTTTTCGTTTGAGAATTGATGAACATCGCAGAAGCATCACGAATGGAGATACAGCAAGTGCCCTGGTTTATCACTATTTGAAATGTACTGCGAACTGTATTGAAGGTCTTGAAGTCAAAATATTGCGAACCTTGGATTGCCATGTCAGAAGCAGTATTCTGATACGATTCTTACACTTTAATATATCGATGATACTCCTTCAGGCGTGGCACCATAAGATGAAATGTGGATACAGGTTAAAAGTCACAATTTACAATAATGAAAATCAGACCACATGACCATTACGACACGAAGTGATCAATAAATAAATTGTGCCTACAGATAACGTGAAATGCAAGCAATTGCAGAAGAGGTAGTTGTGAACAAAAATAAGGAAAATTAACTCCGTTTTTTTAAAAAAAATTATTGAAAATTAGCTCACCTTCAAATACAGGAATAATTTATCATGTTTGAACTATCATCGGTCACTCAATACATACAAAACATAGAAAATCACCACCTAAACAACCGCATAACACTCATTTACAGATGCCAAAAAATTCCAGCGACAGAAAGCATGTAGAAAGAAAGTAAACCGCAGAGCAGGACCAAGCAGTCCTCACACCATACCATGAACATGCGAATTGCGCATTCAACCCTCATGAAAGTAGTTCATTCCTGTCGCAGTCTTTACACTGTCAAGTTCTAATAGCTGTTGTCGTCATGATCATTTTCACTCATGGTAAATTGTGACTTCCAACCTGCATCCGCATTTCATTTTATGTCACACTTGAAGGAGAATCATCGAAATGCCACGTGTTTATTTTAAGGCATAAGAATCGCATGAGAAATCTACTTGAGGTGTTTTTATACACAAATGTATTCCGGCAAACTAAGCATTCAAAACTGAGGTATGTTCGATTACGGTGAGGAAGCTAGACAATTTCGTTGAAGAAATACAGATGTATGATTAAACGCATATATACACTTCATTTATACAGCTGCATAAGTGATAGATCAGTGAATGACAAGTTCAAGAAAATTTTAAACGGCGTTCAGTTGAATTTCACGAAATTAAAAAAATGAACGCGTTCAGCAATTAGATCAGCATCTATTTCACCTTTCCCTTTCCGTTCATTTCAAAATTCATTTTGAAATTTTCTTTGACTACGTAGTTATCTATCTAAATAATTGAGTAATCGCTTCTTTCAAATGTCTAAGCACTTCAGTGTGCTATACTACGAACTATATATAATGTCACTGCAATTTGGAGAATTCCCGGGTTATAAGCTTACATGGCTTAACAGCACCGATACTTTCCTCTTTGACATACTGGTAATTGCATAAAGGAATACTTGAGTAAATCTATCTTCAATAGATGGAACAGCGCTACAATTTGCAAAAATCAATCCTAAAGCAGGCCTGCAGTTCTTTGTCATAAAGAAAGCTTAACTGTCACTGCCTTAGTCATAAGAATTAGATTTAGGGTCTATAAGTCTGGGTGTTCCCAGTTACTTTATCAGAAACGCCAGTCGTCTGACAGTATGGATAAATATAGTTTAGAGTGAAGCTTTCCAACTAGGTAATTTGGGACAATCATGTGTGAACGTTTAAAGACGGAAATGAACGGGAGCATTCAACTACCGTTCATGTCCGAAATATGCGAACGCCGTTCAGTTCAAGTTCACGAAAATTGTGAACTAGTTCAATTGAACGGTGTTCAGTCACACTCTGTGAAAGATATAGCAATTAAATGGCTGCTATATCAGTGAAGTCATCCTTTTTAGAATAGCAGGCATTTTCTACTGAGTTTGCTCACTCAACGAATTCCAAAAAACATAATATATACTGCTGATCAAAAGTCTTGACCCACCTTAATTTTTTTCGCTTTTCTAATTTAATCGCATATTTTATATACAAAGTCATTAAATTTTAGTTAGTACAGTATCTGGTTTTCATGATCCTATCACTAATGATGCATTAGTAGGTTATAGGAGTAATATGAACGGTTATTGTGGCTCACTCACTACCTTGAATATGAGTGTAGGTAATTTAGTAGTGGACAAAAGTCTTGGCCCACCTTCATAAAATGATATCAAGGTGCATTTGTGTCAATCTACACCTACATAATCAGACTACTTGCTGATCAACGTCTTCGAGAAAGCATATTGACGAATTCCTCCCTCAATAATAGCGTTAGCTTCTTGAGAATAGACGACGGGGCTTCACTGAATCGCAATCACTGATGCAAGAAGTCAAAGTCAGCAAGCCGACTATCCGCCGCAAACTTGTTCAACTGGGATATCGGGCATATGTCCCGAAGAAGAAACCCTTTCTCACCAAGCGAATGAAATCTGCACGTCTTGACTGGGCAAAGAAACATGAGCATTGGACCGTCGATGAGTGGAAAACGTTGCCTGGTCCGATGAATCAAAATTCAACCTGTTCGCCTCTGATGGTAAGCGCCTAGTTCGTAGACAGTCTCATGAAGCCAATCATCTTGACTGCTTAAACCGAACCGTCAAGCATGCACCGAGTGTCATGATGTGGGGTTCCTTCTCTTGGTACGCACTGGGCACTAAGCCAATCAGAATCGAACTCGTGGCAGAGTTGAATGAAATGCATTGATCAGCGCTTCTTGCACAGTGGAAACAGGGCACAAGTGCAAAGTAAACCGCAAATAATCGCTGGAATAGTCATGTGAGCGCTAAGCTTGTGGATGTATAGATGTAGAATTTTGCTTAAGTAGACCTGCATCGATGGACGGTTTTTCTTGGGGCCTCGATTGTTTGGCGATGTTCACATGCCAACGATGTTATAATAGAAATAGTGAGATGTCGGGTTGAATCTGCGAGAGGCACCTGATGGAGGCCTTTAACTGCACCCACTGTCGTAAAATACTTTGCGGTCTGAAGAAGGTCACTGACTGCTTCTTATGGCATTGGAGATTCCCACCTTTTACGAACGACGCACTTGTTTGGATTTTTCAGATTTACACACAAGTGCAGATCCACATTTGAGTTGTTGCAGTGATCGGGGCGCACCATTCTGTATGGTAGAACACACGCTTGACTAAAGAGAGAAAAGATGTGCCTCCAAAAGATTAATCACGCAAATTCGATTAAACAAATCTTCACTCAGTTCCTAGAGTGACGACATCATCGAAGCAGCCGGTAGATTAGAATAGAGTCGCTAACGACAAGAGTGTTTAGGCCGAAAGAAGAGAGACCGTTTGTGCCTCGGTCTCTTTGCCAGGGTTGAAGTCGGAACGGCAGTGATATCAATAATTCAAAAGTACATTCAGTCACATGCAGATGTCTACCGATTCGGAGGGCTTTCTTCTGACAGAAAGAAGGGTGAAGGGCCTGAAGTCGAGTTTCCATGCTGACTTATGCCATTAGTCGCAGAGATACTACTGAGGCATCGAATCCCGTACACATTGATCGCCATTCGCGGCACAGGTGTGACTCGGATTCAAGGTCGAGAGAGCCACTTTTAAGTGTATTCGCAACGCCAAGTTCTGATTACCCCTTAGAATATCAGAGCAAGAGAGGCAGCACTAAGCAGCGTTAAGTAGCTTACATATCCCGACAGCTGCTGACACACGGAAAGAAAATTAGGAGAGGCAATTGCATACAGCTGATAATCGCATCAAATGTTTCTAATGGGCAATTCGTTCCATGATAATGAGCTTAGTGAAATTACAAACATTCATATATTATTTTGAAGTGAAGTGTACCTTTACGTGCATTAATTCATCAAATCTTACCAAGCACTCAAATTTATCTTTTAAAATGCCTCAGTTTTAAAATTCTCTCATGCTATGATTGCTCTAATTATGAATTTGAAGCATACGTTAAAATCTGAGAATGAAATATCAGAAAATAAATCCCTAGAATTGTCTGACTTATTGCATTGTGAACAAGTCACTAATTGTAGGGCCTAAATAAAATGCTGTATTATTTTAATTCCTATCTTGAACACTTTTGATAAAATCATAAGCAGTGTCAGATGCATTGAATGGGGGTTTTCTTCATACTTTTTAAATTTCTTGTATTATTCCAAATTACTTGAATTCAGAATTAGTGAATCACTGAACAGTGCTTTCTGGAGAAAAACTGCCTGGCAATCAATCGCCAATACATTTTGATTCTTATCAGGCTATTGAGATAAAAAAATTATAATTCGACTACTTATCAATTTTAATCACACTATTTCATCACAATCTCATTATCATACAAATTTATCAACGATTATGAATGTCAAGCAGTTTGAAATGCGGTTGTACGGTTATCTAATAAATGCGCTTGAGATTCTAAGAGTAAACCCATGATTCAGTAAATTTGAAACTATGAAAATCACGGAATATTAGCACCGTTGTGTTACTTCATACGCAAGCAATTAGTATTAATGATACCCTATTTTGTCGTCATTAAGTGAAATTCATAAGAAGGAATATATATCAGTTGTCTAAAATTTGAAAATGATCATCCATTCCATTTCTCAGGACGCCTAGTACAAAAGTGTGATGCATGAATAGAATGTGTCACTTAAATTCCATTTTAGCGCAAAATCTATTCAGTTATGGAATGACTTTTATCATTGCAGTCTATGATTCGATATGTTTATTCAAATTACAAGAATCATACACCATATTGAATACAATGAGCTCAACATTACTATGCCGTAAACATCACATTAGATATCCTTCAATATTGCGCTTAAATATTCAAACTAGCATCATCCCTAGCAAGGTCTCGCCTTGCCAAGATATTTGCCAGTATTTGGACGTAGCGCTAGGGTAGTACTAGGCTAGCACTAAGATAGTTACTATCGTTATTAATAAGAGAGCCTAGCTTTCAGACATAGTGCCTTTATCAATACGGAAGTTGCTACTACGCTAGCACTAGGGTAGAGCTAGGCTAGTGCTATCTTTATTAATACGGCTCCTGTTTTATCACACCCTCTGAGACGTGAGGGGGGGGGTCCGGTGGACACCTTCTACAAGTTCTTCGTTTACCTGCTTAAGTCGATATCAAGTCATTTGGAAAGTTGATTTTAAGTAATACATTGATGTTTGCGTCTAGGAAGTCGACATAGGTAATTCTTTGAGTGTCTTTCAGCCTTCTCAGTACACACATGCGAAAATGTGGCGTCTTTGTGTAATTCATCGACATTTAGAACAGTATCAGTTTACTAAGATTCGGTTTTACGATGTTTGCTGTCGCCATGTAATCTTAAATGGTTAATCTTATTGAAATTGATTTAGTTCATGAGGCATAACACTACAATTGGCCATTTTTTCAAATTTATCCATACCTATCGGAAATGGGCCTAAACTGAGCCAATTGCTGCATTTTATGACCCTCATAACAGCTGTGGAGATCTCAAACTCATCAACGACTGCTGTATGAACTTGGCGAGTAGTGTCTTTAGTGTTGAACTATAAATGTAACGATAGCTTTCATTTTGAACATTGATTTATTCTGTCTGGTTCATGTAGGCCTACCAGTGTTGCACGATTATATGCGAAAACAAAATATTCACTTTTCAATCTTCTAGCATGACGCACATGCACTAGCACTATGAAAATATTGAATAAATAGTGATTTCCCCTCAATATGGAATATCGTGGAAATGCATTAAATAATTTTTCATCTTCTAGTAAAAATAATGTGAGAATTTCTACACCCTCTGAAGGGAGGGGTCCTTGGCATATCTGCCATACTTCTACTGATTCAGTTGAAATGAAATAACGCATGTAGATTCATTCCAAAAAATAATGATTTTACATGGGCATGAGCGGTTGATATATCCTGCACAGAAAAGTGAAATTGAAAGATATGGCATACTCAAGTGTCTGTGGGTTCATTCAAAAATCATAGTTATTGCAATGACAATGACGAATGCGTGCAAGCGCACTAAGAAGTTTGTCCGCAAAATACATTCTTGTTCTGAATGGCCAAAATGTTTGAATGCATCTGTGAACATTAATGAGAAATTCATGTTGCACTATCCCAAGGGTATAAAAAGAAGCTCGGCTGCATTATTTCATTCTGCTTGGATTGCAGAACTCCAAGGAAGGTTGAAGAAACAAATAAAGAACAAAAGCAGTAGGCAATTTTGCAACCCAATTAAAATGCTTTGAAAATACGATTTTGTAGGATGCTAAAAAATTATCATACTTTATGCCACGGGACAGTATGAAAGTCCTGTAATTTCAATTTATCAACATTGCATATATCATAAAAAAATTATAAACACAAACAAAGGGGCTTGGACCACACTGCATTTGGATGTTTTCATTCACCACCTCTTAGGAATGAATTTCTTCCTCTATACTCATTCCTATATGAAGGATGTGTCGGTAATTGTTTCTGACTAATCTGCAATTATGCCATGGCTGACACCCAAAATTCGAATCAAAATATTGCTCGAAATATTGAACAGATGAGCACAATCTCTATGTCACAGATCTTTGTCAGCAGATCGTTCAGTGGGATGTTCTACTTTCATAGGACAAATTATTTGAGATATTTAGGACCTCTTTGAGAAAACATTAATGGTATTCTATTCTGTCCTTCTGAGCATGATTTCCTTTGACATCGGATTACATTATTAGGACTAATGTAATCCCAATAATGTAATCCGATGTCTATGATGATTTCTTTGCATACATTATTGCAATGATTTTGAAAATTGATCTACAAGAGCACTTTGAAGAGAGCAGATGAGAGAGATCTTTCAATTTGTCTTTGTGTGACATGGAGTCGGAGTCAGTGGCAAACACAGGACATTTTATCTTTACAAACTGCAACAACTGTGGAAAAAAGATTGAGAATCAATCATAGAGTAGGGACATACTCCATGGAATTAATCTTCGGTGAGAATGTCTACGTCCCCATTACCATGGAGAATGGCATGCAATAAATGCTCTCTGTGCGGCCATGACGATGAAATCAGAGCAAGATGGTGCACCAAGAATGCGCCAGCACATGGTTTGTGGTGATTTCCCTGTAAAATGTGCAGCTTCATCACCACTGTATTGTGTACTCCAGTGGACTCAATACCCTAGTCTAGTCACAAATCTGCTTACGATTACGAGAATTATTTCCTATCTTTCAGCACATGATAGGAAATTGTCAATTCTTGGCAAATCCTGTTATTTTTCTAAGACAAGATGTACACAGATGGGAATTACTAAATTGCACACATCTTGAAACTAATGAAAACTTAGCAAAATAGTCAAGATTTCATGTTGAATGATGTGTCTCATATGAAATTATATTTGTTATAATGCGTCTTATTCAAACACCTCGTGCTCCTCACTTTTGGTTTAGCAGTGTGACTTTCTTAGCAGCACTCGAAATATGAGCGAGCAAATGACGCTTAGAGGCACCCTTCGGGGTCATGGTGGGGAAATTACTCAAATTGCCACTAATACTGAGTATCCTAAGATGATACTGTCCGCTTCACGTGGTAAGTTTTACAAGATTGCAGTGGCAAAAAACAGTTCCGATCTGACCCTGCGCATTTATAACCATGCTACGATCCGCATGCGAGAAAATGTGAGTAATCCGACTCAATGTTAGATGATGGATGAGAATGTGAGGTTGCAGTCCCAACCGACAACACTCAAAGACATCTGTGGATGTGCTACAGCTCCGAATTGAAACCCGACTCGACCGATGCTAAAAAAACACGAATGCGGCCCGAAAGCCTATGCGAGATAGACTTCTGGCATCTATGACGAGATATATGCTGTTATTGTAAATGGATGTGCGATTGTGGACACTTAGCTATATTCAAAAATTGGATATGGGCAATTCCATGCTCTATGTATGTGACGAGGGCGAACTTGAATAGGCCTACCCTGTCATTTCTGACGAAAACATTTGTTGATATCATTGCTTCATTGAATATTCAAGTCCCTTTTACTAAAAAATATCAGACATGAGTGGAGTTTATCTCTTGTTCTGTTTGTGATCTAAGCGTAAAACATAGTTGAAGCTGAAAAAGTATTGTGTTCAGCACCTTTTTGTGTCATAATGAATGAATTTCTGACAACTCTCGGCAAATTGATAGAAACGTTGAGGCAATGTGTGGACAATTTGGATGTGCAATTGTGGACACATTGCGGTGTTAAATTGCAAAAAATATCGAAAATTTTCCACAGATCAAATTGACCTCCGTTACGTGCGTGACACGGCTTCGTTATGTACTTGATGCAGTTCTGATATATAATCGCACGCTGTTATTATGTCAAAATCTGCAATGAGTGAATCTTTCTTACGAGGCTAAATTTTTAGTCAATTATATTAAGACAATTTCCAATCACCTTCATAACGAAAAAATATCGACAGTTCTCTCACTGGTGTTACTAGTTAGGTGTTCGTAATAATCAGTTGTTCACAAAGCATCAGAGAAATTGATTGATAAGTTATTTCAGGATATGATTGAAGACTAAATTTTCTTTATTTGCGCGACGATCGGCCTACTCACTAGGACAATTGCAAAATTCATCCTCAAGTCTGTTGTGATATTAAAATCCTTATAGCGCTGCTGCACGCCTTGATACAGGGTGCAAGAAAGGTGCATTAGTAATTGACATCGAATATTCGTAAATCAATTTTATCCTTGACATGATGTTTTTTTCAATTTAAATTATTTGTCTCATTCAAAGATGAAGGTAGAAAAACGTAGATCACACCGTATGGAGCAAATTCAATTAGTAGGTTGTGATTTAGGCTATTTTGGATACATCGCAGTGTTCCTACTCTCGCCCGAATGCCCGAAAATGCCCGAATCCAAAATCATGACGCCCGAATGCCCGAAATTTTTGGTAGCGAATGCCCGAATTTTGATCCAAATTCCTATTACGTATATACTGTTGATATATAACGAAAACTTAGGCCCCTATCATATGTACAGTTCAGGAACGCCTCTGAAAGGTGAAATTGCAGAGCCTTTGAGGGATGCGACAGAAAATCTTCTGCAACTATTGATTATGTATCATGTCCATATGTCGAGGCTCTAAAGAGATGGCCATAAATTTATCAATTTTTCTCCAGTTTGTTTTATTCAGGGTTCCTGCGCTCCTCAATTTCCTGGAAAACTCCTTAAATCTTAAAATAAATTTTAAGGACCCTGGAAATTCCTTAAATTTCACACTTCTTGAAAAGTCCTGGAATTTTGATATGTTAACACTTGATTGTAGTAAATGAGAGTTGAAAATTTGCTATGTAGGCCTATAAATTGTTCATGTTAATTATAGGCGAAATGTATGCCAAATGTGATTTCCTCTGCTGAGACTTCCTCACTTGTGTTGGAAATAAGACAGGTTCAAAGTATGAAACCCAAACATCATACTCCTGTCGAAAATGTTCGAGAACATTGGGTGAATATCCACAAAACTGGCAAATACCCGTTGATGGTACGACTCGCTCTAGCGATTTGCGCATTGCCTCACGGAAATTCGGATGTAGAACGTGTGTTTAGTGTCCTCCATGACACTTTGCAAAAGAAACGTCTGAACATGAAACCGGAGACCGTCACAGCTGTGCTCGTCATAAAATCATGCATGAGAGTAAAGAGCTGGACCGCTGCAACCATGCCAGTGACGAAAGAATTGGTTAATATGGCCTTAGCTGCACGGGCAGCACATATGAGGAAGCGCGAAGACCAACAAAGATTAGAAGAAGAAATGAAAAGAAAATGTAAGCAACAGAAAATTATTAAAGAACTAGACGATTCCAAAAGGACAAATGACGTCATGATGCTTCTTCAAAAGCAATCGAAGGAAATGGAGGATGACATCAGAAAGAAGACCGATGAACGCAACAAAATACGCAAGCTAATGGAAGAACTGCAGACCTCAGCTCAGAGATTCGATGACGAGATTGAAGACCTACACCAAAAGAAGCAGATAATTGGCGAGAAAAAAGAAAAACAAACATCAAAAATTGTACAGAACATTTTGAAAAGACATGCTATCAATGTTGATCTTGATGCTGAGGCAGCTGATGCTGGTCAAAAGAAGCAGAAGATTACTCTAGATAATTAAACCGAGTTTGAGAGTTAGACGTGATTGTCCTTTTTTCAGTTCTACATACCTTATGTGAAGGACAGTTTTGTATTCTGTTCGTGCATGTAGGCCTACTTGCAGTAAATTACATTGAGTGTCAGCATTTTTCTAGAAACCAGAATAAATACTTGCCAAAGACGGATTTACTCATCTTGGAAGTAGTTTTCAAAATAGTGGTCGTGTCGAAGTAAATTATGATTTTTCATATATAGTTTTTGCTTATGCTATGTAAATTATATTCCCAAACACTTAGTAATACGAATATCAGGATGCATCTATATTGACGTACATGTATTTAAAGAATACATAGTTGGAGCACTACCCTGAATAATACATGTCAGTTATTTTATATGATTGAAACCAACGTGGCCTACCGCAACGAAAACTACCGCAGGAAACTATTATCATTAGAAAGTATGAAGCGTAGGCCTACTATGTCGAACGATAAAGATTTGGTAGTATATTTAAGGTGACCAGATCGATAAAATATGTGCGTTATGTTCGCGAACATATACCTATGTTAGTCCCTTTGTTCAATAAAGATAAATAGTATTCATGCCCGAAAAATGCCCGAATTTTTGCGGGAAAACTCAATGCCCGAAAATTTTCAAGTTAACCAGTAGGAACACTGACATCGGCATCGATGTATATGTTTTCCACTTTCATGTCATTTCCAATTTAATTCAAAGCTTGGACTTGGTTGCATATGTTAGTGGACGTCAGTGTTGCGATTCGCGCGTGTTTACACGCGCGCGCGTTTTTTTGACAATTTGCGCGTGTAAGCGTGTTTTTTCCATTTTTATCCATTTTGCGCGTTTTTTAAGTTTTCGACTTCTATTTTTAATTTTTGATAATAGAAAACTTTGGTTGCTATTTCCAAATGAAAAAAAATTTATTCATTGTTGAATTCTCACTTCTCAGCTTCTCTGAGCTTGTCTTTTCTTTCATTGAGGGGCCTAATAAATTAACCGGTTTAGTTGGAGAAAATTTATAATCAAAGCATAGTATGTCATGCAGCGAAGTATAAAAGAGAAAGTGTCAAAGAATATTCTAAAATATCAAAATCAAGATATCAAAATTTCAAATTACATGCAGTTTCTAGATCAGCCACATGTATATCCTATCAAAGATCATTTAGGTTCATTAACATCTCACTCAATGGATAGCCTATAGGCCCACTGCTCGTATGCATCTACCACTTAAGGCACGTGTGTATTTGACTTGTCCTGAAAAATACCAAAGCTCTTACCATCTGATCTGCAAATTTAAGCTTTGTAAAAATTCGTTTCATCAAATATTAGCGATCATAGTTGCCATTTTGGCTTATTTGTAAGGAAATACATGTGCGCGTGTTTTTCGACCTTGCGCGTTTTTTTTTACCCTACGCCAAGAATCGCAACACTGGTGGACGTGCATGGAGCATGATCTTGATAATTAGTCTTCGAATTAGGCTGTATTGTGACTTATATAATGAAAAATATCATAGATTTATCCAATATTATCATCCTCGCTTTTCATCAATATAAATTTAGAATATTGATGTATATTTACGCCAAAGTTTTGATTGAACAATTACTAATATGTGTCATAAGAGACAGTTTTGATCTCTGGAATGATCCCACTTATACTCTACGGAAAGGGTCTATAAAGAAATCACTCGAATGTAGATAATTGACTAGGTCTACATAATTTTCTCTCTAAATAACTTCAAAAATCTTTGTGGCGCTGTAAGGATTGTATTGTTCGGGGTCACAGCACACAATGCTCAAGGCCTCTGAAAAGAGAGACTTGAGCTGCACCACGCGTACGAGTGAGAGCTACAGATGTACAGTATTCATACAAACATATCATGCAAGACTATATCATGCTACACTACTCTCTTTGGCTGCCGTCAATTGTCGGAAAAATTCCATTTAGGAATATTTATCATCTAATCACTATATGGCTACATAATTGAGCAAGATCAATTTCATTGATCGTATATATACAAGCACACTTTTGCATCTAAATTAACGTTCGCAACAATGCTCATTTAATAAAAAGATCAATATTGCTTCAAAAATGTAGCTTTATTATGAGCATTATCTTCCTTTACAAAAATGCATCCTACTAAGCAATATTGTTAGCGTAATATTAGACTTAGTGAAAAAGCTGCAATGATTATCAGATGACACCTTTTGTGTACATTCATCACTGTATAAAATAATGGACATGATGATGTAAAATCTTATCAATGATCTTTTATTCGTGATATGAACCACTTCGCATGACTTTGATTGACAAAATTATATCCAATACATAGGCTCCTACTTGAAAATATCGATATGCTTTGTAGTATTCAGATAAGAGATGGTCAAAGTTTTAGGCTAATTTAGTAGTTGGAAGCATGGTGGTTAGAGAAATTTCATTTGCCCCATTAGAAATTATAAAATCATATTGTGTTGAATTTTCTAGTAGCATATTTGTTGATTTTTTCAACACTTTGGAACAATCTTATGAAACAGTCTTCGAATCTACATTGTCTAAAATTGATGCGATCTAAATCAATTGCTGGTTATCTGTCTGATCGATCATAGAATACAAAAGCTAATATGCACAGATATGGTCTTTTGCATTCGTTTAACAAAAATCAAGATAAATAGCTCCTGGGAAGTACTCCGTCAGTTTATCACTTTTGTACCACCAAGTACTATTCGCAATATACACAGGTTCGTAGTATTCGTGGCAGTGTATGTTTTGATGACACATTATGTCGGTATAACGGTATTCTACATTCCTTGATATGAAAAAATTTTCATTGCTTTTTTTCGCTTTCGTAATTTTACGATTCGCTTTGTTAAATTCGAATCGGTTGGGTGGTGTGTAATAGAAAAAAAGCGCAACTTTAACAGTTAAGCCACAAGTAGCTAGAAATTCTAGGGTAGTCCTATACTAAGAATTTTGCTTTCTGTTATGTGATGCTACCTTAGTGGCAAACGTAGCTTTTGTGGCAAAAATTAGAACAGAATAATTCAATGAAAATTGGTGACTCAGACAGGAGAGAACTAGCTTCATTTTTTGAGCTGTATGCTTCTCAAATAGAAGATTTCAAACTATAGTCTATTTAAATAATGTGCAAGTTTACTAACAATAATGCGGCAAATCTGTGCAGAACTTTGATAATTTGCCGTCAGGTCGACATGATAATACACAAACTTATGCAGCAAAGTGTCAGACATGAAATGAAACATATCATCTACTCGACTTCTATGCTTACTGACAATTTTTACAGACAATTCATGTCAATGTGTAGATTAACAACGCTTGCATTGTAAGAATTGTTCAGTTCGCTCATCAGTTGATGAGCGGCAAATCCTTAGTGCAGTTCAGTTCGATGACTACTTGGTAATTGCTAGAAAATCACGTTCACTCGACTCAAAGCCTCACTATTTCAACGTTCACTCGCTATTTTCAGAAGAAAAGTTACTTTCAATCGAGTCAACCGGTAGTGTGCATGCAATTGTACGCATCTCTTAAGCCATCCCGTGAAGAGGACCTAAGGAATGGTCGAAGCTGTTGGCCATCTAAAGAAATCCCTGATTTTCTCTCGGAAACGTTGCCGATGCTGATTAATTTGCTTAGTATATGTTACCAGATTCGAATGAAACTATTCTATCGTGAATATTTTCGTTTTCAGATAAGACCCTCATCATGTGGGAATTGACTAAAGATGAAACTAATTACGGCGTACCAAAGCGACGTCTTCGTGGGCATAATCATTTTGTCTCGGACGTCGTGATATCGTCTGATGGTCAATTCGCCCTCTCAGGCTCATGGGATGCAACGCTCCGTTTGTGGGATCTTACAAATGGTCAAACAACTCGTCGATTTGTTGGTCATACCAAAGATGTTATTAGCGTAGCTTTCAGTGCTGACAACCGACAGATTGTGTCCGGGTCACGAGACAGAACTATCAAGTTGTGGAATACTTTGGGAGTCTGCAAGTACACCATTCAAGAGGACGGACATACCGATTGGGTCTCCTGTGTCAGATTTTCACCGAATACCAGCAATCCAATTATTGTTAGTTGTGGTTGGGATCGATACGTAAAAGTAAGTGACTTATTGTCGTAATGCCTATAAGCAATGTCAACCGGTTAATGCGACAACTGCAAAAGTAAATGAAATTTTCTAGGTTGGAAGTGTCAACCTGAACACTGTCCATGATGGGAGAAAGAATGGTAAATGCCATCATTCCATGCGTGAAATTCATTTAAGTTCTTGAATCGAATATAAAAAAATTAAGTATAACTCAATTCCTGAAAGATGACCGTGCATGTTGCATGTACGAGTTTACTTCGACCCGTTGACCCGAAATTTATGGTCAGAGACATGTGAAGTCGTAAGTGAAATTCAATGAACGGTTGCTTTGACAATTATTGACACTACAGCATAAATCTGGTTCCTGGTCAAAATGGTCCTGATAGATAGTTTTGTAAAGCATCATGGAATGTCAAACTAAAATTTAAATAACAGCAATGTTTTCAGCAACATTCAATTCTGACTCCTAGCCTTCTGCTCAAATATTCGTCGGAAAGTCACTAGTCAGCTAGTTCGCAGAAGTAGTATTTTTTCCGGGCACGGCTTCAGTCATTCTCCAAGCATGACCTTGGCATTATATATTTTAAAGGGTAACTTTTTATCTATGTCAAGGGAAACGATATCAGTCTCAGATCAGTTAGCACGCAACCAATGGAAAAAATGAATTTGAGCTTCAATATTTTAAGGGCCTTCAATTTTCGGTCAGATTTTTCGAGTAACAGACATGTAGCCTACTTCACAGATGTTGAGCAAGAATACAGCTATTAGGGTTACTAATTATTAAATCTTGATAAATGAAATTCGAAAAATTAGCAAAAACTTCAGCCTTTATCCGGCTGATAGGGTGGCGCTGATGATTTATGCAACTTGTGAGAATCTCACAAGGGAGAGTACATTCGGAGATGGAATGGCATGTTCCAGTTATAGAATTCTAATTACTTCAATCAGATCTGGAAATAGGACATAGTGCAATTACGTCCATCAAGCAGGTCTTTTAGGTATGGTTCAGCTTCGAAGTCGGAATCTGCATGTATGATGTATGAAATTTCTATAATTTTTCAGAAAAAGTCTCATTGATTTAAATGTGCGGAATATTTGAATGGCTGCACCATGCGCACTTGAATATACGTATCAAATATCCAATTTATCTGATTGAATAAATTAGACGTTGAATGGAAATGCCTGGAAAATTCTGCCGCTTCTGAAAGCTTATTCAGCTAATACGCGCCTCATATGGCGTATGGCATACATGTATTTACGCACACCTAAATATCATTTTCTATATCAGCAGCATTGTATAATATATTCGATTGTTATAGTGTTTTCCGGATAATTCGTTACCCTTCGGGACATATAAAAAATGGCGGATTAAGCATATTGGCGAATTAACAGTAGAAATATATTTCCGTAATCAATTATCTTCAAAACTCGTGTATTTCTTTGTCATATATTCGCAACTTTTTCTTCCCCGTTAATCAAAGCAAATTATCCCTACGCTCCTAATGTTTATTGACGGGTAAAGGACCCTTTCTGTAAAAACAAGGCAAGGAGGTCTAAATATAATAACGACCAGGAGGCAATACGTCACTTTCAGTAGGGAAAAGTTATGAAGGCCTATTGAATATTGCTCTTTTCAATCCCTTGAATGATATCTATGGATAGATTTTAGTGAAGTATCAATTTGTAATGTTAGATGAGTATATAAATACACAGTTGACGTAGAAATTGTTCTACAAGACCTTTTTTCTTAATCTGGATAATAAGTCTATGGGCAATTCCACGCAGTCACGAACGAACTTTGCAGGATTTATTGTTACATTTCTGATTGTCATTCCCAACCTATTGAACCGGTGATAATCATACTTTATTTGAATTGGCTGCAATATTCACTGTTTATGAAACACTAGCCAAACCGATGAAAAAATGTGTATTTGATGGTTTAAAATACAATTGTTTGAGTGGTCACGAACGAACACAGAACGACACGACTTTTTCGAAAAAAATGTAAACGTTAATAACCTCCAAACCTCTGGATTCTTCATCACGAAATTTGCTCTGATTGAATAGACTAGTATGCTATTTGATCAACTTAAATGCTGAAAAGAAATCTAGAAACGTTTGATTACTAGCAGTTCATAAGTTTCGAGAAGTGTGGTCACGAACGAACATTTTGTCCGACTTCATCAGAAAACATATTCGAAAAAAAAGAAATCAGTCACAAACGCGCTCCATGCATTCCTTTGTATAAAGATGAAGTTAATAAATCATTTCGGAATATTTGCGTCGTGTCGGGCATCGAATATCTATTGGGATTCGTCGTTTTTTTGGCATACAAGTTCATTTACGAGATTTGACTGTTACAGTCAAGAGATGGCAGAAAGGCTTCTCTGGCGAGACTATTGGTTGCCACGACACGATTATGTCAGCAATGGAAGTGAGTGAGGCATTCCAAGCTTTACTGCCACAGTTCCAGCTGCATCATCTACTGAAAAGAAATCAACAAGCCATGTACCGCAAGGACAAAGAGCTGGCATCCTCAGAACGCATACTGGTTCACTTTGACTTCAGTGAAAATTCAATATGTCCCTTCCAGGATGAGGTTCAGAGCGCCCACTGGAAGCAGAAACAGTTGTCTTTGTTTGTTGTCCGCGTATTCAAGTTCAACGACTGCCCTAGCTGCCGTGTGATGGTCAGTGACGATCTGGATCACTCAAAACGATCAGTGGCTCATTATCTGCAGACAATCATTGAATCAATTGTCACATCGGAAGTGCAAGAACTGATCTTCTGGATTGACGGACCTGCATCCCAATTCAAGAACCGGTACACTGCCATGCTGCTGAATCATTTTGCGAGGAAGTATGGTCTGCAGATTAGCTGGAACTTCTTTGCGACGGCTCATGGTAAAGGGTGTGTTGACGGAGTCGGAGGTTCTGCAAAACGGATGGTTTGGGACTGTATTCGCTCGAGACTTTACCAGGTGCAGAGTGCTCAACAGTTCGTTACCTGTCTCAACGAGTGCAACAGTAAAATTTTAGGCACGGTCGTGTCGTCCGGTGACATTGATTGTACTGATCACCAGTTACAGAATATTATTGAGAACGCGCCAAAGATGACCGGTGTTCAGACCGATCATCAGTGGATAGCCAAAGACAATCAGCAACTAGTTCGACGGCCATTCTCAATCGTCTACGCAGATTGTGATCCTCCATCCATTATCAACGAGGTTCGTGTCGGTGATATGGTCATCGCTGGTGTCAGCACAAGTCGTGGCACCACCAAGAACTTCATCGGAATCATCCAATCTCTAGCTGATAATAATTATGAGGTGCAGTTTCTCAAAGAATGCTCGCAATCAATCTGCATGATTTCTGATACAAGTGATGTTGCATGGGTACAGAAATCTGACATTCGACCAGTGGAAGTAGATTACACAATAGACAGTCGTGATCGGTTTATTTTTTCATCTCCTCCGAAGTGACCATGAAACATTTTATATTTTCCTGTTGCATATAGGCCTATTCAATATTTTTTAGCTCTCCTGATTTCATAGCTCATTCCTAGTTCAGGTTTGCGGGATGGGATAATTGTGAAGTTGTGGTCATGTCGCGAACGAAAATAATACCACAGTCACGAACGAACATAATGCACAGTCACGAACGAACACTCATCTCTTTTCTTCCGACGGTCGTAAATATTAACCCCTCATAATCAAATTTCAGTCGAAGGTCACGGTAGCCTAGGGCATCATTTACATATGCATAAATTTGTGCTAGATAAAATTGATCCAGTAGAAGATAGAAAAATAGTAGATATCTGGTCACGAACGAACATTTATACTAAGATTCAAACTCGTGTCAAAAAATCGGAAGAAATTATGTCCTTGACAAAAAATATTGTTTGAGCTTCGACAAAGGAGTATGAATAATAATACAACGCAGTATAGACTACTTGGAATTCCATTTCTAACACTGCCTACATTGTTTCAAAAATTCAAAGGGATTGTATTTTTGATATCTTAAAAATAGCAAGATATTCCAAAATTGAATTTATTAGTAGAAGTGTGTCTAAGCGATAAATTTTGTGATTCCTAGTGGCTGCGGATATCATTTCAAGAAAACACAAGTCACTGAGAGAAAATAATGCGTTTTAAAATTTGCCCTCCGTGTCGTTTTTACCGTGGAATTGCCCCTATACATAGGCGATGTAAGCCTAATGTAAATTATTAGCTCATTAAGTGATCAGAAATAAGGTACGAAAACATTTGTTAATACAAAATCAAACCCAGCTGAGAGCTAATTACAAAACAAAGGGGTGATGGAATATATGATCTTTAATGATTCAACACACAGCAAAATTACATTCATTTAATTAACTTGTGGCAGAAGTCAGTTTTTTCAGCTTCCTAGAAGTTTTGTTTTGACATTGTAGTCTATTTTCCTCCCGATTTACAAGACCTCGAAAGAATGTATTTGAAAATCGTCGACAAACACTCAATGGATTTGAAAAACTTTCAGAAGAAGCATCGTAAAGTTCTGTAAATACACGAACCATCCGGTTAACACAGTGTCTTATTTGCTTTAAAAAAACTAACATAAAACAGAAAATTTTACAAGATTTTGGGAGGGAAAAGATAATTTTCCTCTAGAAACGATGCAAAAATTCAGACGCATTCGCTGGACTTTGAATATCTTGTGGGAAATGCTCTTTGAAGGTAACATATCCACATATGTAGAAGAGTGAAGACAATTCAGTTTCAGATAAATCATCTGTTGTCATAGATAATACGTCATCCATGCTCAAGAAAAGGACTAATACAACAATCTTGCGATAAATAGTGGGAAGACAAGTCAACCTCATGGTCGAGATCATTATGTAAAAGGAGACGCCGCAACTTAGTGCTACACAGTATTTGATCATAAGAAATGAAGTAATAACATCCGCTCATTTGGCGATAAACCCCAAATTCACCTTCTAGGCGATCGCTCTGGAAAAATCCCAGTAATATGTACTGATAAGCAACATCTTCTAACAAAGTTGTCGCTAAATCTACCAGGCCTCGCAGTGTTTGAATCAGAGCGTTTCGAGTTTAATTGTCAATGACTCAACTCTTAAATGTCCACGGCCTCCCATCTTTTCTAAAGAATTCGCTAATTTTGTCAGAAATTCTAAACTTGCATGATCTTTCCTTGTTATTTGCTCCCTGTTGGTGTCATTTAGACGGATGTGCAGATCTGGTGACTGCACGTTCAAGATGTTCCACATTCTTAGAAAACAATCTATGAATTCTGCAGTAGAAATACTTTCCATAAGAGTCAGTGCTTCCACTGTTTTCTCATTAAATACTTTCATGACACGCGACATTTTTTGTCGCTCGATATTAGCAGGGTAGCAGGACTCCTTTGCTCGTTTCGTCAACCTTACGATGTCATCTTTCTCTGATTCATAGTCTTTGTACATCATGCCAGTCTCCAGTAACCTCACGGTCAGAATGTGGGACAGTAAGGGTAAGCTTCTTTAATCTCTCCGTGATCCAGTTGTTCCGGATATTTTTCATCAGATGTGTTGGATCGAACAAAAAGAAAAGACTTTTCCTTGTTCTGAAGGATGGGGGACTTTCCATGTGGCATTTTTATTCTGTTCATCAGAAAACCTTTGTCTGATTAGGCTATAACATCTCTGATTCGTGGATAGACAATCTCCCATCAAAGCTATCACATGACCGCCGCATGAAGTAATCAAATCAATCAATCAATCAACTAAAAGAATATCGCAAAGATAATCACTTTTCAATGAAAACACCGATACAAGTCTGATAACGAAGGCTTCCAAACCCATCATAGCTTTTGCCATTACGGTAAGGACTGTCCTAGCCGTTTTCTCTGGATCATCGTCAGAATAGCCCAGCACATGATTACCGCTCAAACGAATGGACGGTTTGATATTTCATCAAACAAGATCAAACACCGCTTTTGTATTGTGGAAGCGTTTGAGAAGACAGTCTGGATAGTCTCACGAGCATCGTCCAGCGATCCTACACCTTTAATGGCCCCCAACTTTCTCCTAATTGTCTGGATGTGGTAGAGTAAGATATTGGCGCAATAAAGAGTCCGTTCTACGACTGCACAGAAATATTTCAGTGGCTACTTTGAAGGTCGAGGTGGAGTAGTGTCGAGCTGTCGACGAAGCGAAGTATAGTTGCTCTATGATAATTTTGATTGACGTACTTAAGTCATGTTCATCAACAGTTGATTTCGATATGAAGTCGGCACAGTATTTTAGGGTATCAGGAAGACACACCTTATAATTCATGGCACGATTTAATATCGCTTCCATTTGTGACCATCTTTGTAAATGGTGTTGAAAACCAAGAAGGTCACGAACACCTACATTAACGTTACACGATTTTACAGTAACTTTCAGAGCCTTCGAAATATCGATACAAAATTTCACAGATTCGTCTTCGATAAAATATGTCATAACATTGGTGTCGTTAACTTTAAAAAACAAATTGTTTTCCATCCAAAAAGCAGGGAATTTTACAGCAAAATCTTTCCAATCACAGATCCTATCTTTCTTTTCAAACTCTTCTAATTCGTCCCTTACTGCAGATCGCACTTCTAAGCTCACCTTTCTCCGAAGGACAGCACGTCCACGAGAGTTCTTCCCAGTTTGTCGAAAAAATGATTTCGGAGCATTAAACACTGATGGAGGATCACGCGGTCGAGCAAATCGACGTTTTTTTTTGTCATAGGTGCGTCAGGTGGCCAATGTAGTTTGCATATCCGGGTATTTGCAGTTGGTTTTACCTTGTTCGGTAATGAATTCAGCCACAGTTGCCGTTCTGTAGGATCAATTGGTAATTTGTAGACAGGTATGTAAGGTCCTCTTCCTGACGAATAGTTCGATTTACAGTTTCCAACACTGCACTTATTCACCATGATATTTACAATTCGTGGAAGATAGCACGAAGTTAAGATAAGGCGCACATAACACAATATTATCAGCTTTCACATACAACCGTTTACGTTGAGTCGTTCATGGAAAGTAACTTGAACATTGGCAAGCAGGTATTTCTTAGCGTATTGTCTTGATAACTATCATTGATGAATCCTAGTCCTACTGTCATTCATTACTCGTGTTTTCCCTAGGACGCCGACACTGATACATTAACAAAAAACTGCTACAGCAGTGTACATGCGCTGTCCTCGCTCGTCGATTAGGCCTTCATAACTTTTCCCTACTGAAAGTGACGTATTGCCTCCTGGCAGTTTGCTATATTTAGACCTCCTTGGAACAAGGTAAATGATCAATATGTGTCTGACTAGACCTGAGCCTTGTAGTCTATATTTTTATTAGCGCTACACAAAATCTTCTATGAATTCCAGATCCAGCAATATCTGAAATTTCACTTTTGGATAAATAATCAGTAAATTATTGCAATTGTTAATATTTTTTGCCACAATCATTTCAGAGTCGATCTTTGCGTGTTCCAAGCAAATGTTTTGCTGATAATGTTGAATTTGTCTGCCTATCTCTTCTACCAAAAACTCTTTGCACACTTCAACTGACGGAGAATTTTGTAATAGCTCTAAAATGGGAATGCGTGTGATTTTCATGTTTCTTGACGAATTAAGCGTAACGATTACTATGAAAATTAGCGAATTGGGGATGGAAAAAATGACGAATTATGAATTTAAAGTTACGAATTATCTGTACGTTTTACTGTGTGGAACATATGAAACTTATGCGGGTAATAGGAAATATGGCGAATGATCCGGAAAACACTGTACTATGTTCGAAAAACTCAGGCATAAAAAAGGCCTTCTGATTTGCTGCCCTGCCCCATTCATCGTCTTCCCCCTTCCCTGTTCATAAGCCAATGTGCATGTAGTCACAAACTGAATGCAAGTTAAGATGTTCATAGCAAGTGTACATGCATGTCTTTTTTATTGGTATATTAAAGTATTCACATTCATGAATCGAAATATGCAAACGCGTGTCTGTTTTTGAAACCCTAATTTTGACTCGCCCCCTCGAAGTAAATGCCCATGTTATCAATAACTTATCCCGTCAGTAGAATGCTTTCAAAATTCTGTCATCTCAGAAATGTTTTGTCGACTTAGTCTTTCTGTAGAGAACTCTCTTATCTTTATTAAATCCATTAATACAATTTCTAGGGAGTGTATTTTGCGGGTGTCGAAGAAGATGATAGTCCAACCATCAATGTCTAATGATTTTAGTGTTCGCCATGTTAGAGGAGTGTAAACCGTACAAATTATAATCGATTGCGCATCAACGCAATATCTGTGTTGTATCTAGACACATCAAGTTTTAGAGGACGGCAGGGGAACACTGTCAACAAACGACCAGTTGTGTTTCCAAAAATCCAGGCGAGGGCTCGGTTTCCACTGTGGAAGAAGCGCTGATCTCAACTCTACATGCTACTCAAGTTCTTGTAATTCCTTGACCATCTCACGATCTAGTCTCTGGTTGACTGAGATATGCAACCATTCACTTTGCAGCGAGCCAGCTGCTACTGTGGCCTTCTGATGTTCTCACTGTCTAAAACTAGGGCACCTGTGTTCGAACCCGGCCTCGGGTTCGTTCGGAATATCGGTCTTTACCTTAATTTCTGTAAATAACGGATGAAACTATCACTTACCAAATTGGAGTCCTTTAGTAAGAAATTAGGGGTTACCTCAGACCCTTTTGATATACTAAGGGTGGGCTCTGTCATTTCATGCGATCATCCCGTACGAAAATTTTTTGGACTCCAGTACTGTTTCATTAATGTTCACAGTACTGTTTCATTAATGTTCCCAGTACTGTTTCATTAATGTTCCCAGTACTGTTTCATTAATGCTCACAGTACTGTTTCATTAATGTTCCCAGTACTGTTTCAGTAATGTTCACAGTACTGATTCATTAATGTTCCCAGTACTGTTTCATTAATACTCACAGTACTGTTTCATTGGTGTTCCTAGTACTGCTTCAACGTCGTTCCTAATGCTATTTCATAAATTTTCTTATTAATGTTTCATTAATGCTCCCCGGTACTTTCATTTGTGGTCTACAATAATGCACCATAATTATTTCTGGAATGATCCTACATTATATAATGTGTCATTATTAGCAAAAAGAATACCATCATCAAGTTTGTATGACACCTTTATTCCAAAGTACATATATCTACTTCTACCTAACACTATCTATCTACTTGTCTCTAAAAGAGTTGCCCACAAATCAAATTGCGAATGTATTATAAAATGACGCGCCTACAACACGTACTCCAAAACATCAATCCTTTCAAATCAACTGTGCACCATGTTGTGTACCAATTTCATTGCCCTTCTGACGAATGTAATGACGTCAGCTACATTGGTTATACGACAAACACACTCACACATAGATGCCAGCAACATATGTCAAACGGTTCAATAAAAACACCTAACAACACACCAAAATATAAAACCGGGTTACAAACTAATAGAATCCAACTCAAAAGTGATTGCAAATTACCCAGTGCAGAAAGATCTGGAAATCGCCGAGGCTCTGCTCATTAAAGAGAACCAACCTCTTCTCAATAAACAAGACCAGCGTTTGACCCATCGCTTATTAGTAATGTAGCAAAATATTTCCATTTTTATGCATGAATTAGACTAATCATTTCTATGTTCTTCCAATGTTGACCATTTCTATTCCATTTTCGATATCCTTCTCACAATTTTGTACATGCATGGTTTATATTTCCTAGCTTTTTCCTTAATATGATCAATGTACATTCAGCAAATTCAGTTACCCCGAAGATGGACTCCGTGACAGTCCGAAGTACCGGTATGATTCCAATTAAATGGCTTTCAAAATGTATTTTGAAGTTTTTAACAAATGAAGAAAAGAAACTTTTTAGAACTATGGAAAATCATTATTTGAAAATTAACAAGACTGATTGCGATATTATATTTAATGAAACATGCAAGAATATATATCTATATATCTGAAGCATTAAATTGATACAATAATCAAATATTTAATGTATAAATGTGAATTGACGAAGTGCATAATTTCTACATCTACTTGAAAGCTTTTATCAGCTGCTATAGAATTAATTGATTTCTGAAGACGAGTAATCGCTATCAATTAATTGCATGTTGCCATAATTAATATCAATTGATAGATGTGCCCAATTTAAATGCAATAAACTTTTGATCACATTTGATATTACTCGGCCACTGTCTAATCCGCAAGTGCCTGCATCAAATTCATTCATCAATTGCAATCTGATTACATATTCGTGATGTTGCTATGCACTAAATATTCAAGGTCAAGGTTCGTGTTCGTGTCAACGATCTGAAATCGCTAATTTGAATTATATGCGCATAAAATAAACTGCTTGTAAATTAATGGTGTTAATTAATCTAATTATGAATACAAAACTGCAGCTACGCTACTGTACTATAATAATAAAGCATTATAACTGCTTACCGTTTTCCTTTCGTAATTCCTTGATCTTTCGCTTCAGTTCGTTTTCTTTTAACTCTGTATACGGTTTGTCAGATTTCTTGTTACATTCTGGATCTTGGGTCACATTGTTTGAAAAAATTATAAGAAGTCTTTTTTGTAGCAACTTCAAATTTTCTAGACTTTCCTCTGCTGTTTTTCGACAATGACGGGATTAGACGCTACTGTGCATGATATAGCGATGAGACGACAACGACGAGGCGAAAAGGTCACTATGAAATTCTGAATTACGTCCAGCGCATTGATGAAATGGTCCGTGTTTCCGCGTTGCATGTCGATTGCCAAATAGAGACGATAGCATTAAACTTCGAGGAAAGTCGATAAATGCGCATAGGAAGAAACTGACGGCTCACGCGTTGTCGTGACATGACGTCACTGCGGCAACACACAATAGGGAAGCATGAATAATCCAAGGCAAGGATTCTAAATATAGAATGGTACATTAATGTTTCATTAATGAAACCATTGCAGTTTTCATTACTGAACTTTACATTAATGTTTCATTAATGAAACATTACATGAAATTATGGCAGTTTTCATTAATGAAACATTACATGAAACCATTGCAGTTTTCATTACTGAACTTAACATTAATGAAACATTACATGAAACCATTGCAGTTTTCATTAATGAACTTTACATTAATGTTTCATTAGATGAACCATTAGTATTTTCATTAATGCTTTATCATGAAATGCTGAAATTTCATTAGTCATTAATGAAACATTACATGTTCATTAGATGAAACATTAATGAATTGCAAAATTATTTTCGTACGGGATTGGTCAGAAAATGGATCGTCCTCGTCTCTGTTATTTCAATGATGCTGATTATCGATGCGATTTCAGTTGTAATGTAATGCTTATGTAATCATATGAAATAGACTTCTTGCTCTGTATTTCTGCATCTTCTATTAGTAATACTTAACATTAGTAACATACTTTAATCGAATCAAAAGCAATTGATAAAAGTTCTTTGTTACTCAACTTGTGCAGGACTGGAATAGCATAACATATTTTGCATGGAGCATTTAGGATCTATTTTTCTTTTTATTAGGCTTACTTTAACTAAATCGGTACTTTCAGTATATATGGAAAACGTCGATTTCAGATTAATTTGAAAGGAATAATCGGCCGCCTTCCACCGACTAATCAAATCGGTCGATTATTAAAATCACTAATCGGTACACTCCTATTTTGAACATCGCCCGCACGTACATCTATCATTCTTAATCATGTCATTAATGTTAACAACGGTGAAATGCACGAACCCTGTTATCGCCAATGTATTGATACTTTTCCGTTTTAGGTGTGGAATTTGACCAACTGCAAGCTTCGTACCAACCATATCGGACATCAGGGCTACCTGAACACTGTCACCGTATCTCCAGATGGTTCCTTGTGTGCCTCTGGTGGCAAAGATTCCCAGGCAATGTTATGGGATTTGAATGAAGGCAAGCACTTGTATACTCTTGACGGTGGAGATCAAATCAATGCTCTCACTTTCTCGCCTAACCGTTACTGGCTTTGTGCTGCTACCGGACCAAGTATCAAGATTTGGGTGAGTTTTGTCAATCTGGCATGTAAATAAGCATTGACCTGTAAGTGAATGCAAATATCAACTTAGTTTCATAAAAACCGTTTCCTCACGGGCCCAGACAGCCTGAGACATTGTCTTCATACTTTCTGCATGTCAGTCTCATTGTATTAGCGGTCTAGCTGGGTCTAAGATCATTTCACTCGAACTCCATTATTCGATATTAATTCAAATTTTGCTTTTTATTCGATCCTAATGGACGACCTTCCTTCTTCATATCCCATAGATCCTAGCGCATTAAAGTGGCGACAAGCATTTCAAGCATTAGTGTCAATAACAGTCACGTTTATGTAGCTGTGACATCGTTGTGATTTCTTGTGGTTTTCTTTTCTTAAGAGCGCAAATCGTCCTATCACCGTCATTTGCCATGAATAGATGCTCCGATGAACAGCTTTCGTGAGATCACGATACAACTCAGTGAACACAACATATCACAAGCAAATTTGAAAAATCTCGCTTTTACTATCTGATTCAGCTTCACCCGAAGTATTTTATAAAAATCTATGATTCTAAATTCCTTTGGTTTGCTGCATGGTTATGCATTAATACTGACAATCTTAATTTTCAAATTCGTTGGCCGTCACAGCCCCATGGTCTTTCTTGAACTTTTGGAGTTCCCAAATTCTAGTATTCAGAGGATATGATCAATGACTTCCAAATAAAACCTGACAGCCTATCAGAAGGCTTGATCAGCATGAAGATTTCACAGAGCAATGAAGTCCTGCTAGACATTCTGCTTGTTAAAGTTACTTGTCAAGACCATTTTTGCTAGCAGCAGACTCTGAAGAAAATTTCATGACGTTTGTGAAACTTCACTCAACGGTGTCAGCCAGATCATATGACCTACCTTGCCTTGGTTTTTGTCGAATAGGAAAGCACTCGCTTTGCTTCCATTTGCGCATACAATCGGCTGCGAGATGCCGTGCAAGAATCATGGATAAAGGAGTTGCAAAGGGGAAACGTGCGCCCTTGCATGGAGCAAGTAAGAAAAGGAGATTTTGGCGACGTTGCGAACGAAAGCACATCTGGTCCTCTTATGAGCACGATTCTGGTCCACTTGTAAGCATGAGTATTAGGTGTATTTGCGATGACTAAGTAAGTAAGCAATGGTTTCAACAAGGCCTATAACCTTGATCACCCAGGAGCGGATTGACGACCTGTCATGATTGAAGATTGCATTCAAAATAGTGTTTCCGTAGCACTAGCACGTTGAAATCTCAATTTTTAGGGCAATTAAGCTTGTTCAAAAGTAAAATAGATAATTAATAGACAAGATTTCAAGTTTTCATGATCATTTATATACTCGTTCTCACAGTTCTCGCTACGGGAAAAGTCGCAAATAGTGGCAAATGTTATGGTAATTAATTTCTGTTCAAATAAACATCGGCAAATATTCTTCAATAATTTTTTGATATTCTTAAATTTTTTTTGAGTTGCATAATGGAAGACGAGTCATGTGATTACAAGTCGTTATAATTGCATTGATCAATCGGTGATTTTCAATAACATTGAAATTAAATGTTATTTATCCAATTTCATTTTTTTTAATGTTACTTTCGCTGGGTTCCCCGGGAATACTTGAGATGATAGAGATAATTCTTAGAAAATGCGATGATCCCGTTAAAAAAGAATGCCAGGTTAATCAAATAGTTAATGCCCTAAAAAATTTAGTTTGTGTATGTAAAATCATTATTAGATATTTGAGATCCAACTGATACATCAACGATGAACACAAGTTAGAAGTGGTTTACGGCAGAGAATTTAAACACTACTGCCTACATACGTACACAACAGGGTTCATACAGGTCCTGGAAATCCTGGAAAAGTTTTGGAATAAGACAGAAGTCATGGAATGTAATATTAATGTGAATCGATTAATTTTTTCTGTGAATTACATGGACAGTTTTTTAGTTAATCAGTCATCATATTGATTTTAAAATCTTTTGCAAGAAATTCTTCAATTGATTCATTTTTTGCATTACTTTGTCGGCAGACTTTCCATTTTGAACAATTGAATTATATTTGCATGTGTACAAATGAATTGCAGTAGCTACATGTGCTGATGTTTTGTTTGTGATAAATGGAATTCTGTTGAAGCACTTTGTGGCCTCGATCAATTTTGCAACAAATTTTAAGCAAATGAACAAAATTGTCATAAATTTATTTCTTGAGGCCTTTCGCCCTACTCTTATCAAGTGAAACATCTGGAAGAAGTAAAGTTAGTCTACAATCAGTGGTCGGATTCTGACGCGTATTACGCGAATTTAACTGGAAATACGCGAATACGCGAAATTGAGGATTTATACGCGAACGAAATTATGCACTTCGGCATATTATAATATATACCGCGAGCTAATGCTGTTGTCACTAGATAACTTGATATTGATATTCTAATTCTCATTCATAATATCAATCTTCGATACAGTTTATGAACTGCTTTATGTGTTTTATACTTGTGACTAACTAGGCATTATTTTACATCTTATCATTAAGTTTGTAACTCCATCTGAATTAAGTTTGAGCTGCGATGTTCCATATGATATGCGATGGATTTATTAATATTTTTACCTTTTCCAGATCCATTTTACACGAATGTAAGTTGCTTGTGAATATGCTGAGGTTAACATAATGGCTATGTTAGTACTTCATTCTGAGAATATGATTTTCAGAAATATATCAATTGATCAGATCCCTTCCCGATGCTGGAAAATTGATGTATCCAACTTCGATCATTGGCACAACGCCTACAACATCATCATTGGTGAAAAAGCTCGAAAAATCTTCTCAGATTTATCAGGCCCAACCAGGCAATCGCCTTCAAGATCATGAAAGCCTTTTTCATGGAAATTACAAAAAGATTGAGCGACTATTTGCCTTTCGGGAACGAGCTACTGAGGGCTTCACGATTTTTAAGTCCTCTGTACCAACAGAGTGACCATTATGAGAAATGGGTTTTTAAATTCGTCAAAGCCATCCCTAACATTTTAGGAGATAGCGACCAATCGACATTGCAAGTCGAGATTAGGCTTCATCAAAGTCTGGTAAAAAACGCCTATGAAAACGATGTAGGAGAATTTTGGTCGAAAGTCGACAAGGTGGGAAAGACAACAACCCTCGTAAAAGTCGTCAAAGCGATTTTTATTTTACCACATGGAAACGCGGAGGTCGAACGTATTTTTTCGGGTCTATCCGATGTAATAACTAAGAAACGTCGATCGCTGGGTTCTGAAATCATAAAGGCGTTGTCCATCAGTAAGTCTGTTCTCAACAGCAAAAAATTGGACAGCTCTACATTGAAAATAGATACACGGCATCGCACTCGAAATATGAAGCATGGAAGCAGGAGCAACGAAAAGAACGGGAAGAAAAAGAAAAACAGAAATTAGAAGAACGTCTACGAAAAGAATTGAACGAGGAAATGAACAGAAACGAAAGTATTCGAAAGCACGCGACTGAGATGGAAGACATCGCAACTTCTCTTAGGAAAAAGGAAGATGAGCAACGGCGACTAACATCTCTTGCAGAGAATGCACTGCAGCAGGCCAGAAAAGTCGAGAAAGACCTGATGGATCTTCGACAAGAAAAGAATGCATTAGAAATGAAAAAAGAAGCCGCGCGCAGTATAGCACTCGATGTGATTAAAAAAAGACTAATCTGTGTAATTCAATGGATTGCTTGCCATTATGAATTACATAGGCGTATAAAGCAAACTTCTGTGTGTGTGTTACTATTTGTATAAAGTAGATGGCGCATAAGTTGAAGTCGTAAGTTTTCTTACCTAGACATGTAAACAATAAAATACTAATTATGGAAGATCCATGATCACAGTCAAGTATGGTGGGAAAAACATGTTCCATATTCTACAATATCTTATATGTTCTTATTATATGGTTTTGTATGCTATTTTATTTTATCAAGTAAAGCTGGGTGTTTCTATTTTCCTGAAAAATTTCCTTTCCATAAGAATGAACAGAACACGCCAAACAAATGACACGTGGATATTGCGAATACAAATTAAGCTAATAAAATCTCCAGTTAAAACGCAATCAGTAATTTTACAGATACGTAACTACATATCAAATCCTGTATTTCACTGTCCATTTATACATGTTATTATTATTCAAAAGTAATCGCCATGAGACTTACGAAATGATAAAGAAAAATTAACGTAGTCTCAAAATGCACCAGTTTATTGACAAATGTTTGTCACAGACTTCATCAGGTGCACTATGCAAATGTTCAGTGATTTTCATGCTTTGTCAATACATCACACACGGTCCTTGTCCTTTGAAATGAACAAAAGGAATTAACTTTCTTGATTTTCCTGTTTGAATGAAAGAAGTTTGTTTACACGATAAAAAGACTGCACATACAAATTAGCTAAGTGAGATTACAAAATTTATATAAGATTGTTCTGTGTGTGATGTATTGACAAAGCATGAAAATCACTGAAATGCTTATCTGCGTCCTCCATAAGATGTATGTCATCTGATAGAAGACGAAATTCTCTCTATCATCTATTTTTGTTCGCTGTAAGTGGACTTGTTCCTGTAAACTTATAGTACGTAAACTTGTGTTACCACATAAATATATACTTGCTCGTAGGGTACATAAAACAAAAGTAAACGAAATCAGTGCTGATACGCGAAATTGGCGAAATTTCGAAATCCGACCACTGTATACAATGATCTTATATACAAAATGAAAGAGAACGTGAATTAAAGTCGAATCCATGGCAGTGTGAGAGTCAAAACTGATTTTTTTGGATGCACAATACAGGACGGAGATCGCGGGTGAACATAGTTTCCAGATAGGGTAGAAGCAGGAAAGCTTTGATTCATTTTCTCTTTCATTGTGTTTGTTTCATATCAATTTGTTTTTCCTAAATACATGTAGTACAATATATTTATAGTAGTTACTTATTGAACGCTTAAAAGCCACATTTGAAAGACATGTTGCCTTACCTTTTATTTGTCCTTAATTTCAATTTTTAATTAACCGCAGACTGATTTACTCAGGTTTGGTAGGAACAGAATTACTGTCACACAACCTTGCAATTACCCTTCAGATGCATTGATTCAAAATGATCTAAATCTTCAACCATCATAGAACAGCCTACTTTCTAATACTGTGGACGTAATCCAGCTCAATAGGTTGGGCGACTTAATTTTATTAAGAAGTTCACAGCGAAAATGCGACACGGGGCCGAACCATCCCCCCCGCACGCATGGATAGGATTAATATACCTTATACGGTGGACTGTCTCAGATGAAGAGATTGTCACACAGTCATAGACAACACATGGATTTTACTTTTAATTGCAATCATGATATAAGTTTGTAACAAACGCATAAGATGACAATTCTTCATAATCAATCGCATCAAACAGTAATTGTTCTTCTTTGTCCGAATCGTTGACAAAAAACCTTATGATTCTGTATATTTCGCTATTCCGCCAGTGATTTGTTTTGAACTGAATAAAGTCAATAGATAAACGTGATAATTTCAGAAGCGAACTAAATTCTACTTAACGTATTGATGTGCAGATGCGAAGTACAATTTTGATAGGAACTACTTCATCGTCTTGCTATATCAAAGAGTAATTATCATGGTTCACGGGCATGGCTGTGTATTCCTTCGTAGGTTTTGGAATTTCATTATAATTAGTCCTTGAAATCCTGGAAAAATTTTGGAATTCTTTATTGAGACTTGTGTATGAACCCTGATTTAGCTACAGGGGAAAATGACAACGAATTTCGCCAATGGGTAGGATAAGAAAAGTTAATGTTAAGAACATAAGACAAAATGAATATACTTAGAATCAAATGATTGAACCTATAGATGAATGAATTAGAGTTAGATGCTATCAAGATTTCCACTTATAAGACTAACTATTAAGCCTCAAGTTCGGGATGCATGGATCTGATTTTGAAATACTCGTACTAATTGTGGTAATGTGGCAGTTATACGCTGGTTAAATTTCATAACGGTAGATGAGTTAATCACTTCCCCATAGAACAAGTCGCTTCAGCGTCGAAGGCTTGCCAGAAAAATACGATGTGCTAAAACGATATATCAGTGATCGAAGAAGAATTTCAGTTACGGTCATCGATCTAAACTGCAAATTCCATGTTCATGCAAAGGGATGTGTATAGCTTTAAGACTGGAACATTCTCGGTCAAGTTCGTGCATTTCAGTCTTCTAACATTTGTCCCCTGTTGGGACGAATTGGTGTAAGCCACAGTATACTCATTGACATAAATAATGAAACCAACTATCATTTACTTGAATTGAAGTTTGTTCATTTATTTCTGTGGTTTGAGGTAGCATCTTGCTATCTATGTGTCACCATTCAATTCATTATCACAAGAGGGATGATATATGACAGTCAAAGTTCAAAATATGATATCAATATGAAAGCCACAATTACAGTTGCAAGTTGAACATTCTTGTCGTCTATTGCAACATTTATGATTTCACGATCAGTTTACCAAAGGTATTGTAATTGGAATGATTTGTTGTGGCTGATGTTCTACAACGGTTGCCAAAGAGTTAAACTTTTCAAGAGTCGTTTTGCGTTTTGTGGAGTTGGTGGTGTCATTGGAAAGCAGAAGGAAATGTGGAAAAAAAGAAAGGATCAGGAAGATCAAGGATTTCTTCTAAACTAAAAGATAAACGCTCAGTTTTAACTGTTAGTCTGTCCCAAGGATAACTCGGCGCTAGAAAGCTGCTGCAACCGTAGACTGCAGCGTTCGAACTGCTTATCGGAAAGAACCTGGTATTATATCTCGACGACCATCTGTAAGAATTCTGCTGATTATTGAGCATTGAAGGAGGAACGGGCTGTGAAGATCATCGCTCGTAGAATGATAAGTCTAAGCAATGGCGGAAGTCTTGTGGACAATCAAGATTCACTCTTGATTTTAATGTCGTCCGCATTCGTGTCCATCGCCTTCCAGGTGAACGTTTTGCTCCATACTGTATGAAAGAACACGATTGATGCGGTGGTTGGGATCGTAGTGCATTGAGGAGGCATTTGGCCATAGAGCGTTTGGCGTGGTGGAATAGCGACGGCAGTTGTCATGAAAAGCACAATGACAGGTGACATACGTTGAAAAAATTGTGTTGCCAGTTGTAGTGCCACTAGCCTGGCGGAAGATCCAGTCTTCCAAGATGATGATACTAGGGCACATCACTTTTCAGCTGTTACTGCGACTGTAAGGAGCTTGAACATGCAGACCTTTGATTGGCCTGCACTTTCTCATGACCTATCTCCAATTGAAGAAATATGGGGTGAACTTGGGCGGTGAGTGAGAGAGTAATACAGCTTCCACTTGCATTCGTGAACATTCTGGTTGAAACACTGATTGAACAGTAGCATTTAAGTTCGATGTATTGAAAAATTGTTATTCGTTGCCTTCTCGCATTGCGGTATATATCAAATTTCGAGGTGGGCATTACACATACATTATTAAATTTGACTCGATTATTTTGTTTTTATTTATAAAACGAATTGATTGATACTGCAATTTAGTAAATGACAACTCATCTCTAATCTATTCATTTTGTAATATGTGTTAAGCTTGTGGCAATGGAAAACAGCGGTTTCAATAATTTTGTCAATGAGTATATTTACACATTCGTCCGTTCTCTTGAGGAAGGGAAGTTTGTCGCTACACACCAATAACTTTTTTATTAATACATGTAGAACTTTCAGATTCATTCACATATTATGGTATTGGCCACTGCTGATCTGATATTTCTTCAGATCTCTTCCATGTATCTTCTTTCTATTTTCAGGATTTGGAAAACAAGTTGGTTGTTGACGAGCTGCGTCCCGAGGTTGTCGGTAATTCGCGTTGTTCTCCTCCTAGCTGTACGGCTTTGGCTTGGTCTGCAGATGGACAAACACTGTTCGCAGGTTACACAGATCACCTTATTCGTGTATGGCAAGTCAGTGTAGCCACTACGCTGCGCTAATTTTCACGAACTGTGCTTGAAGACTTTGACCGACTTTGAATCGATTTCATGAATATAAATAAATTTTGATGGAAAAGTGGTTCTATTAGTTGCTGTTGGTTGAATTCACGTAATAGCATGTAGGCGGATGTGATCTCTTGATGGCGAGCGGCGCCCGTCATTAAATAATTACCTCAACTGACAAGTTTCCGCAGTCTCCTTCAGTGGCCTCTAACGGTTTGGCGCATTTGAATGTGCACAGTTTTGCGAAAACTGAACAGATTGGATAACAAAATTAGTTACGGCAGTGGTAGAAGTGCAAATCCAGGACTCAACAGGTTACATGCACTAGGTCCCACTATTTCTAATGTGATATATAGCCTAGTTTCAACTAGAGTAGAATTGGGTGGATAATTATTTGGTCTGGCAATTCTCTCGGAAGAACAATAAATCAGCTGAGTTTTCTTACGGCTGGTTTAAGTGCAGGATTAAATCGAAAAGGATGCTCGTGTAGGTGAACGACGCAGAGACCGGAACTTGGGGATCAAAAAAATAAATACGAATCCTGATTTTTGGAAAATTTATTTCTTGATTTTGTGCACCTGCACCATGACAGGTGACGTAAAATTGAAGACATACATGGTTTGAGCATACAGCTGTGATTTGACACTGTTAGGTGGATGATATGGCCATTTAAGTCGGTGTTGTTCATGCATTTGCATTGTCATGCATTTGCATGTTTTAGAGTCTAGCATGTAGAACTTCATGAACATGCATTCAATCTCTAGCTGGATTAACCTCTTAAGCCAGATCTACTCCAACTATCTGTAACTCCCCAGACACTGAGTGAACAATGGGAAGATAATACAGTGATGGGTGCAGCGCACGTCATGTAGTCAGCTGCTGGTCAAAAACTTGTGCAAGTGCCCGCATGACGTGCACCGGTCATCATCGGGGCTCAAGAGCAAATGCAAGAGCACTTTGCAAATGCATAAACGGGACTAAAAAAGGGGCTACATCCCGATAGGAATGCCCGAATTCCTGGATATTTTCAGCAACCATTTTCCATTATACAACATGGATCCTACAGCTTAGTACATTTGGCAGGTATCTTAGATGGATTCTAATTAAGTGATTCTGTATAAATGGAATCCCATGCGTTCCAACATTTGTTTAAAAATTGAAAACAACAAGTTACATATAGCCTTTGTTTGCTTGAACCTCACACACATGGATAAACGTCACCAAATACTTTGGAAGCTTATGATGAAGAAATTATGCTTGTTGTGAACAACCTTTTTGCCGTCACTCAAGAATAGCGAGCCTTATAAACAGATTCTTCATCAAAAAAGATTGCGAGTGACAATATTCCTTACATTCCGTTTACAAAATATTAGCTATCGGAATAATACTTTTGAAACCAATACTAGTAGTAGCTTGATAAAATAAATATATGATTAAGAATAAATTTAAGATATCTTTTGGTGTGAAGCCTGCAAATTTGACAACAATACTTCAAATTTTCCTTGTCTTTGGCAAAATAATCTCCAATTTCGGAAGATACTTCCTTGTTCTTCCCTCGACCCATCCCAAGGTCTTTTTCTCTCCCTCAAGAGAAGAGAACCAACAAGGCTGACGTGGCAAGCTGCTCGGACAAAACTACCGACGATTATGTGTCCGTTTAATGGATGAAATTAACTTCTTCAAGTGAGTGCTCTTCTTCCTTTGCTGTGGTTTCTCCGGCTGGACCTGTGGTTTGATGAACTTCCTTTGCTCTCCGTCCACCTTCTTCTGCGGAGAAGACATTTCCATGGCATCAAAACGGTTCGTGCCGAACTTGGCTTGCTGTCTTCGCACTTCTCGAGGAGCCTTCGGGGCGACCCATTCGTATGCGATCTTGGCTTTCCGTTCTGTAAAAAAAAGTCAATTGAGAATATCTGTGATGAATAGCAAGTTCTCAAGCCTGTCTCGATAAGTTTTCCCTTGATGGATTCAGTTTTTGAATCCAATTTCAATATAATCTCTAAGATGATGACTCATGGAATTAATTGCTACTACATGTAGCATGTCTAAAATTTACCCGGGCATAGGTGCAATTTAAATAGGGAATCGTGTCCATGTTGAGGGATGGAAGCTACATAGACCTGCTGTTGATTTCTGATATTGGATGAAAAGAAGCATTGTATGTATACTATTTAGATCTGTTTCAATTTTTCAGTTGAGGATACAACTCAATATTTTTCTATTATTCTATTAACATTGTGTTTGCAAGAAGCAGCGTTTATCAATTACCGTACTACATGCACACTAACTTAGGTGACAGGTCAGCAGTGTGCTAAACGTAGTATTTAATGAATAACAGTTGAAATCTCACATCATATGCTGCTAATTGCGCATTTGAAATAGTGAAATCCTGTATGTGCAAAGAGATTAACCCGTTAGGGTTGTAAAGGGCAATAAATATCGGTGATTACTGACCGAGTGCCATCGATCACACTTACCGACAAGTTTTGATGTTTCAATTTGATTTTAACATAAATTTATCTTTCTAGTCATATCAAATAAACAGGGCTGCTAACTGTCCCGATTTTTTGGATTTTGAAATTTAGATACTGTTTTTGTAGTCGACATTTGGTGCTGTGGTCAGAATTTCTTGTATACACTGTCTATAGTAACGTGCATAGATCTGTTTTCCTTTGAATTACTTTATGCGATGATATAAAATATACAAAAATCGATTTCTTTTTGGGAAAAATGAGTGTAACAACATAAAGAAACGCTCTAGTTGTACAAACTCAAGGAATCGTCCAACTCCGTTATTATTCGGTAACAAGTTTATCTCAATGCGGTATCTCGGCTAATTAGATTATTTGACTGTCAAGACTGATATATGATAGCTGACGATCGAGTTATGCGAGTTACATATTCATGCTGATTAAATCCGAAATTCCAAATGAATCGTGTAATTTGTTTCTTACATTTTTTGTTGTTACAGTAGTCATTTTTAGAATAGTCATTTCATAGTCCGATAGCATATTTTTATCGATTGGTTAGGTGACGAAACGGAAATAGTCGCTAATAAGATGTAGACCTAGATACTTTTCTCACACCATAGAATTTCGGCAGTTCATAACTGATACGCGTTTAAGTCCACGAAATATAAGAATTATCGCCAGGTTAGTTTCAACAAGACAGATGAAGAACAAAACACACATCAAAATGCTATAGTTACGCATAAAATGGAAAAGGTATAACTTTTGTGCCCCGATTTTTTCACAAGGGCGTCCCGATCTATAGCCGACAGGGGTTGGCAGCCCTGAATAAAGTTCTCCTAAGTTCATCATTATTCTGGTTAGTAAGATTAGTTGTTGTTATTTTATCTGTGATTTGATATTAATTATATTTGAAATCGTCTTGTTACAAAATGCTGTTAGTAATGATACTTTTACAATGTCTGGCATCAATTGAAAAGACTGCTATATCGGCGGCTCATATACTGAATTCTATCAGCCTACGTTCATTCTTTCGGTAAATGAGTGAAACATGCATTATCTCTTTTTTACAATGTTCGTAATGGAGTGATATGAAATAGAGTAAATCCCCTTTTCTAACTAAGTTGGAAAAACAACATTCACAGCGGTCATTACCTACATCTCCGAGATTGCAACAATAACCAGCTTATGACAATAGTGTTGATATCCAAAAAAGTGTTTGTCCAAAAAGTCACTATCGTTCAAAAATTCGTGTTTATTTCCTTTATTTATTTAACGAGTGATGGAACCACATCGAACATGATCAAATGACAGAATTGATTGACTAAATAAGATAATGAAGCAATGTATTACATTTTTTTTGTCGTAGTGATCTACCTGAAGTTCACTCAATGTAACACAGAGACGCAGTCGCCGATGGGTTCGTGAGTGAATTTCTGACAACGCATTTATGTCAAAATTTTGGAATACACCATAAACAGTCTGCTTCGAAGTGTCAACATAAGATGGGGTCTCCCTCAAAACATGCTGCATAACAATTCCCCACAAAGCATTTTCTTTGGTATGAACTCCTCTTTAAGAAATTCAATATAGCGCTGGCTATTCAGATGACCCTTAATAAGGAATGGACCTATCAGATGGTTCCTCGAAATAGCTGCCCAAACCATCACGGTAGGAGGATGCTGAGTGACTAGTTCACAGTAATGCGGATTTTCTTTCCACCAAAATACACAGCGTCTTCTTTTGCCTCATGCATAGATAGCGCATTCGTCGGAGAAAAACACACTAGCAAATTGAGACTCAGGTGGATATGCCTGGAACATAGCTTCACAAGCAGAGGTACGGAGTTCCATATCACAGTGACTAAGGAATTGAACGTTGGTAGGCTTCGATGCATGAAGTCCAAGATGCTTTTTTAAAATATAATGCACTATTGACTTTAGACTATCAAGTTCGTCGGATAGTCCCCTCACAGTTAAGTTTTCGGATCATCATTCACAACTTTCCCCACATCATCGATCGTGTCTCCCAGTTCAGTTGGTCTTCAACTCCTCGTTCTGTCAAACACACTGCCGGTCTCCAGGAATTTGTTACTCCAAGCCTTTATCACGCGATGTTCTGGTGGTGTAATATCATATTTTGTACGCCGTCTGTCTCTAACAAGCATCATTGATTGCATATCGTGGTCACTAGCAATGTAAAACGAAGCAACGTGAACTCTGTATTCAACCGTGTGGTCACTTGTATCAACCATCTTCAATGAGCAAAGTAAAAAATAATGCAAAAAAATGTGAACGCACAGTGTACTTCAAAAATTCAAAATTTTAGATATCTAGGTTGTTAGATTTGAAAAAAATCAATATTGGCATTCATAGAGCTGTCTTAATTGACGCCAACGCAGACTGCAATAATGCAAATAACATAGAAATATATTTCTACATCCGAATTTAAAATCGAGGAAATCTGAACAGTAGTGACATTTTGGACACACTGTACATGTGAAGATGTGTTTCGATGTGTTATGCTTCGATTTATAGTAAACCACTGAAAGGACATTATTGTGGAGACCTACGTTTAAAATGTTTCAGAGCAACTGTAAGTCAAAGTACAAGTACATCAATTTATCATGCTAGAACTTAACCTTGTTTTGAATTTGTTGCTAATACGATTAATTCTGACAGCTTTAACCGTCTTTATTCTGATTATTTCAGTTGTTAGGAAGCAGAGCTTTGCTTTCCGACAACCCATTTCAGCCTTGGCAAAATTTAGCTGCTGGATATCCTGGCCCCTACTGCTGGATTTGATGCTAAGCGAAAGTTCAATGCGGTAATTTTTGCGGTTGTTTGCTTCAACCAGTTGATATCTACCAAGATAATTTTCAAAAGCTGATGAACAAGAATGATTATTGATGATGCAAAAAACAAGTTAATGTAAAAGCAAAATCGTCAAATAGAGGCTGAATCTATGTTTCAAAGACTCGAAGTAATCCTTACTAACCAGGTTCAGTGAAGGGTACAATCTTCAATCGCACACACTACATAATGGCAAAGAGCTCATTATCATAAAAAACATCATTTGGCATCATTAAATTTTTGCGGCTCTAGCAAAGTGTAGGCTAAAATGTTGCAACGCTGTTCGTTCATGGGTTGAAAAAGTCCCGCACAAAATATTACAAAAAGTTTAACTCTTGCCGAAATCAGCTAGCTTGACCAAACTATTGACCAAATTGCGCGCTCTAGGTGTTCAGGATGATCTTCACAACTTTTTCAATGATGTTTTTGAGTAATAGATCAGAGAGTGTTGTTGTTGATGGTGTTTTTTCTTCTTCTTATACTATGACCTCTGATGCCCCTCAAGATTGCGTTATTGGTCCTGATATGTACATGTATTGAGCTTACATCAATGATTTCGATGATGTTGTTGCAAAATCTTCTATTCACAAATACGCGGATGATATTCAGCTTTATATTGAAGTCAAGCGTGGCAACCCTCAAAAAATACAAATAGTTCTGTTACTGCAGACTGACCTAGACGAGATTTCAACGTGGTCCAGGAAATGGCAATTACATTTGAATCCTTCGAAGTCCCACGCTATTTCCTTTGGCCAACGTAATCCCTCCGATGTCTACGCATTCAATAACAAGTTCCTCGAGGATTCGACCTACTCGGAAGATCTCGGTGTGGTTATCTCGAACGACCTTAAAGCTCACAAACATGTCCTTATGTGTACCCAGAGTGCTCACATTCCGTCATTCTGCGAACTTTCGCATCCCGTGATCCTGATGCTCTTCTCCGCCAGTACAAATCGTATGTTCGTCACCATTTGGAGTACGAACGTGTGTGTGGAATCCCCTTGCTGCACAAGGCATCATTGCCTTAATCGAAAGGGTCCAACGGCGTTTTACTTGGTGTGTAATACACTTATCGGGGCAACCCTAAGAAGATCACCTTCGAATACTGAGCATTCCAACGCTCCAACTTCGCCACCGTGCTTTTGACTTAATAGTCGTGTTCATAATTTTTCGTTCCTTTATCCCACGTGATCCAGCGAAGTTCTTCAACCCTGTCACTCCAAGGACTAGTGACCATGACTTTAAAATCTTCAAAAATCCTGTAAGGATTCAAGTTCGTGAATATATTTTCTCCCAGCGCGTCATTGACGACTGGAATTCCCTGCCCCGTGACATTGTGAACTCGAAATCCCTACCGAGCTTATCAAGAATAACTTGCACAATTTTCTATATCGAAAAACGAACTTTTGTTACTTTCCCAGTAGGCCTACCTCCATATTAGATCATCAATCAATTTGCTGACTTTACTTTGTACACCTACTTGCTGTAAATTTGTTTTGCCTTCGTGCTTTGTAGATGCAATAAAATAATAATAATAATAGTTGCCGATTCAAATTCCAATCGAAAAATGTGGAGTTTGTTTGCACATTGCAATGCATTCACCAGGTTATATTGATTGAAATGGATTTGAGCTACGATTTAAACAGAATGACAACGATTAAGTAAATAACAGACATCAACACCTTTGATTCCCAGACCACAATCGCCTGAATCGAACCGAAGTCCGTGGTGGAGACGAGCTCGCACCTTCTTCACTAAGTCACGCTGACGTTACAAAATATTTCTGTCAATAATAATAGTACAATGAGCTGTCGATATCATTTGGAGATGACTACTGCCTTCACTCCTTTTGCATCGTCGGCGTAGTCTAGTAAAGACGGTGCGAGTTCGTCTCCACCGCGGACTTCGGTTCTATTCATGGGTCAGAGTCAGGCGAGCGTGTTGCGGAATCAAGGGTGTTGGTGTTTTTTTTGCGGATTCAATAGCTGTCATTCTCTTTAGATATTCATTCAGTATGTGTTACAACAGACCTGTGTTGTCAAACTTGCCATTTGTACGTGCATAATATAGCACCTTAACAATCAAAATTGCAATACTTTTAATAGCGGAATTATTTTTTTGGAAGATTCCGCCAATTGGTGGAAGGCTAAACGATAAAAGACCCTGTTGAAAGTAATACTGTGAAGTATTAATAAGTAAAATAAGCACTTAATTTCACAAAGGCAAGGCCAACTTGCACTATCAATTCAATGACTTTTAAATGTATGTCTTTTGATCTATTTTTGTGTTGTAGTCAACACAATTAATGTAAACGACTTCGATGTCAAATGCCATGAATGTTTCAATTACTTATTTGCGTTACATTAGTGATTTCACTACAAGCGACGCTTTAACAACACAATCTCCCCACATACATCAGAGACAGGGTTATCAGGAAACGAAGCAAATTTATTAAGTCATGAATATTTCATCCAGACGTTGTGCAAACGCATAAATTTACTGGGCTACCTCAAGTAATATTCGAGGAAAAGTAAAATTGAAATAGTGAGCTTAATAATTCATTGTAATAGCAGTTGAAATCAAGAAATTATGCTCATTAAAAGTAGTGATAGAAATGACAAGATGGTCTTCCCGGTCTACTTGGCTATTTCGCGAAAATTTAAGGGCGTTTTCCGGACCCCAACAACCCCGGGCCCTGCCCCCACCCGGTATTCTTCACTGGATTTAGAAATTGACAACATGAAATGCTTTGCTCACCTCCTTGAGTAACTTTCTCCTTATTCGAAGAAATGACTCTCGTTAGAGAGTCCAGCCGCTTCTCCTTGTTCTTTCTCAGTCGGAAGTATAGTTTGCGCCAATTGAGACCATGAGGAGCTTCCTTACGACCAACCTCTGCATACGTCTTGAAGTCGCGCTGACAATGTCTGTGCCAAAGTTTATCGTCGTCCCCGACGAGATGAGGATTCCAGCGCTCAATCCGCTCCAGCTGTACAGCTGTCAGCCGCTCTAGGAAGGGCTCCAGGATGTGGAAGGTTGCACGCTCACTCATGTGCCCAATATAATCAACGTTCTTGTAGAAGACGTTCAGACAGGATTCCTGCAGACTCAACACATCTTGAACCTTCGCTCGGCCGCTGTACACCTGCGAGCGACTATTCAACTTGAGAGGTGCGTACGCGTCTTCCTCTTCTTTCTTCTTCTTTTCTCCTTCTCTCTCAGCTGTGAAATAAAGAAGCTATGTGTAGGCATGGGAAAGGCCCGGTAGCAAGGCCAACTTGAAATGTCTCAATCAATACACATGTAGTTCAAGACAAGGTTGCCGCGTTTCATCTTTCAGCAGATTCATTTAAATCTCAAGTACATGGTTTATGCAAACTTGCCATAGAAGAGGAAATTATCCAATCACTATCTGAAACACTACGAATTTTCCTAAGTTCGAGGGTATTCGCAAAACACTAGACACGACAACCTCCTGCATTGTATGCTAAATAACATGATGAAAATGTAAAATTAACTAAAAGGCTACATGTTGTAACACACGTTCCAGCTTAATTCATCAACTTGGTTTTGTCATTTCAAGTGTTCATATTATTTTAGTAACGTTTTCATAAAATTACAAGTAGAATGATTAACAATAAATCTCAAAATCGAAAATAGAATGCAGCATACATGCACAGTATTTAGGAGTTCATTTTATGATACAATTTACATTCGTCTTGCTGAATGTATAGCCCATATATGAAAGGCATTTGAAGGTGTTCTCCGGTCAATTTTCAAGTTGATCCGTATCGATAATACTGTATTAGTTGAGTTGATTTAGTGCCGTCGATTTGCAACTCGAGGCGCAGTTTTCTTGCTACGCTGTCATACGGTGACAATAATGGAAAGCAGCCATACACAGCGCTGGCTACGGTATTGAAGTCTCATCAGTCACAGTAATGTCGCGCTTGCTCTGATCATTTTTCCGATAGTGACAAGACATTAACCAGGAAGTGCGATTTGTTCAACAGGGTTATGAAAAGCAAAACCATGGCATTTCTTAAAAGATGGAGCTTTTCCGATGTTGAAACAGGAACGAAAAGGGCTGGCTGTAAAACTTTCCACCGACAAAAAAGCGGGTATTAGAAAAATTCATACCATGAATAACTGAACATGTTTTCGTGCACGCAATCGTAGGTATTATTCGCAGCATGAAAGCAGATGGTTGGCTTCCGTCATTTGTTAAAAATAATTACGACTCGAACTGCTTCAAATACATCAAAGAACGGTGTTCTAACGATGCCAATGTGGAAGCTTGTATGAATACTCGACAAAAATGACAGCGATAATGGCTTCAAATACCATCCTCGTAAAAATATTTCTCCTAACAGCTCTAGCAGTTTTTCACCCCATGATTATAACTAGGGCTGTGCACGATGTACCGCTGCACCGGTTCTCGGACCAGTGCACCCAAATGTGTGAATTTCTATCAAATTGGTATTTTACTGCATAGTTTCAATTACACTGTATAGCTTAGTGTCACGATGCCTCCATCAACTCTACTATAACCGCCCTTTCTATTTATGTTTTCATGAGCATCGTCGCAGCATCATTTATTAGGATAATAGGAGTGCAATTTCTTAACACAATATCAATAATAATCAATAATCACCTTGATTCTTTTTTATCTACTGATGATTTTGTTACTGATTTTCTTGACTGTCAGACTGACCCTGTTTGTACTCGGATTTCTGAGCTTAACTCTTTCTAAGGATGCTCCTTATGAAGTTAAAGACTTTCAGAAACCTACTATGAACCACGAACACGAGCTGATGAACGGTAATTATCGCTTATTTGTATACACACTAGGCCTATATAAGCATTGGCTGTCAATGCATTTGATTCCCCAAAGCTCCATGAGCATGTGTCTGCGATACGTAGAGTTCGGGCAGTTTGTGATGTCTGACTAATATTTTTTCTGAAGTTCACCAATAAATTTCTGGGAGAGATAATTCTGTCCTTTTTTGATAATGACCTATGGAAACCTTCCGTGTGCGGCAATAAATCCAATCATTCCGTAGGTAGAATTTGATTTTTAGTTGCCATCGGTCGGGATTCATTCATTTTGTAAGGAGCAATAAAAGCAATTTTCTCTACGAACGTGTAGTTTTATATTACCAATATTCCGACAGCCTTTATCAAGGGATACAGAATAAGGAAATTGTTCTGAATGTTAACAAGAAAATCTAAACTAACCTGTGAGGTATCGTGATACCGTTAAATTTTCTAGGGTCTACATAAAAGGTAAATGTGCATCGTGTTAAAATAATTGATGGGGGATCGCTTTCCTATTGGATCCGATCAAAATTCAGCTTCACCAGCAAACTAAAATGAAGATGTATAAATGCATCATTAAATTATACCCTCTACAACTACGTATGAGAAAGATTATCAACTATGACAAAGTTCACCTTAATTTGTGCTGTGCATGTTTTGATTCACAAATGACCGCTTTCCCATTGGCCTTCACTGTGCTTCCTAATGAAATCGGCTTATTCATTCACTGCACGCCTCGCCTGCAGACAGTGGTGCTTATCACAGCTGGCGTCATCACGAGCATTAGACAAGCGAATATCTCGTAAGGCAAATCGTTGCAGAGTGCCGGATACGGATAGAAGTGACAGCTGATGTATAAGCTTACTTTGAAGACAATAAAATCACATACGAATTTTGCCCGGAGCACACCTTTTTGGTATTAGGGATAGCTACAGAAGATTGGCGATCAGGCAAAAATCAAGGTTTTGGTTTAGAGTGCTTTCTCGATCATTTTGAAGACTTGACCTTTGGCTTAAGATCAACTTCTCATAGCTGCAAATTCTCAATAGAAGCCAATAAAGTGTTTTGCAACTGATGATTTTTCACACCACCTCAGAGCACAGAAGTGGCTTGGTGCAGCCCTCAGACCTACAAATCAAAGTTATTTTCATTTTCGTTCAGCTGGAAAAGTGAAATTCGGGGTCCACAGCTTCCAGCTTGTAACAACTATGGTAAATTCAGATGACGCCACTTGGTCTCTAAATCTTCCAGAAATGTCTAGCTAACAGAACATAAAAGGTCTTGCATATTCATTCTAATTTCTCATGAAGACTTCCAACATCCTGCTTTTCTACACGCAACTATTGGAACATTCAAGTACAATTCACGTACACGCGGCAACCCTGAAACACAGATACATAATATATGCACTTTCATCAAGACTCAAAAATTACGACAGAATAAAAATAGAAATACAAAATGCGTCCTTTGATCTAAAATAGTTCACAGTTTATCTTTGCATGGAAACACAGTGCTGATATATCCTGCCTTTGTAAGGGAAAAAATGGAGATTCGACGCATTAGCTCGATACAATATGGCTCATCATGCAATGATATCAAGTCCAGCAACAAAACTGGAAAGTGTAATAAGATGGAAGTTTATTAACTCCGATACCGGAGTCCAACCATAGATGGATTATCGTTACTCCAACAGCTGCTTTTACCGTTGTAAGACCGGATAGTGAAGAAGTCAACTTATACAGGTAAGATTTCGTCGCACAGTTAATCGATTTCGCACGATTAATCGTGACTTCTTAATGAAATTTGCTTGATGAGGAAAAAATAAGGGTATTCTCCTAATATCTCGTTCAACATTTGAAATAATTGCACTGAATGAAAGTGTGACACCTACGTGTAACACCTATGTGCAGTTGCCGAAGCAGAGATCAAGCACCGCTAGGATAAGACCGTGTGACGCGACTTTTCATTCCCACACCACAGCAAATCTCTATGGAAATTCCCATAAATAATGCATCCTTCTATGCAATAGCATTAAACATGGTTGCCTTGTGCACGATGAATGCGGTCAAGCATGCTGTCAGGTATAAGGAGGTCCCTTTGATTTTAAATCTTTGCATTGAAAGCATGTGAAGTTATTGATATAAATTAATGACATTTATTAATTTATTTTAATTAATTTACATTTAATAGACACGCTATAAACTTAAACCCGATAACAATTGTACTCTCATACATGTAGAGCCTAAAATTTGCTAATACTTTGCAAACTTTGGTTTCAATTGATTGATAGAAGAAGCGGCAAATGCCTGATAAAATATGATTGATAAAGACCAAAAGAATACAAATTGGGAAATGCAAATACCAGGTAGCAAAAAGCGTCGACCAAACGCTAGTCGACGCATGTCGCGTACTTTGTCCCGTCTTAATAGCCACGAACTCGAGCCAACACAAAAGGCGAAATGAAGGCACCAGATATGTTGCGCCGATCAGACTTTTTAGTGATGTGATATTAAGTGAAATATGCAATCGGAGAGTAGCAGTTCGCAGTTAATGCAGTAAATTCTCAACAATAGTTTCCCAAGACTCCTTGTGCCTTGCTTATGATTTTCTCAGTATTCTGATTTGTAGTGCTATACTCGCAAACATTACAAACAGAGAATCGTATTGAAGAATAGGGTAGGAATAATTTTAATGTCTAAATGGGCTTAGTGTCTGATAACTTCAATGTTAATGGAAATTATCGAAACTATGATGAAATTAATGATCTATAAATTAAGGACAAAATGTCAACCAGACTAACTGCAAGCTTCTAGTCACCTATTCTGAGAAAATCTCAAAATATTCAGAATCGCACGTGCACCGTGCGAAAGCAAGCAGAAAATCCGAAAATATCTCAGTTGAGATAAATATCTCAGGAGTGGAAAAACTGTATGAACAAACCGAGCTTTCGCGAACCGGCTCGCACTCTCAAGGATCAACCGTCTCGACAAAAGCATCAATTTTTGATTAAACTGACACTTGTCTTATTGTGAGATCCCATGGGCTTCTGGATATTCAAAGCCTGCGGAATTCAAATATTTGCAAGGCTGTAGCCAATGAACAGGAATAATAAAGGCAGATAGTGAAAGCAACGACTAACAATATCAGGAATAACAATGATAAAAAAGAACTTCAAATATTTTTGAGAAAAGATATTTACCATTAAGACTTAGTGTTTGATTTAATGTCTGAGCTTCATCATTTATTAACAATGCTTCTACTTTGGGAGTTTTAGATTCGCTACGTCCTGTTTATTGAACCGAAGAACAATTATTTGATGTCATTAGTTTGTACCTACGTGTACATTTTCAGATGACTGTACTTACAGTTCAGTTGCCTCGCATATGCTCTTTCATCCTTTGATGGGTACTTCTATTCTTTCCGCCCCCACATTTTTGTTGTTGACAACCGAGTTTTGCAGCGTCTCTAGATGCACGATCTTCTCTTGCTACTAAGGGCAGTCTCACTACTGTCGCAAAAGCGTTGAGTGTGTAAAATGAGCTCGTAGAACATTTGCAGCCTCAGAACTAGATAACTGTTCGTCATTGTCTGTAGACAACAATCCCACGGAGTTCATTATCACAGCTGTACCTTGTATTCTGACTGAGTATCCAAGGCACCAATCCTTCATCCCAGGGTTCAAGTAAGACTTCCCAGTGGTGCTGTACTGTCACCCGGTGACAGATTAAGTCTATTCTAAATCCAATGTGACTAAATTTGACGAAATTGGAAGATGTGGGGGGGGGGGAAGAATTGAAGTACCCTTTGATGTAATCCGCGTTTTGTTTTCCCTTCATTTTGGGCATCATCATCAACCCGACATTCAAAATTGTGCACAACGCATGTCGGAATGATCCTGATGCCGAAAACTTGGGAAAAGCAAAACGCGGATTACATCTAAGAATAGAAGAGCACATGCGAGGTAACTCCACTGTAAGTGATCTGAACAGATAAACAAGCTGTAATAATGGCATTAATAACTGTTTTCCGGTTAAATAAACAGGACGTGGAGAATTTGAAACTCGAATACTAGATGCTTTGTTAATAAATGATAAACTCCTACATTAAATCAGAACCCAAATCTTAATGGTTAGTCTTCTTTTCTTAAAAGCATTTGAGTAGTTGTCTCTAATCATTCTTTTACTGATGTTGTTAATCGTTGTTGACATTGGCAGCTTCCGACTTTCAATCAAATTTACCTTGAAACATTGACATATTGCTGCTTCAGGAACACATTCAGTTCTATATGTTGATACTTTCTTGCCTCTCACGACTTATTCAAAATTCAAACACGATCATGTCAATGAATCACTGCATTTTACACCTTCCCCAATAAAGTAGATGAATCGTCTTTTCCAACCAGCATTTACCCGCATTATGTTAACAGTGAAATCAACCAACAACGGATGTCTATTCTAAAGTTGACTCTCCACTTTATCTTGTCCATGATTAAAAAATGTGTACAATATGGGACCAGAAATAGAAGCAATCCACCCGTAAGGATTGACATTACGATGCTGGCATGCAGGGACACTATATTAAGTCGACAAGGGACATAGCTGCTCTTATGGAAAGGTCCTCGTTAAGCTCCCTAACCCCGGTTCACTTGCACCTCCGTCTTGCTTCAAATTACATAACAACCCTGCTATGAATTTCAAAGGTGATCTACTTTTGGCCTCGGTCTTCCCAAGCTAGAAACAACAACAACCCTGTCAGCAATCCTCCACAAGGACGCGCTCACTAGTGCTGACTTCGGCGTCTCAGGGACACATTGCCAGTTACAGGACTGTCTCCCACAGTCATAAGCACTAGCTCGTAGGGCCAGGAACCCCACAAGAGCCAACACCAACCCTGACACTTTAAAATACTTTAAAGACAGCAAAACCTTGAAAGAATTTCAAGAATGAATTATTTGGCAATATATATTATCATGATTTAGGTGATTTTGAGTACGGGCTTTATAGTCTCCAAAATTGGGCTTGATAGTCTCCAGAATTAGGGTCAATATTTGGAAATTTTCAAAATTTGTAAAAATATTTAGAGTTTCTGAAAGAAACAGGAGAACAAATTATCGGTAGACGCACCTCTTTCAGCCATCTCAGCCGCCAAGTTAGGCAGTAGGTCGGAGCTGCCGAAATGATTGGCATAATCCACATCCGGCGTCGACAGACTATCTTTGATCGCCGCGTCTGTGATGGCCGATACCCTAGACTTCTTATTGACTGGGCCTCCCGTCGCCCGTTTCTTCCGCTTCTTCACTATTGTATCATCATTGCAGGCGAGCAAATCTCCAAAACTGAGCCCCGATTGACCATCAACACCTTCCTCTGGCCGATTATGTGGTCCATTCTTCTCTTTGTGTTTTTTCTTGTGCTCAACGTGAGTAACTGAAACAAAATACATTTCATAATGATGTCATAGATCAACTACAGGGACAAGAATATGTTCTCGCATGACATTCAAGTTAATCGGTAATTGAAGCAGCTGCGCTGATTGATAATTATGAATAAGAAGAGCGTGGAGAACACCAGGAGAAATTTCCTGAAGAAAATTGAAGTAAGACAAGTTGATTAACACCTCGACATGTTTCGGCTGGTCTTTATGAGAGGGACCAAGCAAGTGATTTGGGCACAGCATGTAACATCAGCGTCAATAACATTCATGAAAAGAGAGACAGACAGAGGCTACGTCAGACGTGCGACCAGACCTGCCATGGCGAGTTGATTTACAAAGTCCTCTACGTATTCATCGTCGATACTGTAGAGAAGAAGACTGTTTATATAAGTTTCCCCTTTTATAGCGATAACAGGCTTCTTCGCTCAAGGATATATCTCTAATTTGTTTGAGGGGCATTTTTCGGCTGCCAAGCTCTCTATTCGTTTTTGTACAGCCCGTGTTCCTCATGGATCACGGCTCAGGATCGCTTGCCAGCGACTTTGACCTCCTCTCAGAGCGATAACTCATTCCGTTGTGGCTGCAGAGCAGCCTAAATTGGAAGACGTCGATATAGCTGCCAGTTGGATCAAGGGAGCATGTCCCAAAGTGGTTGAGTAATGGCCATAGAGGGCAATGTCAAAGAGCCATCAATGAATTTCTTGTAAACTGTAATTGCGATCACACATACCTGCTGGTTAGATTTACAGTACAGTAAGTCGCTGTCGTAATGAACACCGCGCGCATTTAGCTCCTTTTACCAGGCATGACTGGTCATCTTATTCTCTATGTAAACAGAAGACGCACGTGTCCCACCTTGCTCTGCCATAGTAGGTCTGGTCGCACGTGTGACGTAGCCCGTTTCTGTCTCTCTTTTCATGAATACTATTCACGCTGATGTTACATGCCGTGTCCAAATCACTTGCTGGGACCTTCTCGTAAAGTCATTTAGTCAATTAGATCACTTGGCCACATACGAAGTCAGTGATTTAATATTTGAGGCTCGTCTTTAAAACTGTCCCCACCAATAAAGAATGAATACTTGTACAATAGCAGACTCCATAAAATGTATTACTGATAAGTAGTATCACATGACGCTGACTCGTACTGACAGAAACCGGTTGTCATGCAGCCAGAACGAGTTTCTGCAGAGAACGAGACCGAAAATGGGACCTTCACAGAAACATCCAATGCCTTCCGCGAATCTGCGCGTATGCCGAGTTCTAACTGGTTCCTCTTCTTGTCAGACACGATCAAAGAAAAACACATTAATCCAATGGGAAGCAGATTGAAGTTCTTGGAAAAAAGAAATTTTCTATGTTTTCTTTTAAATGCTGAAAAGTATTACATGTAATTCTAGAGGCATAATGTTCGACATGGAATGTCTTCAGGTCATTTCCCATGATGTGCATATGTTATTATCATGCTTCTGATTGGCAATGTATGCGAGGCTGTGGTTCAATGTGGATTAAATTGCTGGAAATGTTCGTGTTTGCCGACATAGGAGGTTTTCCAATTGTGAATGTGATTTGCAATTAGCAAGTTAGTGAAATTTCGACGTGTATTCATTAAACATCACTTCAAACACACTTCTGGCAAATCGCCTAAGTTCGTGCGATTTCGACAATTGGTAAATGCTGCTTTTTGAAAACACAACGTAAATAGAATAATTAAATATTGAGTTGCATCCTCAGTTGAAAAATGGCAACAGACCTGAATAGCTTTCATCCAATATCAGAACTTCAAAATCTGAATGTGTTTAGCTTCATAGACATGGTTGCATAAACATGATAGGAAATGACCTAAAGATATTCCAAGTCAAAAAGTATGAGTTAGTACTATTCGCTTAAACAGAGAAAACATAGAAAATCTCATTTTTACCGAAAATTCCAACCTGCGTGCCCATTGGATTAAGATAGATTTTTCCTTCATCCTGTCTGACAAGAGATGTAAACAGGTAGAACTCGGCAGACTCACAGATTCGTAGTGGCCTTCGGTTGTGCATCATTTTGAGAGTTTCATTTTCGGTCTCGCTCGCTGCAGAAACTCGTTCTGGCTGCCGGACTATGATAGGACACCTACTTTTCTACTGATGTTTCACATACCTTGACTTGGTTCCTCTGCTTTCTTGGCATTCAAGTTCCTTTTCACCATCTCACTCCAGCTGTGTACAATTCGCTTTGCCAGTTCGCCTATTCTCCCTTCTTTCTCTCGCAAACTGTTGATGGTGATTCCGACTTTCGTCTTCTCCAAGAGAGACTGACTCATTTTGATGCTCTCCAACTTTTTCAAGTAGGGCAGTAACTGGGAAAAAAGAAGCGACAATTAACAGTTGGATGCAACCTGCAAACTGGACAGGAGATTGATTCCACAGGCCCGTAGGTAGTGTCAAATAGAGACATTTTTGTGAATCTTAAGGATGGTATGACACATTATTCAGTCGGCATATTTTGATTTCACTCCAGGTAGGCTTATTAGGAATAACAACAAATTGCTTCACAAGTAATGTTGTTCGTATCTTGGTCGCACATACTGTACATAGCCTATATGTTGCAACACTGGGAGCGATGGGGATCTACACATACAGATACGGCATTGTCCAGTAGCCTGGTCTACGAGAAGATCCATGGCTTCTATTCGAGCTGCTTTTCGATGTAGTTTGCCACTACAAACTGATGTCCATAGGTGCGTCAACTATTCAAAGGTACTATTATTATTCGAAAAATACTAAGCGAAACATTATGATCATGATAAGCGCCTATCTCACAGTTCTGACGATATTTCAGGGAAACCTGTTGGAAGTGGGCATTTGGAATAAGAAAAGGGGAATGATGACTGGTGTATGCCGATATTCAGAATTTTCGTGTGAATGCCTTCGCAGTTTATCATTTTAAATCATTGCCGTGCCTGTAATCGACGTGCTTACTTTCAAACCTTTCGTCCATTCCACCACTTTTCCAATTTGTCTTATTGTTGGAAAATGTAAATCATATTTAAAATAAAGGAATGATAATTTTCTCCTACCTCTTGGCACATTTTTCGCAAGTTCTTCTAGGGGGTTTTCATTCATGAATTGTTTAAATAAAATGAATGCGCATAGAGTCAGCAACATTGATGACAGTATGTTGGTCTATATTTATCGAAAGCATCATGGATGATGTCTTTCTCTCTACACAATCTGAATACGAGTAATAGCAAATATTTTCAAATATTTTGTTTTATTCACAGAATGACTGATTAGCATGAAGGTAAATTGGTCATGCAGATGTCATCCAAGATTCAAGTTAAGCATGTACAACATGTGTATTCTTGCATGTTTGTAAATGCTATTTCAAGTCACAGCATACAAATACGATCCAAAATATTCATCCGTAATGGAGATTTACATAATTTTTACAACTATACTAAGAAATGTCAGCTTAAGGAGTCTGGACATCTTCTTTTGTAGCTTTGGAGTGAGCTAAAGAACATTTCGCTTTAAGATGTTTTTTTGTGATCTTCTCGGCTTGTTTTTACTACTTCTCAATCATCTTTCCTCTTTGTTATCCAAATTCATTAAGCTGATTTTGGTGATTCTTTTTTATTCAATTGATCTATCACTAGCGCTTTGGCTGTGCTTGACGAAAGTCCTTCCTTTATGATAGGATAGCTAAGCTAACAGTGCTCAATTTTCGTTTAACCTCCGCATTTCCGTACGTAAGAACAAGAGCTTAATTCAAAATGGGCATCAACATGAGCTTCATATTTTTTGTTGACACATGAAGTACCATACTTTTAATGCATCTGCCTTCATAAGTAGTGTGGACATGATGCAATTGCATCATCCTTTTTCTATTCCCTTCCAGATTTGTTGGGGAATTTTTTGTCTATCAATAAAACTGCTGCTTTCGTACAAGATATCATTCTCTCTTAATTGATGTACGAATGAGTGAACTTTTCAGTAAATCCTCCGCAGCAAATGAATCAAGTTCATATCTGCTGATACATGTACCACCTCAAGTAAGCGTTCTGCTAATTTGGATATCCTTTGTTCGGAACATCTGTCATTCCTTTTGCTGTCCAGGATCATCAATCAATTGACACGAGCAGATTCCCTGCACAAAATCTGGAAAAGGTCTAGACATTCACCCACGCCAATTAAAAACTTTAGATGAACTTTCGCGCCAGAGGCTTCAGACTTTTCGTGACACGCTTAAAATATTCCTATTTTCGTGCAGACACTATTAATCACTTTTCGCATTACGTGAATGAATCCCAGATAGATATTGTAATTATTTATGCTATTTTTCAATCTAGCCGGGCCTAACTATCAATGAAATTCATGATTCACTATTATCAACAGATGAAAGTAACATTCTCTAATAAATCACTCCGCACGTGGACATTCATGAGCTATGTGAACACGTGACCTCTTGACCGAATAAGGGAATCTCACTCGCGCAGATAGGCACTGAAGAGACTTCCCACACTGCAAATTCGCTTATGCATTTTTCTACGGCAGTGTAGAATTTGACAGCTCTCTGTCCACCTGTCAAAATGCTTCAATACTTGAATCGGCAAAACATGATTTAAAACCCTGCACAATAGAATAAAATGGACATGCCAGAATAAGATAATGAACTTTCCAACACGTTTAAAACATAGCAATGTTGGCGAACATAGCAATGCAGAAAATAATGCATCTCATACTCTACAGGAAACTATATGCACAAGATTTTCCGACGTTACTTGCCATGTAACCCCGTCACCTGGATAAAAATACTCAAGATTTGAAACATTTATCGATGAAAAAGCACGTCGCTCAATAAAATTAGATCTGACACAATAATTGAGCATAATGGCGTAGGTGTTGAGTTTGTATCCACTTTGTGCTATCTTTGTGCAGTGCCATTAATTGAACTAAAAAAGACAGATGCAGTCGAACTTTGTGACACACCGGCGCATCAGCGCTTTATCCAAAAAAATGTGAGTTCATGTTTCCAAATTATATATGTCTCCGTTTTCCCCAAAAAAGTTAAGCATATTGGCCCCGATGTGCATGATTATGAAGTAGTAGAACAACAGCAATAGGCAATTTTCTTTTCCCAGATCTTTTGTCGGGCTACTGTATTCACTTGAATCATGAACAACAGCTATACAAAAATAATGGAATTATTTGACCATCTGAAGAGACATTCGATGTTATGTTAGTTTGGTCGTTGCGACTTTTACTTCAAAGTTATGCAAGCCATAAAAAGTAGCATCCTCAACACTCTGCAGCGCTCAGATTCGCAAGCTTACTGCTACACATTGCTGAGCTATTTTGATGAGACCACATGTTCTGGATTGTCCAAGTCTTTTCCTCTCCATCACTTAGACATTGGCTCTTCATGTTGTTGGTTATCATTTGTTATCATTGGTTATCACGACATTGGCTCTTCGGCTAATTGAGATTGTGAAAAACATGAAAGAAGAAATTCGCTCCCAATTTACGACTTTATATTGAAATAAAATACAACTTTATTGCATTTAACAAAGTTGTCGAAATTTACCAAAGTCAGCAGCTGTAACAAACCAACACAACGCATCAGAAAAAACCTAAACAAGAGATAATAAAAGTTATCATCATTTTCGTTTTACGTCCATTATTCCGCCGTTGGCTGGGTTGGACGATTGCCTCTGACGGCAGTTCTGCATCTGGCGCGATCCTTTGCATCTTCAAGACCCATTTTCTTACAGTCTGCTCGAACTGCTTCCTCCCATGTGATTCGAGGTCGTCCTCTGGGCGTTCGCCCTGGCACTTCTGACTTCCACACCTTCTTCACCCAATCATCATCTGCTTTCCTCACTACATGACCGTACCACCTCAAACGCCTTCTCATCGCTTCCTCCATTTCAACTAGGCTCAGTCTTCGAATGAGGTCGTCGATGGGGATTCTTTCTCGAAGTGAAACACCACAAAGCCACCTGACAATTCTTCTATCGGCTCTTATCCTCTTCATTTTGTTTTCGGTCTTCATGGCCCACATTTCACTACCATACAGCATGCTACGTCTTACACACGTCGCACACTTGCCCCTTAATCCATAGAGGTGCCGCCCGCAATGTTAAGAAAGGCAACAGCTAGTGGAATCGCCTCCAACCACAACGTATCCGTGTAGACACAGCTGCATCCGCTCCACCACCACCATCTATCATGTCACCAAGGTAGCAAAATCTGTTCACCACTTCGTAGAGCTACCTCCACTTCTTTTTCGTCAACAATCTTTGTTACTGGGGGTATGTCACACTTGCATCTATTCACATCAGTAAAATGCTGCTGTCATGATTCCTTTCAGACCACTAAATCTCTTGTGTATCCATCTGCCGCAGACCATGCATGTTCTAGAATTTACACCGACTCCTTTGTCACACACACCACATGGATACATTTCAGACCCATCTGATCCATCTTCGTTTTATTGCTGTTCATCTTTAAGACTTTCGCTTCCAAAGATGTCCTGGTAAAGAGTTGATTTGCATTTTATCACTTAATTTTTCAGCAAGAATATATTACCAGTTTAACGTCATTAGATGTAGGCCTGTCGATACTAAAAAAATTGAAGGGACTACATGAGACGTAACAAAAATTAATTCAGTTAATTTCCTTGAAGCGACAGTCTATTTACATAAATTCTACAGCGTAGCGCAACATACATTGCAGTCATTTCCCTGTACAAGTGTCCTTCCAGAACATAATGTTTGGTAAAAATTTTGGGTTGTGGTAACCAGACGAATGATAAACTAGATTTAGCATACATACCAGGGATGCGGAGTCCTATCATTTTGATAGGATTCCCACTCCGGGGGTTGATAGGATTCCGACTCCGGGTGGCAAGTATGTAAAGCCTGGTTTTTTGAAAATAGGCTTGTAACCTAATCATAGATCATTATAGGCTTACTTGAACCTATCTTTAGTGATCATTGCTGCATCAATTATCAATCATTTTCGATGAAAGTTTATCAAATTTCGCTTTAAGTTGGATGCATACGACTTGGCTCCTCGCCTCCTTTGTTTGTATTATATGTCGGGTCCAGTTTTGGGCCGGAGTTCGGACTCCAGCAAAAATGAAGGACTCCGGGACTCCGACTCCACATCCCTAATACATACAATAATAACATATGATTATATATATCCTACATGTACAAGTAGATTGCACGGTGTGCACTGATGTAACTATGCATGAAGTAATTTACACTGGAAATAAATAAAAAAAAAACATAAATAAGAAAATGAATACGAATTATGTAGCTCCATAAAGGAACGTTAAATGAAGGCAGGGGGTAAAATACCAGCATCTCAGATGCTGAAAATCCAGGCGGATTTAAAAAAAATCCAGCTCCGGCCGGATTCGGAAATAGTGTGAATGTGTGCAGATGTAAAATTAAAAAAACGGAAATCCTTAGAAGTGTTTTGATGCAATGCCAGTACATGATGAACTTACTAAGCAGCGCGGTCAACTTGATGACTTGTCATCAATAATTCGTCAATTGATGGGGATGAACACCGAGGCTGTATTCAACCTGATTATTGAAAAGGAAAACCCTCTAAGCAAGCTATTAAATTTCAATGACATCGGAATTTTCATTTTTTATTAAAATGAACATCTTTTTCGTCAAGGCACATGTCATTACCTTCTCGTCGTGACATGTGGACTGAGATTTCTCTATTTTCTTTTTGTATTTCAAAACTTTTTCAATCGACATGCTCAGAACTGGTTTGCGCGATAACGCTACTTCTTCGCAGCAGGTTTCTTGCAATATTGCACTATCTATAGAATAGTGAAATTACAGACAGCTGATTGCTGTACTTAAACAATTTTTTAATTGTTTGAACTCTGATCAGCTGATGACACGAACCCTGTAGGTGGGAATTCCAGCTCGCTCTTAGCTGACCTGTTTTTGGCTTACAGGAAGTTTAAGTTTGTGAGGGGGCTCCTAGCGAGTAAGAGATTTGGCTTGGCCAAACTTCTCTCTCGTACCACTAGGTATGTCAACGACATTTGTGTGTTTAACTACAGACATTTTGATAAGATCCTTCCTGAAATCTACCCGGTAGATCTCTTAGCTAGGAGAAGCGGAGACAACTACAAATGTGTAATTTATTTGGATGTAAAAATCAGGATCAAAGATGATGGCCAATACATCACAGAGGTTTACCACAAGGTTGAAGAGTTCAGCTTCCCAGTGGTGCTGTATACTTCCCCAAGAGTAACATGTCTTTGAACACTGGCTTAAACATCTTTGCTGTCCAACTCATCAGGTTCGCCAGGATTTCATCTGATGCTTCACATCAAGAGTTAAGGGCATTTTTGATATCTTTAAAGGACGGGGATTATAAGAAAAATTTGCTGGTTAATTCTTGCATTAAGTCATTCTCCAAGAAGTTCCTCGTTTTTAAGTTTGGTTGTTTTTCGCCCCGCCAGATGCCATCCATCATTGGCATGTTAGGCTAAGAAAATCTCTTTTAGTTTCTAGTGCTTCTTCTTGTCCTAATAAATTTCAAAAAAAAGATTATTTTCGGTTAGGTTCTGCTATGTTTCCTCAGGCTTCGGAGAGACCTTCCATATCGTGCATTCAACATGGTTGGCCATGCCCCGCCATGTGGTATAGGTTGGAGGTTAAGGGCCGAAACCTTGCTTCATGCAGCCACATGGTTCCTCCCTGATGACTCCATACATAGCAAACTTAATTTTGGTTTTTTAGGTTTCTAATTTTCACCTTTTGTTATTTTTAGTTAGCTTCTCGTCAGGTCCATGACGAACTCTTATTTCAGCTCTGGTGTGATAAAAATAAAATCGTTTATAAGTATTAATTTAATTCCCATTACCGTCTTCAGTTGAGTAGACTTGCCTTTATGCGTATTTCCATATGCGTATTTCAGTACCTGCTCTATACTAGAGTAGGTTACTCTATGTTGTTAGTATTAATTTCATAGAAATCATTAATTTATATTCATTCGTTCATGACTTTTAATTACCTAATTATTTACAGGATTCTCCACTAGGATAATTGTTTAACTTTGACACCTCCGTTTCCTGGATCCTTCGAACTTTTTTTGACCATGTCGTGTCGACTCGATCAAAATTGCTTCATATTCATTCGTTGAATACAAAAGTAATATGGAGTAAGTACTTCATGTATCTACTCATAGTTTTATTTTCTTAATTTTTTAACTGAATATTTACTGAAAGTCGGAATCACATGACGAGAGTATATTTTGTTCTTTTTTCTTTTTGATGGAATCGGAAAGGGAAACAATTAATTTCATGTGACATCCGATATCTACTGCATAGACATCGGATAACAATATTAGGGCCAGACTGGACACAGGTGATTTCTGGTGGCCTCTAAAGCTGTTCGGTAGGAACATTAAAAAAATTGCTTGTCTAAGCGAATTTCTGTATGAGGGAATTTAAAATATCGATAACAGCATGTCTCTGATCAGCTGATGATGTAATGAACGTTTTATCATCTGGAGTTGCTAGCTTAAACATAACGTTTAGGATCCCAATTACACTTCCGAAGCAGTTACAGCCAAGTTATTCATCTGTTCATTGTTCATTGTTCATTGTAGACATTTACGCACACGCAGCAGACGACTTGGCAACTAGATGATATGTGATCATCTAGGTGAAATCATGAATCGTAGAAAGATATGTCTTTTTACAAAGTATGTTTTGTCATGTCTTTTTGCAAAATAACAAGTATATTCAAGAGAATTGAGGTTCATAATGCTTCAGACTGGCAATGAAGTTATCTACTCTGAACGCAACACACATTTCGGTCTGTGTCGAAATCACTTCCTAATTACATACGTAGGTTTACTGTACTATATTATCGCCCTGATGGTAATTTGACGAACACGTGAGCCAACAATGTCACAGCTTAATCAAGTTACAAGGCGTAATATCATGTCAATTATTGATCTTCGGTTGATGATCGCCAAAAATCCTTGGTGGTTATGAATCGCGTGGTTTCAGCATAGTGTTGCGCAATGTCACCTCTCAATGATTGTCATTTCTTCTCAGAATGTGGACACAACACGCAGTCTTCTTCTTAGAACATCGGAAATTCATTCTTAGTTCATCTTCTTTCTTAGGTCATCACTACTGTGTCCATCGGCCAGTCTCACACCGCACATTCGTCTCACTATTGCCTTTTCTGTTCTTTCAATCTTCATGATCTGATCGCTATTCACGGCCCATATCCCGGGCATCATCGCGCTGCGGACACAAGCAGATCACACCTGACCTTTCATTTTGAAGGTTGGAGCTTCGGATGTCAGGAAAGGTACATGTTCATGGAACTTCGACCATCCACATCCGGTGCACTTTTGAGACGGCGGCGCTCGGCGCGTTGTCGCGCACGGTTTTGGAGTTTGTAAAAATAGATCTTACGCATAGCACGTCAACCTTGCCAGGTACAGGTTTTGGCAAGCCTAATTTCAGGAATTCTAGGAATAGATCCATTACGTCTGGCGCGCTGGCACGTCAACCTGAAAAACCTGTTGTGCCTGGCACTGGCTTCGCGCTTGTTTTTAGAAATTCGAGAAGTATAACGACGGGTCAACGTCGGATCTGGCACTCTGGTGCGTCATCTCGAATCTGGTGAGCTGGCGTGCCGAAATAGAATCTGGAGCGCCTGGTGCTGGCATAGAATTCAGAATTTCAACAAGATTTCAGAATGCCAACGCAAACAGACTTATCTAACACAAAATCTCCATATAACAACAGTAGGCGCTCGGATCTTCTTCTTTAAAAAAACATGCATATAAAGGTGTCGTATTTTTGTAAACTTACTCCTGCGTGTTGCAGCTGTATTCATGCTTCCGTTTTCATGATCATGTTGACCTTATTTTAATTGATAATATCTGCAAATACACTTGGATTCAGCCGTTTTGCACTTTCCACAATCCACAAAACGGAAGTGGATCATCAGACAAGGATGATTGCCGAGTGCTTTCTATTAATGTCATCTGATCTTACGACAGTAACCGGCTCTGATCAATAATCCTGGTGCATGTCCTGGTGGACGTCCACCTATCATCTTGAAAAATATGAAAGTGAAATGTGATTCAGTAGATTGTAAGGACTACCAGAAACACAGCTTAATTAATTATTTTTAACTTTCAATCGTGTTTTTGAGGCTTATACTTTACAAACACTTTGTAAAGCGATTCATATAAAGCTAGCTGTTTAGGCCTGCTGATGTAGTACAGGTTGCCAAGTATTGAACAAAAATAAATTATTGACTGAAATTTTCCGAGGAAAATTTAGAATTTCTGACGCAGAGAAGATAAAAGAAACAGCAAAACCTACACAGCATCGAGAAAACTATACTATGTGATCAAGCTATCATGTGAATTTTATATAAGTGAGGTACAGATGTCAGGGTCACAATCAAGGTGAGGTTATTGTTGTCAAAAGCCTCATCAACTTGAATCAATCACTGTACCCACCAAAGAACCACCTTTTCACTGCGGCTGATAGATTCGAACCACCGGTTGTGAAAGAATCAGTTGATATGGCTTTCTGTACATTAAATTTGGTGATTCTGCTATTTCTTTATTTACTTTGTGCATCAGATCTGTCAATTCTTATACAATTTAAACGAAGCAAATGCGCATTTCTCTGCCAAATTATTTGCACTGACAGCAAATAAATATAACTCCTTAATTTGAATGATGTTGTTAGTTAGCACAGTCTAGTCAGCTTTCAATCTAAACTATCTCTTAACTATCAAACATAGAGAGTAGATTTACATGTATAATTTAGTGTGCAGGCATCATATTGTGATGCTATTGAAGTATGTAATTAAGAATCACGTTGATGCTCTTATGTTGTAGTGCTTCTCTTGTGTCAGTGGATTTGTGTCGGAGTTGAAATACTCCACTCTGGTACTATAGGAGTTCGCATTCAATCCCTGACTCTAAAACAGCAAAGCAGCGTCAGACTTGTTAAGTGTCAATGAGCATTTTTGAAATATCTGCGTTCGGAGATATTCTTGGCGAAATTGTAATCTCATGAGGTAATTTCATTGTACTCTTGTAACTTAATTGCTTCATCAATGGACATCCTGGAATACACATGGATTTAGAATACTTCCGTACTTGGAATTTTCGTATCCGATAATTTATTAAGTAGGCTATCCGAATTAATCAATCTTTTACCGTTTCATGTAACAGCTTCTACAAACCCGAAAATTGAGTCAAAATATGAATAATCTTCGAACCTTTGTACGACGACCAAGATGTGCCACTGTAAATTTATCATGGTAATTAGCTTAATTTCATTCTAAGTCAAGCATTCTTTCACTAATGTAATCCGATGTCTATGGTCTACTGACTACACTTCAGGTTGTGGAAGGGAGTAAATTAACAGATCAAGAATGATGTTCAAAATTCGCACCTACATCTGGAAGCCTTGACAAGGTAGGCCGGTCTAGACCTAGTGATGATGTCCGATGTCTATATCAGCTACTTTCATCTATGGCTACCTTAGTGGTGATAGCATAGAGTGATAGAATGACTATCAGAGGGGGAATGGGCTATGATACAGGTTCACTCAAGCTCTCGGTAATGCCAGGTTTTCAATGCAATTATCACAGACATCGAACATTAATCATTAAGGTTGTTGTTGTTGTTCGATGTCTGTGGTCTTAATAATCGCCAAACACACAAAAAATGCCACTGCCGCATGATCCTAATTAAATGAAGTCTTAATTATCCGTGTTCGAATTAACGATCTTCGACAGTTGTATTGTGCTACATATTACCAATAGCATCTTAATGATGACCTTAGCAGATGAGAAGACATAGCATTCAAAAGGCTTGAGCAGTGGCTTGAGTTATTATGCGCATTAACGCATTCAAGGATATAATAATTGTGCAAATGGAAAGAATGCAGTGAAAGATAGTTGGCAATATTACATACAGGGGTGTAGTGGAGGGGTAACGCGGTATAACGCCGTTATACTTCCTAAGAATCTGGCCGAATCAGCGTTATACTTCCTAAGGTCATCAAATTAACGTCAAAAGATGGTAAGCTGTATGTGGCAAACATTTAATGTAAAAATGTTTATACTTGATGTGCATTATTGATGAAGATCTTATTCAACTTCCTATTTTTGCATTTTGTCATGAGCATGCATGCTTTCATTATTACTTGGATTCATGTGGAAGTCCTTCAATGATAAATTAATCGCCGAACGGGGATGAGAGCGGTTGAAAATTCTGAAAGGGCGATTATGTAGCTCTCGAACAGTCCGTTATGGACAATAGTGGCACGAATATGCGTTTTCAGCTGATACACTAAAAGTCAAAAGACCCTTGCGCATTAGTTAACATTGCATGTGCGACACGTCTTTTGGCTTTTAGTGTATATGCATGTCAAATTTAGCGTTATATTTCCCAAAATTCAGCTGAATTTTTAGCTCCTAGCGTTATACTTCCTAAGAATTTACGACTTCACCCCTGATTACAGAGGTCTCAAAGATACATGAAGTCATGAAGTGTGAATTAGACAATGGACGTCTTGGTGACTTCCGACACTGTTATGAACATAGACATCGAATGGTCATGAATTATGGGTCAAGAAAACGGTTTTGGTGAACTCGAATTGATTTGTTATGAATTCACTTCAGTCACGAACATCAACAACCAGGTCTAAACTGGATAGCTCCTATCTGCTTCATTGAAATTTGTGGCAAGGTCATTTGGTAGACATAGAAAAGCTTTAATTCTTTCTTTGTTATAATATATCACAATATCTATCCGCCAACTGAAGTTTTCAATATTTCTTGGAATTGTAAATTAACCAATTGAGTTCTTCAAACTAATTCACAAGATATTCCCTGTGGATTCTACCATGTAGATTGTGCATGTTAAATCGGATACCAGTAGTTGTTGTGTTCTGTCTTACTCGTAGAAGCACAAAGTTTCTTTTAGGCGAAACGATAGAGTAGGGACATATAGGTAGAGTGTCGACTCAAAAAGGTATCTGTATACAGTGAAATTTTTTTATATGAGAATATTCAGTTTTTTGCGGAGATAACGTTCCCGTGGTCCAAAAAATTATTTGATCACTTTTGAAAAAAGTCAAAATTTGGCACTTTTTATACTACCGAGATGACCCCTCTATGTAAGTAGTGTGCAACAAGTTGGATATCAAAATGAATGAATATTTGCCAATCAGCATCATAACTAAGCGGAATTCAAGCTGATTATGAAGGAAATTTCATGAATTGTATTATAATGAAAGTCTTCATGAAAAAGTCAAGATCTTAAATTGTGCTTTCTTGGCTGAAATTTCATATTTTTAATTCAATTTTTGTCATAATTCATGTATCACTAAATTAATGTTTACTTCTTGAATCTGAATGTGATGTGGACCCATTTATATCTTTCAAAGTTGATTGAAATCATTGTCCATGATTCTGTTGTTTTGCTCTTCCAGTGGCAGGTTGTTTATGACATGATCACGCTTAAGAAGATTCTCTTGAAGTTAAGCATGAAAGCAAGAGCAGGTCATCGAGTTGCCAATTTAACAAACATTACCTCACCAAGGCTGTCAGACACGGACTATCTGTAAAATAATATCATTTCCTTCTGCTTTATGCTATACTGCCTGAATCTCCGTTCAAGTTCCCATTCACAATGACTGCGACAGTTCGACCTCCGTACCAGATACCGTTCCAGATCATCACGCTACCACCACCATAGCGGTCATGCTCAGATATGCAGCAGGGTGAATACCTCTCACCAACCATTCGATGCACTCTAATGCGACCATCGTGAAAATCCAAAGTGAAACGGGATTCATCCGTCCACATCACTTGACGCCATTCCTCTGTGCTCCACGACAGATGCTGCTCACACCATTCCACACGCTTTCGCTTGTGTTCGAGACCTGCGGAGAAAAAAATTGTCAGTGAAACAATGTTATTGTGTGAAATTCTCGCATTACTTACTTAGAGGAATTCTCACAGCAGGTCGGTATGACCTCAGGCCCGCTTCTGCTAGACGGCGATATGCTGTTCGTATACTGCATGCAATTCCTGCTGATGGCCAGTCGAGGAACACTCTTAAAGCGATTGCGCTTTGCTGAGATAACCAACTTCCTATCGGTAGCATTGTTTGTCAATCTCGGTCTCCCTGATCCTTTCCTTCTTTTAACATTTCCATCATTGTTCCATCGACTCCACCACCTGCTCACAGTGGAGTGTGACACACCCAACTTCCGTCCAACAAACCTACAACTCTTTCCACATCGTAGCATTCCAACAGCCATTCGTTTTACAAACTCTGATTGCGACATTTTTGCTTCAAAATTTAGTCAGAAAGAATTGCTTGATAGTGATAAAAGGTCGAATTTGAAATGCATCAACTATGCCAAAGATATCGATAATGGACAGCTGCTTTATGTTAACTCCATTGTTAAAGGTGATATTCGGTTTGCATATTCTACATTTGATCTGCATATTTCTACATTTCTGTCGGAAAACCTATATAAGTTCATAGAATCTATTAGCAACGTATAAACTAGTGTAAGTGCAGACATCAACCATGCATGATGGATAAAGCCGCCATGGCATTGAACTTTGTGCGATAGCCAGGTTTATAGCTGCGTAGGCCTATACAATTCAATTACACTCAAGAAGATGGGAGTCACTTGAAGAAGATGCGGCATATTACAACTCAATATTCTTATTACATGTATAATAGTCTGCTGTATAGAGCTTCACATTCCGAAAGTACATTAGGCCTATCACTTCCAGCGGTTTTGCAGTAAATATGATAGTTGATGTTTAGGAGTTTTAAAGAATTCTATTATTTTCAACAAGGCTTTTTATTAGCGATTTCTCATGTTGTGATGAGTTCTCGTAGCTTACTGTAAGCTGTAGACGATACGCCGGTATAGGCCAATAATATGTAAATGATAACTTATAATATTATTACATTAACGAATTTCTGCTAGAAGCAGCTGCTGAATAACCACATACGTACTGAAAAAACAATGTCTTATGTTGTGAGACAAAATGGAAACATGATTATCAGCAGAATTTAGATCTTAGAATAGTACTAGTGAATTAATAAACGGGAAACTAAAATAAATTATCGAGGCTGATATGTTTTTCGCAATCGAATATCTAACTATGTCCCTGCTTCGTTGCAGGCATGTCGGAGTCAGTGCCGAAAAATGCGGTATGGCAGAGATTTAGCGAAACGGGTGACATTGATTTACTGGTTAGATGGAGCGATAACTCCGTGAATTGGGTTCCTGAGGCACAGCTCAAACGCAGGCCAAATGGTCTCTTTGGCAAAGATCTCAAGGCAGGAAAGGAAGCGTTTATGCTTTGGAATGGCAGATATGTCGAAGGGAGGATTCTTTCTATATCTGATGTTGAGATACCTGCTGTTGTAGAGGAGTCTAACGACGAGTCCGGTGACGAGGACAATATCCCTCGTAGTTAGCTTAAACATGATGAAAACATAAGCCACACAGATAGGCCAAGCTGTAGCATGAGTGATGCTCGTGATGTAGAGAGAATGTGTTCAGCAGCTGGTGCTGAGCTAGTGATTCTTCCAGAGTGCAGTCAGTCTACTGATGGTGCAAGCAATGGCCGTAGCAATCTTAGTCAGACTAAGCTAAAAACTGTGCAAAATGTTGAGGAAAGCATGACCGAATCAGTCAGGCCTAGCGTTACTACTTATCATCGTGTAGAGAAGAATACATGCCTTTGCCATTTGGGTAATTTACGCTATCACTTGTTTTCTTTCTTGAATATGTATGCGTAATTTGAGCATTGCACGATGTGTATCACATGAATTAAAGGAGGCAATGCACATAATGACAGTATGCGTTCGTGGGCCGGACATATCGGAGTTTGTATTAAATTGTTTCTTTTTCTTACAATTAAATCTTGATTGGTCATGCTTCGTCTTCTACATTCTTTTTGGAAATTTGATGATTTCTCAAGCGAATCAAACTCAATTTCTTGATATAAGCGACTCCCGAGCACTCAATATGAACATGAATTCATTATTTACTACGGATGATTTCTATGCTAACCGGTACTGTTGTCGCAAGACCAAAATTGTACCAGCCCAGCCGGTGTAATAGCCACTGCCACTCTTTTGGCTGAAGTTTTTTTGTCAATCTGAAATGACTCGCGTAGTTCGGTCAATTTCAGAAGCGAATTTTGTCTCGGAAAATGAAAGTGATCAACTAATCAATAAAGCTATACATTATTGTTTAGTTATCGGGGCTATCTCACGCTATATCTACCGTATTTTCCGGCTTAAAAGGCGCATCCATGTATAAGGCCTATCCGCGGATAAGTCGCACATGTAAACTTTCAGATATCATCTTATATAGTAGGAAACAATGATTGAAACTTAAATGACCGATAGAAGTATTACCGTTTATTTAGAGAAACCAAAACTATATTATAATAAGTTATTTGGCATAATATCTAAAAAATTACAAAAGATTGTGATCGATATGATGGCCTAAGGAGTATTCCAATAGCAAAAGGTTCAACTAAACAAATCTAGCAAAATCTAGTATACTAGTACTTTTTAAATCACTCAACTTCCGAAAATCCGGAGAAGTCGAATTCTTCAGTGTTTGAAATGAACAGTTGATTCAACTGTGGGTATAGGAAGATTCACTTTTCACTTCAATGTTCGTTTCGTTATGTGAATCAATGTTCGCTTCAGTGTCGGAATCAATGTTCGTTTCAGTGTCAGAATCTGTGTTGGCTTCAGTGTGGCAATCAATGTCCGCTTCGGTATCTAAGTCCAATGTCGGATCCATATCCATACTCTATGGTCGGATCGGTTGAATCACTCGAAGAAAATGACACCCCTATCGCTCTCTTAAAGCCACTCCGAATGACCTTTTCTGGTACTTGTTCACAAAATTTCTTAACCCATTCGCTCACTTCCGGGTATTCCCGTCTCATACGACCTGTCTTAGTAAACGAATGCTCACCGATGGTCATCCAACTCTCCCACATAGTACGGAGATTGCTCTTGAAGGTGCGATTTACTGAGATACCCAGAGGTTGAAGACATTTGGAAGTGCCTCCAGGCAGAGCTGGAAAAATTCCACTGAAATTTTTTAATTCCAATTCCAATTCCAGAGCAGAAATTTCAATTCCAATTCCAGTCGAAACAGTTCAATTCAATTCCAATTCCATAATGAGATTCAATTCCGATAATTGCATGACGCGTAGGCCTATATGTTAATGTATCTAAAGTTTCCTCGCTTCAATTTAACCCATGTGCCCGTATCCTATCCTCGTTATTTCTGTGTGCCGTTCCCTGCGTCGTTCCTATGTGCGTTCTCATGTTCATAGTTCATATTTCTTGTGTACATCTACATGCATATATGTAGCCAGTCAGCCTACGCCATTTTCGTTTCGTAAACGAGATATTCAACATCTTGTGAAAAAGAGAAAGGAAAATTAACGGTCAGCAAAGAATCAAACGCTGAGAGAGAGAGAGAGAGAGAGAGAGAGCATATAGAAAGTCCTAGAATGGAAATTGCATGAAAATTATGGCACACGCCGGAGGAACTAAGTTGGGGCAAAACGCAAATTGTGCGAGCTGGTTTCCATGTTTTCTTATTTGTATTTATCTTTATCAAGCCAAATTGTGATCTGGATTGCTGCCCCTTGTCCAAAGATCATACACAAAAGCAATAGTGAATTTACAAAATACTGCGGCGACAGGATGACAAAGAAAGAAATCCTTTAAAACGTTCTGTGCGTTCATCATTTTGAAATATCGCTCCTATAATCTATCAAGAGTATTATCAGTCACATATGCAACTTGCAATGTCGATTTACAGAACATACATTGCTCCAGCTTGAAATCAGAGGTCAAGAAATCTCAGAGTATTCATTTTACTTGAAAGGGCTCCCTGTTCACTATATTTGAACAATTTTCAAAATCTTTACATGCTTTCGAATATCAGCTTCCAAAATATCATCACACTATATCACATGTGTCATTTAATGATTAATTGAAAAGTTCCAGCGACTATTCACTTATCTGAGAAATTATTGTCGGTGAAGAAGCTTTCAATGTGTTTATTCGACAAATGCGCTAGGTTTCTTAACCGTATGAAGGAGAAATCATCCTATAATTAGAATTTTTTCTATTGAATTCTTGAGATATTCTTACAACCAGTGCACCGCCCACTTTCAATTATGACTTTGTGGACCAATTTTTAATTCGAATTTTGAAAAATAGTTGTTAATGACTGCTGCAAATCGACACAACATACCAACCCAGGGAATAGTAGGCCATAGAACATGAAACAATGTCACCATCTCACTTAATATTATCTTCATAGAAATCCTGCATTAATTTACTGCCAACAACTTCCACAACCAACTTGGCAAAAGTTTGACTATGATACAATGTTTTAGATCGAATCTGATCTACAAACCATAGATTTTTCCATGTGCCATCATTGTACATAGGCAACATATCAAACTTCCATTCTAGTGTACTATTATCTACTTCTAAGAGAGAGAGAGAGATGCGAATAAATCTATTAATAAACTGACAGAAGAAAGAAATTCAATGTGCGAATAACGTGATTGTTGATGAAAGAAAAAACGACATCATGAAAACTGATTAATGGTCCATGTTAAAAAAGGAGATTAAAAATTCCGTGATAAGAACGAAATCTGGTCGGGTCGAAAGCTAACGAGCAGAGATTAAAAGAAACTCTTTCGATTTTCAAAAGAAAGTGGATTTATCGTCAAGTGTCAAAAATTTGCATAAATTAGAAACGATGAGAAATTGAAACAACAACAACTATCAACAACAACACATACGACATCTTCAGTAGCTGTTCGAAGAACTCCGGGCACTCGCGGTGTAACGTGACTACAGAAGTAACAACTACAACTGCCTACCAGCGAACAACAACACATGCGGCAAAACATCAGCGAGCGCGATTGAAGATTGACGGTATGAGTGACACTGATATTCATGATATTTATGATATTATTTTGGTATAAGTGAGTCCGATCGATTTGAAGTGAATTCAACATTAAGAAGTGAACTGCAAGTTTAAAGTTTTTCTTTTATCGTTGAGTATCGTATTTGTATAACTATAGTCTTGAAAATTAATACTGTCAATTGTTGTGATTGGAAGTTGAATAATATTTCATGTCATTGCCATTTTAAATGAATCATTAATTATTAGCATAATTTGTTGACACTGTCTATATTGTGATTTGAACTGACAGGCTGCCCTTTAATTCAGGGTTAATTTTCCTCTTTCCAAACCGATTGTTTTTCGTGTGTACAACAATTAAGTTAATCTCCAATTTTTGTGCTTATCCAATCAATAGCTAAATTCAACAATTGTTTTATTTTGATTAATTATCTTGCTTGATAAATAACTAAATAACAGATTGAACAAAGATGATTGTCTTTTCATTGTTTGCTTAATTGCTGAATTAACATTGTCCGGGGCTGTAGGCCCATCAAAGTCACAATTAGCACCCTTTATTCAACAATAGAATAAAACTAGCTCTGTCGATCTATCTCTCTCTCTCTCTCTTATCTCTGCGTGCAGTTAACACAGCGGCCGAATAATGTGATTTCAATTTTTGTACAAATAGATTTATCACAGGTCTATCGAAAAAGTGGAATTGAGGTTTATCAAGGTCAATTCCAATTCCAATTCCAATTCCAGTAGATTTAAATATCGTCAATTCCAAATCCGACGAAAAATGGAATTAATTCCGGGTCGGAATTAATTCCAATTCCGACTTTTCCAACTCTGCCTCCAGGAATAACTGCTGGTATAGAGTTTGTCTTGTTGATGGTTTTCACATTTGGGGTGATATGGGTTCTCATACTATCAAGCAAAAGAATACACTTCAGAGTTTCAGAGGCTTCAGAAGAAGCCACCAGGACGCTTGCCGTAACATTGTTCAATCCAAATCTTCGTCCTTTGCTCGTCCATCCATCCTTTTGGATTGACTCCACAACATCTAAATACATCACGAAATTTTTCCTTTGGAACCGTTTTCCTGAATCGAAAGTGAGCTACCTCATCCATATTTACTATGAAGTCAGAAGAAATCTGGTTATTTTCAATGTGTACTGTGTTTTTTGACGATGGTGCGAAAAAGTTCGAGTGTTCTGTCACATCATCAGGCACCTGCTGACATAAAGTTGTTTTCGAACGTATGGATAAGTTATGCTGCCTCATAAATCGAAGCCACCAGGGCACTGATCCTCGGAAATGTCTCAGTTGTTTTTCCTTTGCTAGTTCAATTGCTTTCAAACGTACGTGAACTGCAGATAGCTCGTAATTATGAATCCATTCAACAAGCTCAGATTCTAATTTTGGCCACTTCCCTTTACTATCCCGGAATGCCTTTCTCGATCTTCTCCGTAAACTCAGTCGGGTTTGCTGCTTTCTCCATTTGCGAACCATTGACTCCAATCTCATTAGCTGCTCGTCGATTTCCTTGGCGTTCCGCAATTCTGATGGCTATCATTTTAAAAGCAGCATCCTTCATCAACAAGACTTCCTCGTTGTTTTAGGCATGATTAAGAGAATTGCTTCAACACCTGACTGGGTAACTGAAAGATGGCGTCGGTAATTCTTGGAAAAAGTCTAGAAACAGTTGGTTTCAGGAAGATAATGATTGGATATTTGGCATAGCCAATCAGAGTAAGCCACCATATGTGACTTCTTAGAATTTCCATTTCCTCTTGCATCGTCGATGTACGGAAGTTTACCCAATTTGTAGCCGAAGGCATGATGACGCCGATTTGCTTTCAACTATAACATTTTCCTGATGCATGCCAGGTTGATATTGATCGTTTCAAGCCATCATTGAGCTATTCGCGACTCTTGTCCGAAATGGCAGCTCAAATGAGTCAAACTAAGGCTAAAGGATGAATATGTATAATGAAATGAATACTTGTCAATCTCTTACCAAGTTTAGAAATCTAATTTGACCATAGACAAGGCGCACTCCACAGATAAGGGGCATTAGCTGTTTCCGAGTAAAAAAAGTCGCGCCTTATAGGTCGGAAATTACGGTAGATTATTGAACATGGAGTACTGGCATTTTATAACTTTGCTAGAAGATATAAATTTGATTGTTTAGATATAAATTTGATTAAAAATTATGCTGATTCTGTTTTTCTGTGTGTTGCATATGGAGGTCAGTGCATTTCTGTCGGAGTTGAAAAACTCCACTCCAGTGGTATAGGAGCTTTGATGCAATCGCTGACTATGGATCTACACAGCGACTCCTGTCGAATAGCGAAACGGTGCAACCAAAATAGCAATCCTAAATTTCAGCTTGATTCTGCAGACATGCATGTATATGACAGTGGTAAATCGAAAGAATAGAATTTTCTTTGGTATTTTGTTTAGCTTACTTGGACATCAGTGCAGCAAATAGCAGTTGCTAAGCAACGACTTAAGCGTCCGCCTGTCTTTCAAAAGTAAGCTTGTAAATTAGGTGCTGTATAAATTTTTAAAGACCAACTTATACTTTCTAAATTTCTGTAAAACACTGAACAGATCTACAACAAAATCACAGACTGCCACGTATTGATCTACAAATATTCCACTGCAAATGAAACCTCAAGATTTGTAAATTGGTCATGAAAATATTGACGATATACGCTCGCAGATGATCCCTACTAAATTATTACCTTGGGAATAATGTATTACCTAATTAATTTGTTAGCCCTTTAGCTGCCGTGCTTATCTTATGTACCTATCGAATTACACTGAGCCGGAGCTAACTCGAAGCGATAGAATAATATAATATCACTGGCAGCGCTATAGAGGGAACATGTGAGAAGCGAAGCCCGAGATAGCTGCTCTCCCTGATTTGTGCGCAGCAGCTGAGCTAATTTAGGTAATTATCTGTGTGCTTCTGAATAGTTTTAGCTCAACATTGAAATATCCACTACTTCTAAAATGGAAAATTTCATGTATAAGATGCATCCTCTTCAAAGAAATTTAATGAAAAACTTTATTCTAAACATCATGATTTCGTGTACCGTAATTTCCGGCCTATAAGGCGCACCCATGCAAAAGGCGCACAAGCCGATTTTTAGGTAATTTCGTATTTTGACAACAGATAAGGCACATATATGTAATTACAGATATTATCGTAACCAGTAGGAAATAATGTTTGTTAGAAATACTGGTACTACCGGCAGTTAAGAAAAAGCAACAACTACTTTTAAGTAGACAATTTGATTTAATAGGCCTATCTGAAAAATTACATAAGATTGTGATCGTTATGATAGGTGATGATACATAATATGGTCTGAAAAATATTCCAACAACAAAGCTTCAGTTAAACAACTGGGCATATAAAAAACCAACAAAATCAGTCATACCGGTATTCTTGACTCACTCAACACAACACTCCGAAAATCCTGAGAAGTCAGAGTCTTCTGTGTCGGAGATAAACAATTGCTGAATTGCTGTTGGTGGGGAGCGTCATTGTTCGCTTCAGTGTCTGAATCAACGCCGGTCGATTCCCTGTCAGAATCCATGTCGGAATCGCTGTTTGGTTCGCGTCAGAATCCATGCACACTTCCGTGTCAGAATCCGTGTACCCTTCTGTCTCTGAGTCACATAGCGAATCGGCACTCAAAGAAACAGGCACTCCTATAGGTTTCTTAAAGCCATTTCGAATGACCTTTTCTGGCACTTGCTCCCAGGATTTCTTAACCCATTCGCTCACTTCTTCGTGGGATGCTCGTCTCATCCAACTCTCCCAGAAAGTACGAAGGTTGTTCTTGAAGGTGCGATCCACTGAAATATCCAGAGGTTGAAGATACTTGGTTGTACCTCCAGGAATAACTGCTGGTATAGAGTTGTTTTGCTAATGGATTTTTTCACATTCGGGGTGATATGGGCTCTCATACTGTCAAGCAAAATAATACACTTAGAGTTCCGGAAGAAACCACCAGGACGCTTGCCATAACATTGTTCAATCCAAATCTTCATCATCTGCTCATCCATCCACCCTTTTGGATTGACTTTTGCGACAACTCCAACAGGAAATTTTTCCTTTGGGATCGTTTTCCTCTTGAAAATGATAGTAAGAGGAAGTTTCTTTCCTGGCGCGGTACATGCCAATACAACAGTGAAATGTGTCTTTTCATGTCCGGTCGTTCTGATAGCTACAGTAGATGCTCCCTTTTCATTGATAGTGCGCGTTAATGGCATATAGAAGGTAAGAGGTACTTCATCCATATTTACTATGAAGTCAGAAGAAATCTGGTCCTTCTCAATGTGATGTTTGACGAAGGTACGAAAAAGTTCGAGTTTTTCCGTCACATCATCCGGCACTTCTTGACACAAAGTTGTTTTTGAACGCATGGACATATTGTGCCGCCTCTTAAATCGAAAGCACCACGACACTGATCCTCGAAAATGTCTCAGTTGTTTTTCCTTAGCTAGTTGCCTTCAAACGTACGTGAACTGTAGATAGTCCACGACCTTCGGCTCCTAAACGATGGATCCACTCGACAAGCTCAGATTCTTGTTTCAGCCACATCGCTTTACTATCCCGGAATGCCTTTCTCGATCTTCTACATGAACTCAGTCTGTTTTTCTGTTATCTCCATTTACGAACCATTGACTCATTGATCCCGATCTCATCAGCTACTCGTCGAATTCCTTAGCGTTCCGCAATCCTGATAGCTTTTATTTTAAAGGCAGCATCGTAAGACTTCCTTTTTCATTTTCGGCATAACTATGAGAAAGGCTACTGCATGCACCTGACTGGGTAACTCAAAGCTCGCGCGGTTATTCTTGGAAAAAGTCAAGGAACACGGGATTGGCTTCAGCAAGACAATGATAGGATACTTAACACAGCCAATCAAAATCAATTACCTGGTCTGAATTCTTAGAATTTCCATTTCCTCATACATCGTCACGCAATTCGATGCACGAAAGTTTCCCCAGTTCACTGTTGAAAAGGGATGACGTATTTCATTTGGCTGGAGTATACCAAGTTGATATTGATCGTTCAAGTCATCATTAATGTATTCACGACTCTTGTCCGAAATAACAGCTCAAACTTGCTAAACCAAGGTCAAGTAATGAATACGAAATTATGAAATACTTACCAAACATTTTAACCACCTTAAAAATCTTGTTTGAACATAGATAAGGCGCACTCCGTAGATAAGGCGCACTAGCTGTTTTCGAGTAAAAAAAGTCGCGCCTTACGGCCGGAAATTACGGTACATGTAGTTAAACTATATTATATTATATATATACTTATTACAATTTGGCTAAAAGCAATATGAACCTGCTTAATTCGAGATATTTAGTAAATAAGATGGATATGAAGGGATTATGTGGAATAAGAGGAGCTATCTAAAATCTTTTCTCAATATTGAATCGTGTGGCGTTGACGGAAACACAGTACATTAGAAGAGCAACATTTCTTTCTGACCAATAACACAGTAAACATCCATAAACAGATCATCAAAATCTACATCTTGCTCTTCTTCACCCTCATAATCATTTTCAAAATGTTGTAAAACATCTGTTGTAATGCATCAGCTACTTGCTCGGAATTGAGTCTCATGAGTATCGATGGCTTCTCATGTGCCACATGACTCAATGACAACATGACTAATTTGTGTAAATTATCTAGGTCATTCCAATTTGCAATTAAGTTTACAACTCATGCTACGTTTTCTTTATAGATATTACGGTCTCCAAGTGTCGGTTTGATCGAAGGACCTTTGAATATTGAGAAATATTATACAATAACAGAGATGGACTACAGATGAATTTGAGAGCTTTTCAAGAACTTCTATTCATTCTCAAAATGCATAATCTTTCCATTGACGAGAGGGACTTTCCGTGTGTTAAGTCACATCCGGCGATAGTGAATATGGATTTACATTAATGATAAACATGGTAGAAACATCGAAGTGAGGAATTAAGTCATTTCAAACTAAAAGCGAGTTAACTCGGAATTCATGGAATTGTAGCACTAAAGCAACCCAAGTTAACTCGGCATTCGTGGACAGTGGAAGGAAAAATATATCTTTCAGAGAATGAGTGTCAGCAAAGTGTTACGAGTTAACTCGAGCTCAGTTATAGCCTACCTGTCAACTGTTGATAAAGCTCGATACGAGTTAACTCGGGCTCAGCCGTAAATGGGTTGAGGAATATCCTGGAAAAATATGGATTTGAAATATTTCCTTAATTGGTATAATCACATCCGATAACTCACCAAGAATCCTATTGAACTGTTATTTATCGTTTCATGAAACTCCAGCGTTTACAAAATTGAAAAATGAGCCAAGAAGTTGAATTTTCGAATTTTTGCGCGACGTGCTTTTACTTTCTTTTAGGTTAAATGCTTTAAGACCTCAATCACAAGTTTTCATGCTTTTTCATATTTTAATGCTATATTAGCCGTTATATTAGCAAAGGTGAGAAGTAGGCTTATTTATTAATTCCAAAAATACATGCATGTTTAATGTGCATACATACATACATACATGTACGTAGTAAGAAAACTTGAATGAAATTTTTCAAGGAAGAGATAGGGCCGAACTATTGGCCCCTTCTAGCATAATCTATATAGAATGGGGCCATGAATAGAAGTAACGATGCCTGGCAGTCCCAGAGGGTATTTCAAGTACTGCATCAAACGACTATGAACAATATTTTCAACGCAATGTGTTTGAACTTTAGTCATAATCAAGATATAATTCCACTTTGTGAGTTTCTGCATTGCATTAAGATTGAATAACAATTTTTGGCTTAAGCATCGTTTCACTATTAAGCTATGGTCAGTTGATATATTTATCCCGTATTCCGCTTTGAGGATACTTCCAAGCGGACGTGTCTACCGCTTACACGAAAAACTGGTGTCACATCTACTTTGGCCATGACTAAAAGTGCTTGAGCGCGACAAATAATTCTATCTTGGTGGCAAATTTTTGCGACAGATCTCCAACGACCACTGTCTTCAATTCAACACATAAATTAATTAATTCACTATTAATAAGAGTCTACCCTGTGGGAACGAATCGTGAGAAAGACTGGCGGATGTCAGCTACAGAATATCATGCCACAGTTCAGTCATATTTGCCGCATATTCGCTGGCGAAGTTCGCCGGCGACTATTCGCGCTCCGTATGCCACTTTTTACTTTTCACTTTCTTATTTTCATCAGTAGTCCGCCTCTACAGCCGAGGCTCTATTTCTCCCTCACCTCCTCACCATTGCCCACATGTACCTATCTACTAAAATAAGTGCTGACTCACATTCTTTGATAATGATAACAAAATGCAGAATCCGTTTATATCAATTTCATAACATCTCTTGACATTCAATAATTTACAGCAATAACAAATATTTGAATAATATCATAGTATTTGCTACGACATTTATGGAAGATAGTAGTAAGAAAACGGCGAACACCAGATAGCGCAAGATGGCCGCCGTCGTGTCTGAGTCCCCCCCTCTGGTCCGCCAGTGTCGTGATGTGCCGGCGAGGTTCCGCTGCCGTCCCCCCCCCTCTGGACCGTCAGTGTGTGAGCCTTGGGTGTCTGTGTCCGACCGCCTGGTGGACTTGGGCGACCGTCTAGGTTGACGTGGGCGACCGTCTAGGTTGTCTTGGTTAAACTGTGGTATGTTTTGGTGTGTAGTGTCCAAACGCAGCCTCGGATGTGAAAACGGAGGCCAGATTCGGATTCAGCGTGAAATTCTGCATCTGTATGGTGAATTTGAAAGCAATCGGAGATAAAAAATTTTTCGCTGACGTCCCCCCCCCTCTGGACAGCTTGCTTCGATCTTGGCTTCTAGTGGACGGATTTTGTCGAGTGAGGTGTCATTTGAAAGCTAAGAGTGAGACAAATTCACTGAAACAAACGGCTTGTTCCTATCTGTCTTCGTTTACATGTGAGACGCCATTTAAGATTTTAGGTCGGAGCTCACCTGAAAAAATCCTAAGTGTCAGAGTGACTTTGTATGGGAAAAATTAAAAATTTTCCAAAGTGTGGAATTTCGACCTGGGACCTTTACCAAAGGTTGTTTCATCAAATTTCGCTGACCCCCCCCCCTTTGTTCTAACTTTGGTTCTAGTGGACGGATTTTGTTCGTTCGACTTGCATTGGAAAGAGGATGAAACACTGCTCGACCGCATTTTTCGTTGCGAGTCAATCGGAGCAGCCGTTCAAAAGTTAGAGCGGTTACAAGATTTTAGGTCGGAGCTCACCTGAAAAAATCCTAAGTGTCAGAGTGAGCTCCGACCTAAAATCTTGTAACCGCTCTAACTTTTAAACGGCTGCTCCGATTGACTCGCAACGAAAAATGCGGTCGAGCAGTGTTTCATCCTCTTTCCAATGCAAGTCGAACGAACAAAATCCGTCCACTAGAACCAAAGTTAGAACAAAGGGGGGGTCAGCGAAATTTGATGAAACAAACTTTGGTAAAGGTCCCAGGTCGAAATTCCACACTTTGGAAAATTTTTAATTTTTCCCATACAAAGTCACTCTGACACTTAGGATTTTTTCAGGTGAGCTCCGACCTAAAATCTTGTAACCGCTCTAACTTTTGAACGGCTGCTCCGATTGACTCGCAACGAAAAATGCGGTCGAGCAGTGTTTCATCCTCTTTCCAATGCAAGTCGAACGAACAAAATCCGTCCACTAGAACCAAAGTTAGAACAAAGGGGGGGGGGTCAGCGAAATTTGATGAAACAACCTTTGGTAAAGGTCCCAGGTCGAAATTCCACACTTTGGAAAATTTTTAATTTTTCCCATACAAAGTCACTCTGACACTTAGGATTTTTTCAGGTGAGCTCCGACCTAAAATCTTAAATGGCGTCTCACATGTAAACGAAGACAGATAGGAACAAGCCGTTTGTTTCAGTGAATTTGTCTCACTCTTAGCTTTCAAATGACACCTCACTCGACAAAATCCGTCCACTAGAAGCCAAGATCGAAGCAAGCTGTCCAGAGGGGGGGGACGTCAGCGAAATTTGATGAAAAATGTTTTGGTAAAGGTCCCAGGTCAAAATTCGGAAGTTTTAAATTTTTCAAAATTTTCACCACACTGGAGCTCCCACACTTAGGAATTTTTTCACTTGTGGCATGTTACATGGTCATGTGCTGACACACCAACTTCCCGTGGTCATATGAGAATGGTTCAGGTGTCATATTGTAAAGAATGATGAGACAAATCGTTTGCAACAAACCGCATGTCGCTACGATGAATACTTTCGGAGATAGAGCCATTTTAAGTTTTCTTCCGAGCATATATAAACCCCCGACAACGCAAGTCTGATCACTTCATCGAAAGACGAGGTAAGCGACGGTCGTCGCTCTGAGCTCCCGATATCGGGTTGCAAAGGACTCTATCTTTTGAAGTAGGCAAGCTATCTTCTTACTTCAAAGTTTGTGTGATAGAGTTTGATAGTGTCTTTACTACTGATAAAATTTTTTAAAAGTAGTATGAGTAGTAAAATGCGGAATTTTTTAAAAATTCTTAATTTTCAGTTTTTTCAAAGTTTTAACATGTAGACTAAGGTTTTCAAGTATGCTGAGTTCAAATCTGCTATCAGATTTGAAATGTAACTAAGTCTAAGGCAGCTTTGAGGGGTTGGATCCCAGCTACTGATCACTACCTTTGACTCGGCGTTCCTGTTACCACTTCGGGGCAGTGACAATGATGTCTTCAGCTGTAAAGAGCGGGTATCGGGGAAGATCTCTCACTTCCCTAGTGATCAGTACAAGGCCTTCGGGCTGTCGACGGGATCTAGTGCCACTCACTACACTCAAATCTATCATTCCTCACTAAGTGTAAAATCATTCTTTTCCGTTTTTATAAACTAGGAATCAATCGTTTGCTATCAAACGTTTACGGAATTATAATCATTGTTTTCCCCTTTTCACTTCAGAAAATGGTTAACTACAACAATGCAAAGACGGCTTTTAAGCTTTGCGTCTGTTCAAAGATTTTTCGTAGCGATGCCTTTAAGAAGCATTCTTGTGCACATAAGCGAATGGTAGGGGGCATTCGATACTTTTGTAGCAGCCATAATGCATCTCGCCTTGTCGAGACGCTACCGGAGTGGCATGCGAAGCACAGCAGCTGCAGTCAACCAGAGCTGACTGAGGAGGCGAAGCAAAGTCTCTTCAGCTCAGAGTTGAAAGCTCTGGAGACTCAGTGTGCTATCGAGGCTATCACGTCAGCAAAGCCTCCCTCATCTTGTGCACCAGCAAAGGCTCTCTCGCCCACCCCGATTCTAGAGACTCAGTCTGCTGTCGAGTCTATCACGACAGCAGAGGCTCCATCTTCTAGCATGCCAGCAAAGGATCTCTCTCACCCACTCCGATTGAGTCTTCTCCGAAGTCGAGTAAATCCTCCTCCTCCTCCTCTAGCGATGAGTCGGCTACAAGTAGCAGCGACAGTGAGGAAGAGGAGGAGGATAAAGGCTCGACGAAGGTTGACCTAGTCGAGAGTGTCTACCTCGATAGCGAGGTAGAGGCGGTGAGGGACGTTGACCTCGATAGCGAGGTGCAGCCGGCTAAGTTATCAACCAGTGGTGGGATTGCGGCTCAATGTCGCAACTTCATTATGCGCCCACCACTGGTTGATAACTATGACAAGCTGAAGAATGAGTTGGAGGTGTGGAAGAGGGACTGTTTCTTCTATAAAGCGAGTTCCTAGAACCTCTCGCGAGTCACTCAGGAGCTCAAGAAGACTCAAGCTAGTCTTTTTGAGAAAGAAGGAGAGCTCGATCGCGAGAGGTTCTCGCACCTCGCTAGTAAGGCTAAAGAAGAGCAGCTCCTCATCGAGAGAGAGAGTCAAGAGAAGGAGTTAAGAAAGATGAGGGAGGAGGTGGAAGGGCTGCGAAAGCAGTTGGGGAAGGTGGTGGCGACTAATCAGGAGCTGCACCAGCAAGTGATGAGTAGCAGTACTCGACGATCAAGTCGCCTCCACATTCCCCTTGACAAGAAAGGACGTGTGCCCGCAAGACCGCTCCTCTGTGAACGTGGCAGAGACGAGATGTGTTATAGCAGGGCTAAAAAAGGTATCGAATGCCTTCACTTTACATTCGACCACAAGGAGGCGATCACAGGATTCCTGTTCGAGCCACGTCCTGAGAAGATCTGTAAGTTTAAAACAAGTAACTTAGAGTTCAAGATAATAACTAACAACTTCTTTCTTTACAGATATCAAAGAGAAGCGACCACCTGCTTCCGTGAACGAGCCGGAGGCGAAGCGGCAAGCTTGAGTCCTTGAATTATCCCGAGAATGAACCATCGGCTCTCTTAAGGGCCACCTAGGGGCAAGACATGATAGAACCTCCACGCGGTTTGCCCTGGGCAGTCTTCGGACTGGCGAATACTATCATTAAGTTGAATCTGCTATCAGTCAACTTGAACGTTGCAAATGAAGTTCGGTGTAATACTTCCTTTCGACGGGCGTTCCTGTAAAGGGCGGCGGTGAAACCCGTAGCTATGTATACCGCAAGGGACATTCGGCAATGGTCAATCTTGTTAAACCTCTCTGCGTCATGTTTGCAAGTGATTGCCTCTGTCTCAACGTAGTATGCATTCGCGCCAGGGCGACATTTAGCCAACTGTCGAAGGTTGCCTAAAACTTTCCATTGCATACGTTATGAGAGCCATGAGTTCTACCTGTCTCTATCAATGAGACGAATTGATGAATGGAATGAAAGGGAGGATACTCACGCGCCACACGCAACATAACACACTTCTCTCTTCCGTAGTCTAACAAGCTCTTTACACATGGATCGCAGTCGATTGCTATCCCTGAAGCATTCTGATTCGCTGTTGAGCAATTCATTGTTGAAAACCCTATATAAGCCAGAAGATTGTAGCGCTTCTCATTCAATTTGAAGTCACGATGGAAGCCACATCTGCCGACAACATTCCCGTCTTCATCGATGAAGACAACGCCATTCCCGAGTTCGTCATCCTCGACGAGTGGGATGAGGATGAGAAGAAGGGGAAGATCAAGAGGATCATTTGGACGGATGAGGTGTGGACTCCGAATACCACTCGCATCCGAAAGGTGCCAGATGCACCAGCACGGCTTAGGCGGTATAGGGTTTATGACAACCTAACCGTCATACCCCTTGACTATTCAAGCCAATAGTCAACCTAATCCCGAGAATGAACCATCGGCTCTCTTAAGGGCCACCATGGGGCAAGACATGATAGAACCTCCACGCGGTTTGCCCTGGGCAGTCTTCGGACTGGCGAATACTATCATTAAGTTGAATCTGCTATCAGTCAACTTGAACGTTGCAAATGAAGTTCGGTGTAATACTTCCTTTCGACGGGCGTTCCTGTAAAGGGCGGCGGTGAAACCCGTAGCTATGTATACCGCAAGGGACATTCGGCAATGGTCAATCTTGTTAAACCTCTCTGCGTCATGTTTGCAAGTGATTGCCTCTGTCTCAACGTAGTATGCATTCGCGCCAGGGCGACATTTAGCCAACTGTCGAAGGTTGCCTAAAACTTTCCATTGCATACGTTATGAGAGCCATGAGTTCTACCTGTCTCTATCAATGAGACGAATTGATGAATGGAATGAAAGGGAGGACACTCACGCGCCACACGCAACATAACACACTTCTCTCTTCCATAGTCTAACAAGCTCTTTACACATGGATCGCAGTCGATTGCTATCCCAGAATCATGTAAGCTATCTTAATTTTATTTAACACTATTTCATCTACCATTATCACCCATATGAAATGTTATAAGATTTGCAAGTTAAACTAAGCGTGCTACTATTTCCAAATGAAAAAGTATACATGGTTAAATTATTCACTAAAGCCCCATTCAAGTAAGTCAGTATGAAAGCAAAGATAATACGAAATAAACATTTATTATGGCATGTATTTTAAAAGGTCTTCATCGTCAATATCGTCCCAGAGTCTGACTTCACATAGATCACAAAAACAGTTGAGCTGCTTTAAACGTTCTTCTGCAGCGTCCCTCACGTTGTCAATGTACGCCCACTCCGCCACGGTTCGCGGTTGGGAGTTAGGGGTGTACCACTCCCATATTTGATGCAACTGCGACTTGCTGGTCATCTCCATCACCCCTTCGACATCATATTGTAAATATTTCCACCGTATGCCTGTTAGGTCGGGCAACTCCTCTTCATCGTCCTCCGATAACTTTCGTATATTGTCGAGATTGTATGTCTTCTCCACCTTCGCCTTTCTTGGTGCATTTGGTGTAACGAGCACCTTTGCTGATGTGCATGGAGAGGAGAACTCCAATGCGGCATTTGGTGTTGTTGGAGGACTTGTCATGTTGTCTTTGAAATGCTGACTTTGAATAATGATAACTTTAACATTTTTCTAATTCTTAAGTATCAACAAGCAACCAATCAGAATGAACAGCCAATGAATGATGAGCATGAAAGGATATAAGCAAAGTGACATCCGTGTCATTTCACTCTGTCTTTGAGACGTATAAGTGAAGTATTCTCTAGCGAATTCTGCTATTATTTGAGGTGTACAAGTGAATTCCAAATTTGAGACATATTAATTGAGTGAAGTCTCTATCTTATTGAAGCATCAACCTTAAACTTGATTTCATTGAAATGGTAAGTTGAAGATTTCCTCTCTCATCTCCCTCAAACGTGTGGTTCATAGCATCTTCCTCAATTTCAGGCATCAACTTCATCACCAACGCCCTCCCTTCTCGAGGAAAGTTTAGAGTTATTGAGTCAAGGTAGGTTGCAACAATACACTGAGGCTTGAACAGAGATGATAGAATGATTTCTCTTTCAGGTGATGTGAGTTCCAGCTCAGAACTGTCGCGACATGGTAACGAGTGGGAATGTGCTGACTGTGGGCACATCTTCACGAGGAAATGGGATCTCACCCGACACATCAAGCGAGGTGTTTGTCGACCTAAGCCGGCATCAATCTCCGGAGGTGGGGATGATTCTGTTAACGTCGTCTCCTTTTCTTGCGACTTGTGCGCTCAGTCTTTCGAGACACGTTTTGAAACTATCTTCGCACAGACTTCAACATACACACACGAACGATAGCTACACCAACGGTACCTCCTCTATCCGACTCACTGAAGTGTCCATAAATAATTTAGTGAGGAACTACCAGATGGACTCCTCAGAAACCATTGCTAACTTTGAGGAATGGTTTCATCAAAATTCATCATTGATAGAAGCGCTCTTCAACAATTTAGACAATTTTAGGATGAAGGCGCTCATCTATCTTAAAATAAAATATGTAAAAATCGACCACCATACTGGACAAATAATAGAGAGGTTGGAGTTTCACATACCCTCCTCTCCTGCAACCGAGGTTGTAGACTATGAGTCTTGGATAAATTTTCACATCCAAGGATTAAAATTAAATATTGATAAATTTAACGAGCGCGATAGCGGTCTCATTTTTGACGGCATTGAGTCCGCCTTATTTAAAATCAGTTTATTAGGAAATCATAGTGGTCGAGGCTCCTTTAAACTTCCAAAAAATTTAAAAAACAAAACAGCAGTCATCAATGTCGATTGCGAATCGCAATGTTTTAAATATGCTGTCCTCTCCATTCTCCACTATAATGACATCAATGCGAATCGAAATCGTACATATAGCTATAGGCAGTGGGAGAATGAATTAAACTTCGATGACTGTAATAGTGACGATATGAAAATTAAAGATATAGAAAAATTTGAAAAATTGAACAACATTAAAATAGTTCTCCATGTTTGGGAAAAGGGATTGAAGGGTGTGCGCTACAACTCGCGTTCGAGTTGTTATGATCATGTTGTCAACCTTTTATTAGTAAGACAGGATGATAGTGAGGAATGGCACTACTGCGGCATTCCCAAAATCTCTCGCTTATACCACCACTTAAGAAATTCTACCTCATCAGAGATTTATTACTGTGACAGATGCATTCGGAACTTTAGGAGTAAAAACAAATTTGAAACTCATTATGAGTGGTGTAAGCGAGGTAAACTGCAAATGGAACGCATGCCCAAAGATAAGGAGTTTTCATATAGAGAGAATGGCGATGAACTAAGTCCTCTTCGTGTCATCTATGCTGACATCGAATGTTATATCGATGATAACATCCATCGACCAGCAGCCATTTCCTGCTATGAAGTATGGCATGACCATTTCCAAAATAGAAAAAATAAAATGCACGTCTGGCAAGGTGAGGATTGTATTTACCAATTCCTACAATTCCTCGAACAGGCTGTAAAATTTCAACAAAAGTATGATGGTGAACTCTATCGCAGATCATTGCATATGACAGCAGATGATCAAGCAAAATTTGATAGTTGCAACGTTTGCCCCAAATGTAGGAAAACATTTGACGATGATAAGATTAAGAAAGTGCGCGACCATGACCACATCACTGGTAAATTTAGAAACGCACTCTGTTCAAAATGTAATTTTTCGCTGAGGATGAAGCGGCGTACATTACCCGTCATTTTCCATAATTTCAAGGGCTACGACAGCCATATGATAATAAAAGGAGGTTTAGGTCAAATGAAAGAGTGGAAGCTTGATGTAATAGCACAAACGAGAGAGAAGTTTATGGCCATGACAGCAAAAGTGCCTGTCGATAAAACTAAAGAAAATAAGACGGTCTATTTTGATATAAAATTTTTAGATTCCTACCAATTTATGACTGCATCACTGGCCTCTCTCGTGCAAAATCTAAAGTCTCTTCCACTAACACAAAATCTTAAGAAACAATATCCAAATCTAACCGATGAAGTCATCACACGGAAAGGAGTCTTTCCATATGCATATTTTGATGCAATTAGTAAACTCGGCGAGACTTCTCTTCCGCCCATAGATAAATTTAAAAATGATTTGACCGGCGCAGAATGTAAGACCGAAGATTATGATCATGCACAAGATGCATGGATAAAATTTGACTGCCATACATTTGGTGAATATATGATTGCCTACCTTAAGTTAGATGTATTTTTGCTGGCTGATGTATTTCAGGAGTTTCGACGAGTGGCATTAGAAGAAGATAAGTTAGATCCCGTCCACTTTGTCAGTCTGCCAGCCATGTCATTTAAGTCTGCTTTTAAAATGACTGGTGAGACCATTCATCTCTTACAAGATCCAGAGATGTATAATTTATTTGAGCGAGGAATTCGCGGTGGTCTCACATTTGTAAATAAACATAGGTTAAAATCAAAAATAGTAGGTAATGACCAGACTCATCTGAAGTATTATGACCAAAATAATTTGTATGGTAGTTCATTATCCAAACCGCTACCTCACTCTGAGTTTAGCTGGTTAGATGATAGTGAAATTCAACATTTCTCCAACCCTTCCAACATACTAGCAATTCCAGATGAAGGTGATTGGGGATATTATTTTGAGATAGATCTAATCTATCCAAATAATATTAAACATAAAACCGTAGATTTTCCACTCGCACCCGAATCAGGTGAAGTGAGTAAAGATATGTTTTCCGACTTTATGAAACAATTTCATAAAGATTTAGAATCATGTGGACAACCCAAGTATAAGCCTTGCCGCAAACTTTTACTCACTCAATATGATAAGGAAAACTATCTAGTCCACTTTAGCATCTTAAAATTTTATTTAGAAATGGGCATGATTTTAAAAAGAGTTCACCGCATTATTAAATTTAGACAGAAAGCCTTCCTCAAACCCTACATAGATAGTAACAGTCAGAAACGTGCACTAGCCCAAAATAATTTTGAAAAAGATTTTTATAAATATAAGAACAACAGTCTATTTGGTAAGACGATGGAGGATGTTAGAAAGCGCGTAAACTACAAACTAGTTAATGATGATCAAAAGTATCACAAATTGATCTCATCACCTCTATTCATCGATAGAGACATAATCGATGAGGATCTTGTAGGTATTAAAATGATAAAATCTGAAGTTGAGTTGTGCAAACCCATCTATATTGGTCAAGCTGTTCTAGATTACTCCAAGCTTGAAATGTATCAACTCTTCTATAAAATACTAAAACCGTGTCCTCTCGTAAAAGAGGTTCGTTTGTTGGGTGGTGACACAGATAGTTTCTTTTTAGGTATTACCACTCAAAAAGATTTAAATTTTAATGAAGTAGGAAAATCTTTAGAAAGATATTTTGATACATCAAATTATCCTGCTAATCATCCACTATACTCCATCAAAAATAAGGCAAAACTTGGCTGCTTTAAGGATGAGACAGCAGGGAAGGAGATAGCTGAAATGATTCTCCTCCGCCCTAAAATGTATTCTATGAAATTAAAGGATAGTGATGATAGCATTAAGCGCGCTAAAGGCATATCAAGATCATTGGTCTCTAACATGAAACATAAGAATTTCAGGAAAGCCTATAGAAATAAAAATATAACGTTTGTCAATATGACAATCTTAAAATCTAAGTCGCATGAGATCAAAACTCATACTTTTAGGAAACGGGCGCTTTCAGCATGGGAGGATAAGAGGTGCTGGCTAGAACACAACATATCTCTTCCACATGGACATCCTGACACAAACATACCACCACCCAAAAGAATTAAACTCACACTACCACATTCAGGAGACGTCTTAGCATAATCATCCTTAACTTAGTATTTTGATGTTGATTTCTGTAGATAAACATTGTTGTTTTATGTATCGCATGAGATTGTTTTTTCCTTGTGAATATGTGTCCACATCTGTACATTCCCCATGTGATGACTTTTCCACTGAAAGACATTTTTCCTATCCCTGTATATTTCCACCCTTCACGAAGTAAAAAGACTTTTTGTATATAACAATGTTTATTGAAGTGCGCTCATGTATATATTTTCAGTGGATGTTGTATAAAGTCTATTCCTTCACATTCATGTACATATTTCAATAAATGTTGTATAAAGACTTCACTTTGTTTTCCGAAACACTAACGTTATGAGGGATTTAGTATCTTTCACATGGATGCACTCTTGTAAACCATTGGTAATTTTGATAGCAATAGAGGGTATAGTTTGTTTGACGACGGGATGATAGAAAATAGATTCAAACATCTTCTCGACTATTCCATATGAAGCGTCTTTATCATGAATGAAATCACGTAAAATGTATTCTTTTTTTCTCACCAACAGAAATAGGTAGAATCAAATCACTTTGAATGTAAAGGTGCTGTTCATGTTTATCAAGTGTCATTGGTGTTTCTATACCAATCGTATGCGCAGCAGCAAACACAGTTTGTAGCATTGAAAAACCAAAGAGTTTTTTCAAATTTTTACTCAATTGACATTGAATGTCATCACCCAGTCTCAGAACAACGCGTTGATTTTCAATTGAAAACGAAATGTGGTGTGTCTTTACATCATATTTACTTTTCATCACATGCTTCAACTTCTGTTGTATATAAGGATTTACTACATGAATGAAGCTTTCAACTGTATGATATAGACGCGGCATTATATTGATAGCAACTTTAGATTCTTCATAAGACTGGTAAATTTTCTTGATGCGATCGCCATAGATGTCCACCCACCATTCATCATTAACTGAATCAGCTTTAGTGTGATATTCATGAGAAGCATATACCACACCGCTTCCAATAATAGGTGTATAATGTCTTACAAAATGACGCAAGGTTGGAGAGAAATAAACTGTAAGTTTGTCATTATATTTCTGAATAACCAACTTATTTTTGTCCGCCATAATTTTCTCTCCATACTTCTTACCCACAGTCTCATTCCATCGTTTTACTAACTCAATAAGTGATAAAGGTTGAACACCACGCTTTTTCAAAATGATGCGTTCTTCGCATTCTACAACATCTTCATCAAATATTTTAAATCTATAATGAAATTTGTTGATTCGATTTGAATAAACTTTTCTAACATTTGCAGTAGCAATTGACGTTAGATGTAGTCCATGACCAAAACCGAGATGCGGATAGAATTCACTATCCAACCTCAGCGTAAGACCTTTAGTAAAAGAATGAAAGCGGAGGAACTGTCTCCCACTCCAATGATAGATAGTAAACTCATAAGCTTTCTGATTTTTATTCTTCATGATGGAAGTATTACCACTGTTGAATGCCTTAATAATTTTCTCATTCCCAAATGGCTCATAAGAATCTGATTTTATCTGAATCCATTCATAGTTCCACTTTCCATCTGATGTTAAATTGTATGGGAACTGAAATGCATTATTCATCGTTATTCCATCATGGGTGCGAGGAGTCAATATCATTTCTTCCAAATCATTCACATTCTGAATATTGCTATCATAGCAAATACTAGAAACGCCAACCCCCATTCACCTTCTAAATGCAGTGGGCGATTTAATTCTACTCGATAGTCTGATGGTTTATTTTTGGGAAATTTATTCATAGAAGCATTACTGGGCAAGTAGATTAGAAACGAGTCCTTATTTTCACTTTCCATATTATTCACATTGGAAAAATATATTAGCATACGTTTGCATTAACTCTTCATTCGGAAATGGAGTGTGATACTTGTCACAGCATCTTTATGAAAAGGAATCAACGCACCAGCATCGTCATAAATGGCAATATCAATTTGTGGGATGTAGTTTGATTTCAGCTTTGTATAATGCACTTTCTTGAAAGTATGCTCAGATAAAATACTGCAGCTCTTTGGCTGGTATGGTATCATTGCTAGCAATGGAGCTTCAACATCTCCCACACGTACATCTTCACCAATATTGGAATATATCTGAAAATAGTTAATACGACGCGATAGCGACATGTCTGCGCTAGCTTTGGTTACAGTACCACTTTTAAAGATATTTGGTCAAAACCCAAAATGTCCATTAGAGTTTTATCCATAATTAGTTCAATACCTTTTCCACTTATAGTGAGAGACAAAGTACCTTCTTTTTCAGAAAATGAAATATGTTGGTCATTAATCACTTCATTTAAATAATCTACAACCAATTTAACTGAAGTAATGATGCGAGGCATCAGCACTCTTGTTTCATGTAAGATACCACCGAAAGGCTCTACACACTTTCTGTATAAAGATACGCTCCATTCTGTATCAAATTGATTTGACCTTTCACATGGTAAATGTTGCATATTAAATTTTCCATGAACAGCTGCAGAATGATGTCGCAAGAACTGATGAAAATCTTTTGAACAAATTAATACTAGATCATCATCATTTAATTTACTTATTGCAATATGATTAGATGATTTAATATAAGTCAATGTTGCCACTTGTTTACCATCAACTCGAAGGAGATAATTAAATTTCTTCAATAATGTTTCAGGAGTCATGTTTGTCTTTCTTGGCTTAATCACAATCTTCTTCACCAACGTCTTCTCATTTTTTGGAATAAGATCTACATAATAAGCTTCCTCTCGATATATTAACTGTTTATGAGCACTTATGTGGTAATTAACGTTAAAATTATCATAGCTTGTCAAGGCGCTAGCGAGGTAACCTAAATCATTTCTTAAACTTGGACTTAAACCAACAAACAATTCTCAACTACATGATGTATATAAGTATAATCATCATTGTGTGGAGTAAATTGGGCAATATGTTTACACGCTTTATTCAAGAAATCATATATAAACTTTTTACATGATAAGAGATCTTTCTTTGGCCACTGTGGAATGTATACTCGGCAGCCCTTTTCACATTGGTAAGCAGCTGTACGTCTCATATTAATAGTCATCACCTCATGATCAAAAGTATAGACACAGTTGCTATAAACAAGTTGAGTGACACCCACTTCCCAATTCCCATTTAGCTGTTGTGCATGATCAATGGGAGTAGAAAAGAGTGCGGCTCGATTACTAGTAAATCTCTTTGTAGCCGCATTGCTAAGCAAAATATGATAAAACGACATTTTTATATTGCTAATCTGCAACTTTGCATAACATCATGAAGACTTGGATTTTGGACTCTCTACAATATATCAGAGTTGATCGTGATGGAAACGTACATTTCAAAAATTCTCATGGTCATACATCAAGAGGAATTACATTAACATGGCGACAATTTGTCAACCTCAATGATATCATGAGGGATTTGGAATATTTTGAAACATTAAGATTCATCTCCCTGGGTGATCAAGTTTGGCTTCAACATTACAGAAATGAAATTCAAATCTACCATTCTCATTCCGCAAACTGTTTCTCATTTCGCAAATACAATTGGGAGAAGTATAGAAGATACATACATCGCTCCATCATGACATTTATTCGTCGTGAGTTCATCGCCCTACTATGCAAATCTTAATCAGACATGACTATCACGCACCATGAGTTGGAAATTAGATTCCCTACAACGTATTGAAACGGATCATGATCGAAACGTCTATTTCAAAGATTCAACTGGAAATGTGAGAAGAGAGTTTGCTTTATCTTATCGCCATTTTCAATCTCTACATCATATCATGAAGGATTTAAAATACTTCTATATGAAAAGACATTCACGTATTGGAAATCGCATCTGGTTGCGCGTCAACAATCGGCGAATTCAACTCTATCATTCCCAACTTCATACTAACTTCACATTTCATCAAGGTAGTTGGGAAAAGTATAAAAGGAAGGTACATCGCTCAATTTACTCATTCTTTCATCATGAAGCGCCATCGCTACACCATCGTCAACATTCTCCGTCGCTTCAGACTCTACACCAAAATCGATCTCACAACATTACACCAACAGCTTCCAAACAGCAAGTATTACCCGGGTCGTCCTCAAATGTTAGTGGTGAAGATGAACAATTCACGGAATCTTCAACTCTTCCCAAATGGGACTGTACAGATTCTCGGCGCCCTTTCTCATTCATCGGCGCAGTCAATGCGCTTAGAGCTACAAAGACTACTACGTCGGATATGGAAGAGGGAGAGGTGTGTGATGTCGAATCTGACTGTGGACAATATGGTGATCTCTACTCAATTGAGTGACAGTCTATCATTTTTGAAGATTCGTACCAGCAGTTACAGTTTGTGTTATGAACCAGAACTTTTTCCTGCAGCTCTCATTAGTTGTTGGTTACCTGTGCATGTGGCAATCTTTCATAATAGTAAAGTGATCATTACTGGACTAAAATCTCATGTACAAGCAAATATGATCCTAGACTATCTCATTGAGTATGTACGTACCCAGCGGATTGTAAAATAAAAAACAATTTTTCCAACATGATGTTTTTTATTTCAAATCATGATAGAACTTACAAATCATTTTTTCATTAGAGGATGGATTACATGAAAAGTTTTGAATAACAGATGCAAATCGAGATACATGTAAACGTCTTAAGATGAAGTACAGTACAAAAGCACCACACGTTGATGAAAGTGGATGTTGTAGTATGCGTTCATTTCGCTGATATTGACGCGTATGTTTTCTCAACCACTGCTGTGTTGGTATATTTGGAGGTTGAGCAAGAGAGTCAAATAGTTCACCACGTCGGTCTTCTCCAATAAAGATCGCTTTCCAATGCTCACCGCCTAAATTCTGCGAATGAGTGTTTAGCACAATAAAGATGGGATAGTGATTTACTGCAGGTGGTAAGGTATCGAGTGAATAGACATTATCGAAAGCTTTCAACGTCGCTTCGTCTGCATTACGCTGCACTTTAGTCTTAATATCGTCAGCAGTCAACCAACTCATTAACGATTATACTGAAGAATCACGTCACGATACTTTGTAATTTCAATATTTGAATCGAAGACTGCATAAATTAATACATTGATCGTCTCAGGTAGTGTTCTTTTGAACGTTAAATCCAAACGAATATTATGAGGCACGTTCGCTTGACGATAGGGTGCACTAATATCGCTGTCAGCAGTCAAATCAAATGCATAAATAGTATATCCACTCTTAAACTCTTTCATAGTCAGTCCGTTGGTGTCATCCGTATTGTAAAAGCCAAAAACATCCATAAAATCAACATAACTGCGCATAAATTGATCTGAAGCAAAATCTGGTTTGTAGGGTGGACCAGGATGACTCACACCATTTACACGTAAAGCAATTTCACTTAACTGATTGTGTTTAAAATTGAAAGGATTCTTCTTTATATTACCATTAAATGCATCATTTTCAACCATTGCCACCATGAGGAGCTTCGGTGCTTCCGATGGAAAGAGGCCATCTTTCATGAAACTCTTTTGATCTTTCGGAATTGTAAAGGTGAGAAGCTTTGTATGCTGAATGGGGTAAATGGCATTTTGGCGGTTAAGGCCTTCAGCATGCCCTCTAATGACACTTGGATTCGGTACTACTCGACGAATGTAAAGTGCAATATCTTCCACATGAATTCTAAAATTGTCAACTTTAGCAAATGCATTCAGCGCAAATTCAGGCTTATTCAATGTCAGCTTGAGTCGCATGCTGGTATTACACAGTAAAAACTTTGACTGTCTAAAGAAGTCTAAATTCAGCGGACCATATAGCTGACATACTCTACTATCTTTAATCATAGCAGATCGCTTTACAAAGCCACTGTTTGTTTCAACATCAAATTTTCCTGCTTCATCTCTGTACCATCCATGGCTTCCATATGACTTTTTTGTGCTGCTGGATGAAACTGTGATACATGATTGAAATATGATTTATAGGGATAATCGCTTTGACCACCTTCCACTTGCTGCTCTCCAATCGTTAGAGAAACATCACGAAGTAATGTAGTCAATGGTAAATTGTTCAGTCCAACTTTATGTGCATCGTCAATAGCAGTTCCATCTGCTTGCTGAATTCTAAACCTCAAATCAAGCATCGCATAACTCAAATCTATGTAGTCATCACTACCACCAGGAATAACAAATTCAATGGGGCCAGCATTCTCAGCTGTTCGAGGATGATAATCTACAATACTTGAACTAAGAATATCTGTCTGTATGGCTTGTTGATCGAACAAACAAAAACCGGAAGTTTTACACTCCATGATTAGAAGTTATAGCAGCGTCGTCGTTTAGCGCCTGATGAATGATTAGAGCCTCTGCGACGTTTGCGTGAATGCCTTTTGACTGAAGATCGCACCTTACCAGCTCCGCGATGTTTCCTCCTTCCTTTATTCATTCGTTTAGGTGATTTCTTTCCTTGAGTAACACCAGCAATGGTCTGCTTCAATGTTTTTAAACCGCGTTCCTTCCCACGATTCAACAAACTGCTCTTAAAACTTCTACCTCTGGAAAGATCACTAGCAACATCACCAGCAAAGCCAACGGCATTACTTAAAACATTTCGTTTTAAAGATCTACCGACATTGGATATGAGAGGTGCTACAACAGATTTCAGTGCACCAAGTATGCTACCTCCACGTTGGCGGCGAGCACCGATGTAAATTTGTCCTCCGCCACTTACATAGGAGGGTCGTGAATAAAATGAGGCAGTTGGATTCATAGCTCAAACCCTAAACATTGTTAGTTACAACTTTGCATGAATCACTGTCGATCACTTAGATGAAAGATGTCGGCACGACGCATCCAAGAGTTCATACTTGAAGGATAACCAGTCCATTTAACAAGACACCATTCTTCACCTTGCCGTTTTTTACATCGAATGATTTTCTCTACCAAATATGTTTCACTTTCAGTGACTACCTCAATCTCATCGCGGTAAAAGCTACCCTCAATTTCTTCATTATCGTAATCTTTCAACTTGTAGGTGGTCGGAGAGTCTTTTTGATTAATCCTTGATACTGTAAATACCTCCTCTGTCCAATTCGGAAGGTACCCTTTAGCAAAAACACTTTTCACTTTTGAGATACGAACTTTATCGCCAATTTTCACATCACTTTTCACATGAGTGCGTTTACGTTGGAATGATTCGCGCACTTTATCTACATTGTCAGCATTTACATCTACTGGTCTGAGTCCAATAGAACGATGGATAGAGTGATTGTAGGCATGGAGTGTATCTTGTAGAACCTTTGTCCAATTTTGTGTCAAGTTGGCAGTAAAATGTCGCCACAAGCGATTTTTTTAATGTGCGATTAAAACGTTCAACGAGTGCAGCTTTATAAGCGCTCTTTACACTAAACAACTCAATGTCATGGCTCTCAAATAATCTTGTCACATGCTGATTTTCAAACTCTTTTCCTTGATCACTCTGAATTCTTTTTGGAATGCGACCTTCTCCAAAAATTGTTTGGAATGCTTTTGCTACTCCTTTCCCTTCTTTAGTTTTTAAAGGTTGAGCCCACGCATAACGCGAGAAAATATCAATGACGGTTAAAATAAAATTATTGCCCGAGTTATGTTTTGAAATGGAGGCAACATCGCACAAATCTGCTTGCCACTGTTCATCGATGTCATGAACAATATAATGGCGGGTGCGGTACTTCTTTTTCGCTTGTTTGTGGAGTGTATAGGTAGCCTGACCCTTTAACCATCGTTTCACTTGTGATTGTGGAAGACCACTCGCTTTTGATAATTTCTTGATAGATGCAAATCCTGCCGGATGTTTTACATCATAATAGATTGACTTCAAAAGTTCAGTCGATGACGGCTGACTCTTTTTCCTCCTTCTCATCTTTTTTCTTTCTTGCCTTTCTACATTTACAACAACTGCAGCATTTAGCTTTAGCGGTTTTGCGATCGTGTTCACATTGCTTAGGGGTTTCATTATGAGAGCTGGCGCAGCAAGTGCAAGTGACAACGACATTCACCTCTGGCGGCTCATTACATGGCAAGCAACACATCTGCTTCATATTAATAGTCTGAGAACATGTATTTCCTAGGAGGAGCTGTTTTACGTTTTCCTTTTACCAGTTTTAGTGGCGATGTAGATCTACGTCGAGTTCTTCCTCTTGTTTGCTTAGTGAGTGTGGGAGGGGATGTAGCAGGTGACGTCTTAAACCAATTTGTTGGCATTTTCATCGCCTGAAGCATTGGAGTAGTAGCCACTGTTGAATCAAGTTCTTTCAATGTCTCATTATTTAAAGCAAATTTTGGCACATTATGCTTTTTCAATAGTTTAAGAAAGTATGACCAACCAGGTGGAACATAGCCCTGACGGCGCTTTCTACGTGTCGCATACTGAATCAAGTCTTCATAACGTGAAGCATCAATCACTTTATTTTCATCTGTAATGATTTCTCCTCTATCATTTACATTGAGATGGGGTTCAATACTGTTGAAAAGAGATATGGCATGTGCGCGAGATGCTAAAGGTGTAGCAGTCGATACAGAGTCACGCATCTTATTCTTCAAGTTTTTCAATTGCTCAACAGTTTCCGATTGTAATAATACAGCACGATGTGGATCTTTGATGTGAACATTTTGCTGATAATCTATTTCTTTCCTATACATTTGATTTGCAAGAGGTTGCTTTACTTGCTGCATGGCAGTCAATTGTACATATTCATCCTGAGGAATAACAATCATGCGAGAATAAGAACTCATAGTTTGTAGATAATCATGGGAGTTTTCAAAATATCACTTCGAAATCTAAATTCTTCCGGACACTCTTGCGTAAAGTCAATGAATAAGTAACCGTATGGTTTTTCAGTAGCTGCTTGAAAAATTTCAATTAAGGCTTTTGATCCTCTGGGTGCAACTTGTCGCGCTAAAATTTCAAATTGACTTTTATCTCGCGGATTCTTGAAAATAGCATAATAGTGTGTATTCAGGTTTCGTGTACGAGCTTCTTTTCCATCAGGAAACAAATTTTGTGTAATATAGATGATAAAACACCTTTTATGGTGTGCTGCGCGAGTGAACATATCTGTAACATCTTTTGAATTCTTACTTTCTTTTAATAAATCATCCAATACAACAACATCATTAGACTGAAGTTTATCCACTGGAATAATTCCTTCATGTCGAATAAAGTTGCGACTTTGCAATTCCTGAAACAGCGACGGTTGATAAATACCATAACACCAAATCACTCGATTGATAGGTTCCTTAAACAACTCCCTTCTTTTATCCAATAAATTCAGCGTGAAAACAGTTTTACCTGCATGAGATGGACCTGATACAGTCAGAACTTCCCGAGAAAAAATAACCGAACAAACTTATTAAGTCGACCCAGTAATTCAGACATCAAAACCTGCTAAGTACCCAATAGGTTTATTCTGAATAGATTGGTCTCCCATCAGGTTTATTCCAGTTTAGCTGGTTTTCCTACTAGGTTTGTTAGGTTTATTCCAGTTTTGCTGGTTTCCTACTAGGTTTGTTAGGTCTTATCTAGTATCCCAGTAGGTTTATTCCAATTTCGCTGGTTTCCTACTAGGTTTGTTAGGTTTAATCCAGTATCCCATTAGGTTTGTTCCAGTCTCACCGGTTTTCCTACTAGGTTTGTTAGGTTTAATCCAGTTTCCTACTAATTTGGCTCGGTTTTATACAGATTCCCACTAGGCTATGCATTTGTAGTTAAGCTTACCCAACACCTTACACAGCCATTACAAAACATCACTGTACCTTCTATAAATATTCAGATAAGATTACATCAATTTATATGAAAAGCCACACATCCAAACGAAAGGTGGAATTAAAAAATTAGATTTCTTTCCTAGGAGAGCCGAACACCAAGAGCACTCACTATAACAATAAATTGATTTCTTGAAAAGATGCGATATGAAACAGAAGAAACGTTTTAAACATGAGTCAATATATTGGATAATTTGAGGTTTAAATTTGATGAATCGTTCCAAAAATTAAGCGTTTACATGACATTTACCATTCGAAGTTACGTCCAATGTTGAAATGAATTGCTTCAAAAATTTCAAGCAAAAAACAGAAAACATGAGAAACAAAAATTATAGTAGTCAACCTTTCAGGAAATTACTCATGTTCATAATTGTTCATCACTTTAACACCAAAATATGAATCTTTTTCCTTCATGATAATAGCGTGATGGGAAAATTCAACTGGCGAGATCTCGCGGATTCCTCCCTTCTTCAAGAAAAAATACGGACAGTTATTTGACATCTTAGTCATAATATGTGGTGGCAAATTCAAATTACTTGACAATGAAAAAATTGGAAACATGTCATCATATACTCTACACTGTACAGTGAATGTTTCATTGTTTATTATATTCAAAGCCTTTATCTTCGCAAATTTACGAAGATCATTCAAAAACACTTAGCATGACTTGCATTTCAAAAATTTGTCATATTTACTGGTATGAAACACAAGGTCACCCACTTTAAATCTTTTGAATGGTGGCGATTTTCCAATTGCATGTGGAACTGATTCACAGGATTTGGATGATGAAGCACTAATTTGGAAGTTCAAATAGCGATTTATCATTTGCTCAGCACACCCGCGCGTTCCGGTAATACTCTGCTTCAGTTGTCGGTTTAAATTTTCGAATGACATTGCTGAGACATTCTGCAAGGGACCAAATCGACGGACTTGTTCAGGAAGGTGGGATAGGCAGTGCAGGGTTACAGTTCTCACGGAGTCACCTAATAGACTCACCAGATAAGATTGAAATGTCTTAATATAAAGTTCAGTGTCAACAATATCGCACTCATTTATGTACTCAGACGATAGTAAATACACAGACGTCGAGAGAAGACAGTAAACGAAAAATATATCGTTAGGTTGTTCTTGGGACAAACGCCAGCAATACATAAAAACTAAGGGCGCGTAATATAAGAGGAATACTCGATGCTCTTGCGCTTTCCACAACACAAATTCAGTTAAGATATTTCGGGGCTTTCTTCTAAAATAATGAGGAACTCCCACTTTTTCGATGACTGAGGACAAAACCAAGCAATCCACAAGTTCGTTCTTGAGAATAATTGAAAGCAATGCCTTATTTACACCGAGATAGAGAAGGTGCATGGGATCAAACAACATACCACTAGGCATCTTCAATATTTCAGAAAGTTTAGTAGGCCCTTTTACTCCAAATGCCGCAGAATTCGTAGAAACAGCCTGATTTAAATGCTGGTGGTACATCTCAGTCGTTCTTGTCGGAAAAGTCTCCGTCACATTGAATATAACTTTTCTGTATTGATAATCGTAATCACCAATCACAAGGCAGAAAGGACATCCATACCTGAAAAGTTGATATCATAGCATTAATATAACAAAGTTAATTGACCATTCTAGGTCAGGAGCAGTGCTCTCACACAAAACAGGCCCTAAGATGGGGATCGAGAGTATAAATTCGGACCGAATTAACAAACGCCAACATGTACTCAAATAGGCTAATATAAAAAAATAATTGACTGATAATCAGGGACGCCGGCAAGGGTGTTGCAGATACAACACCTGCCCTGAACCAGGTGTTGCATGTGTGCCCTCTTCATGAATTACCATTAGATGATTTCAATGAATTTTGTGGCTTTGCAAAATTGTTTTGTAACGATTTTATGTATTGAATAACGCTTTGAGCGTGTCCGTTAAAAATTGTCATCTTTTAACTGCAATTGTTAGTATAAAGCATATTTTTGTTTTCACACAGGCATACCATGACGTAGTAATTGGCCAAATAAAACTATCATAGATAATAATCAGATTTTCAATGTGTTGACACAATGTGATCAATAACTTGATGAACACAAATGTCCGTTTTCCTTTCATTCAAGTGCCCGGTGCCAAAGTCAATCAAAATTATGTAACTTATATCGAGAACAACTTCGACCTCGATTAAAATCTAATCGAAGTCACATCACTGATTTTTACCAATTTTACCAAGTGTGCTCGTCAAAAGGGGGAAACTCGTACAGGAAGTTACACTTGGTCTAAATTTTGAATAGTGTCTGATATCACTGTGCTAAATTTTCGGAAGAGCTTGATATAGAATCAAGTATGTTGAGTATGTACCATGCGCTCAAAAAGTCTTCCATACTTCATTGCTGATTTATATAAAAATTATGCATCATTGAAGAGTTGGGATGATAATTAAGTGATTATACACTGACAGTAATATGGATAACAATGAGAATTCTTTCATTAACTCAATTTAAATTTCTGTCACTTTTGAATTTGTTTTTATGCTACAAATTTATATATAATTGCAACTTATAGGCCCTATGTTTTACCATCATTCAGTTACGCCTACTTGTGTTTTGCTTTACGGTATGATGTTTGACAAAAAGCTATTGTTTACATCTCTTTCAATTAACACCAAATCGACATAAAAGAATTGAACAGAAACATTTAAGATTGCTTCAGAATTCAGTAAATTTTTTAAACCTCAATGAATATGTATCACTTCAATTGATCAACTTCAACTAATCAATTGATGATCTTAATTATTTTTGAAATTGCCTCTAGCTTTCACAGGAATAAAATAAATTAAGAGATTTTTGAATCAACGTTTCGAGATTCTTTAACGAGAGAGACAAAAAATCACTAACACATTACAGTCAAACAATACATGTACATGAAAAACCGAATAAAGGCCTACACTAGGATTGCATGAAATATTTTACTCAATTAAGTTTTAACCGAAGAGCAAATGAAAAGTTTTATCAAGTTATTTCATAATAAAAAAAGTCATATAAACAATAAAGAATGCCGGCATGCATCTCTAGCTTGCATGTTATGACAGAAATACTACGAAATACTTCATAATTGCAATTGAAGAGAAATGAGACAACATTATGAAAACACTATTCAATTGTAGAGTACTTTCATTTAAAATATGGTTGATTGCGGGTCTCATGCATCATCACTTCCTTCGCACACTTGAAGCCCACTTTATGTATGCCTACATCATTGAATAATAATGTAAAATTATCGAATGATCCAGAAGAAAGGGTGGACAAAGGCTAATATTATACATGAAATTCAAGTTACGAAAATTAAGACAGCTAGCCGAAAGCCTTTTCTTACTTACTTATTAGCTCTAGATTTTCCTAGTCCGGAAACAGTCGCCTGATGAACTCGATGGTCAAGCACATGTAGATGCTGGTTCGAAGATATTCTCACACGAATTGGTCAACCTGAAATGGCAACATAACATATGTGATATGATCGATTATTCGACATTATTCTATGTAAAAATATGTAAAACAATTTTTCTTGGCATTGTGCTAAAAACAAGCGGGTCACTCCTTCTTTATATTTGCCTTCATAAAGTAATGTACAATAAAATTTGAGTAGGTAAAAACCACGGCGCTTCGTGTCACAGGCACATCAAAAGTGGGAGGACCCACTTTTTGATGTGTCTGTCACACGAAGCGCCGTGGTTTTTACCTACTCAAATTTTATTGTACATTACTTTATGAAGGCAAATATAGAGAAGGAGTGACCCGCTTGTTTTTAGCACAATGCCAAGAAAATTGAATTGCCTCTTGTTCCTAGCCTTCAACATCATATGCAAAACACTAATTTTTATGTTTTAAAATTAATTATGAGCATTACTGCATGCATATAATTATGCCTGAATGCAAATACATGTAAAACTGATATAGGTCAATCATAGCCTATTGACAAATGTAAAATAGGCCTTAGACTGCTGTAGTTTTCGGAAAAGTCAAGTTGAGTTAATTTACATCAGCCAGATATATTTCAAAAGTTCAGAGCTATTATCCTCAGGAGCAAAGGATTACGAGAATGGTAGTGATTCAAAGTGATAGTGTCAATCCGTGATTTATGATTTCTTTGTGTATTTTGAATAACTATCATAGCAAATATTCTTGTATAGTATAGCCTACATATCTTCTGCTCCTGAAGAGGATAGCAGTGAGCCATTGAAATATATCGAGCTGATTCAAATTACATCAACTTGAATTTTCCGATAGCCACAATAATTCTAGTGTTTCGATTGTTAGCGTCTGAATGAATTCTTTTGTACACCACTTATATACATAAAGCTCTTATTTCATTTATTTACATATTAAAATAGGAATTTGCATGCTGATACTTACATGTTGCGACGAAAGTAATCGACACAGAAATATGAGAAGCATTGAGATCGAAACACGCAGTTGGAAAATAGCGACAAGTCATATTGTCTATGGAGATCAAATATGTTTTGATTGCTTCATTCACCAGAAGTTCTGCTCTGCTGATTTCGATTTTTACTGGATAATTATATCAATTTTCGTACATGTAAATCTATCGCGGATGAAAAGTTGCTTTCGTTCGAGGAATTCCTCACCACGGCGAAGGTTGTATTATTTAATTCATGTGTCACTCAATCTGATATTGTGCCCGATGAAAAAGACAACACTGAGAAGTGATCTCTGTACACGGATGAAGGATGTAGCAGCAATGGCGTACGTTGTTAAAGTCCACACTGCTATATTTGACGTAACATCATCATTACTCAGCTTCGCGATGCCATGAATTTAATGCCCGCTGCACGCTTGTCTATGGCTGCACGCGAGACGCGTCAGCGCATCATCGATCCGCTTGTTTCTGTAGCTGTCGGCAGGCGAAACCGGACAAAGACGAATGCGGCCGAAGGATGGATAGCGATGGAATGTGTCTGCTAATGCGAGAAGGGCAGGGAGATTGCGCAACGGAACTTGACTGTGGTAAAGCTTTCAAAATCACATCACTTCTGCAGATTCAGATGCATAGCATGCTGCTAAAAGCAAACTGAATTGACTATATAATTGGTTACTAGGTTGTCATACAAGGTGTCATCGTCACAAAATTAGAGCGGAGAGAAAAAACTTAAAAGTTTTCTTTAACTTTAAAAGATTTTTAAACTTAAGACTTAAAAACTAGCGAGCACTCAAAAGATCATTTCATTTGAAGACACAATTGTGAAATGCGGATTTCAATCTTGTGAGATGGTGTGACAGTTTTTACTATGCATAAAAATACTGTCGCGTGAAAGAGACTATAGCAATAATGCCTTTGATGCATCAAATATATCTAAATGCATAGATAGGAATGAGAAGAGCGACGGGATCGAACAAGGAGAAAAGGAGAGAGAAAGAAATATGAAGAAGATAAAGTGGAAAATAACAGAGAAGAGAAAGAGAGAAAGGAAAGGAGAAAATGAGAGAGATATGAGGAGATACGAAGGAAAAGAAGTGGGAATAGCAAGTGAACAAGTTGATGAAGAAGAAGAGAGAGAGAGATGGATGAAAGAGGATGGAGAGAGGAGGAAGAAAAGAGAGAGATGGATGAAAGAGGATGGAGAGAGGAGGAAGCAGAGAAAGAGAGAGGAGGAAGAGGAAAAGAGAAATCGATGGGAGGTTTATTATTTTTTTTTACTGCTACGTAAACACAACGCATGTGTGCTACGTAGAAGCAACCGAGCAGCTATACCGACTGCTACGTATCCGCAACGTATATTTGCTACGTGGAAGCAACCGAGCAGCAACCGACTGCTACGTATCCACGACGCATTTGCTACGTAGAAGCAACCGAGCAGCAACGCTCATATAGGCAAAACGTCAAAAGCGCTGAAAATATGCTGTAAGTGTAGTGCTGTAACTGCACTGCATAGAAGTCCCAAAAACTTCACTGATTTAAGTATGTGCATAGAATGTCCGAAAAGAGCAGTTTTACAGGTTCAGCTGGACTTCCAGGTAGCATTCCATTAAGTTTTTCTGTTTTCACAACTACCTGATGAACGTCCATGTAGTGTCCCATCAAGTTGATTTGCTTTTACAACTGCCTAATAAACTTAGTAGGACACACTTTATCAATCCCATTAAACCTACTGGGATACTGATTAATCCTAATAAGTTTACTCGGTATTTCTTGACTTCATAAGTTTGTGTGGTATTGTTAAGTATCCCAGTAGGTTATTTCGGTATTATTTGATCTCCTATTAAGTTTATAAAGTTTTTTTTTCTCGGGTTTATCGCATTGAAGTCTGAAATCCATTTTATTACTTTGAGACTCAACATTTGCATAATTAACGCTTAGAGCCAAAGATATTTCCCAATAGGTTGCCCACGGCAGGAGCTATCATTGGAAGTATTGCTGAAAGGAAACCGCCCTTTTGTGTTAGAGTTTTCCTCTTTCTTTGAAGGGCGACTTTAGGATTGGAGATGAAACGCAATTTTGTAGCATATCGCTTAAGTAACTTTCGTTGTTTTGGTGCTAATTTCTTCGTCCTCAACTTTCTCACATGAGAAATAATTTCACAAATGAATTTATCGTTAGCATGTCGTATAGCATTGTATCGCTGATTTGCTTTCATTCGTCGGAGAGCTTGAATGGCTGAAGAAAACTTTTGACTTTTACGTTTCGTCATTTTACGTTTCGCCATTTTCCGTGTTAGTCTTTGCTAAAACCTATCTTTACCACATTTGCATAGGTACTAACTATTGCGGCATAAGTGACACTCGAAATGAGCAATATCACAGTGGCTACAGCAAAAAAATGCGTCAATGCTTCCAGTTGCTCTCATTCGATCACCTCCAAACACTGCAACCATCGTGCATCGAAAAGCCGCAAGAAACTGTGCTGCTCCACGTCCGTAAGATTGACGCTGTATTTATATTCCGAATCGAAGTTGTGATACCGAAAATATGAAACTGTTCTTGATTATCAAGTATTGTTCAGTTGAACATTAAGACATTGACCGTAGTACATAGAAAATTTACGTATGGCTCAATTTTTTGGGCCAATTTACGCAGCGCTCCGACCACTGTTCTAAAGCCTCGTGTGCCTGTTGGAATTTTACATCCGACCCAGCTATACAGAGTGAGGAATATATAAGAAATAGACAAAGTTCTTTTCCCCCGCATCTTACATAAAATCTTGGATTTTCATTTGAGAATCCTCTTTATCTTCATAAAATTTTTGACGAATCAGACGAAGTCTGCTGCCCAACAGAATCCTTAAGTTTGGTTGACGGTACGTTGTTCCTCTTGCTGACGGCGAAATGTCAGCTTTCTATGCTTTAGAATCTATGCTAGAGAATTATATGCGCACACTGTCGCATAAGGGATTGCATTATCTCCACATGGAAGCTGAGCAAAAACAAATTATTTCAAATGAAATCAGTTTTATTCTTGGGAGCGTCTGAAAGCACATATGTCGTCCTTCAACCTTCATATAATTTGTCGCCAATAGTGGAATCTATAATGCAGTACAAAGTTAATGGGACTCCATGATTTCGTCAGTATTAAAAATACGGTCCAAAAGTAAATTACAACACAAATTTTAAATGTCACAGTTCATCACACATTCGTTGTCTGAGGGAAACATAGAGGTAGGTTGTTTCCGAAGGACATGGAGATAACTATGTTGCCAATGGTACAGGTCACTTTAGACCTGTACCGTAAAAATGGATGTTTTCATGCATTCACGCGTATGGAAATGCATTGAAAATCCATTTTTATAAAGTCTTCGGGTGAAAACAAAACTTGCTTACTTGATCTCTGGGTGCACAAATCAAAAACAATAAGAAATTATCCATGATGCAATCATGGGGTCAAAGTTATTTCATAGATAAAGTAGTAACAGCAACAGTTGAAAACACAACAACGAAGACAATTATCTATCATATTGTTAACAAAATTCAACATCAAAATTGTTATCACAGCTGCGCTCTACTGGAATCCTATAAATCAATGGGGGCAATGAATGTATCAAATTGCAAGTTCCAAGAAACTCGCGCTACATGCCTTGTGCTCTGTCAATCAATTTAGATAATGCTTCATCATCTTTTCAATTTTTGATAACGACAGTTAAACAATTTATAGTTTTTTTTATCAATTTTTGGAGTTTGCAAAGTGATAGGGCTACTTGACGTAAGTAAAAATAAATAAATTGACCTAATTGCCCGCCATCTGACTGTTAAAAGTAAAGTAATATACATTAAAATTTCGACGTAGACTTTATCAAGGTAAGTTTCAGTTTTATAATTCATCTTGACAAAGTCTATGGCGAAAAGTTGGCATTTTTCGGTATTTACAGAAGGTCTGTTTGATAAGTGTTAGATACATCAAAATCCAGCATACTTTACAAGTTACAGTTACATATATATATAATTTGACATCCAAATTCACTTTTTTCACTAACCTTGAAAGTTAGACTTATTGACAGATCAAAAGATATTAGCCGCACCAATCAAAAATCAGATGTCGTGATAGTTAATGTCAAAATTGTACATGTAAATAAATAATTAAATAAAAAATATATTAGAAAAGAGCAGAAAATACCCACACTTGGTTATTCATTCATATTGACCACTGTTGATTGAGTTCCTAGTTCATTCATTCCCATAGGAGTGGAATTGAATTCGGCTCCGTCACTTTCATTCTCTTGATCAACGGAGACGAAGACAAAGACAAGGGAGGCACTGGTGAGAATGCCCAATACGAATCCACCAAGAACATCACTCCAATGATGCTTATAGTCTGAGATGCGCGAACAGCCGCACGCCACTGCAAGACAAATGAGGACAACTTGCAGGAAGATTTTGATGAAATGAAAGTAATGCATCCTCAATCGGACTTGTAAATAGACGACGAGATACATGGCCAGTGCAGCGGAAATGGAGGCATGACCAGATGGGAACGACAAGTGAGCATCTTTGATCTTCTCCGGGACTTTAGGGATGCAGGTGTAATTTTGAATATATCCTATCGTGCAGTTCAGCTTGTTGACATCAATACCACAGATATCGAAGAAATGAGGTCTAAAGCGGCCCAACGAGAATTTGCCAATATCTGTCAACAGAACGCAAGTTGACAAGATGAAAACGGCCCAGATGATGTACTTATAACACGCTGCAACGTAACCAGGCACTTTGCATGAGCGACAACAAACTTGTCCGGGCACTCTGTTCTCTATGTCACTAGTCAGGACCACTACCAATTCACAACCTAGCACGACAACAGCGAGGATGACAATGACAAGAACGATCAACAGTGTTGTGGAGACAGTGTCTTTCTTGTAGGGGTACATTATACTTTGATCATTGCAGAAGAAACCTCGCTGAAAGGGTGTGACAGCAGTCTCTAGAACCAGAGTTGGTATACATAAACAGATAACAACCACCACATCTACGATGACGATAACCAATTTTGGCACTTTCATCTGAAAATAGAAAATGTTCATCAGTCATTTTCCAAAAGAAACGTTTATTGTTGACGATGCAACAAAATGACACTCAATTTGATCAAACCACAGAGACGAAAAGTGAACGAAGTTAACGTCTTTGATACAGCAGCTGCATAGACCCCTTTAAAAAGTCATATTGTTTTTTTTAAATGATGTATATCGATGTCTTCGTGGCCGTTAATTGTTTCATTCCAGCATTTCGCATCATTTACTCACAATTGAACAACATGTTCAATGTGTCGATAACTGATAGACTAATAGGAGTTTCTGCTGCAATTTTTTGCTGAAAAGTTCATCCATTCCGGGTGTTTCTGATGTGACGTCAGAAAATTTTGACAAAGAAATTCACCAACCTCGCAAGAAAATTAATTGACAAGCTACTACTTACAATTTTACAAGTAACAATCTGATACAGGAAAAAAATTCAGAAATCAAAAAGCGTATGATTTAACGATTGGAAAAGCGGTGTAAGTGGTTCGTAGTTTCTTAGGGTACGGATGTATAGTTTCAAATTTGTGGCTTCGAACAAATTCTGAAGTCAAAACTTTGAGAGACTCAACTTCAAATTCCCTAGTGATTCAACGTGATGAGTGTGTCTTGAACTGCCTTGCGACAACAGTTAAGCGACACAGCGTCTGCCCAGTTATCAATGTGGCTGCCACCGATTTAATTTTCAAGGTCGTTTCATTCATTCGATATGCCATGAGCAATTTTGTACATGTATTTCCTCAACACACAATGTACTTCATTATCACACAATTAACTTCATATAGGTATTTTACTTCTTGACCTATAATATGTACAGTATAAGTACAAACAGTATGCATATTTGTTAGATCAATTGCGAAAATTACTTCCAACGGAAACTCGTCTCCATTCCATTGCCTAAGTATCACTATATTTTATAAACGTGTCATATGCATCACAATGATCTTTGCTCATTATAGAGTTTGATCAGGATGATATAACGCGCTAAAATAATTGCGTAACAATTAAAGTGAGTGATACAATTAAAATGATAATAAACACTTTATGTATTTTACGTCACAACATTAATCGGTAATCAGCTAATTACTTTCTACTAAATGTATTCATAACACAACAAATTGCAAGTGAGTATCTTTAAGTAGTGAAATGAGAAAAATTCATGATTATAATCGATATCTCATGCTGTAAGTCAAATTACATGCATATACGAAAAGGTGTTCGTATTCACGAGTATTCATGACGTTTGAATAAAAGATAACTTCATAAATAAATTGTGCTATCATAATAAACAGTGATTCGTAATTGGTTTCAGCCCGTCGAGATAAAATAAAACGTGGGTTAACAGCGTTGACACCGGGCCGCGACACCCCATCCGCGCAGGCAGTGCATCGATGCAGGGTAGTATAAATGAAGGTCTAAAGTCAAGCCCATGATATACTAGGAAATTGTATCCGTGAAGCTGCGCAGGACAAGAGAAACATTTTTCTCTTCGGAGGACCTATCCGACGAACTGCGCGCAAGACTTTTCAGTGCATCACTTGTACAATGACTCGCACACTCGAGACAGAATTGGATGGTGCACACTCACACTGAGGGCTTCTTTTAACGTGCAGTGGCCATACCGAGTGTCAAACGCAGACTTATACCGACGGGTCAGATTACTACTATCAAGTGAGAAGCTACGCAAGGACCGCCTAACACTCGCAGGAAATCTCATTCGCGTAGGAGTCGCGTCCTCAGCCGGCCCAACAGCTTCTTCTGTGGCAGCCGACGCAACCACAAAGGCGGGGACAAGGTCATAGAAAGACTTTTCCTCAGCTTCTATATGAAGATTGTGTTGCGCCAAACCAATTGTTCGGTCACAAGCAAGTGCACCAGCTGGCGATAGGGCGCAGGATCTGACTCTTTTTGCATCGTTTGTATTTTTCATCTTTACTAATAAAGCGTCCAAATATATATATATATATATATATATCTATAAAGTGAAAAGTTGAAATCCAAAAATGGCAATATAGATACGAAAAAGAAAATCCCAATCTCGAAGATCAAAAACTAAAATGTCCACCAACCGGTTGCGTCCGTTTACGGACTTGTCAAGGTGGTAAATGAATTTCTATTACATAAATTTAATAGCACAGGAAATTTCAAAATCTAAACATGATTATGGACATAGCAATTATTACATAGACATGAAATATAATCGTTTATCATGGGGCATTGGTAATTTGGTCTGGTTTTTACAGATCTATGTCTCCAATTCTTTGAGTTACTACGCCAATCATTGGGTCTGCAGTAACGAAAGTAATCATAATTGTCTGTATCCCTTTTTCTCCAATCTGTTCTCATTGAGTTATTTGTATTTTGTTTATATCTCTTATTCTCGTTCCTTTTATTTGTTTGTTTCCATTTACTTGAGCTGTCGATTTGTATTAAATGTTGGTCCGAGTAGAAGAATGGTTCTTTATCTGCCCAAATCATTATACTGTTTGTTTCTTCCTTTTCAGTAATTTCTTTCCATAGAAATTTGTACTTTTGATTCTTGTTCATCGTAATGTTGATTTATAAATTCTATCATTTCTTTATCAATTTTCTTTACTATTTGTTCTTTCACATTAGCGGTTAATTTCAGTCTTTTAATTTCATGTTCGCATTTAGTAATACAAAAATCTTTTCTTAAGATATTTTCACCCTCGGTATGCTGTTTGACAGGCTCTTTGAACAGTTTCCTTGGTATCTTCGGAGTTTCTTCTTTTAGAGCTTTTTGGTAAATATTTGCAAGAGAAATGTTCCTATGCACCTCACAGAAGGCGAATTTGCGTTGTTGCAATCTTTTACTCCAATCTAGAGTAGGTACACTTGCCTTCTTGATTTCTTTTGATAGGCTCCTTACTTCTCCATTCATTCCGTTAATTTCTTTTTTCAAATCTGTAATACCTAGTGATTCCTTCGATTTTTTACATTCAATTTTGATCTCAGTTATGTCATCACGAAGAACTGTTAATATAAATGAACAAAGGTCACCAAATCTTGTTGTTAAAGAATCTAATTTGCTATTAAATATATCAATTTTCTTTTCCAAGCGTTGACCTAATCCTTGTGCTCCATTATTAGTAGATGATCGACTAAATCGGGGATCCATTTTTGTTAAAATATAAAGTGAAAAGTTGAAATCCAAAAATGGCAATATAGATACGAAAAAGAAAATCCCAATCTCGAAGATCAAAAACTAAAATGTCCACCAACCGGTTGCGTTCGTTTACGGACTTGTCAAGGTGGTAAATGAATTTCTATTACATAAATTTAATAGCACAGGAAATTTCAAAATCTAAACATGATTATGGACATAGCAATTATTACATAGACATGAAATATAATCGTTTATCATGGGGCATTGGTAATTTGGTCTGGTTTTTACAGATCTATGTCATGTCTATGTAATAATTCATGTCTATGTATGTCATGTGTATGTATTCATGTCATGTAACCCAAAAAGCACTCAAGGAAAAAAGTCAAAGTACCAAAAACCAAAAATTCCCGACCGGTTTCGACCTGATCTACGCAGGCTAGTCATGGGAATGAAATAATTTATTCAAACTCAAATATACATAACAGGAAATAAAACATAGAAATTATTCTATATTTAACTGAGGCTTTAACAAAGAAATGAAATCTGCCTCTTTCTTTTCGCGTTCTATGCGGCTGGCGTTGGCATTAAAAAGATAGATGGGAGCCGCTTCAAACTTCGAAGTGAGATTCCTAGCACACCTAGCTATGTGTTTGCTCATATTTAGAATGGTATACTCTTCATGATCAATCTGCTGCCTATGGATAGTCAGACGATTACGAAAGATATCTCCCGTTTGACCCAAATAGAAATCTCCACAAACATTGCACCGTATTACATAAATCACATTTCTTGATGTGCAAGTGAGATTTCTATTTATAGTAAAAAGCCGGGTTCTACCACCACTACTAACCTTAAACTTAATTGTTCTTCCCAAAATCAAAGTGGGACAGCATTTACACCTCGGTTCCCCGCATGGAGAAATACCTTCAATTGTCTTTCTATTATTGCTATTAAGGATTCTAAGCAGAGATGGTGGTTGTTTGTAAGACCTGAAAAACGCATTTCCTGGAACGGATCAACTAAGCACAAACTTTGAGCAACAGGTTTTATCACCTCTGTATATACATTAGGGTTGTTGCGATTAAAAGTACAAATAAACGGCACAGCATTTTTAACTTCCTTCTTGTTGACCACTGTAGACCTACTCTCCTCAGAACTATTACGAGCCCTGGCGAACGAGTTATCGATTAAGCTTGGAGGATATTTCAATTTTAAGAGAATTGACTTTAATTGATTTAGTTGTAGCATCTTATTATCATCATTAGATACAAGGCTATGAATACGTTTAGCCAAACAATACGGTATGTTTTTCAAAATATGCCTAGGATGCCCTGAATCAAAAGGTACGTAGCTCTGACTATCAGTTATTTTTCTATGTATATCTGTTTCCAATGTATTAGAGTTCTTGTTTACATATAGACGGACATCAAGGAAATTAATTTCATCATAACTATACTCTATCGTAAATTGAATGCTACTGTCAAGGCTGTTAAGAATATTATGAAAGCAGTCTAAACTACCAAAGCTCCTATCCCAGCATATGAAACAATCATCAATGTATCTTATCCATCTTTTCTTAATATTTTCTACCGTCATGGCATCGTAAAAATCAAGTAACCGCTTATATAGTTTTTCTTCAAGATAACCCATAACAAGAATCGCAGAAGATGGCGCAACTTTCGCACCCATCGCTGTGCCAGATATTTGTAGATATGTCTCATTTTCGAAAGTGAAATAATTATTTTGCAGAACAAGACTCAGTGAATCTAATACAAAATCTTTGTCAAATCTGCTAGGCCATCAGCCGTATCAAAGAAAAGGTTGAAAGGAATATTGAGTGCGGGGCTTCAACTGTAAATGATTCTCAAGCTGAGAATGAGCGGGCGCAAGTGAGAAGAGTAGTGTGGTCTGTTCCTTTCATTAGCCAAGCTCAAAATGATTTGAAAAACAAAATTCGCTCTCTGAATGAGTTGCTTCCTCCGAATTTAGAAGTTAGGCCAGTTTACAAAGTCTGTAAACTGTTAAATCAATTTCCGAATAAAGATAAAATTCCGAGTGATCTAAAATCATCTATCGTATATCAATACGCTTGTGACCGTTGCGAAATGCGGTACGTCGGCGCCACAAAACGCCACCTCGACACTCGGATGAAGGAACACATGAAGGGTTATCCTTCACCTACTGAAATCTCTACTCACCCTCATCGTCCTAAAAAAGAAAATTTTTCCATTATTGGTAAATGCAAGCAACCATTTATCCTGGAGTCGATATTCATAAAAAGTAATGAAAATCTTGCTAATGAAAGGAACGGATCATACACTCTTTCTTTAAATCTGTAACTTATTTTACGAATTATACACACTATCTTCTAAATTATTTGAGTAGGTTGTAACTTCGTGTTTTTATTTTATTTTATCTGTCTGACTTAAGATTTCTATGCTATTACGTGCCTTCCAGAATGAACAGTTTTCAATGTGACTACGTATTTAAGAAAGATTTGTCTGTAATTGTAACTTTCCGCTGAAGATGATCTTGAAAGAAGATTGAAACATGTCCGGTCAAAGCATTTGTTCTTTCTTTTAAATATGAGAAGTCTGGGCACACTTTGCGTGAATATATATATATATATATATATATATATATATATATATATATATATATATATATATATATGGCATTGGTTTTATATAATAATATAATTATTTATATAATTATAATATAATATAGTTTTACTGCACTTAAAATTAAATTTTTCTTTAGAAACATTTTTTCATTTCACTTTCACGTGATAAAAATGAGTACATATTTTCAAATAATTGTTCAAAAAATAAAACATTAAATCAAAAATTACTGTGCGCATATAAATGCCAAAAACAGTTTAGTGAATTATGCAGCTTAAGCGGCCAGACCGGCGTAATAATTGCTGTTTCTAGATTAGCATTGATCTCTTTTCCTATAGCGCTACAACAGCGCGTCTTTCATGGGCCATGCTTCACTGCAGCTTGTCATGCACCTTCTCATCCACAAGGGAGTCGCCATCGATTTCAGAAATGGCGACAACTTATGAAACTTTCGCCAACCAGATTGTGCACGTGCAGATAATCAGCCCTGAACCACCACCGGATTCCATCGAGTCAACAAGGTAGCAAAAATTTGTAGCAAAATCAAAAATTTCCAACAAAGTAGCAAATTCAGTGCAAAACGCGTCACTGAAATTGAGCTGAGCTGTTCTTCATTTGTGGAACGACTGTCCACATGAAGAGTGGCATAATTAGCTTACAAGTATGTTAAGGTCCCTCTGACTCCGCTGTATTTCCTGTGCGTCCTCAAGTGGCAAACCATACATCGGACAGAATTGGAGTCGACAAGTACTGCAAAGAGACTCAGGCTCAGTTGATGGACAGGCAGATCCTTGAGTGAGCAGCATGAGTTTCATTTTCTTTTGATCTTAACTAACTCCTGTCTAACTCTCTCAATTGATTGGTAGTCTACACTGATTACTCCATCCTCCAGGCAACTTATGACAACTGTGAGAATTTTGCAGATACCAATCTCCGATTTTCATTTTCAGACTGTTGTAGGTAATGGAACATTGCTAAGTAAAAGACGGTGTTCCAGACACAAATTGTAATTACGGAATCAATCACTTTCAGTACATCTTTGTCCTTTATTGTAAGTTCTGTGGAACCCAATTCTGTGCATTAAGTACATTATACATTTAAAAACTAGGAAAAAATCTTAATCGCGGAAGGGCTTGGTTATATTTGATGTTCAGGAAAATTTCTTCTAGCGTAGTGACACCAACTAACGTGTTTATGATTCCCTTAGACATGTTCTTGACTGCTACAAAACTTGAAAAACTACAATGTCAGTAATAAACTGGAAAATGGTAGCCTTTATTACCTCAGGAGACCTAAGGCTATTGCATCGCCAAATGCAATTTACATGGTGTATACGGACTTCGGGATTTCAAGTTCATCGGGTTTTCCCCAGTTTTCTAACTATGCATGTGATAGAAAGCTAAAACAAATATTGCAATTTGAGAAACATTTAATCAGTTTTCACCAAGTCTTTTTCAAGGATATAAATGCATTAAATGATATAAGGATGCACTTACATCCATACAACATCAGACATTGACTGTTCAGCAAATTCAAACCAACCACAGAAATACATGCCGACAAAGATTCAGAACACAGAAAATGATCAGAAACTTTTATTTACATCTGAGATGAGAAAGCCGATCACAAATATCTATTCCATTCAAAGCAGGGAACGGTCTAAGATGAGTTCTTCTCGATGAAATATACACCTTCCGATCGAAGAAGTTACCATGTCCTCATCAAAGGGAGGCTCCCTCGCCTGAAGAGAAGACGGGTTGAGATAATTTGAGAAGCATGCAACATTGAGAGCATTTGAGAAACAGAACTTGCTCTGACAGCGAAAATCATAGTTCATCATCCACGCTAAAATGTGAATCTAAATCAGGACTTTAAGGTCATCTTAGGCGGCGCTGATTTTTGTTGTGTCGCCAAAATATTTTATGATAAGAGGTTTAGAAGGAGTTATGAGGTTTTTAAAGATTTTAACTCGAACCACAAAGCATTCAAATGCATTCGCGAAGCGATAAGTGAATCAAGCTATTACGATGTCAAAGCGAAATACTCAACGCTCGATGGCTTTGGAGGAAAACGAACGGAACAGTGAACAGCAACTCCTATTCCACATCCGACTAACTCGAATTCCGACACTTCTCAAATCTAGTCAACTGCGTCTTCGATTCCACATCCAACGAACTCGAGCTCCGAGTGCCGCTTAAAGATTTTGAGACCACCGCCTAAAGAGCAACCTTAAAAGCCCCTGATCTGAATCGAATTATACATTAATTCTTGTAATTATTGCAATATGGCACCGGAGGCTTGGACGGTGCTGACATGGTCACTACATGGTTGCATAAATGCATGAAGAGGCCTTCAATTTCAAAATCTTTGTTTGCAGATGGGTGGAAAATGGTCACAAGACTTGACAATTTAAGCGTCAAGGTAATTGGCAGCCGTTGACAATAAGTCGTTTCAAAAGAGCCAAAACCGACTTTTAACTATAGGAAATGCCAAGCTACACACTCCTGCCAAACCTTGACAATGCAAGGCGGCTCGCGAAAGCTCGGACTTGTAAATATTTTTTTTAACAAATAGACTACATACTTTTAGCAGCTAATATTTTCTTGGGGAGACAACACAAGCGGAAGTGAGATTCACTATGAAACTAAATAACCTCCTGTCAGCTGCCATCAACTATAGGAAACATGCGGGTTGAAATCAGAAATTAGTTCCGCTGACGTAATCATAACAATGAACGCCCCACTTCGAAGAATAATCTACCGAGGAAAGTTTTTTCTCAAAAGTGTCAATAAACACCTTGTGTCAATAGTGTCAATAAACACCATCGTAATCGTGTTCCTTTGCCGCCTTCTATGTCTAGTGATGAAGAGATGAATTTGAATCTTTTCAAATATGAAGCACTCGATGTCATCACTAAGGAGATTAAATTCACTAAAAGAAACCAAAATTATAAAAATATCAATAAGTTTCTTCACGACACGAAGCGTTTTTTAAATCAAAATAATCTAGTTGATGTAGCATCTGATAAAACAAATCGTTTTGTTGTCACTGATAAGGCCAATTACGAAGAAAGTACCCGTAACTTACTGCTTGATAAAAATAATTACCGTCTTGTTGATAACAGCAAATGTAAACACATCGAAACTCAAGCGAATAAAATTATTGATAGTTTTTGTAAAAATAATTTCACACGTAATCAAGTTGAAAGGCTAAAATCTTGCGGCACTCGACCCGCTATTTTCAAAACTCTTATTAAAGATCACAAAGAGCCTGGCAACAATGGCTACCCTTTGAGGCCTATCGCTTCAACCATCAATGACCCTATCCAAAAAGTTGACTGACTAGTTACCCAAGTCTTAAATCAGCTAGCTAGATTGGTTCCATCATACCTTCCCAATACTGAATCTCTCATGAGTGCTTTAGATAATTGCAATTTCGATGATTTACTAAATAAAAAATTCATCTCGCTTGATGTCAAAAACCTATACCCCAGCATCCCTATCGATTTTGGAATCAACTGTGTTCAAAAGTTTGCTGAACAAAATTGGGACAAAATTGACAATTTAGGCTTGACCATAGACAATTTGTTGAAAGGGGTTTCTTTCATTGCTTACAACTAAGAAATAGAATTCGATAATCAAACCTACTTACAGACCCGTGGTTGAGCTATGGGTTCTCATTATGGCCCACCATTTGCCATTATTTCCATTCACTTTATTGAAACTGAGGCCTTAACTAGACTGGAAAAGATCAATATCCGACCCACGATTTTTCTGCGCTATATCGATGACATTTGCATGGGTCCTTTTGAACATGATGATGACATTTTTCATAGTATTTTAACTACCTTCAATTCCGTGAACGACGGCATACAGTTTACCATAGAAATTCCTGACAACGAGAGTCCCTTGAATTTTTTGGATATCTCAATAAAAATCGTCGATGAACAGATTTCATACGAATGGTATTCTAAGCCTAATTATTCTGAGATAACTTTGCAAAGAGACAGCTGGCTTCCTCAGCATGTTAAGGATAATTACATCCGCAGTATGAATAATCGCATCGAAAGTAGATGCTCATCATCTACCATCAAAAATAAGGCTAAGGAAAAATTTCATAATAGATTACGCAAAAACAATTATAAAACTCGCGATTTTGATAAAAGTAAAAGCGTAACTCGTGAAAGCAATGGTGAGAATAATGTTAGGCTTTCTCTCAGTTTTATTAATGGTAGTTGTAATAGAAAAATCAATAATCTAATAAGAAAATACAAACTGCCTGTAACCTTGATAAGCAAACCTAATAAAACCACTAGCCAATACTTTTTTAAAAAATCTTCTATAAAACATGTAAACTGTAATCTCTGTAATCTTCTCGACAACCCTTATCCCTGCGATGTGCGCTTTGTGGTTTACGAACTTGTTTGTAAACATTGTAGCAAAAGTTATATTGGACAAACTAATAGGCCCTTCAAAATTCGTTTCGAAGAGCATGAACGTAGCTTGCGCTTGCAGAACAATACTAGTGCCCTCTCCGAACATTCGATAAATGACCACGACAGTAACCTTGACATTTTCGATTTCACAATCAATATCATCGCCAAGCATAGTTCGCCTCTTGAAAATCGTCTGGCTGAAGCTCGCTACATCAGAAATAGGAGACCACAGTTGAATCGCAAAGACGAGCTGGTTGGCTGAGAGATACTCTGTCCACGGTATTATCACCCTGATATATATAAACCACGCACTCTAACTGCTTTTACCTTCTTTTCAGTGCATTGAGGCAGCGACTGCGTCGCGAAACGTTTGCCGTGTAAATATTTTTAGCAACTCATTTTTATTAAAGCCATTACTAAAGGGAGTGCCGTATTTTTGCTTTCGCATCCTCATAATAAACACTTTGTTCTCCCCTCACAATATTGCAGTTGTCCGTCAAGAATGCAAGAAAAAAATCATCGACAGCAGATTGTGCTTTTTCAATTTCACAATTCATTGATCTATGTAAGTGAAATGCCTATTGTAGACTTTCCTTTATACAAATATTATGCAACAGCTGCAAAAACGCAAACCCATAACAAACAAATTTGCAAGTTATTGAATGTGAGCGATCTGTTTTCCCATATAAAAGAGTTTCATCCGTTTGAAAGTACTAAAGAAATGACCTGATGTTGAAATATCAGAAAATATTGAATACATCATGCCATGACATCAAATCCAAATTATCAACAAAATTCTTCTCCAAATTCACGTAGTTGACCAAACAACGGGAGATCATATTAATACTGAGAAAAGTAAGAAGGCAACTCCCCTTTGTGTTACAGGCGAATTTCTATTTAAGTTAGTTTCTAAATCACGACAAGTGCTTCGGTGTACCGCGTCTCAAAGGTCGATAGAACTAGGTGAACTTAAAAAAGAAATCGGTTGTTCACATAGCTCTATTCACCTTTCAAAGCGCGGGACACCGAAGTACGCTTGTACTCGTCGTGATTTAGAAACTAACTTTAATAGAAATTCACCTGTAGAACAAAGGGGAGTTACCTTTTACTTTTCTCATTATCCAAATTCAGTCTGAAACTCTCCCTCAGTATATCTATTTCCTCATCATTCCCAATATTCATTAATTCCGGGAATTTTTTATAATTGTCGTCAAAGCGGTAAACCTCAGCTGTGGTAGTTTTAGTCAGGAATTCCTTCTTACGGACTTTCAGTGACACCTTGAGACCACGCGAACACAAGTCAGGGAAAGTGTGATGAAAAGACAAACTCATCCACCTCGGGACGTGCATAAACTAAATCAATTGCTAGAGCGTCATATTACGTCATCTCAGCACATTCTTCGATGCTATACAAGAATGTCTCACGAAGTCAAGACAGTTGGTTTTGATGGCAGTTTAATATAAAGATTCCACATTCGTGATTTGAGTGATTTATCAGATCTGCGAATCGAAAGGTGACACATGGTGGTGTGAGGATAATCCATAATTAATTACAAGTTTTACGAAAAACATCTGATTGACTTTATCCTTGAAATATGTCTCAGAGCATTCCGAAAAAAATTTCTATCTATAATCTCACCATAAAAATAGTAAGAAAGCTTATGGAATCAGATGAGTGGCAAAAATCGAGATTCTTGGTAAAATTATAAACAGGAATTCTCGATTGGCTAAGTTGTAGAAAATTAGCCTAGTTGATAAAAATATTTCGAATAGGTGGGCATGCGTACTTGCATCATGAAACAGTAAAGATCGAATTTGGCCCGGCACGAGTTCATCATTTATTTAATTATTCAATTTAATTTCATGTTCACATGTGAGGCCATTGAATGATTCATCATGTTTCAAAATTGAAATTGACAGGTCCTTTCTTAAAACCAAAATGCATTAAAAATGAAAATTTACAAGGGATGTGATGCGAAAAACATGTAAAAGCAATTATGTTTCTTGTGATGTACTTTCAATTTTCCCTTTCACAAATACAGACACACAAAACAGCAATAGTTTCGGTCGTCTGAACTTTTATAAAGGGCTACACCATATGCAGAAGTTCATGGATACATGAAGGGCTTTTAAACATGAAATGGAAAAAATAGAATTATGAAAATAAATGGAATAATGGTCAATTATCTCTACATCTCTCTTAGCAACATTGCAGAAAATCCACATTAAGTTTTTGAGCTTAGATTGAAGGCAGCTGAGAAAAGTCACTTTTCGAATCGCCATGTCTTTGCTCATGTTTAGAGTAGCGCACACAGAAAGTGCAAAGGACGCAAATTACGGATTATATTACATTTCTCTCAATGTCGCAAGATGTGCCGATTGTTTCTCTACGACATGCCGAATTTACGAAGCCAAGCTGTCTACGCTCAAAAGTAGGGACCTGCGAATCGGAAAATATTTAGTCGAATCGAATCGGGTCGTGATTCGCGAATCGAATCATAAATAACATAGATGGGACTACTTGAACATATTTCTGTGCACGATTTACTTAGCCAGCTATACCGATGGCCTTTCAGAAAATGAGCCTATCAAGTAAGACCTAGTAAGCATGCAATTTGCATGGCTATTGAAAGATGCAGTGACACCTTGGCACTCAGAAAGAAATAAGCAGTCAAATTAATGTTTCTCTATTTTTATGAGAAAATCGAAATCTGCTACGCTTCGTAACTAAAGCCTTTTTGGAATGAATTTGACAACATGTCTTGGAATGAACATTGGCCTTGATTTGCCGATTTCCCGTAGGTAACTTCATGATAGGGACTAGGTTTATGAGCTCAGGTTTATAGAAAAAAATATTTGAATCTCACGAGGAACTGGAAATGTAACCTCCATCATCCACGCCTGTACTTAAATCCTGATGCCCGGAAGGCACCAATTTTCATGAACAAGCAATCAGTAGATTCAATAATATTTATTGCAATTTCTAGATCAGAAAACAACAGCGGAATATTGGCAACAATCTGCTGATGCCTTCAACTTCTCATGCCACCTCTGTCCGTAATGACTATCTAAGTTATTCAGGACGAATTCAAAATAAATTGATAAATAGGCTTTGTAGACTTCTTTGTAAATTATCACTCAGGCTCATACAAGCAAAAGATTACAGAGGATTTTGAGCACTTTGATGTATAACTAATTATCGTAGTCTTGGACCTGCCAGCTTGCAAATGTAAAGTCAGTGAAATAAGGAAATCCAGGAGTATAGCCGTAGCCCATGGGGCAATCTATAAATGAGAGACCATAAACCGACAATAAACCATATTTTGTACATTAACTCATTTCAACTTTGTGCAGATGTCTGATTAATTTCGTTTATGTAATGTAGATGACTCAGGATAAGAGGAACATTTCGTGTCTATCAACCATAGACCACCAAATATCAACAGGAAAGAGCATCTGGCCAGCGCACCAAATTAGTCAATCACTAAAAATGAACAAATTTCACTGATTTTAAAAGATGATCGAAATATGGTGCGACGCCTAGAATTTTCCTGGTTGAAATTTGGCCTTATACAGTCCAGATAAAATGCCCCCTTGCCCTGAAGCTTCTATAAGCCTACCTCAAAGATTGCATGTAATCGGTTGCTTCAAAAGTTACAGGTGTTAAGTGCAAAAAACTCATCAAGTTAAGTCATTTGAAGGACCTCAGTAAAAGAAGTCTGAGAAGCACTGTCAAAAGATCGGAGCGTGTACTGATCTTTTCTTATTTATTAGATATCCTGTCTGACTTTTGCTTCTTTACGTCACGGCCTACTTTTAGATAAAATTCGTGTTTCAGGACATATAGTGTGTGTAATTCACTGTTTTATAGCAAGCGACCGGTTGGGCCTATAAGAGTCCTGACGAAAGACAGTCTGAAAAGCATATGTCTTATGGCCTGCAAGATACAAGCTCACGGACCTGCAAATGAGCCATTTACAATTCTGCTAAAACTCGGTTAGTTAATTGTGAAGCATATCAGACTCGGGCAGAAAAATCAACCGAGTCCGAAGACCTGATTTGAGCAACATGCAGCACAAAGAATAGTTATAAATTCAATAGAATTTTATTATTAGTTCAGCAACCGACACTTTTAGCCATTATCAGTGAGAATCCAGTGTCTCAAACATATTGCAATGTCCCTTTCAAGCATTAGCGAGTGGGAGGAGGTCGTAAATCAAAGGAAAACAGTTGAAATAATTTTCAGTCAGTCGACTCGAGCCGATTCGCGAATCGAATCGATCTTCGAAGGTACGAGTACCTACTCAAAAGCATTGAGACGCAGCAGCTGCACTTCGTGAGAAGTCAAATACAATACACAAATAGCAAACTCTTGAACCATTTTTACTAACTGACTGATTCTACATAGATTATCAAACTATTGAAGGTAGCGCATCAAAGACATCCCATTGATGCCATCGATGTCTTGAGAGGATATAAGATAACCAGGAGGGCTGACTCTGACAAAAGGTCAACTTCAGGATTTCTCTGTCTTAATTTTGAGATAACTTCTGACGTAGCTGACGTTCCACATCAAATTTTCACACAAAGTAAGGTCCATTTGAAAGCTGCCTCCAGCTTGAATAATCATAGTAAAAATGATGAACAAGGACCGCATGAAAGAAAATGATAAAAGTTCATCTTGTTGCAATTATAAATAGATAAAAATGTTTAATCTACACCAAGATAACAAAGATAGCTGACAATTCGGACTGTGCGTGCACGCTTCTGATTATCTTATACCCAGAGATAATATGGTAGTTCTACCAGGGGTGCGGAGGAGTCGGAGTCCCGCAGTCCTATCATTTTTGGGGGACGTCGGAGTCCTATCAAATGATAGGACTCCGTACTCCGGCCTATAACTAGACCCGAAGTAAAATACAAACAAATTTTCTATTCTCGTGCATAACTATCACTGTCAACTTTCTCCGTCAAACAAAAGTGCAAGGACAGCAGTACATGCAAAGCTTGTATTAGTTGAGGGAATGAACCGTGATAGTGAAAAGGATTGTCCTTTCACTCGGTAATTTAGTATAGAACAAGCCTTCCTAGCCTCGATCACACCTACGCACCAAAGGTCACATCAGAGACAAAAATGAAATATGTATTAGTTTGTTTGAGAACATCACCTCTTACCCTCACGTTAATCGTGTGTGATGGCTCCTCCAAAGCGCATATTGAAATCGAAAGTGTAGTCATATTTTTGAAGAAAGGTGTATTTTCCTGTCTGGTAGAGACTGGAGAAAAACCGTGTGAAGCACACATCACCAAGATGGGAGGAGTCGAGTCGCATGCATCCAACTTATAAAGCGACATTTGATGGACTCATCGAAAATGATTGATAATTGATAATTGATACAGGAATGATCACTAAGCATAAGTTCAGGTAAGTCTATGATGAACTATGCTGTAGGTTACCAGTTTTTCAGAAAACTAGACTATATATGCTTGCAACCCGGAGTCGGAGTCCTATCAAAATGATAGGACTCTGCATCCCTTAGTTCTACTATACTGTCTCTGGTTATACCACACAGGATGACAGATTCGTTCCCCTGTCACACTGCCACTGAACACCTTTCTGGAGTTTTCCCGCATTCAAGCTTCACCAAAATACCGTTCGACTTGGTCATGGATTTGGCCGTGGATAGGACACTTCGTAGCTGAGTTGGCCGTCATATAATTGGAGGCAGGCGTGGGCGGAGCGGATGTCGGGTTCCGGTCCTGAAATATTTATCATCCGGCATTTGTCTGCTTTTCTTTGATATACTGCACTACGTGATCGGCTGAATTCTCTGCACCAATGCATATGACGGCTCATCTGAATTGTCCTTAAGCAAGAATTGTCATAGCAACAACATAACATCTGAAAGTAAAGGAGAAGGCTCATGAATTAAAACAGCAAACAACTACGACAATTTATGGTGTATCTCTTAACGCGTGCAATCCATTGACTCTACTCTCATCGTAGAAAAACATCTAAAATCTACACCGGGGCCCATCCATGGTCCTAATTCTCTTCAATTATTATCACTTCACCTGGCCAGCGATTTGCTACTCCTGAAACACATGACACAAGTTATCTAATCCAGGGATCGCCAACCTAAATAATAACGGCACATCAAAGAGCGCACTTAGAAATATTCGGACTATTTTCAAGTTCTGAATTTCTAGGAATATTGTATCTGAAGAATCCGATACTCATGAACCTTAAAATTCAAAATAGAATAACCAAACCACTGAGGCAAATAAAAAAAAAATAGTCAAGCATGTTGTTAATGCCCAAATTGCGACCATAGAGTGGCCGGTCAGTAATACTTGATAGTGAGCGCCAACAATGGCTTACGTATTCAGTTCGACAACCCATCTGTATGTTAGGCGACATGGACATTGTTTTTGGAGCATATTGGAGTTTGTGTAAGAGAATGATGTTTCTGTATTTCTAATATATGTGTGTATAGCTTCAGTTCATTGCTTTCATGAAGTTGAGGTGCAATTATGATAGAAATAGAAGACAAGTCACGCTTCCTCTCCAAGAGCTTGAGTGCGTTTATCACAGGGTTAGATTGACAGGAGGGCAGAAGTTTAAGACACGTCGATAATGGTGATATTAGTGTACACGTGACTGCTGCTCGCTACTTCAGAAATAACATTTACATTATTGTCTGCCTGATTGTGTTGGTGCGCTGATAAGAGTGTTGACTGCAGGAGACTTCGAAACCCGAAACAATTGAATAAGGTCAACGTGCTTAAACATTTGCATTACATTTCCATCAACGACTGGGGCAGTATTAAAGTGAAGTACTCGTCAGCGCCCAATAAGCTCTATTTCCCTGACAAACCAAATCGATAGTTATTCCAGTGTCGAAGAAAGAGAGATTTCCAAAGCTCATGCAGAAGGTTTCCGCACATGCCTGAATTTGAAAATCAATGAACATTCAAACATTTGAAGCCAACTCTCAGATATTCAAGATAATGAGAGAGTTTCTCATGTTGACTTATATGCGTGGTCGTTCACGTGCAAACAGAAATCTGGCAATGTGACCGTGAGTTGTTCATGGTCGCATACTGACTCGGATTCGCTCGAAGCTTTGGTAAATAGCAAATACCTTACAAAAGTCTCTTACTTTGTGTATGGGCTGCATCAACTCCGGATGCGAGCTACTTTAGTTATACTAAAAGTTCATTCAGATTTGATTAAATTGTGCATGTTTCGTATCATATTGCGCTAATTGACGTCATGGGCCTATCAGGGCAACGACAGACTTCAACAATCTAGCAGGAATCAGCATCTTTTCCATAGAAATCGTTGCATAATCCCTGTCTCTCATTTCGCCACAATGTGGATGCCAGCGGAGCCTACTCTCGACAGTAATCCTCATTAATTTCCATAGCAGAAACATAACATGAACAAACTTCCATTTACCTGCATCATCAATAAAATACAGATTCAAAATATTCATGCGAGGATTCATCCTCTACATTTCTTATGCATTGCGCAACAGACAATTCACTTTCAATGCAATGTACAAATGAACTCTCTCCAATTATTTTCGGTTACAATTGCAGATTTGTTCATAATTTTCGCATGATCGGAAGATATGGTAATTTCTGGACAACCGCGCTGTTCAAGCCTCCTGAATAAGCAAGTATGATGAGGTGGCAATATTTGGAACTACCGTGGAAACTACACAGAAAAATGGAATTCAGATAAAAGACTTCATGCAGTCATGGTTCCCACAAAACACATCATGTCGCTCATTCCCTCAGTGAAATCAGTGCGGACTTCTCTCAAGATATCCACTAAATCAGATCGGCTTCTCACGCGTGTATGATGGATGACATGAATACACTTTGTCTTCATTAACTGGTTCACGACATTGTGAGGATCAATCAATGGAAACATGAGAGAAAGGCCAGAGATAAAACAACAAGAATAAAGATAGTAAACACGAGAAATGTGAATTATGGGTTGTCAGACTCTGTTATTATCTAATAATTTAATATAACGATCACAATTAGAAGAATGTAAAACGATACAGGCATTTCTTGAGACGGAGCAACAAGTCTCAGACGATGTAGGCAGTTCTTGATACAGAATAACATATCTCAGACGATGCAGGCAGTTCATGAGATAGAATAACATATCTCAGACGATCCAGGCAGTTCTTGAGACGGAGCAACAAGTCTCAGACGATGCAGGCAGTTCATGAGACAGAATAGGATATATCTCAGACGATGAAGGCAGTTCATGAGATAGAATAACATATCTCAGACGATGCAGGCAGCTCATGAGATAGAATAACATATCTCAGACGATGCAGGCAGTTCATGAGACAGAATAACATATCTCAGACGATGTAGGCAGTTCATGAGATAGAATAACATATCTCAGACGATGCAGGGAGCTCTTGATACAGAATGACATATCTCAGACGATGCAGGCAGTTCATGAGATAGAATAACATATCTCAGACGATCCAGGCATTTCTTGAGACAGAATAACACGTCTCAAACGATGTAGGCAGTTCTTGAGACAGAATGACATATCTCAGACGATGCAGGCAGTTCATGAGATAGAATAACATATCTCAGACGATCCAGGCATTTCTTGAGACAGAATAACACGTCTCAGACGATGTAGGCAGTTCTTGAGACAGAATTACATATCTCAGACGATGCAGGCAGTTCTTGAGACGGAGCAACAAAGTAGTATATAGTGTGACATCCGGCGCGACGCTTCGCTTCGCTTTGCTTCGCTTCGCTTGCGCCGGATGTCACACTTTTGCGGGTTTTTTCAACAAATCAAAATTTCAAAAATTTCAGAAATTTAGGTAGACTTCAAATTTCACGTGGCCGAAGGCCGAAGGGGCGAAAATTTAGGTAGGGACAAATTTTCAAAAAAATCAAAATTTCAAAAATTTAGCCGGTCTCAAAATATCACGTAATCTCAAATTTGAGAATTACAATTTTCACCCTTAAAATCATGACCGTTCCAGGACACCGAAAATCATAAAAGTTAAGAATCTCAAAATTTGAGAATAACAATTTTCTCGCTTAAATCATGACCGTTCCAGGACACCGAAAATCATAAAAGTTGAGAATTTCAAATTCATGAATTTTATCCATCTTTCAGGTTTTCAAAATATATCATGTGACTAAAAATATTTCTTTAAAAATGGAAGAAACAAAAGTGGATAAAAACCGCAAGAATATATCCTTCGTTATCTCAATTAAAAACAGGTGAAATGGTTCTCAATTATTATTAAGATTAGAGCAATATGATAAATTAAGAAGACGCAATTATTACTTAGACATTCTTCGTTATTGTATTTTCAACATTATTTAAAGTACTAATTGTGTGAACTAGAAGATTATTGTAACTCATAAACTCAAAATTATTCAATGAACCCGTACACTGGCTGATAATTGAAGAGAGAGAGAGAGAGAGATTGAAGAGCAGCTTTCCCCTAAAATTATGTTGAACAGCGCAATCATTTGTCATTTCAATTTACCCATCGGTAAACTTTTGACATTTCAACTTACGCGTGCGTAAAGTTTTGACATTTCAATTTACCCCTACGTAAATTATTTTCAGAATCTGTTTTCAAAATCCATTTGTAAAGTCTGTTTTCAAATTCAGTTTTAGAAAATCGATTTGCAAAATTCATTTAGCGTTTCCTGTTTCCACATGAATAGGTTAAAACACATACGGGCAGCAATAAAAAGCAATTCTTCTTGTGAGTTGAGAACACATGCGGGTGTGGTGATAATAAAAAAGCAATTTTTATTGTGAATTTAGAACGCATAAGGGCAACGCCGATATGCAAGATAGTTGTTATAGAAATTTTAAACAATCACTTAAACAATAAAACACATTAACGAATGAAGTTCTTCTCTCAAGGAGTATTAGATAGTTAGTTTATTTTAATTCATCTCATTCATTTCTATCATTCATGATGAGTAAACATTTGGGTGATCGTATTGAAACGACAAAAGGACAAATCGCAAAAAAAGTGTGCCTGATCAACGAATTTGTAAAGAAGAATCATTTCATAAATACTGTGGAACTACAAAAAAGTTTGGAAAACATTAGTGATATTGATTTTGATGATTTCTTGACGTCGTGTGAAATATCACAGCGAATTTTAAACGAAGTTAAAGGCGCTGCTGCATTAGAACGTAAGCGAAGAACTTTACAAAATCAATATATTGTGAAACGTGAAACGGCGAGAATGAAGCGTTCTTTTGATGAACAACTTGAGATGGATTATTATAATAAGACAATGAAAACAAGTCAAATAGTTTTAAATCTACAACCGGGGACATCATCAACTCAAGATGAAGAGACATCACAATTGCAAGCCATTCAAGACAAATGATTTTGTGGACAACTACATCTGAAAAGCAAGCAAGCAAGTAGTGATTCAAGAACCATCTAAAACTCAGTTTTTTCTAATTCATTTTGAGAAGTTCATGAAGAAAATGGAAATATGTAAAACAATATAGATTAGAATAATTATAATATAATCATTTCAAAATCGAATAAGTAGTAAGGTAAGTCATCATTATGAGGCAGTTTTTTAAATCTAGGGGGACCCTATAAGAAATTTTTTTATTATAAAATGAGCAACATAAATGAGTTTTTGAAATTATATGGAACACAGACAACAACGAATTTCGATTTAAATAAGATTGCTAATCAATTGGGAATAAAGAATTTTCACATATTGATGAGGGATGAATTACAATTGATCAAAAATAGGCCAACAGGAACCTTCAGTTCCCGGAACAAAGTTCAAACTGTAAATTTCATAACGAATCTTCACACTTCAGACCAAAAAGGCGTACATTGGTCAGCAGGCGTTAAAAATCATCAGCAGAACTATTATTTTGATTCATACGGTTTGCCCCCTACAAATGAAGTAAAAGAATTACTTGGAACGGGAACATACAATACGTTTCAAATTCAAACACCAGGCACTACCTATTGTGGACAATTATGTTTATACGTATTGTACAAATTACAAAAAGGAGTACCATTTCTAGATATAATGTTAGAGTTAAACAATCTATAACTCAAGCGAAGCTAAAGCTCTGTTTTCTGTAATTCATTTTGATAAAATCGGCCTCTGATATCTTCATCATCTAAATCTTTGATTTCGTAAGTAATCGGATAACTTTGATTTATTTTAGAAACTTCAAATATTTCTTTAGTCCAGTATCCGACGAAGCCTTTTTCAAATTTATTCTTATATTTAAATATTCTAACTCTATCTCCAATTTTAAATTTCGGCTTAAGTTTCTGCAAATTCGGATTACTCTCATTCAAATTATTATTTTCGTTCGAATAATTATTCTCGAATATTTTTTTTCTTATCAAATCAGGGTCGTCAGAAGCATTATTTGGAGTTTCTTCAATACCAGAATGAACTTTATTATTGTACTCTTCTACAATTCCTGGAAAAATATCTTCAACCATTTCTGATTTCTTTGCTCAGTAAATTTCTTGAATAATTTATTTTTTAACGTCCGATTGAATCGTTCTATCACTACGGCCTTCCCTGCATTTTCAGTTGAATAAACTGAGCCTTGGCGATGACTTTCGTCTGTTTCAAATAGTGGCTGAACATTTCTGTTATAAAATTCCGACCCTTTATCAACAAACAATTTTTTTGGCTTTCTCTTACTTTCTTCAAAGATTTCTTCAAACGCATATTTAACTGATAGACCACTTTTGTTTTTTAAAGGCTTTACCCAAGCGTATCGTGTATATAAATCTATAACGGTCAATGCGTATTTGTAGTCCCTTTCATTCGGCATATGAATAAGATCAGCACTCCAAATATCATCTTTATTAAATACTTTTACTTTCAATAAATATTTAGGCCTTCTATATTCCTTGTGGATTTCGGACGCGTAGGTTCGAACGTTGCTCTCAGACAGCTTTGCTGTCGTTTCATTTAAACCCTGACCGAATAATATTTTAGCTTGTAAAGCTTTCTTAACAAACATTCTTTCAATTTTTTCTCTAAATGTAGGATTTTGAATACTATCTAATTCTTGAATCATTTTCTTATCAGCTGCATGTCGAGAACTTAGATCATGATTTCGATAAGCTAAATCATGCCTGTAAGCTGCGGCATCTACTCTATTTATTGGTTCTTCACCTGGTTTCGGATTATTATTCTCATCTAGTCTTATATCTAATCGAGTTCCTGGACCGGTATATGAATGACCAGGAAGATGTTTTTCTTTCGAATATTTACTCCAAATAAAGCCAGGAAAGTTTTCTAATGTTTTTTGTATGTCACCTCCAATATGCTGACAATTTGAGTTTTTATTTTTGTGTAATAGATAATTCAATAAATCTAAATTAGAAATTTTTAATTTAATTAAATTTTCGGAATTTGTAGAATTCATTTTAAAAGATAAAATAAATGTTTTACCGAATCGGACCGAAGGTCCTCAGGCTTTAGCCGATAGAACTTTGTTCAGAGGCTTTAGCCGATCGGACCAAAGGTCCTGAAGTTATTACCTTATCATACTAGGACTTAGATATATTCCAGAACCATCTTTTGTTTCTTTAATTTCAATCAAATCATCAACATTGTGGAGAATATTTTTAAGAACTCGTTTTCCTTCATCAACTAATTTTAATTTACTAATAAAATTATCTACTATTCCTTCTCCCCTAGCAACTTTCTCTAACTCTCTATTATGACGTTTTTGTTCTTCTAATGCTGCTTTCTCTGATTTATTTTTATTTACTGCTTGGACAATACCAGCTGTCCCACCTGCAACACTTCCTGCTGCTGCTTTGCCTCCTATTATTAGAGGAATTAATGGGAGAATTCCACCATTCTTTTCTTCTTGTAATTGGATATTCTCTATCATTGGTTTACTTATGTAATACTTTTTTTTATTAATAGTAATAGTTTTAGGGGTATTATTGTCAACAATATTACGTAATTTTAATTCAACAGTTTTATTATTATTACTTTTCGCTTGCGACATTTTTAATAAAAAAATTTTAAGTTACGAAAATTTTAAGTTAAGAATTTTGATCTATTCTAGTTATGAATAAATTTTAAATTAGGAATTTTGATCTATTCTAGTCAAGAATAAATTTTAAGTTAGGAATTTTAAATCTATTCTAGTTACGAAAAATTTTTAAGTTAAGAATTTTTAATCTATTCTAGTTATGAAAAAATTTCAAGTTACAAAAAAATTTTATTACTAATTACTAAAAAAAATTTTAATCTAAGAATCTAATTAATTAATCGACGAAGTCTTGGGCTTCAGCCTATCGGACCAAAGGTCCTCAGGTTATTAACCGATCGGAGCGAAGCTCCTCGAGGCTTTAGCCTATCCTAGCCATATTTCCATTAAGAATTTCAATAGAATATTTTACATCTTCTAGCAATAAGCCATAAGCCATCAATGAAGTTGTGGAATCTTTCTTTTCAATATTAATTGTTACATCACAACCAGTCTTGATAATATCTTCAGATTGTGCACTTAAATCGAAACAGAAAACAGGATATAAATGTCTCCAATCTCCAGGAGTTAATTGTGGTTCAACTCCAAATTCTATACAAAGATTTCGATAAGAATCATATCCTTCCATAAATTGATTATTGGTATCATCGAATCTTAATGGATCAATTGGATATCGGGTTTGATTTAATGAAACTTGTAAACTTCGAATTGTATTAATATGAAAAAGATTGTTGTTCTTATCAAAACTTGGAGAATTATTTCTTTGTAAAGTTAGTAATAAATATCTTGGAGTATTCGCAGTTCTACTAAAATGCCAGTTAAATCTTTGTTCGGAAAAAGTTACTGAACTAGCAGTACGCTTTAGAAAATTTACTGGAATTGGTTTGTTAGTATTTAATCTTTTTGCAATAGCTGTTTCAATCTCTAAACTAGGAGTAATATGCTTAATCCACCATTCAAGTCCATCAATTTTTAAATATGCTTTTTTTCCAGTCTTACCAAAAAAGATTAATTCATTATTTGCTGTACGATGAATTATTAACTTAAATTTTAATTGATATGATATTTTATCATAATCTAAATATCCAAATAATGGAGACAATGACCAATTTACTGTCTGTTTACTTTTCTTGTTAAATTCACGTCTTTCTTTATATGCATCATTATTTGTTTTATTTAAATGTTTTGCAATATTTTCTACATCTTTCGCAATTCCTGCTGCATCTGTTCCAGCGTGAGTTAAATCATCAACAATTATACCATCATTAGTATCAGGAAACCAACCTTCGATTTCATACTTTTTATTATTTTCCTCAATTGTTACAAATCTAAGCATTGTATCAATTACACCTGGAGAATCCCTTATTGTTTCTATATTTTGAGTTGCAACATCTAAACGCATTTGTGTAAATAATCTTGGAAAAAAATTATTCTCTAATGCAATATTATCGGTTTCTGGTAATGGTGTTGTAAAATTAGCAGCACTATATAAAGAATATTCACAGTGTAAAAATGAATCAGGTAAATATATATAACTCTGCTGATTATCAACTTCAAAAATTAAATCACCTCCAGTATTTACTCTACTGGAAGATCCGGGATTCATAGCAATTCTTATATAGTCATTCTTTTTTTGATTATTACTGACGAACGGAGGATCGTCTAATCTAAATTTATTTTCGATAAGCGAAGACATTTTTATAAAAAATAATTTGACTTTTTGTTTTTCTCACACACAGAAAAAATTTTTACTAAAAAAATTACTAAAAAATTTTACTAAAACATAATTTTAGAATTTTGCTAGACCAGCTCCGCTACAGCTTTGCTGGTTAGACCGAAGGTTGCTATTAAGGCCATTACCTCTTATTTCTTCAATTGTTTTTTCATTATGTTTACTATCAGACGGAGCTCCGCTCCTCAAGGTTTCCCCAACAGCTACGTGTGTTAGCAATTTTGTTTTTTGTTTCCTCTGAAAGTTTTTTTAAATTTTTTAGTTCTTCGGAATCATTCCTAAGTTTACGAATAGCTTCTAGTTGTTTTAATTCGTTTTGAGACTTGACAGCATTTGATATTGCACTAGCTGTACTACCTATAGCAGCTGCTCCTTTTGCAGCAGATGTAATCAAATCTTTATTATTTTTAATTAAGTTAACGATACTTCCAATACCAGAGAAGATACCAGGTGCCTAGGAACTTTTGTGTTCCGATTGTTTCTACACTGTCATAATGGTAAACAGATTTCATAGATGGTTCATGAGCAATTTTTTGATTTGAAGCAAAATGTTTAAGATTGTGTTTATAAATTATAGGCATTTTTTAGGATTAAATTTGACTTTTGGGAAAAAATATTTACGTTAATGTTTGCGCTAAGATTTACGTTTATGATCAAGATTTACGTTTGTGAATGGACAACAACTTCGAGATAACTTTATTAATTGACTGTTGCACTTTATCTATTGCGTCAAGCAGCGTGTGATGTACTTTAATTTCTTTTCTATTAACTTGCATTTTCTGCTGATTAATCTTCAATGCCGTTTTAAGTGCATTTAACTTAATTTTAAGAACATCTAATTGTCTTTTAACAGAATCTAACTGTTCTTTATTTTCTTTAGAGTTTTCTTGTAAATTTTTCTTTAATTCATTTTCTAAATTGATTTTAAGATTTTTCATTTTATCAACTTTTTCATTAAGTGAGTTTACTTCATTTATTATTCTATTCATCTTTTTCATTTGTTGAGTAATTTTAGAACTTAATTCATCAACACTTTTTTGGAATGTAGTTTGTAACTGCTTTAAATTTTTTTTAATTCTTTCAGGTAGTTTTTCTATTTCATCTTCTAATTGTTCTTTTAACATTTTTATCTGATGTTTATTTTTAATGACTGCAGATTTTAAATTTATAGAAAGTAATATTAAAATTTTTGATTGTTCTGAAATCTTTTTAAAAAGTTTTGCTATATCTGCTTCTAGCTCTCTATCCTTTTTATCAAGTTTTAATAATTTTTCGTTTAATGATTTGTCATTAAGTTTTAGCAACTTTAATTCATTCATCAGTGGAACCAAAACATCGTTTATATATTTTTCTTTTAAATCATTGATTTGTGTATCAACATATTGTTTATTTGTTAACTCTGTATTTTGTTGCGGAAGAATAGAAAGATGCAATGGACCAGATAAAACGTCTCCAGTTTTCATGATATAATTTTCTATCTCTATTTCTAATTCACGATTATTCGGGATATATGCACCTCCACCAACATTTGGTAACATCATTTTTTAACAATAAAAAAATAAATTTTTTCTAATAAAAATAAAACTTTTTCTAATAAAAATAAAACTTTTTCTAATAAAAATAAAAAAAAAATTTTTTCTAATAAAATTAAAAAAATGGATAAAGCAAATTTAAAAAAATTATATTCGCCCGCATCATCCTGTTCTTCTTATTCGACGAGATCAACGGGATTTGAAAATAAATGTTTTGATAATAATAATAATACTATTACAAATCCATGCATAGATGTTAATATTTTATTTCAATTACAAGCCGAAATATTTAGAGAACAGAGTAAAGGTTTACCTTCTAGAGAAACTAATTATTGTTTATTTCCAGGTGATCCATTTATTAAATTTATGGAGATTGTAAGCAAATATAATGATGTTGCATATGTAGAATTAAATAAAGAAAATATGGTTATAATAGGTCATAATAATGTTTATGGATTCATTAGAGCAGTTTTGACGATTAGTAATACTGATTGGATAGAAACTAAAATTATTAATTATATTAATATTAAAGAATTAGTTAAAAAATTAAAATCCTTTTCAAAAGAAAAAATTAGATTATTTGTTGATGAACAAAACCAATATAACATTCACATAGAGAGTAAAAAACATAACGAAGAATTATTATGTCAAGTATATTATAGAGATACAATTTATAAACAAGAAACATTAGAAATGCCGCAAAGATATGATGATGATACATATATAGGATTGTATTCCAATTTAAATATTAATTTATTAAAATCTTACATAAATGGCTTAGCTCAACAAGAAAAAATTTATCTGTGGACAACACCTTAAACTATTAACAATGTCCATAATCATAATCATAATAAACGAACCGAAGGTTCTAGGGCTTTGCCCGATCTTAGAGAATCTTATAATAATAATGATGATGATAATATAGATGATGATAACATAGACGATGATTCTGAAACATCTGAAAATGGTGTAAATGGTAAGAAAGATTATAAAAATATTAGTAATTATGAAAATTTAAGTGAAGAAAAATTTATGTCTCATACTGATGTACATGATATTAATACTACATATAATCAAAATTTATCTAAATTTCATTTTCTTACAATTGAAAATAATAATGATGGTATAGTTGAAGATACTGTTAGACAACTATGTGTCGGGTCTACAAAATTTAAATTAGGATTTACATCTAATCAATTTAAAATTTTATCATCTTTAATAAAAACTAAAAGTGATTCAGATTATGGTGTTATTAAATTTTCCAAAAGAGATCAAAGACCAATATTTTTCTCTATTATATTATTATCAGATAAAAGATGTAATTTAGAGTTAGATATTCCAATAAGAGAATGGTATCCTATCAGGGAATGGCATTCTTTACCAAAAAGTGTAATTTATGATGTTGAAGAAACAATTTATGATGATGATGAAGAATCAATAGTTAGTAAAAATAATTTAAATTATCTTTTGATAAAACGTTATATGATAAAACTTAATATTATAGAACATTATATGCGCTAAAACTTAATAGAAAATACCAAAGTATACGATAAATATATTTTCATATGTAATAAAATTTTTAGATTTAATAAGTTTTTAGATGTTATAAAATTTTTAGATGTAATAAGTTTTTAGATGTTATAAAATTTTTAGATGTAATAAAAAAATTATTATTCCCACGTGTCATCATCATCACTTAAATTACTCTCACAGACGATTGTTTGAAATATTTCAGCTTGAATATCTTCTCCGTTATAAGGTAACATAATTTCATTTTCATCAGGTGCTTGACATTTAAGTATATTTATTTGACCAGAAAATTTTTTTTCTTCAGCATTATTATTTTTATCAGGAATACTAATTCCAGTTTCTAAAGATATTTTCCATGGTTTATTAACTGTAGTCGATAATGTTTTCCCCGAATATAATTTTAGAAAATCTTCTACTTTTACTTTATCTTGTGAATATCCTTTGAATGTTTTCTTTTCACTAAGTCTCCCTTGTTCATCTACAGTAATACAATATTTTATTTTAGGAGCAATAAACATTGCAAAAATAATTCCACCATTTCCATAATCATTTTTTCCTTGACACAATTCCCCACCAACACATCCAGCAGCATCTAATTTATTGAAGAGCTCATTAGAAATGTATATTGAATCAGTATCTGTATAATGAATGTATTTTTCGTTGAAACCATTAATTTCTAAAATAAAGTTATTCATGATTCTTCTAGAGTGAGAAAGAATAAAAGAACCTAAGTGTGAAGGCATGAATGACGTCGCAGCGTAGCTGCTCAGACCGTTGGTCGTCTTCCCATCTTTTACAATATTAGTTTTAAGAAATTCATCATCTTCCATTTCTACTTTCGCTAAATATTGTTCATCATTTAATTTTTCATAATCTTTTACTTCTTGAGTGAAATTTTTTCTCAATGTATTCTCATTCCATAAATGATATTTAGTGGTTATATCTTTTTGCACAGTTTTGCCATATAGCGAATTCATCAATAATTTAATTAACTCATCGCCTACAGTATTTCCTTCTGCTCTATATCTTTTTCTCAAATTAAAAAGTTTTTCAATATAATTTCGAAATGGTGAAACTTGATATTTTTTTTCATAAATTATACCGTCAGTAATATGTAAGATTTTTCCCCCACATCTAACAATTTCTTGTATGTCTACAGAAGTTAATACATCATAACATATACCATTTCTAAACCTGATTACTTTTACATGAGAATTATTATTTTGATTTTTAACTTTATCTTTAATAGGAACTGGTTGAAAAAACATATCATTCGGATATTGAAACACAACTGTAAATATTCCAGTTTTAGGTCTAAACGTTTGAGTATTAAATTTATATACTATTTCCCGCTCTTCTTCTTGACGAAATTTTCTAGCTGATTCAGCTTTAGGGTATTCTGAATTTTCATCATACATCGCTGATGGATGTAAAGATGTTGCATCAAAAGCCATTAGAAATTCATTTTTTTGTTCAAGTACTTGATTTGAAATTTTCTTACAAATTTCTGTTTTATCTCCTAAATCTCGATACTGTTTCATTAAATCTATTAAATTACTTCCAAGGGACAAAGTCCCACCAGCGTAGCGGCCAGGGGACAAAGCCCCCCAGGGGAGCGACCAGGTAAATACTGTTTTAATATTGGTAACAAGATGCTACAAAATGGCGATATGTATTTTCTTATATTTGCCGAAACTCTTCCACCTTTAACAGATTTTCTAATATAATTTCTAGCCCATAAATCTATATGAGAGTGAATATTTATATTGTCATTTTGTACGCTTTTCATCCAACCGTTAAATGTTAAAGCAGAGGATGTCAAATTAGTAGTTATATCTTCACCAACTAAATCTTGCATAACATTATTATATTTGTAGATACAAAAAGCTAAAGAAAGAATATCGTTAACTAAATATGGTCTCCATTCAATTTCTTTTTCTTTATAATTTTCATGTGTTATGTCTCCAATTTCATAATTTAATTTACACACATTCATAGGAATTTTAAAATTCTCACACCATTTAGAAAGACTTGTTTTTACATGTTGATAACTACATTTCATTATAATAGTTTGAAGTGCTAATTTACCTGAAGGTGAATCTTTTTTCATATTGTTTTTAAATCTAAAAGATTTTTGAATGTATCTACTAACACATTCAGTTGTATAAGGATTTTGTAATGAAGCAGTCAATATTCCTCTTGAAGTTTTAAGAGGCGGTTTAGATAATTTAAAATTAGCTTTTATCGGAAAATAGGAATCAAAACCTGATGAATTGTGTGCTATTAAAGTTACTCTCGAATAATTAAATTTTCCAAGAGTTTTAAAAAATTGATGGATCGGACATACGTCCTCTGGGTTTCCCCCCATCGGACATTCATCATCCTCAGTTCTCGTAAATATTTTCACACAATTTTGAAGTTTATTAAATTCTAATTCAGTTAAATTATTATACTCATTAATCTGTTTTTAAAGTTTTTTAATTTCATCTTCATCTTTTGATCGTTTAATTTTAATCACATCACTTAACAAACGTGTTTCTAATTCTTTCAATCTTTGTTTCGGTAAACAACATATAAATTTATTAAAATTAATAGCTGCTACAGTGTAAGGAATAGGATGAGCTGTTGAACAGTTAGGATCGGGAAAAGTTTCGAGATCCCAAATATATGTTGAACTAGTCAATTTTTTTCTTTGTTATGATTTTACATGGACGCGTTGTTAGATTTTCATCAGTAACTGTTTTATATATGGGTTTGAAATTATTTTCAATTTCTCTAATAGCTTTTAATTTATGAAATTTATCAATTAAACAATAGTGACCAATTGTTGAACCTGCGTGAAAATAATTGTAATAAACATAATTATGAAACGTTTCAATTCCTCTAGGATTTAAATGACGATTGGCAGGACTATAATATTGAACGCATTCTCCAAAATATTTATTGAATTGAGAAAATTTGCAGTTTGACATTACTCCTGTTTTAGATGTGGCTTTCTCTTTATATAAAAAATTATTAAACATTTCTTTCATCATTTCTCCTTGTTCTTCAATAAAACCTCGTAAAACATTATAACATTTAATAAAACAAAAATCTTCAGAAGGAATATAACAATATTCACCGAAATATTCTTTGATTCTATATTTCATATTAATCCCTGCCCCTCTATGCGATCTTTGTACTAACTTCATTCCAAAATCTTCATATTTAATGTTACCTGTAAAAATCCATTCGTTAGCATCGGATTTCTCATCCAGATTCGAAAACCATATTTCAAATGAATTTTTATTATAGAAGGTTACGTAAAAATTTTGAATTAAATTTTCCTGATCTTTAACAACTTTTCCAAGTAAATTAATAATTTTACCATTTGCTAAAAGTTTCCTCATATCATTTACTACATTAATAAAAGATACATTTTCATATTTAATTTCATTTGGATTAAATAAATTACATAAATCATCACCAAGTTCATCCTTAATTCTATCATCGAAAAAGATATCAGTAATAGGAGTTTCTAATATTTCTTTTGTTCCACTTTTCTGTTTTTTAATATTGCGTCTAATACTACGCTTAGTACGTTTCTGTTTTTTAATACGTTTACTATGTTTAATTTGCGCATCAAACTCAGCAATTTGTTTCTTGATTAATTCATCAATCCTAGACGTTTGTCCGAGAGACATTTCACGATTCATATTTTTTAAAAGAAAAAATGAATTCTTACATAGAACCTCGGTTCCGTTTTTACATATACACAGGAATATGTAATTGATGTAATGTTTCTAATTCATGTGTTGTTAAATGTTCTTTCTTAACCAACCACCATAAATTATTATACGCCAAAAATACTCGGAAACTTTTTAAACAAAGTGGAAAGTCTTTTGTTTTAACACACGGTTTAATACCATGTTTTGTTTTATAATCTGTAACGAGCGCTACGTATTTATGATGATAATAAAATCTAACTTCTTTCTTCGAATTTACAGGATTTGTAGGATGACGATAATCTTTTAAAACTGGTACATGCTCTATCTTATAAGCATCCAACATATTTTTTTTTATTTTTATTAACAAAAAATTTATAAGAAAAAATTATTCGGTCACTCCGTTCGGTCACTCCGCGAAAATATTTTCTATCGACTTTCACTCCGCGAAAATATTTTCTATAACTCTTTCATGAATTTTTTTATCAATATTAATTGTGATAAATCCATAATCTTTTGACCAAGCATTGTTACACGATTGTTTAAATTCATCTTTATTTCTTACACATAAATCTCTTAACAAATCACTTAAGTTTCTTGCATTTATTTCAAATAGTATAAATATATTTGCATTCTTTCTAATAACACTTCCGTCTAATGAATACATACTTTGTGTTAAATAAAAAACACTACAGTTATTATGTCTACCTCTTGTGAAATAATTTCTCTGAACTGACTGATTTCTATCATTAACACAATCATCAAAAATTACACAATGTTTCATTGTTTTATCTAGTTTACTAGGATCTTGCATATTACCACTATCATCTATTAATTGTATTTTTATATGCTTATTTTTATTGGTTTCAACTAACTGATTATTTTTTGCTGCTTCTTCACACCACGAACTTATTTCTTCTTCATCTTCAGATTTTTCATATTCTTTGAATAATGAAGCAATTGCTGTTTTTTTAAGATTATTTTCAAATCCATATTTTAAAAATTGATAGACGGGTTGTTCTTCCGTTGTTGTATAAATTATAAGATTGTTATAATCCAAAAAATTCGGAGTCGTTAAAATTTTAAATAATAGATACGTTTTTCCACAACCTGATCTTCCGCAAATAACTGACAAAACTTTATTAGATAAATTTGGATGATGATTAAATTTAAGTTTTTTTTTATTTAATGGGAGCACTTCACTCATTTTTTAATAAAAAAATTTATTTTTATTTATTTTTTGTTTCTAAAGAAGAAGAAAATTAAACTTCTCTAGCTTCGCGTGGGAGTTTATACCTCTCGAACGGGAGTTTATACCTCTCGAACCAAAAGATCTATCATAATCTCTTCACCTCCAAAATTTATTTCTTGTCTTTTCTCATCAGTGATTCTAATGCCAATGTTGTTAATAGTTTTTCTTGTAATAGGAAAATATATTAATGTTTGTGGAATTACATTTAATCTATAACCAATGGGTACAGTAAAAGCTGGAAAACTGAATATTAAATTTGATAATTTACCATTTATATATCCTCCTTCAATAATGTCACAATGTACAACAATTGAATTTATTTCAGTTATTTTTGGAATCTTCTCACCTAAATGACAACCTTGACTATAGGTTTGTTTATTAAATCCTAATAGCTTTGACAATGATCTATCATGATTAAAATCAACTTGATGATTTTCGTCTAAAGTAAGAGAAAATTTATTAACTGCCGGATCAACTGCAAAATGTAATTGTTTCTTATCTTTAAATGGTATACCTAAATGTCTCTTAATTTCATTTGATATTGATTCAACTTCGTAAGAACCAGGAAGAAAAGTTAGTACTTTCCACGTTTTGCCTTTATCAGTAGAATATCTAAATTGATCATTCACATCTTTGATAACGTTTTGAATAGTGTTAAATGTAGAGAAACTAGTCAATGCAATTTGATAATTTTTATTTTGTTCCAAATGTAGAATGGGTTCTAAATTACAAGTGTGTGATGAAGTAGTTGTTATAATTTTTAACGTCGTACTAAATTTTGATGAACCCAAAATCTCTGTTCGATTTTCTAAATGATTATTAATTTTGTCAAAATCTGCTGAACACATTTTTTAGTTAAAATTTTGAATACACATTTTTTATAAAAAAATTAAAAACAACAACATATTTCAGCTACGGGCGAAGCCCTAGAACATTCGGTTCGTTATACTTTTATAATCCTCTTCATTTAGAATCTTCTTTTCCAGCAGTCTTTTCAATATAGCATGAATTTCATTGAAACTAGAATTATGTCCTTCTTTTATTGCAGATATTAAAATATTTAATCTATTTAGTAATTCTTGTGGATCATCTGGTAAAAATATGGTTGTTTCTGTTTTAAAGCCTTTTCCTACTTTAACTCCCGTTGATAATAAATTTTCTAATTGTTTATAACGTCTAAGAGATTTTACTGCACCAACTCTGTCTAACATAGCTTTATATTTTATGAGATCTTCTACAGCATAATTATTTAAATCTGCTCCTCTTAAAAGATTAACAAAATTTCTATCTAAATTAAAAGGAGATTTATCTGGTGAAAAAATTAAACCTCGAAAAGGTTGTGGAAATATTTCTTTTTGTCCGAGATAAAATCTAGGTATTGTTTTTCCATCTATAAATGAAATAGAATGTTCAAATTGCATAGATTTTGGTAATTTCTTATTAATGTTTGATTCTAGTAATCCATAGTCATCTAATATAGTTTTGTGTTCTGGATCTGTTATATCAATTTGTTTATCATTATTTGTACTTTCTTTTTCAAGAGTTTTAAATGGTTTCATAGTTTTCTCAAAATCAGTTTTTACTTGCTCGGTTTGCTGCATTTTTTCAAACATATCAGATTGAATACCAGCTTTTATCATTCTATGTTGAAGATGATTTTCTTTCATAATATTTCTTTGTTTTAGTAACTCTTCTAATTGTTTTATTCTTTTAAAATTATCAGCTTTAATTTTATCCATTTTTAAAATATAATATTTGAATTTTGTGGTAACATTGGAATACAGCAAAAACATTTTACTGAACAAATTATTTTTTTATTGCTTTGTTGTCTGACATCTTTTCGTTTAAAGTTTTCTCGTTTTAAGTTTTGTTTAATAAAGTTTTGCTTAAATTTTCGCTTAAAGTTTTTAGCTCTTCTAAAAAAATTTTGTCATTTTCTTCATTAGAAATTTTACCATCAGTAAAAGTTTTACCATCACTAGAAATTTTGCCACCCTGTTTATTCTTATCATCAACTTTTTCTGACTGTAATTGAAATGATATTTGATTTACTTCATTAGCTATTTGATCAAATTTTTCAATCTCATCTAACGTAATAACATTATCATCACATACTCTTTGAAAGTAGTACTGTAGTTTATCATAGACTTCTTTAATATGTAAATGCTTAGTTTTTAATGATTTTCGTTTCTTAGTTATTAAAGATTTATCTAACATTGTAACAAGTGAAGTTGCAAAAACACCCGTACCTGTTAAAGCTGTAGCAACTACTGGAATTACTAAAACACCTGAAGATATAACAATTGTTAAAGCACCTAAACTTATTGTTAAGAATATGCCAATTCCTTGTGTTACATTCTTAACTTTAGTCCATCTCTTTCTTAATTTTTTATAATGCTCTAATCTTAATAATAATTGAGATTCTTTATCTTTCATATAGCGTACTCTATCTTTGTGTTTTTCAATGTTCATTTTTTCAATGTCCATTAAAGTAGAACTACGTTCATATGATAACGAAGGATATATTCTTGCGGTTTCTTCCATTTCTGAAGTTCCTTCCACTTTTGTTTCATCCACTTTTGTTTCTCCCATTTTTAAAGAAATATTATTAGTCACATGTTATATTTTAAAAACCTGAAAGATGGATAAAATTCATGAATTTGAAATTCTCAACTTTTATGATTTTTGGTGTCCTGGAACGGTCATGATTTAAGCGAGAAAATTGTAATTCTCAAATTTTGTGATTCTTAACTTTTATGATTTTCGGTGTCCTGGAACGGTCATGATTTTAAGGGTGAAAATTGTAATTCTAAAATTTGAGATTACGTGATATTTTGAGACCGGCTAAATTTTTGAAATTTTGATTTTTTTGAAAATTTGTCAATACCTAAATTTTCGCCCCTTCGGCCTTCGGCCACGTGAAATTTGAAGTCTACCTAAATTTTTGAAATTTTTGAAATTTTGATTTTTTGAAAAAACCCGCAAAAGTGTGACATCCGGCGCAAGCGAAGCGAAGCAAAGCGAAGCGAAGCGTCGCGCCGGATGTCACACTATATACTACTCAACAAGTCTCAGACGATGCAGGGAGCTCTTGATACAGAATAACATATCTCAGACGATGCAGGCAGTTCATGAGATAGAATAACATATCTCAGACGATCCAGGCATTTCTTGAGACAGAATAACATGTCTCAGACGATGTAGGCAGTTCTTGAGACGGAGCAACAAGTCTCAGACGATGAAGGCAGTTCTTGAGACAGAATAGCATATCTCAGACGATGCAGGCATTTCTCGATACAGAATAACATATCTAAGACGATGCAGGGAGCTCTTGATACAGAATAGGATATATCTCAGACGATGTAGGCAGTTCATGAGATAGAACAACATATCTCAGACGATCCAGGCAGTTCTTGAGACAGAATAGCATATCTCAGACGATGCAGGCATTTCTCGATACAGAATAACATATCTAAGACGATGCAGGGAGCTCTTGATACAGAATAGGATATATCTCAGACGATGTAGGCAGTTCATGAGATAGAACAACATATCTCAGACGATCCAGGCAGTTCTTGAGACAGAATAACATGTCTCAGACGATGAAGGCAGTTCTTGAGACAGAATATCATATCTCAGACGATGTAGGCATTTCTCGATACAGAATAGCATATCGCAGACGATGCAGGCAGTTCATGAGATAGAACAACATATCTTAGACGATCCAGGCAGTTCTTGAGACGGAGCAACAAGTCTCAGACGATGAAGGCAGTTCTTGAGACAGAATATCATATCTCAGACGATGCAGGCATTTCTCGATACAGAATAGCATATCTAAGACGATGCAGGCATTTCTCGATACAGAATAGCATATCTAAGACGATGCAGGGAGCTCTTGATACAGAATGACATCTCAGACGATGTAGGCAGTTCTTGAGACGGAGCAACAAGTCTCAGACGATGCAGGCAGTTCTTGAGACAGAATAACATGTCTCAGACGATGTAGGCAGTTCTTGAGAAAGAATAGCATATCTAAGACGATGCAGGCAGTTCTTGAGACAGAATAGCATATCTCAGACGATGCAGGGAGCTCTTCATACAGAATGACATATCTCAGACGATGCAGGCAGCTCATGAGACAGAATAACATATCTCAGACGATGTAGGCAGTTCTTGAGACAGAATAGCATATCTCAGACGATGCAGGGAGCTCTTGATACAGAATGACATATCTCAGACGATGCAGGAAGCTCTTGATACAGAATAACATATCTCAGACGATGAAGGCAGTTCTTGAGACGGAGCAACAAGTCTCAGACGATGAAGGCAGTTCTTGAGACAGAATAGCATATCTAAGACGATGCAGGCAGTTCTTGAGACAGAATAGCATATCTCAGACGATGCAGGCATTTCTCGATACAGAATAGGTAGCGTATCTAAGACGATGCAGGCAGTTCTTGAGACAGAATAACATATCTCAGACGATCCAGGCAGTTCTTGAGACGGAATATCATATCTCAGACGATGTAGGCATTTCTCGATACAGAATAGCATATCTAAGACGATGCAGGCAGTTCTTGAGACAGAATAGCATATCTAAGACGAATTAGGCAGTTCATGAGACGGAGCAACAAGTCTCAGACGATGAAGGCAGTTCTTGAGACAGAATAGCATATCTAATACGATGTAGGCAGTTCATGAGACGGAGCAACAAGTCTCAGACGATGAAGGCAGTTCTTGAGACAGAATAGCATATCTCAGACGATGCAGGCAGTTCATGAGATAGAATAACATATCTCAGATGATCCAGGCAGTTCTTGAGACAGAATAACATGTCTCAGACGATGTAGGCAGTTCTTGAGACAGAATAACATGTCTCAGACGATGTAGGCAGTTCTTGGGACAGAATAACATGTCTCAGACGATGTAGGCAGTTCTTGGGACAGAATAACATGTCTTAGAAGATGCAGACAGGAAGGGCGCTAAACAGACGTGTTAATTTTGTTACTTCCCTCTTTTCTGTCGATTAAGATGTCAAGAAGTAAAGAAATTCTCTCAGATAGGAAGCACAGGAGGAACGAGAGAGAGACAATATTTGACACGAAAATGTTTACTCACCTCGAAGATACATAGAAATCGATCCCGAGGCACCCAATAATTGACGAAAGCAAGAAATGAAAAATCTCACAAGCGATGGAGCGGACATTCGGAATGATAGTTGACACATGGAAACATTTGCAATTCGATGAGTCAGCGCACGTCATCCATTCGAAAGTGCTTTACATCACCGATGTCGTAATATCCCGATTGACAGCAGCTGATAACAGAAATTCCGCTTAGATGTAGGAAAGAGCGAATTTCACCACTTACAGTTGAAGTCATCACACAAACACGACAAATCATTCCTGAGTACACCTGAGATATTTCAACTAGAAATGATCCCAGGAAACTTGTCGAAAAAAATGGGAGTGACATCCAATACTCGCCTACTGATTTCCTGTTCGAACTCAAAATACTAAATACTGCTAGGTTATGTTTAGCAAGCTTTCAAATGAATGCGGCGGCACCTCCCCAGCAAGCGGCCAGTCACACAAAGTTTTATTTGACTTTTCATTTTTATTGTTGCACTTCGACTTCATTTATATTGTCTAGTGAGACTTGCCTATTAACACACACATTCACAGCAAATATGAGCTGTAAACTGGAGAGAATGATTAATGAACAAAATCACAAATATTTCATTCCAATCCAAACGGCTTCCTATTTTCACTACAAACGCCAAACAGACGGAGAAGTGCATGATAACAGGCGAAGTATGTTCGATAGCGGCCAGATCAGTTAAAGAGCAACAATGTTTTGTTCTGTCAGACAATGTATGATGTCAAAGTGCATCATTGAAACTAAACATGTCTCGACGCGACGTGAAAAGGACATTGTGAGTTGAAATGACTTCAAATTCCTATGAAATTGAAGATGATATTTTTTCTGATGAATAGTGGACTAACTTAGTCTATATCCTGTCAATTTAAGCGCAACTAATACTAAACAATCAATAAACATCTTTACATTGCATTCCGTAGTCCTCAAGGTAGAAGCTGGATTTCTGCTTCCAATCCAGGCATTTATTTAGCTATCTATGCCACTGAGAGGACATCAACTATCTATGTCACGTATGTACAACGCCAACAAGCTGATTTCAAACCACAGTCAAGCATAGAAATTAATAATACCATAGAAAGTCCTAGAATGGAAATTGCATGAAAATTATGGCACACTCCGGGGGAACTTAGTTGGGGCAAAAAGCAAATTTTGCGAGCGGGCTTTGTTTTCGGGTTGGCATTTTTAATTATCAAGTCGATTTGTGATCTGGATTGTTGCCCCCAGTCCAAAGATCATGTACACAAAAGCAATAGTGAATTTACAAAATACTGCAGTGACAGGATGACAAAGAAGGAAATCCTGTTAAAACGTTCTGTACGTTCATCATTTTGAAATATCGCTCCTATAATCAATCAAGAGTGTAATCAGACACATACGCAACTTGTAATGTCGATTTACAGAGCATGTATTGCTCCAGCTTGAAATCAGAGGCCAAGAAATCTCACAGCATTCATTTCCTTAAAAGCGTTCCCCTGCTCAATATATTTGAACAATTTTCAAAACTTTTGCATGCTTTCGAATATGAGCTTCCAAAATATCATCACATTATATCACATAAGTCATTTCGTGATTAATTGAAAGGATCCAGCGACATTTCATTTATCTGAGAAATGACTGTCGGTAAAGCAGCTTTCAATGTGTTTATTCCAGAAAGCTCTCGGTTTCTTAACCGCTGGAAGGAGAAATTATCCAATAATTAGAATTTTTATCTTTGAATTCTTGAGATATTCTTACAGCCAGTACAGCGATCACTTTCGCTTATGACACTGAACCAATTTTTGATTGAAAAATTGAAAAATGGTTGTCAATGACTGCTACAAATAGACACAGTATAGTGATCCATAGAATAGTTGGCTAATAATTCACGTGAAACAATGCTGTCATCTCACTTAAAATTCTCTTCATGAAAATCCTGCAATTTGCTGTCAACAACTTCCACAACCAAATTGGCAAATAGTTTGACTACGATGCAATGTTTTAGATCTAAGCTGATATACTCGTATGTACAAACCATAGATTTTTCCATGTGCCATCATTGATCATAGGCAAGATATCAAACTTCCATTCTAGTGTACTATTATCCATTTCTATGCAGTCAAGTGTGACTCGGCCATTGATGTTGAAAGTTTCGCAAATCTGTCTGTGACTTCACTAGGGGAAGGGAAAATGAGGCATAATACCATGGATTGTAAGGGCAGAAATATCGGACAGACGAGGCTGTGCTGCGGTTGTCTGACATTTCTGCCCACAAAATCCATGTTATGATGCTATTGTTTTTGCATGTTCCACTTGGAAAGACTATTCATCAAGATTACCGTTAGCAGCAACATAATGGAGAGACATGGAAATCTTTGATAATTCATGAAAGTTTAGCCTCAAAAGATGGCCATTCATTTCTAGGAGGGGCGCTTCCCTTTATCAGAGGGACCCTTCTCTAACTCAGTGGAATCCTCCTCTATCTTAGAATGGTCCATCATCTTTACTTCTGAATGCCCTTTTCTTTCCCTTATCATTTCGATGTGCCGCCACATTACTTCACACATCAACGTAAAAAGTGCAGCACTCATCATATGTTTGTTCCAAATAAAAGTTTTTTGACCAATTACTTAACCAAACAACTAACGCAAACCTTGATGTGTGTCAGACTTCCATGTTGAATCTTGAGGGATCCTACCTCCCAACCTCCGGGATTTTTGCATATTTAAACCGGAGGGCATCAAATTTGAAGAGGTCCATTATGGGAATACCACTACAGCCCTGTTAGCAGCAATCTAATACATGTCAAACGAAACACGTTGAAAATCAGTATATTCGTCTATCTACGTCACTATCTGCTTTCATGACATGAATTATAAGTTTGTCATTCCATGGCTTTAGAAGATTCGTAATAGAAATCCCTCCATCTTTACCAAATCTCTGGCTAAAGCCCTCAAATTCAAACTTGTCGGGATTATCTGCAGGGATGTCATGATGGGTGACGCAGATAAACGGCGTTACCCCACTGCTCAAAAATACCTTTTAGCGTTACCCAACTGCTCTGAGTTCCATTTAGCGCTGTTCCACTGATAGTTCCTGATTTTACATTCGGAAATCATCAAGTCATCTCAAGTTTGATAGCGATTCGCATCAATGGACCCTCACTAGAGGAATTTATCTCTGAAGCGCATGTTCAAATCTGGCTTCATCACCATCGACACGTTAATGACTTAAGATCAGAAAAAGTGAATCGAGTCATTGAAGATAGCATGTCACTTTGACATCTGTTGTAATTGTTTTAGAATTCTTTGAACATTGATTATCAGTTGAAAAAAACTGCTTTAACTTGTAAGCCATTTGTCATTTGAACATCAATATCAATGGCAAAATCAATAAATGGGGTGCTGATTCGAAAGTGCATAACGAGGCTAATCTTTAGGTGGCAAAAGTTCTATAATAATCAACATTAGACTATCTTTTTTATTGATTTGTATCGGTACAATACATGCATTTTCTTGCTCATATAAATTCAATTACGATAATTATGGTACTGTGTTTACACGCTATTTAAATGTGTGTATATTAATCAGACTTGTGTCAATTACTCATGGAATGTAATCGATTACAATTACAAATTACTCTGTTTTTCTTCAATTACATTTCAAATACTTTGCAATTATTTTAGATAATTGCCAGCATTACACTATTCGTTTTCTCAACATTTCTTTTTCTTGGCCGATATGCCATGTTCAATTACTACTGCTCCCAGGAATACAGACCACACTTGTAACTTTGATATAAAATTGCCACCTTTCATGCTCCTCAAGTGGTTTCGCATCACATTTCTATTACGATTTAAACTGAATATGCAGTGCTGTGGTGTCGAGACTTGTGGCTTCTAGGAGACTTCATAACGATTGCAATCACATCTCCGTTAAGGTAAAAATTGATTAAAAGATTTAGACTGTGGCTTCTTGAATAATTTATGCGCCTCTCATTTTCCGAGAACTGGTTTTCTGATTCACAATTTTTCGATCAGCAATCAGCAGGTGGAAAGAATATCACAACACCGGCACTAAATTTAGATTTTGGCATTCAGTTTCGTAAGAAAATTTATTCGAAAAACTTATGGTAGTTGTGCAACCGGTGCACATCTAAGTATTCTGCACTATTGACTATCGACGAGGAGAACAAGGCAACTTAAAATGCATGCTAGTGAACAGGCTGCTGACCACACAGTAATTGCAATTGCATCTCAATTGCATGGCTAAAAATGTAATTGATTACAATTACTGATTACAGTAATTGCAATTACGTAATTGTAATCTCAATTAAAATTACAACAGAAATCTGATATTAATGTATATGTACACAGCCCCCTCTCAATATGCCATTGATGCTGTCGAAGCTTTTAACATAGCTCTAACAAGTTTGATAATTATGATATACGAAAAACACTAAAAAACGCTTGCAAAAAACACTGATATCGAGCGCTACCCCGCTACCGAAATTTTACCATGACATCCCTGATTATCTGTCACGAGCATTCAAAAAACCATGAAGTAACATGTACTTACACAACAAACAAATGCAAAAATGGCAGACCATTTTGCTAGCTAGATTCAAAGCGGGTTTCTACATATACACATCGTGCAATGTAAATGACGGGTGCATGGGTAAAACAGGGAATGTCAATTTTTGACATTTTTGAGGGATAAAAATTTAGGATTTGAAAACTTCTGCCATCTCGCATAGTTGGTTAATATGTTCTTCCTTTTTTCTTCTTATACATTATATCTTCGCTGAATTGAATCATGCTTATTTTATTCTTTTTAATCTGGATTTTGGATAGTGTTTTGCAATGAGTGTCATAAATGACATCCCCGGTTTTTGCGTTGTACGACTATGATAATAGCCAGCACCATCATCAATAGTAGGTTAAATGATTTCCCCTTGCCTTAATCCATCGTAAATGACGACTCAGAACAAAAGACAAGTTCACTGTTACATTTTAACATTATTATCCTCAACATTCAGTAAGACAACAGTAAATTAATCGTTTTCATCGTCAATATGACACATTATTTCAGTCTTCATCGGCTGTCTGTCCGTAAATGGAAAGATTTGTGAAGAAATCATGAGCTTCCTGAGGGCAGAAAAGTTTTAGCTCTAGCAAATCCTTGTATTTGGCTGCCGAAATGGGTAGAGGGGTCATGTACATTGGTTGCAGAGGTGGCTGTATTAGTAGCGGGGTCAGAGTCCGTGTTCGGAGGTTGAGGTAGTCAGATTACGACGTACTTATGTTTGTGGCATTTTCTTGCAGTTTGGACCTAGATACATCGATTTTAGGATGTCTGCTCTGGATCTTCTCTTGCGAAACTGAATTTTTCATCGATTTTTTAAAAGTTGACAATTAGGAAAATTGACGTGAAATATGGAGGCACGAAACACGCAATACGAATTTTTGATGCCAAGACGAATGCAAAAGTCAACAAGCCGGATATCATTCGAATGCTCATGATGAGACAAATTTATTGGTGCCAAAAGTTTTCTCATGGAGTCACCGGTGATTCAGCTTCGATTGGTAAATTCAAAAATGCAGAAAATTGTAGCAATTTTAGTCTAATACGGCAATTTGTCATTTGAACATCAGTATCAATGGCAAAATCAATAAATGGGGTGCTCATTCGAAAGTGCATAACGAGGCTAATCTTTTGGTGCCAAAAGTTCTATCATAGGGTCAATGGGTGCAGAGCTGGAGGTCAAAAGGTCATGGCGAGATGATGGAGCTCAAATTGGGGAAATGCATACACATACTGTATGTTAAACAGCCGAAGCTGATTCTGCTGGCATGCAGATATTGCACCTAAATTGGATATCCTAAATTATTGAAAACTATAGATCGTTTTGTTTTGTCAACAGCCTTGATTGGCATTTTGAATTATGAAACATACAAGACAATTAGTGAATCAATCGATTTCATTTTCGCGAATGCGTATAGGAGATTTAGACAAGAGATCAAAGTATCATCTGATTGAAGCAAAGGACTTTATCATAACAAGCTCTGATAATAAAAGGATATTGTCATTACATTATACCAAGCCCAGATTCCCTGAGGAAATGATTATCATAAAAGTAATGATCGCAAGTGGTACGGATGGGCTGTGGGCGTGGCTGCGGAGGAAAATCCGCGTTTGTGCGGATTCTACGCAGAGTTGGGGCTGTCTGAGGGGTGGCACAAGCTGGCACACTCCCAATAAGTGTATTGGGTGTGTTGATTCGAGTGGCACACGCGATTTTCGCAAGTGGTACGGATGGGCTGTGGGCGTGGCTGCGGAGGAAAATCCGCGTTTGTGCGGATTCTACGCAGAGTTGGGACTGTCTGAGGGGCGGCACAAGCTGGCACACTCCCAATAAGTGTTTTGGGTGTGTTGATTCGAGTGGCACACGCGATTTTCGCAAGTGGTACGGATGGGCTGTGGGCGTGGCTGCGGAGGAAAATCCGCGTTTGTGCGGATTCTACGCAGAGTTGGGACTGTCTGAGGGGTGGCACAAGCTGGCACACTCCCAATAAGTGTTTTGGGTGTGTTGATTCGAGTGGCACACGCGATTTTCGCAAGTGGTACGGATAGGCTGTGGGCGTGGCTGCGGAGGAAAATCCGTGTTTGTGCGGATTCTACGCAGAGTTGGGACTGTCTGAGGGGTGGCACAAGCTGGCACACTCCCAATAAGTGTATTGGGTGTGTTGATTCGAGTGGCACACGCGATTTTCGCAAGTGGTACGGATAGGCTGTGCGCGTGGCTGCGGAGGAAAATCCGCGTTTGTGCGGATTCTACGCAGAGTTGGGGCTGTCTGAGGGTTGGCACAAGCTGGCACAGTCCCAATAAGTGTATTGGGTGTGTTGATTCGAGTGGCACACGCGATCTTCGCAAGTGGTACGGATGGGCTGTGGGCGTGGCTGCGGAGGAAAATCCGCGTTTGTGCGGATTCTACGCAGAGTTGGGGCTGTCTGAGGGTTGGCACAAGCTGGCACACTCCCAATAAGTGTATTGGGTGTGTTGATTTGAGTGGCACACGCGATCTTCGCAAGTGGTACGGATGGGCTGTGGGCGTGGCTGCGGAGGAAAATCCGCGTTTGTGCGGATTCTACACAGAGCTGGGGCTGTCTGAGGGTTGGCACAAGCTGGCACACTCCCAATAAGTGTTTTGGGTGTGTTGATTCGAGTGGCACACGCGATTTTCGCAAGTGGTACGGATGGGCTGTGGGCGTGGCTGCGGAGGAAAATCCGCGTTTGTGCGGATTCTACGCATAGTTGGGGCTGTCTGAGGGTTGGCACAAGCTGGCACACTCCCAATAAGTGTATTGGGTGTGTTGATTCAAGTGGCACACGCGATCTTCGCAAGTGGTACGGATGGGCTGTGGGCGTGGCTGCGGAGGAAAATCCGCGTTTGTGCGGATTCTACGCAGAGTTGGGGCTGTCTGAGGGGCGGCACAAGCTGGCACACTACCAATAAGTGTATTGGGTGTGTTGATTCGAGTGGCACACGCGATTTTCGCAAGTGGTAAGGATGGGCTGTGGGCGTGGCTGCGGAGGAAAATCCGTGTTTGTGCGGATTCTACGCAGAGTTGGGGCTGTCTGAGGGGTGGCACAAGCTGGCACACTCCCAATAAGTGTATTGGGTGTGTTGATTCGAGTGGCACACGCGATTTTCGCAAGTGGTACGGCTAACTTCACATCCGTACCACTTTGAGGTCATTTTGTCAATTTTCTCAGTAACTATTGTGAATTTTGTCAAAGTAGTGGGTGGCACATACTTTAGACGTGCTATTTTAGACGTCCATGTGGTTGAAAATTCATAAAGATGCGATTTAGGATTTTTTCTGGAAATTGGTACGGCTAATTTCACATCCGTACCACCTCGAACTTTTGATGGACGATTTCTCGCAAACTGCTGCATTATTTTGAAAAATTACTGGTGGCACATGCTGGCACACTCTAAAATTATGTGTAAATGCTGTTTTCGAGAGTGGCACACGCGATTTTCGATGTGGTACGGATATTGGTACGGCTAACTTCACACACGTTCTACAATAGCTATCTTCTGAAATTCTGAAAAAACTGACTTACTGATGTAGCAGCAGTAGGCGATGAATTTTCTTCTCAGGTCGCCTTGGAATGAGCATTTCCCGGAAGAGATTTTATGATCACCTCTGATTCCATGAATTTGACCAATGACGTCTTGCTAAATGAATTTCACAGTCCCTCACTCTCATTCACAGCGCAGGCGATTCCCTGAAAATGAGACCATTGGATATTATAAGTTGTTCATATTCATTCCAATCGGCATGATTAATTTTCATTGTCAGAATCGTTCCAAATCTTACAGAACGCTACACGAGATAAAATTAAGGTTATCGTTTCGTTAAACAAAGACTGTCATTCTTAAATCGATTTGACACTTTAATCGAGTTGCACTTACATAAATAACACTACAATGTGATACATGTACATACTCTCAATCCCATGAAATATATACACATTCCCAATGACGCATTACTTCATGTACTGAACTTAGTCATCAAGAAAGCATGCAGAAAATCGATAATTGTGTTATTTTTTCTCTTCGAGCCTTTTACCAATAAGAATTTATTGATTAGCTAGGGAAATAATGAAGATAGTTTGATCAAACTGACAGACAACTTTTAAGTGTGTGAATGATAAAATCAGGTGCATCAAGGTTCTTTCCAATCTTGATGATTCAAAATTCAATGGACTCACTCCCTTATAATAAGCACAATAAGGCACGTTTAATCTAGAAAGACAGTCTCAAGGGTACGCAGGACATCTCCAGACAAAAGTCTTTACAGCATGGTATTGAAACAGATAATACACTTTGTCTTGAGATATGTTGCGCACCCCTGAGACGTGATGTGTATTCTTTAAAAATTATAATAGTCGCAATTAAGTACAAGTCAGTAAATCTATTAAATTTCGAATAATCAAACATGGAAAGAACCGTTCACTTGCCACCTCGCTATAATTAGAAAATGCACAATTGCTATGACAAGTTGATTGACGTTGTTGTCCAATATAATAGTTCATCGGTCAAACACGACGATGTAGACAATGCAACGCTGCTCTATTGTAGGTGAAAGCTTTATGAGCGAACATTCCACTGAAGATGCGCAATGACTACGGCACACACGGCGCAGAACTTGAAGTTCCGACACCCACGGGTTGAACTTTTTAAATGCATTTTGTTTGGTAACACGTATGTGTTTGAGATGTCTGTCGGGTTGACCCAAAAGACAACTGAAACAGCCTTGGATGGCAACTGTCTTGATGTAATTGCACATAAGCGGCCGTAGTTCAGCTGGTCAAAGCGTCAGGTCTACCAAGGCAGTCTTGTCAGTATGATCTAATGTTGATTTCATTCCGTTCATTGTGAACTTCATCGAAGAAAAAATTCATTACGAATGCGCGAGACAATTTGCAACAACATGCATTTAGCAATGGTCTGTGCTGCCACAAAACAATGACTTGTAACAAAGAGATACACATCACAAGGTTATTTCACGAATTCATAATTGAGTTATTATTCGATTAAGACAGCAATCCAATGAGAGACACTGTTCCTTCCAGGCGTCTGTATGGACCAAACCAACAGAAAATGTACGGAATACGTTCCTTTCACAGGTATCTCTGCTCCCCCAACACGTGCGCCAAAATCGGAGAACTTTCCAGCTAAGTTAACTCCTTCGCCGTGCGTCGAGTCTACAGAATATATTTGTCAATACATGTAAGAAGTGGATTGATGACAATCTGATGTTCCATCCAAAGATCTTCATCTGCATTCATCCCATCACAACCGAGTCATTGCTTCCTTTTTTAGCCTCTACCTACATTATCCGATTGAGTAAATAAAGATATTTTTTGTTCGCTTTGCTGTTCTCACATCGTTCGTGAATTGTGTTGACACGGAACTGCTCTCACTAACTGAACTGTGAACAAATAGTGAAATTGACAAAATTTTGTAGCTGCAGTCATGCTAGATATTGATCTAAATACAAACAGAAAGACAATTCAAAGAAGGGATGTTTGTGGAAGGTTACAAGGCAGTGGAATCTGTGAGCGATGGTTCTCAAAGTTTGTCCCAATGGCCTGTAGTCAGTGAAATACTTATGTGATCTAAATGATTTTATATCAGCAGAAAAGTTCATTGCCTAAACTTTCTAACCATGAAAGTAAATTTCATTTTCATGACTAATTCATCTAATTCTAGATCGATGCATACTTAGCCGATTTTCAGACTTCAACTTTGAAGAATGCCAAATTGAAGCAACAAACTGGATTTAGGAACGCGCCATTTTGAACAGCTACATGCATGCATTCATACCATGATATCAAAGTACTCATTGTTAATGGCACGATGACACCAAGTCATAAGGAAATATCGACAAGAGGAATCAGGAAAACTGCCACACTGGACGAGGGCCGTAAACGCCAGAAGTATTCCAACTTATCATCTTTCAAGTCCATACCAGTTTGCGAAGAATTAAAGGGTGCATGGCAAACGTCAGCCATAAAATTCGTATCTGATATTTCTAGCATATTCAGATACAACGCTGGAGAGTCAAGGTCTTGATTTTTCTTGGTTCAAAGGAAAAAGATGGCGGTAACGCAACCTCTGTATTGGGGACATTGCAACTTTGGCAGAATATTTCTGGTTTAATTTGACTAAATCTGACTTTGAACTCCCCTTAATCAGATGATTCAACTTATAGTGCCTTCGTCGAATTGTACAATAAATTCCACAGTGCATGTACGAATTATAGTCAACACAATTATGTACACTTCTCCGATTTGAGCAGCCATAAATTGTTCAGGGTTCGATTAGATTTTTTGATCATGTATCGCATTTTTTGCAATGCAAATCTCATTCGCGTCGCAACTTGCAATGTTTGTATCGCAGTTTCGTAAATTAATTTTAAGTTACCTAGAGTAGAATGTTTAGTAGGCTCAACGAATTACCCATGTGAGCTGTTAACCAAATTTTCTCTTTAAATTAGAACTAATATTTTATCAGACCTTGTGTCTATTGAAACATAATAGAAAATAGCAGTTTCTGACAAATTCATGTCAACATCTTATCAATCAATCACTAGATAATTTGAATCACTGAATAACAATGAAACTAGTAACTTAGTTGGAGCGACTTTCCATAAGAATTTGATAATCAAAAACGATAGACTTCCACTGGCCACGCTTGTTCTCGAAGGTAGATACATCAAGAATGAATTTGATAGCAAACTAACTGAACTAAAATCACATCAAATATCCAAAGTCACGCTAAAAACTTGCGACAAAAGAAATTACGCACATAGAAAGTCAATACTATCTAAAATTTACTTGACACATGATGATACTCATAAATTCTAAAGTAGACAGGCATTTACAACTAAAAGTCATTGAAGAATGCACAATACTGAGGCTGGACTAACACAAACGAAGAATGAATAGTCGTTCCTTCTGACAGCAAAGGACAGGTCTCAAAGTGCGAATGGAAACACTCTCCAGGATCGACAAATACAGCTTAGTACGGGCGGACTTCAGAACGGAGAATCCTTGCTTATCGGTAGGTAAAATATCCATCTTCTTTGAGACCTGTCCTTTGCTGTCAGAAGGAACGACTATTCATTCTTCGTTTGTGTTAGTCCAGCCTCAGTATTGTGCATTCTTCAATGACTTTTAGTTGTAAATGCCTGTCTACTTTAGAATTTATGAGTATCATCATGTGTCAAGTAAATTTTAGATAGTATTGACTTTCTATGTGCGTAATTTCTTTTGTCGCAAGTTTTTAGCGTGACTTTGGATATTTGATGTGATTTTAGTTCAGTTAGTTTGCTATCAAATTCATTCTTGATGTATCTACCTTCGAGAACAAGCGTGGCCAGTGGAAGTCTATCGTTTTTGATTATCAAACAATGAAACTCGTGAATTATCACTCATCATGCGGGCGCTTGCTATCACTACCGGGCCGACGAGGTTGGTGGAAAAATCTCTTCACAGCATTTGATGTGTCGAAGTTGTTTGCAGGTGGGCCATCTGATTCACAAAAAACTGCACAGCGTATCTTCACAAAGTCTTGATCTCCAGTCAGTCTTAATTCTCCGCATCGCGCTAAAATCTCTCAAAATTCCCTCAAAACCAGCCTACATTAAATTCCCTACTGATCTCTCGTTGTGCGTCCTGTTATTTATAGAAGTCCTTGCGCTGCACCACGTTATTCCTAAGGATTGATTCATGCAATCAGACTCAGTTCAGTTGCAGTTTATTGCGATACACTAACGAGATGCATCGCAATATGGGCAGAAATGCATCACAAACTGCGATGCGATACCGGTTAAATCGAACCCTGTTTGTTGTCATGCGATTGGGGTTGACAAAACTCCGAAGTTTATTTTTTCTTCGGAGGAAATAAAAGAATCAAATACTTCGCCAAGTTCATCAAAGTTTATTATTTTTAGATGATTTTTCGGTTATTTTTCCTTTCTTTGGTAAAGTATGTCCACACGAAATCTTCATGACGTCCCAATCCTGCAACCGTCTAAAGTGATGAGGCTACATTTATGAAATACACCGGCTGAGGAGACGAAGAAGAAATACGCGAAACGTAGCCCTACAGAATCAAAGTTAAATGAAGCATATGCAGCACCATAACTGACATGTCTGTTGCCTACATCATCATAAAAAAATGGTGCCGTATTACGATATGAATTATGATGTTTATCGAATAATGGTACTGGTAAATTTAGAATACACAGAGTTCTCGTACATTTTCGGAAACAATAACCTTATATTTTCTATGATTTTAAGCGTGACTTCTGCATTTCTGGTGTTCCAAATTCTTGCAAATATCAAACCGTACAAGGTGTACAACTCAAGCTTGCTCGGTTTATATACTATGGTTCTCGCTTACGCATCAAAAGGGCGAAAAGTGTAGAAAAAATCAAGAACAGATAAATCTGTAGTTTTTCTTGCTCCATGTATACCATAGCTGGAAGTCTAACTCATATCTACAACAGGATTCAGTACTACTGACCATATTTTTATATCACGAAAACAATAGGTTACTTGACAATACACGATTTACATGTATATCTGCGCATGCGTTGTAATTTTTGACTTATGTAGACCTATGACTATGTATGGCTAAAATACATTCTAGAAAGTATAAGCTATACTCGTATATTCAAGCTAATATTTTTCAAAATACTTATCTGCTACTGTAAGTCACTTGCTGACTGCAACTCTAAAGCTGAGAACTATCAGCATTGTGAGCAGGCTGACTATTAGCTTCCAACGCATTAAAATTTCATATAAACTCAATTGCGCCTCCATGCTGAAACCGGAAAAGGTGCAACCGGAAAATGTTGCCCCTTCTGGTCTGTTGTGGCACTCCATTCCCCTTTGAGGATGCTAGTTACGGCATTACCACACGCCACACGAGAACATCTAATGCAAATGTACTACACCTTCTTACATACATAATATGATCACAAGCGCTTGAAGCACATAGTGAGTTGTGATTGTGACTCAGATTAGATTAGCATGCGAATAAGCTGTCTACCGGAAAGTCTAGACTACCAAATAGTAATATATGTACTGTAAATTGAAGAGCGGAATAATCATATAGTGAATTGTTTGCTCACCGAATCATACAGATCGTTTCAAAAGTAATTGCACAGAAAGTTGACTCATTTTCAAATGCAGTTTTCTTATTGTATTGTCCTGGGTTCAATTTTTATCAACGAAATACCACATGAAACCTTGTGCTCCATGGATTATTTTAACATACGTTAATTTAAACACGCACATATTTAACTTTCTTAAGTGGTCAGTTGCGGTCAGTAGACCTTACGAAAGAAAATTGAGCGGATTCTTTGACGCAGGATTCTAAAATGAAGACGACAGAATCTTTTGATGAAAATTGACATAGTGTGAGCTATCATTCAATTTCATCATTCCGCAAAGATTTTAAAATTCGTTAAATGCAGTTCTAATAAGTTCTACAGAAAAAAGCTGCTGAAAACGTCTGACATGATTTTTACATTGATGAAGATACTCCACCTCTGTTAACTTTATATTCTATGCCATGTGAAAGGATGTGTTAAATACTTTGATTTGGCAGAACGATTAGGTTGTGTCTGGTCAGTTGTGGTCGACAGACTTAAAAGTATGAATGTTTGGTCAATTCAATCATCGATGCCTACAGGCGAAACTGCGCAATACAGAAAGTTAAGATTTCACCATTGAATCAGGCTCGTGTTAAGCTTTCAGATGTTTTCTAAATCGGACAACAATGTGAACAATTTCATTCAATTTACAGTTTACCTAACTTTACACCATCTTCGCGTTTACATAGTTTTCAATGGTTAACTGCACACAGCTTGATAATTTAGTTGTATTAACGCTGGTGTTTTCGAGTTTGGGTTTAAAAGAATGCTGGTATTATCAGCTCTAAGAATGTAAGTTTTATCAAGATCGGCCCATCTGTTCGCTGGCAAACTTCAAATTTGTATTATTCTCATATTCAGCCACTTGGTGAGTCATCGTTTCCTTCGGTTGAGGTTAGAAGATTTCAAATCCTAGATCTGCGCGCACGAAAGCTTGTCGCCACCTGTTCACAAACAATAGCAATTTTTCTCGCCGTAGTGTTGCTGGGCTTGCGTCCGATAAGTGGAGTGCTTGGACTTTTAAAAACTCATTAAATGATGAGTGACAGGAGACGGGGGCAGTGTTAACTTATAATATGATTAGCTATGATATGATATAATAATGAAGCAACAAATTAATAAATAATGATACATTATCGTTTGTCAAAAATGGTAGCAAAAATAGCAGTTCTCTCGAGATACTTTTTATGGTCAGAGTTAGAAAGTTATGTTAAAATGGCTACATCGACCGAGAGAAGGCGCTGGACGCCGAAGGCCCTGTCAAAGCCATTTTAACATAACTTTCTAACTCTGACCATAAAAAGTATCTCGAGAGAACTGCTATTTTTGCTACCATTTTGGACAAACGATAATGACTAATCTCTCTCGCCGCATGGTCAACTACGTAAACTTCTTATCACTAATTACTTCATTTAATTAAGCAAACCACACTGCTTCCTTAGCCAAGTAAGTTGCTCGGCAGACCGAGTGAATAAGTTTAGTAATCAATTGATTGAGCTTACGGTTAAATTTGATGATAAAGCTTTTCGGATTGTGCAACGAATAAAACGATGGCAGACGTTGCAGCAGTCTTATTTCCGCAACAGCATTCATGGTAACCGGGATATGCGCGTGTCTTGATTTGATTGGCTCTTGAAGAATAATCAGTTAGTCTACTAATGAACATCTATTTATCACAGCCTTTAAAGTAACAATTAAATCTGAGATAATAAATTACAGTATACCATTCATAGGCATAACCTCGATATGGTATCAGTGCATGAGAAAAACGACAATGCAATCAAAAAAATAAACTTCGATAAACTTCGGAGGAAATAAAAATTAAACTTCGCGAAATATTTCTCGAAATACTTCGCGCGAAATATTTCGTGCCACCCTAAATACGATGCACTGCTACCCGTTTGCTAAACTTTGTAAGCATCGATTTCACTATAAGTGACGCTTGAACGACACAATACCAACAGACATCATTGACAAAGTGATCCGGAATTGAAGCCAATTTATGAATTTATGAACACATGCTGTGCAAACACATTGTTTGCTTCAATTAAGATTAGAGGAATGTTAATAGAAATAGAGGGCTTAACGATAGTCATATTCATAGTATCTGAATGTATGAAATGAATATTACATTACCTCCTGTATGCATGAATAGATGAAATAAATACATCTGACTGTGAAATTTCAAAATAGTGACCGCAGAATTGTTGTATAGTTATTTATACTTTATCTCATTATTTTTCTAATAAATTTGTAAACGCATCCATTATTCAAAATGCAAACAGTATTTCAATTTATATTGAACTACAATCATCATCTATAAAATTTCATAGCTTAAAGCTATAGAGTAGCGGAACTTATTTCTAGTGAAAAGATCTACAAAATTATTGACGTGACCAATTGAACAACGTTTGACAAAAACAGCAGATCCCCTTCCTCTCATCAATAGCGAAATTAAGTTGACTGAAGCGAGCTTACGTTGAAAAGTATATGAGATCACTTCTACGAAACTGTAAAAATGATATGAAACTGGAAAGAAAGCTTCCAGATATCTTTGTCCTTAAACAAATCTAACAAATCACATCGAGGTATCAAGAATTCAATTCAATAAAGTCATGAAAATAAACATCTAAATCGGATGGATTTCAACGAAATAATTCCTTAATCCTAAAACTACGATATGGGTGAATTGATCCGTTCTTGATGTTTGATCAAATAATTTTCCTTTAATTTTATATCTGAGATGTTGACGTTCATTGACTTCAACAATTTTGTCATTTTCTGTTGCATTTTATGTGAAGAACATCTTCCGACCAAGAGTTTCGGTTTCACCGCATTATTACACCCCAGAATATGTCAATGACCCATGCATAGAAAAGTTCATGAGCAATATCATTTATTATGAGGATATATTTGTTTTATATCACCGAGATGTCTACTATTTGCTCCTGACGACCAAAATACAATTACATAAATATTATGCGACATAAATCTTTATTCAAAATATGGACTGCAAGAGGACTAGATGGACTGTAGCAGTGACTGTCAATAGCTGGATCACACAGTAAAGAGACACAGACGATGTCAAGTTCCACAGAGAACTTCGTGAACGTTTTTCGTGAGTCTGGTATCTTTTTTAATGATGATCGGAAGGACAAACTTCATCGACAAAACTAGTGCACAATTATCTGCATTATTCGAATCTAAAGGAATCGTGGAAATCGGCGCATCTTGAAGGAATTCACAGCAATTCGCAGGTGATGAACGACTATTTTTCCTATTCCAGTAAAACATGAAGAATTACTTTTAGCCCACTTAACTCCCGCATGAGCCGTTTCCTTGATACAGTTTGAACTTCTAGTAAATTGAAGACCTTAGACAGTGTAATTATTTGAAACAATTACGGTTGCCAATGCATTTGAGATGGAACAAGGTCACCAAAAACACTAATTGAATATTATGAACAAATAAAGTGAACAATTGAGCGAGCGCGTGTCTTGTGTCTTCTCTTCAAACGCATAACGGCCGAAGCAAAGAAGTTAATTGGAACATAATGATAAATATTCACTTAAGGTCAGATGAACAAATGACTTAAGGGCATGACGCATCTACCCGGGATGTATAAGTGACATGGCTTCATTTGGGTGATTGTGGAAGAATAACTGAATAAAGATAATCATTTGGCTAATGATAAATGCTCCCAATTTGGAGCATGCGATTTTGTAAAGAGACACGGTGAGAAAGTTTTAGCGTATACCTATCACCAGTATATGCCTATGAACTAAGAAACCGTTATAGTGTACTGCAAAGTGGATCAAAATTTGTCCCGGCGAGTTCCTGCATAGACACGCTCGATGCTCAGACCCTATTAGACCATAGATATATTTGTAAAAAAGGCTATTTTAAGTATTGCTACTGATAGTAAGGGCAATGAGTTTGCACAAGAGTTAAGCTTTATAAAGAGTCGAAGATGGAAACGCAGTCAAATTGTGCCGTTATTATTTTTTTTTAAGTAATCATAGCAAACGAAAGAGACCGACTGATTTTGTACTAAACTCCTTGTGCTGTGGAACAGGACAGAAGAGCAAAAAATAATAAAAGCCTGTCAGTTTGCGGACAGCTCACTTCAACCCCAACGTTAGTAGCATTTCTCCCTTGAGAAAATATAAAGGCATATAGACGAAACTTTGTTTGAGTAAATTCAAATGCAGATAAATAGTATGGTCGGTTAACATAAATTAACAAATATTTATACTTACTAGTAAATTACAAATATTTTTCAGAGTAGAAAAATGATCTTTTAGAAGGACATCATACTTGCCATTCTTTAAGAAGTTTACGGATGCTGCGATTTGTATGGATTTTTGAAAAATTATAACTAATCCCACGTCACATACTTCACTTTTGAAGCAAAATTTGGATTCCACCTTCACGATTATTTTCTTCTAAGGTAAAAATACATAAATTTTCAACGGATTTACCCATCAACGAAATTGATCCAGTTTCTCCTCGACTAGTGATTATCTTCAAAAGCACATTGATATCATCGAAGGTCCTTGTTGTTTATCCCACCTTCAAATAGGATGGCATAGATGAAGACAGAATGCTCTGCAGCTCAGGACATTGCTCAGGCTGTGTGGTCGAGTTGAGTTGGCGTTTCAAAATACTCCCAAATCAAAATAGCAAGGGCTAACCTGAGGCGAAGCACGGTTAATCATTAAATTACAAATCGTACCATACAGTAAGTAAAACCACTGAAAAATAAGAACAGAACAATGAATATAAATGCTAATAATGTTCAAATGGCAGTTATCCTGTGTAAATATGAGAAGAATAAGAAAAAAACTAGTAACTTACGAGTAATCCTGCCGGTCTGCAACACTGTGTTGGCCTGTGCAGCAACTGCGACATTTGCTTATATTATGATTAAATCTGAATCTACAGGTCTGGTCGTTCAGATGCTTACAGATGTCATGATTGCGTCAGAAAGAAATTTTCCGCAGAATTTTTCCTTGAAAATTGAAACTGAAAAACAAAAAAAGTAAATTAATATAGGAAGGTAGAAACCTACTATATTGAAAAGCTCAGTAAGGATTTTGTCCGTAGCTTCACTAGATTAGAGAAAACTCTAATTCGAGTTTCCCAGGTCTGCCTGACTTGAAGCCACTCTGATTTAATGGATTAATGACATTTCTTTACTCAAATCGCATAGATCATTGATTTTTGTTTTCAGAGTATTGGCCCATTAGTTCTGTCAAGTTCTGCACATCCTACATAGAGTTACAAAAATTTTGGTTGAACTATTACATTGACATAACAGAGAAAAAGAGTGAGATTTAAAAACCATTCAAATCTTTAATTCACTGACTTAAGAATGCGCCATTCGCAGACTGGTCCATAAGTTAAAAAAATGTGCTTTTGTCGAGTAGAACACCGAGTGTATCAGAAAGCACGCAACATAAATTAGACAATTTATCATTGCAAACATGTATGCACGTGTTTTATGACATCCTGTACGTATTTTTCGTCACAACATTCAAATGACAGCAGCAGGCCTGAAATCTTGACTGTGTCCTTTTTCACATATACATAGGGACCCTCCACTATCATATACCGGTATATTATGGGCCCTCCCCTAGACTCAAGGGCTTCTTCAACAGTACTAGTCCGGCAGCCAGAACGAGTTTCTGCGGGGAACGATGCCATAAATGAGACTTTTACAGAATGATGAACACCTTGCTACTACGAATCTGCATGTCTGTCGAGTTGTAACTGGCTCCTATTCTTGTCAGACACGATCACACATGATACTCTAATGGAACGCAGATTGAAGTTTATGGTCGAAATTAAATTTTCCATGTTTTCTCAGATTAAGTGAAAGTGCGTACTAAGTTTAGAGCCACAATTTTATGCATGTGTTTTCAAGTCACTTCCTTTTTCCTTTGCATGTGTATTCGATACGTTTCTGATCGTCGGTGTAACTGAGAATGAGGTTAAATGTGGATTGAATTGCTCAAAAGGTCTACTGATCAACTGAAAAACCAATCAACTGAAAAGTATAGACCTGATTACTTTTCACTAACTGCAAGAGATACATTCTTCCTAGAAAAATGCAATCGGTTCTATATGGTTGAAACGCAAAGGACACTTCTCCGGTCCTTTCAATATTTCGATGTCGACTTGAGTCATTCACATATCAGTTGCGTAGCTACAAACCAATAGCAAAAAATGACCTGACAGAAAGATGGAAGAGTTAAAATATCATTGAGAAAAATATTACAGCAAATATGTGAAAATAGTGTGATTGCATACAATACATCATTGGAAGAGAAATTCACTGAAACTACTTAGTTCCTCTCTGCTGTTGATTCCTGGTTTGTATTTTTTAATAAGTGTGCTTCCCTGAGTCTGAGATTTGCAGGTTCATGGTTAAGTGAAAAAATGGACACGTGTGGTGGTGAAAAAAATGCTTGTTTTGGTTGCAAAATTGAATGTGTTTGATAACTGCTGAGATTTTATTCGTAGAATAATCATGGCATCAGATATGTAATCACTTCACAGTGCCTCCCTGGCCATTCTTTAAGGAATATTGACTGGGCATCTCCTCCAAGAAAAAGGATAAATCAATTCTTTTCATGGGTGAGATTTTGGCAAGACGCTATTTCCGGAAACTCAGACACCCCATCTTTATACTACTTACATATATTTGTCGGCCCACTTATAACGATCTGTCTCATCGCTACACAATAGACTACACAGTAGATTTTAATAATACAACTTATAGTTTTCACCACCAAACCAAGGAAGATTTGCATTACACAAAAACATTTGCATATTGTCCCTGTTTCTCTGGTCGCTGTATCACTCACCTTAACAACTATATAAATGCTGTTTGTTTTTCTACATGTTTTAGAGATATAGAAAGCAAGTAGTCTCAGAAAAACAGATATGTAATAATAAAAGAAAGATGCTAGTATGGGAGATCTTTGGGAGAAAAAGAGATGCATAAAAAAATCATGTCAGAGATGTGGTTGAAATTATGTGGCTTTCGTCAAATATGAAAATCTTCATACATGTTAATCGAAACAACTTTCAACGTGCATATCTGATGAAGGCATCAGAGACGATAATGCGGTGATATGTGACGGATGATAATGAAATATATATTGTAAAGAGGCGTGACTTTCGTCAAATATATGCAAAATGAGACAAAGAAATTTTGGGAAATTACCCGCTTATATTCTACGTATAATATATTCTGCGCCCATAATTCGAAATTATCGATACTTGGAATACAATTGATGAAAAATCTTCACACATGAAGCAAAACATAGCAAATAAAGATGACTTATTATCAATCTTAAAATAAGTTTGTTTCTCAAAACGTACTCAAAACTTCAACAACGTTATATACAGGGCGTCCGTGAAGCCTCGCAAGGTGTGAAATGTTTGCCATTTAGAGAGAAATCATCATATGAAGAAAAGTAAACTATATTTATGTAGCATATTAACGGAGGTTTTGTGTGCAACAAAGGAAAACTCTCTCACTTGTTTTTCAACATAATACCAGCTCATTAAAGTTCGACCTACATTTCACAGCATCATCATAATTTATGTTCAATAAGATAACCGTCGCAATCGATCACCATTTGTAATCTTGCCACGATGTTGGACACACCAGCTTCTAGCTCTTCTGGTGTGATGTCAGCGCAGATGTTGATGATCTTCTGACGGAGCTCCTGCAATGTGTTTGGCTTGTTTTCGTGGTAAACTTTAGCCTTCAACCAGCCCCAGAACCAGTCTTCTTTTTCGTGACTGTCAATAACACTCGATCAATCTGATCATAAAGGAATGACGCCTCATACTGACTCATCTTATCTGCCGACTCGCCGAGCGTGGTGCTGATTTAATTGATTGATCATTGTTATTCCCATGTCATGCTAAGCAATGGATCTGCAGACTCGTATTGAGATCGTGCAATGTTATTATTCGTGTGGAAGGAGTGCATCTGGGGCTTTGAGACTTTTTATATCTCAACACTGTCTTGTGAAGGATCCTTTTTCCTTATCATCTGTGACACGACTTATCAAGAAGTTTGAAGAGACTGGTAGTGTCGCGGACTTGCCACGCAGTGGTCGGCCGTCCTTTAATGAACTTGACATCCTGGATGTTTCGGAGGCTGTGACATACTTATCAGACTCTTCATCTCTGGACTCAACTTCTGTACGCCGCATTTCTTCTGAAGTCGATGTCAGCAAGACCACTGTCCACAAGATAATGCGTTGTCACCTTCAGTTGTATCCTTACAAACTTCAACTAATTCAATCACTGGAGTTGAATGATAAACCAAAACGTCTGGCGTTTGCAAATTGGATTCTATCCCAGCCAGATAAAATTCCTGATATCCTTTGGTCTGACGAAGCCAACTTCAGACTGGATGGCCAGGTTAATACCCATAACTGTCGTATCTGGTCGTCAGCAAAACCTGAAAGCTATCTTACAAAATCATTGCATTCCCCAAAGCTATGCGTTTGGATGGAACTTTCCTCAAAGTTTGCTCTCCACCCATTTTTCTTTGATGAGACAGTTGATTCTGAGAGATACCTGGAGATGCTTCAAACACATGTGCGACCGCACCTAACCTCTAGACGCAAGCTGTCCACCACGATATTTATGCAGGATGGGGCACCACCGCATTTCGCCAGCAATGTTCGCAAATTTCTATGCAGAACCTTTACTCATGACCGAATTATCAGTCGAGGCTGCGCACATCCCTGGCCCCCAAGATCACCCGACCTCAACCCTCTCGACTTCTGGTTCTGGGGCTGGTTGAAGGCTAAAGTTTACCACGAAAACAAGCCAAGCACATTGCAGGAGCTCCGTCAGAAGATCATCAACATCTGCGCTGACATCACACCAGAAGAGCTAGAAGCTGGTGTGTCCAACATCGTGGCAAGATTACAAATGGTGATCGATTGCGACGGTTATCTTATTGAACATAAATTATGATGATGCTGTGAAATGTAGGTCGAACTTTAATGAGCTGGTATTATGTTGAAAAATAAGTGAGAGTTTTCCTCTGTTGCACACAAAACCTCTGTTAATATGCTACATAAATATAGTTTACTTTTCTTCATATGATGATTTCTCTCTAAATGGCAAACATTTCACACCTTGCGCGACTTCACGGACGCCCTGTATATTGTATATTATATCGCAGATATCATAAGTGTCATAACAGATCTTCGTTCCAACTTATTTGATTATTGACTCCATTCGTAAAGATGAAATGGAATATCACAGTTGGAAACCGTTTACACAGGTTACATCTGGTAGAAGCATTTTTCAATCATCAGACTTCACAGTATGTGGGTTGACGTCAGTCAAACAGTCAAACCAGACCAATAACAGTGTTTCGACTCATCGATGGGAGATTCATTTGCGCTTCACAAAATAAGAAATTGAGCAAGGTCGTTCAAATTGAGAAACATTCTTTCAAGAAAATTCATCGTGGCACTGTAACTTGCAGGTGTATTGTAGTCGTTTGTTGATGCTAAAATCAACCACAAAATTAGCTTCATTTGGCTGTTACTGATGTCTCACATCAAGATGCCATCCACGCGGCACAAATTACCTGGATAAAAGAAGTTCGACTGGCAAAGACAAAGCGAAGTGGGTTGCACTTCGGAAGAACATCGCTAGGACAAAACCAGACTGCTTCGATCAATCTAACAAAGGGTCATTTACACAACATTTAAATCGCATGATGAAAGGCATGTTTGCCAAAGACTGTCTCTGAAGAAACTGGAATGTTAAAATGTAATGAAAAAAACACGTTTACAGGGATTTGTATTACCTCACATCTAATTTCGTGAATGACCAGACACTGACTTTCATGGAGGCTAAGCATCCATTTCCGAAAGGCTACTCATTCAAAAGGAGAAGTTTTTGCACTTCAGGCTTCCAATCTGGTACGGCATTATTGCGATTACATAATGCAGTTTTTAATGGGGCAGTTTGGGCTTCTATGGTGATCTTGCTTTTCTTGTGGCTTCAAAGCGCTTCTCAGTAATCAATCTTTTTCAAGTAAGCCTCACGTTCACGCTTCCTTGCGGAAGACATTCATTATTTGACTGTCCACCCTTTCGGAGGCGAAAAAACACCTTCGGACAGGTTAGAAAAATACATTGAAATTACATGCATTCCAGCAAGGAACGTGACCAAATATGACACTTTCGCAGAATCTTCTACACCCTTGACTACCACGGAAATGCGCGCCTTCTAAGTTCTAATGAGTGCCTTTGACGTACAGACCAGATCAAAGAAAAGGGCATGTTAATTGAAGGAAAATTAAAGTTCTCGATCAAAATGTCAGTTTGGTCGATAATTTGTGGCATGATACATCTTCAGGCCATGATGTCATGTAGGCTTACCATATATCTTTGCCTACAAAGGCTAAGCACATTTGGATTCAGCAAGCATATTAGTAAGGTAAACATAAAATTTTTATCAAATTTTAGCTCTAACATTAATCATCTAACCACATTCTTGTAAACATGGTACACAGAAATTGTTTCTAGCACTTGACCGAACGTAATAGAAGACGATATGAAGACATACACGTATCATGCTCAAAATTATGTTCATTCGATCGCATGTCTCGCTGGCGTGCGGTCGGATAGTTAGCGACCTGTCATCGTGTCTTGGTCGTTGCTGCTGTCACTCTTCTTTCAACGCAATGGTTACCAGACAATGCTACAGTATTGATCAACTTCTGCAGCTCCGCTATGCAAAGTGTGCATGTCTTTCGCGTACTGTAAGGAGAAGATTGTTTTATTTCAATATTTATGTGCAACATATCCCTGTGGTTTATTCCGCTACATCCACTGCTGCTCCTAAACCATATGAATCAAATTCTCGGTCTTCTGTTAAATCCAATCTCATCAATTGCCGTGCCAATGTTTTGCTTCAACGCCCTTCCCGTCGTAAATCAGCCTGTCCAAATCTGGTGGTCACCAATGCTAGGTCTGTATGCAACAAGTTCGATGAGCTTGCATTATTGATGTCTGAGCATAGACCTGATATCTGCTTGATAACTGAATCGTGGTTGGACTCAACTACTAGTGATGCCGCCATTGCCCTGTTTGATTACTCTTCCTATAGATGTGATCGTGCGAATGGTCATGGAGGTGGAATACTCTGTTATGTGAGATCTACATACTCTGTTATAAATATTGACGTGAATTTTACACTTCATCCAATTATTCCAACCTCTGAATATGTGTATCTGTTCATCAAGGAATTGAAGCTGGCTGTCCTTGGAATATACCATCCTTTCTGGAATAATCCAACAGCCCACAACGAAGCTATCTCATGCCTTTCATTATTGTTGGATGAAGCTTTCATCAAGTTTGGTTCGGATATTCGTGTGTTACTCACCGGTGACTTCAATGATCTTCGAAAACAGTATAACGTGATTGCTGATTTACTCGGTTTACAACCCATTGTAAATACCGGTACTAGAGGTGATCGTGTATTGGACCAAATTTTTGTGAATTTTGACTCAAATGTCAAGCCCCGTGTTCTTTCACCGCTTGGCAATCCGATCATAATGTTATTCTTTGGAAACCTGTGCATATCCCAAAAGCTGTGATCAAGAAGAAAGTAAGAAAATTCTCTCATGCGAATTTCTCTAAATTCAATGATGATGTTTCATCTGTTGATTGGTTGGCTCTAGTCAACTCATGCTCGTCAGTCGAGGAGTCTGCTGATCTCTTTCAGGGAGCATTGTTTGGACTTTTTAATCAGTGTTTCCCTGAGAGAACTGTGAGAATACGCGACAAAGAACCGGAGTCGATGAAGTGTTCCCTGAAGATACTTATCAATGAGCGAGATAATGCCTTCCGTAGGCGCCAGTGGAACAAGTATCGTCGCTTGAAGAATTATGTGCAGGAGCACATTACTTACCTTAAACGTGTGTATCTGACGGAGACCATTGATTCGGCTGATCCGAAGAAGCTTTGGAAGGCCTTACGTGTTCCTTCAAGAAACAACAAGCCACCTTCTTCAACGGATCTCACTGCTGATATGTATTGTGAATACTTCGCCTCAAGTTTCCAGTGTTGTGATGCTGCTGTTATGTCGTCTAACGGTGGCTCTTTTACACTACCGCCTATTTCCTGTGACGAAGTTTTAAGTGAGCTTCGGCGACCCACAAAGACTTCTGTCGGGTCTGATGGTATTCCTCCATGGGTATATCGGGAATTTTCTGACATCTTGGCACCGGCTATTACTTCTCTGTTTAATTGGAGCTTGCAAGATGGAGTGTTTCCCTCCGCTTTCAAGCAAGCTAATGTGTGCCCCGTGCCGAAGACGGATAGGCCTTCTTTAGTGAGTGACTTTCGACCGATCTCCATCCTCCCTGCTCTATCTAAAATATTTGAACGCATTGTGTCCCACAAGTACGTTTTGCCTGTTGTTAAAGACTCTGTGAACCCATCACAGTTTGCGTTTATTCCGCGTCCTGGGTCTGGCACAACCAGTGCTCTTGTTTTGACTCAGCATCACATTTTACGTCACCTTGACCAATCCTCTGGAGCTGTATGACTGCTTTCAGTCGATCTTTCCAAGGCGTTTGATCGTCTTCCTCATGCCACTATAGTTAATTCTTGCGAGAAGTTTCAATTGCCTCCATGTTTTGTTAAATGGGTTGTGAGCTTTTTATCTTTTCGTTCACAAAGAGTGTTGTATAATAATTCCTTATCCGATTGGTGTGATGCTACAAGCGGTGTGCCTCAGGGCAGTGTGCTTGGCCCTATACTTTTTACACTCTCTGTCGATGACTTGTCCCCTGTGTGCTTGAATACCAAGCTGATAAAATATGCTGACGATTTTTTATTTCTGCATTTTTTGCGCTGCAATGATGATGATCATTTGCAGAAAGAGTGGGATAACATCACTTGTTGGTCAGCAAATGTCGGTCTTCCTGTGAATGATCAAAAATGTTTTGTGATGGATGTTGTCACTAAAAAAGTTTAAGTTTGCTTCCTATCCGTGTTGCTAACAGTCTGTTTCTTAATCAAGTGGATTCGTTTTCTTATTTGGGCATTGTTTTGTCGTCCGACATGAAGTGGAACGAACACATTGAGTACATTGTAAGGAAGGCTTCTCGACGAATTTTTATAATTCGAAGCTTGAAGCGAGCTGGCTGTGACACCAGTAACATGTTGAAGTGCTACATCGCCTTTATCCGTTCCGTTATGGTGTATTCTTTTGCTTGCTTTTGTAATGCTCCTGACTACCTGTTGTATCAGATTAAGCGTGTCGAAAAAAGAGTGTCCAGAATCATTGGCATTTCTCTTGATGCCGATCAGGATGTAGTTCAGTCTGCAAATAGTTCGTGTCAAAAACTCTACAAATCAATCTGTGCAAGTCACTCGCACTCCCTTCGTGAGCTGTTTTCTTTCCGTTCTGTCCGTAACATATCTACTCGCAATGCAAGTGATGTGGTTCCTAGCTTTGCGAAAACCTGTCGTTTTAAGAATTCTTTCATCAAGTTTTGTAAATAGTTCGCGTTTTTATCTACTGTTGATTTTACTCTTACTTTGGTTTTTGATACTGGTAACCATTGCATTGCTTTCGTGTCTTCACATATTGTCATCGCTAGATTTGTATTGTTCACCGATTCTGCATGCAGCTTGTGAACCAATAAAGTTTATTATTATTATTATTAACTAGAGTTAATAGATCTCACTTAGTCGGAGCAAACCCACCAAACAGACAGGTCGGTCGAAAAATATCCTTCCATTAACATGCCTCTTTCTTTGATTTCGTCTGCAGATCAAAGGAACTCATTAGAACTTAGAAGGCGGGCATTCTCTTAGTAGTCATAGGGTGTAGAACATTCTGTGAAAGTCTCATCTTCTGTCTCGTTCCATGCAGAAACTCGTCTTGGCGGGCCCATACATGTATGTATATTTCTATGTTTCCATAGTAAGTGTTGCAATCATTCGAATTTCATTACGAGTATAGAGTATATCAAAATTTGTATTCAAGATTCTTGTGTCCGAAGTAGGCACCTGTTCAGATTGGACGGGAGGCTCTTGCCATTAGATAATTTCAATGAATTTTGTGACTATTTGCAAAATTGTTTTGTAACGATTTTTTGGCATGTGTTGAATAACGTTTTGAGCATGTCCACTAACAATTATCATCTTTTCTCCCTAATTGTTAGTATAGGTAAAGCATATTATTTTTTAACATATGCATGAAGCATACTATATAGCTAATAGAAACTATCATGGATCACATTCAGATTTCCATTGTGTTGACACAATGTGATTAATGACATGATAAACACAAATATTTGTTTCCTTTCATTCACGTGCCAGGTGCTGAAGTCAATCACTATTATACGTATGCATAACTTATTTCGGGGTCGACCTCGATACCGATTAAAATCTAATCGAGGTTGAACCACTGAATCAAACCACTTTTCACCGACGAACATGATTTTGCATCATTTTTTAACGAATCACGAGAATGACTGGAATAAGTCTAAAAAATCAGGAATTCCGGGAGATTGTCATCGCTGTTTCAAAAAACTAATTGTGCAACAGTATAGCCAAAAAACAACAACTGTATAACTAACAGCAGAGACAATGAAAGCAGAGTGGAAGAAAAGTGAATAGACATACGTATAAGGGGATGAAGATGTATGATAAAAATGTAAGACCTTATAATTATCGGAATATGACGGTATGTGTGAACATGGAACGACGATGATAATATCAAAACCAAGATAACATAGCAAAATTCTTTAGCCAAAAACCCCTTAAATTATATTCAAGCTTTTGCACTGCTTGCTAAAGCGTTCGGAAAAGCTGTCGGTCAACAAGAAAGCACCACGCATGCTATGTAACAAAACTCTTTCTAAAAGCTAACTTTCCATTAGGCCAGGCCATTCTTTAAGGAAAATAGACAGCTTGGGAAAATTTATGTGACTGTCTATAGCAGGGGTGCGCAACCTTTATATTTTTCGGCCGCCATTTCGAAGGCCGAAAGAATCACGGCCGCACTTATTATGTGTGCAAACAACTAGGTCAATAGCCATTCTTTTTTATATTCCACCACGCAAATCAGCTTTCCCTGATGAATGACGCAGTGAAAATCGCATAAAGGCCTACTTCGTAAAGAATGAGTTAGCAAGTTAACCCATATACGACCGACGGTCATTTTTTACTCGAAAAGATTTTAAGCTGAATGTGTTATTAGCACTTGAAAAGTTGAATGCATGTTTTTGTAAGGGCAACCGAAGGAGAAAACACTTTGCTAAGCTACTGTAATAATTCATTAAGGAATCACGAGCCATACAAAATTCATTCATTCATTCATCACAGAGCCGGTCTCTTCTAGGCATTCACTCGTATATAGACCTGCTCATTTCTAGAACCTCGTGTATAAGCCTGCATACATTGCGTTATTATTGAAGTTATAAAGTATCTTATCATTACCAATCATACAGATCTTTCGCAACCCAAAATTTGAGCTTTAAAATTAATGATAAATATGAAATAAAAGAGCAGCTAAATTTTAGCATATCTTATTTATGAGAATACACAAAATCTAAATAGGTGGAAATACAATATCTCGTAAAGAAATTACAATATCTTTCGATTCAATCTGCTGTTCACACAAGCACACAACACTACCGCTGCAGAAACTGATCTATCAGGAATCCTTATTCAGGTCATGGACTTGAAGCTAACGCGCGCGAACAATTCGAGTGAACTACAATTGTCCCTTTTGTTTCTTTTAGCTGATGACTTTAGCCATGAATGCACATGAATATAACTTCCCTAAAATATTCTATTCACGAGTTATCGAACTGCTTCAACGCCTTTATCGCGGCTGCGGGCGCGCATTTTTCCAAGCAGCATGGGCATGAAGGTGTTCGACAGTTACAAGGTGACTAGCATGCTACTATAGTGACGATTGTTTTTCGATTGCCTTGAACTCCAGAAATATTTGCAATGTACAATATTCCTTTTCATTTACTTCTCATTGTCACGGCCGCACTTTGTCTCTGCTACGGCCGTGCGGCCGCAGGTTGCGCACCCCTGGTCTCTAGCATTCTTTACCAAATTCATTACTGCAGCATGCATGCGAAATCTCTTATTTTTCAAACGAAATTGCATACTTGTAGAATGTACAAGGTGTTTCAAAAGTAGGCTAACAGTTGATTTTGCCCTAGGAAATCTATGTTGACCGTTCTATTGGCGATTTACACCTGAATCAGTCGATGGATATCCATGATCAGTCCAACATGAGCCATAGACTTCGAAGTAATTGCTACTATCATTTAGAAGTCTATGCAGTAGCATTCCATTGGCAAAGGAATTTTGAAATCTATCATGGACAAGATATAGCACCAATCTGACATTACGTACATGGATATGTTCAATTAATTTGATTTGAATCAAACACTGTTAGTTTGACTTGAAGTGAATTAAACAAGCTTGAAGCTTTTTTGAATTTGCTGCTTCTGTCATGTCAGGTCATCTAAAAGATGATCAGAGAAAATGGATTTTGAAATCCTTTTGGAAAAACAAGAATGCTGAAAAGGTGCGAATGGAATGGAGAGATGCCTTTCACAGCAATCCTCCATCAAGATTTGCTATTTATCGCATTCGAGATAAATTTGAAAAGACCGGTTCGGTAGAGAATGCACCGAAGTCAGGACGCCCTCGATCAGTTTCAATAACATCAAACGAGGAGCTAGTGGCCCAAACATTTGTTCAAAGTCCAAAGAAGTCAACAAGAAGAGCCTCATTGGAGTTGGACATTTCTCTAAGCTCTACTTGGAGACTGATGAGGAAAGTTGAGTTGAAACCATACCGACCCAGACTGTTGCAGCACCTTCTACCGGATGATGCTGAACGACGCTTGCAGTTTGCTGTGCTCATGTTGTCGGAAATTCGGGAGAACCCAGATTTGCTTGACAAGATAGTTTGGTCTGACGAAGCCAGTTTCAAACTATCAGGTCACGTAAATAGACATAACTGTGTCTACTGGTTCCCTGAAAATCCGCACATGGTATCATCAAATGAGCTGAACCAGCCTGGCTTAACCGTCTGGGCCGGTATGTCAAGCAACGGTGTGATTGGGCCAGTATTTTTTGAAAGAACTGTGACGGCTGAGGTGTACCTTCAAATGCTCCAATCCTTTGCGATTCCTGAGATGCAGTCATTGAACAACTTCAATGAGCTGTACTTTCAGCAGGATGGTGCACCAGCGCATTTTGCAGTGAGTGTCAGAAGCTATCTGAATGACACTTTTCCAGGAAAGTGGATCGGGAGATGTGGTAGCATCCTTTGGCCTCCTCGCTCTCCCGATCTAACTCCGATGGACTTTTTCTTTTGGGGCGTTGTAAAGGAGAAAGTGTACGGACGAAAACCTCACACACTTTCTCAACTCCGCTCCTACATCACAGATGCCTGTCAAGAGATCAGTGATGACAGGAACTTATGCAGAACTGTGTGCCACAGTGTGGCCGAAAGACTACAAGAATGTGCCGATGTCCATGGTGGACATTTTGAGCATTTGCGTTCGTGAATTTTTGCAACTTTAAGTTGATTAATTTTTTTGATATGTTGAATAGGCCTTGGTTATTCATTTGTTCATTTTTTTGTTAGGAAACCAAGCAAACAAAATGGTAGTTGTTTTAATGTTAATACCTTTATTAATTTCAGCCTCCTCTAGGCCATCGTCAGAAGCTTCTGACGATGGTCTAAGAGGAGGCTGGAATTAACAAAGGTGAAGGACATTTGGATGTCAGCTGTTCTTCCTTCTTCGCCTCCCTGTCTTGTGTTGACGACAGCGTCTTCGTGCACCAGGCTGAGGGGCGCGGAGGACATTCGAATGTCAGCTGTTCTTCCTTCTCCGCAGTAACACTGAAACAACTACTATCTTGTTTACATGGTTTCCTAATATTTTTTTTTTGATAGATGTTGGATAGTTATTCGACTTCTCATGATCGGTATAGATTCAAATTGGGTTGTAGTGAAATATGTAGGCATGAAAACACTGGAGATCATGAGATATTTTAATATGATTTACGCGATGTCAAAGAGTATTGAATTTTTGCCCCTTACGAATACAAGGCATATTAGCTATCTGTGGCATCGTGAAAAAGATTATTATGACATAGCTTATTAATCTATAGCATTAAGACATAGCTTTTCAAGGCCAATTTCTACTGTTAGCCTACTTTTGAAACACCTTGTATAAGCCTTTTGACAACAAAAAAGGAAACGTAATTCAGCAAAATTAACTTCTGACTAGACAGGCTTGCACCATAGAGCAAGTATTTACTATATACTCTGGTCTACACAGTATTTATATTGGCACTGTCGAGACAAAATGTATACATAAATCTCGCACATTTGTTGTGCAGCATTCAATGCCATTATGTGCACTCAGTGTGAATAATTGCTGATGCTATGAATTTTGTATAGTTTTATCAACCTCTACATGCTTAAGTAGCTCAACGAATATGAAGTCTCTCATTGACAAAGTGCATGTTACAAGGGATACACAATTACACGTAGACGTAAATTACGATAAAGTAAAATCAATTGATATTCTACATTTATTCTACACATATTACTACTGAGTTGATGAATTTGATTCATTTTCTAAGAAAAATGAAAGCTTCTAGAATTTGATAACAATGCATCTACAGGAATAAAATTGGTATATGAATGAAGCTTGATAATAATTTATTTACACGTCGATAATTTTTGCAATTCACCAATCGCTGTTCACTTGGCAATCTAATTAAGGCTTGTGTTAACCGTAAATTTTCTAAGCAAAATCAACTTATCAGGTACATGCCGAAAATTAATGTACAAGACACAATTGTAGTCACAGAACTTTGGACACCCATTCGTTTTGATGAATCGAAGGTAATCCAATTTGCAATTCATTATTGAGTAATTTGTTGTGTGGCATCTTAACACATACAGTGTTTGGCTGTGTGACACACAGTTTCAATTTACAATCGTAAATAGAAACGAAGGAAATAAATGACAGCACACCACCCACCCGATTCCAATTTAACAAAAAAGCGAAAAAAACGAATCCTCAACTTATAAAAGCTAAAAAAAGCGAACCCGCACTTTTTACATCAAGCAATGTAGAACTGCGTTGTAACGACATAATATGATAATAGCGTTATAACGACATACATATCACGAGTATAATGACCATCAATCCATGCACTGCCACAAATACTGAGACCTGTGTGGATTGCGAATATTACTTGCTGGTACAAAAATGATAACTTGACGGAGCACCTCCTAGGAGGTATTTTTCCTGCTTCTTGTTAAACGATTCCCAAGTGCACCAGACCATATTTATAGATAAACTAGCTTTTGTATTCTATTAATGATCAGACATATAACCAGCAATCGATTTAGATTGCTTCAATTTTCGACAAATAATGTAGATTTCAAGATTGTTTCATAGGATATTGGAAACACACTGCTGAAAAAATCAACAAAAATACCGCTGGAAAATTCAGCAAAATGAAGATGATTTTATAATTTCTAATTTGGAAAAGGAAATTTCTCTAACTGCCATGCTCCTGACTAGTAAATCAGTCGAAAGCTTTTACCTCCTTTATGTGAATATTCCAAAGCATATTGACATTTTGAAGTATTTATTAGATAGGGGTCTGTCAACTAAAATCATGCCAAGTGGATCATATCACGAATGTAGAATCCTTAATTAAGTTTTTATTTAGGCAATTATTTTATACAGTGATAGAATGTACACAAAAGATTTCATCTGATAATCACTGTAGTTTTCTTCACTACTCGTAAGCTTACTGCATTATGATAATAATCTTGCTTACCATGATACATTTTTGTAAAAGAGATAATACTCATAATTAAGCTACATCGTTGGGCATAATAAATGGGCATTGTTGCAAACGTTAATTTAGATGAATAAGTGTCAACTTTTATATTTAAGATCAATCAAATTGATATTGCTCAATTATGTAGCCCTAGTGATTAGATGATAGATATTTCTAATAAGGAATTTTCCGACAATAGAGGGTTGGCTGCCAAAGAGAAAATTATGCAGTCAATGATTTGCATTCGTGTGGGTTATTTACAGACCCCTTCCGTCAAGCTTTTAACTATAAGTGGGCCTATTCCAGAGATCAAAACTACCTCTTATGAGACATATATTAGCACCTTTTCAATCAAAAGTTTCCACTGTAAATATCTAAATCAATAATATCTAATCATCACATAACAATAGTAATATCTAATAATAGTAAATATCTAAATCATCACATTAATATTCTAAATCTAAATTGATGAAAAGCGACGACAAATGACAATATTGGATAAATCTATGAAAATATTCCGTAAAAATTATCACTATATACAGCCTACTTCAAAGGCCAGTTATCACGGTCGTGCTCCATGCACGTCTGCTAAAATATTTAAAGTATGTCAAAGCTTTGAATTGAATTGGAAATAGTCAATATTCAAAGATGTGGATTTTATTTTCGTCTCCGTTGTTTTGCAATAAATAACGAAAACGAAAATAAAATCAATATCTTTCAACATAGGCTCTAAAAAATAGTCCAAGCTTTACGATGCAAGGTTCTCTTTGTCTTGGTTCGTTAACACCAGCTTCTCTCGTTGAATTTTATGTGGGCATTCCTATTTGCTGACGCATTTGCAAGAAGTCACGAGTTGTTGAAGCACACGAGATAAGTCGATACCGCATAGTTCAGCACACAGAAGTTATGAAAATACATGTACCGGGTGTAAAAAAGTCTTTGGAATATTGCATAAACTGTATTTCGAATTATTACAGATTTTTTCAAAATAAAAAGGCATTTAGTTAGAATGAAAACTATTTCTTTTTAAGTTACGCTATTTTCGGATACTTGGTAGCCTAATGGTTGCCATCATCTCAGAGCATCATCATCTTATGATAAGTAAAGGAGGACTGATAAATCAAATGTTAATCAAATTAATGTTAATTAAAGAATTGTTGGCAAGTCTGTCGCGTATTGATGAAAATGTGATGTCATCAGCTGTCATCAGATTCGAATCGATAACAGACAGCATGACCTTGAATACGCACGCATAGCTAACTCGAGACATTTGACTCGTTGACTGTGTTTCATTGAAGTGTACTGAAAGTGTCCTACCAAATGGCTGATTTAAGCATTGTTGAAAAAGCTCACATCGTTTCGTGGCTAATATCTTATAAGAGCGTGGCTAGAGTATGTGAAATGTTTGAAGAAAAATTTAATAAGCCCGCCCCATCGCACAGCTCAATGTACTATTGGAAGAAGAAATTCCTTGAGACGGGTTCCATTATTGATGATCGGCCTAGATCTGGACGGCCCGTAGCAGCCACTGGTGATGAGCAAACTGCTGAAATAAGGGGCTTAATCGACAGCAATCCAACAACATCAACTCGCGAAATGGCATCAGTGGTGGGCATTTCACATACGTCAGTTCATAATGTCCTTATGAAAATTGGAGCCCATCCTTATAAACCCACGTATTCACAAGAACTGGTGGACGGTGACGAGGACCGAAGACTTCAATTTTGTGAGAGCATGATTGATCGCCTCAATGCAGATCCAACTTTCAATAGGAAAATTACGTTCAGTGATGAATGCAATTTCCATTTAAATGGAAGTGTTAATAAACATAACTTACACTATTGGGATACGACCAATCCTCATATCCGCCATGCAGTGAAATCTGGTGTGACTCGGTCTGTTACTGTGTGGGCTTCAGTTAGTGCGCGAGGTCTCATCGCTTTCGAAATTCTTTCAGGACCAATGAATGGCGAACGCTATTGTGAATTACTCCAGCGTAAAGTAGTCCCATTTTTCACCCGAAATCGTTCTATGATTTTCCAACAAGACGGTGCTCCGCCCCACTACCACCCAGCACGAAAAATCCTGGTCAAGGAACTACCCGGTCGTTGGATTGGTCGCAGAAGACCTACGGAGTGGCCGGCTCGGTCTCCAGACTTAACGGTCTGCGACTTTCGGCTGTGGAGTGAATTGCGCGAACAAGTGTACACTCCCGCGACAAATTTCCGATCAATACAAGAACTACAACTCAAAATCCAGACGGAGTTGGAAAACCTGGATGTAACACACTTCCAAAATGCCTTTAGAAACTGGTGTGTCAGGATGCAGAAATGTATCGATGTGAATGGTAGACATTTCGAATAACTGAATTTGTTACGAACTGTGAATTAGAATTACACTTGTTACCCGTTCTATTTTGTACTTGCTATACTTGTTTTTGCAGTATTTTATGCAGTAAATATACAGTACTACAATATTCCAAAGACTTTTTTTACACCCTGTATATAGTGAGTGAAGTTTTGACGCAATAAATATGACTGCAGTAATGTAAACGGTAGTCAAACTAGTTACAAGATAGGGCATGACTGATAGATCTAGTATTCTTCAGTCTATAACTCAGAAAGTTTCAAGTGGTTGTATGAAAATAAGCTTCACATATCCGATCATATCAGTACCACATGAATGTCTTTATTAGTAGATGCAAATGATTATTATACACATCAACTTTTTGCCTTATTACACGTACTTCACAAAAATCAGTGAAAGTGACAGAGTAATAAAAAATTCAACGGAAAATTATCAATTGTGTATATTATCATCTCAATTTCTTTGGCCTATTCGTCAACATTATGCGATACACCTCACTCATCCGTATAGACTTAATAGTTTGTTTCAATAATCCAACATCAATCTTCTAAGACAACTCGGTAGTAGGACTCCCGTGTGTCTTAGGCAAGCCAGCATGGATTGATAAATACGATGACATTCATTTGTAGCATATAACCCGCTTGTACTTTCAACATGCATCAATTAAACTCGTGTAAAAGCTATAGCACCATGGCATCAAAGTTACTGTAAAAAATTGTGCATGTAACGGAACGCATTACGACAAGGCTTTGACTTCAGGAATTGCTACAACATCACTCTTTTCCTATAATAAGGGTACATTTTCCAATTCCTATATAATAAAAATTATTACATACGATTATGCAATTGTCAACATCTGGATTCAATTGTTCAACACATGGATGATAGCAAGACTAAAGTAAAGGCCAACATGACAAAGTCACGCTGTCAACATGTAAAAAAGGCCTGTACTACGAAACAATTTATTCTTGCTCTACCCAAAAAAGCGAAAAATAAACGAATGCCACGATGAAAGCGAAAATTCAGGCATATTTTCGAAAAAGCGAATAAAGCAAAAGTCTGGGTGGTCTGTGAGAGTGATAGTTAAACTCTCTCTCCGGGAGTACATGTATATTGTAGTAGGGGAAAGTGAGGAGGTATGGGCCACCCTGGAATCGGTTGATCTAGCGCTTCATCTATTCTATTAATGAGCACCTGTATACCACTGTGCGATGTCTAAATACCCAAGGAACAAAACTTTGCTTCATAATTACCCATAAAATTTATCATTTGGACATGAATGTCAAAAAACGAAAATCTGAAAAAATCGACTTTTCAATTTTGGGTGGGAGGTATGGGCCACATGGTGAGGAGGTATGGGCCACTTGCGAAATCCATGGCCTGTTCTAATCGAATGCACATTTCCTAATGTAGAATGACTAATATAGGCTACATTTGCTAACAGTAAATTACGCCTGTTGTGATACTTTTTGGTGTATAACATCTTTTGATAAGTTATAATGTCTAACTATAGCACGTAGAATTGAGTGATTAAACTTGGCGCTTTTCGTCATTTTCATAGTCTACAGATTTGATAACAGCTATGATATGTGCCATACCCAGAATAAATAGCCCATCATGAATGAACTACTTTTGAAGGAAAACAACCGACTTTGAATAGATTCACTATGTGAGATTCACTATAGGAGATAGGCAAAAGAAATGTATGTTTTTGCTAATTGCGTATCAAAAGTTGCAGTTCACTGTTCATTAGAGTTCGTTGACTTCCACCTCCCCGTCAAATTCATACACCACCGTCCTTCCATTGAGTGCGATTTCCGGTTCTCGGAGCCCACACACCACGTCCTTCCACTGTACCTCAAATCGGTCCACCTCCCGTACCTGGAAATACAAATATTGAAAATTGAAAAATAATGAAAATCATCTAACACTTGTGGGCCTACCTCAAATTTAGTCCTTTCTGAATTCAATGATCGGAATCCTTGGACTTTGATCCAATCTCGATCTCCATCGTATGTTTCCAATGTCTGTACAACGTAGCGATAACTCGTCAAGTTGCGACGACCACCAATAATACAGACGAGCAGCCAGTCTCCAGCCTTGGTCTCGTTCAGGGTCCATTCTTGCTTCCGAGGATCTTTCGATTGTTCCTGTCTGAAGTCCTGTGTAGCAACGATGTTTGATCGACATAGTTCGAGCAGGACCAGCCACATCATCTGTGTCAGCAATCATGACTTCTTCGGAGGGTTTGACTAGCAAAGGAAACCGACGTTGCTTTGATTCGGAACCCAATTTTTCTTTCACTGGTGATGAAGTTAGTTCCATTGGAATTCTCTTTTCACGACCGCGCTGAGTTCTCTGTTCAACAGGAGCAGCCTTGGGTACTGGTTTAATAGACCTGAGGATTGCCCTTCTTCCAGATGGAGTAGATGGAGCTGCTTCGACTGATTCAGAGCTTGTCAGTGGCACAGGCTCTGATCGGCTTGTACTCTCATACGTTGCAGAGACCGGCCCATACCACCCCCGATTAGGTGGCCCATACCTCCCCCCCCATAGGGTACAAAAATCTTAAGCTTGAAAAAAATGTACAAGGAGTAGTGCTACTTTCTCGATACTACACACAATATTTAAGAAAGGGCTAAACTTGAGAATGCTAGGCGGCATATATCTCAATTACATTTTTTCTGCAAAAAAATAGAAAAATGGCGTTTTTCCAAAAAAATTCAAAACAGTGCATGAGACCTATTCACATGTATAACTCGAGAACCAATGCAATTGAAAAGCTGAAAATTGCGTGCGCTAATGAGCACTAAGATAGCGTTCAAATGATATATAGTTTGTTCCCCCATTCAGTTTCGTTTCGCGCTGAGAGCGGTGGCCCATACCTCCCACCTGCCCATACCTCCTCACTTTCCCCTATATGTATATAGAAATGTCTGACGTTATTCTACATGTATTTTCCGTGCACTTTCGCATTAAAAGTGCTTAAATGTGTGGCTTTTCTCCATTACTCTGATGTAAATTTAGCGGTGACAAATCCGCCATCTTTTTTAGCTAAGATTATTTCTAGATACATGTATTCATTTTTACTGATTTCAAGAATTCGCTGTGGCTGAAAGTTTTTGGTGACGAATCAATTTCCCAATTAATGCAATTAATTATTGCTTGAGTACGCGGAAAATGCGAGAATAACGTCAATTCGGGTTCGGAGCCCTGATCAATGAGAGAATTTAAAATTCAGGTCCTCGCGCCCCCTGACTTACTATACAAATAACTGAAGCATGGTGATGAAATTTGTTTTGTAATAAGTAGATCTACCAACATTGATATTAATTCCTTTTCAATTTGAAATTTCATTTCATCAATATTTGCAATATTTTGTGATTACCCCGCATTGCAGGAATCACATCTACCGGCATATATATTTTGTTGAGAGCTATGAAGCATTTGATATCACATCAAGCGCTGTATTGTCTAAGGCCTATGAAAATATGGCATTGTCTAAGTTGGTAGCATTTCTATAGAGATGAGTTTATGACATTATGTGATATAATATTATACACTATATTCTTCTGTAATGAAGCCATGTGATAGGTGGTATTACATTGAAGAAGTCGACTATTAATAGATTCGGATGGATAACTTTCTTTTTTTATCGCATCACCAATTTAAATACCAATTGAAAACATTGAAAAATTCTGGCATTTTTCAAATATAGTCACTACGACTAAGTGCGTGAATTCCTTATTTTAAGTTAGTCTAAACGCTAAACTACTTCCAAGATGAGACGAACAGCTATCTCACAATCGGAGATAATGGCGAATCGATTGCAACTTTAAACTTCCGCCTCCACGCTTAGGCCGGTCCGTCTCAGTCTGTCGGATAAGGGTATCTACCAGCTTCTTCGAATGCCAAAAGTTGTTGCTTTCGACACTACCCCCAGACAGGTCATCCAAACGATGTTAAGGGAGAATCTATACCTAGCTCTAGCTACATAGCAGTGGATAGCTATCAATGCCTCACCGAGGGAATCCAGAATACAAATGATAGATAGGAAACAGCATTTTTAATAAACAACATTCTTCGACCACTACTGAAACCAGAAACTTTACCAGGTCTAACTCGAATTCACAAAATGTAGTTGGTTAAGCAAGTAGGAGAAAATATCAAATTGGTGACTTTTATGAACGATAGATAAAGCCCATACGCTTACCAAAGTATCCTCGAACTTGATTAGTTTTGAATGGCGGGTTAATTTGAGTACGTGGAAACTTTTGTGCCATAAAAAGCGTAAATGTTATTGATCATATACAGTCCGTTTCCTAAATCGTCGCACAACTCGAAAAGCTCTTTTATCTCTTGCTTATTCCTTTTTATGTAATCAGCCCTGATGATGGGATGTGCTTTCATCCAGAAATATATCGGCTAATCAAAAATATTTTCTGAAATCTACATACTTGACCATTCCCAAAACAATTGATCTTGCTTATTCTCATCAAATTTAACCGTAAGCTGCTTAAGCTCATGTAATTGATTACTGAACTGGTCAGCCGAGACACTTGCTTGATTTAGGAAACTGTGTGGTGTGCCTAATTAAATGAAGTAATTAGTGATTAGAAACATTATTCATGATCATATCATGGCTGATCATGTTATTGATGTCATATCATAACTGCTCCTGTTTCCTGTCATCATTGAATGAGTCGCTAAAAGTCTTGTCGATTCACTTATCGGGCTCAGCAACTACGAGAAGAGATTGCTATTGTTTGTGAACAGGTGGCGAGTCTCAGTTTGACACCAAGCCCTTGTGTGCGCGCAGTTCAAGGATTCGAAATCCTGATCTCCACCGAGGGAAATGATGACTCACTCGATGGATGAAAATGGGAACAATACGAATTCCAAGTTTGCCAATAAAACGATGGGTAGATCGTGATAAAGCTTGCATATTCTTGGAGCTGATAACACCAGCATTCTTTTAAACCCAAACACGAAAGCGCCAGCGTTAATACAGCAAAAGTCATCGTTGTGCGCAGTTGACCGCTAAAAACATTTTTAGCGCGAAAGCTAGCGAAAAATCAAGCAAACGTTAACTGAGTAAAACTGCACCAAATGTTGTCGAAGTTCCAAAAAAATATACCGGTATCATCTGAAAGCTTAAAAAGAGCCTGATTGAAAAGTAATAATCTTAATTTTCTGTTTAGCGCAGTTTAGTTTGTAGGCATCAGTGAATGAATTTACCAAAAATTCATACTTTTATGTCTGCTGACCACAACTGATCAGACACAACATAATCGCTCTGCCAAATCAAAGTACTAAGCACATCCTTTCACATGGCATAAAGTGTAGGTATTGAAACTGAGCACCTTCATCAATGAATCATGTCAGACTTTTTTAGCAGCATTTTTGCTGTAAAACTTATTTGTACTGTACATTTTTGTACATTCAACGAATCTTACAATCTTTACATCATGATGAAACTGAATGATAGTTCATACTGTCTGTATATTTTCATTAAAAAATTCTGTCATGTTAAAATCCTGCATCAAAGAAAACGTTCAATTTTCTTTCAGAAGGCCCATTGACCACAGCTGACCACTTAAGTAAAATGTATGCCAAAATTGTTTTCCTGGAACGATTTATGGAACATCGTTCATTTATGGTACCGTATATCGTTTATTAAACTTGAACCACGACTTCAACAACACGAAAATTACATTTGAAAATGGGTTAAATTTTTAGTGCAATTATTCATGAAAGGGTCTGTACTGGTACATCGTGAGAGACAAATGCTCTCACATAAAGCAATCGCTACCTAAAAATGATCTAAATTAAATTTGCCCACATGGGCGTTTTTTTACCGAGTATGTGGGTAATCGAGATTAGAACAAAGATTAAGCACATGCCCATCTACTGTGTTGGTAAAAAAAGCCTGCATTTGGCTGATGCCAAATGGAAACAATACCAACAGTTAGGTGATGCAGGGGAGCAAATCAAACTGAGTTGCATATGGATGATGCAATCATAATTGTATACGAAACAAAAGAGTAGAAGCTGGCATACTTCTAGCGCATGCGACCGCCTGTCGTCCTGGCAAAGTGGCGAATGAGTTATTCTAGGCCTGCATTCCTGAAAAGTCATGTTTTTGATTGAATTTTAGTGAATAGGTTCGCTTCAGAAGATACTGCGGAGCACTTGCAGAATGTTCAGAAACAAATTCAGTGTCAGAGAAAACACTTCTATTTCGCTCCTTCAGACTGATTTCAAGATCTAGTTAGCTTAGAAAGATGAATCCGAACACCAATTGGACTAGAATAAATGTGACAGCAGAATTTGCTTCCAATGGACCGCTTCCAATGGTTGTTAAATTATTCAATTCAGTGATTTTTGAAATCAAAAAATGATGCGAAACCAGTTACTACTTCATGAAACATTTACGGCTCACTTGAGAGCAGTTACCATGCACAACAATTTGGACACATCTCATAATGTTAGTTGCAATGCCAACGATTAGCAGCAATTGATTGCAAGCAGTGCAGTCATGACTTAAGAAACACGCATTGACCACGCCAACTTAGCATACAAAATTGGAACTTCTATGACGAATTTTCATATCCTTCTATGATCAGCTTGGTAATGACCTTGCAATATACAGTAAATTTGTTGTGCAATCAAACAATGCGATAAAGCTTCAGGAATTTAGAAAAGCAGACTCACAAAGCACGTGTCGAGGGAGTAATTCTAGACACCTCTTCATTGCATCTCAACATCAGGGCATGTATAACAGGGAAGGAAGGATGAATCGAATATTTTGTGGAGCTGATTGTAGGAAGCGATGTCTATGGTAGGAAGAGTTGCATTCTCGAGAGTGCGTAGAATAGAAGAGCATTGTTGTTCTTGTGCAAGAGCATCAGTAACAGAGTGCAAAAGTCTTCCCCATAGACAGGTCTTACCCATAGACAATTGTCTTTCTCTACTCATCTCTATGGTGCAGGATTCTTCATCAGGAAATTCTTGGAGCATTTGAATCATAGACATTGAATATTAGTAATAAGTTCTTTGATGTTCGATGCTTATGATTTGAATTTGAACAGTCACCTTGAAAAGTTGTCGACATCAAGCTGCTGATGAAGTTGTGATCCATTCATAGTCACCGAACATCAACAACTAAGACCCGAGCGCTAGCATCCGATGTCTGTGGACACATCTGATGGCACTGAATGTCTGAGTTTATGGTGGCATGGAATGCTGTTCGCAGTCGGCATCAGCATTCAGGTAAATCATGTCGACTTCCTGCAAGCCTGTCGGCATTATGCTTGACAAAAGGCATTTTTGCATATTCTGGCAATATGGCTAATTTTTGTGATTGACGTTGCCCTACTATGCAAGACTATTCAACCGTACTTCGCCACATCTGTTGTCACAATGAACGCGAATAATGACTCCAGATAGACTGTCTGATTGTAAGTATACACAAAAAGCCATTCTACAAATACCAATCTTTTGTTTCATTGCCCGAAATTTAAAATTCCCATCTGTTGCAAAAGCACGTGGTATACTTCACTTGTGCAGACATCCCTCACAAAAAAATGTGGAATAATATTATTACGATCAGGATTTGCTCACACTGCGATTTAACGAAAGTGCGTGACTATATGGTTATCAGCTTTTTTTTCTATCATTCTGTTGTCAATGCCTTCCTCTCTGGACTGGATGACGTAGGCTACTGCAAGAACACTTCACACAGTTTTTTCACTTCGCATAGTATTGTAGAAAGATGTTGGTGAAGCAGAGGCAGGAAATGCCGCGCAGGTAATGAAGTGAAGACGAGATGTGATGTACAAGGGTGACATCGGTGTCGATACATAGCGGCTGATGATGGTGAGCGATAGCAAAGTAGCAAAGCGTGTGTTTTTCAGTGTAGAGAATATGCCCGTAATTGATCCTAAATAGTTGACCAAGTGGATGTTTACAGTCAGGTGATGTAGGGGTGGATCAAATCAAAGATAAAGCTAGTTAGGCAGATAATAGCTTTTCTACAGACGACGCAAAACAGGCAGAAAGATGCCGCTAGCAGTAGGGATTCTAGTCTGGTGTCTCGAAATCCCGTGATTGAGAGTTATACAATATAGATGTATTTTGTCTAAAGTAAGAAAAATTGGCGAAGATAGAACTGCCTGAAATCCTTGCACGATGGATATAGGCTCTTCACACATCAAAACATACCTAGCCGTCAACGCTACGTTTTCTATAATCGATTGATGAGGTTGATTGAATAAGGGTCGAGACTTATATTTGAGAGCTTGTCATTTGCGAAAGCTAACAGTATTTGAAAGCATGACCAATTTTGAAGATGAATAAATGACAAAGTAGGCCTACACAATATCGGGATTAGGCATCATGCGAATCCTCGGGATTGAGGTCTTCAGCACCCAAGTTGCTTACTTACTAAACCACTGTTTTTGTATACAATTGACCTCAACAACTTGGCATAACAATCAACTATTTCGGCAAATTGAACGGAACGAGTATTCATCGAGAATCATCGCTCTACGTGCGGATTCGCAGATTATTCAGCTTCGTTGCCGACTTCAAGTTTTTGAATAAATATTTTAGTTTTCGTGTAATTATTTAACCAATAAAGCTAACTTGAGCTCGATCAAAGTTTCTGAAATTTACATGTAGGATTATAACCCTCATTTGTTAGGATTTCTATCTCTGGAGGCTTTATGTGTGTTAGATAGAGTACTTATTTCGAATACTGTAAGAGGATAAAGCACCAAGACCGTAGTTTTGAGTGCTTTTATTTCTTAAATTATGAGCATAAAGTACTCCTTCTGATTTAAAGCATGTTTGCTATTTGAAGCAGTGCTATATTTTCTCTGAAGAAAATAGCGCATCGGTGAGGAGATTAAAAGTTGCGCTATATATATATATATATATATATATATATATATATATATATATATATATATATAGCGCAACTTTTAATCCTCACCGATATATATATATTTGCACCTGAAGAATATATAGCCTATATATATATATATATATATATATATATATATATATATATATATATATATAGGCCTATATATTCTTCAGGTGCAAATATAATACACCTGAAGAATAAAGAAAGCGCTTGTGCATTCCATTCCCTGTGTTTTCACTTCAATTATTTCACTATATCAAACCAATTGCTGAGACTCTGAGCTTTTTTTACATGTATATAATATATACTATATATACTATATATATATACTATATATATATTATATATATATATATATACAGAGTGTTTCAAATGTAGGCTAACACTTGATCTTGTCGTTATAAATCTATGTCAACTGTTGTACTGGCCATGGACATCTGAATAAGCCAAACATTGGCCTTGAATTGGCAAAGAAACATTGAAATCTAGGCTCGTATGAATGAAATCATAGACATACGTTAGTTTATGGTAATGACATTATGTACATGGATGATTCTTTAATGACGTTTTTATCAGTTAGTGAATTGAATAAGCTTTTCTGATTTTGCTGTTTATGCCATGCCAGGTAATCAGAAAGATGGGGAGAGAAAATGGAATCTCTCTGAAAATTGCTCAAAGTCCGAAGAGGTCAACTAGCAGGGCATCATTTGAATTAGATATTCACCTAAGCTCTACTTGGAGACTGATGAGGAAAGTAAAGTAGAGGCCATACAGACCCAGACTGATACATCACCTATCGGATTATGCTGAAATTCATGAGAACCAAGATTTACTTGATTACTTTGGTCTGACAAAGCCAGCTTCAAACTGTCAGGTCACGTAAATAAAGATAACTTTGTCTATTGGTTCCATGAAAATCCGCACATTGTCTCAACAAATCAGCTGAACCAGCTTGGCTTAACTGTCTGTGCCGACATGTCATGCAACGGTGTGATTGGGCCAGTGTTTTCTGAAGGCGCTATGACCGCTGACGTGCATCTTCAAATGCTCCAATCATTTGTGATTCCTGAGATGCAGTCTTTGAACAACTTCAATTAACTGTACTTTCAGCAGGATAGTGCGCCAGCGCATTTTCCACTGAGTTGTAGAAACTGCCTGAATGTTAATTTTCCTGGAAAGTGGATCAGGATATGTGGTAGCATCCTTTGGCTCCCTCGCTCTTCCGATCTTACTCCCATGGATTTTTTCTTCAGGGGTGTTGTAAAGGAGAAAGTCAGCCGCGGATCTACGCTTGCGTTTTGGGGGGGGGCTCATGATTAATCAGGAAATTTTAATTATGTAATTGTATTTGAATGAATTTACGGTAATTAACTCCTTCCGACGGGTTTTCATATCGAAATTTATATAATCTTATATATGTACCAATGAACACCAATATCAGTGAAATCTGCAACCGTTAAACAATCAATATACATACCCGTTATATAGCAATCTTTATATTTTAATTTTATGAATATACATCATTGAATGTTCTTAATTGCTTCAAGTATGGATCGACTCCCAAAGTATATAGCCTACAAATTACTGACTCATACTTAGCATACGATACACACTCAAATTTATAAACAGTGCTCTAGGAACGAAAAACGACAGAAGAATAGTAAGGCATTTTATTTTAATCAGAAATCCTATCGACATTTCAGAATTTCAAAAGTCTGTTTTGCTTCTTAAATTCGTCGATGACTTTATCCGTGTCAATAGGAATGTCGTTATAACAATACATCAGCGCAAGTCCGGTCAGTCTTTGCTGCCCCATTGTGTTTCGCAAATAACTTTTTAAATATGTTAAGGTTGAAAATGACCTTTCGGGGGTTGCTGTTGAAACTGTTGAACTGCTCGTCCGCCACTTCTGCCGTTCATCTCGTAGACCAAATCGATTGACCAGAATGGGTAGAACTCGACAAACATCGTACGAGTCACAATATTTTTCCTTCAGGAGTGCCTTTCGTGCTCTCTTTAACTTCTCATGATTCCATAGTTTCACAGTTACCGCTACCTCGGACCTACCAGTGCAGCTCTGTGGAGTTGATAACAATGATGGTCTCGGAGGCAACCAATACTCCTTTCGTGCAGTTATTTCGAGCAGATTTATGACCGACCCTGTCTCGTCTTGAAGAGTCAACCAGGAACCGCTGTTTGGTTCTGTTGTTACCAAACGAATCAGCATAGGGATGCAAATTATTAGCCTTAGGACTGCCATTTGCACAGGCGAGTCATATGTCAGAATATGCTTCACTCTTCTCTTTAAACTGAAATGTTTGGAATAATAAATATTTACATCTCAATTATGGCGATGACTATTGTTCTGTCTCATTAATACCAAATTCACATGGTGCAAACTTCTGGGTATAAACACGTGATAAGACCTCGATATGTTTATCTCGGGATCTCTTATTGGTGACTTGAGTTATTAACACCCACTTACTTCGCAGTTTAAGTCCATTCAAATTCGCTTCCGGTGGCGATCCCGGATTTCAGAATGGCTTGGCCCGGATATTTTGTTAGAGCTTATCTAGTGCTATGAGATTCGAGAATATTCATTTGCTCACTGCATATTGAATCGATGTACTTGACAATGATGCGAAGACAATATGCAGAAGGCACGTCAGAGATAAGTAGCTTAAGTTGCCACAAGACGCAGCACAAGATTTTTTAAATGATCGGCAATATTTAACACTATTGAACTATTTATAACACTTAACGAAGGAGATTTTAAGTGACATGCTTTACAGGAGTAAGGAAGATGCAAAGCGAGCAGAATATAAAACAACTCACGGATTAGTTTAATTACCGTCCAAAAAAATTGGTAACAATATTTGTTTACTGACTGGGTAGCGTTATTGTCCTCTTGAAGAATTATTCAAATGATCGTACAAATTATTCGTTCAGCCCGAGCAATACCGTATAGCAAACACTTATAGTCACATAGCAAAAAAGCAAGCAAGCAGGTCACAGAGATTTATTTGTGTGCGGGTTAATCTAGAGCGGATATAATCCTATCCCAGTCATTGCATGTAACAGTAGCAGTCGATAGAGATTGGCATAGTGTGTGTGTGTGATTCACTGGCGGATTTATGGGGGGCCACCGTGCTCGAGCCCCCCCATTCGATGCCGGGGTATTAAGAAAATTCCAATATTTAGTCTTTGTGTAATGATAAAAAATTAAAAACTTGTTCTTTAAGATTCATTCACATCTATAGTACTTTCAAATAGGATAACAGACATTATCGACACAGCAGTCAATCTGCTCTTATTACCAGCAGTATGAGTGACGGTGACGCTGACATGAATGCTCATCGACCCGCTTTCATTATTTGTCGCATGTTCGTTTTGTGCGACTTCTCCAATTGGACGAATAACTAATGCAACAGGCACTGACTCATTCTTCGTTGCGGCATCAGTAAGCACGTTCTCTTGACATCAGCGCTGCTGTAGTTTAAATATTCATTGTATCACCTTAATGGCGGCTGAACGAAAGCGATTCAAGTGTGTTCCTATAACTTCGTTCTTTTCTGATCGACGCACCGTTTCTTCCGAAGCCACCGATACTCAAAAATCTACATCTGCGGCTACGATTGAAGATCCAAGTTCTGTATCTGTAAATGAGGTAGGCAATCCATCAAACTCTGTTCAGATAAGCATTACTGGCACGGTCGACATCGGAGATTATGTGAGGAAGGATACCCTGTCACACAAAGATCGATATGATATTTTGAACAACTGCTGGGAACCGCCTGAAGATTTTGTTTGGTCTTATAAAGTAAGGATTAGTCAAGGTCGCGAAGTTAAGCGTTATTTACAACCGAATCATCTGTTAACACATGATTTCTTAGCATTTTCTAACATTTCGAAAGGATTATTTTGCAAAATTTGCGTTGCCTTCTATAACAAAGAAGGGGGTCGTGGAGGCCAGAAATTGAAAAAATTGGTGACGGAACCTTGTTGTAACTACGACCGATTGTTCGGCAAAGATGGTTACATAACATCTCATGAAAATAATGAATATCACAAGTTTGCTTTGGTTAAAGCTGAGGAGTTTAAGAATCGGAGTAGAGCCAACAAAAGTATCGACTTACTTCTCGACACAGAAGAAAAGAATCAAATTGAGAGGAATAGAATTATTCTTAAGTCAATCATACGGACTGTAATTGTCAGTGGACGCATCGGAATAGCCTTTCGTGGTCATAGAGATGACGGACCTATTATATTCGATGAAGAAACAAATAAAGGTAATTTCAAAGAATTACTAAAATTCAGGAGTGAAACAGATACTGATTTACGCAATCATCTTGAAACAGCATCAAATCGAAAAATGTACATTAGCAAGACTATACAAAATGACATAATAAACTTGTGCGCTGCACAGATTTCTCAAAAGATATGTAGCGATGTAAAAAAAGCAAAATATATCTCAATACTAGCAGATGAAACCACGGATTGTTCCAACAAAGCCCAATTAACGTTTTGTTTACGATATGTTGATTCAAACAAAACAATACAAGAGAAATTTGTTGAATTTCTTGACGTTCAGAATTTGACTGGACTGGGATTAGCAGAGGCAATAAATGATCTGATAAAGAAACACGGCCTTCATGATTGCGTTGTAGTCGGACAGGGTTACGACGGCGTCGCGAATATGAGAGGTAAAAATATGGGTGTGCAGGCAACTCTCAAGAAAACGAATCCGTATGCTCTTTACGTACATTGCAGTGCACACTGTCTCAATCTTGTATTGGCAAAAAGTGCAGAAATTGCTATGATAAGAAATACTTTTTCAAAGTTGCAAGATGTTTTCAACTTTTTCTATAGCTCTCCCAAACGATCTCAAGAACTTTATAATGACATAGACGAAATTCTAAACGACACGAATACAGTATCACGGGAGATTCAGAAATTAAAATCGATTTGCCAAACTCGCTGGGTAGAAAATCATGTAGCAGTATTGCGTTTCAGTGACATGTACCATGCGATACTATCAGCACTTCAAAACATTTCTCAGTGGACTGATGAGTCAGGATCTATGGCTTTTATTTTGTTGAATAATATTCAATCTGATGATTTTCTGGTTGCATTGGAAATCCTATCTGCGGTTTTGTCAAGAACGATACAGCTTTCCAGACAACTTCAGATGATAAATATAGATCTGAATGCTTCAATGCAACTCGTCGATGATACAGTTGAATCGTTAAAGAAAAGCAGATCTGATGACGATCATTTCAAATTGATATTCTCTTCAGCAGAAAAGAAAAAGGTTCCCCGATAATGAAGCCACGAATAGTATCGAAGCAAGCACAGAGAATGAATGTTGGGTTACCAAATGATAATGCTGAAGATTATTATCGTAAAAATATTTTCATGCCATATTTGGATTTTGTTATTTCGGAATTCAATAACAAATTCATAATTCACCGACAGATTTTGAGCACTATGATGAGCGTGATTCCGCGTTATCTATCAACTTACGAAGATTTTAGAGTTGCAATCGAATTCTATCAAGATCTACTACCTGATAACAGTGACCTGTTATTGACAGCTGAGTTTGATAGGTGGCTTACCAAGTGGTCAAAGGTAGATACCAGCAATCGTCCTTCTAATGCTATCGATTCACTGATAGCATGTGATCAAACATTTTTTCCAAACATATATGTTCTATTGCAAATTTTCACGACGATTCCAGTTTCAACAGCAACCCCCGAAAGGTCATTTTCAACCTTAACATATTTAAAAAACTATTTGCGAAACACAATGGGGCAGCAAAGACTGACCGGACTTGCGCTGATGTATTGTTATAACGACATTCCTATTGACACGGATAAAGTCATCGACGAATTTAAGAAGCAAAACAGACTTTTGAAATTCTGAAATGTCGATAGGATTTCTGATTAAAATAAAATGCCTTACTATTCTTCTGTCGTTTTTCGTTTCTAGAGCACTGTTTATAGATTTGAGTGTGTATCGTATGCTAAGTATGAGTCAGTAATTTGTAGGCTATATACTTTGGGAGTCGATCCATACTTGAAGTAATTAAGAACATTCAATGATGTATATTCATAAAATTAAAATATAAAGATTGCTATATAACGGGTATGTATATTGATTGTTTAACGGTTGCAGATTTCACTGATATTGGTGTTCATTGGTACATAAATAAGATTATATAAATTTCGATATGAAAACCCGTCGGAAGGAGTTAATTACCGTAAATTCATTCAAATACAATTACATAATTAAAATTTCCTGATTAATCATGAGCCCCCCCCCAAAACGCAAGCGTAGATCCGCGGCTGGTGTGATTGACCAAGCGCGCGCATTGCAGAAACAGCTCGCATCAGCGAACACGAAAACCTCAACAGTCTGGTTCTCCCTATACAAGAGAAAATGTGATGTGTTGAAGTGTGAGAGAAGTTTAGAGGAATTAAATCAATAAAACAGCGTCCGAAAATACTTAGATGAGACCATAGAAATTAGCAATTGCATAGAAAGTCTTAGAATCGAAATTGCATGAAAGTTATGGCAAACTCCGGGGGAACTTAGTTGTGCAAAAATCAAATTTTACGAGCTGGTTTTCTGGTTGGCATTTATATATATCAAGCCAATTTGTGATCTGGATTGTTGCCCCTTAATTGTCTATAGATCATGTAGACAAAAGCAATATTGAATTTGCAAAATACATCAACGACAGGATGACAAAAAAAAGAAATCCTTTGAGACGTTCTGTAAAATAAATTAGCCTTGTTTATACTCGGAAGCACATTAGACACGGAGCCTACCTACCATATGGCCGAGTTGTCATTTATCCACTCTCATTCTTTTTGTGCTGTGTGTTTAGTAAAATTGCAGAGTGTACCTATTTTGAAGGTCTTAGGTTTGACCCGACCAAGGTTTGAACTAAGGTCTCCTGGACGCAGTGCGAACACCACAAGGCCATAGCGCCAATACGCTCATCATTTTGAAATATCGCTTCTATAATATATCAAGAGCATTATCAGATAAATAGGCAACATGTAATGTCAATTTGCAGAATATGCATTACTCCAGCTTGAAATCAGAGGCCAAGAAATCTTCGATTATTCATTTTACTTTTGAAGGAATCCTTGTTCAAGATATTCGAATAATTTTCAAAATCTTTGTATACTTTCGAATATCAGCTTACAAAATATCATCAAATCGTATCACATGTGTCATTCAATGATTAATCGAAAAGTCCCAGCAAGTGATGAATGGTGGAAAAAAAAGCTTTCAATGTGCATATTCCAGAAAAGCGATCGCTTTCTTAAATGAGAAAATATCCAATAATTAGAATTTCTATCTTCATTCATGGAATGTTCTCACAATCAGTGCACTGACCACTTTCAGTTATGACTTTGTGAACCAATTTTTAACTCGTAATCCAGCATTGAAAAATTGGATAATAGTTGTCATTGACTGCTACACATAGACACGGTATATCAACCCATAGAATAGATATCATAGTGGGTTATTTCAAATGAAACAATGCTACCATTTCACTTTAAATACTGCCATTGTAAATGAGACTCTTTTAGTCGTCTATAAGCAGACAGTGTCTGGTATTTGAAAAGCGAGGCGGTGAAGTCAAGTGTCTACGGTGAAAATTTAAAAGATGAATTGCTTAATGTCAGGAAGATATTGATTTTCAAAAGTGTATCTTACTTGAGTAATTGCAACGCGTAAATTAGATTGTTTTAGGTGCACAAAAGGAAACCAGGATTAATTCTTAACTTATCGAATTACTTCCTTTACTTCACAAGCCTGTTCATACTTCTCTTGAAAGTATTACGATCGCACATGGCTGCAGGAAAAGTGGTCTGTGGAAGCTGACTCCAAAGTTGTACAGTGCGAACAAAAGAAAAATGCAGAAATACTGACGGACAGAATTACAGTGTCTGAATGTAAGCGAAGATGTTTGTCCGTATCCGAACAATCAAAAAGCTCAATGCGATCAATCTGCTGATCTTTTAGACCCTGCAGGCGTTGTCGACCTAGTTGACATTTTCTCTCCTCAAACAAAAAGTGTGTTCCTTATCACTGACACAAATGCTTTTGATGGCTCATCAATTAGCGCAGAGGGAAACGTCAATGGATCAACTTAAACCGCTGCAAATTGGCACCGAACCACATCTGAAATTGCCTACCCCCAGTGCCTCGCCTTCGGGTCAATTCTTTTACCCTGATACTCCGACCGTCATTGTGGTCATTGAGCCCGCTCGGACGACGGCGGCAGGAACAGTGTCTACGTAGAAGGCTGTCCAAGTCTTGTGCTGTCCTACCGTCCTTCCGCATCCGTCAACTTCCCCCGTGCTAGTGCCCCTTACGAATTGGACAGCAACGTCTTTTCGTGCTGAAGAATTTCCTGTACGTTTCCCTTCCCCTTGAATTAGCAAAGTCCTTTTGTGTTACGGCCTTTTTCCTGGTGTGTCCAAAAAGTTTCTTATCTGCTGTCCATGTCCGCCTGATAGCACCCTACTATGTACTTAGCAATCACTTTCTTCGTGTTACTTCAGCATGTACATTTATCATGTATCAGCTTTGTTCTACCTAAATCACCGATGTACACTAGTTGTTTCATTTCGCAAACGTCAGCAGACCGACTATTCTGTGTTTATTTGCAGGAAGTACATGTATTTTCCCTTAAGACCTTGACACTGATGTCCGGCAAAGGCAATCGTCGAAATGCAATATAGCCGGGAGGAGGTGGCCACTCTCCTTGCCAACAGAGGCAGTTCGGAACATCTGGTGCCCCAGATATTGCTGGCTTCCATAAATTTTATACTCCTTGGTCCGCATTTCGTGGGCGGAAGCGGTGTCCAATCATCGTTTCATGCCAGACGCATCGTGCCATTCAGCATCGAAGCTGTACATCATTGGTCTAAGTTCTCCGAATGGGTGACTCGCCGACTTAACCGCCTTAAGGTGACACACCTTGTCGTCAGGACCAAGGCTGCGCTCTTGTGTGCACGGACTAGATGAACATGATCCGCAGGATCATAGATTAAAGAACGACGTCATTCTGCTTGACATTTCAGCGTGGATTTTGATGGCTTACCTCCTTCCTTGCACTATTTCCGACCAATAAATGCCAATATGTCTTCGCCGTCAAGAACGCAACTTTCATGCTGACCGCCTCCAACGCCGATGCCTGAATGACTGGAGCAGTGAGACTATCCTGCCACATCCCACACCGGATGCAACGTTGCCAGGGAATCACCTCCCGACGGCGATATTCTCACAATCTCAGCAACAGGCAGAGATGTAGTGGACGGCGTGCACAACTCTCTTCCCGGCAATGTCCGTTTCCTACATTCTCCTTGGCCTACTGGAGATGCGAAGCTTCAGGGCGTTTCTGAGCCTTCTTTCTTCTATGCTGTCAGAGATGTGAGGCATCTCATGCTCAAAGGAACCGGCTACGTTTGGATCGACTGGGCATCGCATCGGCCCTCGTCAGATGCCGTAAGGCGTCAGGCGTCCCTCTTCTCAAGCAGTGAAGTTGTGATCTATTGAGCAGATCACGCTGTGTGCTGTCTATTGCCTCGTACATGTACAAAACTGTATTTTTTATGTCTCTGGGTCATTTGTACAATACAATCATCGGCTATTTCCACATTGTAAAATAATGTAAGTAATATAATATAATTTTTTTCTTTGACTTCATGTGTATCGCCTTGATGCCACCAATATAGTTTAATTGTCATTCGTTCCACGTGGCACATCGCTTTTAATCAATTTATGTCTGTTTATTCGTTGGCCGGCGTTGCTGTCTTCTTCCGGAATACGTCGCTTTTAGATAATGATAGAAATTCTGACGGCTCACTATCTGATTATCTAATCGCTATCGATCTGTCATGGACTAAATCATTTATAGTAATTGTGGACTTTTGTATCGTACTCATTCATTCGTTTTTTTAATTCAAAGTTCTATAAGCTGTGCTTCAGCAAATAGCTTGACAATTTAGTGTCTATAATTCAGAAATAGAAAGCGTCGATGGAGCTACGCAAGAGGTCAATTTGATCAACTTTCATTTATCTCGTAGTGATGATCATTTTTCACACTTGCAAGAAGTTAACAGAGGATTTGGTTGCAATTTTGAGGAATTATTGGATGAATCGAAAAATGTTGTTATTGGCGCGAGAAAGACCGATCATCAAATTCATTGAGAGAAATTCAAAATGAGATCCAACAGCCTCCTGTCAGCTGCTATCAACCATGCACAATACTGGAATTAAGAAGGCCCAGAGTCCGAGTTCTGTGCGTGCCCTGTTCTATTATCAAATTTGAAGGAAGAATGTCTTCGGATACTATGCAACTTTAATTCGATGATGTTTCAAGTTGCATAGTATCCGAAGACTTCTTCCTTCAACTGTGGTATCCACAAAACACTCACAGTCACTCTCATTGCCCTTCAGTATATGACTTTACTTCTAAAAAATCTAGTTTCATGCTAATCTCTTAGAGCTATTTTTAATTGAACAAAAAGGAAATCGAATGTTTTGTATATGTTAAGAGCCACGAGCTACTTAGAAATCATAGTTCAGAAAAATCATCAAAGGAAATTACACAGAAATCTTTCGTCTGGTCTTTTCAGGATGGAACCAGATACTAAAGTGAATGATCAACAAAATTGATGAATGAACTGATGACAAGTGAATGCATTTTACCTTCGCCACGGCAGTGATAGCGCTGTAACACGAATTCTTTCTGCGAACATAAAATCGACTTTTGTCACTTGATGAACAATGCCTCGAGTATGGACAAAAGGCTTTTAGATCGTACACGTGACAAAATTGCAAACCTACTTCTATGATCTACTGAGTCATATTGAGCTGAGGAACAATCAACTAAATGACGAGTCACAGACGTTACAGTCTTCCCCGTTCGACCACGTGTTACCTATTCATAGCTCATTCCTCCCATACTTCAATGATAAAACGAATAGAAAAATTAACTCGATCATCAGTAAATATAATTTGAATATTCGTTATTATATAGTGAATGGTAGAATATCGTTTATAAAGTGAATAAATATGATGACTGTGAATACTGCAATATTTTGCGGTCTATAATCTGACTGTTCGCATTCTGTTATACTCCTTAATTTTAATTTCCTTCTTTCTTGAGAAAAGCCGCATTAAGACAAGCGTCGTTCTCGCAGAGCTGATAATAAAGAGCGGATTACATAAATTATGACAAATTTCAAGAGAATTTCATCCTTTCAATCACATCGCACATTAACGCGCCATCATACACCAATCGAGAGCTTATATTCTCAGCTTCTAAAAGACCCATTGCACACTCGCATCTGTAACTGTGTAGGCTTGGCAAAAATGTAAAACTCGCCACTTAGAAATCTCAATTTTCCGATGAGAAAACATCGAAATCGATGAACGGTTTGAGAAGTTGTGACGTGCCAAATATATTGCACAATTTTGTTTTAATTGATCTTTTAATAAGTTGTTTGTAATGACTCTCATCTTTTGGTGCTCTTTTCACTCTTTCAATATCTGTGGTATCTGGACGTCATTTTCTATTGTATCACAAAAAGATGATAATATATTCATTTACTCTGTCTTAATTAAATTAACTGTCTGGCCTTCTCATCGGCAGCAGCAATGGAAACGCTGACCTTCTTGACGGTCATGTTGACTGCCACCGACTTGACAGCGCCTCATCAGCGAGTACTGGCCCGGTCGCCCACGTGCATCTCAATCGGACCTGGACAGATCTGTTTTGCACCGGGAAGAACAGCTGGGAAACAGCAACGCTCGCATGTGGACGCGCCGATCAATTCATCAGTCGATGATAACGTACGCAGGAGTGGCGCACGCGCACAGTGAAGGAAGTAGCGCGGCATTGCCTATCTTCTGCTGCGTGTCTCTCGCCAGCAGCATCCATGATCGCTCGCTTCGTGCAGGAATTCCGAACTGACGCTTTCTAGGCGGCCTTGAAGAGGAGGAGGAGAGAGAATGCCGTACGTGGAGCGAGAACTCCTCCTCAAAGATGGTCCGCCATGGGGATTTCGACTTCAGGACACATCCACGCAAGGCCTTGTTATTTCTCGGGTAAGTTCTTGTGTTCTAAACTCTAGTAGGTTATTCCTGAGGCTTTACTGACTGGTGTGACATTAGACGCTGGCGTGGCCGATGTCTATGTATCCATGCCAATTCTCATCGTAGGTGCATGGAGCATGGACTTCTATAATATAGCATCTGGACAGAAATCTGATCAGATATCATTGACCCTTCTATACGAAATGAGGCTGACTATTTGAATCGATATCGCTCATTCAGAAACCAAGTTTAAATGCATATTGGTTGTATTGTTGTCATTCTCACTCTGCGTACGTTGTAAATTACTATTTAAACTTTCATTGATGTGTTTGTGAAGACAGCACAAAAATGCCTAACAAGTGCTCTGCTTTCGGGTGTAAGAATGGCTATGACAGTAAATCCAAAGACTAATCTATTACATTTCATTGTTTCCCGTTAAAAAACAAAGTGCTGTTAGATCAATGGATGAAGAACAATCCACGAAGTAATTTTACACCGAGCATTAACTCAAGACTATGCTCTATTCATTTTACTCCATCTGATTTTCTTAACGAACATCAAGACACGAATAATAGTCGTCCACATAGTAGTCCTCTTCAAAAAAGACGGTTGAAGTGCGATGCCGTGCCTTCGATATTTCCTAATGCTCCTGCATATTTTTCAAAATCGCCATCGTTTCGTCGTTCAACTCCAGCAACTTCTTATGATCGACATTTACGTGAGACTGCTCAGCTTCTGAAAATGGAGGAATCTTTTCACAGAGAAGACAACATTTCCGAAGTTTTGAATATATTGTCTTGGCTATTTTTCATTATTTGATTGTAGTTGGAAAGAGTCAGGTTAACTTCTGGTTAACCTGAAGATAGTTAACGGATGTTAACTGAAATTAATTGTAAGAAGTAAGAAACAGAAAATAAAACCACCATCATTCTATATTGGCTCTTTCCAACTACAATCAAACATTTCCGAAATTTCACTCCATGAAATCAATCAACGACTGAAAACCTCACACCTACCGTCAGGATTCCTGCATGCCATTATTGACGATTATTTATTGATCTATATAATAGATTTGAATTATGACGTGCCGCGCATAACATGCTCTATAACAGTTTCCACCGACCTTGAGGTTTCCATGACATACAACGGCGATAAAGTTTCTGCGACTCATTACCGTGATATTGTAGATGGCAAATTAACCACACTCTCACAAATTCAGAATTTGATGGCCAGAGTAAAATCATTCGAGGAGTCTGAATCAATTTCGGAACACAACCTCCAAGTTGCCATTGAAAAGCTGTCTTCGTTTGTCACCTCTGAGCCAGAATCATCAAACATCGGTAAATACTGCTTTATTCTGGAGCAATTGAAACTAATTGATAGCAGCAAATACAAACGTGTTTATTCCCCTGAACTTATCTTATTTTCCTATTTGATCTTCGTAAACAGTCCATCCACGTATCGATTGATTTTGGATGAAGGTTTGCTATGTATCCCTTCAATCACAACTTTAAAGAAGATAACACGGCATCTCAATTATTCCAGTGACAAAAACAACGTCAGTTACTTAAAATTGAGACAATCAAAACTCAGTCAACTCGAGCGGAATTGCGTGTTGATGATTGATGAAATCTATATAGCAAAGCGTGTGGAGTACAGTGGAGGAAAAATCCATGATGGTATGACTGATGATGGCAAAGTTGCATCTACTTTACTGTGTTGCATGGTTCGATCACTAGCAAGTAGCTACAAGGATGTCGTGGCCATTTATCCCATATCAAATTTGACTGCTTCAAAGCAAAAGGTTACGTACAACGAGGTGATGGAACTCTTACACTCCATCTCTTTGAACATTGTTGCTATTTCCGCAGATAATGCTTCATGTAATCGCAAATTTTACATTGATCTCTGTGACGGAAATTTGTCTTCGAGTATTGTCAATCCTCTCACTCAACAGCCCATCTTTCTGCTGTTTGATCCATTGCATAATCTGAAAAATGTGTACAATAATTTCCAAGCCCGAAAAATATTCAAATGTCCGCCTCATCCGCCCCTTGCTCCATCTGGAATTATTGCGAACTTTCATCACATCGCCGAATTGCACTCACATGAATCCTCAAAATCACTGAGGAAAGCTCACAAATTGACTCCATCAGTTATTTCTCCAAAGACAATCGAGAAGTCATCTGTTAAACCAGCTGTGGCTGTGTTTCATGAATCAACGCGTGAATTCTTTTCCAATCATGAGGGAAAGAATTGATCCGGTACAGCCGATTTTATTTCACTCATATTAAAACTGTGGGCCCGTGCGGCCGTCGATGGATTGGAAATTGCAATTTCTAAGGGAGTTTGCAGAATTAATGAAGTTTTGGGAAAATCACTCAGATTTCGGATTTTCGAAAGAAACTTTTCTTGCATTTCGACAAACGTGCTCTGCTATGGCTGATTGTGCTACCTTTATGTTAGATCGACTTGGATTTTCATTTGTTCTTCTAGGCAAGCTGCAGTCAGACGCCATTGAATCCAGATTCGGATGGTTCCGACAGATGTCGGGTGCTAATTATTTTGTGTCCATGCGCCAAATTATCGAGAGTGATCGAAAAATACAAGCAATATCTCTCCTGAAATTTTCTCAAATTGATTTGTCGGAAGTCAACAACTTACACTGTAAAGATTGTGCAGAACATTCTGTTGATCCGGCTTTATACAATGACTTGCAAGGGGAAGTGAACCTGGATTATGACATTTCGTCTAGTGATGCAAATATAATATTCTACGTTTGTGGTGCTGTTGCACGATCCTGCATCAGACAATCAAAGTGTGCATCCTGCGAGGACATATTAATTTCTGAGCAAGCTTTAGAAGATCTAGAAATAGATTCTACGCTGGAGTATCCTGCATCTACTTTCTTAACTTCCATAGATCGTGGTGGACTTAAGAAAGTAACAGACTTAGTGTTCATGCTTGGTCTCAGCTCTTGGAAAGTTTTTGAATTGATTAAATCAACTGAGAAAATAAAGACAAGATTTATGCAATCCACGAATCAACGAAGTACGTTCTGTTATTTGGTGGACTGCTTCACCTCTGAAGAGGGAGGATGCGACCAAATATTTTGCATCAAAGGCCATAACCTAAAATGCAAATTTGTTGCGAGATTTTTTAATTGTCTGGCGAAAAATTTTGTTCATGACTTATCACAACAAGCTGTGGAAAAGTGTAACTCTTCGTCAAGAAAACGCAAGATTGCGAAACTGTCGAGTAACTGCTTTTAAATCGGTAAGCTTCATTCATTTATCTAAATTTCTCGTCAATATTATGTGAATTGTCATTATGATGTTCTTGTCTGTGTTTGAAAATGACTGTTTGCAATCAGGCTTTGATGTTTTCACTTGTTTGAAATGAAATCGTCTACGGTAGACATACACAAAAAAATGGATTGATAATTTGAGCTTGCTTACATTACTTACATGCAAGGGTTCAAAATACGAAGTAGTCTCTAGTCAGAATTTGAATCTGAGATCAGTATTAGACTCTAAAATTGATGTAAATCAGCATAATTTTTAATATGTACTTGTACATGATTACAATAATGCGTGTATAACGACAAATTAATACTTAAAACCTCGAGCATAAAACCAGCCTCAAATCGTATCCGTGATATGGCAGATTTCTGTCCAGATGCTATGTTATAGAAGTCTATGCATGGAGGTTTCTATATGACAACTCTATGTCCTCCCAGACTTCGATGGCATTGATTTCTGACCTCTATGTCCTACGTAGACTTCGATAGGATTGATTTCCGACCTCTATGTCCTCTCTAGACCTCGATAGCATTGATTTCCGACCTCAATGTCTTGTATAGACTTCGATTTGATATATCGATCATGCCTAGTTTTTGAAAGCATTAATGAGTCACACAGCCGCGCCTGAAAGGATCATTGATGGTTGGAAAAGCTAGGCATGATAGCGCTATTGTAGTCATGGACTCCTAGATATATAACACCATGTGTTATGCACGAGTATCTAGGAGTCCATGTATTGTAGTGAATGCGTGCTGTGGTTCATGCGCATATAGAAGTCTGTAAAGTTTCTGACTGCATACATAGATATTGATCCTTAATTCAGGAGCTAGCAACAACGACGATTGTTGCCGGCTCTGGGACGCCATCAATGCAGGAACAACATATGAGATTTCAAGGGAAGTATTGTACAAATCAAAGACAGCGCTAGCGGCCGACGATTTGTTCATTGCCTACCGAGAAGTCTCATGTGGTATTCCCATTGTCTACTTACGAGTATACTGTATATCTTGATCTATTCGTAGACTTTCTGTAAAACATCATTCGTCTACAATTCAGAAGTCTATGATCTTTGCAGTTAATTCTATGTAACAAATATTTGAAAATGACGGCTTAGTAATGCCATTGCTGGCTGCTGACTTATCCGATATTATTGACCCATAGATTTGGAAATATAAGTAGACAATGAAATAATGCCCCACAGAACTACAAGTTATTCACGTTATTCACTACAATATAGAATAATAGAACAATAGAACAGAGGTTTTGCGAAGCATCGAGTCGAATCGTAGAAGCTATTTTAAAATCTCGATCCATTAACTAAAAATCAAATGAAATAATAATAAATTAAATCAAACAAATTCTCACATTATTTTCGAACGATACTGCAAGGGCTTATACGCTCGTATGTTGATCTGCACTTGTGTGTCCTTGTTACAGTTTTAGTCTTAATGATTCTTGGAGCGAAAGGATGTGGCTCTTAATTCATTTCTAGAAAAATCGAAGGGAAATTTAATCCAAACTGTACGCATTAGCAGTGTAGAAGACTCCATTGAGGATCATGTCGACATACGAGTTAGCAGGATCCTAATGTTGACAAACGGCTACTTGATCTGTCTTGTTACAACACGTCCGATGCACCTACGCATCAGCATTCATTGCGAAATTCACTTTGAAGCCCTATTATATGATAGATGAATAATGGCGGTATTTTTTATATAAGGAAGCAAAATTAATCACTAATTTTCATATTTAGGAAACTTTACAACGTCCGTCTAATTTGAGCTTGAAATCATGTGGCCCTTTAAATCTTCGTACGTCTATACGCTGAATAAGAAATTCACATGCCGTAAAACTTCTAATAGGCAACTGGCTGTCATTTCAACCTTTCCTCAGAGATGAAATTTTGGTAAATTACTATGTCAGCAGCTTTATATATTAAAAATATATAGTATAAATATTCGTTGGTATTCTGGCATTTGAAGCAGTTATTTCGCAAAATGTATTCCCTACACACATGTTCCGAAGAATGCATTACATTAAGGAATTATTCATGAAGGGATTTTACAAGGTAAATAAATATTGATATAGAATATGTTACCCATTACAGCAGGATCCTGCAGACTTGATGATGTCCTAATCTTATTAATATAACACTAACATGGATTTTTGAGGGCAGCGCCTGAAAATGTCCTACATTGTTGCCCGAAAAAATCTCTTAATACTATTGTGCTATTGTGCGTAATTGAAATACTCTGGACAGCAATGTCGGAAAAAGCGGGCAGCAATGCTATAAATACATATGCAGATATACGCTAACTGATATTTCTTAAGTATGCAGATATCATCATTATGGGATACATTGTTGTCTTCTTTTTTCCACATTATACCATAGCTAAATTACGCACAATATCGGCATTGAATATACACTTAGCACAATTGAAAACGCACCACCTGTCAAATCCAGCTAATTCGAAGTAAATCGCTTCGATTGAATATGGAATGAAGGACGCACGCTAATTGACATAGATATCTGCACGACGGCGGTCTGGTGGTGGGATTGCGTAATTGTTCAGACTGAATTACTGAAGCAAGCATTATTATTACCGAATTACTTAGCAAGCATGTGTTCAAATTGAACTTCGATCATGAAGTATAAAATTAACGACTTATTATGGGAAATGACGGTTTTGTGAAAAATCTTAAGATGGTGCGTCAAATGTCTGATGCCGAAAGATGGCGTGCTATTGGCATGCTTGACGCTGGAATGTCCCTTCGGGCAATCGGACGACATTTCGGTCGTTCGCATACGACGATTGCCCGACTTCTCAAGAAAGCGAGAGCAAATGGTATCGTGGCACATGCTGGCGTTGGTGCAGTTCGTCACACAACTGCCAGAGCTGACCGGCGATTGCTCAGAATGGTGCGAGGCAATCCCACATTCCCCGCAACTCTGCTACGACTGATGTGGGGCGAAAGAAGTCGCAGAGGCAACATCCTGAGCTCGGGCACCATAAGAAATCGGCTTCGAGAGCAAGGACTTCGCTCAAGGAAGATGCGCAAATGCCCCAGATTAACACCTGCGCATGTGGCACGAAGAGAGCGGTGGGCGATGCAACGAGTTCACGGGAGACTACCACAATGGAGACGTATCATCTTCACTGACGAAAGTCGGTTTCGTCTGTTCCGCAATGATGGCCGCATTCGTGTTTGGCGTGTGCCACGCCAAGAGATGCTGCAGCAACACGTCCAGCCTACTCATCAGCAACAGGGGCCATCCGTTCACGTGTGGCAGGCATCACCCTGACGGGCAAGACCGAGCTGGTAGTGCTCAACACGAACGTGACTGGTGAGCGTTATGCTGAACTGCTGCAAACGCATCTTCTGCCATTTGCGACTCGAACATTCGGAGACGTGGCCAGCTGGATCCTGCAAGATGATAACGCACCTTTGCATCGTGCATACAATATGACGCAGCTGAAGGAAAACTTAGGGATACGGACTCTTCGCTGGCCATCAAGGTCGCCGGACATGAACCCGATCGAGCACGTGTATGATTATCTGAAGCGCCAAGTTCAGCAGCGGGACCCGCCTCCGCAAACACTGCGTGAATTACAAGAGACAGTGGTTGCAGTTTGGCAACAAATTCCTCAAAATTTTCTGAGACGGCTCGTCGTCAGAATGCCGCGACGAATCAGTGCCTTATTGACTGCTCGGGGAGGTTATACCCGCTATTAACTTGTACAAGTATAGATGTTATGTTTAATAATTTCTTTTCTTAATCACTAAAAGTTTGTCCTATTCATTTACATTAGCTGTCAATCATGTCATTAGACCCCTGACCGCCGTCGGGCCGTAGCACAGATATCTATGTCGGTTACAATGCGTCCTCCATTCTTTATCAATCGTGTATAGCGATCAATTTGACGGATTTGACAGGTGGTGCGTTTTCAATTGTGCTAAGTGTATCTTTAACAAATGATTGTTTTCACCAGATAACTTTATTGTAACTGCCACAGAATTAGACCAGTCGTCTCTTCTTCTGTTTGACTAGATAGGAAGCATTGGAGCATGTAACGCTAATGAAATGGCACAATCTGCTGACATAACACCATAGAAATCGAACAATAAGCAGCCAGTTCAACATTGAACACGCCAAATTGTGTGAAGTTTCAGTGACTGTTATCAACCGGATTACACAACAAAGAGACACAGTCGATGTCAAGTTCTACAGAGGAGTTTGTGAACGTTTTCTCGTGCGCCTGCTAACTTTTTAAAAATGATCGGAGGGCCCAACATTATCGAGAAAACTTTTGCGCAATGATCTGAATTCTTCGAATCTGAAGGAAAGGTGGCGATCGGAGCATTTTTGAAGGAATTCATTGCAATCTGCAAGCGACGCACGATTATTTTTCCTATCTCTGTAAGGCATTGAAAATTTCTTTTTGTCCACTTAGTAAGTTCCTGCATGTGCCATCTGTTTGAATCAGTTTGCACTTCTAGCAAAGTGATATGCTTAAACAATCTAATTCTGTGGTCACTACATGGTAAAATAGATTTATACGTAATTTAGGTTTTAAAGTCATGTTGTATGTCATCAGGTTCATTAATGCGATAGAGAAGGGAGGATGGTGGACACGTCACAAAGGCAGAAGGACGGTCTGAAGTCACATGGTACTCGGATTAATCTGAACAAAACCCAAGGTCATATTCCACATGATATGATGCATTCGTGTGATGTATCCGACAGATTTCCGTGTGAAGTAGGGACCTTGATCTACTGTGTCGGCGGCAAGGGATTCATCACAAATGTTCAGGGATTGCGGCTGAATTCACAGATGGTCCCAACTTCATATGTAGGAAATGTGACAACTACTCATGTCCAGATTGGCTAGGATGAGTATGAAGATGCTCCAAGTTATTGTTATCTCGGAGACATGCTTGGTCAGGCGGGTGTCTGCACTGATCCTTTCACGACGAGAGTTATGAGTGTGTCATCCCATTCTTATGTACAACAGCATTCCGTTCAGAACTCGAGACCATGCTTTCAGCATGTGAGTGCGCAGTGAGACGTGGCCAATCACTGTGGAGAACCTTAATCGTTTGAGCCGCAGCGACAGCGCAATGATTAGATGGATTTGTTCTAAACGGCTACCTACTGAGGACGTTTGGAGATAACTTAAAAAGCTGTCATTCGACGAGATGGACTCCGCTGATATGGCAATGTGCGAAGAATGCAAGAGGTCTCCTGGCTGAAGAAAGTAATGTCACTGAAGGTAGATAAATACCTCACTCACTCCACGATTTTTCGTCCATCCTCCCCCGTGTTACGAGTGTTGAACGTCGGCAAACGTCGGTCCCGTCTGATGTCGTTTCTCGATGCATTTTTATCTTAAGCATCGATGTTCCCAATCGATAAGCCCAATGTTCAACGTCCTGAAGTCCGCTCGCACGTTGTCGCACCACCTATTCTCCGGCAATCCCTTTGGTTTGCTACTTATTGGGCCTACATGCATATTCCAAACATAGTAGGAGATGGCGGTCTGTTGTAGGTGGTGAAGTCAATCGCGTACCTCCAATTGTAGGCCTACTTATGAAGGGAAGAAAACCAACGAACCCACGAATTCATTATAAGCACCGTTCAGAGATCAGATGTTGAGATATAAGATAATCATATTTGTTAGATTGCCTGTAACATCTATGAACTTTGTAGGTATAAGGTTTATAATAACCCATATTTTTACTTACGATCACTGTACTTGGCTTTCCCAAAACATTAGTTTAAAAAATGCCTAGAAAAGGTTTTGCATCGGTAGTGGTGGCCTATTAGTTTCACGAAAATGCGTCCCCGAATGGTACGTACATTTCAAAATTATCGTTTTAGGAACCGCAATCAACAGAGTTGCTGCTAGAAGCCACTTGATTAGAGTTCCTGACGAAAAATAGTCTGATATAGGACTCAGCAGTTATAGTACGGCAGCCAGAACGAGTTTCTGCAGGGAGCGAGACCGAAAATGAGACTTTAACAGAATGGTGTGCGCTCGTACACCCTTTGCCCACTACAAATATGTGCGTCTGCGAGTTCTCTTCTTGTCTGACAGGATCAAAGAAAAACACAAGTTAATCCAATGAGACGCAGATTGAGGCATAAGCAAAGATGAAATTTTTTATGTTTTCTCTTATCAAATATAAAGTACTAAGATTAGAGCCATAAATTTTGACATGGAATGTCTTCAGGTCTTTTCTTACTATGTTCATGGTCATTTATCTATGAAGCTTGGTAAATTTAGATTTGGCACCAAAATGTGGGCCCACTTCATCCACATTGAACCGCATTGTGGCATACATCGCCGATAAGAGGAATAATGATAGGAAATGACCTGAAGACATATCATGCTGAAAAATATGGCTCTAGACTTAATACTTTTCTGCTGATAAGAGAAAACATGGAAAATGTCATTTTTACAAAAACGTCAATCTATGCGTCCCATTGAATTAACATACTTTTTCTTTGATCCTGTCTGACAAGAAGAGGAACTAGCTAGAACTCGGCAGATACGCAGATTCTTAGTAGGTATAGGATCTGCATCATTATGTGAAAGTCTCATTTTCGTCTTCGATCCCGGCAGGAACTTGTTCTGGCTGTTGCAGGAACTCGTTCTGTACTAACTTGCAAGCGGATTGGTATACTGCATTGTCTACACTGTTCTAAATGTATGCCAAATTTAGATTCGGATTCAGTGGTTACAAGCTGAATTTGGTCAAAAATAGCTCGACTCCGCAACGTTAATAGATTTGCACTCCAGTCAAATCATCAATATTCGTCGAAATGTCTGTTAAATAGATCAGGTTTAGTGTTTTCAGTGTAGAGAAATTCCTGGGAATCACGTGACGGCGTGCTGTGCAAGCCATTAGGAATCCCATTGGGATCATTTCACTCATAAATGTCAAATCCTGTGATATAGCGGCGAATCTGATCGTATTAGGCTGAATATTGGGAGCAGCAAAATATATTCCTCTATAAGCAGCATTATTCAATGCTTCTTAATCACAATAGAAGTTCTAGGCCAAGCTGCTGATGATATTTTTATTATAAAACTTTTCAACGACGAGATGGTCTGTTCACTTACAAAATGATGATATGTCATATAAGTAACCGACAATGCGAGCAGTAGATTCGCACAAGCATATAAAGCATGTAGAAAAGAAGCAAAAAAATCAGATGTTGATAGCCTTGACATTCTTCATTGTTGTTTAAGATAGGTCTTACGTCTTTGATTAAAATGGCTTCTCTGAAACGTAAATTGATGCTGCTAATGTCTGATGCTAAAATTGTAATGGTAAAGGAAGTAGTGTTCATGGTAAACAAGCTTGCTTGTGTCTGAAAATGCTTGAATCTTCATGTGTGATGTGTTATTTTATTCTTGTATGTAATGCTCGGATTGTACTTCCTACACAAAATTTATGACATTTGATGCATTTTACATCACACATAGTCATTGATCTAAAACGAAGTTAGATCTGTTATTTTTTGTAGTTTTCAATACTGTTCTGAGAGTAAATGATTGGTGTGACGTTCCTTCAGACAAATTCAAGGATCGAAAATCTCTTGACACTTCTTTATCAAATGCATCAGAAATAAAAGGAATTTGGAATTAATGTAATTGCTGAGATTTAGTTCTATAAAGTAGGAGTTTCGCGCACACAATGATTTAAAAATTTTTTAGGATGGTCATTTAGAGTGAAGACACTTATGTTGAGATTTCATTTCACTGCACTTCAATAATTTTTGTTGCGTAATTCAGAGTTGTAATTGACAAAGTTCTCTGATAACAATCGTAACTGACATTACCATTTCTGATATTGAAGCTTTAATGTCTCACTGCTCCCCCATGCTGGAGACTTTGACGGTGCTGACATAGTCAGACTTTTCTGGAGCGTTGTGGTAGCTTTCAGTCCAGATGCTCCTCCTGAAGACTTCAAATGGCTTTTTCGGGGCTCGACCTCTTGACCAAAAGGTCGCTAGGCCAAGCTCTTCACCACACTATGACACAGGCAACACCATTACCATTTCTGATTGTGATGGAGAAACCCATTAATAATGAAGATTTATCATCAGTTTCCGCAGGCCGCAAAGTTTTATAATATCAGCAGCTTGGCTTATAATTTTATCTTATTTAAAACTGGCAATATTGGTTACCTTAGTGCGGTGGATTAGTACTGAGTCTAACACCCGAGAGATTCATTGGGAATCGGCAGCGAGGGCATCCGGAGAAAAAGTATCACAACAAGTCAGATAAAGCCAGACTTAAAAAGTTTGGATAGTCAGCTAAGATAGATAAAGTGGTGGAGCGGTGGCGTTAAAGATTGATCGGGAAAATCATAGAGGCAAGAATGATGGCTCGCGACCTGTTCATTCCGTATTTGAAGAAAATTTCATTGTCATAGATTTCTTAAGTACAGGAGATGAGAAATTCCATTGTCATAGATTTCTTAGGTACAGGAGGTGAGACATTCCATTGTCATAGATTTCTAAGTACAGGAGATGAGACATTCCATCGTCATAGATTTCTTAAGTACAGGAGAGGAGACATTCCATTGTCATAGATTTCTTAGGTACAGGAGATGAGACATTCCACTGTCATAGATTTCTAAGTACAGGAGATGAGACATTCCATCGTCATAGATTTCTTAAGTACAGGAGATGAGACATTCCATTGTCATAGATTTCTTTAGTTGAATCCATAAACAAGATCTCCCACAGCTTTCTGTTCAATATCATAGATATCTACGTTAATTTCCACGTCTGCTCCATTGAAGACTAATATTTTTTCAACAGTGCGGTTAGCTCCACTTCAGTGATGGTGGAAGGACTATAGAAAGGCGTGGGTTGGAGACATTCTCCCTCGGCTGCATGTAGTTGGGAAAATTGTGCGTCTGTACATCCTCCTACCGCACTGGCGATGTTGCAAGTGTAATATCAACACTTCTGCCAAGTTCTGATGTCCAACGTTCGGAATCCTTCAGATTATTCGGCTGCATGGCACAATGTGGGTCATGGAGCAACAATTCGCATTGATCGACGCGTCAATGAACGAAGAAAGTGCAACTCGAATGTGTTAATTCCATCCGTGAATGTGCACGAGGTACACCCGTGGGCTAGCGGTCAACAGGTTTCATCTGAGACTCCGTCTTTTACATTTCGCACATGCACTGATAGATAATCCGACTCATTTGTCCATTGATGCGAAATCATGTAATGAAACACAGTCAATAGTGATATCTTGATCTAGTGCCTGTACCTGTGGAGTGTAGAGGCCTTTTATTAGCTGCGTCCATCGCTATCCGCTTATCTCATTCCAAACTTAGAGACAGTTGTACGAGTAGTTGCTGTTGCTATGCATTGTCGTTGGCCGGGATCCGGCCAATCCACCGCATGAAGTTCAGGATTTGCGCAGGTTTGATCTTCTCTATGTCCTTCTCCTCCAGAATCGACTTGCCCATCGCACTTTCTCCAGGTCTTCGTATTGCTAGGCAGTTAATGAGGATATGGTCTCGTGTTTCCTCCTCTGGGTTGCATTCTTGGCAGGTGCCGTCTTTCTCTTGTCCGATCCGTTTTCGATATTCTCGAAAGATGGTAGAATGTCAAGTTTTTATTCTTGCCAGAGTTGTTATTTCTTCTCTCATGAGTTCCACTTCATCCTTACCGCCTATCTTCCATTCGTTGTTGTGTTCGTTGCCGGACTTGTAGTTCGCCCTCAATTTCCTTTCATTGGCAAACTTTGCTGTTCGGTAGTCTAAGGCAGTGGCATTTTGATCAAATCTGCAGCCTCGTTTGCTATTGTGTCAGCTTCTTCATTACCATCGATGTCTACGTGTCTTGGTATCCATTGTATGTGTACTTCGGCTCCGTTTTCATCAATTTCATCTGTCATTTTGCAACAGTTGTCCAAGGGTCTGATGTCCTGATCTGCAGGGCCAGCCTTCACATTCGTGATTATATATTTGCTGTCTGTGAAAATCACAACTTTCTTTACATACGTATGTGCACTTGCCAACGTATTCCAGAGCGCCCTCTAGGGCAGCTGCTTCTGCTCTGAAGCTGCTACAGTACTTTCCAGCCGCTTTTATGATAGTATGACTTTTTCCAGATTTCTTGATGCTGCACCCCGCTCCTCCATTCTCGTGCCCTCTCATCACTGACCCGTCGGTGTAACAGATCACATCCGCTTCTACGCTTAGTTCTGCTATAATATGCGCTGCAGAACTTATTAGCTTTTCTTTGTGCTGCTTTGCATCTTTCTTGCTAGACCCGTCTGGCAAATCTTCTCGATGGTATGCATTGTGCATTTCCTTCCAGGGTGGAGTGCTTGTTCGTCTTATGAGCAGTTCCGTCGCAAGGTCCTTTGTTCCTGCTTCTTGCGTACTTTTTTTCTGCCAAAGCATTCCAAGATTTGCCTTGCTTTTCTCTTACCGGCCTTGGTCTGATGCTGCTTTCGACAATTCTATTATTCGGATTTTTATCATCTCTTCTATACTTTTCTCTAGCATTTTCTGCCAAGATTTTGCCTCTTACTTTGATTGGTTCTAGGTCTGCTTCTGACAGCAAGGCCTCTATTGGTTTTGATCTCAGGCACCCGGTGATCATCCTTGGCCGCGTGTTCTGTTGCGTTTCTATTTGTTTGATGTCACTGGCACCGCTCATCCAGGCACCTCTAGCATAGTCAGCCACCGATCTGACATAGCCGATGAAGAGTGTTCTTAGGTCTTCCGTTTTGCTTCCCCACTTCCTATGACCAAGTACTGTCATTGCATTCAGTCTTTTCCTCATTTTCTCTTTGATATATTTTACTTGATTGGCAAACGTCATTTTCCAATCGAACGTTACTCCTAGGAACTTCGGTTGGTCATTTTTCTTTATGCTTGTCCCATTGAGTTTGAGGTTTGCCGTTCATTTAGATTCTTTCTTCCAGTTTGAGAGGATGTATTCCGTTTTTTCTGAGTTAAATTTCATTCTCCAGTTTCTTGCCCATCTTTCTATTTTCTCAATAGTTCTCTGTATTTTCTTTTCACATACCTTCGGGTCTTCGTCCTGTGCCCATATTGCCAGGTCATCTGCGAAGAGGCTGGTTTTAACTTCACTTCCCAGGTCTTTCAATATGTCGTCGATAAACAGTGTAAGTAACTTTGGTGACAATACACCTCCTTGTGGAACACCGTTCTCAAACATTTTTTTCCTTTTGCTACTCGTGTCACCCAACTTGACATAGCTAATGGTTTCTTCCGCTGAGATATTCTATGATCCATTTGATGGGGCAGATGGATATTTTTTTGTCCATTAGTTTCCAGATGAGTCCATCCTTCCAGATCTTATCGAATGCTTTCGAAAAATCGAAGAGGACCATCAGTCAGCGTTCTCTAGCTTTTCCCTTTGTTGTTGAATCCGTCAAGCACTGTTGCATCTTTACTATGTGGTCCTCCGTACATCGGTGTCGTTCGAATCCTGCCTGATAAGATCACTTCCCTAAATCACCTAGTTTAGTCTGTTTAGGACCATTCGTTCCGCCAATTTGCATATGCTGCTTGTTAGACTACTAGGTCTGCACGAGCTAGCTTCTTCTTCGGGCTTTCCGTCTGTAAGGATGGGGATGATGATTCCGGTTCTCCAGTCTTTGTGCAGCCTGGCCCCTTTCCACGTTCTGTTGATAAATCCTAGCAGAGCTTTCTTTCCTGCCTCTGGCATGTTCTAGTTCCTGTCTGTAGAATTTTCCACAGATACCGTTTCTTATTTGGCATGTTCCACATTTTTTCTCTAGGTGGTTCTTCCAGTCTCTTCTGATTTTTCTTTCTCTGACTTTATCATAAGACTAGTTTTCCTTCATTTTCATAGTGATTTATGAGAATATTTGCCATCTCTTTTTCCGTAAATATCATCTCATTTCCTTTCTTCAGAGCCAGTGTTTCCCTTTTATTTTTGTTTGAAGTCATGAAGGCTGAAGTGTTCCAGACTTCTTTAGGATTAGTTCTCATGTCAAAACTTCTAAATTTTGTAATGGGGCTCTGACAACTTTGTCGATTTCAACTCATCTAAGACGCAACATCTCTCAATTTCCACTAAGAAATCTCAGGAGTTTACTATGTGCTGTATCTCTGTATCGATTCCTGGTCTTCGCATCTCATCGCATCTCAAGTGGAATGTCCACATTAACGCTATTGCCAAAAGAGCTTCTCAAGAGCCTGGTTATCTTTTTCGTGACAGACCATTAATCTCTTCCAGAGATCTGTTACTTCTGTACAAAGCTCAGGTCAGTAGCAAGTCTGTACAAGGCTGATGGATTATCGCTCTCATATCTGGGGAGGTTCCCCTGCTACCAGTTTAAAAGTCCTCGACAAAGTTCTAGCGAGGGCTATTCGGCTTATTAGTGATGTCAAGCTAACCTCCAACCATTGTTTCATTGTCGAGCAGTTGCCAGCTTAAGTCTTTTCTACCGCTCCATTTTCGGAGCTTGTTCCTCAGAACTTTCGGGTTGTGTTCTTCCTCCGCTCACGTTGACTACAAACAGAGTCTCCAGACAGACTACATCATCGCATCCCCACTCTGCTGTTGTTATAGATTACAGCAATTACGGAAGCTTTTTTGTGGTATTAAATGATGGTATATACAAGGTATTATGACCTCATTGGTAATATGATAATATCACCTTATTTCATCGAAAATAACTGTCTATAACTACAGTCTACAAACTAAATTTCTAAATGATGGTCTATAGCACATCTATCCGCCTACATGCCGCACAATGTAAAATAGCAAATAAAGACTGGTTTAACTGTATTCACCTACATGTAAGTATACATAGCATAGAGTAGGTATATTAGGTAGAGTAGCAACTCAGCATTTATTGAATCCCCAATGTGTATACAGTTTCGATTTCATTAAATGAACTTGAGTCGAAACCCAGTACCACTTGTGAGATATGCAAATTTCTACACTTCTGGAGAAATGTACACGAATTTGACTGATCATGATAGCAATACAGAATAAAGAATAGTATTTCACAAATCCTCTATGTCATGACAACTTGGAGAGGTAATGTAGTTTGTTAAATAACAATTCGATGGATTACCATTACTAAAAGCTCAGCTATATTTTAATAAGATTATTTTCTTAAGCGTGATCATATCACAAACTACCTGCCACTGAAAGAGCAAAGCATCATACAAAGCATCAAAGCATCATAATCCCTTGCTGATTCATATCTTCCTAACTCTTGGTAGAGTTTGGTCTCTTCTGACGTTTTCAACCTTCTCATAAGCAACAATAGACTAAAGAAATCCCAGCACGGTTTCATTAAGGGTATCTCCACAGAAACAGCAGCCTTGGCATTTTTCAACTACGTCACCCGAAGTCTTGATGGTGGCCTCTGCTCAGCCTCTGCTCTGCTCAGCCTCTGATTCAGCTTTTATTGACTTGTCTCGCGCATTCGATTAAGTCCCACAAGACATCTTACTTCAGAAGATCGAGGCTCATGGCATCAGAGACAACCTACTAAAATGGATCGCTGATTTTCTCAATGACAGACAGCAGCGTGTTCGCATTCGAGGCACATACTCTTTCCCGAAAACTATCAGCAGTATTGTCATTCAGGGTTCAGTTATTGGACCCCTTCTTTTTCTAATTTTTGTGAACGACATTGATAACAATATTGAGCACTCCATCATCCTCAAATATGCTCACGACGTAAAGTTATCCATGGCATTCAATACTGACTACGTTTCTTAAATATCAGCTTCGGGTAGCCTGCAAGCAGATATCTCAAATGTAGAGCGATGGTCGTCTGTGAGCGCTTTGCAAATCAATATTGCTGAATGTAAAACGATGAGTTTCGGAAGATTGAATGACTACTCCAACTACATAATCGATGGTGCTGCCCTTGAATCGGTAAATGAATTTAAAGACATTGGCATACTCATTACTCAGGCTTTCAATTTCTCAATTTCGGCGGTCCCATTTCAGGTATGACTGTTAAAGCTAATATGGTATTAGGCATGATCAAATAGACATTTGTATCACGTGACAGTCTTCTTTTGCTAACCGCCTAAGAATCATATGTCCGGACAATTTTGGAATTTGGAAGTCCTTCTTTGGTTCCCATTTGGTGTCCTTCTCACAAAAGTTCAATTAATCATATTGAAAATGTACAAAAGCGTTTTACTCTTTCTACTCAAATTTACGTGGCCTGAGCTATAGAAGTCGAATGTTGAACCTGCGTCTCCTGTCATTGTCCGCACGGAGAACTCGGTACAGGTGAATATTCTTACTTAAATTATTGAACAACATGACGTATCTCAATCCATCAGATTTTTTCGTGGAAGCCCAATTTGAATCCTTATCCCAATCTCTCGCCACATGTATCGCACACATTTTTTCAGTATTGATGTAATCAATTACTGGAATGACTTATCAGCAGCAGATCTCAATATCAAAACTGTGAATGACTTAGATATTCGATTACTTCTGATTTTCAATGTAAGGATATTGGGTAACTCTTCCGTCACTTGCACACTTGACATAAGTAACACACTTGAGTTTTAAACATATTTTTCTGTCTATCTTAACAGCCCTTAAAGGGTTTTCATAAGGTGACATTTTCACTGTATCATTCTCTTGTAATAACTCTTTGATTTCCAGCAAATATATTATTATTATTTATTACCTGTAAGTAACCTAGCTGTCTACGCGTAGTTACACAGAGATTATCCCGATGTAGCTACTCGAAGACAGTTGGTTACTGTACATTTCATGAACCACTTATTATGTATCGCGGTTACACATAGTTTCCTCATATCTAATCCATAGACATCCTCATCTCAGGTGCTATAAATTACTGTGATAGAAAATCAAGAGGTCTCTGACCACAACTTGATGTCCATACATAAATCATAGATATTCATGCACAAAAAACGGGAATTGCATGTATGAAGTTTATTTGGCGACGTGCAATGATGATCACGGAATGATTGTGATTGACGTCTATGATAATCAATAGTATTTGAATAGAGATTCCTCTTGACGAATAATGCAAAATTAACTCGGGCTAAATCAATCGGATCCCTCGGGATTTATCAAATCATTTCCCTCTATATATCCCATAGAATCGCATAGCCATCCTGTATCCGTTAGAAAGTATGCCAGATTATAAGGACCATAGATATCCGCGATAGAATCCCTCCCTACTTAGACATAATACAACATTTCAGATGCATTTTAGCTTGTATTCCACAAGAGTCCCACAGAAATCCAATGCATGGGAACTCCCATAAAATAAATGTTGACTCCCACACCAAGGAATTTCCACGGCAGCTGAGATTTTCTTGTTTTATGCAGATCATTCCTGACAAAATGGCAGCTAATCAGATCGGTTGCCATTTTTTCAACTGAGGATACTCATACGTATAGCATGAATTATAGTGAGCATGCTTATTTAATGTTCATGTACAGCATGTGGATGCTGCGTAAAATTGTGCGTGAAGACAAGTATGCAAATTTGAGTAATAAAGCTCAATTGTATCACGGCTCCGCAAGCATCATATCAGTTTATCAAAAAAGGTGTCACCATTACATTTTTTCAAACTCAGTCTGTCTCAAACTGACATTTGGCGACAGTTTCAGACATTTTTCTTACAAATTTCTCCTTCCGAAGACTCGCCTTATGATTGATAAGAAATCCAACTCGCTATCTGTACAATTATGGCGTAGAAATCGACAAAATTGGATTAAATGAATAGGCAATTAACAGGCAAGCTGATAAGGTGAATTGGCTGACAGTGAAATTATGGAAAATACTTAAATGAAAGATGCAAAAGGAAAATGGCATGAGAAAATAGTAATAAAATTAAGCAAAAAACAATAATAGTAAAGAAAAAGAAATGAAAAAGATTAAAAACTAAGAAAAAAATTTAAAAAATGTCAAGGAAAAATCACAAAATTGTTTAAGTAAAAACCTCTTCATCGCTGAGGGAAAAGCAATCAAATGGATGTACCCCAGTTTGTGTGCAGAAAGATCGTATTTTTACTTCAACAATTTTGTAACTCTTACTTGACATTTTTTTAATTTTTTTTAATTTATTGATTTCTTTTATTTTTTTCCTATATTATCATTGTCTTTTGCTTGACTACATTATTGTTTTCTCATGCCATTTTCGTGTCCTCACATTGTCAGATCAATTTTCGTAATGAGATGTGTTTACAATTCTTGTCACTCTCCAGTTCGGTTATTTTCTCTCAAGAACGGACAAAGCGTCGGCAATGTAAAAGAAATACATGAATTTTTCATTTTTCAAATTTATTCATTAAAATTAAACAGAGATGGATATGTACGTCTCACTCGCTTTCTATTGGCTTGCAGGTGCGCCGTCGGAGTCCCGCTGCGAATGGCGGAGCTCATGAAGGTGACGTGGTCTTGGCCATTAACAAGAATCCTACCAATGGGATGAGTCATCATCGCGCCGTGCAGTTGTTAGAGAGCACTTTCTTCATCCTCACCATTAAAGTTGGACGGTAAATTGAATTTCTGTGTGAGGAGCGTCGTGCTTAGGGTCCCTCAAGCATAGTGGGATCTGTTTGAATAAACCCTGTCCCATGACTATGATCAAAGTTGTGGAGCCGGGGTAAACCAGATGTTCGGTTATGGAAAAACGGAAGTCATTGCCAAGCACAATGGTCAAGCTTGGTCGACGAACGTGACCATGCTTACCGGTGGTAAGCGAAATGCTTTGTGCTTCGCAATGACTGCCTTTTCATAACCGAACATCTGGTTTACCCTGGCCACTGGACCATCTGTTGAGAAGGTGAATTAGCCATGAAGACACTACTTTAACGCAGACACGTGGAGGGCGGATTGTGTTCTGCAACAACCTGGTGCCGAATCCGATATTGACGCTCTTCTTGCAGGCGCTACTCATTACATGTTTTTAACGAGTAACAACATCTATAGCAGTGCCTTCCTGGCTGATTCACGATATCAAGAGATGGTCCGGTGGCCTTGTCGTTAGAGGGCATGCTTGTACGTCCTCTAGCTACAACGTCGAATGTTCGAAACCCTCCCCCCCCCCAACAACTGATGAGGCAACTACGTCCGGGAACCTCGGAGAATCGAAGACACAATTTAATGCCCGTGGCTGTTCACGAGGTCGAAGTGATATTTCTACGCGCCCTGTTCCTGACAACACCATAGAAAATGGCTTACCTGCTGGGAATCGAACCGAGTCCCAGGAATGCCCGAGTGTGTGGTTGCATCTGTTGAGGTTTGAAAAAATTGGGCTTTCTTTATCATAATGAATAAGTTGGTATGATTTTCTGATTTCTTGCATTAAAAAAAATAGCTCTACTTTGTAAAACCATCAATCATTAATTAGACATTACGCTTCATTTATTCAAAACTTCAACAAGCTCCTCAAATAATTAATTAAAAAGGACTATATATTAACCTGCGGCAGATATATTCAACTATTACTCCCGGGGAAACTTGGCTTCGTTTATTCCATTCCTATCTTGTATAGAAATATCATAGTCATTAGTGATCCATAAATTAAAGAAAAACCAATAATTAAGCTAAAATAAATAGTTCTTCCATCGATGTTATGTGGTAAGAATGTGAACAGCTTGTAAAAAGGAAGACAATGTTTTCTAATTTCCATCATTTTTATAAATTTAGAATACTGAGTAATGCATGAATGTACTCCATGACGTAGATATGAAAACTAAATCGACAAATTGTAATTAACTTCAATAGTTGGCTATTCTTGATCATTATCAGCAGTGAATTAGCAAAATAGTTCCGATGAAATAACTGCGCGATTATGAAATCCATAATCGTTTATTGAAAATCGTAATTTCGCCCAATTCGGGTCAAATTAATTCGTTCAGATAGCACAAGCAGTCTCATTGACAGCTATCCAATACCGGCTTCATGATCAACATACTTTTTAGAAAAAAATGAAATCTAATTGTTGATTCTGCGAACAACTTGTTTCGTCCATTTCTCATTAATTTCATTGTTGTTGCAGACAGGAGATCAAAGTTGAGCGCGCCCCGGAACCGGTGAGATCGATCCCGATACCAGTGGCAACTTCAATCAATTTGAACTTCAGTCGTCCCGCACCTCCGCCAAAGCCGATAGAAATTCCGGTGAAATTGCCTGAGCCGGAACCCGAGCCCGAACCGGAGCCGGAGCCGAAGGTGGATATTCCTATCGACAAGCTCATCAAGGAATATGACGTCCCTGTCGTCACGGACAAAGGAAGTAAGAGTAATTCATTTCTGAGACTGGTGCACCTTTTCTGAGAGTTCCGGCTTGAGCATGCGCTGGAACTTCATGTCAAGGGCTAATATTTTGGTTGAGATTATGAACTGAAGTTGAGATTATACAGCGGATAAAATCACACAAGAATGAGTATCTGAACCGGGGTTGTGAAGTTGTGAACCTCTACCTTGACATTCGAAGAAAAGAACAACGATTTTGTGAAGATATCTAGTCGAACAAAAAGACAACATCCATTTACTTCTGTCTGATCCCGACGGTGAAGACCATCCAGCGAGTTCGAATGCTCTGATGAAGCAATCCATGCACGCGTTGACAGCTTTGTTTGTTGACGTGCTATGATGATCACGGAATGATAGTGATTGATGCTACGTACCCCTACATGTCATCAGCATCAAGACTATCTGTTTTCAAATGGAATCTTTATAGCGGAATTTTCGTAGATATCTGACGATGCAGTCTATAGAAAAGCCAGTTTAATATGCTTCAAGCAGTGTATTGAAGTAGAAATTTGTCATAGTGGGTTCTGAACATTCATTTCACTATTTCCTGGCGATGCATCGTTAGAGTCTGTGGCTGATTCTGAGCATTTAATCGTCACGATGGAGAACATTCATCAACAAAACTATGAACTCCGTACAATTAATGGAATCGTGGATTGTTTTATCCCACTGATTTTGTGGAGACATGTCAAATCAGAGCGTATGCGAAGCTAGCGGAACCACCCAGTGGAGCCATTATGTATTGCAGTGTAATTCTATCTGGAACAACGTCTACTTTATCAATTTTCATTGCCATTAATTTTTGTTACCATCTTTTAGGATTCTTAAATTGTGAAGTAGAGGTTGTAGTGAAAAAATACGATATTACAGTTATGACCGGCTATAAAATGAAAAAACGAAACATTATCCGCAACATATTTTATCATAAAACAAGTCTCATTGAAAGTAAAGAATAAGTATGGTATGTTAAAACCTCAGAGATGCATTGCTTTTTCTGCGTTATTTGGTCTAGAGATGACATTTTTAATACTGATGGTCACGCCAAGAACTAGTCCCGAGGGGCAGGAAGATCAATTTTCCATTGAACGTAGTGCAAATTCAAGCATGAATTCTGACGAACTAAATCATTGACGCCGCATTGAACGCTCACAGTCAGTAAATTGAGATCGTGAGGTTTCGAACGATTTGAACAATATTTCCTTTTGATGAATTTATCACGGAGAAGCATTGAACCAAAGATATGTGCTGTTCACTTGGTAGATGTTCAGTCTTCAATGTGACAGCGCTAGCTCGTGTGTTCCCTAATGCAACTTCCCTTACACATTGTACGCGTTCGGCCAATCACGGAAGCCAAAGTGAGACGACTCTCCACATCTCTCTGCCATTGCATACATTGGCTAAGATAGAATCGCGTCACCTCTAGAGTAACAGCGACAGGCAAATCCATATGAGGCTAAACGGTCCCTCACTGTTATACCTACGAACTAAGACAATCAAGCTGGACAACGACCCATTTTATTTGTGAAGATGTAGTCTACATCTAATTACAAATGTGAATGCGATACCATAGTATCATAAGATGCACTGTGACAGCAATGTTAGATATCGTCGGCATAATTCATTCATATCATGCAGTTATGCATGTCGATATCACACACAGAAAACACAATCGTCAATAACGAAGATTTTCTTCCTGATAATTGAATGAACCCTAAAATATCTAGTTTTGCCTGGCAGTGAAAAACCAATAGTAGAAAACGCACTCTCCGCTACCACTGAAGTCGGTGGAATGTTGAGAAGACCATCACAAATAAATTGAAGGATTTTTGTGCAACGATTTTGAAATTGTTCTTTCAAATTTTCTTCCAATGTCTCCATCGCTTCTGAATCTGATGAAATCTTCGCCTTCTCTGTTTCTTCAGAAGATTTGTGAGTCAACCTCTTCATTGGTGCGATTCAATCCCTTCGATTCACAACAGTTCGCTTTTCAAGTATGGAGTAAGGGCTGTTAAGATATTGTAACATAGCCGATTGATTTATGAAGTGATCCTCCACTATTCTCGGTTCGATAGTTTTTTTCATTTCTATAGCATTACTGTTCAGCAAAATTGAACGATGGAAATACAGCAAAAGATCAACCACTTTTTGGCAATCATAAAACCGGTTTCGGTATTTCTGATAAATTGAAAATATCGGTAACGATGTTACCGGTATTATGACCCATAATGTGAAGTCAGCTGAACGATTATTTATAACAGCGTGATTCTCACAGAATTAAATTGTGTTACTCTTTCAGTTTACTAGAAGTGAAGACTAATTCAAAACGATGACAAATGCTGGAACTCATTAAGTGAGCAGAAAGGAATTCCTGATACCTTACGAGATAAGAAAACCAGTCTTGCGGATTGCTGTGAATTCTATGAAAGTGCATCGTTTGCCACGATTCCTTCAGATTCGAAGACTTCAGATCATTGCGCACAAGTTTTCTCCATGATGTTGGTCCTTCCGATCATTGTCAAAAACAATAGCAGGCGCACGAAAATTAGTTCATTTGATGATTTCTCCATCCTCTTCTCAGCATTCCTCACTGCATGCACTGAATGAAGCCAGGCAGCGATGTGTGTTTTGGTGTGTGCGAAGTGATATCACAGCACACACGCATCTCTCACTGGCTCTGGTGTCCTCTGCTGACAGCTTATTGTTAGCCATTTCTAATAGTAAGCGGTATACGAATGATCTGTTCGAGAAGGAGCAAATTGTCTAATTCTGTGATGTGCCATTTCGATCTTAAGGAAAGAATTGAAACTTTCATTCTAGAAATCGAAGCCGCGTGCAGTTGAATCTAATTTTGTGATGATTCTATTTGAAACAATTTCCATTCTATCAATTTTTAGTTCCTTTAATTTTTCAATCATTTTTTTAAAAAATTTGTTTCCATCTTCTAAGATTCTCGATATCAAAGAATGCTTCCGTTAACTTCACAATCACATTGCAGTGAATGTCTCCGGTTGAAAACTGCATTGTTATGAAAATTGAAGCATGTATTTGTGATCAGCGCGCAAATTGGTTGAGGTAGTGATAAACCAAAATTGTTTATCAGCGAAACTGAGAAATTGGCTGAGAGACCGCTTATATCTCTTAACTTGAATTTCTCAAAAACGACGGCGGATTTGTGGAATCTGAGCCCAAATTCGTAATCAGGAGACTGCAATTGATGAAGTAGAAGCTCTTTCGAATAGAATCACACTGTAATGAAAAATGGTTCCGCTAACTTCATGCTCGTCAAACCAACCCGCATCAGAAGCCATGTCTCGTCTTCGACTCGGACGACACAGGTTTCACACAATAACTTGCACGGTTAATGTGATGTCAAAGCAATATTGAAAATGTAGAACAAGGGCTTCATAGCTACTACTTCTGAAAAAGACGTAGAATCGGATCAAATAGCATGAATCATCACATATGAATTATCCTCCAACATTCTCAATTCTGTTTAGCCAATCATCACCGAACAGCAAATACATGCGAAGCTTTCGGTGAGCCTGGAGATGGACGTAAGTCTTTCAACTCATTGAGGGTGCATTGTGTCAGCTATTATTTGAAACGATCTCACGATCCTATCCTTTTCATTATCGAGTTCACTGTAGTTGAGATTGCATTCAGCAACCATACTAACAGTGCGGACAAGCGCTTTCTGAAGGACTAATTTTGCAGTCTTTGATGTCCATCGGATTTCTGCCTTTCATCTTGAACACGTTTTTATTCTATTTGCAACAACGTTATACATTTAGCATGACGATCAATGGAATAAGATTCACAACGCATCAGTCTGTGATAATAAACATGTGAGAATCTGCGCTGACGCGAATCTGTACACGTACTGGGAAAACACAAGTGCGTCGCAGAGAGACTCGCCAGATCTCTCTCTCTCCTTGCTGCTATCGTTAGTCATCCGAAGGTTAAGCAAGTAGCAAAGTAGAACTGACATTTGTGGAATATGATTAATAACACCAACCGAATAAGCGATATGATCAGGATTTTCTTCAGTTCTATGAGCACGCTTTTCCGTCTTATTGACAACCGGGGACTAAGTGACCCTTGGAAATGTTCGTTAATTCTACGGAATATCTGTGACGCAACTGACAGTACCACACCAGTCCGACAATGCGACTATCAGATTAAAGAATATGTTTTAAGATGCAACAACGGTATTTCTGTTAATTAGTCGGTAGTGATAATAAGTGAGTTTATTAATGGATTTATAAGTTTAATGAGGGGCAACCTGAAATCATAAACGGCTTTTCATATTCAATTATATTTTATTTAACAGGTAAGTCAATACGAAAAAGTTTTTATAATCTTGAAATTTTTTATTCCATTATGTAACAAAACAAGTACCGTAATATTCATTGATGGTTTTGTAAGACATCCTCGCGGTTAACTAGTCTAGGCATCAATCTGACCATACGTCTGGAAGACCTTCCCATCTTATTTGCAGTGATGGCACTCATGTTTTGGGAGGCGAGTTGCAGTAAGGTCAAATTCCGCTCACTTTGTGTAACTGCTCACGAATCTCAGCTACTTCTCTCTTGAAAGCCGCTTTCCACATGGAAAACGCGTTCTCTGCGATATTGAGAAATGGAGAGTAGGGCGGTAAGTACCTAATAGACTGTCCCTCTCGCAAACTGACTTCACGGGCTCTATTGTGGCACGGAGCATTATCCATGACGAATACACGAGGTCCAGCCCCAGCCGCAACGGACGCTTCTTCCAGCCAGGAGTTAAATCTCTCACAGGAGGTTCCGCCTTCGTAGAATTCATGATGGACGACACCTTCATTAGAGACTGCCAAGATGAGAGTAAAATTCCGCCCGCGCTGTCCATGAACAATCCTGACAGCTCGCTCTCCCCGTCTGGCACGACCTCGTGTGCGACTGATCCATAAATTAAAGCCGGATTCGTCCACAAAAATAAATGGCGGATGGTTTGCGTTGATCGTGTGCAGATACCAGTTCGCATACTCGGCCCTTTCCACTTTGACGTCATGGCTATTGCGGTTGACTTGAACAGTCTCCATTTTCTTTAAGATGATAAGACGATTTCTCAGACGTGTGCTGATAGTTTGAATTGAGACAGATGGCTTGTCCGGCATCCGCGCTTGTAGATCAGCTTTGATTTGGGCTAACGTGAATTCCGGTTGGGATTCAACAATCTCTACCACAGTATTTGCCATATCTTCGTCCACCTTTTGGTGTCGTCTTCCTCCTCTGGGACGCTCAATGACTCCTTCAAGTATATAACGATGTACTATTGAATACGCAGTACCCCGTTTTACACCGAGAACTCGAGCGGCTTCAATATAATCATCTCCGGCTTCGTGAGCCATAATGATTCTGCGTTTAACATCAGAAGGTATTCGCTGGCGCTCCATATTGATAAGTTAATTTAGCAGATGTGAAGACATCTATATAGGGCTTTGGATCAAACCGAATAGATATCATTTATTCTTCACGTGAAATACCGCTCACTAATCTGATAGAGACACAATTGAACTATTTTGCTGCAGTTTATTTATTGTTGTCGCTCTCAATTGTGAAATGACGTAATATTTTATCTTCTAACGTTTTAGAAATTAAAGTGCCGCTCTTGATTCGGTAGTTGCCGTTGTCGTGTAGGAAAACCTGTACATACTCTGCAATATCTATGATACATCTGGCAGCATTATCCCTGCAGTAGCTATGACATAGCCGAGAGTACAATCTGTGCCATGTCTATGATTTAACCGAGAGTACAATCATGGATTACTATATAGTAATGGGATAAGACACTGCATTACACCAGCTTGGTGTTACTTGCGAACAGCTCTAACGCTAATTGAATGCAGCATGATGTTGTAATCTGTCATTTATTCCACTTGCTTCGCAATCATTCTTCGTTATATCGGAAAAGTATATATCACCAGAATCCTTATATCGTCCTCTTTCCTGGTGTCCCATAGTAATTCAGCAAAAATGCTTCGATCATTCATATCTGCTGATTTCGTATTCAATTATGGCGGATTCAGTGAGTTATTATCCGGAGTTTCCTTTTTGAAAATCAGTTGATATATTTCCCGAAATGACAACTCAGATCAAGTTGTCATGGAATTAGAGATGGATAATATTGAAGTTGTAACCGAAGATTTAGAAGTGATCATGGCAAAGCGTCAGAGCCATGAATACCAAAGTCGTACAGATTGAGACTTCAGTAAATTTACAAACATGCTTTTACAGAGACGTATACATATTACTGTGTAAATGAATTCAACAAATGAATAGGATGTCTCGACAAATCCAGAATATCGATCAACTTAAAAGACTAAATGAAAACCTCTTCGAGGAGTAATCACGTTCAATAACACTTTTAAAGACTAGACGTTACAATGACATTCTTACCTAGATATCCAGAAATCGCAAATAAACATCACTCTGAAGAACATTGACCGGATATTTGTGTCTCTGCCATACAATATTATTTTTCTTCACAATGAATTTCTGCAGATGAATGCATTCAAGAATTGAATACTATGAAATATAGCCCGAGTAACTACAAGATGAAAATTATGCAGATTTAGTCATCAAAATAGTAATACTTGGAACTGTAAGTCATGAAGAATTGCTTTCTTGAAACAAAGAGTCTGAAATCTTAGGGAGAAATGCAAATAGACTGGAGATAAGTAATACTTATAACTACCTTTAACCTTAGGGCCATTATTATTAATGCTCATATTTACATGATAAACTTTAGTGAACGTCTTTATTGCAAATTTCGCTTATTTCAAATTAAAAATAATGATATTCATGTGGTGTCAAAAATGTGTTTTTTATTGCAATCACTGCATGGTGGTGGGATGGCTCCGCAGAGAAGCCACCGACGAGCCAATGATGTGCACCGGCAGCCCCTCCTCACATTCAAGGAGTCATCGTTTCACAGTAATCAGAATCCACCTTCACCTGTATACTGTAGTGATCCTTCTCATAACGGAGTAGGGACTCGAACTTTAAATGGACATGTTCTAAAACCGTGGGTTCGTTCAGCATTCCCATGTGATGCTTATTGCGACAAGCCCAGACGGCGGGGGAAGACGGTGGGCTGCCCAGTTATTTCTCAACGTCCACATAGTCGCATTCCAGCCTTACAGTTTACTTCTGACGATTCTCCGATGCCTAAGACATCTGAAGTGGAACAAAGAGAATAATCACCGAATTTCCGACGCTTTGTGCGTTCTAAGATGCCTCAAGCAAGTGAAGATATTCGATCATGTCAATTCATGCCTTTCAAAACTCCGGATGGAAAAGGAAAGGCAACCGTACTTGTAGAGGAGACACTGCTGAAGCAGTGATGATAGTAGCGTTTTGTAAATTTCGATGAAGATGTGATATTCCGTCAATATCGCTTTTGGTATTTGACAGTAAGTAATGGTTAGTGCTTAAGATAACGTGAATGGCTGCCTATGGCCCTTAGACTAGCCATCACATGGGCAAAGAGAAGGTAACTTGCACTCCAAATCCCCTTGCTGCCTTTTAGGGTGTGGAGAAGGCTGGGAGAAGGCAAACTCCGATCAAAAGCCTCACCAACTCGTCATGAGCAAGCGTGGTGGGTACCATATGAAAAAGGAAAACATACCAAGGCCCTCACTCTCATTATTCCCGGCGTTCCTCCAATAGGGAGGAAATAGGGTGCAAAGAATCATCGGTTTTACATAACTTGCAATATATTCGCATGCTCAGCACAGATAGTCACATTGAAGAACTCGAATCCGAACTCCAGAACATAAAATGGAACGTATTGGTTTGGCTGAAACTAGAAGAAACGAAACGCCTACGGTTTTGAAATCAGGCAGCATACTCTATACATCGCACGTCAACCAACGTGGTAGAAATGGCACAAGTTTCTTCATTAACAAGTCAATGGCGAAGCGAATAGAAAGTTTTGACACATACAGTGACAGGGTTTCATGCCTCATAATCAGAGTCAACAAAATGAATACAATGAAGATCGTGCAAGTGTACATGCCTGCATCAGAATATGACGATGAAGATGTTGAAGAAGTATGTGATACTTTAATACAGGTACTACGGATGAAGTCAACGCATTATACCATAGTGATGGGAGACTTCAAAAGGTATCGGTTGATTCGAAGCAAACTGAAAAAACAGCAGAGGTCAAAAATGTTAGAATTTACAGATGCAAATAAGCTGTTCATTGTCAACACCGTTTGAAAAGAAGAAAAGCCGTAAATGGATAAGCCCCAATAAGGAAACAAAAAATGAAATCGATTTCATCAGCACTAACAGGCCAGAGATAGTCAAGAACTGCAGAAGAAGTTTTGAACTGCATAAAGATGTCAGATCATCGTTTTGTCTATGCAACCATGAATATAAATGAAAAATGGGAACGAGCGAAGCTGGTCACCACAAAAAGACAAGAGAAGATAGAAACAAGTGTTATCAAAGAAAAGCGACTAGAGTTCAAAATAGCACTATGAAACAGATTCAGTGAATTAACCTAAAAAACGAAGCAGATAAAGTGGAAACCGATTAGAACGCATTTAAAGACTGCATCATCAGTAGCCAATCAAACGAGCAAAAATGGAAGAAATAGCAAATTGTCGGAAAAGACAAAAGCTCTCATGGAAGAAAAAGAGAACTTCCAGCTGAATAAACTATCGGCAAGAGCTAAAGTCGAATGTGCAGAGCTGTGCAAATTGATTAGAAAACAGATCAGAAATAATCTACGCAGATTTAACATTGAATTACGAGTAGTTCGGAAATACATTGACCAGAATAAAAGTTACTGACAAGCGCGAAAGGCAATGAATCTAGGAAAGAATTTGATAACGTCAGTCATTGATACAAAAGGAAACATAATAACGGAGAGAAATGAGATTCTAGAGGAGTGTCGTTCTTTCTGACTCGTTATATGACTCGTCAGAAACCGTCAACAACGATGAAGTTGAAGAGACAGGCCGAAATCATGTGCTTCCCATACACACAAGTGAAGTGAGGTTTGCTCTGAGCAATATGAATGAAAGAAGGAAAGGCTAGTGGTAACGACAGACTAGTGATAGACTTACTCAGAGCAGCTGATGACGTGGTAGCAAGGCTTGTGGTAACGACGAACTACTGATAGACTTACTCAGAGCAGCTGATGACGTGGTAGCAGAAAGACTAGCAAAACTCTTCACCAGAATACTCCAAAACCACGAAATTCTAGAAGATTGGAAAATTGGGACGATAGTGCTGCTTCACAAGAAAGGCGATAGAAGAAACTTGAAGAATTACAGGCCTATCACATCGCTTTCGCATCTATACAAGCTGTTCACGAGAATCATTTGCAGACGTATTGCGAAAATACTAGATGAAAATCAAGGAATTGAACAAGCATGCTTTCACAAAACTTTTTCAGCGACTGAGCACATTCATACTGTGAGTCAGCTGATCGAGAAAACGAACGAGTACTACCAACCACCCTGTATTGGCTTCATTGACTTTGAAAAACCTTAGACTCTGTAAAACATAGATGTGTATTCAAAGCCCTGGAGAAACAAAGAGTTGATGTCCAATATATAGATATGCTAAGAAAACTGCACAATGAAGCAAAGTCAGTGAGTGATAAGAATGGAAGACGAAAGTAAACCTTTGAACATTAGAAGAGGATTAAAGCAGGGTGACCCAATATCACCGAAGTTGTTCACGGCCCTTCTAAAGGAGATATTCAAGAAGTTCGATTGTAACCAAAAGGGTGTAGCAACACCCATCAACGGCAGATACCTGAGCCACCTCAAGTTTGCAGACGACATCGTAATATTCGCCAACAAAATGGAAGACCTAGAAAAATGATTGATGAACTCTCAGATGGAATGAATGAAAGCTTAAATGGATTGAAACTCAATGCCGAGAAAATTAAGGTAATGAGAAACAAATTCATGACACCGTACCGAATTATGATAAATGGCGTAGAAATAGAGGAGGTGGATCGATGCGTGTACTTGGGTCAAGTGATGAGCATGACAGAAGGAGCGGAAGCAGAAAATTCCTGAAGATGCGCTCAAGCATGGCAAGCTTTCAGTAGAGGCGACGTAGTATCGAAAAACTTCCTCCCAATGTGCCTAAAAAGGAAGGCCTTCGACCAGTGCATTCTAGCGATGTTGATATATGGAAGTGAGACGTGGAGGACAACAAAGAAGCAAAGGATGAAATGGATCGTGATGGAAAGAGCGATGCTGAAAATTTCGAGAAGAGACAAGAAGAGGAACACCTGGATAAGAGAAAGAACCTGGAGTCGAAGATGTGTTAAAAGAGGCAGCAAAACAAAAGTGGAGATGGGCGATGTATGTTGCATGGCAGAAGGACGGACGTTGGACAAAGGATGTGACAGAGTGGTGCCCCATAGACGGAAAGGATGACAGAAGACTCTTTGGGTGGATGATATTAAGAGGGTAGGAGGAGCCAACTGGATTCGAGCAGCCCAGAACAGGACAACTTGGAAAACTCATGTGAAAGCCGTCATCCAGCAGTGGATTGACAATGGCTGAGGAAGAAGTTGTTCCATCATTCGAATGTAAATAATTCGCCAAAGTTCATTTTCCCTAATAATCGTCGTACCTGTAGTATAAATAATGCAACATTTAACATAGGCATACATATCTGAAATAAAGCTCCACAACGGTTTTTGGAGAAAGTGCGTTTATCTAACTCAATATCGTCACCCCACAATTAAAAAAATGTTAATTATTAGTTATTTTTTCATAAACATTTATTAATTATTTTATTTAAATTTTTTTAGTATGATTTATCTAATTACCTGTACTAATTAATTTTTTTAACAATAAGATCATTTTAGCATTTTACTTGCTAACGATATGATAGTAGTATTGAGTTTCGTGGTTGTATATTCTGATAAAGTGCATGATTCAATTATTTGCAGAAAAGCATTTCGCGGACTCAGCCTTTTATGATGATCCGGACAAGTATTACCCCTCAGTGGAAGAACAGAAACAGATGGCCAAGAAAGTCGCTGACAGTTTGACGGCGATGTTCAACAAGGGCTCTCGTGGGGCAAAGATGTTTGAGAAACGGCGCACCAAGTTGTGCTCTGACGGCGGAGATAAAGAAGAGGAGATAGTGATGAGTCCTCCGTCCAGCGACATCACCACTCCAACCTTCTTTCCGTCAGTTGCCGCTCCACCTCCACCACCTCCTCCATTACTGTCCAATCTGCCTCCTGCGCCCCCTCCGCCCAACCTGGCCCTCTTGACGGGGATAAAGAAGCAGAAGACAACCCAGGAGCTGTTCGAGGAGGCTAATCAGCTACCCAAAACGAAGCACGACTCGGTGGCGCCTCAAAAATGCTTCGAAATCGCCGCTGCGCTGAAGGACAGCAACAGCCGAGGATCGCAGCTGTTCGCCAAGCGTCGCGCCAAGTCGAAGAAATGGGAGCTGGAGTCGCCAGAACCGACAAAGCCTCAGTTGGACGTCCAACAAGCCAGTCCGCCGCCTTGGGCTTCTGATTTGCGGAGGAAGCCGGCCGTCAACAAGCCTTTCGTTTCGAGTCCAGCGGATCCCTTCAATACCAATGTGTATGCGACGTTACCAAGGACGGGCCCAATGCCAATCCAAGTGAACCGTGAGGGCCCAACGCCGATCCAAGTGAACCGTGAGGGCCCAACGCCGATCCAAGTGAACCGTGAGGGCCCAACGCCGATCCAAATGGGCCGTGAAGGTCCAAATTCTAGGACATCGACTACTTCTACAACGAGCAGTCATTCGATGATGTCGTACAACGAGACGGGTGAGTTGTGAGGACTCAAATGTCTTCTTTTGACTTTTGTGTTTTAAGACTTTTGAAAATAATGCATGTGACCTCAGAATTATTTGTGCAAACTGATGAATATTGAATTTGATAGATGAGTAATTCAGCAATTTTTCTTTCATCCAAAATGTTGCACTTTAATTTTTAGTTTGACGCAACTACTCAGAGCTATGCTGGCGGTCAAAGCTATTAACTTTTGAGATATTCAGATACTTATTTCAAGCTAACAACGCGCATTTCAAACAAACAGTACGCAAGAGTGTGTGGATGTATCTCAACGTAAATGTTCAAAGCGCTGTCCATCGACAACGAGAGGTCACAGAATGTATTTAATGCAATTAATGTAGCTCTATCTCTCATTTCTTGCTTATTGAGGGGACGTGAATTCTTGTAGACTTTTTTATTACAAATGTCCCCAGAAAACGAAATAATATGGAGTTAGGTCAGGGCTTCTGGGGGGATACTCAATGTCACCACGACGTCTAATCTATGAAGTGATATCACTGCCAATTCTGGAATTGAGATAGTTTCGTACAATGGAGGCATAATGAGTCGGTGTTATGCTATTCACCTTCTCCTTCACACAGTTTTACTTAGTGTTTTTTTTTATCGTGCTATTATTTTCTCCTATTTCTAGAATCACCCCAGATTTTTTCACTATCTTCTGCTCCATATTTTCCCATTTGGAAATTCATTTTCGACTCCCTCATTACACCTCTTGACATCTTCTGCTCCGGAAAATTAATCTTAACTTCTAACTTTCCGGGGAAAATAAGTGAATGAAAAATATGACTAGCATAACATCAGAGCTTCATACGGTTGAAAGTACGGCAATTCTTTATTTCCAATGTTGCATGGGTACGGAGAAGCTGCAGATATTCTCACCATCCACCGTCCCGTTGAAGAAGAATGGTCTATCAAGCCGCGCGAAGAAAGACCTGTCCACACAGCAACACCAGGGAGATTAACATCGTGCTGTAAAATTTGATGAGAATTCTCTTCAGCCCAGCAGATGCTGTTGTAGCGATTTGAGTCGACCATTCAATTTATACGTGGCCTCATCAGACCTTGCGATCATGTTTGGAAAGTTTGGATCGGCTTCTGTTTCACGTAAAACCATTCACAAAACTCGACCCGGCTATCGAAATCATCTTCCTTTAATTTATGCAAATGTGTCGGTCGGTAAGGTCTGATGTTACTTTCATGAAGGATTCGCTGAATTGTTGCTCTTGAAAGATTCAAGTCTGAAGCAGCTTGTCTGATTGATTTTCTTGGGTCATCACCGAGTGCAGAGACAACTAAATTGACATTTTCATTTGACCGAGCAGGGACGACCAGTGAACTTTTGGATGCTTCCAATTGTTCCTGCGTTCTAAACTAGTCGCATGTTCGGGAGATTGTATCTCGACGTGGCGATTCAGAGTCATTAGTGTCTTTCGATTGTCTCTGGACTTGACAGGTATTCTCGCATTTAGAATACCACTTACCACTTTAAAACTTGTTTTCTTTCTTCAAATGTAGGTCGAACGCGATTTTAACCTGATTTGACTAATGTTCATCGGAATATTGAGGATTCAGACAACAATAGATGTTCATAAAATTCAAATTCATACAGCTTTCAAGTATGAGAAGATCGACAACAGCGTTTGACATGAAATACTACACATAGACATCAAACAATGGAACCGTACTTTTCAGTCATTGATGTTTCTAAACTACCTTCATTGATATCTTAAACTGTCTACATAGTTCTGGTACACTCTGTGTTCTTCTCAATGAAATAATTCTTGTAATGTGAATAGCTACATTGTCAAGAAGAGGAGAAACAGCTACCAAATCGTGTCTTTAATTGTATTTAAACACGGTTGTCTGCGGAATGTGCCGAGGTGTTCGTTTGGTCAGAATGGTCCTGAAACAAGGTCTAGACAAAACTGTCCCAGGGAAAGTCTCAAATCGAATTGTAAATATCAGGAAAGTTCTCAGCAGCATCCAAATTCCCTTTTTCTGTCAGAAATGTAGCCGGAAAATCAATTCCCTCCGATAGTTCGTGTAGACAGGCCGAAACAGGCCTGCTTTCAAACTCAGAGATAATTGATAATAATAATAATAATAGCCTTTATTTGTCCAACAACAATGATTCTGTAGACGTACAATATTGGCACAATTGAAATTAATACAAGTTTTAAATTACGCGACATGTAGACGAACCACAAGAAGTCAAAGATACACACAAAAATTTATCTAGCGAGCGTATAACTGAGTTGGCTAAACGGACAGTCTTTGCCTTCGGTGGGCGTAGTGGTCATGTCTTTCGAAGGCACCTACCCCGTGGAAGAAAAAATCCTTTGAGCGGGTGACTAGAATCATCAACAACTTCACGAAAAAGTGACAGACAGATTTTGTCAACTACAATTCTGATGTTCTGACTAAAACATAAATAGAGGTTTTATATTGTGAGAAACAACAACTAAATATATTTTGATAACTAAAGTGAAAATTGATGAATATCAAATCAAGTTTGCCATAATAACAATAGATATTCAATGCATTTTGTGTATGAAAAGACCATTAAGTAATTTATAAAAGAGTGTGAAAGAGAAAACCATTATAATTAGTTGACATCTTATTCTTTGTCTACATTTATATCATGAGAGATTTTGTTGGGTTGGAAAGAACCAGCATTCCCGATGTTGAATTTTGCTATTATGTACTAACAATGTAGGGCAGGCGTCTATGAATATCACAGTTCCTGATTACTGCTAGTAACAGACAATGGAGAGATGCAGAAATCTTTGATTGTCTTTTATTAAGGTCTGTGAGAACGTTTGCCGTCTCAATAGGTGGCAGCTCATTAGAAGCTTCAAAATCAATGAATTTTTGTTATCTGGATCGATTTGGACTTGGATTTCTATCTAAAAATGATTTGAAATATCAATCATATTTCACAGTGCAATGTTCTCCATGATTTTTGCTTCCGTAATTAAGTTTATTCTTTCCAAAGAGTGCATAAATTTTAATGAGTCCAATAAATAACCTTTACTGTACTCCTCCATTGAAATACATTGGCACAGTGTTTTAAAGGATTTAGCTACACGCACGGCGAAAAACTGAAGCTGACACCTTGCTTTTTTTGCCAAATCGCAGTTTCATAAAAAAATATAGCAAGCACTTTGCAGTCGTTAACAAAAACACGTTATTGCTCATTTCCACAAATTCTTCAAATTTAGATGCATAACTTTAATCTGTTCTCACTCAAGTAGAACATTAGGCTAGTAGGTCTAACTCACTACTTAAAAATTGAGGGACCAAGGCCCGCAGATCCCCCCAAATACGCCTATGCTCTGCATTGAATTCGACGCACACACCTTACGTGCGTGTGGAATGCCTTGAAAAGCGCTGCATCAGCACATAGAAAATTTTTCATCCTCTAAAACGGTAATTTCTAAAATTGCAAATATCGCTATTAATAACAAGATTTAGCATGAAAGACACTGGCCCGTTCCAACCCAAGGAAATAACAAGTGCTAGCTAGAACATTCTAAGAAATTATTCATTTCTGTGAAGGAAGATACGTTGTCTATGACTGTATGCAAATTGAAGATCATGATACCGTCAGTCTATTCGATGTTATGTTCAGGAATAAATCTCTCCTCCACAGATGCAGCCCAGACTCCGCCCTGGAGGTCCCCTCTCCCATCCTGGCGTCCATCGTCCACCTCAATGGACAGTCCTCGTGGAGATGTCGACTCCGGCTTCTTCTCATCTCTGCCTCGACCGGGATCTTCAACGGCGAGTAAACAGGAATGGCGGTCCGTGCAGTTCAAATTACCACAGAAGAACAGCCCGCTGAGCACGTAGACTCGAATGATAGGTGTCCGTGTACAGTTAGAACCTTCTTTCCGACTTTATTGGCTTCAACTTACATGAAAGGTTTTCGAGGGACAGTTAGTTCCCCACTTTCTTGCTAATCATTTCCCCTCCCGAGTTGTCCGGAGAGTCTCAATATATCTCACTCGCCGAAATGCCTTCTTGCTTCTTCGAAAGGGAAAATAGGAAATCAATCGTGTTCAATGAATGCAGGGATCTAGCCTAATGTTGCAATCTCGGAGGAAAATGAGCCCCGGCTTGAACTTCACAGGCCTGAAATCATGCTTAGGCCATTATACACTTATGATGCTCATTCTCCACATGAAGCTTCTTTTGAACGTTAAGTAGTTCGGGCTGCATTTTCATGTGCTGAAATCGTGATTGCTAACAGCACTGAATCACGCAAAATTAACGAAGGGTACTATAGAATGGATATGCAACAGCTGCTTGTTAATGGTCATTTCAGCCGCTCATTCAGGTCAATGTTGCTAGATCTTGAGAAGAATCAGATTACTGAAACCTGCAGCAGTGGTTTCAGATTCTTCTTGCTGGAAGATGATCTATTGCAAGTTGTTTCATCGAAATATTTTTTGAACTTAAAACTTTAAGTTAAAGAGAAACTACTTCCTTGAATATTTACAGTGGCGGCATCCTTCCTATGGTCAAACACTGAAACCTGCCTTAGGTGCCGTTGTTATGACAACGAATATCCCCGACATTCAATGTTCATGAGTGTTCTAGTCCTTTCATCTTAAAAGTGTCGGATTTCTATGGATGTGGGGCTCTATGCATGAAGCTAAAAAGAATGAAATCATGCCAATCTGTGTACTCAAGCAAAATATCATAGGCTTCAGAGACTGCATGTAAGCTTACAGGGTGTATAACGACCTGGAAAATAGGGAAATTTGAAAATCCTGAGTGAGGGATGAATTTCTGCAAATAAATTCAGAATAATCATTAATTAAATGATGAAAATGTTTTTTTTATGTTTTGATGACAAATTTACCATCAGTTTTCCTTTCCACAGATAAGATGCATTGAGTGACGTTATGCTGCATTCATCACCTGACCGTATCATGATTCAGTATCATTCAATAGACATATAGACCAGTTCTTAAAAATGGTGACATCAACTTACAGCCTCAATATCTATTTTCATGACGTGCTTGCATGATGGATTCTAGATGGTCGCAAGATGTATAGGCTATGGGCATACTATAAATAATATCAATCCAACATGCAGTGTTCTATGATCATAGGTCTCCAATATATATCTTCCTAAAATCATCAATATGCATGCGCTCTGGTATTCATCTGTAATAAAGGAATAAATGAAACAATGCTTTACAACAAACATTATTGAACGGGGAGTTTATTAGCCAGAGCTTTTATCATAGGTCAAAAGCAGAGCGGCTTGTTGATTTTAGTAATTTGTCAATTGGACACTTATGCATATAGGATATCATGTTGATTTTTGTTTAACTGATATTTAATACGATAATGCCACATCATCGTTGAGTAGCGGTTCCAGTGACATGGTATGTAGTGGTGTTTCCCATAGAAAAGCTCATATTTATCGTTCACATGAACTAGTGCTTTCAGGGAACACATTGCACAATGTAGCCTACTTCCTTTGCACTTGTTCCATTTGCTTTGAAAAATATATATGCTTTACAAATTTCCAAAAATTCTGATTCAATAACCAATGCAAAAGAATAGATTTAATACGTGTGGTATGCCTAGTCCATCTTTTGGTCATTATTATAACTAAATTTCATAATTTAGAACTTTGATGGAATGTATTTGATGTGTTGTTGAAGTGCGTAGTTATAGAGAAGATAATGTGTAAGCGCAGAAACCACGCAGGACGCTAGAAAACCTGAAGAGGATGAGATTTGCAACCATCGGTAGTGGTACCATCCTTGCTGATGTACAACTTCAAGGGTCTTTTGAACATAACATTGCCGTGCTGTAGTCTCAGTAATACAAAATCCTCCATTCATGCCCGATTTCGTGACAGTCACGATGCAGCCTCTGCTGGATGAAGAGATAACAAAATATGTACGCCAAACGACTGAGACATTTATGTGATGGAATGAGCTGCAGAGTAAGGGACACAGCATGTGGCCTTGAAGACCTCTGCGCTATGTCAAATTGGACAGGGAAATCCGATAGTGATACTATCACACAAGTTTAAGAGCTGTGATTAAATTGAATTTAATTAAGAAATCTTCCTCTTTTTGTAGTATGACATATTGCATTCTTCGAAATAAGTGCGCTTATAGTAAAACATCATTTTTAAACGATTTGAAGCAGTTGGCAGCCTTCTAAAGTTTCACGCGACTTTCTGGAGACGCTGTTAAATAGGTATATTTGTTTATGGGTGGGCACATTCGACATATGGAAACATGGAAAATACAAGGAAAGGTCAGGGAAATTCTGGAAACGATTCTGTTAATTGGCTTATAAATATATTAGATACAATTCTTCATCGAAAAAAGTACAAAATCAAATCAACAATCAATTTCAAGCACAATGACAATCGACTGCGCTATTTTAATGATGCGCTATTTTGCACATTCTTCTTGATGTTGAAGATCATCTCTCGCCAGTTAATCAAATTTGTAGACGATTATCCATCAATCACACCGTATTGAAATGAATGCTTTCGTTTGATAATACGGACACCAGCACACACAAACAATTGTCTTTCTTTATCTCATGTCCCACCCAAAGCATGACATCGTATTTCTTACACACTCACCGCTTTTGCGACGGTGGTGAGACTGTACTTAGGAGCAAGGGAAGATCGCTGATGATGCAGCACTCGCGGGTGTCAATAACAAAAAGGTGGGGAGAATAGAAGTACCCAATGTGCTTATGTTGCAAGATATTGAGTTTGAAAAATCAAAAAAAAAATTGTGAACCGAAAGCGTCATTCGATGACCATATTTCTGCCGTTCAATGATATTGGAAAGTCTTGTATTTCTCCGGAGTCAATTTTTGACTTTGAGAGTGCGTTTTTCCAGTTTTCGGAGGTCATTCACAGATACATTAAAGTGATTACTTATTCTAAAGTATAGATCAGCAAGATTACTACTTTTTACAAACCACAGTATACAACAAATGACTAGTGAGTATAGACTCATAGTTAGGTAAGTACATTAACAAAATAGAAAACATAATGCAATCCGTTCAAAGATTTATTTGTTTCATATCCCTCCTGTGAAGAACCGTATCGGAGATAATATTTTTGCTAGAATATGCGGAGGCTACCATAATAATTTCTTTTTTGAACTTCATACAAGGTTGCATGTTTACCTATAAACGAAAAGCATGTGCGTGTTTGAATCCAGATAATGCTTACAGCTGTAAAAGTTGAGCTGATAATATCACTAGCAACCTCCGTGATTCTACAAAATATTTCGCCGTCATGAGGTCTCGAAATAAAAATTTTAAAACAAGCAGATAATTTTGCAAATTTTGGTATCCCCAGGTCTTCAAAATAATTAAGATAGTGATTAAGACAAAATAAGTCTCATAGAAATTCGTGGATCTGTTTCGAGTAACACTTTGACTCAAAGATTCTCAAAATAGATCAATAAATTTCAAGAATGCTTTCTTCCTATTAAGTGGAACTGGCGATGCTAACGTTGTACCGTAAGTAAAAAAATTGGATCTTTTCCAGACAAGCCCACCCAAAAAAGATTGTAAAAAGAAGGACATGAAAAAACATCTGTTTTTATCCAGCTAGGATGTGACAAGGAAGTAGCAACGGAGATAAACGCAAGTCATTGTTGCAAATTGCAATAAATTGTTATTTTTGAAAAGTTTTCCTTTTTCATTATCAATACTATACCTAGACTTTCAATAATACATGTACATCACACACGAGTCTTATAGTTACATGTAAGTATGTATTTCATATTCATACATTTTATCATATACTGAATTAATTTTGCGCATCTTTAAGCAATATACCAAAAATTATTTTCTTTCATTGATTTAAAAAATAAGGCTATATTCAGGCAGTCGAGAGAAAAAAATAGCGATATCCATACAAGCGTACTGATATTTAAAGAATTTTTTTGAAGCGATTATTATATAATATCGATCTTTTACCAGACGTCACAAAAGTCGTGGGACTTGCATTTTGATCTGAGAATCACATACCAGGGGTTAATGGACAGCGTATATGTGTACGATACAGATATACTTATTGTCATAGTTATTGTTTGCTTTTTAATAAGCCATGGACATTTAGGCACATGTCCATCTTATGTTATAAATTGTATTGTGCAGTTCAAAATACTTGTCTAAGAATTTAGAAAAACGCCTAGCATTGTTCAGCCTACATTAGCGGCTAGGCTAAGCATACTATCAGTGAATGCATGAAGCTTGCTAATTCCACGGGATAAACTGCACTCATTGAATTGGGCTGAGAAAAAGTGGCGGGGCTTAATTTTTCGCGCGTACATTTTTGCATTAGTGGCGGGGTTTCTCTGGAAAAGGTCCAAATATTGTCTGAATTGTTTCTTAAGATTCACCTCTCAATCTCGCATTGATGGCGAACCTACTTGTGGAATCGCGCGAGGCTTCACGTGATTTGTCAACTTGCGCACCGCAAAGACTTCAATGTGCTATATAGTGACAAAAAAGTTGGGAAACCCAAAATAGCATGCTGATTTTATATGAAAAAATCTAAGTATTACTAGGTGACATGGCACGCTTAATTACGCGTAATTGCACATGATCCTAACCATCCGTGGTTACGCGTGACATTTCTGCAAGATATGCCGGCAGTTCTGTTATATAGACTTTGCGTCTCGAGTGTCTGTATATATATCAGAGGCTAAACAATGTGATAAGACAAAATTTCAAGCTCAGGGTGGACAGAACATGTATAAGCGATTCATCCATGGTTCAAGCAGCAACGTGGACAACAGTAGACGACGCGTAAACTATAAACGCTCGCTCGGGCGTTTTCATAAACATTCCCCATGTTTTGACAGCAGCAGATCACGTGATTGATGACTCTTAGTGCAGCGCGTATGTACGCGCGTAGAAGTATAAACTGCCCCTAACCAGGGATGTGTGGTGCTCCGTCATCACGCGTGGCAATGTCACCTAGTGTAGCTGAAATGCATTTTTATTGCTAGACCATAGAGGAGCAAATGGAAAATCTGCAGGGATCACCTTTTTGCTCCAGAAAAGAATTTGGATTCTTGTGGACAAAGATTTATCAAAGTGCCTACATGCAGGCATTCTTCCTTTCGACATTCTTTGAGCAAGAAAGACAATCCTGAAAAAGAGACGAAAAGTATAATTAATAATAACAGAACTGAACAGCAGTAACGAAGCACATTGTCAGCTGTTCACAGTCACGTGACTCGGATCAGCGTGCTAATTTTAGTGTCGTCACTCGTGCACGATCGAGTGTCATGTTGTTCGTGTTAGAGGCTATGTACATCAGGTTCTACAAGCCAATTCTGTATAGCCAGAAAGATTTTGTGCTACAGTTGGCTCTGCCATGGTGATTTGAATTGTCATCACTGTTTCACCGCAATTTTGTAATGTCGAGAGAATTGTCACTTCCTGGGTCAGCCTTGAAAAGACCAGGTGAAAGTTAACTCGGTTGATTTTACTTTAATTTTAATTTTGACTTCAATAGATGACTTCGCTGCAATTGGCCTTAACTTTTCTCTACAAATTAACTTCAACATTGAAATGTTTCTAATATGAATAATAACTTTATGTGATAGCATCATAGCTGGCATTAAACTTTCCCCTAAATCCATGATGCTGTGTAGGTTCAAAATATGAAACTGACTGAGAGACCTCGGCAGATTTTCATAGGCTGTGCCATTTGAGTAGAAACTTATGGTCCGTCAGTGGGTAATCCGAAACAAAAAATGAAAATCCCTCAATTTACAAATCGTACTTTTTCAATAAGAAAACATGTGAGTATGATAACAATCAAGCACCGAAGAATGAACATTTTCTGAGCTTTTTTGATATACTGGTCATCAAAGTCGGTGAACTGTAGGAAACAATAGTGATGCCGTGAAGTTATCATAAAATCATGAATCCTTCGGCTGATAATGTCATATAGTCACTTTTCCATCAAAAATATTCATGTTTGGCATCTTTAGAAGCCTTGAGATGTGGGGGGGGGCACGTATGTTTTATTCAAATAAGTTCAATAGTTATTTTTCAAATTCCTTCAACATTTCTTGTCATAACCGCAAAAGTACACAAACTTGAAAGCTGAAATTATTGATTGAGAAATCGAAGCTTCCAGTGATGAAAATAATGTATTATCACAGCTGATTGCATTGACCAATTAAAACGTGATGAAGCGTGACTGCACACCGTTAGTAGCCTTGTCGACAATTCAAACAGATAATTAGCAGCGTTCGTGTGCTGCAATCGCGATATAATCATTTCGCGAGATCTCACACTGTTTCGGTCAAATACTGTGACGAGTATAGCTCCTCGGAAAGATCAGTTCGTTCGCGAGCTGCGAATGAACCGGAATCCAGCTCTACCTGGAATCAGAGAACAACACAGCCGATGGTTCAGCAGCAACTTCTGGCAGAGTGAGACAACGCCTCCTTTATCCTCAGCAACACGACGACGCATAAATGATCGCCGGCCTGAATCCACATTCATAAAGTGAGTGAGATCAGAGGAATGTCGATAAAAGATTGTGTACAATTACCACTCGAAGGGGTTAGGGGAGGAGAGGCTGAAAGGATTGCATTTGCATACTTCAACTGAGCTACTTTATGAATAGATTACATACGTCATGAGATCTTCAAAATATTTAATTTAAACTTTTTTTGAAAGTAATTGTTTAATGTTTTCTGTCGACGCGCAAAAATTAATTATTTCATTCAAAGTGCAATTCATCGCTCTGGCCTTGTCAATTTATATAGATGGTCGACCACAAGTTTTGAATTTTTGAGTTCGTGATGAAGAGGGCATTGATGCGATCTGTCTGATTTTGTCAAATGTGTTTCGACTTGAGAAAAAAACCTTATGTAGTAGATTTAGCCATGATGTAGAAGAAAAGCCAAGTTCTTCATCTGTGGTCACTGATCAAAGGGATGATGAAAATGGTAATTAGCTTCTCGGTACGCCAGGGAAGTTGCTTCAAGCGCAAAAGTTACAACTTCATACACTGATTTATTCAAACTAGTACATTGAAGTGCATTGAACAGTGCATTGAAGGGCAGAAAAGCTGCAAAGTCTTGAATGATTTTTTTAGATGCTCACAAATCACAAATGTGACTTTTAAAATCATGCCCAGAATTGTCGTGTACTTCGATTTAGACCATTGACCACTCACGTTTCCCCCATCAGGGACCGAATTTCGCCTTTCACTTCAACCGTGACAGCTTGCCCTTTCACTGCTGTAACTATACCTGCCTCAATGTCATTCTACAGGAAAAATCAATCTACAGCTGGCATTAATGCAATATGTTTGTGAAGCATTGACAAGTGCAATCGCAAGATTACACATGATAAAGTAACTCTCGAGCAAAATATTGTCAGTCTATGAGATTCTTATACTGAGATAATAATATGCAAAGATGAAAGTAGCCTACGAAGCGTATTTGAAGCAACTTCCTTTCATATGCACTATAGCAAAGGTTCATCTTTGGTTAGGTGATTTCATTCAAGACGCAGTGTAGCAACTTACCCTCGTCCGCCGAATATTCAATCAAGTGATGAATTTATTTGGAATCTGAATTTCGCAACTGTCGATTTTATAAATTTGCAACATATATTTCCAACATCTATCTTCAAATTTGCTTTCACTTCAGATTAACGAGCTGCTTTTGATAGGTTCCTTTTTGTTGTGCGATTCTGCTATTTGGCGTCCGTACTTTTACTTTTTGCATATTTGCATATTATCATCTGAATACAAGAGTCTCATAGAATGACAATATTTTGCTTGAGAGCAACGTAATCATGTGTAATCTTGCGATTGCACTTGTCAATGTTTCACAAACATATTGCATTGATGCCAGCTGTAGACTGATTTTCCCTGTAGAGTGGCATTGAGGTAGGTATAGTTACAGCAATGAAAGGGCAAGCTATCACGGTTGACGTGAAAGGCGAAATTCGGTCCCTGATGAGGGAAACGTGAGTGGTTAATCGACTCAATGGCAGTACACGACAATTCTGGGCATATTGACTGTATTTGGGCATGCCTGAAACTGTATAACCGTAAAGGAGAACCATGGAAATGAATTGATGAAGTTGACTATAGGATAGAAATTGACACAAGGGAGAGGTAGAGGAACTCATTTGGGGCATGACTGACCAATGGAAAGTTTAGAATCAAGCTTGTAGGCAAGTGGATCTAAGGGAAAAGCGAAGCTTCTCTTCTTTTCTTTGTTATCTATTTGTATGACTAGACGGATTGGCTGCATCAGGACATGTGTTGTCATGACAGCAGTACTTATTGGATGGCGGCTTCCACCCTGTGGGAACGAATCTTGTGAAAAGCTGGTGGATATCAGCTACATAATATCATGCTGCAGTTCAGTCGTAATTGCAGCTTATTCGCTTGCGAAGTTCGCCGACAACAAATCGCGAATTTTCGTTGTATGATGCCTTTTACTTTTGATCAGGGATTGCAGCGGTCAAAATTTTCGCTTAACCGGTTGGTAACCGATCAAATATGCCAAGATCAGTCAGAAAACTTAACAATGCTTTACGTTAGAGCGTGAGAGGTATTTACTTACTAATTGAGCGAATTATCATCAAGCTTGTGCGCGTGTTTGTCTGAAGCACAGAATTAGATTCATCTGAGTGCGCTTCGGTTTCCTAGAAAGGAAGAATTGTATGTAACCTTAATATCGAAGTGGCACATCACAGAATTAGACAACTTGCTCCTTCTCGAATGGATAATTCGTGTGTCGCTTGCTATTGGAAATGGCAAACAATTAGCTGTCAGCAGAGGACACAAGAGCCAGTGAGATAGGCGTGCGTGCTGTGATATCCACAGAATTAGACTGTTTAATCGAATCACTTTGCTAGAAGTGCAAACTGATTCAAACAGATGGCACATGCAGGAACTTAATAAGTGGGCAAAAAGAAATTTTTAATACCTTACAGAGATAGGAAAAATAGTCATGCGTCGCTTGCGGATTGCTCTGAATTCCTTCAAAATGCTCCGATCGCCACAACTCCTTCAGATTCGAAGAATTCAGATCACTGTGCAAAAGTTTTCTCGATAATGTTGGGTCCTCCGATCATTTTAAAAAAGGTTAGCAGGCGCATGAAAAAACGTTCACAAACTGCTCTGTAGAACTTGACATCGACTGTGTCTCTTTGCTGTGTGATCCGGTTGATAACTGTCACAGAGACTTTGCACAATTTGGCGTGTTCAATGTTGAACTGGCTGCACATTGTTCGATTGCTATGGTATTTAGTCAACAGATTGTGCCATTTCATTAACGCTACATGTTCCAATGTTTCCCTTCTAGTCAAACGGAAGAAGAGACGACCTGTCTAATTCTGTGGTGATATCACTTCGCACACACCAAAACACACATCGATGCCTGGCTTCGATTCAGCGTATGCAGTGCATACTATGCACTATACAGTGAAAAATGCCGAGGGGAGGATGTGAAATCATCAAGTAAACTAATTTTCGTACGCCTGCTACTTTTTTTAATAATGATCGGAAGTGCCAACATTACGGAGAAAACTTGTGTGCAATGATCTGAATTCTTCGAATCTGAAGGAATTTTGGAAATCGAAGCACTTTGCTGGAACTCACATTAATCCGCAATCGACGCACGACTTTTTTTCCTATCTCTGTAAGGTATTAGGAATTCCTTTTTGCCCACATAATAGGTTCCTCGATGTACCGTCAATTTCGTATTAATCACACTTCTAGCAAACAGAATCAGATAAACAAAATATTTAATTCTGTGGTCTGACGCTTTGGATGTGAAGATCATGGATATACAACATACCTCGTCTACAATGGATTAGTGTTAGGATGCTTAGTTGAATATTCCTATTTAACCGCGGTTAAGCGGTTAACGTAAATTAACCGGTTAAGGATAGTTTAACCGGTTAAACGCTGCAATCCCTGCCTTTGATTGTTATTTTCTCCCTCACCTCTTTGCCATTTATCACATGTGGCTAATCTATCCAACAACTAAGTGCAGACTAACTTTGATAATGATAAGAAACTACAGAATCTGTTCATATCAATTTGCATAACATCTCCTGCAGGGATGCGGAGTCCTATTATTTTGATAAGACTCCGACTCCGGGTGGCAAGTATATAAATCCCAGCTTTTTTAAATGAACTGGTAACCTACATCATAGATAATTATAGGCTTACCTGAACCTGCTTTTAGAGATCATTGTTGCATCAATTATCAATCATTTTCGATGAAAGTTTATCAAATGTAGCTTGAAGTTGCAAGTATGCGACTCGGCTCCTCCCATCTTGTTAATGTGTGCTGCACACGGCTTTTCTCCCGTCTCTACCAGGCAGAAAAATCCCGCATCTTTCTCCAAAAAATATGAGTACACTTTCGATTTTCATATGCGCTTTGGAGGAGAAATCACACACGATCACGAATAGTGTGAGGGTAAGAGGTAATAATGTTCTCAAACAAACTAGTATTTTATTTTTGTCTCTGACCTTTGGTGCGTAAGCGTGATCGAGACTAGGAAGGTTTGTCTTCTCTACTAAATCACCGAGTGAAAAGACAATCCTTTTTTCACTATCACGGTTCATTCCCTCAACTATTACAGGCTTTGCATGCACTGTTGTCTCTGTACTTTTGTTTGACGGAGAAAATTGGCATCAAGACAGTGACAGCTATGCGCGAGAATAAATAATTTACTTGTATTATATTTCGGATCTAGCTATAGGCCGGAGTGCGGAGTCCTACCATTTGATAGGACTCCGACTCCAGCAAAAATGATAGGACTCCGGGACTCCGACTCCGACTCCGCACCCTGATCTCCTGACGTTCAATAATTTACAACAATGACAAATACTTTAATTATACCATAATACACGTATTTACTACGACATTCATGGAAGATGAATACTTTTTTTCAGTTTAAGCATTCATGAATTAAAAAAAATCCTGGCACTTCTATTCTCCCCCCCCCACATTTCTGTTGTTGACAACCGGAAGTGTTGCAACGTCAACGATCTTCTCTTGGTCCAACTTGTTCTCACTGACGTGGCATAGGGTTGAGTGTGCAAAACTCCTCTTATCTGACTTGTAGAACATTTACAGCCTCAGAATTAGACAACTGCTCGTCTTTTGTCTGTAGACAACAATCACACGAAGTTCACGATCACAGATGTACCTTGCATTCTAACTGAGTATCCAAGGGACCAATCCTTCATCCCAGGGGTCAAGTAAGACTTCTCAGTCGTGTTGCAGTGTCAGTCAGTGACAGATCAAGTCTATTCTGAACCCAATGTGACTAACTTTGGCGAAATTTGATGATTTTGGAAAACTTGAAAAATGTGGGGGGGAAGAATAGAAGTACCAAATCTTTTTTTGACAGATCCTTTTTTAGTTTTTAACTAATCAGACTGAGTATACGATGCATTTTCACATGAAGACAATATACAAACATTAGTACTTAGTGCTAATTAATTGCTACAATATTCACTATTTCGTCGGTTGGCGAAAAATCAGGTCAAATTAGCAAACAAACATCTATCAATTAGTTATAGCAACTTACCTGCCACCTGCCACTTTTGGATCTTAGACGCATTTCTAAAAAATAAAGACGACTTTTACCTCTTGCGATAATTTTTTTACAAAATTGAGCAAAAATTAAATTAATCACTAAATTGCTAACTCATCAGATAATCTCTTGACATTTGCGAGAGACGTTCCCACAGGGTAGTGGTTGACAATGATTGGCTACCAGTGCGTTGTCAGCGTAGAGCCTACTTTGTAAAGATTCACAGCTATATTATCATGTCTCTTTGAACATAAAATCATTTTGATAAAAACAATATCATTGCATCGCTTTACCTCAAGAATTTGTATCTGTGTCAGATTTCGGTAAATTGATTCTATTAACATTTTCAAACATTGACCTTGATTGGTGCCTGACCAAACAGCTGAAATTGCCATCAACAAACGGCTGTTGCTCATTCTAGTCTCAGTAACTTAAACAAAGCGAAAGTCGGAAAAAATACTGAATAATATTGCAATCAAAGAGGTTGATTACAACAATAGCATGTGAAAGTTTTCTCAATTAAATCAGCTGAAATCTTAACAGAAGTTTTTTGGATGCAGCGAAATCCTCATTCCTGTTTACGATTCCAAGTTTTCCGGGACTATATTGAGCTCTAGTTGTAATTCAAGCGTCAAGAATGGGAAATTGCTGTCAAGCGGTTCGGCATTCGACAATTTCACATGAAGAAGGACGCTGGTGACCCTGTGGACCGACAAACGGTTCTATTGGTATAAGTTTCTTGTTAGAGATTAAGTTGTCAATCAACTCTGTTGACATCGAAATCACTTCCATTGCGGATTATGACACAGAAAAGCAAATGTGATAATTGAAAAGTAAACAAATGCTTCGATACGGCTGCTAGACTTTCAATAAGCCTATAATTCAAACTCTAATCTTATGACTATTCAAAAACAATGTAGTGATATCTTTGAAATCAATTCATGAAGGAGGTAAAGTCCAGTGATGACGTCATCAAAATTTGGCTACTGTACTTTTCAAATAGAACCAAATATTGAATTAACTATGTCCACAGTCAGAGCCCCTCTTAAATAGAATTAGCCTTTGAATACAGTCTGCCTTCGAACAGAACTCGTCCTCGAATAGAACCCACGAGCAGAATCAACACATCGAATAGAATCTGCCATCGAATAAACACCCTACTAACATTTCATCATCACATAACCATTTTTTCGAAAGTAATGTAGGCCTAATATGCATTAGCATGTAAAATCTGCTTCAATAAACTTTCTACAAAATTGATCAACGCCAATTCGAATTAATTTGTCATCGAAAATTTTACAGTCTTCATCATGTTTTTCTTCTAATTTTATGTTTCTTCTGCATTGAATAAATATAACAGATAGCACATAAAATAAAAAAATAGAAGATACTCCATCAGCCATTTAAGTCACATGAAATTCATTTGATGTGCAAGTAAACTTCATCGTTTCAATTGATCACTCTTCAATCTAATCAGATAATTGTCTCAATTGGAATACTTATGAGATGAGATTTTAAGCAGCAAATTGATGATGATTGCGAAGTAGAGGCCAAGCCTACTGGCTACCATAAAAATCTCACAAGGCAAACACAATTACATTGTAAATACTGTCTGATAAATCAATTCAGCCATGCATTAGTGATGAAGCGTGAAGTGACCGTTAGATTTGTTGTGAGAGTTTTCTGATTGTGGTTTAGAGACCGCGATGTGATGTCATGCACCTCCATCAGAGTTAGAACCTGGCCTACTTTTAAGGCCAAAGCCGGACCAGCCCAGTGACAATTTTGAATTCTCAGGCTCGCACCCGGCCCATACTGCCGGTCAGTACTTAATTTCAGGCCCCTTATAATTAAATTATTAAAGACAATTTTATGTGCAATGTATTAATGATGCATGTAAATGTGATGATTATATGACACATCATTAAAAATCCGATTGCAGTAGCATTCGGATAACTCCTCCGTCGGGAGCGGCCAAACATGACGAGTTCTCCGAAGTTAATTTTTTTATCATGATGCGACATTATCATATATGAGTAGTTAATAGCGCTCACATTAATATTTTGATATTTGAAACATATTGCGATATTGCGCTATTGATTTCACACCCTGCTGCATAAGAAACCAAATGCATGGACATGCTTATACTACACATAGCCCATTTTTCCTGCTACTTATGTAGGCTGCCCAGTTTGCATATTAGGCCAATTATCATTAACAGCGTAGCTTACACATGGTGAAGTATTTTATACATAAGGTACTAAGCCATTCCATCATTTTAGTTCTGTAACATGTTTTCCATTTTATTTCGTATATGAATATTCTTTACATTTGAGCTGTGCATTGTGCATTATTTCGATGACAAGCTATCCGGGTGACGAATTATCCGAATACTGTTGATAATGTAGACTATACTGTACTGAATATAACTAACTATTCTCTGGAGATCTCCTGTATATCAGGGTAAATTTATACTAATATAAAAAAATAATATATTCTAAGTAGGCCTATAATCTAAGGTAAATATCAAAAATCTGCAAATATTTCCATGAGACGAGTTTCGGTCGTTAGTTATCGTGGCAAAAAGCATTGCGGCAATGGGACGATATTGTTATTTTGTTGGCTGTGCGATGTGCGATCCTACAAAAAGCCTTTGAAATGGCATATCTATTCTTCCCCCCCACATTTTTCAAGTTTTCCAAAATCATCAAATTTCGCCAAAGTTAGTCACATTGGGTTCAGAATAGACTTGATCTGTCACTGACTGACACTGCAACACGACTGAGAAGTCTTACTTGACCCCTGGGATGAAGGATTGGTCCCTTGGATACTCAGTTAGAATGCAAGGTACATCTGTGATCGTGAACTTCGTGTGATTGTTGTCTACAGACAAAAGACGAGCAGTTGTCTAATTCTGAGGCTGTAAATGTTCTACAAGTCAGATGAGATGAGTTTTGCACACTCAACGCTATGCGACGTTAGTGAGACTGACCGTAGGAGTAAGAGATGCGTTGACAATGCAACACTTCCGGTTGTCAACAACAGAAATGTGGGGGGGGGAAGAATAGAAGTACCGCATACTATATAAAGCATGAGTCACTGATGTTATATCTTTAGTTTCAATACTTGTCATTCAGCAGTTTCTCTAAAAAACATTTTAAAGATGACAACGGTAATATACAGCAATTTAATGCCGTAGTATCAATCGAAGTGGAAGGAAAAATATTCACATGAAGACTGATGGGTGATTAATTCATGACTTTTAACAATTTCAGTGAGCATGCGAGTATTATACTACGGAATTGGCTATTAATACGGCTCACCCATGTCAACAACCTCTTCCAGCTATTCACCAGACTGAAACTACAATACTGATCTATGTATTGCGAATAATTAACAGATTGCATATGCCCTAATATTTTAGGGCCAATCCCTTCGGATGGAATTGATCATTACAAATCTGTCAATGTACATTGTATAACATGCGTAGCATATGTTGTTTGTTTTTTTTCATTTGCTTAATAATACATTTTTTATGCCAAATTTTCTGATAGTTCAGTTTTATTTTTTTGTTGTATCATATAATTTCTTACTGCAAAATTACACATACACGTTAGATTAACACCAAGCTTGGCAATCGCGTCTGGGCGTTACCACAGCAACATGGCCAGGACCTATACCTATTACACAGAAGCAATTAACTGCATGATCACAAGTAAAGGCGTGGTTTATTTGGTTTATTTTTGTTCAGAAAAGTCATTCAGAATTATTTTGTTAAGTTGTGTATTCATCCAATCACAGAAAGCCCTCCCCTAACGCTATTTTTTGCCTCTTGTTCTAAATTGCTTCTACAATTACTAAAACGAGGCAGTAAAAGCAAATTTTATTGCTCGCTTACAAATATTTTAAATTCATATAATGCATGATTTTGCAAGGCTTTTTATGTCCACAGGTTAATAAGTTCCACGAAGCAGGTAATTATTTTCCTGGTTAGAGATTATTAACCGGGTGCAGACTTCTATGAAAAAAGCCATGCATTATAACAGATAATGCATAGATTTCTTCGGTCATTATTTGTCATAATAGCCTCGAGCCTTCGGCTCTCGGTAATTATAGCAATAATGACCTTAAGTCTATGCATTATCTACTACGTAATATCAGCTAATTCTTGCTGACTTCGTTGTACACAATATCTTTGATTTGACGTTCCTAACCATGTAGTATCTAGATATCCATGGATAATAGGTATTCTATGAAACCAGAAGGGCAAGAATATATAGAAATCCGCCTCGGATTCCTGTATAGTTTCTTGCCCGCTGTATTCATTGAATAGTTTATCCTCTAAATCTGTGGTAAATGTCCAATATAATGTGATTACACGGATAATTCTATGAAAATTCATCCTTGCCCTCCCAGAAGAGCAAGATAAAAAGTGTTGCCCTGCGACATTTTTCTTATCATGGCAGATTGCCTTCACAGATTTAGAGGATAATGATACCTAAAATCTCCGCTAATGACATTCAAAATCCAAATCTCGTCTCCGCTTCGCTACGACTCGTCGATTCTCAGCGCATATCTCGTACATGGAGTAGTTATCTGATTATGTCAGGTAAATCACTTAGAACAGTCACGCATAGCCTACATGTTTTTGCGCATTATATCATAAATGAAGCATATGCATATTGATTTGCAAAACACTTCTCGTTCAGTAAAATATGAACTTCGTAGACAATGGCACATCCCGTATGTTCAGAAGAAGGAATCGGTCTCTTAAGATGCTATCACACTTGAGAGATGAGAGTGCATCGGAAAACTACATGCCAAATGCTAGTGCTAATAAATAAATAAATTACAGGAACATCAGTTTGAACCTGTTGATTGATTAAAGCGTCAACTCTCAGTTCCCAAGTGTGATAGCACCCTTACTTAGCTTAGGACTACATAATTTATGCAATCATATGGGTTAGTAGGCCTACTATTACTGGCATCGACAAAGAAGACAATGCATTCTCTTGAGCTATATTCTTCATCACTTCAATGTACTGCAAAATTGATGCATAAGTTGAAATTTTAAGACCTAATTTTTAGTATAATGGTACGTAGGTGATAACTGCACACTCATTATGATCATGTCAATGATGAGAGCGCAAATCAAATCCTATAAAATTGCAGCAATCGATTTACTGTGCTTAACTAATTTTATAATAAATTCCACGGACTTTTAAAGCTGCGATGGACAGGAAATATCCAATGCTTCAACTTTCTGAAATTATGGTTTTGGCCAGTATAGTCTCAAATAATCGCATATTTAAAGAGGGAACAAATGAACTATATACACAGTAAAGCCCGTGAACACAAGACGGGATCGAGAGAAACTGGTGTGCGATATACGACAAGAAACAAATCGCTGCATGATTACAGAGATGACTGTTGCTGGAAAAACATGATTGGATACATATCATTGCCATGACATGTCGTCAAATGGATTCTTTATTAACAAAGTAAACAAATTCAGTGACAACAAGAATGAGAACCGAAGGATCGCTGAAGAAGTCAGTACAGTCTTCTTTCACACTCCAGTATGAATTTGTTTTGGAGGAATTCGCGCTTTTGCTCATGGACCACTCATGCACAGACCGTCACATGAATACTTTCACGGATGTAGAAATTTTTAATTCTTCTAGACAAGTGGCAATAAGCAAGATTTAGCATCTGGGGCAGAGAATGTACAGCATTTGTTGCAACATTCTCTGATCTGGGCTGTCACACACCCTGCATACACAGACTGCATGATCAGAATATCTGACTCACTCAAACAGCGATCTGGTTCAGGGGCGCAGCAGCGAATTCCTCCTATATGGGGAGGGGAGGGGGTCCGACAAATCGTCAGATAAAATATCGTAAAAAATCAATCCATGATATATCATGAAATGTTGCGTAATTGCTTTCCAGCACTGATTTTTTAATAAGGCAGAGTCGCTCATAGCACATTGATATCAATACTCAACGATTTGCTATTCCACTAAAGACCACGCCATAAGTTGCTTTGAAAGAGAAAACATCAATTCCGTCATGAATGCCGTATATTTTACGGTTGAATTACAGGAGATCTTACCCAAGCGCCTTTAGGTTCCAAAGATACATGACCAGTTCTCTTTAAAGACAGGTGATGACTCTTGTAGCGCTGAGGTTGGTGGAATGTATGACTTTGGCTCTGATATCAGCGGTTTTTTAGGAAACATTGCTAAAAAATTGTTATGTAGAAAAGAAATATAAGTGTTAGTGATTTATTTTATGCAAAGAGAAATAGGCTAAAGCAACAATTAACGCTAAATAATCTCAGCTACATGTAAGCTCGTTGACCAATTGATCTACTTTGATAAGCAAAAAATTAATTTCGAACTATCAGAATTCACCTTTAGAATCACATTTGCATACTGAGGAATCTCATTCCAAAATTTTGCATTTTTTCATTTTTTCTGTATAAGGGATCATTAATTTGCTTCAGAAAATAAACTGGATTTCTATGGAATTCCAAGAAAGATTTGTGGAAAAAATGCCTTCATGTAGGCATTTTCTCCTTTACTTTCTGTAATAGATGATGCATAGATTTGAGGTCATTATTTGCTATAATTACCGAGAGCTGAAGGAATTTGAAGGAAATGACCGGTTCGAGCCGTTTTGAATGGGCACATGAGTAGTAAGAAAACGGCGAACACCAGATAGCGCAAGATGGCCGCCATCGCTGAGTCCCCCCCCCCTCTGGTCCGCCAGTGTCGTGATGTGCCGGCGAGGTTCTGCTGCCGTCCCCCCCCTCTGGACCGTCAGTGTGTGAGTCTTGGGTGTCTGTGTCCGACCGCCTGGTGGACTTGGGCGACCGTCTAGGTTGACGTGGGCGACCGTCTAGGTTGTCTTGGTTAACCTGTGGTATGTTTTGGTGTGTAGTGTCCAAACGCGGCCTCGGATGTGAAAACGGAGGCCAGATTCGGATTCAGCGTGAAATTCTGCATCTGTATGGTGAATTTGAAAGCAATCGGAGATAAAAATTTTTCGCTGACGTCCCCCCCCCTCTGGACAGCTTGCTTCGATCTTGGCTTCTAGTGGACGGATTTTGTCGAGTGAGGTGTCATTTGAAAGCTAAGAGTGAGACAAATTCACTGAAACAAACGGCTTGTTCCTATCTGTCTTCGTTTACATGTGAGACGCCATTTAAGATTTTAGGTCGGAGCTCACCTGAAAAAATCCTAAGTGTCAGAGTGACTTTGTATGGGAAAAATTAAAAATTTTCCAAAGTGTGGAATTTCGACCTGGGACCTTTACCAAAGTTTGTTTCATCAAATTTCGCTGACCCCTCCCCCTTTGTTCTAACTTTGGTTCTAGTGGACGGATTTTGTTCGTTCGACTTGCATTGGAAAGAGGATGAAACACTGCTCGACCGCATTTTTCGTTGCGAGTCAATCGGAGCAGCCGTTCAAAAGTTAGAGCGTTTACAAGATTTTAGGTCGGAGCTCACCTGAAAAAATCCAAAGTGTCAGAGTGACTTTGTATGGGAAAAATTAAAAATTTTCCAAAGTGTGGAATTTCGACCTGGGACCTTTACCAAAGTTTGTTTCATCAAATTTCGCTGACCTCCCCCCCCTTTGTTCTAACTTTGGTTCTAGTGGACGGATTTTGTTCGTTCGACTTGCATTGGAAAGAGGATGAAACACTGCTCGACCGCATTTTTCGTTGCGAGTCAATCGGAGCAGCCGTTCAAAAGTTAGAGCGGTTACAAGATTTTAGGTCGGAGCTCACCTGAAAAAATCCTAAGTGTCAGAGTGAGCTCCGACCTAAAATCTTGTAACCGCTCTAACTTTTGAACGGCTGCTCCGATTGACTCGCAACGAAAAATGCGGTCGAGCAGTGTTTCATCCTCTTTCCAATGCAAGTCGAACGAACAAAATCCGTCCACTAGAACCAAAGTTAGAACAAAGGGGGGGGGTCAGCGAAATTTGATGAAACAAACTTTGGTAAAGGTCCCAGGTCGAAATTCCACACTTTGGAAAATTTTTAATTTTTCCCATACAAAGTCACTCTGACACTTAGGATTTTTTCAGGTGAGCTCCGACCTAAAATCTTAAATGGCGTCTCACATGTAAACGAAGACAGATAGGAACAAGCCGTTTGTTTCAGTGAATTTGTCTCACTCTTAGCTTTCAATGACACCTCACTCGACAAAATCCGTCCACTAGAAGCCAAGATCGAAGCAAGCTGTCCAGAGGGGGGGGGACGTCAGCGAAATTTGATGGAAAATGCTTTGGTAAAGGTCCCAGGTCAAAATTCGGAAGTTTTAAATTTTTCAAAATTTCCACCACACTGGAGCTCCCACACTTAGGAATTTTTTCACTTGTGGCATGTTACATGGTCATGTGCTGACACATCAACTTCCCGTGGTCATATGAGAATGGTTCAGGTGTCATATTGTAAAGAATGATGAGACAAATCGTTTGCAACAAACCGCATGTCGCTACGATGAATACTTTCGGAGATAGAGCCATTTTAAGTTTTCTTCCGAGCATATATAAACCCCCGACAACGCAAGTCTGATCACTTCAGCGAAAGACGAGGTAACGACGGTCGTCGCTCTGAGCTCCCGATATCGGGTTGCAAAGGACTCCTATCTTATTGA